>PUFA01000042.1:9082500-10282500 GCA_003508835.1 Eonycteris spelaea | reverse complement strand
TTTTTGACAGAGAGACTGTGCCTTTTGCACATGAGTTATTTAGGGGTCATCTTTTTAAAAGTAATGTATTGGTGTGAATTGGTTAATAACATCACACAGGTTTCTAGTGTACGATTCTGTAGAAGGTCATCCGTATACGGCACCACGTGCCGCCACCCCGAGCCCAGTGTCCGCTCGTCACCTGTCCCCTCTCGCCGTCCCTTCAGCTGTCTGTGTCTACGAGTTCCTTCGTTTGTTTGTTCGTTTGTGGCTTTCCGTTTTTCGTAAGGATGGCCTTTGTTTCCACACTCAGTTCTTTCTTGATGTTCTGTTCCTGTTCACTCTGCCTTTCCATGGCCACGCCCGACAGAGACCGGGCGCAGGGGTCTCATCCCACGGAGCGTCAGGAGGACAGCGCCACGGCCCCCGCGTGAAGGGAGGGGCCGTGTGCGAGCATGAAGCTCGCTCGCCCTCCTCGTCGATCCGCGCGAAAAGTTCCAGTTTTCTTTCTTCTGGATACAGATGGTTTGTTTTCGTTGGCGTTAACTTTGGAACTGGTAGCTACTTGTCAACAGAACAGGACGTTTGGAGTGAAACCTTTGAAAATGTGGTAACTGGGCCAGAGGTGGCGATGCACTGGTATGTTTTACGTGTGCGTTTTCCCCTCGAGATACAATTGCATTCATTCATTCATTCATTCATTCACATACCAAACATTACCTGAACACACACTCTGGTCATATTTCTATTTTGGGGTTAGGATGACAAATAAACCACCAAACGGTACAGGGTCCGAGCTCGGAAGAGCCATCTCACCAGGGAACGTGAACAAGCCCACCCACAGCCGAGCCTGTCTCCGTTTGACTGACAGGAAGGCCAGGCAACGGGAGGCCTTGGGGTCCCGTTGTCACTCAGTCCTCACGTCCACCTGCAGTCTGGACCGGGTCACGAGCCTCCGTGAAGCCTCTGGGGTGGGTAAGCGGTGAGTCACCTCCTGGCCCTGTGCCAAGGGGAGCAGTCAGGGGCCCTGTGAGGGGGAGGAACAGGGACTGGGGCACAGTCAGACGGAGACAGGAAACTGAGATTCGCGGAGAGAAAGACGGGGTGCCCCTACGCCGTGAGGTCCCACATCCTGCAGAAGCCCTACGCCGTCCCCAGCAGGTGCGAAGAGCCCAGGAAGGCAGGTGGCATGACACCCTCTACCGAGAAAGGGGCGCGAGGGGCCTGGGTTGCAGACTCAGCCAGGCTGCCAAGTGTCCGGTCCATTAGCAGACGCGGGTCACCAGGACCCGGCGTCCAGAGGTCACTGGGGACCAGGGCCTTTGGTCAGTGCCCCCGTCCCTGCTCTTACCTGGGCTGGATCCTAGCCTTCACTTCGTTTTCCGCTCAGATGCCCCCATCGTGGCCAACCCCCGCCCACCCACGTGAAGCCGACACCTGCCCAGCATGAGCCCAGACCCAGCAGGCGCTCAGTAAATGCTGAGCGAATCCCAGTTCAACCCAGTGGAAAGCATTTCCTGCAGGTGCCTCTAGGTGTCTTTATAAAGGTAATGCCCCAACACGTACTGACGCAGGTGGCACAGGGCAAAGCCCCTGCCTTCTGCCTCCCTGGCATCCGCCCAGCCCTTTGCCAGCAGGATGCGATTGGACAGCGGACGCACGTCCCGGGTCTCAGAAAAAGCGGCTCCTCCCACAGCCCCAGAAACCAGTCCTGACGGGGACAGGCCAACGACGGTGCCCGTGAAGCTCTAGGGCGGTGACCTGCCCAGCTTGGCCCATGAGACGTGGGAGACGTGACACGGAATGCTTCGACCCTCCTCAAAGCAAACACTAATAGCGATAATAACAATAGGCACGTAATGAGGTCGTGAGCGCTGGGGACTAGCCCTGCTTAAGCCGCTGCCTGTGCAACGGACGTAGGACGAAGCTGGAAGAGGAGAAGCCTTTCCTCTCGACGCGGAGCGCCCCTTCCTCGCTGCGGCGGCGCGACGTGACGCCGGGACCGCAGCAGCCGTGCGGGCACCACGAGGCGACGCACATGCGGACCAGACGAAGACGGCGTCGGAGGCTCTGATCGCGCCGCGGGAGCAGCGCCAGGAGCTGCCCGCTCCCCCTGTGCCTCCGCGCCGCTGCTCTCCTGTCGTGCGATAGACAAAAGCATTTCTCATGGACACAGGGCCGACGACGGACGAGGGTGGAGAACGCCACGAGCCATCCCCTCCCAAAGGCTCCGTGAGGCCCGAGGCAGGAAAGATAAACAGAGGCCAACGGGGCATCAGCGCTCGGTGAAAAGCGCTGTTGGGGGAAAGAGAGGGAAAATAATAAAAATTAACCGACCAGAAAGATTCATTCTGTGGCTCCATCTGTTGCAGAGGATGGGGCCGGACTTCGTTCCCTGTGGGGCCCGGGCGGCCGGCGGCGTGGCACAGGCACTGGGTTGCACGGCTTCTTCCCTGAGAGACAAACAGACTTCCGTGTTTTTAACTTAGGTGTTTTCTCTCGTGCAGATCCAGATGCGCTTCTGGCAGCAGAGACGCCAGGCCGCTGCTGCTTTCTGAATGACCCTCAGCCTTCCCCACGCTCAGCACCGCATGGCGCCTTACCTCTCGGCTGGGTCTTCGCCTCTTCTATTCCTCCCCCGCCCCACCCCGAACTTCTCTGCTTTTCCGAACTTTAAAGAAATGGGCACAGAAGAGAAGAGACTTTCGGCTTTAACAGTTATCACCGGATCCAGCCTCGATGGATTTCGGAGCTCGAATTATGGTCCCCAGTCCGATTCATGCTCTTTACCGTGGTCGTTCTTGGTTCTGCTGCTGATTCTCGGAAGGACGGGGCTGGCCGCTTTCCATCCTCCTCTCCTCTGAATGTAAAGGATATGACATTGATATGAAATGAAGGTGCACGTTCCTGCTCATCTTCACCTGTGTGGGTCTCGGGCACCTGCAGGGAGATGTCCCCTGGGCTGCACGTTCAGTGGCTGCCGCACTGGCTTCTGTAAGTCACACGTGCAGGTGTGGGGGTAGGTAAAGATCGCTTAGGCACACCGAGGCAGGATGCGTGTTGCACGTGGCAATCCCCGAGGGGGGCCGCTCGCGGATCGCACTGGGAATTGTACAAGACAGCACGTGGCAGCCAGCCTCACCTGTCCCTCTGTCAAGAAAGGCACACTGGCAGGGGTTGTGGGATATCCCGTGGGATTTGCCACCAAGGCTCTGAGGGTGGCTGACGCACATGCTCACGCTGCAGGGACACAGTGGGCGTGGGGGAGCTCTGACTTTGGACCGGAAGGAGACACGGGGCTCGTCACCCACCATTGCCCAAACACCACCCCCACGGTCATCTTCGGAATACTACTTGCCTGATATTTTTCTTTAAACCGACTCAGGCCTGACCTCACAAGCGGACAGCTTCGCATACGCAGTGAGCACCGTGGAATCCCCAACCACACAACCACTGATCCGATTCCTGACCGTATAGATTTGTTTGTGTTTTCTATAATTTCATAGAAACGAAATCATACATTTTCCACATGGCTTTTTAAAGTTTTCATTCAAGTTACGCAGTTACTTCCAGATCTACCAATATTAGAGCATGGATCAATAGCGAAGTTCTTTCTAACGCGTAGTTGATGTTCCTCATTTGAAGACAGGGTTTATCGGTTGTCTGATGGGCATCCGGGTTGTTTTCACTGCCGGGCTGGTGGGAATGGAGCCGCTGTGACTCCAGGAGCCCGTGCCTGTGTGGACGGGCACTTTCATGCCCAGCACAGTGGCTGTACCATTCTACTTCCCCTTCAGCAGAGAGTTCTGGTCCCTGCAAACCTCCCCAATATCCGGGACGGTCAGTATACTTTTAAATTTCGTCCAGTCTCATGGGTGCGTGATGGTGCCTCATTGCAGTTTTGATTCCCATTTTCCTAATGACCGACGGCGTGGAGCATCTTTCGATGCGCCCACTAGCCGTCCATCCGTGTGGCTCTATGAGATGTTTGGCATCCGAGTTGCGAACGATGCCCTTTGAACTGGAACTCGTGTCCACATGACTGAGTGATGAGCCGTCCTGACAGCAGAGAGCGGGATGGATTGGCGGCAGGATGAGGATGAGCCTTCTGGTGAAAAATGCTAGTGGCTTCCGTCCAAATGGCTCCCTAGTTGTTAGTCACGTGACTAACGGGCTGCCCTGCCACTGAAGACGGGGTGGGCGTCCTGCGGGTGACGGTGACAGTTGATGGCCTGTGACGCTAAATGCGGCAAAGACCTCAGTCACTCTCCGCTCACTGGTGTTCGGTCCTGACTGGCTGAGTGACCACCAGCAAATGCTCTCTGAACCTTGGGAAGAGCGAGCTAATGGCCTGGGACCCAGAAGTTAAAGCTGATTCGACCGTCCCCATCCAGATCAGATATGGTCTGTGGATGCTCAGCCTTTGAATTGCGACCTTTGGGGGCAGGGCTAACACTCCACCCTCCGGGAGAGGCCGGGAAAGTTCTTTAATCTGGCCTCAGCGTCCGCGGCTGTGAACTTGGCAGTGGCCGCTGCTCACGAGATGAGCGAGAATGGCCGTGGCCCCAGGGGGTGCTGTTGGCTGTCCTCAGAGGATAATGTGGCTCCAGTTTTGCCAGATTTGGGTTTCTTTCCAAGATAAGCCAGAAATCTTGACTTTAAGTAAAATTCCTAAACCCGAGTATTTAATGTACAGAAACGGAAGAACGTCTTGAGCGCCAGAATGTTCCGTTTGTCCAGGTGGCAGATGCACTTCCGTGTGGGCAGTGTGACCCGCTGGCGGCAACCACAGCCCCTGCGTGTGTGCCCCATGCGGGGTGCTCTGCCCGCCACCCCCACGTCACTCTCCCAACACTGTCACCTCCACTTGGCAAATGGGGAAGCAGAGGCTCAGAGGTTGAGGGATTCGGCCAAGGTCACACAGCCAGGAAGTGACAACGCAGGGAGGGAAACCTTGTCCTCCCCATAGGACCTTTGTCCCTTCCAGGACCCGTCCATGGCACCGTGCTCTGGTCCCTGTCCTCCAGTTCTCACTCTGCCACATGTACCTCTTCAACCTTCTTCCTGGGGACAGATGGTGGCCAAAGTAACACGGGACCGGATGCCTCCGTTCGGGACTGGCCAGCCTGGCGTGGGGTTTGCAGACATCACCCCAGGCAGGACGACCCGCCCCCCACCTTGGCCTCCCTCTGCCTCCCAGTTTGGAAGTGGCCAGCGACGAAGCGTGTCGAGCCCGAGGCAGCTCGGGCTGGGACCGCGTCTGCTTCAGCATCGTTAGCGGAAGCCGCTGCCCCTCCTGCAGATGGGGCCGCCGTGGTTTGTGCACGTCCGTGTGCTATGTTTAGAAATCCCATTCAGTGTGAACGCTGCGGGCTGGCTCAAAGTGTTCCCACTGGCCGCGAGGCTACAATGTCCGCCTTTGTCAGCCTTCCCGCTGGGCACTGACCACAGCAGAGCTTGCTCAGCCTATTGGGGGCTTCTGGGTGTTCCAAGAATCAAGGGTTTCGTCATTAGACTCAGGGTCACGGACTGGACCAGATGGGGTGGAGAGAGAGGTTGGTCCACACGTGCCTTGGGCAGCCACAGACATGCGTCTCATTGCCGACGACCTTGGCCAGTCCTGGCATGTCAATGGCAGGGCGTCCACGTAGGATGCTGGGACGGCCACTGGCCAACGGGAAAGCACTTGGGCTCATGGAGGCGGCAAGAGGCAGTGGAGGCAAAGCAGACGTTGGCCCTGGAGATTCCTGGATCAAAACTGTGTTTCAGTCACAGGGCGGTCTGAAAAGTAGAGTTTTGGGGGCAGGTTTCTTGATTTGATTTGCTCCAAAGGATTTATCCCATTATCATGTTGTGCCTCCTTGGGATTTTTTTTTTTTCAGTTTCAAGCCATTTAATAGATAATATATGCAGTAAATAAAAGCACTAATCAAAGACTGCTAACGAGCAAGTGTGCCAGAAACAAATCAGCCCCATGCTGGTGACGGTTCATTTCTTAACTCAGTGTTAATGAGGGACGCTCATTACCTCCTTATCGGCTCCACCGCGCGGAGGTGTGTGTGAACGTGCGCGTGCACGATGCAGCCGCCTGTGAACGTGCGCGTACGCGACGCGGCTGCCTGTGAATGTGCGCGCACGTGACGTGGCCGCCGTGAACGTGCGCGCGCGACGCGGGCTCCCGTGAACGTGCGTGCGCGCGACGTGGCCTCCTGTGAACGTGCACATACGCGACGCGGCTGCCTGTGAATGTGCGCACACGTGACGTGGCCGCCGTGAACGTGCGCGCGCGCGACGCGGGCTCCCGTGAACGTGCATGCGTGCGACGCGGCCTCCTGTGAGCGTGCGGTGCGCGCGACGCGCATTCTAGCCCCCTCCGCAGCAGCCGCCTGGCCTAGGCGCAGACGCGGATTTGCAGGACGCTCGCTGGCCAGGTCAGCGGGACGGCTGAGTCAGGGCCAACCTGGAGTCAACACGCAGCTCGCCGGGGCGGCCGCACAGCCCCAGGTGGGGGCTCTGACTGGACGCGGAGCGCAGGGTGACTGTGCAGCTCCCAGGAAATCAGACCCCGTCCTGTCCGGCTGGGTCTCCCATGGCCTGGGCGGCTCGTGTGCTTACGGCTTCCCTCCGCCCACCATGCTCCCGTGAGAGAGAGTGGGACCCCACGACCATCATGCACGGACTGTGGGGAGATTGGAAAAGGCGGCCGCTCGGAAACGGGGAGTGAATGCCCGCAGACGTGGGGTGCCTCGTCTGGACAAAGAAGGGTTTGTAAACTTGACTGTGACCGTGGCTGCACAACTCGTGAATATATGAAAAACCACGTACCCTCGAATCGCGTACCCTCAAACCACGTACCCTCGAACCGCGTACCCTCAAAGGGCGAATTGCATGGTATGTGAATTATATCTTAAGAAACCTATGTACGAGTATATATATATAAGTCGTATATAAATTGCACTTATATATAGAAACTTATGACACCGGTTATCTATCAGAGATGTGTCGTAGGGAAGAAGCACTTAAACACAATTTAAAATATCACCTTGAGAGCAGGTAAAATAAAGAGCATTAAAAGTGCTAGAATCAGGAATCCAGTGAGCACAAACTACAGGTAGCAACCACTGCGTCGGTCTCTGAGCTGGGGCTGGTGCTCAGCCTGCGGGCACGGGCACGCTGGACTTCCAGCCTGTAACTGGTGGCCCTTCCGATGGGGTGGCACTCCTGGCATTCTCCTGTTAAACCTTTCGAACGTTCTTTCTTCTCTTAACTACTCCTCTCTGTGTGTTTTTAAAACACATAGTCTTAATATAAAAAGAGTGTTTATTTTCATTCTCTGATTATACCCTAGGCATTTTATTAGTTGTACAATTTTAATCTTCAGAATATCCTGATGAGGCATTTCTGATAGAAATTCATTTACCCTCTTTTAGATAAAGATACGAAGTCCATCGGGCACTAGAAGACTGTTCTAGGTCACATCGATAACAGAGGAAGAGCTGGGATTTGAACTCGGGGAGTCTGAACTTATGTTCTTGTGCCCGATGCAGCTGAAGACTCAGCTCCACCTGTCACCTGTTTCCCAGCAGAGGCCAGGAGCAGGCTTGGGCATTTGCAAGCGGACAGCTCAGACTGGCGGAGGCGGAGGAAGTAATTCTGGAGCAAGGGCCTCTCCCTCCTGGACGGCTTGGTGTGCGTGATTCCAGGTGGCCAGGCGTAGCCGGGTCACCTGTGGGCAGTGAAGGACCTCACGTCTTCCAGGCGAACGTGTCTGAGAACACAGCACCCCAGCGATGTCACCACCTGCGAGGAGGTACGACACGGGAGCTGAACACCTTCCCGTCATCCCTCCCTGGCCGTTCACCGCCCACCACCCGCCACTGACAGTGCAGATCCCAGAAGCCGTCCAGTCGCCCGGCCCGGGGTGCGCGTGGCCACGGGAGCTGCTGTGAAATGGATCACAAGTACCAGAGTCATTGGCAGAAGCTTTACAAACCTGTCGCGCCCCATTTTTGCCACAGAAGCACGCAGCATCCTGTTACCCCCTGACCAACAGCAGTTTCTCTCTGGACTCGTCGAGCTAAGTCTGTTTTTCTAATCCACCTTAAGAAACGGCACGTCCGGGACAGACAGCTGCCGGCCAGCCGAGCTCACCACCTCCACTGTTTAGCCCCCGTTCCTTAAATGTCGCTGACTCCCATCTGCTCTCTGGACTCGAGCCTTGTGTGCGTGTGTATTTTCGAGTGTGTGCTGGAAATCACACACTGTACCAGCCTTGTTATGTGGCCGGCGTCATAGTGAGTTTTTGGAAAACACCCACGGGCGTTTCTGGGCCGTGATAACGCTTAGCTGGGGGTGCGAGGGGTGGGGCTCCCCACTTGGTGATGGCCGCAAACAGCTGATTTTGTGAAGTGTGTCGCCCACTGTAGTCGATGTGAAACCGTCGTGGTGTCAGGAGCGAGTTTTTCCTCTGCACAGTGTGCTCGGCAGTCGATTCTGCGTCCAGCGTGACCTGGGGCCTCAGCGCGCCTGCAGGATAGATGGACGAGTGGAGGGAGGGCTGAACCGACGGTCTCATTTTCCCCCAGGGACGGTGGGGCCGCGGGCCTGGAGAGCGAAGCAGGCCGGCTGGAGGCCGGGCCTTGTTCTCGGGGGTGCGGGCTCCACGTCACATCTCCCATTCAGACACCGCCGGAGTGTCTTCGTCCGTTCAGGCTGCCGTACCCGAACGCCCCGACTGGTGGCTCCGACAGCAGAAACGTCTTCCTCAGAGCTCGGCAGGCTGGAAGTCCAGGGTCAAGGCGGCGGCAGATTCAGAGGCTGGCCTGCAGATGGCTGCTTCTCGCGGTGACCTCGGAGGAGGTGGCTCTCGGGGGTCTGTCCTCACAAGGGCACATCGCCATCAGGTGAGACCCCCGCCCTGAGCGCCTTCTGATAGGGGTTATCAACCTGGGACCCCAGGGGGCGGCGGTGACCCCTTTCTCATCCGCGTGACGTGTGGTGCTCTCCCGATTTCTCCTCCAGGAGTCAGCCCGCGTCTACACCAGGGTAAGCGTTTCATCCAGACTCCCCAGGCGGCGTGAATCCGCGACAGTGGCTTACTGTCATGGTCACTTTAACGGGAAGCAAATTAAAAATCCAGGCTGCCGAGATGATCACATTTGGATTTTCACCCAGGTCTCCATAGCTGGTCAATATTAACTTAAGCTGAGGAAATTTAAGATCTGCACATAAATTTTGCCTCAAAAAAGGCAAAAGAAATACGTTCAGGTTCTAGCAGAAAAATATAAGGATTTTACTGAGAATGATAAATCAGGTGAAGTAGAGTTCCTTATTTCAGCTCAATAATTTTTTAGAATTCTCTCTCAGAAGGCAAGAGGGTAGACTGAATGAAAAAGGAGAATATGCATTAGAAGTCGGAATAATTGCATTATTTCACTATCATCTTGGCTTGGTTTTCTCCTGGCAAAATTTTTTTTCATGAGGGGATCATATTTGCATTTTAACACTTCTACAAGACATTCAGACACCCCTAAATGATAGTAGATGTAAGTCATTCTAAAAAGAAAGGTAGGAATTCAGGTTTGATTCAAAACTCAGTGAGCAATAATGAGTCCAGACCGTCAGGACGTGAATGATCATTTGCGTGGGGCAAGAGACGCTGGCTCTGACGGAGCCGGCGTAAGTGGGGATCAGGGCAATGGGAGTGGCGGGCATCCTTTTCCGAAATATACTCTGCAAATGCATAGATGTTAAGTCCTCGTTCACCAACAACTATAAATCTGGGTGAAGAGGAAGATCGAAGTTTATTATGTCCCGTACAAATCATTTCCAAGTCCTAAAATGGTGCATGCAATTAGACTAGTTCTCAGACCCTTTCTCATCCTCCGGGATACGTTCGTGAGAAAATCAGGCTTTCAACACCAGTGGGTCCTGGGTGGTGGGCGTTTCAACTTGCACCCAGACCTGGATACTAAGCTATCGATTTTTATAACGATTTTCAAACCTTATTCCTTTCCTTTTCTTACTTAAAAAAAAAGGGGGGGGACTCGTATGATCATGTTCTTTTTACTCCATTTTTATTACCACTCTCTCCAAATCTTAACTCAAAGTCATGGTGGTAGAGAAATAAGGTATACAGGTGTACAGCATTTTTACCCATCTAAACGTCAGAGCTAAGTCAATTTTCAGGCATTTTAGACTCAAGATGTATGAAAGCAATATTGAACAAAGTTTAATTAATGATGCAAATGGCACCATAATGCTTTGGAAACACAGAAAAACTATTTCATCATCACAAAGAAAGGTAGAGAAGTAAGAGATTTCTTCAGTCAGTCTTCTTGGTCCAACCTCTTTAAAGAAATGGGCACTTTTGGTGATGGAAAGTTATTAAAATAGAAACCCAGCCTTTATTAATCACTGAGCATGGACCAAAGTCCGTGCGTGTTCTGTGTCCTCTTTCATTTTATGGGCACTTCCTCCCTTCGCGTTGGACAGGTGTGCTGCATGTCCCCTGGCTCCCCACACCGCCCGCTCCCCAGCTGCCCTGGTCCCAGCAAGGTGACGGGCAGCATGGTCAGCCCCCATCCTCCCACCTGCTGCCGGCCTAGGGGGCCCACGTGAAGCACGGTTTTGAAATGGCGAGAGCAGCGATCGCTGACGTTTACAGCTGAAGGTATCTTAGGACATCGGCAAGTTGCCACCTGAGGGAACTCTCTGCCCTCCGTCTGCCTTTAACGTTCTCTCTCCACGTTTTCCGAAGCTGACTCCTTCTCGTCATTCCAGTTGCCACCCAGGCGTTCATCGTTCTCAGTCACACTGCCCCCTGCACCGCCTCCCAAAGCCACAGCCCCCAAGTTACCCCAGTCACATCGTCACCCGATAGTATTTGCGTTTCCATGTCATCCTGCGGTTTATTCCTCACGTATACACAGCTACATGCTGCTTGTCCCTGCTCGAATCTGAGCTCCCAGAAGTCAGGAAACTTGCCCACCCGCACGCACCTCTGTTTGTCCATGTGTGGACACGTCCCTTCTGGTTCTCTCCTCCGCAAGCTTTAGGCAGGTCGTGGCCTAAGGTTTTCCTTCTCAACAGGAAACGGCTGAGACCGCAGTGTCTCTGCCTGCGTGAGACCGGACCTTTCCCTTACGAATGTTCCTTTGAATTCACAGTGATGGGCTCCCCTAGACTAGGCCATCACAGTTATGCACAGAGAAAATCGGCTGCATAAGTCAGAAATATGAAGTGCTCGATTGGAAGATCATAATATATATACATATATACATGCAATGAAACGAGAGTCTCATCTGTATAAAGGGGGAGGTACTGCGTGCTGAAATACCGTATTATAAACACATCGCGTTACCGTTTCCCGCATGGTCACAGTGGCGAGGGGATACGGTGCCTGCTCGCCTGTCTGAGTTCTCTTGTCATGGGTGTCGGCTGATGACAAATACGCACTTAAAAAACATGCTTTCACTAACGAAAGCCCGCTCGCGACCCAAGCAAGGTGTGCGTTAGCTCCGCCGGGTCAGCAGGGGATTGAGAGATTTGTCAGAGGGAAGCCTCACTTAACACGAGGTGATATTTCCATTACTTTTTGCCGTACTCAACGTATAAGAGCTAAATTCTTACCTCTCAGTCTCTAAGACAGGCGGAGTATGACACTCCTGAGATCAAGGTTCAGAATTTCCATCGCCACAGGGAGCAATTAGCTTCACAGAGGAAAAATGCAGTCCTGAAACATACATTTCACTCCGAACCGCGGCTCGTTAGTCCACTACCACGGGACATCGGTCTTAGGCCAAAGTCAAGGTCACTGTCCAAAGGAACCAGCAGCACCCTGGAAAGCCGGATTGAAGACCACGAGAGGCCGACGGTCAGCCATCCTAGCCCTCCGTGCAGAGAAAGACGGCTCGGCTGTGCGTGCCGGTGGTATTCAGGACCATAACATCTCGTACATGGAACAGTTTTTCCCTATTTCAGATAGTTTCTGTGACTGTGCCTTCAAGTTCACACATCTCTCTTCTGCCCTTAACCCATCTAGTGTACTTTTCATCTCCGTCCTTGTAGTCTTCGTCTTCGGAGGTTTGATTTGAGGTTTTTTGTTAGACCTTTCATGTCTTTAACTTTTGCACGTAGGGAATATGGCGAGAACTGCTCTCATCTCTGCTCATTCT
Organism: Eonycteris spelaea; assembly: GCA_003508835.1. Taxonomy (NCBI): domain Eukaryota; kingdom Metazoa; phylum Chordata; class Mammalia; order Chiroptera; family Pteropodidae; genus Eonycteris; species Eonycteris spelaea. The sequence continues at coordinate 10,270,345 of PUFA01000042.1, read as the reverse complement.
GACACCCGTGTCGGTCACTTTGTTCTCATGTCGGGTTATGCTGTCTTGTTTCTTGGCAAAGACGTAATTTGCGCACCTGGTAACTTTCCATTCGATTCCGGACATCGGCAATTTCGCCTTGTCGGGTGCTGGATATTTTTGTATTCCTAGGAATATCATTGAGGTTGGTTTTGGGACACGATTACGTTGCTTGGTCCTTTTAGGTCTTGCTTTTGAGTTGTTCAGCAGGCGCGGAGCAGGGCGCAGTCTAATTATTGCCCTGGGACGAGACCCTTCCGTGCACAGTGCTCCATCTCCACGATGATCACGCGGTTGTCCGGGCCGCGGGTGGGAACCGGAACTGCTGCGGTCCTGCGTGGCTGTCACCGCTGTTGTCACTCACTCATCCTGTCTCGTAGTTTGTCCTCCGGCCTCGGGTAGCTTTCTCACACATCTGCGCTGATAACGCCCTTCTCGGTACTCAAGGGGCCCTTCTGCAGCTCTCTGGAATTTTCTGTGTGCTTCTTTCCTGTCTCGCATGCTCTGAAAAATCTAGTTGCCTCAGGCCCTCTGGATCCCATGCTCCCCGCTTCTGCCCGGGGCGTCCACCAGGCTCCTGGCTCCCCTGCCCAGTGCTGTGCTCTCCACACTCTCCCGGGCAGCAAACTGGGGCCCCTGGAGGGCTCGCCTCGGGTGTTCCTCTTTTCCCAGGGATCGCCGTCACAAATGGACCGATGTCCAGTGTTTCGAAGACTCTTTTTCCATATATATTTTCTTCCTGAGGTTTCGGGGAGAGGGTATATTCATTCCATATCAGTCCATCCGGGCTTGAAGGAGACTTCTTATCACGATCATCATTAATTATTGATATCTTTAAGCACCACTTTTGCTGCCAGAATTACATTGTTTTCAAGACAGAGACCACACCTAGACTGCTCGGCAGTGTGCACTGCAACTCAGCGAGGGCCTGGCGAACTGTAGGCATCCGGGTTTTTAAAAACTGAATAAATAATGAATAAGGGAAAAAATGATTGTTTATCTGGGAATTTAAAATGATGGTTAAACAAACCGGTTTCTTGGATTTAACCTAACGGGACTAATTTGGGCGACGATTCAAGCGGCTGGACAAAAATGATAGTTTTACCCAAACTGGCATTTGCTTTTCTTTGTCCCGACAACAGCACAGTCATTCATCTATCGAAAAAGAAGACCTTCGCTTTGGCTGGACTTACCGAACAGGTTGTGTGGAAGCCACGGGGCCTCTCAGGGCTCAACTTCCTGCTGCAAGGAAACATAGTAAACCCAGAGAGATGAGCAGTCAGAGAGTCCAGTGCTAGAACTTCAAGCCTTCGATCCACGCGGACTTCCCGTCGCGTGTGTTAACAAACTGCCCCTGTGCGCTAAGCCCGTTTTACGTGGGTGTCTGCCATCTGCAGTCTCCAACAGGAGTTAATGAAGCCGGAGATGGTGAGGTAACACAGAAGCGGTTTCTGAGACATTTTTACACATGGTGAAGGGGAAGACGATTGACGAGAAGGTAGAGATGATGTGGGTGTATCGGTTCCCTATTGCTGAATAACCAATCACCCCGCCAGGTGCCTAGACAGTACGTCCCTGTTGCCATGCTCACTGGCCCTCAAGTCAGCTGCAGCAGCCCCTCTGGGGACGGCAGGTGTGCCCACCCCTCTGCCAGGAGGCCTGGAGTGTCCTGGTCCCCACCAAGGACTCCGCCAGGTGACTTCCAGGGCATGAGCCGTTCGAATGCGTTAAAATGCGCTGGCTTTTCTAGTCTCTCCTCCTCTATAGCCACGGGGCCTTCATCTCCACCTCTTCACACGCCCTCACGACGAGCACGCGTTAGAACGTTTCGAATCGAGACTTTTCCTGCCCGCTTTCTAACCCACCGCACCGGGGCTTTGCGCTGACTGAACAGCTTTTAAAATTCTTATCACAGTGGTTCAGGCAGTTTGTACGTTATACAGTCTGTTAAGATGATTCTATCCGAGTCTGTCGCAATTCAGAGATTACAGCTTCTGCGGGACGTTGCGTTAAGAACGTATTCGTAGATCCACTGTTAACCGTCAAACCCAACCCATGAGCCGGCGTTTAACATCTCATTTGATAATAATCCAACAGAAAGGATTTTAAAAAGCAGTATTTATTAATACTATGGAATGGGTTTTACAGGGATATCGTTAGGCCCGCGCTGTCTTCCCAAGGCAAACAGTTCTGCATCTCCAGCCCTGCAAGACAGACAGGAAAAGGAACTGACAAAGGAAGAAAGAGCCATGAAATGTGAGAACTTCTCCCATTTACGTAACTCTGGTTATATAATTACTTTTTCTCACGCAGTCTTTTTTATCTCCTCTAAAAAGAATGCAAAATTTATTCTCGCAGAAGTGACAAACACCATCTGTGTTGTGCTCTGAGTGTGGGAACATCACTTGATCAAATAGTTTAAGAAAACAGGCGCCCTGTGCAAAGCCCACAGGCATGACTGTCGTGCACCCAGACGGCGTGTCCCGAGGTTGACGAGCTGGAAAAGCACACCATCCGGACCCCTCAGGCACAACATCCGCATCGCGAGACTCTGGCGACAGCCAGGCCGCCCGTGGCTCCCGCCGCCCGGCATCTGTCCCAGTCAGAGCTCCACTGCTGCTCCCTGAGTCCAGGCGCGTCCAGCCCCCTCCCCCAGCTTCCAGGGCTGGCCACAGGGACTGGATGAGGGGCATCTGCAATCTCAGTCGCCCCAAGCAGAGCCAGTGACCGGCACCCCCAGACTCGTGCTGGACCTCACGGAAGAGCAGAGTTCTCCCTGAAGGGACCGAGCCAGCAGGGTGGCCTCCGGGAGGTGCCGGTGGCCCACACGCGCCAGGAAGGAGGAGCCCACTGGAGAGACGCCGGCCCAGAGGAAGGACGAGAGCCGGGTCGCCAAGGTGCTGCTCGAGCACCGGGGCCCGGACGCCCCAGTCCCTGTCCAGCCCCGAGCTTCTCCACATGCGTGAGGGGCCTAAGTCCTCCTTCCTGCTTGGACTTTGTCAGTACGGTACCTAACGGCATCGGAGGGACAAAAACCCCCATGAGCACCCCAGCAGCCAAGGGAACCCCCAGTGGGGACGCACACACGGCTCCCTGCGTGAAACGGAGGAGATGTGACCTTCCCTGAGGGGACGACTACCCACCCCGCAGTCACTCTCTCCCAGCCTCGGCCGCAGGGCCCGCTCCCAGCTACGATCCCCAAAACGACAAGTACTCGCCTCGCCAAACTCCCGCTGCGGACCAATGGGATGGGGAGGGACGACTCGCAGCGGGGTTTGCGGGCAGGTTTTCTTCCCTGCGAAGAGACACGTGAGGAGAAACATCCCCTTCCCGGCCTTGGATACAGCCGGGTGAGTTCGTGGCGTCCGGGGGAGCCGCAGCTCTCCTGCGATCGTGAGGAAGTAAGCCCGAGCAGGACAGCCAGCGTGCTGGGCGGACAAGCGGAAACGTTTGGCGACACTGGCGTGCCACCGGATTCACGGACCGTGGAACCGGCCGCCTCCGAGCCTCTCGTTACAATCCGCAGTCCACCCCCAGCACGTCGGCCGCTCTGGGGAGGTCTAACTGCAGCGACGCCGCCCTCGTAACACGCGGACCTCACACCCTCTCCACGTACTTGTGGCTTATGGAAGCCTCACCCGGGGTGAGCCAGTTTCCAGCGGCCCCTGGGGCTGCCAGACGGGTGTGAGGAGACCCCGTCTCGCTGGGCAAGGCTGGAGCGTCGCACTGGGGAATGAGAATGTGGGGTTTGGAACCACACGAGCTCACAAACACCTCGACCAACCGCTGGCGGCTGAGAAGGCTGACCCGCTCAATCTTGGCCGCTTCCGACTCACTCAAAGAGCTCCGAAGCGGCCAGAAAACAGTCACGGGCGAGACCTGCTGGGCCGGCAAGAACGCAGGCCGCGCCGCACAGTCCCACGGGGAACGGAGGTCCCAGCCACGTGCTCTCGTCACTCGCCGCCCACGGCTTCTTTCACCAAATAAGACTCACCTGCCTCTTCTCTGTGCTCAATAGCCTATCGGTCACATACTTGACGTTCCCAAGGAGAAGAAAAAAAGAACTTTAAGGCTCCGCTTGTGGAGTGGGGGAAAGCGGCCAGAGAAGATATGAAAATGAAAACAGGTGACCCCGTTCCAATAAAACTTTATTTCTAAAAACACAGACGATGGGCCGGGTTTGGTCCCCGGCTGGAGTTTTCTGACTTGTGAGCTCAGAAAAAGGAGGTGTCTGTGCTTCTCACGAGAAGGCTCCCGGGCGCGTGAGGCTGCGTGTGGATAGAAGACAGAGGTGGCCCTGAGCGGGACCCTCGGAGGCCGAGGCAGGTCAGCGAGCCGTCTACGAATGAGCGCCACAGGTCCTGAACCACCGGGCTGGCGAGGAGCCCTTCTCAGAGCTGCAGAACCTCTCCTCGGGGACAGCTGTCCTGTGTCACCATCCCGGGGGTGGAGACTGCGCCCACCTTAGAGGCTTCCCCAGAGCTTCTCCACCCCACCCCCACCCCCCTGCTCTGCCCCGAACCTCTGCTGGCATCTCAGACCTCGTCACGCGGCCACACTGTCTGCTGGGAAATGTGTGTGTTCAGCTGGGCACATCCCACTGCACACATTGGGGACGAAGTGCGGATTCTGAGAGCAAAGGATAGAATTAAAGAATCGGGCACTACAAAGAGCCGGTGAGGACGAGGAGAAACAGGAACCCTTCAAAGCGTAAACCGTACTCACCGTGTGACCCCACAAACCCGCCCCTGGCCAACAAAGACGTGTGCCCCGATGTGTGCAGTGGCTTCGCTCGTAACAGCCCGGACCCGGACACAATCCACATGTCCGTCAGCGTGTGGGAGGGGAGACGAGCGGGGTGTCTCCACCAGCAGTGAAACCCTTCTCAGCAAGAAGACGAGCCAAGCTGCAGCCTAACGAAACGGCGCGCGCGACTTGCCCAGGCATTTGCTGACTGAAGCGAGCGAGACACACATGCTGTGTGATTCTTCGCACGGGGAGAGAGGAGAGGAGGCATCTGAAAAACGCGAAGGGAAGGGCTTGCAGAAGTGTCCGACTCGGCCGTTAGAGATGAACCCCTCCTAGAGATCTCCGAATGGCCTTCTGGAAACTCTCGTCGCACCTACAAGATAAACGACCTGTAAATAGATAGACCAGTGGTCTGGAAATTCCTCCCCCCTTGCACCCCTTCCCGAAACTCCCCCTGCCCATCCTGAGTCACAAGGTGCACGTAGAACCTCAAAGGACCCACGTGCCCCTTGCACAGACACTGCAGAGGCGTGTAAACCGCAAGGAACCCAAGCTGGGCGAGCTCATGCTCTGGTGCTGTTAAGCCCCACGGGCTCTGCCAGCTGATACATTCTCCTTCCTCTGACGACGTCGTCTGAGCAGCCGGTTTCCAACATCAGGTGTTGCTTCCTGCAACAATAGGACATCCTCAAAAGGACAGATCCCATTTGTAGTGACAGAAAGAAGTTAATGTTTGCCTGGCCCTAGAGGTCATGGGTGTACTGACTAAGGAGAAAAGGGGGGAGCTTTTGGGGTGACGGAACTGTTCTATATCTTGATTATGATGGTGGTTACATAGGTATATGTACTTGTTAAAACGCATCAGCCTGTACAATGAAAATGAATGTGCTTTGCTGCATATAAATTATATTTCCATAAAGCTCACTTTTTAAAAAATCCATATATTTGATAAACCAAAAATGCACAGCATACGAACTCATCTCAGATATGACCATTATTATCATCTATAGCACGTCACCACCATCTGACCCAACTCTCTGTCACCTTCCACCTGGATACCTATAAAAGCCCCCCACCAACTGCCTTTCTTCTAAGAGTCTTGTTTCTTCTAAGAGTCTCTCAGCAGCCTGAGTGAACCTTTAAAAAAATAAGTCATGTCACTCCTTGGCTTAAAACCCTCCAAACATTTCCTATAGATGAGAATAAACACTTAAGTTATTTTCTTGGTAGATCAGGCAGAATTAGATTCAGCTGTAACTTACAGAAAGACCCCAAAATGCAGTGTCTTAAAAAAAGTTAATGTCTCCGTCATGACAGTGAAATCAAGGGGCTCTCAGCCCAGGGCAGAGAGGCCCAGACACTCATCCGTTGTTGCCCCCCTGAGCAAAGCTTCCACTGCTAGGGCACCTACCTCGTGGCTCAAGGTGGATGTTGGGGCTCCAGCCATGGCATCTACGTTCTAGCCACCGCCAACAGGAAGCCATACCTCCTCCCATTTAAAGCACACCAGAGAGATCTCAGGCACCGCCGCCTTGACCTAGCTGAAGTTAGTCACATGGCCTCACCCACCTGAAGAAACCTTCAGTTAGGAAATCGTCATTATTCAGTGGAGCTAACCTCAAGGTTTCTGTGCGGGAGGAAGGGCGGGGAGGATGGCTATTGGGGGGGGCTGCGGCCTCAGCCACAGGTGCCCATCAGGGCGGCCTGGGAGCCCCCTGCCCGCCTCCCTGATCCCACCTCCCGGACTCTCCTCTGCTCGCCCCCTGTGCCTCCCACACACCTGCGGACTGCACCTTCACCTTCCCGCCCAGGCAGCTCCTCCCGAGGACGAGGACGGCCGTCCCCTGCCGTCCCCTGCTGTCCCCTGCTGCCCCCTCCTTGGTGTCTCCATTCCAAGCCCCCCGACCGCCCCGTCCGGAAGGCCAGTCCCTTCCCTACTCGCTCACTGCTCACCCACCGCCTTCTGATCTGGGTGATTGATCTGTTTTGCCTTTTCAAGTGAACAGAGACCAAAAGGAGGCCCCCTCCCCAGCCCGCTCCTCTGTAACTGCAGTTCCAGGGTGGAAGGGACAGGGGGCTTAGCACAGCAGAGAGCGTGTTTGTGGAAAAGTGGGTCTAGTGGGGTGGGGGCGCCGTCTGAGAACCGGCAGCCTGGGGAGGGTGGACCCGGCTCTGCGCACGGACTTTGGGGACGCAAAACCGGCTCTTTGATTTCGCGATTTCCCGTAGCAAGGCCCCTTCCAGTGCGTTTCTAGGCCGGCTTTAGGCAGAGAGGCCCGCGGGACGGGGAGTGAGTCTGGGGAGCGCCCGGGGGCCCCGGAACCAGGGTCGCAGGGCGGACGCGGCAGCCCCGCGCGCTCGGAGCACGGACCTGCGGCCGCTCCACGCAGAGCCGGCGGCGGCGTCCCCTTCCTCTCTGCTTGGCCCAAATCCTGCGCCTGGGAATCCGCGCCCGTGTCCTGCGGGGAGGGGCACCCAGAGGCCGAACCCTCCCCTGATCCTCCCCCGGCCTGCCCTGCTGCCCCCACCACCCCGAATCTACAGGGCCACCCGACCGCTCGTGAGAAATGACAACAGTCACACCACCGCTGGTCTCCCGGGCACTGCGCGCGCGCCCCAGGCGCAGACGGGACGTTCCTGCGGCAGAGAGGGGCAGGCCCAGTCCTGTTCTGGAGACTCCTCCCCGCCAGCCCCAGGCACCAGCCCCTCCGAGCCTCACAATCCCCTCCGGCACCCCCTCCGAATTGCTTTGCAGTCAATCAGTGCCCACGGGGAGGTCCGGGCTTTTGGCAGGAGACAAGCGGAGTGATCGCGCCCTCCTCCCTCCGTGGGCCAAGACGCGCTCCCACGGCTAGGGAGAGGGGCGCACAAGGAGCTGGGCCGCTCGGACAGAGCAGCGGGGTGGTGGAGTGCACCCCACAGTGGCGGGATGGAAGCGCCGAGACCGCTTCGCGCTCGTAGACCCCGCCTCACAAGCGTCTGGGAAGTCCGCCCCGCGGGCCCTGCGGGTCCTCGCCACCCGTGGGGCGGTGTGGGGACTGGCCCTTCCCTTCAGGGAGGGCGTCTGCTGCAGTGCGGGTCCTGACCCTCCATGCCCTCTGGAGCCCACGTGTCTTCCAAGGCCCCTAGGGTGCGAGCCCCCCTCCCCTGTCCGTGGGCGTGGTGAATGGGTCAGCACCATGGCCCCTGGGACGTGCAGCCGGTCTGGGCTCTGCAGCCGGCCTTCAGCGGCGAGACAACGCACGTCCGGTCCTGGGCGACACCGTGGATTAACGCTGTCCATCACGTGAACCCAAAGGTGCGTGTGTGCGTGTGCACACGTGTGCGTGAGCGCGCACCTGTCCTGCCGCCGTACCTCACCTGTTTACTAATGTGCGTTGCAGCAGGACATGTGGTGCCCTTCGGCGTCTGGACGCAGCAGTAGCATCACTGCACTTCGGGGTGCACATCTGCAGCTTTCTGCGTTGCCAGATTGCCCCAAAATATTTGTACCCATTGGCAAGTCGTGTTTGAGGATCAAAGGTTTCTTTACTTTCCGAAGTGAGGATTTTCCAGAAGTTATTCTTGTAAGACTTATTTCGTGGCGACCTACGTCTGGCTCGGTTTCATAAATCTGAGGTCGGAGTTTGGTTCTCCAGAGAAATGCTCACCTTTATGGCCCGCCGTTTAATTTCTCTGCTGTCAAGAGGCAGAATTAAGTTCTTCCTCTTTTTAAAAGAATGGTATAAGTGGGGAATAATGAATGCAAAATGCTGTAGTTAAACAGCTCCAGATAAGCTGATGGATCGGCTGCCACTGACATTGTGCTATAAACAGAAAGAAAGTTATATTTAATCATTTGCCAAAAAAAAAAAAAAGAGCAGTGGTGATGGATTTGGTGTACTTTGACTCTGAGTGACTCACTCCAGCAAATCGTTATTTTCCAGTTAATAGAGGAAATAGAAAGTGCAAAGCAGAGGAAATGATCGCTTTCAAGAGCACGCCGGGTCCCCAAACTGTTTAAACTCGGGAACCATTGCTCAGTTCAGCTCCCGGGCTGAGCCGGGTCCTCCCAAACGCCGCGCGATGACCTCGGACGCCCAGCGCCTCAGGAAGCGTCGTCGTTGGGAGACGGGGCCTTTAGAGGAGTAACTAGGTAAAAGGAGGTGATGGGGATGGCCCTAAGCGGAGACGCGTGGTGACTTTAAAGGAAGAGGGAGCCGGGACGCAGAAGCACACGGAGGGACGACCACGGGCCGGAGGGACGACCACGGGCCACAGAGAAGCCGAGGCTCGAGGCCCCAGAGGAGCCAGGGGAAGGGCTGGCTCCTCCCTCGCCTCTCCAGGCTTCCGCGGCCCCCCACCCCCACCCCGCTTGACTCCGCCTCCCTGTCCACGGGCCACGCCCTCGCCTGTGTCCTCTCTGCTTCTTTCAAGGACACTGGTCTTGGGACTCAGGGCCCACCTGGCTAACCCAGGATGCTGCATCTTAAGATCCCTCCCTCAGTCACACCTGCAGAGGCCGTTTCTGACGACGTTCCCTTCGCAGGCCCTCAGGGCGCGGGCAGGCAGGGCTGTGGGGGCCTCAGCCCTCCACGGCCCAGCGGGAGGGGTCCGGGGTGGGGGGTAGGGGGGTCGCGCTTTTAGTTATGGGAAGAAAGCGCTTGTCACAGCGCCCGGCATTGGTGAGCGACCTGTACGTATTGACTAAATTAATCTTTAGTCCATATTTTTATTATCCGCATCTGTAGCAGAAGTAGGGGCGCGATGAGAGGGACGAGTTTCAGGAGGAACGGGAAGCGCGCTCTTTGTAGCAGATCACTCCTGTGCGGTCAGTGCGCAGACGACTATGACCACGCTGGGGGAGACGATGTGGACGACCCGTCAGAAATCAGCCTTCCTGCCCCTGTGACAAGCGCACAGAGACGAGGCGCGTGCAAAACGCCACGGACCCCGCGGGCTCTCTCTCGCGGTGCGGCCGAGCCAGGGCTGCCCCCGGGACCGCACTCACGCACGGGTCACATGCGCGGGGGTCTCACTCCCCGAGCGCATCTGCCGGCCCTTCAGGTGTGGGCGACCCGCACGCCCCACTCGCCCCTCGGCCGAGGCCCAAGCGGCCCGGGGTCACCTGGAAAGGCTCTCGGATTCGTCTTCAGGGCGGGTCTCTGCGGAGGGAAGAGACGGTAGCCGATGGCGGCAGCAAGGCCGGGCTGCCCTTTATAGTTTGCTTCATTTCATCCCCGGGGGGGGGCGCTGCAACGGAACCCCCACTTCGCAGAGTCTGTCATGTGACTGATTCGCAGCGGGTGGAGATGGGGAGGGGGCCACCGTGGACCCAGCCGCCCGGGTTGCTGCCTCCCGAAAGCCCCTTGCCCTGGGTCCCAAGAGCCTTTCCAGGAAGGCTGATTTCTGGAAGAGGCACAAACCGTCTGTGACGTGCTGGTCACAGCGAGTCACCAGCTCCGCCCACCACGAGTGGGCCGGGATGCCAGCCTCGCCCGACAGAGGCGCGTCGCTGGGTCACTCACAGACGAGCCCTGACGGCCACACGTTCGTTGTTTAATAACCTCTCCTTTATCGTTGTTTTGCTCGCAACCATTTCTCCAAGGAGTAAATAAGCCGCAGGAGATCAGCAGCCTCGAGCTGACGGCAGGCTCGCTACACAGTAACTGCTAAGCGTATAGTTACTTATGTGAACATTTACGTGTAACAGTGTACATATTTTTCACCATGTGATGGAGTGTTTGAATGAGTTATGCCCCACACTTGAAGACCCATCAGACGGTGCGTTTGTGACACTTTCTGCAACTGGAGGCCGTCGGCAGGTCGTTGGCGTCTCTCGCTCCCCTTTCTGCCTTTGTCGTGTGCTGCACTGGAAGTCGGGAGAGGGTCTGAGCTCCCTTCGTCTCTGCCCGAGAGACGCTCGAACTCACCCGACCACGGGTCTCGAAGTCTAAGAAACTTCGGTCCTCGGACTCCCTGCAACCCTCATTAGACGGAGGCCCCAGCTAAGATCAGAGAGAGAGACAGATGATCACCTGAGGACCAAACAGAAGTGTCAGAGACGCTGCCCTTGCGCCACCGGCCTTCCAGGTTCAAAGCCGAGGCTGGACTTTGGCGTCTTTTGGACGCAGCAACCCCCAGCGGGCTGTGCTTTGTTCCCAGCCCTCTCTGACTCTGCAGAGTGGCTGCAGGTGGGGGACATGATAATGATGTCAAAGGTCGGTCTCTCAGCATGACCGTCGTGCCGCCGCGAGCCCCTCATTAGAGCAAGGCGGGAAGAGTCGAGCGGCCCAGACCCCTTTTTTATTTTATTGTTGTGGGCCAATTAGTGGTGCTCGCCTTCCGGGGGGCTGACCTGGCGCCGACGCACACCCAGATGCCACATTGTCTCCCTCCCTTAGATGCACCCATGGGCCTGTCTCCTTTAATGAGGTTCCCCAGTTCTGCTCTGAGCCGGGCCTCGGGCTAGGTCGCAGGCCCTGGGGTCCGAGCCCTGCGCGCACCCTCACTCCCTTGTCTAGACCCTAGAGACGCAGGTGCGCCAGTAGAGGACATCCTCATGGCCATCTCCTTTCTTGCGACATCTCGCTTTTGCTTTCTCCCATGGCACACGAGCAGGCTTTGCAAGACAGAAGAGAAACACGCTTTTTAAAGGATGTGGTTTACCGTTTCCTCATGCCTGAGTCTGGAGCATATTGGCTCAGCCAGACAAAATGGCACAATTAACGCGTTACAGATACGAGCACCTTTCCATGAAAAGAATTCCGGGAACACGTGCTTCGATGTAACAAGCAAAGAAGAAGTCAGGACGGAGGCATCACGCGCACACAATCCTTTAACTACGGTCGACTTAAGACCTAATTACTATAGAGCACTCGATCTGTAAGAAAGCTTCTGAGGCCGTGGTGATGACCACAGCGGGGGGGAGGAGGGGACGTGATGGAACCATCGGGTTTTAATTAACTGGGTTCTGGGGGATGCAGGTGCCCCAGAGAAGAGCTCTTAGGTGAATTTACACGCTTTGGGATTTCAGGAGCCTGTTCAAATTTATTCCTTTGAATTCCTGTCAAACTGAGAAGCATCGAAACCACCGGACAAACTAAATAATATATCCAATTTCTTCCTAAAATGGCATTTGGCATGTCACCAAGGTCCTGGGATCCCCCAGCTCTGTTGTTTTCATTGTGGTAAAATACACATAAGAAAACTTACCATCTTAACTATTCTAAGTGTACAGTTCAGCGGTATGAAATGCATTTATAATGTGCAATTATCATCTTCCTCCATCTTCATAACTATGTTTGTTTTGAAAACTGAAACTCTATATCTATTAAATAACAACCCCCCCCACACACACACACACCTGGCAAACCACCATTCTAAGTATCTCATATAAGTGCAATCATGCAGATCATACAATATTTGTCTTTTTGTGACTGGCTTATTTCAGCATAATGGCCTCCAGGCTCAACCATGTTGGAACAAGGGTCAGAATCTCCTTTTTTCTACAGCTGATAATATTGCACTGTGTGGATGGACCACATTTTGTTGATCCATTCATCTGTCCTCAGGGATATCTGGATTGCTTCCGTATTTTAGCAGTGGTGAATAAAACTGCCATGAACGGGGTACACATATGTCTCTTTGAGACCCTTTGGGGTATAGAGTGGAATTAGCGAATCACATAGTAATTCTATTTCTAATATTTCAAGGAACTTCCATCCTGTTTTCCATACTAGCTGTACCATTTTACATCCCCACCAACAGTGCACATGGGTTCCGATTTCTCACATCCTCACCAACACTTATTTTCTGTTTTCTGATAGCAGCCTTCCTAATCAGTGCGAGGTGGTGTCTCATTGTAGTTTGATTTTGCATTTCCCTAATGACTAGCGATTGAGCATCTTTTCATGTGCTCATCGGCCATCTGGATTTCTTCTTTGGAGAAATGCCTAATCGAGTCCTTGACCCATTTTTGTTTTGGTTGTTTGTTTTTTGTTCTTGTGTTTAGGGGTTCTCTAATATCCTGGGCTTCTCTGAACTATGCCACTGTAACTCAAGACTTATGAAAATGGAGGTCCTGTTCGGGCTTGTCTTCAAATATCTGAACATACCTTCACATCGTAGGTACTCCAGGAATATGTCCTGAACCACTAAAGTCAACAGACTACTTGTCATATTTCTCTTGGCACACATTTCTTGCTCTCTCTTCTGATCTTTTTTTAAACACGTATTCAGCTATCGTGGTGTGGAAATGATCGTTGATGTTCTGAGGTGTCACAAGCATTAGACTGACCCAAGGTGGATGGTTACCCTCTTGGGGCAAGTTGGTAATCATTACCATTTGTGATACTTCTCGAAAAAGTGATCTTCACTCCCTGTACGTGTTGCTGAGCCCACTGTGACAACAGGTGCCTTCAAGACCTGACACTGGTGATTCCACCTCTGGTAATGGCTGAGTAATTTCTTAGAGATCAACACTTTCCCAAATAGCAATTATAACACACACACACACACACACACACACACACACACACACACACACTGACAATCACCTAAAGGAAGTGGAGAGTTAACAGGAGATTGAAGTCAATGCTTGAAACTACAAAGCATCTAGAACAGAAAAAATATACAACTAGAAAAATGAAATGACAAAACTTGCAGAATTACACCACCTGATTTCAAGACTTAATATAAAACTACGTTAATTAAGAGAGTGTGATAATAACATAGAGTTATGCAAAGCGATCAACAGAACAGAGTTGAGTCTAGAGAGATATACTCATACATACATGATCAACTGATTTTCAAACAGGTGACGGGCCAGAGATCGAGAGAAAATATTCGTAAACTTATATCTGAAAAAAAAAAAAAAAGACAGGTATCCAGACTCCACAAAGAAGACCTATAATCCAATGATAACAAAGTCAACAACTCTTTTTAAGAATGACAGAGACATTGGAGCAGGTGCTTTGACAAAGGCACAGAAATGACTCATAGCATATGCGCAGGCGATCAACGCAGTCAGTAATTCACAGCGACTGGTGAGGTCCCAGTCCCCACACACCCGACGGCCAGGACCGACAGCACCAGTGCTAGGTGGGACTCGGAGCGACTGGAGTCTTTAAATATTGCTGGTGTGGGTGCAGACTCCACGGCCTCCTGGGAGACAGTTTGTCAGCGTCCTGTGCAGTGAAACGTGCACTCATCACAGGACCCAGTAATCTCGCTCGCAAACATTTACCGAAGAGACATAATACTATGTTCACACTAAGACTTGAACACAGACATTATTGTGGATTTGTTCTTTGCAGCCAAAAGCTAGAAACAAGCCAAAGGCCAATGAACCGATAAATGGATAAATACATGCACTCATGGATACAGTTCTCAAAAGGGATTTTTAATTGATCAAAGAATTTTTAATAGATGAAAGTGCATGGGTGAATCTCAGAAAGGAATCACGCTAATTGAAAAAGCCAGATCAATGACTATACATCGTATAATTTCATTTATATAAAAGAATTTTTTTTTTTTAGACGATGCAACCCTTGGTTGACCTCACAGATTGCAAGGATCTTGTCGGCTTACGATCTCTTAGTTTTTATTTTTGATGCCTATAGCACCTGGTCTCCTAGGCGGTCTCCCATCCAAGTACTAACCAGGCCCGACCCTGCTTAGCTTCCGAGATCAGGCTTGTTCAGGTGGCGTGGCCGTCGAGTGTATAAAATTCTTGAAATGGAAAAACAGTGAGAGAAGGCATACCCGCGAGTGCCAGGGCTGAGCGGTACGGGGAGGGGACGGACCACGACGAGCCAGCGGGGCATTTGGGAGGTGACGGACGATGTTCTGTATGGAGCTGGTGGTCCCCGCATGTCATTCGCTCACATTCGGACATGCACTTAATACCAGTGAATTTTACTGCACGGACATTAAAGCTCATATGGCCGAGTAAAAAGAGTAACTCGCGATGTGGCTAACATAGTTAGCTTTGCGCTGAGAGTGTGCGACGCTTGGCCTCCCCGCCCGGCTCTGCGCTCGGGCCTGAGGCACCCGGGGGGCCCTGCGGAGCCGGGGGCCCTGCCCCAGCCGGGTTTCCCTGTGCCCTGGTCACCGCGCCCCTGCCGGGAGTGCCAGAGGCCTGTCCTCGCTGGTCCCCGTGGTCACACGGGGCCGGGCCTGGTTCTGGCCTCGCTTCCCGCCAGAGCATGCCACTGTCGGGGGGACGTTGTCCCCTTCAGGGTGGGGAGCAGACGCTCCACGGGCAGGACAGAGCGCACAGCTCGCACCGTGTGTGTGACGGGGAGGCCAAGGGTCACCTAGTCACGCGCAAGGACGTGCAGACCGTCCCTGGAGGGTCAGGGAGAAGACGTCCCGCACCGTGGGTCGGCTGAGGGCTTGGTGGAAGGAAGACGTTTCTCTGTTTCCTCGTTTTATACATTTCGAGTGTCAAATCCCGGGACTGTATTATTTTTATGTAAAGCTTGACTTTTTATTACATAAATAAAAATACAAATTCCCCGGCTCCATTCTGATACAAATATGCAGACCCATGAATATTTACCCCCAAATCTTTTCTCCAAAACCCTCGAGGAGAATTAACAAATCTGAAAGCCTTTCACTGTGCACATTGCCCACAAATCCCATATTATTCCTGAAGTCACGCAGACCGGTTGACTACCTTAGGGACGACTCCAACTTAGGGAGATTTAAATAGAAATGGAGTCCCTAAGTCCTTTTGTATAATAGGTGTTTTTATGAAGGGCAATAATAGACAGAAACAAAAGAAGGAAGATTTCTAAAAATTGCATTTAGGAAGTTAGCATGAAAGAATATTTGAGTCATCATTTTCCGGAAGGGTTTGGGATGTTGTCAGACAGATAGAGGCACATAAAAAAATAATGACAGCACTTGTCTTAGCTGTGTCTGGGCTTGGTCACGAGGACGCTGATAAAACCAACTAAGCTGGGAAGTGAGTGTGAGTTGTTCATGTGAGAAATAGTTGTGGGGTTGGGGAAGGCGGACGCACTCAAAGTATTTGCTCATTATCAAGATTTGTTGTTTTCGGCTCTGGAAAAATGTTGTCAAAGCAAAAATAAGGTCACTTATACTAGTCTGCAAGGTAAATTTTACTTAAAAAAAGAAAGAAAGAAAAGAGGAGGAAGAAAATACAAGATTATTCTCCTGTGGTTGGAAAATAGGACAATGGATTAGATTACTTGTCAGGAGATAATTAAAGAGCCAGACAGGAAATTTCTGAGAGAGTTTATGCTAGAAACATGTAATTGAGATTAAAATAACAACAGCAGAATCTGTCAAACAAGAGAGACGCGCTGATGTGAGCTTTCAGTCAAAATAACATGCTGGACGGCAGAAAGGTATAGAAAATAATATGCAAACACTTTTGTCCACTGGATTTGCCACTCTTAACATTTTGGCATACTGCCTCTGATATTTGAAAAGAAGACAGTGCAGACTCACTGGAAGCCTTTATCCTAACCGCATTCTCTCCTTCCCCAAAGTAGCCATCATTCCCAGGTGCATTTTTATAGTTTTCTACTTAGATGTGTGGATCTATAAATGCTACATAAAATTGTTACATAAATTTGTAACGTTTTTACAAAAAAAAAAAGTATCTATCCTGCTTGCCATCTCTCTGTAACTTGCCCCCTCCCTTAGTCTTACTTGTAAGCTTAGTGGCGAAATATACAGCTATGGTTAATGAATTTTAACTCACATGTGGTATTTATTTTGCACGAATATGCCACATTTTATGAAACCATTCTCTAGCCGATGGATAATTAGATGGATTGCAATGTTCTGCTTACACCTCTTACATGCGACGCTGCTGTGAATATTCTCGTGCGTGGCTCCCTGTGCAGATGTGCGGGAATGCCTCCCTTCCCACCCCCACCCCACACACTCTTAGATAAAGCCCTTGTTTGTAGGGCAAGTGTGTCTTGATTTACAAGACATGTCAAATTGTTCTCTGGAGGAGATACACCAGTTTACATTCCCATCATCCTGTATGAGTTTCCATTTCTTTATCTATTCTCCAAATGTTTGGTGTGCTCAGACTTTTACATCGTTTGCCAATATTTGGGATGTTGAATTGTATCTCATTCTGTAGCTTAGATATCACCGATTTCTAATAAATTTGAGCATCTTTCCGTATGTTTGATGGATATTCAAATTCCCTCTTCTGTGAATTACAGATTTATGTATTTGAAACACTGTGTCTTAAAACGATGTTTCTTTTTCTACAATTTGGCTTTGAACCCCATTGAAAATTAATTTTAGATATAGACTAGTATAAATGTAGACATAGGTTAAATAGAGATATACATTAGAGATATAGATTAGATATGTAGATTAGATTAGCTATAGGTTAGCTATACATGTAGATTAGATATATAGGGATAGAGATAGAGCAGACGTTTCTGACTCTGGTTCCGGAGATCCATGTATCTATCTTTGTGTCATTTCAAGTTGTTTTGGCTACCCCAGGTCCTTGCCTTCCCATAGGAAGTTTCCAATCACCTCGTCAGTGTCTGCAAAAAGCCCTTCTTTATTCACACCTGCTCTTTTATATCACATTTCTACAGTTTTGTTATTTTAAATCACGGAGCCGGCGCGCGCGACCCCGGGGCCTGCACCAGGACCGAGAGCCCGGGCAGGGTGGCACCGGCCCCTGTGTGACGGCCTCGCCCCCCGCGTCACCCGTCCCCTCCCCCGGCTGGGCCACAGACGTGCGTGCGGGGGGGGGGGGGTGGCGGCCTCGGTCCAAGTCCGAGCTGCGCTGCTCAGGCTGCGTGGCGCCCGCACGGCCGGCCCGGAGCCTCGGGTCCGGTCCGCAGGGGGAGGGCGCCTGGTTTCCACGGGAATAACCTCAGCGAGGCCCAGGGGACAGAGCGAGCCGGCCATGCGCGGGGCTGTCACGCCGCACGGCGCGGTGACCACTCGCCCGCCCGGCGGCAGCCACTGCGCTGGGAGGGGGGCAGCTAAGGACGGGGGTGCCGGACGGGGTGGCCGCTGATGACAGCCACAGCGCGTGAGCAGCCGGCACGGCCCCTGCGCTGGCCCCACGCCGCTGGCCGGACAGCAGCCCCGCGGGGAGCGCCGGCGGGGCCGCCACGCGCACCTCCCTCTAAGCGGCCCGCCGCCAAGACGGCGTTTCCCACGGGCTCCGTCCAGCTTCCTTTTCTGACGGAGGGGCTCACGGCGACAGTCCCCGGGGTGCCACTAGATGGCGCTCACAGACCAGCTGTGGCCGCCCTGCCTGCGCGCCCCTCCCCCAGAAGGCTCCCTGAACACCTGCCCTGGCGCAGCCTCTCCCCAGGTGACTGCTCATCAAGCCCTTTGCTCGCCTGGGCTTCCCGTGTCCCCAGGTGTGAGAACTGGGGGCTCCCTCCTGAAGCCCCGCCCTGCGCTCAGCACAACACCTGGCACCTGGCACCCGGCGCTTGGAAAAGCGTCGCCTCCCTCAACCACAGCACTGGGACCCCGAGGCCGGAGGCCGGACGCCTGTGTGTGACTTCCTTTTCTTGAAAAGTTTTGTTTTTATTTTAAACAAAACACATTCATTATAAAAACGTCAAACATAAGGAAAAAAAGCCCAAATCCCGGCACCGCAGGATGAAGATCCGTTAGGTTAGAGAATCAGTATCGCAGGTATTCTGTATCCACGAACCCGCAGAGGTGAGAGGCTGGCTGGCTGGATAAAGAGACAGCAGATGGACGTCAGAGAACAGTAAAGTCCAATGAAATGAAGCCATATTTTATTTATGAAGCGCAATTCCTTTTGATTTATAATTAAAAGAAGACAAAGAATCCAAAACAGAGTTGTTATACTTTGGAAAGCAAACAAAGATTCGCTGACAACAAGAGATTTTGAATTTTAAAGTACCCTGGTAAGGTTGTGGGGGGAAAAGTTCGTATAAAAAACATATCAAGGATTGGAACAATGATATTATTATGACTACGGTTAGGTCCTATTATACTGACATCATCGGTGGGTTCTTGGGACTGTGGCGAAATAATGTGTAATGAAGCCAGTTTTAGCACGGGCAGATTGACGTAAGCAAGAGGTGAGTTCCTGCCGCATCCCGTCGACGTTCTGGGAAACGACACTGCGTGAGGACCTGCTGCCACGAGCTGCTGCCCCCATGCCACCTGCGTCCCCTCCCCGCACACCTGCGTCTGCTTCGTGACACAGTTTAGACAGTGAGATCAACTCCCTTCTTTGCAAGCAGAAGGACCGTCACTGAGGTTTCTTCCCACTTCCTCACCGTGTGGGTATTTGTTGGGTCTGTAACTTGTGCGCCCTCGACGTCTGTGATGGTGATAATCTCTCGTGGTGCCCAATTCCCACACTCCTTTGTGGCTGACTGTGACCATGCGACGCTCCCCTTGCTTGCTTCACTCGTCACCCACACGCCCCCTGCTTCTTTCCATCCTCGAAACGGCAGGTGTCGTTTCTCTGCCGATGGCCCATTCCTGTTGTTGCCGTTGCGTTTTTACTCATTTACCCTCGTTTTAATGTGATCTAGAGGGTAAGTGAGATGAACCCGAGGGTCCGTCCACCATAATCCTGACACTCATCTGAAAACGTTGAAATTCTGTTTAGATCCAAGGGACAGATCGTCAGCGTTCCTTCCGCACACCTGGTGGAGGTCCTGTCCCAGGCACCTGGCGGGAGCCGGGGTGCACAGGGAGACTCAGTTCTCGGCATCGGTGACGTCAGCAAGGGCTCTCCATCCAGAAACGGAATTCTCTGATTTCGGGGGGTGGAATTTTTTTGATTAAGGAGGAAGTATTCTATCCGTCGATTAAAGACCAGGGACACTGACCGTGGGCGGAACACGTGACCGCGGTTAGACCACTGGGGTTCCAGGTGGAACACGTGACCACGGTTAGACCGCCGGGTTCTGGGCGGAACACGTGACCGCGGTTAGACCGCCTGGGTCCCGGCCGCTCTCCCGCTTCCTAACTTGCTCTCTAATCCTGGGCCCGCCGCTTAATTCTGGCGCATCTGTTTCTCATCTACAAAACGGGGCCAGCGATGGGACCCACCTTGCGTGTTGGTTGTGAGGATTATACAAGTTTATTTATATATATACAGTGTTTAAAACGTGGCCTGATGCACAGTGACCTCTCCGCATGTTAAACATTCATCATCACCGCCATCATCCAGAGAAGGGGTACTTTAAAAAGCAAAGAAAGGAATTGTTTGAAATTCACCAAATCACACCATAGATCAAATCATAAATCTATTCTCAAATTTCTCAGAGAACCATCTTATTGATCTCTGGATGCTCAGCTTTCGAATGACAACAAAAAAAAATCGAAAACCAACGGATGGATGATCTGAAAGGAGTTAATTAGCTCGCGCATGTGAGTAAGCAAGGCCCTCGGCGGCAGGCCCTGGTGCCCGGAGGTCTCAGCAGGCTTTCCCTGTCTCACGTCTTGGTGTGTACTTCATTCATTCTCTCCTCCATTCATTCACACACTCATACGCCTCGTGGATTCGCATACGTGAGTCAGCCAGACAGCATGTGAAGGACAGGGTCCAGAGAATGACGCGCACGCCCTGGAGCGCCCTCCTACTGAGCAGAAGGGACCTTTGTCCCTCACATGGGTGGAGCTAGCTGCCACCAGCCTGCGCGGGACACGGGAAGGCCCTGCCGCTTAGGGTGAGTGTCTTTAGGGCTGTTAATTTTTCTCCTTCTACAACCCTCCCACCCTCCCTACAGAGAATCATGAACTTGATATATTTTTAAGGAAAAAAAATTCGTAGTAGAGTGGCTCAAAAAACAAAAACAAAAACAAAAAAAACTTTACATTTTTGACCCCTTAACCAAGTTCTCCAGACAGCAAAAGGGATCTGCCTTGGAAGAATATTGAAAAAGAAAGAATTCCTCGTCTGCCTTCAAGTCGCTGGGGAAAAGCTACTTACACGAAATTAACACTTCACACAGAGGAAGGAAATACCGAGATGCAGGTGTCGGTGTGGGCATACAGTTACAGAGAACACACAAAGAATATGTGTGTCTTCCGAAAGCTTAAGGAATGGATGGCTGTTGTGAATTGCTCTTGGCACTTCGAGGTTGTCTTTCTCTTTTATTTTTCCTTCTTTCTGCGTCATTTTCAAAAGATGTTTACATTTTTTTTAAAAAAAAGTTCCCATGAGGATACGTGCGTTAAACTTATCCCTGAAAGCAACGCACAGCCCAACGCACCGAACACAGGACTGTTTCCTCCGTGTTTCTACACCTCCAGGTGGCAGTATGGCCTGAACCGGGCCCCTGGCAGCACCTTGGCTCCGTTTCGACGGCCTCAGGCGGCTTCCTGAGGACTTCGATGGCTTCCTGTTGGCCTGTGGCCTTCCAAGCCGCCTGGGGTGACGGTTGCTCTTGCATCGGCCCCAGGAATGGGCGTCGTTCCGTCACCGGGAAAGGAGCGAGGCGCTGGGGTGGGCTTGGCTGCTTCACACCTGGCCGCCCCCGCTGGGACGGCAGAAGGAGGAGCAGAGATGAGAGGTCGGGTCCAGTTGTGGTGGCCACTTTGAGCAGGAGAGGTAAGTGAGGTGGTGTGTCAGACGGCAGACGGCAAGGCCCTGGAGCACAGTGACGAAGGGCACTGGGACCTGGCGTCAGGCCAGCTTGGGTCCGAACCCTGCCTCGCCGCTTTCTGGCCGCGTGACCTGTGGTAAGTCCCTGAACATCCCTGAGCTTCAAGGTCTGCATCTGCTCAAAGGGGATGATGAGAGGCTGGCGAGAGGGTCAGCGGCAGTCCGGCCCAGAACCCACACTCGACCACTACCCGACTCTCTAGTTCTCCTCTGCCCCCACCTGCCCCCCACACCTGGTCCATTCATTTGCACATGCAGTTCTTGTTGACATTCGAATTTTTATCCCTGTCGCCACCAGCTCTATATTTCAAGAACTGAACGTTCACAGGCGGTATTCAACCTGGATGGGAGCATTGGGGATTGTCGAACCAAGCTCGACCTCCAAGGGAAACGGAGACATGGGGGTGACTTTTCTAGGTCATTTATTGTTGTTCTCCAGATTCAGAGAGAATGTGAGCATGAAACCCAGCCAGGCGGGGGCTGAACAGACTTAAAAACACACATGTCCCCAGTCCCAGCTCTTCCCTGAGATAGAGGATAACCATGTGAAGGTCGCCTGTGAAGATGACCATGGCCTCCGTTAGGTGGTCGTCACTGATTTTAGTGGTATCACTGCTGCAGGTCACCACCCCAGGCAGGACACGCAGACTCTCATTAGCATTAGTCCAGCGAGTGCATCTCAAGCAATTAGCTGTTGGACAGTCACTTGGACACGGGCCATTGTGTCACCAGAAGCTCCTTCTGCCTCCATTGACTAAGCGCTTTGCTCCCAGTCCGGGAGCAATCACTCAGTGATTCCGGTGCCAGTTCAAAGGGCACCATCTGTGAGTCTGGGAACCAGCCTCCGAGAGAGCGAAATTCCTGTTAATCAGCCCTCCCCGCAGCGTTGGTGTGCGGAACTCCAATCTGTAAGGGGCTCACTACGCTTTTGGTGATTCCGGGGTTCAGGAGGCCCTCCGAATCCCGTCCTTCGTGTCGACAGACAGAACTTTCCCGCCAGTCCCCCCCCCGTCCCGTCTCGGCGAATGGCCCCATCCTCCGGTTGCTGGGAACACAAATCCAGGAGTCGTCATGTCACGTCCCCATTTTTTAACATCCGCATCCAGTCCATCAGCTCGTCGCCACGACCCCGACCTCCAGACAGACCCTGAATCCAGCCCCTTCACCCGCTCTGCACCGCCGACCCCGGTGCGCCTCGCCAGGCCTGACTGCACCCCCACCTGCTCCGGCACAGCGGGCTTTCCCGTTCCCCCGCACCGCACTCCCCGAAACCGTCTCGTCACGTGTGTCTGTTCGCCGGCCGCTCTCTCTCTTCTCTGCGGGATGTCCGGTCCACGAGGCCAGCTCGTGTGTGTCTGTTGACTTCTATCTCTTCCCTTCCTAGAGACAGCTCCGCATCGGGTGGGCGCGCCGTAAATGTCGGATGGAGGCGCAGCAGAAAGACTGAGGGACGACAATGCCAGCGGCTTGGCCCCCTAAATGGACCCGGTCCTTCGAGGAGCGTTCGCTTCTTCCGCCGGTCGCCTTTCCCCTTCGTCCTACTCCTTGTCTTCTTTATTTTCCCCTCCTTGTCTCTCCTCTTTACCTTCTCTGCTCTCCCATCTTTCCTATGCCAGTTTTGTTTGGGCGGGTCCGTCGGTAGTCGAAGAACAAAGTCAACCCACTCCGGAAAAGGCACGTAGGGGACTTAGGCGCCCGGTGTGTGTGTGAAGGGACACCCATGATACAATCATCCACGTAAGCATGTGACCGTGAACTTAGTCGATGCCCAAGGGACAGCTGCTGCGTGAAGGGAGGAAAACATGAGCGGGCCCCACGCGCCGCAGGGCGCATGGGAGAGCACTCAAGGCCAGAGCGGTGAGGGGGAAATGGGGGGCTAGAGGCGAAGCGTGAGGCGAAGAGGGCGACGATGACGCTGGCCGTCACGGGCCACACTCCAGGCCTTCGCTCTCTACCAGGGCTTTATCTCCGTGGGAGACGGGGCCTGAGCAGCGCGAGTCTGACAGGCATTCGAATGGGGCCACGTTGGGCAAAGCCGGGACCACTCGGCAGCACGTCGCGGACATTGAGCCAAGAGTCGATGGTGTCTTAAGCCAAGAACGCGCTCGGGAGGCAGCGTGGCAAGGCGTGGTCATGTGCTGGACCTGCAAAGGTAGATCCGGGGAGACTGGCTGACGGACAGAGAGTTTTACCTTGGAAATCTGAAAGGATAGATAACAACTTATGGAGGCTGAGAAGCTTGGAGAGAGAGGTTTTGGTGAGCATGGAAGGAAAATCATTGCTAGCTGCAGTCAGCGAGCTATAACTTTGGGCCAATTTGGCCTGCTGCCTGTTTTTTAAAATAAAGTTTTATTGGAACACACCGGTGCCCGTTTATCTGTGTATTACCTATGGCTGTTTTTGACCTACAACAGCAGAATGGAGTCAGTGCAACAGAGAGTGTGTGGCCGGCCGTGCCTACAATATTTACTGTCCATCCCAGTTAAGATCTCTGGTCTGTAGCCCTGAATTATGATGATTTATGAACTAAGCGATTGAAAATAAAAATTAGTGTCTTTTATAAAATTCAGAAGCATATTACACGTAAACATTAGAAATCATGTTGGACGTGGCATTTGGAAAGTGTATTTTATAGGCAAAATTTACAGTCAGACCTCACGTATGTTCGTCATGCGAGTTCTTCAGTAGGTGTGATCAGAGAGTCCAGTGTGTCGCTGTAGGGTCTACAGCTGTCCTTGTCAAGAGGACGAATGTTTCCTCTGGTCCTATCACACCGAGTGTCTCCACAAGAAAAAGAGGTCACCTTTCAATGTTCTCTCCAGTCCCTTGTAGTGATAGTTCCCATCACATTGCATTCTCTATAAACATCCCGGCTCATTTGCAACATCTGCTGAAACGACCTGTATAATTGTCTTCTCAGGTGAAATGAGAAGAAAGGTGATGACCACAGTGCAGATGGTGGCACGTCCGCTCAGAGCCACGTCCGCTCAGAGCCTCGGAACTTCCGGTGAAAACGCCGACGAATTCGGGGCCCGGCTTGTGTTTGTCTCCTGAGTCATGCAGTGTCCTGGGTCCCTGAAGAGTGACCAGGCGCTTTCTCAGCAGAGGTGGGGAAACGGGACCTCCGGTCTGCGAAGCGGCTCTTAGCATGGCTCTGTGATGTGGAGCTGAGCCCCAGAGAGCCCTCGCGGGATGCGATCTCGTTAGAGGGAGGTGACTATTAGGGTGCAGGTAAGGAACTCAGGAAATGGCCGATCGATGATTTTGCAATTCGAGTTTGTTGTAAAAGTGGCAACTACATTTTCTTCAACGCAGAGAATTGATAGATGATGAGAAAGATTGAACTTTTCTCTAGAGGAAAAAAGAGTTTTCTTCGTGTGCGCGTGTGTTTCTCTAGCAAGATAAAGGTCAGTCCTGAGAAATAAGCCCGTTTCTCATGCTTAGAGACTCAGGCAAAGAAGTGATGAAGTTGCATTTTAATACCATACAGCTGCAGGGACAAAAAGATTTGTATCTAGCACTTTCTTTCATCTGATTCTTGCATCTGATTCTTGAAATGCTATTCATTAAGTGCTGGGGCAGCACATGCGAGTTTCTTGGGATCATAATAATTTAGCAAAGCAATCACTTTATATATTAATCCCAATCGACGTGTGTTTGTTAAGAACAAGACGTGAATAATGCGTCAAACGGGAAAGTGCACACACACTGCAGCGTGCCGCGGGACTCAGGCTCGCGAGGTGTGACGCCGGCTCCGCCTCTCCGCTCTGCCTCTCTTGGTGCCCTTGTCTGTCTTCCCACCTGCCCTCCGCGGCCTGGCGGCCTCGTCATGGCCGTCTCACAGGCTCCAGGCCTCTCCCTGTCTGCGCCTCAGGGTCCTGACCCCGTTTCCGTCCTCAGTGCCTCACACAGCCGTCCACGCTCACTGCCTGTCTCGGCCTCTTTTCCGACGTCGTTTCAGCTCGCATGCTTATTTACGTCTTTGTCCTGAGGTTCCCTCTCCCTCTCCCTTGTTGGCCTGTCATTCTGGCTCTGCTTATGCCCATGTCCACCCATACGTGGATAAGCGTGGAGGGAGAGACGGGGAGTGAGCTGGATGCTCCAGCTGAGGCTCTCACTGCTCACTGCTCACTGCTCACTGCTGCCACCAGGGCACCGGCCGGTCACAGGAAGAAATGCACAGAGGGGTCTATTCACATTTAAATACAGTCATTACTGTGGACTTGAGTTCAATAGTTTCCCGTTCTTCCTCTAATCAGGTTTGGGTTGCATGGAGCAGCTGTCTCCTTGCTGGGTTTGTGGTAACCTGAAGCTGTATGAAATTTTCTTTTTAGCCTAAGATGGAAAAGAAGATTTATTTCAGACAACAGAGGCACCACTGAAATTAAGCCCGAGCTTTGCCGAAGTGGTGCAAGCCATGCCTAAGAGAGGAATGAGAGAAAACGCTTACATAATCCTCATCGATTGGAAGCGTTGAGACGTGGGAATACACTGAGACCACCGAGTCGAGAGAAGCAAAGGACACAGAAATCGGAGCGCGCAGACCAAAAGCTCGTCTCCCGGCCTCTCTCTCCTCTCTGACTCTTGTCTCCGTGACCCTCTCTCTCCGTCTCGCCGGTCTCTGAGCTTCATCATTCTCGGTCTTCCCAGACGTCTCTCTGGCAGGCTTTCTCTTCCCGCCCAGCTTGGTTTAGAAACATGTATCACAATCTCACCTTCTAAAGTTCTTAACAATAAACATGTTTCAATGCAAAAACAGTGTGTTTCCTTTACGATCCATCTGGTCAGCTCTCCCCACTGGCCTCCCTCGGTCCTGTGTCTTCAGTCTTTCTCTGTCCCAAAGGTCAAGTCCACTGTAACCGCCTCCCTGTCCACCCTGCAACACGTTTCCATCCGCGAGAAACTGCATTTTCCTTGGCTGTGATATTTGCATTCATTTGTTCAGTCCTGGAGTACAGGGAAGCAATTTGGGAATCGCCAACTCACATCTGTCGAGGAAGCAAACCTACTAGTTGGGTTGAAGATACATAGAGATATATTTTTTGTCTTTCAGCTGAGATTACAGAGTCGAAGTGACATGTTTCCTGTCACTGGGATCCCTAAAGGCCTGTGGGAGCCGCGAGACCGGAACTGACTCAGCAGAACCCTGAGAACCGGAGCCGGCGCTCACAGCGAGGCCGGAACCTGCTCCCACGAACCGCGAGAACCGGAGCGGAAGCCGAAGTCTCTGTCGCTCCAGCAGCAAGGCCCCTGCGGTGACCGCCAGAGGCCCGGCCACCGTGCAGGGTGGCCGGCCCCCCAGGCCCTACGCGGGGACGTGTAGCCGACGCTGTCAGGTCCGTCGGCCGAGGCCCCTTCGCTGGGACAGCTGCGCGTCACTGAGGACAGAGGCCCGGCCACCTGCAGACGCCAGCCCGGCAGGGCGCTGGGCCCGGTGCGTCCCCGTCCCCACGGCGCCCACCTGCGCTGCATCCGCCTGCAGACCCGGCGGGGACTCGGAGGGGAGGTGGCCCTGCCCTCGCACTGCTTCTCCCGCCTGCCGCCCGCGGCGGGGGCCGTTTCCAAGGACGCCGCCCGACACTGTCGTGTGGGGACACCGTGGGGACAGTGACCTGATGGCCCGCGGAGGCCTCTCCGGGAACGGTAGGACCCTGGCGCCCGCGGGCAGGGACCCGCTCGCGAAACTGCCACCGCTCGGCCGCCGCCTGGCCAACCCTCCGCCTGTCCCTCCGTCTGTCCCTCCGTCGTCCCTCCACTTGTCCCTCTGCACCCCCCCACCTCCGGGTGCGCCGCCGGTTCGGGCCTCGCCAGGGAGGCGAGGCGCGGAGGTGGAAGGGGGAGCAGCATGCGGCCGCTGCGGCGGGAAACAGGCGGCAGTGCCCGTCCTTGGCAGACGGCAGGGTCGTCGTTACCGTGGCCAGCGCGGTGCCCGCCGGGCGGCGGCGTGGTCCCGACGCGCACTGTTTCGGCCGCACGTTCCGGCACGCTGGGCGTCCGCGCTCCCGCGTCGCTGACCAAGGCCGCGCGAGGGCGCCGGGCAGGGCGGGGTGCGGCCGCCCAGGGGCAGACGCGCTGTGCTGCAATGCTAACAGCTTACCTCTCCCAGAATCGGTTGCCACTGTTTCCGAATACTGGCTTCGGCGTGGTTGTGGCGTGTGGACGAGTTGCTCTTACCTGTAAGTTTCGTCTCCGTGGAAGACGCTCCGTAAGGCAGGACGTGAACGGTTCCGTGCGTCATCGCTGGGTCAAG
Organism: Eonycteris spelaea; assembly: GCA_003508835.1. Classification (NCBI taxonomy): domain Eukaryota; kingdom Metazoa; phylum Chordata; class Mammalia; order Chiroptera; family Pteropodidae; genus Eonycteris; species Eonycteris spelaea. The sequence continues at coordinate 10,242,719 of PUFA01000042.1, read as the reverse complement.
CGCGAAGCAGTCCCCCCCTCCTCCCTCCGTGGACCATCGTCACGAGTCCTGCCGAGTCCCCGCGTCACATGTTGTTGCTTCTCAGTATACGTTCTTTAAACGATTCGCTTTTCAAAATTTAGAGATCAGGTTTAGCCTCACTACCCAACAAGGAAATCATGAGTTTGCTGTGCTGTTTTTTTCTTCAAGTACTTTAAATTCGAAGGCTTTTTAAAAATGTGCCTCCCTGTGCCACCTCACTTGCATGTCACCAGTGGGAGACAGCCCACAGTGTGGGAAGCCCGGCCTTGGGACATTTCTGCTGGGTCCCCCATTCTAATGAGCTGAATTTATGACCCCGCAGTCAGGCAGGGACCAGCCCACGGTTGTTTCTTTTCTTTCTTTCTGTTTTTAAATGTTCTTTGCAGGGGTCTATTGAATGACCAAATTTATAGAGTTTCTGCCTATTTTTTCGTAGCTGACTGGTTGGCCATTTCCTTTTACAGCAGAGACCTCAGGGAAATGGATTTAGAATTTTAGAACCATCTTAAGAAAGCCCCCAGGTCCTATTGATTTACGATAACTCCCCTCCTTCCTCACTTCTGTTGTCTGTGGTCAGGAGGTTAAAGGAAACTTAGCCTCAGCCTTAGGAAGTTCACTGCAGACAGGAAGGCCTGTAGGGTGTTGTATGGTAGAAAGGATCAGGGAGGGAGGGCTGATTCGTTGTTTTAGACTATAGTGTGATGGAGGATTCGAGGGAGGCTGTACCTTACGCCAGAGAGGGTTTTCAATAAAGGGGTGATGAGGTTTCTATGAAGCATATTTAAAAAAATAAGATTCCAAAGGAAATCCCATTTTGGCACAGCCTTTTCCTGGCCTTAGCATGTTCGTTTTCTCTTGGGACAGAAGGTGGAGGTGCTTAAAATTTTCCCCCCAGCCCTGCCCGGGGGCTCCCAGCATTCCTCATGGGCAAGTTTGATTAAAGAAACCCAAGGCTTAAATATTCAGAGTTTAGAAAACCTGAGCCAAGTCATAGTTGATCATCTGCTCAGGAGCAACAATGGCTGCTGATTCATTTTCCTTGGTCGCTTTTGACAAGGCGCATTACTCATCGTTCCCATGTCATTACCGAGGGGAGACAAGAATGAGGGAGTTTGTTTGCAGAGAGATGGGATCTGTGCGCTTAGGCCACCATGGCCGGACAGCGGCTCAGCAATGCTGTCCCAGAACCTCGTGCTTCCTCCCGGGAGCCTGGTGCACAGCCCACAGAGTGGGGGCCCCACTCCCCTGCCTGGGGACGTCCCCGGGCAGAGGCAAGCCCAAGCCCCCGGGGGGCTGGGCCCCACGGCAGTGTTGCTCTTGGCTGTCTGTCCTCACAGCCCAAGCAGGTAGAGCAACGCCTGCGGAGGGCAGGGTCACAGGTCCCACGGCCGCTCAAGTCGCCGCGCACAGACGGGGCTTGCTTCTGGATAAGTACGGCCTGCTCTTCAGAGGACCATACTGCGTCCGCAGATCAGCAAGCTGGGAGCTGCTTCGTCGCCTTTCTGGGCAATGCCAGATCATGGGGCCCTGGAATCGGAGGGTTTAATTAGCCGTTCTGCATTTTTCATGGCTGCAACGCCACAGGAGCGATGAATCGTGCCCCAGCCCCTGGAGGAATGGAGGGTTCCACGGAGCTGTGCTGTCCCTAGTGCTGACATGGGATGTCCCCGGGGCCATCGCCAGCCCTGCAAACCCTCAGCACCTTGCAGGAAACCCCCTGAGCTCTGGGAGTTCCCCTTCCCGGAAAGGGCGGAGCCGCTGGGCGTCCCCCGGGGGTCTCCTGAGGACTGTGGAACTCACTGAGCTTCTGCGGAGAAGAGAGCAGAGTGGGACGTTCTGCACACTGGGATTTAGCTGAGGGAGGAAAGTGTGAATTTGGGACAGTTGTGTCAGAACTGGGATCAAGGTTTTGGGGTGGGGGCATTGCAAGCAATCGTAAGAGCCCAGATCCTGGGGGAAACAAAGGATTTCAGAGACTAGTACTTGAGCTAATCTGGCTGGCAGATGAGAAAGGAGGAATATAAAATCATACTTTGATATTAAAAAAAAAAAAAAGGTTCCACTAGCAGAGACTCTGGGAGATGCAGCTTAATAGCAGCTTCCGTGTGGAAGCAAGCCGTGGCGTTGGATAGGCGGTCCGGCGAGCCGGCCGTCTGCAGAGGCTGCCGGGAGGCTGGCGTGGCCGCCATGGGCCTTGGCCGGCGCGGATCCCGGAGCGCTGTCCACGCCCACGCGGGCCGCCGGCCAGGCCTGGCCCGGAGCGGGGGCGCGTGCGCGTGCGCGTGTCCCGCGCTTTCAGAACGGAATCCGTCGCCACCCTGGCGAAACTTGCCAGTTTTACCTTGAATCTGGATTTCCAGCTTCGCTTGCAAACTGTCGGTCGGCCGCCGAGAGGCCACGTTCCCAGCGGCAATGCTGTGGGAGCTGATGGGCGAGGACCCCCCGCGAGGGGGGCCCTGCACGCCCGCCGCCGCCCGCCGCCCGCGGGCGTCCCTGCTCCTCACGCGGGTGCTGCTGGCTCCCCGGCGGGAGGCCTCACAGGGGCGCGCGCTGTTCCCCGAACCCCGGTCTCGGTCAGGAACAGCCAGCCCGGGTAGACCGCGCTCTGGCCCTCCGACCATAACGCTGTCTCTGTGCGTGAGAGCGACGCGGGAGCGTGGACTGTGCTCTGTCCGCGACTGTCTGGGGCCGAGGGCCCTTGAAATCAAGTCGCAGGAGAAATGACAGGCGGGAGCGGGCGCCGGTGGCCGGGGCTGGGGCCGCGGGGAGACCACGGCTCTTTTCAGCCTTTCAAGGCCCATCATGCGGAAGACACAGTAGATTTGGGCTTTTTAGATTTCCAGAGTGAAACTCAGAAAGGAACTATTTTAAGCTCACTTAAAAAGAAAGAATACAGAGGGGGTGGACGCCTTGATTAAGCTTTCAGACAGACGCGTTGATTCAAATCCTGGTTCCAGCTTCCTCTCGCTTTGACCTTGAGAAGATAGACACGTAAGATCTGGGGGAAGTTGGAAATAACTTCACTGTCTCCCTCTCCATTGTTCTCTTCTCTCTTTCGTCTCTTCTGATGGCTGTGTTGTGGGATGGAAATCTCTGCGTACTCTGAGCACAAATAACTGAATTCGCATTAAATGGTTAAAATTCCGGTAGGGAATTTGGGGGAGGGTGAGGTAAGATAAGGCTTATAGCGGAGCCCCACAGGGCTTGACCTCCATCACACCAGCAAATGGTGTGTTTCTGTCTCTATCTATGCTGTACCTAGACCCATATCTTTAGGTTTATCTATATAGTTTGACCTCTGTGTGCCTGAAGGACCCAGAGCCCAGGTGAGCCCCTTGACGAATCGTGAGTCTCTCGTGTTAGCACAGTGCCTGGTACATATGTGCTCGTCAATGAGTATTTGTTGAACATGCGAATGAATAAATGATAGAGTGATTTCGAGATGGAATAAGCTGCTTCCAGGGCGGCCACCCAGCCTCTGTCGGACTCTCTCTAAGTGACTTGTCAGTGAACGTCTTCAGAGAGAGGGACTTGGCGTTGGGCGGAGCCTTGGGCCCGAGTCTTCAGATCTGAGTCTTCTTTTGTTCAATGGAATGGAATGCTTTTGTTCCAGAAATACTTACTGAGCCCACACGGTGTCCAGGGAAATGAGCGAAGGGGTGCGGGAGATGCAGAGATGCAGTGGCAGAGGCTTCCGCGGCTCGGAGCCTGCACCGTGGTCAGCAAAGCTGACGACCAGTGTTTACTGAGCACGTGTTATGTGACGGGGACTTTCGCAGTCAGCGCCTTCCAGATGTTGCCCGTTTGGTCCTCATGACGAGGCGGGTAGTACGACCAGTCACACGGGGCATGTGGGGAGCGGGAGGCACCGCGGGGTTGCACCCTACCCGCCCACTACCGAGAGCAGCAACTGCGTCCCCAGCGCGAGCCGGCGGGCGTCAGAGCCTGCGGTCTCACCGTGGGCTTGCTGAGCCGACTTTTCTCGTAGCTGCTGGGACCTGGTGAGGGGGCGGAGCAAGACGCCATCCCGCAGCTCAGCACCGGCCAGGAAACCGGTCGGGGTGCACTCTTTGCAACCCGTGTGACACTGTACCCTCAGGAAGGCACGTTTTGCTATTTTTTGGCAGGTTTCTTTGGAAGTCTTCACAGGGAGGATGGAAAAACGTGACCTGAGAGTGATCGCATCGTAACCTTAGAGTGTCTGTCTTCTTCCTACTTAGCTCATGTTTGTGGGCTCACGGATCATTGTACTGTTTGTGAATGAGCTGTGGTTCCCAGAGCCCCAGAAGCCAGTCGTGAGTCATCAGCAGGGGTGGGCCCTTCACTCCTGGAGAGAAATAAAAGTTCAGTCTGGCGGACCCCCAGGGTGGCGCTCTGCGCCTTACCCCGTGGTGACTCAGCTTCTCAGCCTCCGGGATTGTCTGACCTGCAGTAACGGGCTGACGCGGGGCTGTCGCGGGGTGCTGGCTGCCGACGCCGTCCCCTCCCTGCAGGAGCGGGTTTCCACGCGGGGTCCACCAGTGTGGAAGCAGGGTGTCTCTGACAGACGTGCAGCCAGAGAGGTCTAAAGGTGCCCAGCTGCTGACATGGCAACGTGGGGTCACCAAGCAGAGCCCATGTCACCTCTGGAGAAAATATCAGCTTCGATGGATCAGCGAATTTCCTGGGTTAATTTTCAGCACTACCAAAGGGCTTCGTGACTAAGTTTTCCTCCAGTTTGGACTCGAGAGTTACAGCATCATAGGAGTGCATTCCTGGGACGTGGTGCTCTACACAGACGTGACCAAACTGCAGTCCCCGAGCCCAAGTCCATCGTTCAGAGGGACAGGGTGACCACTGGTGGGATCCGGCGGGTTTAACTTGATTCCACCATCAGTCATATTCAGGCATTTGGTTGGTTTGTTTGCGAGTCATGTAGTCCAAATCTCGCGTGGGCCACTAGGGAAAACGTGTCGGCTCCGTGAGTGTGATCGGAGCTGAGGCGCGTCAGGATTCCATTTCTCCGTGTGCCGAGAGCCTCTGCCTTGTGCTTATTCTTGGATGGGTTCTTTCCACAGCGCACGGCCTCCGACGGCTCAGAGGCCTATGCCATTTCCTACCCAGGTCCAGGAAGGTGAAACTTCTCTTTTCTAATGCTTCCAACAGGAGTCCAAGGTGTAAACGGAACTGGGTCTGGAGTCCATTCTTGACCCCGCAGGTCTGTGGCCACTGAACAGAACATGTGCCCTGGTCTTCCCTGGGCCTTGTCCCCTCTGGGGCCAGAGGGGGATCAGTTTAAGCTGAACTGTATGGTCCAGAGTGAGGGGCGAGGGAGTGAGGACGAGGGTGACTCCTCAGGAGAACGTTCCTCCCTGTATCTCAGGAACACGGCCCCACGCGGTCCCCACACAGGCTGAGGCCTCGCACCTCTCGGCCCGCCCGCGCTATCTCCTCGGCCTGGCCCCCCCCCGCTGTGCGGCCCCCTTCCCGCCTGTCCGCGCCCTGCAGGGGTCCCCACCTCCGTGCAGGTGCCCGTCTGCCCTTGCGTGGTGACGCGCTTGCCCCTGAGGGCAGGGCCCGTGTCTCGCTCGTGCCCCTGTCCCCAGGGTCCACCAGCAGGAGCAGTCGCGGCTGAAGCCCACGGTGCCGCCATGCCAGACCTTGTCCCCCGGTTTCAGACACGCGACAGCGTTCAGCCCCCGAGGGCCGTGCGGGTTCCCTCGTGTGTGACATCCTGCACCCCTCACAGCAAGAGGTGCCGTCACCGCGGAGGAAGTGGAGGGGCTAAGAGATACGGATGTGCACGCGACACCCCATTGCAGAGGGGTGGTGGGGCGAGGACTCGGACCCGCCTCTCCCTCACCCGGGGAACCTCCGGCCTGCAGGAGGAGCAGAGGGGCGCAGCGCCTCCCTGAGCTGCAGTGCGCAGTGGGGGCCACTGGGAGCGCCGGGCAGATCCCCGTCCCGCCCCCTGGATGACAGGCGGTTAGTGCGGGACCTGCCGCCTTTTCCCACGGCCTGAGAAAGGCTCCCTGCCCGCTCTGCAGAGAGCACCCCCAGGACGGCAGGGCTCGGGGAACACAGTGACGCCGAAGCGCAGAGGCCGTGAGTGGCCGACGGTACTCACAGGGCAGGCGGAGAGGCCGCCCCTCCTCCGGCTCGTCCCTGGGGAGACCATCGGTCTTGTTAGCTCTCACCGCGCAGTTCTGATGACCAGGCGTTTTTTCTGTGTTGTTGTTATTCTAACAGAATCGCTATCAGAAACATCTGTTGTTGAACATGGCTCTGTGTGCATTGCCTTGCTTGATTGGTTTCTATTAATTACATCTATAAATTATGCATTAAAATAGATCCAGAAGCAACGAAGCCGGTGGCAGGCGCCGGGACCGTGCGCCAGCCACGACCCCGGTCAGCAGCCCGTGCTGGACCCTGCTCCTGCCGGCTGCGTCCCTCCCCGTCGTTTGATTTTCCTCTCAGCCCTGAGACTGATACGAGCCCGGGGAACTACTGACCCTTTGGGAGCGCAGGAAGGACGGGGTCTCGGGGCAGCTGCTGCAGCCTGCGCGGTGGGGTGCGCGGGTCCCCCAGACGCGGCACGCTGCGCCCCGCGGGGTCGGACCCTCCTGCGCGGAGCCCTGTGCTGCCAGCGTCACGTCCAGCCTCTCAGGTCATCCCGTGGCCGGCCGGTGGAGAACAGTCACCTTCACAGAATGAGCCACAGACGTCGCCTTCCTGCAGGTCACGGCCACGGCCGGGGTCTCCCCTGCAGGGCGACGCCAGCCCGCACAGTGTCCCACACACGGCAGACCCAGCCGTGACTCCGGACACAGCGCTGGCCCCAGGGCCCACCCTCTCCCTTCGGGAGCCTCCTTTCTCACCTGTCTCACATCCTCGCCAGACTTGCACCTTGCCCACCACCTTCTCCGGGCCCCCCAGCCTCTGAAGCCCATGTGACCAGGCCCCCCAGGTGAGAAGCCTACGCAGTGCATTCTGGGGAGAGACCGCAGCACAGAGCAGAGCCGGGGCCCTGTGCAAAAACCAGGCACCTGTGAGGCAGCGCAGTGTGCAAAGCAGTTCACGCCGCTGCCCCCGGTTACACGTGGAGCTTCTTCAGGCTGTGACAGTAATGGCTCCGGACGTCAAGCCTGCTGGGCCGTGACTCGGACCCCGAGTGCCCGGATCTGGGGTCTGCGTGTTGCACCTCAGCACGCTCCCGCCTGTGGGCGCTGCTCTGGCTGCCGCGTCTTGTTTTCCGAGTTGTGGGTGGATCACCCTGGGGGAGATGAGAGGGCAGATGCCCGGCCCCACGTTCCCGCTGGGGGAAGGGCTTTGTCCTCATGAATAAAACCATTATTCGTGTTCCGCTAATTATTAATGAAGACGGTCACCAGCACTAAACAGAGACACTGGTCCTGCAGGGCAGCAAACTGCCCCGTCTGGCTGGCTGGGGGGGGGGGCGGGCTGTGTGTGAATGTGGACGGGGTTATCACCGGGAGACCTGCAGGTGCATGTGTAGGCATTCACGTGTGTGCACACGCACAGACACGTGTGTGTCTCCCTGGAGCGGTGCGGCACTGTGGAGGGGCCCTCGTGGGGACGGGGGATGGGGGTGAGGGACAGTGTGTCAGGCCCCGTGACCAAGGGACCGCAGCCCAGGCTTCCCAGGGGAGCGTGAGCGGGCAGTGGTCGCTGGTCAGGATGAGGCGGAGGAGGGCCCCCTCTCTGTCGAAGAGGACAGGACTTGCCCGCCGCAGGTCAGTACAAGGATTGCACGCAGCAGCCGATATGCGATCGGCGTTCACCGAGGAGGAAGCGTGTTCGTGTGACAGGGGACCCAAGTCCGTCCTTCCTCGTGCTGCCCTGAGAAACGAGTGGTAACAGGCGACTTGCGGCTGGCCGTGGCCCTCGTGGTGACGAGCACACCCGGTCTGGCAGCACAAGACGTGGCACGGCGCCCGTGGAGGAAGCGGCATCGTTCCCATCTTTAAATCTGTGTGAATGAGTTACAATGCATGTCAGGAAAGCGCACGCACACACTGGGGGGAGAACTAAGACTGGGAATTTTAATGGAAAGGGTCTCGGTATAAAAAATCGAAAATAACATAAACCATGTTCCATTAGAATTAAACCGCGGTCTGGTGCGAGCGGTCAAGCTGGTGCCCCCTGCCTTGCCCTGCTGCCCGGTGCATGGCCCTCCCAGCGCTCCTGGTCAGTGCGGGCGCCCCAGCGTTTCAGGGGCACCTGTGCCCCTGCGGGCCGGCAGACAGTGCGGGGCTGCCGTGTGCGTGGGCCACGCACAGCCGTCAGCCTGCCTTGCCCGCGCCGGGCTCCTTCTGCGTGGAGTGGTGTGGGGGGCGGGACCCGCACCTCGCTCACTCGTGGCTGTTCCGCCTCTGGGACCATCTCCTCCCCCGCTCGGCCGCTTCTCTGTGAGGCCGTCATCACGGCTTCCAGCCTGAGTCTCCTAGGGAATGGGGAGGGGCGTTCTCTCGGGGGCAGCGTCCATGGTGGGACACTCACACGTCCGAGAACTTTGCTCCTAAAGATGTAAAAACGTTAAGATTTGCAAGTTCGTTGGGGTCGTTCAGCCTGACGCGTAGCGCGGTCACTGGAGTGTGGCGGCGATGAGGTCCAGGCTGGCGCACGGCGCTGCGTGGCCCGCGGCCACGGCCCGTTCCGCCCGGGCGGTGAGGGTCCTGATTCCTGGCGACAGCCCCTCGTTGGAGCATGTCGTCACCTACGCTGCCCTCCCGACCTCACTCCCGGGGTGCGACCTGCGCAGGTGAGCTGCACGGGCATCGCGACCTCCTCCGACCTCCTCCGTAAGACGAGGGGGGTGAGGCTCCGGGCCGACCCCCTCAGGTCAGCGTCCGGCACGGGCTGGGTCCGCTTCCCGTCCCTTAGTCAGCTGGTCTCGCCCCGTCCCGTGCCACCCTCATGCAGTTCCGACCGGACCCTCGAGTTCACGGCCAAGACTGGTTTATCCGTTGCTCCCTCTTCGCTCTCTGACAAGCCAGCACGCGTGTCTTGGCGGTGGACGCTGCGGACGAGGAGGGGCCGGAGGACCACGGTGTGTTCTTCTGGAAAGGACCGTGGGGTTTGGGGCTCTAAGCCCACCCCCTCACTCTTGCACACGCGGTGCGGGATGAGACCTCTAGCCGTGGATTGTGACGGCCACATCCAGTTCACAGCGCTGTGGTGAGGATCTGAATGCACTCAGAAAATAAGCCCCGTGATGTAAAGAAACGTAATATGTATCACAAATCTATGTCGAATAGGAAATCTATGAAGCATGAACTGCAAATGGCCAAATAATGCATTATTTAAAGCTCAAATTCAATAGTAACTAATGAAATATAAATTAAAGCCAATTTATGTTAACCAGATTGCCAATAACTGTACAAAATGTAACCGTGCCTTTCGTACCTTGCTGTTGGAAGTTCAAATTTCAGGAAAGAATTGTAGCAATCTGTACTTGAAAGTGAGCATGCCTTTAACCACGCAATTTTGCCCCTGTGGAATTGCACTAAGAAACCGGAGATGCGTGTCGACGCGTGTGTGGAAAGGGGTTTTCACTGCTTTTTCATAACCTCATCGACCAAATTAGCAACAACATAGATGTCTCAAAATAGAGGTTTAGTGAAGTACTATATATATTAATATATATATATATATATATATATATATAATCGCAAAAATAAAGATACATCTATCAGATAGATGATAGACGATAGATAGATGATAGATAGACAGATAGACAGATAGACAGATAGACAGATAGAAGGATAGACGACAGACAGATAGGAAATGAAGTCTGGTAGCTGAGCACTTTCCCCCTCACCAGGAACTTTAACTTCAGCTGCAGAGGGGAAAGGGGAACCAGGTGCACGGCTCACGGGCTGGGCCAGACCCTTCCTCGGTTCTCCTGGGCAACCGACAATTTCATCACTGAAGAAACGAACTTTTTTGTGATGCTTTTAGGCTTCTGAGGAGTTGTGTTCAAGTCGACCATCTTGTTAATCAAGTTACATTTACAGATGCACAGAAAGCTTCCGCGGATAAGGATATTTGGAGAGACAGCTTTTAATTCGGATTTCTCGGATTGGGTTTGGGAACCCCCAGACGCATTTGCCACAGCCCGAGAGAGGACTTGTGATCCTGCCACGCTGTGAATCCTCCTCAGCAGGAGGCTCGCATTGCGTTCCCTGCTTACCTTGGCGGCAGAGTCTCCCGCCTGCACTCCCCTCTTCTCAGCGAGGACACTGCAGATCGCTCCCCTCACCACCCCTCCCCTCGCTGGGCTGGAGCCAGCGGCCCTGAGAGAAGTCCGGGTGGGCGGGGCCTTTGGGCTGGTGTGGTTGAGATGGGGTCTGACTTGCCACACTCTCTCTATCCCACCCATGGCCGGTTATAAAAGAGGAGGGGTCCTCAGGACGTAGCGGAGCCTCAAGCTGGGGGTGCCGGGCCCCCGAACGAGCCTGGGCCTGCACAGTGGCGTTCTGAGAAGCAGCCCTGTGCCTGCTGTGCCCCTGATGCAGGATGTCCCCCGGAACCGAGCACGACCTGTGGTTTCCGTGCCAAAATCGACGCTTTCATTCTGGATTCTCCTGGTGTCCACGCTATCTTGAAGCAGAGGTTGCACGTGGCAGTGGGCCCGGGCAGTGGGCTCTGGGCTCACAAAACGTTAAAACAAATTGGAAGAGTTGTCAACCATTTAAAATACAAAATTTCACATAAAAAATAAGTGACTAACATCTTGCTGTGGTAGGCCGAAGTTTGGCCCCTCTGACCTTTGCCCCTGACGTCTCACCTGTGCCTGTCTAACCTTACACAAGAACGAGCTCACCGATGTCATTCAGGCTGCTCACCGGTTGCCCTTAAGGAAGGCAGCTGTCCTGGCCTCTCCCGGCGGCCCAGGGCCAGCCCCGAGCACGTCAGAGGGGCGCTGGTGGAGAGAGGGGTCTGAGCCGGGAGGCTTCGCTGGGCGGCTGCTGGCCGAAGGCAAGCAGGATGCGGGTGCTGCTGGCATCCTGACCGGGCGGCGAAGCGGCCCAGCAGGCACTGGGACCTGTGAGACCCACAGCCCGCCCCGGTGAGCCCGCCAGCGCTTCTGGCCCGGGAGCTGGCGACAGCGAGCTGGGCATTTCAGCCCACCAGCTTGCAGGAAGTCATCGGGCAGCAATGAAAGCTAACACGCCTGTGACACATCCGACAGCTCTGGAGAACACTCACTGGCTGCGGGTGGCGGTCCGCCTCTGGTGAGTCGCCAGGCCGCAGGTTCGGGCTGCCCCTGGCCAAGCGCGGGGCCCAGGCCGCCTGCCCGCCCTTCTGCCCGCTGGCTCTGGAAATGGCAAGGACGAACTGGTAGTTCGGGGCTTCCCAGCCCGCCATCTGGAAAATGACATCGGCTTCCGCTTCTTTCAGCTAAGGGAAGGGGTGAAAAGTCCTTCCCGGGTGTGTGCACCTGGTCTCCACGCTTCTCCACATCTGTATCTCCTCACATCGCCTTTCAAAAGTGCCAGATGCCCGGGCGTCTTTAACAGGCTTTAATACAGACCCCATGCCATGGGGTCATAATGCACTGATTTGGGGATCAGTGTCTCGGGAGGGCATGTCCGGGCTGTGGTTAGAAATCTCTCCCTCCTGGAGCCCACGTGACACTCCGCCGGGGTTCTCTGATGCATGAAAAGCAATTCATTTTTAATTGTCTTTAGAAATGGTTTTTCTGGTGTATCAGTTTAGAACAAGCTTGTTTATCAAAACCCACTGATCCAAATAAATTCACAGTCCAACAAAAATGACGTTCTGAAACAATAATGAGATTTTTTTTGAGGAGGAGACTTAGCTGGAAAGCGCCCCCAGCACCGTGGTCCAGGCTCATAAACATCACATTTTTTTTCATGGGTAGGACTTCTTGGGGTAGAACGAGATTTTTTTGGTGATTATCAAGCAGCCAGCTAAATATCCTTTCTGTTTCTTAGGTCGACTATTCAGTTAAAACCTAAATTTCACTTCTGTTAACTCCTCCTTCCTTTTTTTGTCTTACCTCCTTCCTTCCCTTCTTTCTTCAGACATTTTGTGTCAATATTCTCTCAAATTTGAAAAGCCAGTGAGACCAAGATGAAGACGCGGTCCTGATTTGTGGAATGAACCAAGCGGCTCGCTTCCCTTCGCAAGCGGGACACAGAGTGGGGGTGGGGGGGGCTTCGTTTGGACCGTTGGTTCTGTCCCACCTCACACAGGAAGTCTCGGGCGCCGGCCCACACCCTGGGCCTGGCGAGAGCGCCCCAGCAGGAACCCCCAGCGAGGCGGGCACGGCGGGCAGGTGCCCAGCACGCCCGGAGGAAGCTGACGCAGCCCGTGCCGGCACCGCAGGGGGAGAGCGTGCCCCTCCTGGGCCCCGGGAGAGAGCTTGCCAGGGCCGGGAACACCGGCCGGGGGATGCTTCAGAGGAGGTCCTGCCCAAGGCTTTTCAGGCCAGAGCTGGCGGAGGAAAGGCCTTACCTTGTTCGAGGTGATCTGGGTGGGTGGGCTGGCAATGAGGTCACTGGAGAGTTCATGGAAGTACCTGGTACTTGGGATCACTTCCTGGTGTATGCAGATGTCAAATTATGATGTCGTACACCTGAAACTTAGATACTGTAACATATCACATATACCAGTTTCACCTCAGCGGAGAATGAAGAGGCAGCAACTGGCTTTGAGCACCTGCCCAGTCTAGGGGGACCCCTCCCGCTGCCCTGGGGACGCAAGGGCCGACTCGGCGCTGACTCAGACTCCGTGTTCAGCGAGCCGGGCCAGGAGGGATCAGCTTATGCTCAGCGCGGCCGCAGAGGGATCTGGTCCGTCTACATACCCACTCATCCCTGAGCCGCTCAGGGCTCCGTGGAGCACGTGGATTCCGCCTTGGATGGCCTGGTCGCTGGCATTCGATTTAGCCCCTTAAGTGTGCATCCCTCTCTATCTCCCTCCATTCCCTTTGTCTCACATATTGTGACCTAAAAGAAAAATAAAATTCGTGCATTTGCCACTTTTTTTTTTTAATTTTGAAAGTGAAAATCCCGATTCCTTAAATTTTTCACATCTTCGTTTGAATGATTGTGCTTATACAGGTGACATTAAAACAGCATGAGCAGTGTAAACGTCTAAGTAAAAATTCAGTTCACAGAGAGTTTAAGCCTCTCTTTTATCAAATTCTCTAGATTTTAGTGCCTGCTGATGAGTACAAAGTATTTTTAAAAAGAAAAGAAGAGAGAAGAAGAAAGGAACACGTCAAGCCATGACTAACCTGGCACACGGAAAAGCAGGGTTAGGGAGACGGAGCAGATGAGGAAGCCGGCTTCCGGAGCGCGTGGCCGCTCTGCCCGGGCTCGCAGGGCGGTGCCCGGCCCCTCCGTCTGGGGCAGGCGAGCAAGCCCGTCCCCATCAGGGCACTCGGGCGACTTTGCTCCCTGGAGGCTGCTGAGCCTCAGAGGCAAGAGGTCATGGCCCATACTAATAGCATTTCCCACCTAAAGCTAAGTTTGCTCGGCGAATTTCTATGCCAAATAATAATTAATCTCAAGGTCGTAACTTGCTAACACCCCATGGTGATGAATGGCCCTGTATCAAATAGCAAATACTTGAGTTGACTATGGAGATTCATCTTAAGAGGAAAATAAGATCCCATTCCAATATGTAACCTTTCCGAGGAATACACTATTCATTTTACTTTGAAAATTCTAATGATCAATTTCCTTGGCCTTAAAAAAAAATTGTTATTTCATTGTTATTGCCTTATTAGTGTACTCAATTCATGAAAAATTGTGCATCCCCTTTAAGATGGTAGATTTTGGTATGATTTATATGTTTATTGCTAAGTTACTTCAATTTAAAGGATTATAGGCTTCTCATTGACAGGATCAAAACATTATAGGAGAGGTATATATCTTTTCCTTCTTCCCCTCTCTCTTCTTCTCCCCCCGCCCCAGTGAACACTTAGGCAGTTGGTCTCTTTCCACGAGAAAGTAAAAGTAGACAGACGGCCTAAGGAGCATGGCCACTGTTTCCCACAGTCAGCTGACCCTTCCTTGCACCTTATAAACCAACCGTCCCCTCTGATTTCTACTTCGCTACTTGAATTTCAGAAAGTCACCCATTTCCTCACTCCATCTTCCTTGCCCTCTGCCTGCAGCCATCTGAAATTTATTCTCGAAAGTCACCTTTTCCCTCCGTCAGGAGAACCAGAACTTGCACTCGCTTCTGCAGTGATCGCTCTGCGTGACCTAAGGGGAATGCCGGGCAGCGGGGAAGCTAGTGACGCCTCCCAGAAAGCAGCCTGTCTCCAATCTGGCGCACGTGGCACATGTGCCGTGAGCCGGCCCCAGGGCACGGCGGGGAGCACGGCGAGGGGCGGGCGCGGCATGGAGCCCCCGGGTTTTAAGCAGCCGCGCACTGGGCGTGGTCACATGCGGACCGGCCACCTGTGAGTCGGGCTGAAATCCGTCCATTTCCCGTGCGTGCTCAGCGTGTCACAGAGACAGAAGGGAGCGCGGCCCGCTTCCCGGGGTAGGGTGAGGCAGTAAATGTTTCAGACCCGTTAGTGATGCTGGTACATGTCACTGTGGCAGCCTTCTGTCCACCCTGCGGCTTTGGCTTGCCCCTGGCTGGACGTCTGTCCCTGAGTCACAATGCAGGCTGGTTCTGCTCTCAGAAGTCAGTCCAGGGAATTTAACTCTTCTTTGGGACATGCTTGGAAATGAGTTGTCATGTCCTAGACCGCGCTTTCCACTTACACACCGCTCCGAACCGCCCGTCAGCTGCAGCGTTCGAGGGGACACAGCCACGCGCGTGCTCCGCTGGCCTCGGCAGCCGTGGGTCCGCTTCCGCCGCCCCCGGCGGAGTCCGGGTGTGTGTCTGAGGACGTGGGGCTTGTGGACAGGTCGATCTCCAGCCCGCGTCCCCTCAGCCCGGTCATCCCTGGTGCGGTGGGTCAGGGCATGCGGTTGTCCCAAAGCCAGGGGCCAAGCTGGGCGGGGAATACAAAGTGTTGTAGGTAAAGTAGCCGTCAACGCGGGAGCCGTGACGACAAAAAGGGCAAAATACTGTCAGGTGGTGAGAAATCTCGTTTGCGTTGCCAGCAATGGGAAAACTGAGTGATGCTATTTATAACTAAAGCACATGCTTCTAAATATAGAAACTTCCTAACTACCGTGTTTTAATGGAGACTTGACAGACGGAAAGGCATCGTCCCTTGCAGTCTTAGCATGGGGGGGCTCAGGCTAACTTCCTTCCGGTGCCTGACTTGGCGTCACCCGTGTGCCCGGCTGCTGCTGTGAGCCGTGTGGCACGCAGTGATGTCCCTGGAGCTCAGTCTAAACCAGCTCGTTCTTATCAAATAATCAAAAGGACAAGGTCTTTGAAGTCTCCCTCTGATTCGTCCGCGGTTCCTACCACCCACTGTCTGCCATCACTTCTCCCTGCCCACCCCCATCAGGCCCTGTACCTCACAATTTGTTTCTGGTAAAGCGCTTCTGCCCAGGGGACGCACAACCTGGACCGTGAGCTCCCAGGGGAAGAGTCGTGCGCCTTGCCCACCCAGCACCTAGTTAGTGCAGAGCCGGGGCGTTCTTAGTTAGCCAGCAGGTGTTCATTGAATGAACACCCAAATGTATTACAACAGTGTGTAAAGTAAGAGTAAGGTGGTTCCAGGAATTCAGAGCAATGTTCTCTGTTCAAAGTTCAGGGGTTTCAGGCACACACTCAGTGGGCACACACAGGCTTCCGGAAGCGTTAAAGCTCATCCTCCACTTTTGGCTCTTGTCATGGGAGGCGCGACATCGCGCAGCGTGGGCTCCGTGACTTTTGCACGGTTCTTTTCCACTTCCCGCGGGAAACTATTTTTTCCTGCTCTGTCTTCGCAATTCCCTACAAGTCATTTGTGGCACTGTTCAGGTGACCCCCAGACAACTGTCACACTCTCCTCTGCGTTGCTCAGTAGTCAGACTTGCAGGAACATCACCACCGGGGAGTCATGCTTTTTCTTCTACAAAACTTGACCTTAGTAGCCATTCTCGTAATTATTTTTTAAAGTATTATCATCTTGTTTGCAGCTTGTTACATCATTTTTTTTTTCAAATCAACAGAACGCTCTTACTTTCTTGCCTGCGATTGTCTGAGAGATTTGAAACTGATAACAAGAGAACCTGGGTTAGGACGTCATTGTACTCTCTTCAGAATGCCCATTTCCAGCACAAATATTTTCTGCTAACGATAAGGCCCTAGAGACATTGGGAAAGTTGCGGACTTGACAACTGGCGCTGAATGCAGCCAGCGGACAGAATCTTTGGGTCGACGTGCGTTGACGTGTCCAGCTGGGAGTCTGAGCGGGGAAAGTGGATGTTACTTCCTTTCGTAGGTTTCGGTTTTGGGGTGAGGGACCCAGCCTGGGCATCACTCGGTTTCCTAGAGCTGTGCCTTTAACCCCTAGGGAGAGGCTTCTCAGCAAGCCCCTGTGTAGGGGGGGCTGAGTAGCAAATACCAGAAGGGACAATTCGCGGGCCCTCTGTTCAGACACACCCCAGATTAAGACTCTTAATCTGCAAGCGGTTGAGGCGAAACCACACTGCAGGGCGGGAGAAAACCGGCCAGGGAGGGTGCAAACCGTGGGAAGCGCGGGACCTTGCCCCGCTGGCGGTCTGCAGCCTGCGCCGAGGCCGCGTTCCCGAGAGCCGCCGTCACCTTGTGAGCAGCGAGCGTGCTTGCGACAAAAATATCTTCCCGTGAAAGGGATTATATGGCGAAATATGTAGATTGACAGTGTGCCAAGTTTCTTAAACCCGAGATTGCCATTTCTTCATTTAAAAATTAAAATATTTTGTATCTTTAAATGAAAGAAAGTATTACTCCATGTGTTGGCACGTTCGGAATGGGATTCTCTAGGACCTCGCTAGACCCTGATATCTGAATCAGCTGCTGGCGGTGTAGATTGTGGAGACGTCCCACAAGGACGTCACCACGAGGGGGGGTGGAAACTAGCTGTCAGCAGCCGCTCAGCAAGTCCACAGCAGGTGGGACGGGATTCCGTTCCTCTACGCTCAGCCGCGAGCGAGCGGAGGGCACCCCGCTCCCAGACTGCCATTAAGTACTGCTGTGCAGCCTGCGACCGGCCGTCAGACTCAGAGACACCGCTGGACGCCACCCCTGGCGTGGGAAGCCCCTCCTCGGTGTCCACTCGCCCCATAGGGCATTCCTTACAGGTCCTTGCAGTCTCTCTCAGTTGGAGATCAGTATGTGTCCTGAACTCAACTTGTCATCAGAAAGAAACATGTGCCTGTTTTGGAAACAGTGACCATCTCTGATGGATACAGTATCGACCGCAGCAGCTTTTGAATGGAAACTCTTCGCCTGGCTGGGGATGAGCAGGCTGGAAAATCGACTGCTGAGTACTGCAAACACTCTTCTTTCTTTACGTTTTATTTCCAAGGTCTGAAGAATTAATTGGGAGTTTATCCAGTCACTTCTGAACATGAAAAGCAGCACAGAAGTGTAGTGCTGTTTGAGTCAGGTGTCGTCGCCTTTTAAACCGTTCTCTGCCTATTTCCGTATAGCTCTCAATTACCGAACAGCAATGTTTCTGGAGAGAAAATGCCCGAGCCATCAACATTTCATCCTCTAAGGAGGGTTGTTGGTCTTAGTGCCACATTTTTAACAAGGAAGAACTTGTTATAGTCTCTGAGGCTTAAATAAGTTATTTCCCTTGAGTTCACAAGACAGCCAAATATTTTTAAAGTTATTTTTCACAAATTTTCAAGGAGATTAAGTGCTCCAAGTACGATAACGTATGTGGCCTCTCTCAGCGTCGGACACATCCGATATCGCCAGTCACCGAGCCTGTGCTCAGTAAATAACTTCTT
Source organism: Eonycteris spelaea (assembly GCA_003508835.1). Taxonomy (NCBI): domain Eukaryota; kingdom Metazoa; phylum Chordata; class Mammalia; order Chiroptera; family Pteropodidae; genus Eonycteris; species Eonycteris spelaea. The sequence continues at coordinate 10,224,825 of PUFA01000042.1, read as the reverse complement.
GGGTTAGAAAGGAAGGACGAAGGCAATATACCCCATTTATTTCAAAGCTACGTCAGAAATTTATGGTGCTAAAAATTCCCAGAGCTTTCAATTTACCTGTCCAAACTTCCGAAATAAATTTCAGTTTTTGACAAAGAAAAAAAAAAAACTTATTCTAGGCCACATAGCACCAACAATCATAAAACTTAAACATCATTTTTGCTGAAATAGCAATGGGACTTTTTCTCCCTGTTACTCTGACATACTTATCCTCCCCAACCAAACACACACTTTTTATTTCCCCTAACGCGTCTTTAAAAGAATCTGGCAGTGCTCTGTCCTTGGAGAATACCAGTTTTTTTTTGTTGTTGTTCTTTTTTTTTTCAGGGAAATTGTGTGTGTGTGTGTGTGTGTGTGTGTGTGTGTGTGTCAGCAAACTTTGCCATTTTACAGAATCAAGTACCTGTCACATTTGAAGGAAATAGTAATTATGAATTATGAATCATTTGCAAGGAGCAATACAAAATTAGCTCCTGGGCCTGTTTCCAAAGTTTGAGTGAATTTATGACAAACTGGATATTGATGAATGATTTATAGAGTCTGTTCAATTTGTCAGCATAGCCTGTGAATGAGGGTTTGTTAGGTCAAATAAATTAAATTGCGATGAAATAGATTGTTTCTTTATGAAAAATTAAAATGCATGAGTTCTGGTCATTGTAAGTCTACATTTGAAATCTCTCCTTTATGCATGTTTTTATTTCCAATAGTGAATGATGTATTGAAGCTCTCATGCCAAGTAGCACACTGAACCCCGAAGGTCAAGGGCTTCGAAAATGACCAACCCCAAGTTCAGGATGGTGAGCATCTCATAAGGGGCAAAGCACATCCCAGGGTCTCAAACGTATTTGTAAGCTTTTATCCCTAGAGTCACTGTGAAGGGCTGCGCACACTTCTTATAGAATATCATAAAGGGACCTTCAGAGTTCAGCAAAGCAATTAGAGGTAAGAACCCCCACTTTTCACAGTGGGGTGCTAGACCTCGGCCTCTGCAAACACTGAGGGTTCCTGGGGCCCTGGGAGGGTGGGGCAGGAGGGGGTTTACCTGGTCCTGAGGGGATTATCTCATCTCCTCGCCTCGGTGTTCTTCCCTGGCCTGACAGCAGGGGAGCACTTCCTTTCTACCTTAAACTGGGAGATAGATTTGGCTTAATTCGGGTTTCTTCAAAAATGAAACCTTGTGACAAGTATTCAGATAGGAGCTGTGTAGGTGAGAGTCCCAGGAAACGGGAGTGGAGAGGGGAGGAGGCAGGGAGGGAGAGAAGCCAGTGAAGGGTGCGTCCACCACCTCTTTTTTGATTGAGATAAAGGCAACATATCAAATCCTTTTAAAGTAGACAACTCAGTGTTTTCAGTACATTCATAAAACTGTGCCGCCATCAGCACTAATTCCAGAATGCTTTCATCGCTCCCCCCAAAAGACACCCACCCTTCCCCTCCTCCCGCCACCTCTGGACGCCACGAATCTGCCTCCTGTTCCCACGCATCGCCCATCCGGGCATTTCGCGTGCGCGGCATCGTAAGGTGGAATGTCGTAAGGTGGAAAACCTTCACTCGGTGTAAGGTTTTCAAGGCTCGATCATGTCATAACGCGGTTCGCTGATTCGTTCATCGTGACTGCGCACAGCGGTTCGCTGATTCGTTCATCGTGACTGCGCACAGCGGCGGTGACTTTATCCGCAGGTCCCGCAACACCGACCACGTCGGCCTAAGTCTAAGAGGACGTTTAGTGCCCGTGCATCCGGGAGGTGCAGGGAGGTCGGTCCCAACGCGGCTTGGCTCCCCAGTTCGGCAGCCGTCCTCAGACGAGGTGGCCCCCAACAACAGGCTTCTGTCACCTTGGGAACCAAGCAATCTCAGGAAAAAAAAAAAAGGCAGTGAAATCACCTCCGCTCGAGTCCAGATCCGCCATTGAAACCAACTGACGGCTCGGTGAGGGGCACGTGCCCGCTCTGAGCCAACCACTGACTCCGGGCTGTGGGGAGGATCCGATTGGCCAGCCCAGGTCACGTGCTCATTACGTCATGGGAGTTAAGAGGATGAGTTCCGCCCCCTCACTGCCTGGGTTTTAATTCTGACTCCGCCACCCGCCGGCTGCATAATTTTATTGAAGTCACTAAATGCACCTTGCCTCAGTTTCCTCACCTGTTACGTGATCTCAATAACAGCGACTCACCGTGTGGTGAGGAGTGAGCGACTTACTATTTGAAAAGCGCTGGACCGGCCTGTCACACTGTCACGCGGAGCTGGTGGCGGCAGGAGCTGGCAGGGACGGACTCCGGGCAGCAGAGCGGCCGCGCTCCCGCGCTCCCGTCTCCGTGCAGCTGCAGCGCCGCCCGCCGCCGAGGGTGCCGGCGAGAACGCTCCTTCGCACAGAGCAAGAAGGCGAGGTCCTGCGCTCTGCCCAATGCCCAAGCCGAGCGAGCAGCAGAGCCCGAAGCCAATCCGTGCAGAAGCCCAGACCGGGCTCCACTGAGCTGTGCACCCCTGGGGTGTCTGCACCCTGAGGCTTTCATCGCAGGGCTCATGACAGAGCCCCTAATTAAAGCAGCAGCTCAGAACATGACTCGAATATCAAAAAGCAATGGCTCTCTTCCTCGAGAGAGGCAGGTGATAAGGCCTCACCTGGGAGCAAAGGTGGACCTGTCCCTTCACACATCCCCAGACAGCTCGCCGTGCCACTGTCACTGCGAATGCAAGGTCGCTGTGGAAGTTTCAACCTGGGGACAACCAACCTTCATTGAAAATAGAGCTAAATCAATAAAATCGCAGATGGCGAGTCCTTATTTTCTGCATGGTCCGGTTTCTCTCTAATCCCTTACAGCAACGTGGCAGAGGAAGGGGCGCCAAAGACACAGGAAAAGCCTGATGGACAGAGAGACAAATTAACATCTTAATTCTTAACATCTTCACATCTTAAAATTCAACACTGGAGAATTCGTCAAACATTCTTCACTCTGATACCCAATTCTCACATAGAGCTTATTCGATTATGGAATTACTTACAACACGCAGCAAAACAGTCGGTTGTAGATCAAAATGGACTCAATTTATTAAAAATATATTTAGAACACTGTTCAAAATTGACTTAATGTAACCAAACAGCGCAGTTCCCTTAGAATAAAATTTTAATTTAGCCCCTTCAAATTCTAGTTAAAATCTGAATTCCTGGATCTTGGTCTTTGTCTTAACAAAGCTATTGATTTGAGAATGGATTTCATACAAAGTACTGAAGGTAGAAATTGAGCACAATTATCTGGAAATTTTATTCAAAAAAGAGTATCAACAACCATGTCTCCAATTTAGATTTATATGGTCTATACACACACACACACACACACACACACACCTATAAGTGTATGTCCATGTATGCATATAAGGTTAATAGTGGTTGTCTGAGAAAATATTCTATTTTACTTTGGGGTCAAGTGTTAAGAGCCAAATACGAAGTCCAGATCCCAGGAAAATGAGCGGCATTCTGGGTGTTTCCTCTCGGTCTTTAATTTAGCCGTTTACTTGGTCCTGGAGCCAGACATTCATTACTGGGCTAGAAATGTTCTCCAGTTTCATTTTATGAAACGCCAGCAGAAGCATTTCCTTAAACAAAAACTCCATGAGATAAAACGCCAATGCGAATAATCAGATCTCATCAGAAATCTCAGCTATATTAATGTCGCACACAATTCTTAGAATGCCACATCTCAGCTTGCATGGACGGCTCTCTGAAAAGGTGTAAAGAAAAGATTGGTTTGGGGGAACTAAAGGCATTTTCTCCTTTAGGCTCTCCGCACGGACATACAAGGCCAACCACCTGGGCATCTGCCAGTCTCAGCCATTCTCGCACGCTTCCCTTGCTCGCTTAGAAAACGGTCATACCCCAGCCCAGAGCAGGCCCACAGCCTAATTAGCAGCCCGAGCCGCCAAGACGGGGTAGGGCACACGTCAGTGCCAAGCGGCAGTGGGAGTTTTTCTCGGCTTTCTGCTCGCAGAGAGGAGCTCATCATTATCCCCCTCTGGCAGAGGAAGGATGAGCTGTGTCCCAACTGGATGGGAACCAAATGTGTGTGTGGATACAAGTGTGGCCCCCACCCAGGAACAAAGCGAGCGCTCCATGGCGGGGAAAGTCGAGCTGTCCGTGTGTCCTTGGACAAAGCAAAAAAATAGGTAACCTTGGTTCGCTCTACTTCTATCTTGTCACAAATGGCCCTTGGCCAGATGCTTCCAACACACAGGCGTCCGTTCCCCGATTGCACGGAGTTACCAATAAAGCCGTCCGTCTGCACAGGAGGCGATGGGGGGGGGGCGAGCGCGGCGGGGGCTCGTTACCAGCGACGCTGCTTGACTCTCAGAGCCCTGCATGTGACTTGGGGGTTTCAGGCTTTCTTTGGTGCCGATGGATTCTCTCCCCACCTCATGTATTAAACCCTTTGTCAGTTCGAATGAAATACCGGCTCGCACAGGAATTTTGCCTCTGTTGGCTTTCAAAACTCTTATCTCTACGCCCTGTCGCCACCCTATCAAGAGCCGTGGCTGAGGAATCGGACGTCCAGGCCGGCTGCCGCCTCCCCCTCCTCGTGTGTGTCTCTGACTGTGGGACACCGCAGCTTCCGCCCAGCAAGACGATGCCCCTCTTGCCTCCGCTGCGGGCCGGCGACCACGCCATCCGTGTCTGGGTCTCTGGGAACACCCGGCATTCTCTAAAAAATGGTCACACGAGAGTACTTTCTGTTTGCGGCTCATCAATCCCTGACAATTCGGATATTGTCATTATCTGAATGATGTAAGATGATGAACTACCAGTCCTATTATAGCCGGTGGGAGAACGGATGAAGGCAGAGGAGAAACAGTCCACGGCTTTCAAAGCTCTGACTCAGAAGACACAGCCTTTTGTTTTTGCATATCCTGCAGACCAGGATTTAATCACGCAGCTCCATCCATATAGCTGCGAGGAAGGCAGGAAATGCCCTGATTATTCTCCATGGCCCGCTACAATCAGGGATCTTATTAGTGAAAAGGAGAAGAATAAGGATTTGTGTATGAGGTGTGGCAACTAACAGCTATCACAACTATACATCAATCTCAAGAGCAAAGGTGATTTCTGGGTAAAGATATGCTGAATGAGATAAATTATTATTAATATCGTTCCTCACGGAATCGATCTGATGCTGGCAGACAGTCTCTGATCTTAAACAAACAGGGCACATTTTTAAAACCACTCATTAAAATTGCTTTCACCTGCTGTATATCTACAGAAGTGAATTCTTGTACAGGAAGTGATTTTATACCTACTGAGAAAGCCACCGATTTCTAGACTATTTCTTCAGTCACAGTCAGTGGTTGACAGAGGTTAAACACAGTTTTCCAGATCATGGTTAGCAGAACTCAGGAAATGTAAACGCGGATACGAATTTCAGAACAAGCCACCGCCTCATTCCGGCCACGTGCTTTCCTCCACCTCCATCCCATTCAGAAAGCGATGGGATTTAGGGGTCCAGCTGAGTTCTTCTGACCCTCACGACTCGGAATGCCGTTTTCAAACTGCAAATTGTAAGAAAGCATAAGCCAAATATGGAAGATGACACGTAATAGAAACAGGCCAGACGTGAGCATCCTGAACTTATACTTAGAAATAGGACTTGTAGCAATGCCTCCATATTAAAAAGAGACAGGAAAAAAAAATCCGTGTTCTGTCAATGTTTAGATGCTCCCATTCCATAGCCCTTTCTCCTTTCAGTATACATGTAAATTTTAATCTGTGTGGCAAATTAAAGTTTATTCCTTCTATAAATTTAAATAGTATTGTCGGAATGAAAAAAAAATACTTAAAACTTATTTAACATTATTGACTGTAGAAATAAATTACCACATAGGAGTTACTTGACAAACACATGACCATATTTGAAATTTAAAAACCGACTGGCCACTTTGCTTAGTCTCTTTGCTTTGTAGTTTAGCAGAGTAGTATTGGCCTGCCTGGACCCTCGGAGGGCCGCTCAGTCCAGGTCACCTCTCCTGCCTTCCTCCTTAATGTGAAACTGGATTTAAAGCCAAGCCACTAAGCACAGTGCTGTTCGTGTGACAGAATCATGAGGTTTTTGTGTAATCATTACCTCCGGCGTCTGTCCTCACAAAGGGTTGACTGTAGGCTGACCCTGGGCGTGCAATGTGGCATTTGGGAGGACATAGCAGATGAGGCACACTGAGAGATCCGAAACTGCCAGTGTGACCACTGCCCCGATGTCTTTGGGGGACACTCGGCCTCGAGGAGTTCAAGGAAAATAAGCGCTGTTTGCCCGGTGAAAGCCAGACTTGTGCCATGAAGTCTTTTGGTAACGCAGACAAAGGGAGGCTCTTAAGAGCTGAGAAAGGGCCAGGGCCATCCCCAGAGAGGCACATGAGTGCCGACCCCGGCCAGCAGTGGGCGCCTCCCGTCCCTGAGTGCAGGGCACTCTGGGTCTTCAAGCTCTGGAGACCAGGGACCCCTCAGCACCCACCGCCGAGCCTCCTCCGCCCCACTCACTCCTCAGGGCCGTGTCCCAGGGTGCTGGGCACAGTCAGCAGCGCAGAGCCCTGGTTCAGAGAGAGTGGAGTGCAAGTCCCAGCTGTGATGTCACTGCCCGCCTGGGTGCCCACGTGAGACGTGACTTCCCTGAGACTCAGTGTCCCCGTGGAATGAGGAGAACATCGATGGGGAGGTTCGATTCGGTGAGAAACTGTAACACTCTCGCTCTGGGCTAGACACGCATCTTCCTCCTGTCCAGGCGCTCTCTCAGCTCGAGCTCTGGGAACGAGGCGGCTTGTGGGTAGAATCGTCAGATCCCCACCTGCTTTGACGGTATCATGTGACCTTGATGGGTGAACGCATGTGCGATGGTGCCCACACGGTGACTAGTGAAGGCCGGACGCCCCTGGTGGTGCTGAGAACCTGGGGTAGTTTCCCGCCATCGGTGCATGAATCCGTCCGGAGCAGGGCAGGGGTCCCGAGGCTCACCTGCCAGAGAGGGCGGGACCGCGGGGGGGACGTGAGCCGGACTTGGGGTGCCAGGCCGGGTGGGACAGGGAATGCTGTGAAACAGATGTAGAGTGAGGAGGTGTGCAGAGATTTAAAAGTGTGAGGTTTCACACCTTGGCCCCAGGAGTTGCTTCTGAAATGAGCAACTGTGACTGTATCTTATTCATATTTGTACGCGGCAAAAACTGACCAGAAGGAAGGATGGATAGGCTGAGCGTGGAGGGCTTTTAGGGTAGTGATTATAATTAGAGGTTACATTATGAGAGAATTATCTATTATATATGCAAAATGAATTATTCAATATTATGTAATGACTAGGATAGTGAATAGTTATGTATTATACAATAAATGTATTCTAAACATATACATTATAGACATATAAAATATTATAATGATGGCTGCAGGTCACAATACACTTGAGCAGACTCATAGAATGTACTAGAATATAGGAACTACTTCTCTTCACCGAGAGCAGACCCTAATGTAGGTAGCGGACCCTGGGCATTGTCATGTGTCAGTGGGGGTCCATCAGCCGTAACGAACGTCCCGTCCGGTGGGGATGATGACGGTGGCGGAGGCTGCAGGTGTGTGAGGGCCGGGGGTGTGGGACATCTCTGCGCTTCTGCTCAGGTTCGCTGTGAGCCTGAAACTGCTCTGACACAGGAGATTCTATCCAAGCAGCACAAATAGATACACGACGAGCAAAGCGAACGCATGCACGAATAAAGCAAGCCTGTGGTTTCGGAGAAGGAACTGATCGGGTGCGCAGTGGGTCCGCAGTGCAGGCGGCCAGTGGTTTTCCAGCCCCTGGGTGACAGGGTCTGGCGTGAGTGTCAGTGCGAGAGAGGCGAGGACCGAGCGAGGTGAGCGGGCAGAGCCGGACGTGGGGGTGGAGCGAGGGCACCTGCTCAGCTGAACGTGCAGTGGAGACAGCTCGCTGACCTTCCCTGAGCGGTCAGCGCCCAGCTGCTTGGTTTCCTGGACCCTGTGTCCTCTGTCATAAGCCCCCAAAGTCCCAGCCTGCACTAGATATCTCATGAACTTTCACCTGGTCAAAAAACATCATTCATCTTTGACAGGACATCGTGGCGAACTCTTTAACTGACCCTGTGAGTTGGAAAATCATCGTCGTGGCCGACTGACTGTCGCTGCATTCTATTAAATTTAATAATGCAGCAGCTTCATAAATGGTTTAATGGGGACATGAAGCATGTGGATGTTTAGATATCAGATTCTTCACTCCACAAGCTCATCACTGTCTCGGCTGCTCTGTGCTTCCCATTTTAATGCCCTGAAAGATGATGATCGCACCTGACAGCCAACCAATGAGCTTCCTAGAGTTAGTGCACATTAAAGGGCTTGTCACCAGAAAAAGCGACAGTTGTCCAGGCTTCACCGTGGCGCGCTTAACGCGGGCCTGCGGCACAATCAGAGGTGTGTCCACCTCCGGTTTCGTTTGCCGACTGCTGTCTACAACGCTCTGTGCATTCATTCATCAGAATTCACACCTGTCCGGGCCATGTACCACGAGGTCCCGGCTGATCCACGGTGCACAGGACATGCAGGGACACGCTTATACCGGAAACATGTTCACTGTCTCCATCCGAAATTCAGACTTACCAGGGCGTGCTACATCTGGCCGCCTCGCCCTCGGGGAGGAGGGGGCTGAGCGGGACCACGTCCAGTGCACGGACAGTGGCTACGCAGTGCGGGCAGCACTGTGGTGGCCGGCGGGGGCGTCCAGCGACACCACGCACCCGCAGCGAAGCCGGGGTGTGGCACCAGAGACATCTCGCCTCGGCTAAGGCGCTGACTGACCGTAACCCGCGGTGAGGAGCGGTCCGGGCGGAGGGGCTGCAGGGGGTCTTTGGGCAGAGGGCAAGCGGTACATCCGACCGGTCCGTGGTCCCCCGTCCCACCGCTCCTGGACCTTTCACCGCGCCCCTCCCTGGCCTGGACTTCAGCCTCTCACGCGCGTCTCTGTGTCCCAGGGCTCCCCCTCCTCCCCGCACCCGCGAGGTCCGCCGTGCGGCTGGGCGGGGCTGGGCGTGCTGAGGCATGAGCATCCTCCACCCAGAAGCGCCCCTTCACCGGCGACTCTCACGGGGCGGAGGGCACGGCCCCCACCCCTCACGCCTCCGGGGGACAGTCCTAGGGGCTGCGTGTCGCAGATTTGCCCCAGATGTCACGACGCGGTTGAGATGGTGACCCCGTGGCAGCTGGCGTGGGACAGCGCCCTCCGGTGTCCGCCTCCCCTTCACCGCGTCCCTTTGCCGCTGCTCAGCAGAGGCCCCCAGGAGCCCCGCGTGCGCGTGCACGGTGCCCGGCGTCACGGCGCAGGTGGCGAGGGCGGCCGCCCGGCGCGCGCCTCCGTCTGCTTACGCCCCAGCTCCGGGCCGGGAGCAGCTTCCGCGTCACCCGCAGAGGCGCCTGTCCCCTGCCCAGGCGTCTGGAGGAAAGACGGGCGCCGGGGTGGAGGCCTCAGCGTCCCCCGTCTGCTCCGTGCTTGCCACTCAATCACCGTCAAGGCCTCGCTGCCAAGATCGACGGGCTGCTCAGGACGCTGCCGCAGCGCCCGGGCTCCCGGCCACGCGCGCCGGCAGCTGCCACCCGCCTCCCCCTGCGACCCGCGCGCGTCTTCCCGAAGCAGCCGAAAGGCGTCTTCCTCTCCACGTTTTGTGTTTTACCCGGAGTTGCTCAGAGTCGCCCATCAGTCATTAGTCTCTGGGTGCTCAGTTCAGGTTTGAGGCTTTAGTGGATGAAGTGTCCCCGAACGGGATGGCGTTTCGCTAAATTAAGAGTGGCCCAGAGCGGTCACTCTGGCAGAGGGCAGGAGGGGAAGCACGGGGTCCTTACCGACGTCGGGGAGCGGCGGTCGCGGCGTGGGGCCAGGCGGTGGCAGGGCGCAGAGCGACGTGCAGGCGGGTTGGCCAGTTATTGCTGAGAGGGAAGGAAGAGATTGTTATTTTGTTGCGGAAAGGGTAGGATTGGAAGCCTAGTTAACGTTCATAAATGTAGATAAAATAAACAGCGCATGGCTGTCATACCTCGTGACGTCATCGGGCTTTGGCAGTTCGGCAGACGCCGCCTGAGGATGCCCTGCGGCCACCGTCAGGCAGGTGGACGCACTGGATTTGTGGCACTAGCTGCACAATGACAGCTGCGTGGCTTCCAGCACCTTGACAGGACTCTGGGTCCCAGGAAGCCGGCCACGCTCAGGCCCCGGGGGCCTCGGCATGCCCCTCCTGCAGGCGCTTACGGCCCGTCCCCGGTGTGGGGCCAGGTCCCCTGCTCCCACGTCACCCTGTGGCTCCTCGGGGAGGCGGAGTGGTCAGCTCACGCCCCTCCGAGCTCCGGGCCACACTTAGGCAGCCAGTCCCACGTCAGCGGCTGCCAGCTCTGTCCCTCCGGCCCTTCGTGCCAAAACTTCAAACTCACCTCTGCTTGTTTGTAGGGTTCAGTCTACAATACGTGGTGTATTTTATATAATGTCGTTTCCAATATGAAAGTACATTCAAATTAACAGTGTAAATGTTTTTAAACAATGACAAGTAAACGCGGGAGACGTGAGAACCGATGGCTTCCCCCGAGCTGATAAACCACCGTCCGCCCTCCCTGACGTGGACCTTGTTTGCTGAGAAGTACCAGGGACGCGTCGGTAACTGCTGCAGCCGGGGCTGCTGGTGAAACGTGCCGCGCCGGGCTCGGCGCCAGGACCTTGTCCCCCACCGGCACCAGGAGCTTGTCCCCAGTCCCTCCGGTGCTGGCGGCACAGGGAACAAACAGCCAGCTCCACACTCCAGCTTCCAGCCCCACACTGTAGCTCAGGGCTCCTTGTGGGGACGCGTGTGCTCACCACGCACACACGCACACACACACCGACACTCCTGAACTTCAAGCTTTGCACGTGCGTTCGCGTCTTTTGCGCTTTTGTAAAACCAGAGTTTTCCTCCTGTTTAGAGCTTTAGAAACAAAGGCGAGTTGAGCTGCCAGAGGGTGAGGTTATGACTTCCTGCGAGAATGTGTCGATTCACAGGTAAGAACAGCGAGTGGCTGTTCCTGGAGGAAGACACGGCCTCCCAGGCCTCGACTCCCGATGGATGGTGCAGGTGGGCGCACAGGACCCCACTTTCTGAAGCGCCCACCCTCCCGGGGGCTGCGGGAGCAGTGAAGACGGGCACCCGGGCGGGCGCTGCAGCGCCGTGCACCATGTGCCGGGTGCGGGTGCCGGGGCTTCCACGAGGCAGGGCTGGAGCAGACGATGCTTTGCCAAGAAGCTGGGAGTGGAGGAGAACTGGAACGGAGGTTCCAGAAGGCGCCGGATGAAGGCCAAGGCCGCTCCCCTCTCCAAACGGGCCGGCGGATCCGGGCTCAGTCAGGAGCCGTGGAGATTCAGCGCACGCCGGAGAGAAGGGGTCCTGACGCAGGGTGCCATCAGCGTCCCGGCCTCAGCTCCTCTGAGGTGGTCGGCGCTGTACTTCACGTCCTGATGACAGGGGAACACATCTCGCCTGCTCCGACGCAGCACAGAGAAGCCTCTGGAAGCTCACAGTGTCGGCCATCCCACACAGTCTGCGTGGGACACGGGTGCTGCCTGCACGTCTCGTCTGGGAGGTGGGAGAATGAAGAAGCGTCATCCATGTGCCCTGGGCAATAGAGGCCCCGAACAAACAAAACGCGTCATCTCCGGTGCCTTACGTATTTCTAGGCGCATATTTGCCAGTGGTGTTGGTGATACCACTTTTGACGACGTCCCCCTTCCCTAGCACTGGTGACCGTGGGACAGCGAAGCCGCAGGTCCAAGCGGTGTGTAAGGGCGCTGGCAGGTGGAGAGAGCACCATTTTGCGAGGCAGTGACTCTTCCTGGCCACCTGGTGACCTCTCAGACTCTCCGAAGCCTGCCCGCGAAAGGGCGTACACACGGCATGCCGGAGCGTTGCTGGGCACAGGTGCGTGCCCGAGCGTCCCGGTGACTGCACAGTTAGAGAGGAAGGTCCTCCTCTGATCACTGTGGGCCCTGCGGAGGATTTGCTACCTGAGCTGACGGATCGCACTGGGCGCAGTCACCCAGAAGCTAGGTGCCTGCATTGCCGCATGCCCGGGCTTTCGATGGACAGAAACGTTTTAGACTCAAGAGATACAGACGGGTGATAAATTCTCATTTGTGTTGCTGCGGTAATTTGTATTGTCACCATTTTAATAACCACATCAAACACAGGCAATTAAGTAGCAATATAACACCTCTAGATAATTGAACAGCATCCATTCCTAGCAACTTGTGGCAAAACTTGACATATTATATGAGAAAATTAAAAGTAAATAGAAATGAATCATCCCAAACATGAAACATGAAAATATCTGAGCTGAACTGTGGGCATGACCACTGCATCAAAGAAAGCGGGTGCGGGGAAGGGCCCGTCTCATAAATGAGGGCGAATCTCAACGGGCGAACAATCCCCCTTGAATCGAGACAAGTCTCCCTCTCTCTGTCTCTCTCTGTCTCTCTCTCTCTCTCTCTCTCTCTCTCTCTCTCTCTCTCTCTCTCTCTCTCTCAAATAAAATGAGGGAAACACATCCTTGCAGGCCTCGTGATGCGTTCATACTCGTTGACCACAGGGCCGCAGGGGAGTGGCCGTTGGCCTGACGTTGGTGTTCAGGAGTGTGACTGCTGCAGACTGAGGCCGTGTCCGACATGTGTCCAGGGGGAACTAAATGAGCTCGTTCTCTCTCCTTCACCAGAAACATGTTTGACTCCTGCCCGATGAGCAGGCTGCCTACCTCTTCGCAGCCAGCCTGCGGGAAGTGAAGTTAACAGCTGGATGCGGGCCCAAAAGAGTGGGTGAGCCCACAGAGGAGTTTGGGGCGCATGGTGCTGAGGAGAGAGAATGAAGCGGTTTCTGAGAACTCGAATTCTGTTCGACGGTCCTTCTCCTTTCCTTGTCCTTTGGCTCCCTGTCCGCGGTGACCAGTCCACCCCCAGCATCCTCCTGATAACGGTTAGTGGCTCAAGAGGAAATACACGAGCCGAGTTGGCCCAGTCGGGCTAAAGCCAGGGCTCTACAGTTTCTGGTTTGGGAAATTCCTTTGTCCCTGTCTCTCTGTGATGGATGAACGGGTAGATCAGATCACTGTCATTGTCGTCTCGCACCCCGAGGGAAGCGAGGTCTCTGTGGACAGCAGAGCAGAGATACAGGCGGCCTTGGCTGTTAAGGACCTGGTGTCCGGGCAGCTGGCCTAGCTAGCGCTGGAGCTTTCTCTGTCTCGGGAGCGTGCGGCGGGAGATGCTCATCTTCCTTGTGGTTTTACGTGGGTCTGAGGCGTGACTCAGGCGTCGTAGCTGGGAGCGGTGCCGTCTGCTGCAGGGCCGGAGCCCTGACGAGGACATTCGGGTTTCCTTCTCCAAAGGGACTTTCCATCTGAGGAAAAAACCAACTGCTTCCTGGTTGTGCCCTGGCCCCGAGGAGCAATGGGATGTCGCCGTGGGAAGGATGCCCTCTGGAAAGCAGGCGGGACCCTAATCGTCAGTTTACAGCCCAGGCTGCGGGGGCTTCCGATGGGCTGAGCGGAGTTGGAGGCCCTCTCTGGGGACACTGCTGTGCCAGGACCCGCTGTTTGTCTCCCGGTCACAGTTGAGACCGTCAGCACAATCCTTTCTGAAGGCCTGAGGGGTGAGAGGAAGCCTGAAGCATGGCCTCAAGGCACGTTAAGGTAAAGAGGGCCGTCCCCTCCCCCAGGCCCGGAGCTCCCCCCCCTCCCACACACACACAGCCATGACTCGCAGGGACGTGGCTCGCAGGGAGGTAGGCGGGCGGGCCGGCTGACGGGCTAGGGGGTGGTGGTGGCCTGGGCGGGAGGGGGGTGTTAATGCGTCCACGCCACGTCCGTGGCCGAGTGTGTCTGTCCTTCGCGGACCGTGGACGTGGCTCTGGAGGCAGCAACGCGGACGGAGCGGGGGAGGAGCGGCAGCGCCAGACGCGCCGCAGGGAGGCGGATGCCGACCGTGGCGCAGACGGACGCGCTGACATCCGTCTTCCCGGAGCCAGGCAGGGCAGCCCCGCGCCGGGCCGCACATGGGGATGTGGAAAACGTGCGGATCCGTAAAGATCCACATGTCTGTAGCCTTAAAGGGAAGTTGACATTCGCATCCCCAGCGTGAATCTGTATTGCTCAGAGCAGAGCGTTGGCTTCTGGGAAGGGGCGCGGCGGCCCTGCGCGGAGAGTCCTGGCAAGTTAATCAATGGCCCTGATGCTCATCCCGTCATTTCTGGCACTCAGCACAGCAATGTGTCACCGGAGACGTGAGGCGAGACTCCTCTCCTCTTTCTCCTCTGTGGTTCATTGAACCGAGGTAGAAACTTTCAGCAGAGCATCCAGCAAAGCGTCCTTGTTCCCGGCCACCTGAACGCAGACGCTTGGAAAGGTGGGACAGCTCTGAGCCTCCAGCCAAGCCTCGCTGATTCCGACAGGGATCACAGATGCTTACACAGGTCCCGGCCAAGAAAAACAAGTTCTTGGGTTATAGGCAACTGAGATTTCGTTGTTGTTATGTAGCATTATCATGCCGCCTAACCCAGTGTACGCCAGGGTAAGTTCGTTTACTGCTAGGATGTCAGCACAGGGGGGATGCTCCATACGTGCTTATGAGACGTTTTGAGGTACGAGAGTGCTTCTCAGAGTGCCTGGCATAGTGAGTGTTCAGCTGGGATTTTGTTATAATTATTAACATAGTAGTTTGTTTTACCAGCATCTATTGTTGGGCTTCGAGATGCAGTCCCAGTGCTTAGTACTTTAAAAAACTGTGTTAAAAACTTTGTCTGTCTGTGCATGTGTGTTTGTTATGGGCTGATTGCCAAATAAGCTTTTCTTACCTCCAAGGACAGAAAAAATTGACTTTCGCTATGAAGTCATAATAGCAAAAATGATGACAAACACCGTATTTTAAATGAGCCTTGCTCTGAAAGTACCCCATGGTTTATTTTTATTGAGAAATTGACCCACAAAAGCTTCATCTCAAGTGACCATCCAGGACCTATGCCATGAGGAGCATTGGCTGATGACGGTTGTCAGAAATATTTTTAAAAGGTGACAACAAACGGGTCAGGAAGCAGTCTGTGGTTCTCTGCCACACGTAGGATCTTCCTTGCAACCTAGTCATCGGAAGAGGGGCATTTCAGAATGCCAGCCTTGTTTGGGACTTCGTAAACCAGTCTTCCTCGGGGTTATTTACAGAGCACTCGGTCAATGTCGCGTGCCACCTGCTGACAGGTGTGCCGGTGAGCGCGGGCCGGGCAGGCAGCAGGGAGGAGGCAGGCAGGGCGGGGGCCGTCACTCCTCTGAGCAGGCTCACGATGCACGCGCAGCAGAAGGAGACGCTGAGGCGGGAGCGCGGCAGCTCCGTGCTGGCGGGAGGGACACAGCCTCTACTGCCCCAGTGGCATGAGGAGCAAGACCGTGGGGCAAACCAACCAGAGGCGGCGCTGCAGCAGGTGACCGCCTCTCCTCGCCCAGGGTCCGGGCTGGCCCCGCTTTCCGAGGATGAGTGGCGGTCCGGACACTCCAACTCTTCTTAAAAGGTCGCTTTCTCCTACCGAACCCGGGCCTGGGTGTCCTGGCGTTTGCTTCGACATCTGGTGAGCTCCCAAGGATGCCTGGGAAGGCAGTGGCCTTCAGGGCCAGTTCTCTAAATCTTCTTCCGCTGCGGCACGACCTCCCCGGTGTGACGGAGGCGAGCTGGCGGACCCACGGGGCTGACACGGGAAACGGAGCCACTGCGGGAGCCGGTGGGTGCAGAACGTGTCCGTGGCCGCGTCTGGCGCTCGTGGCTCTAGTAAAGAAGGCCTCCTCCCGATGACCTTGCACGGCCCATTGCCTCCGTCCGTTTGGGCCACAGAAAAGCACCACAAACTGGGTGGCTTAGCAGCAATGCCGCAGCTTTGGAGGGCGGGGGTCCAGGACCAGGTGCCCCGGGTCCGGGTGTCATGGGGGGCTGGGGGGATGGGCGTTCCCTCGTTGACGCTGTCTCCTCACTGCCCTCACACAGCCAGGGACCTTATCTTGGGAACTCTGCTACAAGGGCACTAATTCCCTTACGAGGACTCCACCCCAGGATCTAGTGCCTCTCCAAGGCCCCTCCCCTATCATCACCTGGGGGATGAGGAGATCCACGTGAATTTAGGGGGGACACAAATATTCAGTCTTTAGCACTCATTCTTGAAAACCGTGTGGGCAGTAGGTCCCCAAACTTGGGTTTCTGATCCAGAAACTGGTCGGGGTGGGAGAGGTAGAGCCCGCCCATTTCAGAGCGGCCTGACTCCCGCCCCAGGGGCCGGGCCGGCGAGGAGCCGTGACCGTGACCGTGACCGTGATCGTGACCGTGGGAGGAGGCGGGTCCAGCCCGTCTCCACAGACTTCTCCAGCACTCGTGGCACCGTGACCGGCTGGAGCCAGAGCCCGCATCTCACGCCTTAATGAAAGGAATGGCCTTAACCCAGGAGCAGAACAGCGCCGCAGACGCTTCGGGAACTGGTTTCCTCGTTCTCCCGCGTCAGACGTGTGTTCAGCGGCCGCTGTGTCGCAGGGCCCGCGCAGGGCACTGAGTCGTCAGGAACGAACGAGACCAGGTGCGCTCCTCCGGGAGCTGACCGCGCACAGGGCCGCGCAGGCGCAGACGTGCGGGGGCCCCGGGAACCACAGGGCGTCCGTGCGCTGGCGCGTGGCTGTCCTGCGAGCACGTGCAGACCCGGAGCTCCCTCGGGACTCGCGAACTGCGTTCTCCGGACCCCTGTGCCGAGCACGCAGAACGTGGGCGCCCGTGCTTGTCCCCGTCCGCGGCATCAGTGGTAGTCGCTGCGTTGGGGGAGTCGGAGTTACACCCAGGGCGTTGACTGCAGGGTGGGGCGTGGCGCCCCAACCCTCGCAGCGTCAGGAGTCAGCCCCGCTTTGCACGGCAAGGGGCTCAGGAGAAGCGCGCAGAGGTGACCACAGGCACACGCGGGCCTGGCGGGGTGACCAGGTTGAGGGCGGCCTGCGGGACCCAAACCTGGGAAGGCGGAGCGTGGATGACCTGCTCGGTCTGACGGCCGGGCTCCCGCCCGTCCCCGGCCCTGCCCTCCGTGGCGCCGGTGGCCCCCAGCTTCGCCCCGCGATTCGGTCTCTGCGCCACGTTCCAGGAGGGAGCCCGGGACCCAGGGCCAGCCGCCCCGGGGTGGGGACTTCGCGAGCGGGCGTGGACGGGCCGCGCACGCAGATCAGGGGGGCCTCGTCGCCCTGGACCCCCTGCGAGCGCCGCACTTTCCTGCCTGATCGCTGGAGCAGACCGCGGCCTGGAACCCCCGGGGCGCAGGGCACAGCCCCCCGCCCCTCAGGACCCGGGCCAGCAGCAGTGCGATGTGGGCGCAGCTGGAGCGAACAGCGTCCTGAGCCCGAACTTAAACGAGCCCCAAGTCCCGGGCCCGCCCGCAGCCGGCAGGTCGCGCGCTCAGTGCGCCCAGTCACCTGCGCGAACACAACCGCCCTGCCAGGTAAACTGGGTCACGTCGAGGTTTATGTCACCTGGGTCTGGAGAAAGTTCAGGCCGCTGGGACACAGGCCACTCGCTCACAACAGCTGCCCCCCTTCCCGCGCGACCTCTTGCCCACGTGCGCCACACCTGCTGCTTCGCTGCGTGCCCCGGCGGCGGGCGCAGGGCCCCCACTCAGCTCCGTCTGAACCAGCTGCCGACCCCCACCCCCACCTCCACCCCCAGCCTCGCGCAGATGGAGAAGGCGCTGCGACTTGTCACCCATGAACATCAGCAGCGCCTGGAATTCCCGCCCCCTCCGCCAACGGCGGGACGATCCCAGCTGCCCCTGCAGATTCGCGAGCTGCGTCCCTGTGCAGGGCGGCCAGCGCCCCCATCCAGGGGGCCCGGGTTCCGGGCGCAGTTTGGACGGTGATGAGCTGAGAGAAGGGAAACCTCGAGGGCCATTTCTTTCCCGTAATGGCCGGTGATTTAACGGCGCGGTCTTGGAAGATGGTCTTAACGTTTCACAAGAGGACAGTGCGAATGCAGTGAGGCTTTAATGGGCTGCAAAATACGAGTAACGGGAGACAAAAGCGAATGCATCCCACTGCTCATGAGGGATCCCCCCGCCCGCGCCTCTCTCTGTCTCTCGCAGTCGCTGTGGTAACCAGCTCGCGGCTCCGCGCGGACCCTGTCCCTGGGTTCCAGCCGCGGCAACGCTATCCGTCTGTCTCAGCTGGTGCTCTGCAGTCCGTGCCAATGCTCGCTCACCTGCAAATGCGCCCGTGAGCGTCGTGTGCATTTAAGAAGCCGCCAGGCATTTAAGAAGCGTGAGCTTTAATGGTAGCCCGTGGGGAGCTTTCGGGGTCTGGGGCGCACAGCGGGTGTAGCCGGGGCGTCTCAGCCCTGAGGGTTTCTCTGCCTGAAGGTTTCATCGGCCTCAGTCTCTCCGACACGTCTGGAAAGATTCTCCCTAGACTCAGATTATATAGGCACTCACTCACAATTCTGTTTCCTGCTTATTTATTTTATTTAGTTCTGATCTATTTGGAAGTTCTTGTGTATACTGTGAGGAATGAATCCCATTATACCTTTCGCAGAATGATTATCCACTTACTACAATACCATTTATTATAAAGACTATTTATCGCCCACATGTTAGGAGATATCCCGTTCCAGATGATTATAGTCAGTTAGGTCTGTCCTGGACTCCAGGTTTCATCCATCCATCTGGCTATTCATGGACCGGTTCCTCATTGCTCCTTTAAAAAAAAAAAAAATACCTGATATATCTAATCCCCACTCAGGCTTACTTTTTTTGTTTTTTTCCTGGCTCTTCTTATGTGTTTCTTTTCTACATAAATTTAATGTCATTTTGTATCCCTCCATGAAGAATTCATTTGAAATTTTATTGCAATCACCTTAAAGTGTACATTAAGACAGTGTTAAAAAGTATTGAGGATATTGAAATGTCCTACAGAGAGGATGAGAGAAGGTATCAGTTCAAGTCTGCTTTTGTCTCTAAGAGTATTGCATAGTTTTCTGCATATTGCCTTTAAACATTTCAGCTTATGTTCATTCCAAAGTATGTATCTACCCTGTTGCTGTTACAAATGAGATTTGTGGATTCATTTTATCTTCTAGCCAGTTATTATATGTTTATATAAATGCCATTGATTTTTGTGTGTGAGTTTCACGTCTTGCTATATTGCCAGACTCCTTTAGGGTTTGAATAGCTTTATCATTGATTCTCTACGTCCTCTGCAAATAGAAGTAGTTTTATTTTTTTCTTTCCAATTTTAATGCTCCTAATTTTTTCCTTTAATCTCGTTGCCTTGACTAGTATCTCAGGAACATTCTTAAATCCTACAGGAAGTGGAGGCCATTTCTGCCTTGTTCGTAATCTCAGGGAAATCCTTCTAGGGTCCCCCACTGTAGAAACTCTTGTCTTGAATATTGAGGTCTATAGCCATCATTTTTATTTTCTCGATATTTTGTATTAGGAATGTGTATTGAGTTGTGTTTATATTTTTTAAGCCTCTGCGGAAATAACCATTCTTCACTTTTCCTTATCTCCCTTCTCCACCCCCACTCCCACCCAGAACGGGGGTCGGGGGAGGGGGAGCAGCAGAAAAACTCCTGGCTGATGGAGCTGATGTGTCTAGCTGGGATGAGAGCCTCTGGGTCAGAGAGCTCCACAGGGCAGGAGTGGCCTCTAAACTGTCTCATACTGAGACACGCACCTGTCAAAGCACTGTCTGAATCAAGCTTACGTGTCCCACTGCTGTCCTGGACTCATTGCTCCTTGATCAGCCCAGACATCCCCTGTCGCCTCCAACCCCTGCCTCTCTCATGTTCTTGAAATAGTCAAGAGGCTTTAAAAATTATGGAACAAGTCCTCAGATATTTCTGTGAAAATCTACCTTCTGGCCTGTTGCCGTCATTTGGAAGTCACGGTGTTCCAGTCGGTGTGTCTGTTCTCACAGGCTGAGCGTCTTCCACAGACAGCCAGCCGTGCAGCCTCACGGGGGCCTCTGTGCGCGGGGTTGGGACTTAGCCCTCGGAGAGGCATCACTCTGTGCTCTCATGTCAGCCTCCCCACAAGGACATCCGTCAGCAGCTGCCGAAGGCCGAGAGGTTGAGCATCAGAATGCAGAGGAGTCGGTCTCGAGGCAGGCTGAAAAGCTTGGGGAGTCTCTGCCGTCCCTCACTGACAGCCAAGGATTCCACAGTCATCTTAAAAAATGGACGAGTCTTTAATCGTATCCGAGTGACTCCCATCGTTTGCGGGGCACCATTATTGCAGAGAACGGTCTTATGCGTACAACGAAACCTGAGGGGTGCACGCTTTCGAGACGTTTAAGAGATTTTCAAGGGGAGGTGTTCCGCTTGCGTTCCGAATTGAGAAACCCAGCACCAGTGTGAGACACGACCCATCGTGCCGGTGCGGGAAACACGGAATACGGGAGCAGAGGTGAGCACAGCGCTGTGCCTGCACCCACGGCCCTCGTGCTAACAGGGGGGCCGGGCGTCGCCCTAGGGTTTATTCTCATAGCTTGCCTGAAGGGACTCCGTGGGGTTCATGCATACGAAGCCATCATCGTGGCTGGAGGAAGTGGGAGTGGTGGAGGGAAGAGTCAGGTCACACCTGGAGGCCAGGTAGGCCGTGGAGGGGAATTTTATCAGAAGCAAAAACCGAGAAGGCCATGCAGGGCTTCGAGCGAGGAAGAGACACTCCCCGACGTTTGCTTGGAACAGGTGACCCCGGCTTCTCCTGGAGCATGGACCGTGGTACGAAAGCAGTGGGCCAGCTGCCCCATCGAAAGCCTTGGGAGTCGGGTTAGACACGTGGCCTGAATTCAAGTCAAGACGAATGCTTGTTCTGCACCGCTGCCTCCCCGCCCCTCCTTAGGCTGTTGACAGCAGAGCACCGCGGTGACGGATGTGACTTTAATCACGAAGTCCCAGGGAACAGATGCTCGGATCGGCCCTGTAGGGCCGACGTTCAGGTACCTCGAGGCAGAAGGGTCCGCGGGAGGCGTTTCAACCTCCAAGCCATCGGCTCGGCGCCAGAAAACCTGTGCCCTCAGATGTGAAAGAAATACCCAGAAGCTGATGTCTGCAGTTGTGACTCTGTGCGTAGTGACTAGGTTCACAGTAAAACCTCATTAAAAAAAAAAAAAAAAAAGATCTATTCATGTGGCTTGGGGGAAAAGTGCCTGGTGTCTGTCTGCCTTTCATTGCCCAGATCAGGGACTTGCTCTGAAACGGACATTCTGAGAAACTTAAGTAAGTGTGTCGGTTTGGCCCTGGCTGCATATTACCTGTCACCCTCTCAAAAGCAAAAGAAACACGAGTGTACAAGGAATTCCGGAAACAGGATAGGCAGTGCCCCGCAGCGCTAACTCTCAGTGATAAACTCAGAGATACCTCGGTGTGGAAAAAGGTTCCAGAGAGAAAGCTTCGTCCATTATTAAGCCACTGTGCAAAGGAGTCCCAAAGGTGCCAACAGCTCTCCGGACTGCCGGAAATGTCACCAACACACACACACACACATCTTTTGAGACTGCCTGGCCAAAAATGGTTAGATTTTGGCCAAAAATGGTTAACAATAATGTTGGCATCTACCAAAAAGTCGAGCCTTTATTTAAAAACAAACAACAACAAGAAAAACCCCCGGTTTTCCACTGGGAGCACGAGACGGCTGGGACCTGGGATAAAGGGACCCAGGAGTAAGGCACTGCAAGTATCAAAATGCAGCCTCCGGGCGACTCGAGTTTTGACTGGATTCAGGTCAACTAATTCCAGTGTCACTTTAGGCCAGAGCTGGCATGAAAGATCTCTGGGAGAATATGACATTACCCAAGGTCTCAAGTTTTATAGAAATGCTTAGCAGTTAGTACAAAAAGTAAATAAATGAAAGAATAAAGACTCTCAGAGAATTCCAATGCACAGACCCAGAGGAAAAAAAAAAACAATCAAAAGAAACAAACTCATGGGCTATGCCAATATTTTCATTTTTAGACATGAACATATTTGAAAAATTGGATACCGTGGAACAAGAGACATTCTATAAATGGAATCTTATAGAAAAAGTGAAATGAAAATTCCAGAACTGAGAACATAAATAACGGAAAAAAAGTACTCCATATTTTTTCTAATCATCTATCACGCTGTTTCGGAGCCCCGCCAAAGGATTAACGTTAGGTGGGGTTCACTAGCCAGGAAACCCCCAGACCGTGAAAGCCCAGGACGGCATCCTCCCGTCCCTGGGTCGCTGAGACACTCATGTTGTAGCCTGGGCTGACCGAGCCCGGCAGACGGTTCCTCTCTGATTCTTGTCCTGACCTCTGGTTGCAGACAGGTCAGGCAACTAACGCACATAAGCGTCAGTAAACGCGCCATGCTTTCACGGGACCCACGAAGCTGATGAGGTCTCGGAACGTGCCACGACTCGGCACGTGCTGCTCGCTCAGCACCGTCGAGGTGTGGCGGGCGGCCGGGCTCGCGGGAGGCCCGCGCGTGGAGACACCGTGCTCTTACCGAGCGCAGCTGGCGCGTCTGTTTCCCGGCCGGTGCAGACTCAGGGGAGACGCCCGTCTTGCCTCCCATGCTGGGGTGCGGAGGTGCCTGCCCGAGGCGGAGCACAGGCGACGACAGGCCTCGGTGCACTCACAGCGCCCGCCGCATCCGGTCAAGCTCACTCCCATCCACGCGGAAGGGCCAAGGCCTCCCGAGGAGTCGCTTTGCTCGTCAATGTCATGAGCTTGGTTCTTTGGTGTCTAAACCAACAGTAGGTATGAAATAGCAAATAGGAAGTGGGATTTCATCACTCACCCCCGCGGGCGCACACACACACACGGAATACGAGTTCATGAAACGGTCAGTGTTGGCCTCTACTTATGGGAGCAAATATCTCGTATGACGTCGGTGAACCCTGCGTTTGTCCCCGTGTTTCTTCACGATGTCGTGATTGGTACACTGAGGCACGATTAGAATTTAGGTGGTAACCAGTAGAGTTGTGTCATGAGAGTTGGGGAGGAAGGAACGTTCCAAACCTGGCACACCCCGCCCGGCAGAGCGCACCTGCGGGTCTGGGGTGTGGCGGTGTGGCAGCACCGCCCCCTGTCGCGATGCCGTCCTCGGAGTGACTCTGGTGGCCGCGCCCGTCTTTGCGGGTGGATGAGCCAAGGGGAAGCGAGGCTGCGGTGTCGGGGGGGACTCGCTCAGAGTGCCGCCCCGAGCCATGGCTGCGGCCCGGAGCCCGGGGCGTCTTGCTCTGCGCTAGTTCCCTGCGGCACGCACAGCTCGACCTCGACCGCGGCTTCGGGGAGCTGAGGGGTGTAGCGTGTCAGAATCACGGTGCCACCGCCGTGGAGGGGAGAAGCACCGGGATCTCTTCACACACGCGTGAAGCACGCGGGCCCGGGAAGCTTCACGTCGGTGCCGTCCTCGTCCGCCACCTGCCCTCGTGAGCCGGATTAAACGTCCTAAACGGCGAGGCGAGGCGAGGCGAACACCGATTAGAAACGGAATTCTGCAAAAGGATTAAAACGACGGAAATAGTGCCCAGAAAATAGCACGGTGCCCATGACGCGATGCACCTGGCTGCGTTCTCCTGGTTGCGTGTACATCGCGTGTGCTCGCTGGCTGGCGACTCTTGCACAAACGGCTCGTGTGTTTGGGATAGAGTACGGATCTGAGTGTGGTGAAGTGAGGCACTCGGTGAGCCCCGGGGGCTGCGGGTCGCAGACATGCGGGTACGGAGGTGAGGGGGACCCGAATCGCCCCCGGTGCTGCCGTTCGTTGGCTCCTGTTAGGCACATGACATCTCGTGACCTCGGTGTCTTCATCTTTAAAACTGGGAAGTGGGCGGTGCAGTGAGCAGAGTAATGGCCACCAAAGACGTCCACGCCTCAGTCCCCGGAACCTGTGGCTGTGCGACGTCCCACGGCAGAGGGGACTTGGCAGATGTGACTGAGGTACAGACCTCAAGGTGGGGACATTATTTGAGATGATCTGGGTGGGACCCATATATTGGAGGAGCCCTTAGAAGCAGGGAGCACGCTCTGGCTGGGAGCCAGAGGGTCATCAAGCAGAGATGCGACGTGGCAGAGGGAGACCCCCGGCCTGCTCGGTGGAGGAGGGGGCCGGGCCGGGCCCGAGGCGTGCGTGGGGCCCGCTGGGAGCCCAGTTGGGCCGGAGACATCTGTCCAGGAGATGGCGCCTCACAGCCTCCGTGAACTAAGCTCTGCCAATGACCTCAAGGAGCTCGAAGCTGGTTCATCCCCAGAGCTTGGAGGAACGCAGCCCTGCCAACACTTGATCACCAGCGGGTGATATCTGTGCACAAAGCCACGTGATAATAAGCGTGTGTCGTTTAAGCTTCTGCGTTTGTGGAAGTTCGTCACAGCGGTGATAGGCTCAAACAAGTGCCACCCACCTCATGGAAGCGTTGTGACATTAAGGGGCCACACACGTGTCTCATGGGACTGTGCTTGCCACACGGCAAGGCTTCCATCAACGTCAGCCACCGTTCGTGGCTGCCAAGTTGGGAAGCGAGTGAGACGATACCCTAAAAATCCTGACTTACTGCCCAGCACATCGGAGATGCCTGATAGATGGTAATTATTATTACGAAAAGAGGTTTGCATTGAACTATGAGAGTATGTGACCTCACGAAGATATATCTTAGGGCCCGTGGTCCCCCTTCGTCTTCATAGAAGATGTCTATTGAGGAGCGTACGAACAGCAACTATTGGCCAAAAGAAATATACCAAACATAGTTTTATTATGGGTCCGTGAATAGATTGTTCAAAATAGAGTTAGTATTTTGAAGAAGAGTTAAATTCAGAGGTTCTCTGACCTTGAGATCTCTCTCCTGAAAGCTGTGGCTTGTTCTCCTCCCGAAACATTTAAACGTGCCCCTTTTATGCCAGTAACAGAGCGTGAATGGGGGTGCTCGGGGCGGCAGGGCCAGGGTGGACGGTGTGAGCGCTGGCCTTCCGCAGTGAGTGCCACGCTGTAAAATCCTGAATGTCCAGTCAACTAATATGTCAGACCTGGGAGCATGCGGCTTACACCAGCTGAATAATTAAACGCGGTGATGGCTCAGCGCCGTGCCCGGGGCTAACACATCAGGATTTACGTCCTTCTCACCCAGCGGCACGTTCCTCAGCAGCTTTAAAACCTTCTCCATCGCTAGAATGTCCTTACCAGCCCTGTGCACATAATTTCCGAAGCATATCAGCTCATGGAAACAAATGTATGTAGCCAGAATAATATGTGCATCACCCAGCGAAGATGAATCACCATTTAATGGAGCTTGAAATGACTTCATCCTGTGAAGCGATGTGGGAGGCTCCGAGTCATCTGCCTGCCCCGTCCGTGGTTTGCGCCTCCGGCCCGACTGGCAGGAGGCGTCCGGGCTCGACACTGAGATCCATCTGCCGTGCGACAGGCTGTTCAAAGGCCCCCGGTTTTCGTGTTTAATTTTTTTTTTCTTTGTAGCGTGGATCGCGGGTCCAAATAAAACATTATTTATGGAATTTTCTAGGGGTTACAGCCAACAAAGAGGTGACGTGAATGCATGAAGCAAGCGGACCACAGCGCACTGGAAGACATGTGCGGACAGCGCGTGGTGACTTGTGAATGTCACCTGGAGAAACGAATGTGCCCATTTCATAGGGAGACAGACAGATGCTACGGAAAGGGTAGCTCCTGCTCGCAGAATACTGGACCCATTGCTAATTCGCACATGTGGGCTAAAGCAGAAAGCACGTTTCACCGTACGACATATTCACGGCACGCCGTGCCTACAGCTAACCAGACGGTGTCAGGGGCTTGCACCTCTGCTACGCACCTGTGACTCGCTATCTGTCGTGCAGGTGTGCAAACACCTGCCCGTGATCTGCTATGCTGCACCTCAGCAAACAGTGGGGCGAAGGCAAGCCCGTGCCTTCCAGGAGATCACTGCCCAGGGGAGGGGGAGTAGATGATAATGAGGTAAAGGAGTTGCTAAAAGTCTCAACGAAATTATCCAGGAGCACAGAGGAAGGGCGGGCTCTGCATTAAGTGGGCGTCTTCCGTGAGAGAGCCACGAAAAAGGAAAAAACACACAGGACTCTGAAAAATGAAGGGGGTGAGGACGCCCCGGAGGCGAGGAGCGGGAAGGGCGCCCAGAATCCTGCAGCCACGGAGAAGTCGCTGTGACAATGTCTCTGATCCGCTGATTGTCAAGCCACAACAAACTCACATAGAATGATGATTTTTATTAAGTATACTAAGGAAGACAATCGATTCTCTTTAAAAATCAAATGGTATTGACTGTTCTTTTGAGTATCCATTCTAGTCCAGAATCTCTTTAATGAAATGCGCTTCTGAGAGTTACGACACCTCTGAGATTGATGTTCTGATGTCCTGTTTACAGATGGAAAACTAAATACGAGTAATGAAAAACAAAACCAAAAAGCTCAGAGGCAGCTAGATTAAGGAACTCGTTCGCAGCTTCTCTCACCGTGGCCGCCGTGGAGCCCGGACTCGCGTGTCCTCAGCACTGAGGGGCTCACCCCTCTGTCATGCTCCACATCGCCTCGCGAGACCCGGCGTGACCTGCTCAGGGAAACAGCCTTTGTCGTGACGCTTCGGAGCGATAGCGGACATGGAAGAGAGCGGCGTTCCGTTTCATTGTCCTCCCTGTCATCGCCCCAGCAACGGCCACGGCGGAGAAGCATCCGCTCTGCTACCACCGGGCCGGCGCGCGTCAGAAACAGCATCCGTGACGCCCGGGGAACAACAAGATGCGCGAGACGGAGGACCGGCCCATCTCGTTCTTTACGTGCCTTCTAAAACGAGCTTGGATTTATACTCACGATCGCCACTTGCCGTCACGGCCAGAGCCTAGTCCTTGTGCTGGCACTGTCCAGCGGTGAGTACGGAGGTCGTGGGGAATACTTCTGGATGGATTCGTTCCGGCGTGGTAGCAGATTAAAACACGTAACGATCAGAACATAGAGAAAAATGGCCACTAAGCATCATGATTAACTTTGGGAGAAACCAAGAAGTGCCGAATAAGAGCCACATGTACTTTGTACTTGTAATCATACAAAGACCATCGCTCTCACTGGAGAGCCAGAAATAGACGGGTAAAGTAGGCAAAGGAAGAATTGAAAAATACAGACAAAAACAAAACCAGAAACTTCTGTGAGTGCAGTAGGGAGCTGGGACATTAATAATGAACTCCAGGCCTGGCTCCCGGGGGGCCCGGAGACCCCAGGAGGCAATGCCACATGGCACTTCAGGCCCCTGTTCCCTGGAAGACGATTCTGGAAAACACGGCGGAGCATACATTGCGTTCAGCCTTGCAGGACGAGGGGCAGGGGTGCCGGGTGCACACCCCGCATTTCGTATGGGGACCCCGGGAGACTGCACCCCGGGAGTGATGGGGATCCCGAAGCAGAGCAGGCTGCTGTCCTGACCTGGCCACACTCTCCTGCTCCCCGCTGCTCCCATCTTCCGGAAGGGGGCGGCCCCTGCCGCTGACTCTTCAAACTGTCGGCCGCGGTATTTATTACGCTATTTAGTTTCATTAGTCACCGTTAATTGTTTAGAGTGCTTTTGCAAAGTCATTAGCCGAGATCCTCCAGCTCACTCAGCGATACTTCCAATTAATCCACTACCGAGTAATTTGTATCACGACTAACATGTGCTTGTTAATAGGCAATTAGGGACACCATCCAATTTTCTCTTCTCTAGAAAGTCCCACTAAGCAGGGACACAGGTGATCTATACAGACTGCCCCCCAAGTCCCCTGTGCACCGCCTGTTCACCCCCCTCCCCGACCCTGGCAACCACAGCTCTTCTTACCCTCTGCACAGGTTCACCTTCTCCAGGATGCCACGTACTTGGTGGCCTTTCTCAGATGGACTTCTTTCACTGGATAATAAGCATCTCAGTTTCTTCCTTGTCTTCTCCTGGCCTGACAGCTCGTTTCTAGTTCACACTGAGGAATATTCCACTGTTGGGATTTGCTTCTCAGCCTGGAGCTTCCTGTTTTGAAAGGTTTAGATACAATTGTATACGTTTAGATACAATTTCTCTAATAGATATAAGTCTATTCCGATCGTCTATTTTTTCCTGTTTGAGTTTTGGCGAATTGTGCCTTTCCAGGAATTGGTTCTTTTCATTAAGTTATCAAATTTATCAGCATGGAGTTGCTCATAATATTTATTCCTTTGTTATCCTTTTAATTTCCATGGGCTCTGTAGTGATGCCCTCTCATTCATTTCTGATATTAGTTAATTGTATATTTTCTTTGGCTAGAGGCTTATTGATTATGGCGACCTTTTCAAAGAACCGGCTTTCGGTTTTAATGCTTTTCTCTACTGATTTCCTGTTTTCAGTTTCATGGATTTCTGCTCTAATTCTCATTATTTCTTTTCTCCTTCTTGCTTAAGATTCAATTTGCCCTTCTCTTTCCAGCTTCCTAAGATGAGAATTAGATTACTGAGTTTGGATATTTTCTTTCCTAACACGCGCATTCAATGCTACAAATTGTCCTCTAAGTGCTGCTTTTGCTGCACCCCACAAATTTGATAAACACATTTTCATTTTCAGTTAGTTCACAATATTTTTTAAAAAATTTCTCTTGTGATTTCTTCCTCCACCCCTGTATTATTTAGATGCGTGTGTTTACTCTCCACGTATTTTGGGCTTTTCCAGTCATCTTTCTGTTGTTGATTTCTAGTCTAATTTCATTGCGGTCTGAGGCTCGACATTGTATGATTTCTCTGCTTTAAATGTCTTAATATGTGTTTCATGGCCCATATTGTAGTCTGTCCAGGTGAACGTTGCATGTGAGCTTGAGAAGGATGTGCACAGGCTAGGAGTGATGCCCGCCTCGCCGAGCTGCTGGAACCACTGTGTGTGGTCATGAGTGCTCGCTGCCCTCCGCACTGGCGCTCCGATCTGTGAGCGGACTTGCATGGCCTCAGGGCCTGTGCACCGTCTCCTGCCTTCAGAGCTCTTCTTCCCCCTCGAAGGCCCTTCCTGAGACCCCTTCCTATTCTGGACCTGCTGTCACAGGTTTGTGTGTGTAGGAGCGGTTTGCAGCACCCGCAGGGACACTGTGAGTCTACTTACTTGCCACTGTCTTCAGGTCACTGGAATGAACTTCCCTGAGCACAGGCAGCGTGTTGATCTCATTCATGTCAGTGGACCCGGGATCTAAATGCTAAATTTTAGTAGCACAAAACAGGTTTGTTTGTTTTTTTAAGGTGAGTGAATACATGGTTTGTGTGATTACGAGGCTGATCCGTAGGATGCTGCGTGAGGTGGTGTCGGCAGAAGGAGAAAATCGCACCAAAGGAGGCTGCTGGTAGGGTCTCTCCTCTCCTTTCCTCCCTGGGCCCGGGGGCAGAATTCCTCCCGGCTCTTCGCTCCTGGCGTGTGGGGCCATGTCGCGAGCGGCCCAGGGGGCGGGGGATGTTGACAACGTGGGCTTCACGTCTGAACTAGCGGCGAGGAGGGGAGAAGGCGCTCAAGGCGCGGAGCGCCACGCTCCGCAATCGTTAAGGACGTCGTCTGAGGCCAGGGAGTCTTTCCAGCTCACACCGCTGCCGCGCGCTGCGGGGGCACGACCCGGGCGGCTCTCCGGCTGCACCCGGGGGCGTTCCCACTGAGCTCCTGAGACTCCCAGGTGCGGACGGCCTCCTGGGGTGCCGGCTGCACGACCAGGGGCCGGCCGGTTTCCATGCCGCACGTGCTGGCTCATAAACCTAAACGGCCTCTCGGAAATGTGTTTCGCCATATAGCGGAATGACTAGCAAGTTGGACTTAGAGTAAATTGATGTTTCTATCAGCAGAAAGGAGACAATTTAGCGTTTCTTTACCCCAAGGTGCTGCTGCTCTCCGCCGGTTCGGTGATACGAGGCCGTGTTCAGCAAGCAGCGGGCGCGTGGCTGCGTCGCGGAGCGGGCGAGCCAGCCGCGCGGAGCCAGCGCCCCTCCGGCCAGTGCGCGCGCGGCCGCCGGAGGCCCCCGCTTGGCCGCGGAGTCAGGTCTCGTCGCTGTCGTTAACCTTCATCGGCCACGACGGTTCAGGCTTCGCGAGGCGGGTCTCGTGCGTGCTTGGAGGACTCACGGGCGCCCCTTACCCGAGGGCCTGGCTGAAGCCCGAGCGCGCGCGGGAGCGCCGCCCGCCGCGTGGGCGGAGCGGGGGTGCGTCCGCGGCCCGGGGGTCCCCGCGCGTGGCGCGCAGACCCGCACGTCGCAAGGCCGGGCCCTGACGCCGCCTTGCTTCCCCACTCGGCGTCTCTCCTTTACAAAGAGGGACCCGCCTGCGCGGCCTTCTGCGTGTGGCCAAAGGACCTTTGCGCCCTCCCCAGGGTTTCCTGGGCAGGTTCTCCAGCGGCGCCGGAACCCCCCACCGCTCCGTCGCTCAGGGCGACTGGAAAACCGGATTTCGTCTGGCCTGTCTCTTCTGCGTCTTGGGATAACCCCGTTTTCAGGAACATCGCCGTGGGAGTATCCTGTCCCCCTTCTTAAAAGTCAAGGCTCTGCGGGCTCCGCGCCGCCAGGGGCGGCCCGACGTGCGCAGTGTTTCTCTCCTCTGGCCCCGTCTCAGTCGCTTGTCTCCCCTGTGCTCCCCTCGCCTGCCCCTGCCGCCCCGAGCCCGGAGCCCGGTCCAGAGCCCGAATCCGCCGCTCTTCCCCAGCCTCGTTCTCCGCCGGCGCTCATCTCGTCCGCAACAGACCCTGCATGGGCTCCGTGGCGTCAGAGGCCCAGAGTCCGAACCGGCCTGGGGGTGGGGGGGTGGGGGTGGGCAATTCAAACGCCGCGCAAGCGCCCATCACCGTGCGAGCAGCAAGGTCAGATGCCCTCTTTCTCCCGCCTCGAATCAACCCGCCGTGCCCTCTGCCGACCTCCCTCCGAGCTAATTGATAGTCTCCCGAGTTGTAAAGTATTTCAAGCCTGTCCCCCCTGCTCCTGCGGCCCGCTGCCAGCCACCCATGCCCCCCGCGTGCACATCCTGCAGGATTAGTGCCATCTTAGCGATGCCCCCTCGGGCCTCAGAAACAAAACGTCAGCCTGCAGAGAGCGAAATGCCCAGGAACGATTTGCAATGACCTCCTTTCAGATTTGTCATCTGTCACCTTTATTCTCAAGGATTAAAAAACCAAGCAGAAAGAAAACACAGAACCCATAACCCAATGCAAACTCATTTTTCAAACCGGAACTCGCTTAGAAAACTATAATTTACTAGAGACGACATTAAAAAGTATGACAACACAATGAATGATTTGACATTTACTGTTTTTTGAAGTGAATTTCTC
This sequence comes from Eonycteris spelaea, assembly GCA_003508835.1. Lineage (NCBI taxonomy): Eukaryota > Metazoa > Chordata > Mammalia > Chiroptera > Pteropodidae > Eonycteris > Eonycteris spelaea. The sequence continues at coordinate 10,193,445 of PUFA01000042.1, read as the reverse complement.
AGAGGGCCAGACAAACGATAACGTATTTTAAGGAACCATGTGAGCAATAGCCATTGTTAGTAAGGTTCATTATCAAATAAAATGTACTGAGATACTCACTCTGCATTTTTAAAGGGACAAATGACTTCATGGAGGTCATGGGATTGTGACCATCTTCGACTCAGTAAAGCTCTAAGGAGATTTTGGAAATTAAAAAAATTGAACAGAGTAAATCATTATAATCAAATCGGATAGAAACACATGAAAGAAAAGCTTCTGTCCGAGAGGGGGGGCTGTCATCACATTTCATCACCGCATTCAAGGTGCAGATTCTCCCAGATCCCACAGGGACACAAAAGGAAACTTCTCCAGGAGGCCGAAGGACTTGGTGAAAGAGCCGACCGCCCCCTGAGTGTGAGTTCACTTGGTTTTCCCTAGAAGACATGCTGCGGCGCAGGCAGAGGGAAGAGCCAGACCTTGGACTAGCTGCGGAAGGAATCGGCCGGCGTTCAGCAACATCTGGGCCAGCAAATCACCCGGACGCGCTAAGTGGCTGTGTCAACGTGGGGAGATTTAAACGCGCGTCAGCTGCGAGACCGAGGGCCCTCGTGGGATCCAGAGGTCGCGGTGATTAAAGTCAAGCAGAGAAGGAAAAGATGTGAAAGGCGAGGAGCGGTCGTATTTTTTTGAAGGATCTCTCCCGCGTTCTGGTCGCCCAGCAAAATCCCAGTGTAGCCCCGGAGAGAGACCTCCAAAGACACATCCCTACAGAGCCCTCTGGGCCACTTAGGTGGAAAGGAGGCAGGAGCATCCCCCAGAAGGGGCAAGGATGCCGGTGTAAATAGTAATAGCGGCAGTAATGCTAATAGTAATAGAATTTGTGGCAAGAAAATGGGCTTCCTAACGACATAACCAAGGACTAAGAGATGTTTCAAAAGGCCCTTGGAAGCCAGTAGAGACCCACCGTGTCGATGTGTTTCAAGCTAGTGGCCGGTGGACAAGGTCAGGCCGTTTGTGTTCTCAGAGCCATTAATCCTTACTTTGTGCACAGGAGCAGCTGAGTGGGTGGTTTGCTCTGGAATGTCTGCTGAGCTCTCGGGGGACCCCAGTATGGGTCACGCTGCCAGGTGGGCAGGAGAAGAGAGAGCCTTCCCTCCGGGCACTTTATCATAGAAAATCAGTTTTCCGAGACCAAAGTTGTTTATGGGGAGCAAATTGGCAAGCATGGCATTTTCTATAAGAGAGCATGCTGAGAGCAATGACAAGTGCCAACACAGGGTGACAAGGGTGGGTGGCAAAGCTGTAAAGCCAAAGAGAAGAATCCAGAAAGCTGGCTCGTTCAGAACCATTGATAAAGTTGATAAAGGAGCGGGCAGGACGAGAGAGGCCCCCACTGCTTCCAACGCCCGTACCACCCCGCCAGCGGGTGCAGGGGCCGTTCTCAGTGACGCACACAGTCGCTCGTACGCACCCGACAGCATCACAGTCTCCCCCTCCTCTCAAAGGGCAGGGAAGCAGGACACATTTCGAAAGGACGCCCCTGAAGGTGGGTGGAATAAAGTTGGGTTGCTTCAAGAGCGTCTGACCCTCGGGGGCATCGTCGAAGCACGGGTTGTTAGCCGCGATGGGTGCGCGGCGCGTCCTGTCTTTAATCCGCCGTCCGTTTCGCTCTCCCGGCCGGCCGCTGCGGTGGCACGTCACATGAGAGGCATCCACTGCTGAACCGGACGCTCCTTCCTTCCCCTCACCGACTCGGTCAGTGACCGGGGTGCGTGAGGACGTGGAACCGGATGTACTGATTCAGGGCCAGTGAGCAGCAAGTCGGGGTGGGGGGGGGAGCAGAACTGGTAGGTCGCCTCGACTTCATCTTGAGGGTGGGTTTTAGGAAACGAGGCTGCAATTTCCTGATGGGGCTTCCCCGCCGCCACCCCCCGGCAGTGGTAAGCCAGAGTCGGCGCTCCGCTCTGTCCCCCAAGGTCTGCTGATGTCCCTGGGCCCGTCTGAGGCCGGGGGAAATGCGTTCGGAACGATGGCACGAAGGGCCAGTCTTCTCAGAGCGCGGCGTGAGATGCGAGATGACTTGCGGTCACCAAGGCCTCATCTACAGAATCGGATTTCCAAGAGAGGGTGCGTTGGAAATGTTATGAAACGCCCGTGGTAGAGAGATGACCCTGGAATCTGCAGTCAGTAGAGAGAGTCCCCCGTTCGCCGCCACAAATGACAAAATGCCACCTGATTTTCCGTGTCATTTCCTGCTGCTCCTAAAACCTAGAAGGTGAGCAGAGGTGACGCTTCCTCCATGAGACCCTGAACGAGCCACGTGAGCAGCCTGTGGCCCGTCCCAGCGTGAGGAAACGCAAGCGCCCGACGGTGACAGCTCGGACGCTGCTGGCCTTGGCTTCGCCTGCGTGCCGAGGGCTGCCGTCCCCTGTCCCCAGTCCTGGCCGTAGATGAAGACAGTCCCCTGTGTGTGCGATTTCATCAGCATCTCGTAGTTCCTGTTTTCACAGAGAGGTATATAGCAATCGTTGTAAAATTCAAATAAAGGTTCGACTTCCCAGTGAATTATAAAAGGTGACTCCTGAGGAAGCAACAGAAAAGGAAGCTTTCGGGGACAGGGTGAAGTAGCAGAGTGAAGCAAAGTGAGGCTCCGAGCTTCAGTACTGAATACGAAATTGATTAGCAACAGCTAATAGTATTTTTTCCTCCTTTGATCATTTCTTCTCTTTCTTGATGAAAAAATACTAGGGTGTATGTGAAGTAAGAGAGAGAAGAAGGAAAGAAAGAGGGAGGGAGAGGGGCTGGGGGGAGGAGAGAGGGAGCGAGGGAGAGAGAAAGGCAGGAAAGAAGGGAGGGAGGGAGGGGGGAAGGGAGGGCAATCTCCCCTATAACACCTCACTTCCAATTTTGTCAATAGAAAGCATGTAATTTTTTAATCATTTAATATGAGTCTTGCAAGTCATAATAAAATTTCTTTATCTCGTAGAGAACGTATCATTTTCTTTGAAGTTAGTGACATCTAACAGGATGAAAATAGCAATAAAGAGAAAAAAGGTGAAGAGAGTCGAGGTACACAGTAATTATTTTAATTTACAAGCCGCGTGGTTCTCTCACTCACCGAGCGAGCCAGATAGCAGACGCACGCTCCGGCTCCCCTGCCGGGCGCACGGCTTGCAGAAGATGAACGTCCCACGAGCTCATCCATCATCGCGTCCTGCCAGCGCGTTAAGGCCTGGGGGGGGGGGACGTCCAGTTATCATGGCTTGGCACAGAACAGAACCCGCTCAGGAAATGTGTTTGTAGAGTGGAAAATGCACGTTATGAATACATTCTGAATGTATTTCGACCTTTTGCCTCTGCTCCACAGGGCTTCAGGGAGCAAAGCTATGGAGGCGCCTCGATAGAAATGGGTTTGGGGGGTCGGGGTGTTGGCGGGCACAAGGAACGGGCACCGCATGAGTCGGGCAGGTGGAGCAGAAGGCGACATGTCCTCACATTCTCCCCTGCCTTTTCGTGAGGCTTGGCAAACGAACTCTACCTACTGGAACAAAAAATTGATTTTGCCGCCACGAACCCTCAGTGCTGAGTTTTTATGTCTTTTATTGGCAATTGGAAAGCACTAAAAGCTGAGAATGCACCAGATGGAATTATCAATAAATTGATAATAATCGTAGGAACAGAAAATAAGTTAAAAGCTTTCATTTTGCAACCCATTTTATGTATGCGTGTGTGTGTGTCTTGCTGTCTACACAATATTAAATTATTCAGATAGAAATGTTTCATATTCAGTGAATCAACTTTCAGTAAAATGTGAAAGTTAATCGTTTTTTTCCCCTCTTCACCGAATACCACTGAAGTATGTTTCTAGTTAGTGTGAATCCATGTATCAGAGTCCCCAAGGCCACCAGCAGGTTCAGGACCCACTGGGACTCCTGGGTTCAGCACGGAGTCAGCTCGTGGCTGTGGTTCATTACGGCAAAGTAAGCAAGGCCGAATCAGCAAGTAGGAAGTGTGCGCGAAGCCAAGTTTGTGAGCCAACAGATATCCGTTTGTTTGTTTTTGTTTGTTTTTGTTTTGTTTTGTTTTTTGTCTAACACAATTTTCTTTTCACTTGCAAAAGAAAGAGACATAATTTATCTCATTTAGTAAGGGCCATTTATTATTTATTGTGGACACTCTCTTCTTAGAAAACAGGAAGAAACACTGAGGAAGGGTTTGAAGGAAGAAAGGAAAGAAGGGAGGAAGGGAAGGGAGGGTGGGAGGAGTGGTGGGATGGGAAGGAGAGTGACATTTAAGCTTTAGGTGAATAGCCAATCTGAGAGACCAGGAGGGCTTAAAGGGCAGCCTGGAAATTTCCGTGAAAATCTTCTTATTCTGCCCCAAAGGCCACCACCCATTCAATAAAATGCATTATCAACTATGCTGAAATATATTCAGATACATACATATATATGTATATTTCAGATCTGAAAGTAAAACACCATCTTCGAAATATTGTTGATATGCAAAAAGGAATTTTAATTGGATTGCGGGTGATACAAAGGAGCAGGTTTTGATAAAGAAGCTCGTTCTAGGCTGATACCCTAGGGAAATAATTGCTAAAAACAATAATGAATTAGATTTCATGCTTCGAGAGAACCCTTAACGGAGGCCTCACATTGGAAATGCGATAGTGGATATTTATAATCTTAATTCAAATTATTACCTATTCAGTAGACATTGGCCCTGGATACTTTTTTCCTGTCTTGCCACAGAAGAGACAAAGAAGTGTTTCGGGCCTGGATTTCAGCAAAACTTCTTTTAGAAAAAAAAAAAAAAAATCAAACAGTTCAGTCTCTTTGTTTGCCTTTGAAAGAGCCAGTGTGCAGGAACGCAGATGCGGAAGGAAACAGATGAAGCTCCCCCGCTCCCAGACTTGAAAAACGTTCAGATGCCTTTTAAAAGGTGAAATAAAATTTTGCTGTCCAAGAATAATTCTCGGATTGCTGGTGTGGAAAAGCCTGAATGACTAGTTGTTTACTGTCGGTCTGTGGCAAGTGTCACGCAGTCAGAAGAGAGAGAAGGTGACCTCGGATGCGCGAGTGGCCCCGTGGGCAGCTACAGGAAGTGCAGTGTGTCGGAGGACGCTGGCCGCTCCCCAACGGACCTTTCGCGGGCCCCACAATGCCACAGTTTCTGCAGAGACGCGAGAGCCATGTTTTGTTTGAATCTCTGGATTTAAAAACTTTTCTAACTAATTCAAAATATTATTGCACCGTGCCAACCGAAGAGAACACCTTCGATGTGCAGCCTGCCCCTGGGAGGGCAGTTTCTTTTAGGGCGTCCTGAATGAAAATGTCGCTTCGGACCCTGAACTCACGTGACATTGTTTGGCCATTGAGGACTGTCTGGTCTCACTGGATTGAGTCGGCAGAGTGCGGGTATCTGCTGGCATCGTGGCTCAGTGGGGCAGCGGGGTGTTTCTGTTCCACGCGGTCATTCAGGGACCGAGGCTTCTCTCTTATGGGTCTGTCATATCTTTCAGGAGGCTCCATCCTCCTCTAAAATCAACCCATGGAGGGGAAAGAGAGAGGATATGGACTAGCATCAACTCATCATCCCCAAAGCGCCATAGTTTGGTATCAACCTATTATATTAATTTCCATTTCATCAAGTACTAGTGGATTTAAATTTTTTAAATTAACTTTACTGGCCACGTACAGTTCATCCTTTATGATTTGCTTACGCAACGTACTTTGCAATTTTTATTTAGTTTTTCAAAGGTGGAGCAATTGGTATTTACCAGCTCGCTCTCCTTCAAATCCTCAGAGACTTCTGTGATTGTGGAAGTGGTCGCCTATTCCTTTAAAACGAAGTCTGTTTTGAAACCTATCTAGGAATTAAGCATCAGGAGTCCATTTTGAGACACATTCGCATTAAATAAAATGGAAACAGATTCTTTGAGACAGTATGGCCCATCTCACGAGATAATACTTACACCACATCAGATATAATGTGACCATAAGAAAATACCTTGAAATTTGGTTTCTTTACCAGAGTTTGGTACATCATAGGCATTAAATAAATGTTTGATAAATTAATGAATGAAGCATTATATATATATATATAATATATGCAACATTATATATATTATATATATATGCTTCATTCATTAATATATATTCTCAACTATGACAAATGTTTCTGTTTTTTAAAAGAGAAGTCATATATCAGGGTTTAGAGATGAAATCCTATAATTTTTAAATGATAGCAATTATACTGTGTGGCTTAAGAAAAAACCTTCTGCTGGTCATCAGTATTAAAGGACGTGTGTTAGTTATGTTTGTGTTTATTTTCCTCAAAACAAAGGATTATTACATTTCAGCATTATGGGTTGCAGAGAAGAATCACTCAACTTACTTTAATCAGGAAAAGACATATTAAGGAATATTAGGAAGCAAGGGTAGAACAGGTTCTTATTCAAGCTTCCAGTGAAAACCGGTAGAGACTCCATAGAGCAGAGATGGCAAAGGGAGAATGAAGGTGGGGAGAGCCGTGGGATGGGAGGGGCCATGACATGAAAGGGTGATTGTGGGCGGGGCCATGAGATGGGCGGGGCCTTGGGACGGGGGGCGCATTATACCTGAGAGGCCTGGAATGGAAAGGAACCATAATGGCTGTGACACTTGGAGAGTCGCCTCTACCACCACCAACCCAAGAAATGCTGCACATTCGCCACCCACTTCCACAATAGGGTGCCCTGCATCACACATACCTGTCCTAAGGTAGCTTGCCTACCAGTGTCTAATTGGCAAAGCCCAAGTCACATGCCTACCCACTTGCTGACAGTGAGGCTAGAAAATAGAGCACTTTTATTCTACACTGGGAGCTGGATTCATAATGAAGAGACCCATCAAAATGCATACAGTGAGTGCGCATCCTGTATCTCTACAATATCTGATTTTCTTTCTTCTTGGATACACAGCTAGACTTTAGTTCCCAGCCTCCAGTGCAGTAGTGGGGTGTGTGACAGTCCCAGTTAATGAAATGTGGGCGGAATCCCCGTATGTCACTTCCAGGTGTGGCCCTTAATACCCTCCTATATGATCTTCCTACTGCTCTCCAGTCTTGTAATGGCTGAAAAATGACTGCTCAAAATTTATTACTTGCAGGAAAATTACTGCTTGACTATGTCCACGGGAACACGGCTATGTCTGTAGGAACATAGGCTGTCACCCATAGGAACATAACATTCCAACGATAAGCTTTCTGCTTCTATAACCTCACTTACGCACCTGACTTGTGAGTTGACAGGTAGTGAATAGAAGAAAGATAGCCCTTTGTGTTCAGACAGAATGAAGAATGAGATTTGGGGCTTAAAAACCCTGTACCTCTATATTTCGGGGCTGCTGAATTTGGGGTCTGCGTACCCCTGGCAGACCCAGCTGGCTGAATAAAGAGTGTTTCTGTAACTCACTCACTGAGTTCCAGTGGTCCGTGAGTCTTTCAGGGGCTGGTGGCTACAACAGTCTCACCTGTTGGCCAAAGGCAGTGAAGCCTGCCAATGTCTTTGAGACCTTAGAGGACCATGTGGTCACAAGTTGGAAGAAACCTAGACCCCCCCAAGTGACAGTGCGAAGCAGAGCCCCCCTCAAACCTCAGCAACTAATGAGACTTAAAATACGCGTCCTTGGGTTGGCCGATATAGATGTACCTGTTCTTGTTACTAGATTGCTTTAATTAACACAGAGTACAGCGATTAAGTCTTGTACTATAATTCCAAAGAATCAGGAAAACGACGACATCGTCGGAAAGCTAATCTCCATCGCCCCTGCAGCTTGATCGCTGTTTGATAAAGTCTGTGGGGCCCGGCCTGTGACACAGCGCCCTGCGCATTTACGATCGCGTGGACGCAGAAGCGCTGACAGCCGTCGGAAACGCGGGCTGCAGAATCTAACAGAACGAGATGGGAGCCGTTCTCAGTAATCGGACTGCCTGTGAAAGCTTTGTAAAATTCCCATTAAGAAAATGCTGTAAACTCCCATTTTTGCATGCTCTACTAGATAGCATATTGTTTGCATGTTGATACTCTTTTTGATTGAAAAAATAAAAACAGTATTTTGTTTCATTATGGGTCATTTACGCTTCTGTGTTAAACTAAAATGAAACAAAACAAATGTCTGAAATGCTTTTCACTCAAATATGTTACTTAATGCAAAAATGTATGAGCTGCAAATGGTTCGTCTCCTAAGCACCTGGGAGTGAACTACAATGTTTCTCCCCTTCAGTCCAGAGAAGGTCCCTTGACTATTTTGATAATTGACCTTTCCTGTGATTGATAATTCTAGGTCAATCATTCTATTGTCCTCTAGATACTAATCACTTACCGCCTTTTATGCACTAAGGAAATGTCACAGGAGGTTACAAATTTGTAAAATATCACCCATGCAGATAAAGACCTTTTCTGGAATAGGGCCTCTACAATAATGCCACCAAATCCAGATGTCGCTAAACTTGGATGCATTGATCCGTGTGTGTGTGTGTTGGTGACCGGGAGGCAAGGTGGCAACTCAGAACTGTTTTAATCTATACCCGCTGTGAGGTAGCTGCGTAGTTAATAGTCAAGTTCCGGATTTAGATGGCTTGGGTGTAATTTGGGGCCCCAACACTTATTTACTTTGTGAGGAGTGACAAAGATTATGTGACCATCTTTAATCTAACACGAGATGTGAGCGCTAAGTGTCATCTCCTGCTTATTCCTTCTCTCGGTGCCTTTCTCCAGTGACCAGCCCGAACAACCATCCAGGACAGCCCTGCCCGTGAGAGTCTGACGCGTGAACCTTCCGTACCTCCTCAAAATGCATCGTCTTTGCAAATGATTTCCCCCTGACTGATCGGGAAGGAGAACTGAAAATAGCCATGTTCTAAGTCCCAGTGTGGCAAGGTCGCACGCCTAGAACTCGGGAGCAGGCTGGTGGGGGCCAGGGCGGGAGGGGAGGGTGGGGTGCGATGTGCGTTACAGGAGCCGAGTGCTTGCTGGGGCCCTAACGTCCCGCACGGGGCCACAGTTAACAGTGCTGCCTCGTACACTCGAAACCTGCTGAGAGGGAGGATCTTACGGGTTCTCACCACACACACGCCACACACACCACACACCACACACACATGCACACCACACACACCACACACACCACACACACGCCACACCCACACACCACACACACACCACGCACACGCATACCACACACACACCACACACACACCACACACGCACCACACACCACCACACACACCACACACACCACACACACCACACCCCCCACGCACACCACACACCACACACCACACACACCACACATACCACACACACCACACACACCACACACACACCACACACACCATGCACACCACACACCACACACACCACACACACGCACACCACACACACCACACCCAACACCCACACACACACCACCACACACCATGCACACCACACACCACACACACTACACGCACCACACACCACACACACACCACACGCACCACCACACACCACACACACCACCACACACACCACACACACCATGCACACCACACACCACACACACCACACGCACCACACACCACACACACACCACACGCACCACACACACCACACACACCACGCACACCACACACACAAGGAAAACAGTCCCCGGCGGTGACGGATGTGCTGATTAGCTGATTGTGCTGATCACTTCACAGTATCTACGTGTTTCAGAACATTAAGTTGCACCTCAAATATCGGCCATGTTTGTCGATTATGCCCCAGTAGAGCTGGAAAGCGATGCCAGCAGAAGTTCCTCTTTCTCGAAGGTATCCGTCTAGGAGAGGACGCGGTCCCCTCCCCGTGGGGGCGTACCCCGCTGTTAGAAACGTGAAAACTGACTGAAAAGCATCCCTGCTGCCCCCCCCCCCGGAAGTCACGGCCCTGCATGACAAGGTGGAATTCATGTCGCTTAGCTGGATTTGTTAGTGGCAATTTGGCACATTAATCACTGTAAAATTGTGTTTGTAACCAATAGTGACTATAATTGGATGTCAAATTTGATTGCGGCTTAAAACTGAAACGGCCCGTCCTGCGAGGCACCGTGTCCAAGACGAGGTGCCCGAGCGTCGCCAGCCCCCTGTCCCCTGGCTGGGTTTGTCTACAAGTCCAGGGAGGCACACCGCAGGGCTGACGTCATCTGCAGCGGAAAGCAATGAGAATAAGGCAGGTCCCCAGAGAAGGAGCTCGGCTGGCCAGACCATGACGTTCAGGCCGGGACATCGCCGAGGGCGCCTTCTGCCCGCCGTCGAGAGGGCAGCATCGGGGTGCAGAAGGGGGCGCAGGCTGAGCCAGACGACCCTGGGGTCCCTCGGGGCCTCCCGCTCCCCACCTCCGAGGCCCGGCTCAGCGTCACCTGCGTGTGCCAGTGGGGACCGTTTCTTGAACACATTCTCCTGAGCTCGGCTGAGTGGAGAGTCGGCGTCTCACAGGCCCGTGCCGTTCACGACGCTAACTGGAGGTGCCCAGCGGGGCCGGACCAGTGTCCCGGCTGACACCGGCTGGTCCCGGCCACCGAAAACAGAGCCACGCTCAAAATCCGGTCATCACCAGAGCCACAGGATGCTGCGCAGGGCGGACTCCCCGGCGGGGGTGGGGGAGCATGCACGGCTAGACAGGGTTCTCGGCTGTGCGGGAAGGACTCAAACACACCGGAGTGAGAGCGTCTGAGGGGACTCGGGGACAGAGCCAGGGAGAGGGACAGAGCCAGGGAGAGGGGCAGAGCCAGGGAGAGACAGAGCCAGGAGAGGGACAGAGCCAGGGAGAGGGGCAGAGCCAGGGAGAGGGGCAGAGCCGAGACACGGAGAGGACTGAGAAGGGCATAGACGACCCAGGAAGGGTCAGTGAGCGGGACCCGAGGGCTCGGGGAGTCCAGTGTGCGTGCCACTCGGCTCCACGCAGTCGAAGGCTCTGCCTGCCCGGCCCCCTGCCGCGTAGGGTCGGGGGAGAAGCCTCACAGCGCGGGCGGCCGCCGGCCCTTCCCAGCCTTCCACCCGGGAGCGAGGGGCGTGTGCTCCACTCAAGACTGCTTCCCAGGGTGCGGGACGTGGGTCCCAGCGGAGTCCCCCGGCTCCTGCAGCTGTCCCGCGGCCTGGCTGCCGGGCGACCCCGACGTGGCTGACTCGGCCCTGTGGTTCCCTGGCCGCGTCCTGCATCAGGGGTATGCCCCGTGGGACGGCGCAGTGTGCGTCCCCTGAGGCTTCGGGGAGCCGGGACCCCGCGCCCTCAGACGCTTTTGTACAAGCTCAGAAACAGGAAGGTGGCTCGAGATTGCGTAGTTCTCTGAACGACCCGGCCCAGAGCCCGTTGGATGATGCCTCCAGCCTGTCAGGGGCCCCGGCGGCTCGGCCGCGAGGCCCCCACGATGAGTCTGGACGAGCCTGGGGCCCCACGGCTCCTCGAGGAAGCCGGGAGGCTGGACGTCCTCCTCCTGCCCTCGGGGCAGGGGATGCCCAGAGCGGCGTCCAGAGCCAGGTCGCTGCCACGTGGCCCGTGGAGGCACTGGGCTTGTTCCCCACCTCGCCTCCAGCCACCGGTGCCATGTATGCGCTCGTGTGGGCTCCGGGAGCCCCCATTCAGTCAGCACCCTCATTTCCTGTCCGAGCTACAGCGACCCCGTTGTTAGTTACAGCCGAGTCCTCCGGCCGACGCCCTGCGTCCCCCTGCCCGAGACTCCCGGGCAGCCCTGGTCGCCTGTGGGCAGCTCTTAAGTCTGTCCCCTAATACTTTTACCCGTCGTTCACAGTTCTGCCTTTTGCAGACGTACAATAAATTCGTGCCTTCGCTCGTCAGTTCCAAGTACCATAGGTATCCTGGAGTACACGATCAGCCACGTAGGCGTAGGAGTGTGGGAGAGAAACAAATAGAAAAAAAAAAAACCAAACAAACAGAAGACCGAGGGACTCGACGAGGGAGGAATAAATAAGGAGGACCCATGGGAATGGCTGAGACGGGGCGCCCACCACGCAGCAGTGAGGGGATCCCCCCCCGCCTGAATGTGACGCGGACGCTGGCGTCACCCCCTCTGCCGGGGTGGCTTCCCGTCTCGCAGTCTGAGCGCGTCGCCATCCTCAGCTCCGCGGTCTCACTGTCACACAGCTTGGCCCCCAAGTGTCGGCCGCGCTGCGCCTTCGGGCTCAGCCCAGGACATGGCCAGGGGGAGCCGGGTTCGCAGAGACTCCGCCTCGCACCCTTAAGTGCTTCTGGACTCGTGCAAGGACGACGCTGACTTTTACCGGGAATTGCCGAGGCGGCGTCCCCCCGGACAGCCACTCGACTCACCCTCGCCTCCTCGGGCCTTTGCTGAAGCGACAGCTTCTTCGAGGGCCGCGGACGGCCTACTTTGAGACAATAGGCCACGGCCTGGCCACTGGTCTTCACGCGCCTCTTTCTTGCATGATTTTCTCAATGCGTGTGAGTTCTTGCATGTTCTCCCCCCCACAAGCACGCGAGCTGCTGGGGACGAGGTGTCTCGTCTGCTCTGCTCACTCTCTCACTCCTGCACCGAAGCCGCGACTGTCACAGAGAGCAGGTGCTACTGACGCGTGAGTGTCTGCCCCGTAAACCCGCGGCACGTGCAGCGGGAAATCCGTCCTCCCCTTCCGCCTCCCGCTTCCAGAACAGGCCCCAGCTCCGCGCTCGCTCCTTCCTGTGAGCCCTGCCGCGTCCTCCAGCCGACCCGTGAGGACCTTGACTCAGTCTACAGAAAGGGCAGCTCCGGGAGGAGGGGGAGGTGGGGGCTGGGGGGGGTGGGGACACCAGGTTGGCCTTGGCGTCGAGCTGCATCTTCGAGAGCCACAGGGGAGTCGCACGGATCAGTTCCCCAGGCTGCCAGAGAGTCATGTTGCTAACTACCGCCCGGTTCAGAGCCCAGCTCTGGGGCCCGCTGGCCGCGTGAGCGCGCCCGGGCAGGTGGTCGCTGCGAGCCTCGGTCTCCCCATCGTCTCCTTCACCCCACCACCCGGAGGGTCGCACGCACTCATACATCCCACAGGTGCTTCCTTAGACACCGCCGTGTTCCGAACACCCGCCCGTAATCAGAGCTCGGCCATGAATCAAACAGAACCCTTCTTCGCAAAGACCATAAATCATGACGACCACGTTCCAGGCCATGAAGCGTGCTGTGTGGACGGTACCCGGGGACTACTTTAAATCGCCAGTGATTCCTCTTGGGTGACTACCTACGTCGTGGACTACGCCCTCAATAAGCAGTACGTCTGGGCTCTGTCCCCCGTTCCCGGTGTAGAGCTCCTTGACATTCCTGAGTGACGGAAGTCTCCTTTGCTATTCATAAGGAGCCCCTTTTGAGCAAACCTGCATCTGTAAGAAGGAGGTGACTCAGCTTGGGGTCTCCGGTTGCGTCAGGATGGGGCTGATCACCAGAAAGACCACGTGAGTGAAGAGCAGGAACCTTCAGTCCTGACTTCTGGGAAGGGGAGGGCTCGCAGCTGGGGATGGCACTCCGCAAGGACCCTTACCGGTGACGTTGGGGGCGCGTCCTGGTCGGTGACCCCGCGGAGGCGCTGGCAGGGGGTGTGCCCTCCCCGCACGCCCTGCCCCGTGCCTCTCCCCCCCACCCGCGTGCCTGCCTCGTATTCGTAATAAATCGATGAAACCCAAGCAAACGTTTCCCTGAGCTCCGTGAGCCATTCTGGCAAATTCTCACACCTGAGACGGGGTCGTGGGAACGGGAGCACAGGTGACAGACCACCTGGACCTGTAATTGGCACCTGAAGAGGGGCAGCGGGGGACGAGCCCTTGCTCAGCCCGTGGGGCCTGCCACTCACTCCCCCCAGGACGTGGTGTCAGCCTGGAGGTACACTGCAGGGCAGCCAGGGCGTCCGCAGGGGGGGTTGGTCGGTGATGCTGGAAACAGCCAGAGGGTATGATCCCCGTCGAAAGAAACCGCAGATAATTTCGCCAGCCAGTGAAAGAGAGTTCCGGCCGATGCGCATTTTCACTGACGTCTGTTGTGGTCAGACTTTTAGATTTTAGTTGTTCTGGAAGGTATGCGGGGTGTCTCGGCATAATTTACAAACAAGTCCCTTGACGACTAACAATGCTCATCGCTTCAAGGTCATTTATAGGCTTTTCCTTACGAAAATCTTTCAGGCCTTTTCCCATTTTTAAATCAGGTTTTCTTTCATTATTGAGTTGTAGGAATATTTATTCTAATCTGTGTAAAATTTGTCAGAGGTCTCTCTCCATCCGAGGTTTGCCCATTCGTTGTTAAAATCACACCCTATTAATCAGCAGCTTTCAATTTTTTGAAGGTCAAATCATTTTATTCTTCTCTCGTTAGCAATTCTGAGTCTTGATTAAGAAACTTTTGCTAAATCCAGGGTGGCAAAGACGTTCTCCCCGGTTTTCTCTGAGAAGGCTTATTCTTCTAAATGTAGCACTTAGGTCTGTAATCTCTTTCAAAATGAAGTGGTGAGTCATTTCCGTTCCGATAGGAACAGAGAGCCGCACGTCACCTTTCTCCCTGGATTTCACATTATCGTTGCGCAAAGAAGGCAAAACAGGTCACGTGAAGGTGGTTTCAGTCTTCCGACCAGGCAAAAGTCATGATCGCACGGATGGCAATTCAAGGCGCAGTGTTCATTCTGCTGTTTGCAAAGTACTTTATTCCTATGGGTCATGTAAATAATAAAAAGGCGGTTTTTTTCCTCAGCCTCCAGAGAACCTAAAGAGAGCCTGACATGTTGAGATGAAAGTATGTCTACGTACTTCATCTGAGAAGCCTGCCGAGGGTGGCCATGACGCTGTGCGGGCGTCTCGGGGAACATGCCAGGCACAGGGAGCATCGCCGTGTCCTGGGCCACGGGCATCGCGTCCCTGAGGGACCGTGAAGTCCCTGAGCTGCGACTTCCCCTCTGGACAGTCACAGGTGACCTGACCGTCTCGAGCCCTGTGGAAACGCTGGGGCTCAGGTCGAGTCCTTTGTGAACTTCCTCCTCTATTAAAAAAAAAAATCTGAAAAGCAAACAGTAAACATACCAGCGTAACTTAAGTAAATTTATAAAGAGAGCATCGACGGCTACTAAAAATTTGACTATAAAAAAACCCCAAAATTTAGGGTTTGTATTTTGCAAAAAACAAAACAAAACAAAAACAAAAACAAAGCTTAAACTAAAAGGTGTTCATTCCTTCCCGAATGCCATTTTCTTCAAAATTCCACTTCCCTCCGCCTTTGAAGCGGCATTCCCAAGGTTTTATAAACGCACGGGCAGAGCTGGTGGGGCCCGTGGGGCTGGCCCGGCCCCCTGCATCCCCGGGGAGAAGGCCCGTGGGGGAGGGTCATCCAGAGCGCTGAGAAGCAAGGCGGCCGGGGCGGCGGGTCGGCCGGCCTGGTTCGTTTCTCGCCAGCGTCTTAGGAGCCTGGAAGCATGCGGCTTCGCAGGCTCTTTCGCCGTGTGTCCATCGTCAGGGCTGCCTGTGGGGACCGGGGCGGAGCCGCGTGGTGAGCGGCCAGTTACTCAGACCCTGGGCGGGCCCCGCGGTGTCCGCCTCCCGAGGCGCCTGGGCCACGCTGCCCCGTAGGAAACCAAGCGAGGCCGGGACGCCGGACCATCTGTGATTAGAATCCAAGGCCATGAACCCGGAGCATTTATGATCAGTGTCCCGCAGGACTGCAAAGCTGTAGGCATCAGTGCTAACTCCTGCCGATAAGTCGCTCAGCATCCAGAAAGGGAAACATCGACCCCGCGCTTCGTACATTTAAACAGTTCTTGCCGTGCGTTGGACTGTCGGTAATAACGCGTTTTAATAAGAGCAGCGAAGTGCGCATTCATTTATTTCCTGTTACACGACCGAGTTTTACTTTTACCTTTCTCAAACAAGTGCGAGAGGTTAGGCCGAGCCTCTGGTCATTTCCAAGCGCTACTACTCGGGCCGCTAACTGAGACAGCGCCGTTTAAACCACGCGTGTTCAAGGCCAGCGCAGGTGAGGCGACACAGGGCCTGCCTGATGTCTTTGGGGAAAGACGCGTCATAATTCCTTCGTGTCTGAAAGACACACTGCTCCCGACACCTTTTCAAACGATTCGCTAAAGCGTGAAAATGCAGGAGAGTCTTCGACCTGGCAGCAACTGTGGTAGGTAGACAGTGATTTGGTGCCCGCCGAAGGTGGCTGAAGTGGGGTTTCTAAGTGAGGAGCCACCTGCGTTGTAGACGGAGGTGTGGGACCCTCCAGTCTGACAGGAGACTGTCAACGGGGCAGGTGAACCTGCCGCTGAGGTGGCGGCTCCTGCACCTGTGATGCGCGAGGAAACAGTGCGTAAGAAGCGCCTTATCCATGTGGTGGTGGGCGTCTCTCGGGAACGAGAGGACCGGGCGGGAAGCAGGGCGAAGCCTTGAGAATGGGCGGTCTCGACGGCTGGGGGTCCAGCTGAGACGCGTGGGGGCCAGAGCCCAGGGCGGCGCGCTGTGCCCGCTCGCCCGCCTCCGGGGCCCTGGGCATCCTCGTCAGGGACGCGTAGACGCCCAGGGAGCCACACTCGCCTCTCTCAGTGGAGGGGCATGGGGAGAGATGAGCCACCTGCCGGCTGCACCCCTGGCTCCGTGCGGGGTGCACTGCCCTGCCGGGGTGCGGGGTGCAGCTGGAGGGTGACAGAGAACGCTCACGCGTGAGGAGCGAGCCACGCCCACTCCACGTCCTGTGGGATACGTGAGAGAAAACGAACCATTGTCGTCACGTGGAGGTTTTATTTTTACTCACGACGTTATCACAGCCACTTACAACTTTATAATTGATGTTTATAGCAAAATATTTTCCTCATCTCCCGCCAGAGGAGCATCCTTCCCGAAACGGCTCATCCAAGCTTTTCGTAATTGTTTGATTTCACCTGCTAATTAAAGGATTTCTATAAAGAACAACCTACTACATTTTCGGTCCCTGATTCAAAAAAACTATAATAATCCCGTGTTCTTTATAAAAAGCTTGGAGTAATTCAGCGAGGATAATGCCACACTTCAAAAGAAGGCACGTCTTGGATGTACAAAGTGTGCGAACCATCCATTAAAAAACGAACGTGTACGCAGAGAACAACGCGCCCGGATCCGTTTGGTGGCGTCCGGCGCCCCCTGCGTCATGCCGTCCCGTCTGGCTTGCTGTTTCCGGAACCGCCATGGACAGACCCCGATGCCGTTCTCGCGCGTTCCTCGGACGTCACAGCGGGGCAGGGGACTCTCGGGGACCTGAGGACGTCGGTCCCTTCTGTTAAAACCTCGACTGCAGCTTAGTTCTGAGAAGGCTGCGTCACCTAAACTAGCTTTGGGGAGAAGGGACGCTAGACCAGGAACTGTGGACGAGCGGTTCACATTGCACAGTCTTATCAGGACGATCTAACACTAACCTCCGAAACGTCATCCTGTTGGTATTACCCAGAACCTACTCCGAAAGCCGTGCAAGGAGAGACAGGACATAAGGCTCTGGCGCGTCTCGATTTTGTGCGAACAGTGGAACCTCACACTTCCTAAGTGCGTCCCGTCCACCGCGCGTCTAAGCGTGGCTAACGGCACCGCCTCGGGCCCGGACGGCGTGCGGAGGGTCCCTGCGGGCTGGCCTCACGCTGCAGACGCAGAGGCTCGCCGCGTGGGAAAACGCTGCCTTTCATTGCTGTTTCCGCTGAGTTTTTTCCTACAAAATGAGGTCACGTCGGCAATGAAAGTGTCTGCTTTGTAACCACAGTCCGGCGAGGTAGAAGTGGCCAGTGTCGTCGTTATCGGTTCCTCAGGACGGCAGGCTGTGAGAGGTCACGGCTCACCTAAGTCACCCATGTGACAATGACCTCGGATCGGCCGGAGCCGGCCTGGGTCGCCCCTCGGCCGTACCATGAGCTGGGTTCCCTTGGTCAGTAGCAAGAAGCCGGAGCTGTGCGTGTGTCTGGGTGTCACGGTCCCCATTGTACGAGAGGCTGGTGCCGCCGACGTCCTGTTACAGAGACAGGCATCGCCGGCCCCGCGTCTCTGTCTCCTGCAAACGATTTCCCCGACCTGGAAGGCCCAACCCCCGCGCCAAGGCGCCACCGCCTTCCCTGTGGAGGGGACCGGCCTCGACTCCGCCGCTCATGCTGCGGCAAGCCGGGTTCGTCACCCTGATGGCAGCACCCCGTCCCGCGGTGGACACGGGCTGGCCTCCTGCTGCACTGGGACACGTCTCCAAGCCCCCAGCGGCTTCAGTCACCCAGCGCCGCACCTGGTGACCTCGAGTCGGACGTCCGACGGCCTCGCTGGGCTGCAAACGCTCAGGCAGAAGAAGCAAACGCTGGTTCCCCTCTTGGTTTTGGGGAATCGAGATCAGGGGCGAAGCATCAGGAAGAAAGACCTTAAAACCGGATCGCGATTGCGGCCACGCCGCCCTGAACGTGCCCGATCCCGTCCGGTCTCGGAAGCTAAGCGGGGTCGGGCCTGGTGAGCCCTCAGGTGGGAGACCACCTAGGAAGGCCAGGTGCTGTAGGCGTTAAAAAAATAATAAAATAAAATATCAAATTAAAAAATGAAATAAATAAAATAAATATAAAATAAACTAGACTGCAGGGCGGCCGCAAGCCGAGGTGAGGCCACAGGCCCCAGAGCCTCCGCTCTCCTGGGAGGGGCGAGAGACAGAGCAGTGAGGATGCTCAGGGCGTGAGCGCCGGGCCCCACGGCCAGGGGGTCAAGTCCCAGCCTTCCCGTTGTCACTGATCCGGGCCGTGCGCCCAGCTCAGTGGGTCTGCGTCACACCTGAGAAGGCGGTGGCACTTTAGGACGGGACCAGGAGGTTCACTCAGCTAAGGCGTCAAACGGTCGCTTGGGACAGCTGGCCGGGAGCCGGCCCGCCCTCCGCACACTGCGACACGTTGCCCCGTCATCGCGTTAAGCTTCGCCCGTGGCGACTGGTCCCCCGCACCGGTCTCTTCCGCCCTTTCATCATCATCATCATCGCCGCGTTCCATCCGGCCGGCCGCGTGATGGGGTGCGGGGTGCGGGCGCGGGGTGGGGGGCCCGGGCCGTGTCCTCCACGTCGGGAGCGAGGGCTTCGTGTGACAGGAGCTCCCTGTCCCCTCCGTCCACACAGCACACACACAGTCATGCTTCACTCCGGCTCGTTTCTGCCTTAAAAACTAGACTCTCGGCCCCAGACAGCCGTGGTCCCCATTTCTCCCGTGAGGTCCCCACGCCGAAGCCCGCTGATGGGAAACATTGGGTTTCCTGAGGCAACAACTACTTCTACAGCCAGAGGGGAAAAAAACAAAAACCAAAAACCAAAAAACAAAAAAACAAAAAACACACGAAAGTCGCTAATCACTTATTTCTCCATAGGTTTAGGGAAGTTTTTATCAAGTTTTATTTTCTCTTTTGTTCCTCCTCGATCATGTTTACAATGTACCGTTACTAGTCTCTGAAATAACGGCCTGGGGAACCCTGTTATAAAAGTGGGTTGCAGTTGCTGGAAAACATTTTACCATAAAGCTAGAAACCAAGGCCTCGGAAACGGCCTTCTCGCCGCGTTTTCTCGGGGGGACCCACTCTGTGTGGCGTGCTGCAGGCCGAGGGGTCGGGGGCGGTTGGAGCCTCATGTCCGAGCAGCTTCGGGGACCAGGCCAGCGGGGGGGGGGGAGGGGCTTCCGGCCCTCACCTGGGGGCCGGTGGCTTCTCCTTCGTGCTGGGGAAGAATCCCCGGGGTGGGCGCGTTCTGTGCCCGTCACCCAGAGGCGTCTGGTCACCGCCTGGCCACAGCACTCCTGCTCCACGTTCACAGCACGACTTGAAGACCCGGGGGCGGGGGGGGTGGCTCCCCGGCACCTGCCTGGTCCCCAGACCTTTTCGTCAGCACCAGATGGGGACCCGTGAGAAAGAGACAGTCAGGACTTGCAAACTCCCCCGGAACGGGCTTCTGCCCCCACGTGCTACGTCTACTCCGGACGAGGCGAGGTGCTATGGCCCCTTGATAAGCAGGGTCTTACTCCACCTTTCCAAACTCTACGGCAGACTTGTGTCATGTACGCGTCTGGCAAAGATGACAGTTGACTTTTGTGGGCTCAGGAGGGGGAGCAGGACCAGGAGGACGCTGATGTGTCCTCTGACCCCTCTCACGACCCCGTCAGAGCGGATCTCGACCTGAGCCGCCCTGGGCGACGAGGCCACCGCTGAGGGGCGAACAGAAGTTCATCTTTGGCCGTTGGAGCTTTTAAGGGTCCAGCCCCTGGTGCATTAATGATGTTCAAAGGATTTTTAAAGGTGGTTTTGAAAATTGGTAAATGTTGCCGGCTACTCTGACTTTTCATATGCTCTCATTCTACTGTTATTGTCCTCAATTTATAGACGAGGAAGGGCCACTCAGAGAGGACCTGTGACATTCTCCAGATCAGCTGGCCAGGAAGCAGTTTGGGGGGCGGGGAGGGACCGAGATGCATCGAGCTCAGAGGCTGAGAGCCGGGCCTTCGCCCCGCACAGGCCCCGGATGCTTTTCCTCCGTGGGAGCCGACGTCGCCCGCCTTTGCCGTGAGCTCGGGTGACCCGGCTCAGGTCTTCCTGGGCCGGGGTGGGTTCCCAAGGCCCTTCCACCCACTCACCGACATCAGGCCCACGGGACGCACAGGTGTCCCGAGACTCAGGGCCCCACGGGAGCCAACGCATCTTCTCAAAAAAAGTTCGGTCTTAACAAGCAAGAAACATGTGCTGATCAATGGGGCTTTGAGTCCATATCACGGAAAATCGCATATTCTGCATCAAAACCACCTACAGCGCAAAGGGCAGTCTTCTTCCCAGGTCCCCAGCCCCGGCTTTAGAATGGGGAGGACATGGGCTCTTCCGGAACCTTCTGTGCCGGAGGAGAAGACGAAGGCTTTTCCGTCCGCCCTGACGTCCTCCAGACGGAGGCGGATGTGGGTCGGCCTCTGCAAGGCGCCGGTGTGACACGGGGCACGGAGTGGGCGTTGCGGCGTCACACGCGCTCCCCCGGACCTGTCACACGTGGGGGCAGAGGGCAGGGCACTGCCAGACCCCAGCCTGCTCACCACGTCCCCCAGGAGAGGGCTTCGGAGTCACGGTCCAGGGAAAACGTCACCGGTCACGCGGGGCAGGCTGCCCAGCCGGCTCAGCAGCGCCCGCCCACTGGACCGGCGGGCGAGGGGCTGCTCCGAGGTGCAGATGGGGCTCACGGACACACACCCCCAAGTGCATTCGGAAGGGCAGGGCGGACCGGCAGATGGAGATTGCGATTTAAACTTATCGTGCGATGAGGCAGCAAGGAGCAAACCCACGCGGCCCCCGGATGCGCGGAGGTAGGGAGAAGGCGGGGGCCCCGTGTCCCGGCGTCCGGACCCCGTGTGGTCCTGGCCTCTCACGGGGCCCCCGCGACCCTCACCTCCACGTCCTTCGTCGTGATGTACGGTAGAAACAGATTCCAACAGTGTTGTTACAAAAGCTCAGTGCCCCACCCCTCAGAGGGGAAGGACACGGGTGACATTCCTTCCGGAAGGGGGACAGTGGCCACACTCGGAGGACTGCGGTCGGGTCGGATACACTGTCTCCCGCCTGCTCTGGGTCCCCTCCGCCGCGGGGACCCGGTCGCTGCTGGCCCAGCTCCGGGAATGGAGCGCGAAGTCCGGGCCGGAGCCACTCGGCGCCGGGTGTCGGGTCGGGGTTGGCACGTGACTTGGCCGACCGGAATGGGTTTCCCATCACTTGGTGCCGGAACCTTCACGCCAAGGCCTTGTGCAGACGCCTCGTCCCCGCTCCGCGCCCTGCGTAGAGCTCACTGTCCTCATGCACACAGGGCAGAGCGAGGGTCGGCGCTGCAGGGGGCCCGGCCCGAGGCCACAGAGCCGGAGAAGGGTCTGGCAGGCGTGCACCCCGCCCCCCTCCTGAGCTTCCGACAGGCTCCAAACTGTCAGCGCGGCCACATGTCCTGTCTGCCGGCGAGCACAGGGTGGCACTTGGCACGCCCTGCCCCCGCACCGTCCCGCCTACCTCACAGCGGGACCTGCACTTAGAAGGCCAGGTTCATCGAGACGGAGAACATCCCCGGGTTGCCGTGAGGCCGCACCCCATGCCCACGAGCGCCATCTGCTCTGCCATATTCCTGCCCCAATGTGCCACCCCCTCCCCCGCATGGACACCTTTCAGGCCCCCTCATGCCGTGGCCTTGCACGACCCTGGGCAGGCGGGCAGGGTGCTCTCGTGGTTCACTGGATGAGGACACTGAGGATCGGAGCGGTCACCTGGCTCCCTGGAAGTCGCATGGCATGGGCCGTGAAGCAGCCACAGACAACAGTGCCCAGACTCCCATGCCCGGGTTTGGCCCACGGGCAACTGCTCGCTGTCCCCCGGCCTGGTGATAGCTCTAAATTTTACTGCCAATATGAAGTGGCTGTCCATCAATCAAGCGAGGGAAAAGGGGCCTTCAGGCCTTCAGGCCTCCTCTCTCATCCCCAGCATCACCAAACGTCGAGGTGCGGGCTCTGGCCGGGGGCGGGGGGGGACGCTTAGTCTCGTCTGAGTTTCTGTGGGAACCAATGCCAGTCGGCATTGTCACCAGGAGGTCGTAACTGGCTACAGATGCCATCACCTAATATCGCAATCATCGTTTTCCTCATTTCCATCCGGGAAGGAAGTTACATGGCCATTTTAGCAAACAGTGTTTTCAATGACCTCGGATGTTCACATACAATGTAACACGACAAGAGTGATTGAGAAGGGGCCGTCAGGGGAAGATGTGAGGTTACTTCTGCACGTGGCGATGACCCGAGAAGGGACCCTTCTCCTAAGGACATTCTCTTAGGCAGCGATGGACCCTGGACTCACAGGCCAGATGCTGCTTGCTCAATAACAGCGTCGTCTGATCTAAAGGTACAACATCGTACCCGTGAGTTTGTCTGCGGGAACCGGTGACGGCCCACAGAATCGTGTCCGGCGTCCGCTCTGAACGTTTACACATCGCACGCTGGAGAGTTTACTGTAAAACCCGCCATTGTCCGTGTGAAAGCTCTTGGATTATAAATACTTTCCATGCGACGTGAGAACCTGGGTCCCTTCCATGAGCCCCAGCCCCCTCCTCCTCAGCCGCTCCCGATCCCCGCTGACGGTCACACCTTCCTTCCCGATGGCCAACCGCGCTGTCACCTCGGCGTCTCCTTGCCTCCCCACGCTGGTCTGGGACGGATCGGGGACCCCTGTCCGCGCTGCCTTCAAAGGTCCAGATCCAAACTGTTCGCCGCCTCAGCTGCCACCGCCGTCCTCACGTGCTCCTCTGTGGCTCACAGTATTTCGTAGGCAGGCGATGAAAAAGGAGGCGACGCCATGCCGGGCTCCGATCCCCGTCCTTCCCGTGGGGCCTGGCGGGCCCCGGGAGGCGCCGTCTTCATCAGCGGAGGGGATTAACCTACGGCTCGCTGGCAGCTGCTTCGCCAGACTGCTCGCCGTCACAGCGAGCTTTTTCTGAAAAGACCTGCAGTGATCCCCAATATGTCACAACAGCTGCCAGTCTCTCTTGCGCAGTGACTGTCCGTGCACGGCGTAGAGCGGCGGCTCCTCGGAATCCGCTCGGGGCTGCCGCTGTCCTGCGGGCGGAGGCGACGTGGAAGGTGGTGCCCCTGGGCGTCAACGGACTGGCCACGGCTGCTTTACGTCTCACTCCTGGTTCGGGCCAGGAGCACTTTGCTCTCAGGTCACCTCCGGTCACAGGGAGCCGGGCTGCTGGTCGGAGGCATGTGCCCCACACCTCTCATCGGGATGATCGCCACAGCGGCCCCGGCCACGTCCGGTCCGACCCCCACTGCCCACCGCCCACCTGATGCTACGTCCGGTCCTCTTCGCGGTGGGAGACCCGTTCCTTCAAGTCCCCCGACCCGTGGCGCCTCAGCGCCGTGGCGGACACCCGCTGAGCCTGCCCGGCATTGGGCTGGACCTGCCCTCGGAGCGTCGTGACGCAGAAGGTGAAGTGAAACATGGGTTCTGGACTGGGACGGGGCGGCCCGCGCGCCTGACTGGGGGCTCCCTGCTTCCCTTGCACTGCCAGACACCAGGCCAGTGCCACCCCCCTGCAGACGTGACGCAAGTTAGTGGCCGTCCCCCTCGCCACACTGCGCACCACTCAGTCATCCCCTGACGAAAACGGATGAGGTCGGCACGCCGGGCAACACGTGTTCTGAGCGCCCCGGCCCTCAGTTCTTGACATCTCAGGCCGACTTCTGGGAGACAGAAAACAGGACTGTCCCTGCTCATCAGACCCTGCTCCCCTCTGCAGAAGCCAGCCTGCTTTTACATGGCCGCCTCTCAACTGGGGATCTTGAACAGCCCCCAGGGGACACCCGCAGGGGAAGTCAGATGTGGCTGCAAAACCCCAGGGTGGCTGCATGGGTCCCCCAGGAATTAGACTGTGCTCCAGAATGTTCCATGAGGTTCCCCCACCTCCTGGGCAGCTCGTTGGGCTAAGGCATTGCCCCTTTCCAAGCCCCCTCCCCTGGAGAGGACAGGACTTTATTATCATCACCCTGATAAATGGGCCGCCTCACCAGTCAGAGGTAAATATTTTTCAGGAGAAGGGATATTTCTGGAGAAGTGGAAAAGATTGGCAAATCAGCCCTGAGGTCCCCAGCCAGCCTTGGGTCTTTTCTTCCTAACTATCCCCGATCCCTCGTTTTTCTGAATTCTGGAAAGAATCCAGCACTCCGCCACCAGGCTCTGAATAAATGAAGGCACAGCTACTTCCCCTGAGGGCGTCAGTCTTTAATTACGGGATAAGCCTTCATCGCTCATTAGAAAAATTTCTGCCAGAAAGGGGAAGTCTGTCACTGGGCAGAAAACCCTCTCCCAGCGCCCTGGTGAGAGCTTGCCGGTGCCAACAACGAAATATTCAACATTCCTCCAGCCTCAGCTACGACCCCAGGCCATTGCTCCATGGTTATTGGGCAGACGATTGAATGGGAGTCCCTTGTAATTACACTGCATCTTACTTTTGAAAACCACTTTGCGATTCCCAGTCCAGTGCAGTGGATGGAATTCGTGGTTTGACCTCTGTCTCGCCCCTGGGCTTGCGCGAACGTGGCGGTGAAGCGCTGAGATGGTCGGGGCCCCCTCCACCTGGCGGTTGTCCGGAGAGGCTCGGTGAGATGATGCATGTTCTCACAACACCTCCGGGGGATGGGAAGCAGACGACGCCGTGGTCAGTGGTGGAACAGACCGGAGAAGCTTCATGCAGGACCAAGATTTCGCGAACGTGGGGCCTGGAAGCCCGGCAGACAGTGTGAACGTTGGAAACGTCGCCCAGTAAAGCAGGTACGATGGGGAAGAACGGGAGCCCGGCCATCCCTTCGACTTCTGCGGTGGCGTTCAGTCTCTACCCGCGCAAACAGGACCTCTCAGACGATAGCAGAAGCAAGGTTTCCAACGCCGGCTCTAGGCGTGAGTTTGCCGTAGCTTCCCCCGCTTACTCTGCCCAGCCTGTATCTCTGGAGTCAGCTGTAATAACAGTTATTCAAGGTCCAGCAATTTCACTTTGGAAGCCTTGTCTTCCATTAGATACAAGCCGCAATGCATTCAGCAGGCAGGATTTTTTTCCCTCTTTGGGAAACCAATTTTACCTCCAAAGGTTACGAAGCTTTTTAAGGTCACAGAGCCGGTGATGGAGAGGTAGGATTGGACCTGGGCAGCTGGAACACACGCTGTCAGAGGCCACGGACTTTTTCCGCAAAGAGCCCGATAGGAAGTGTTTCTGACTGTGGGCCCTGTGTATGGTTCTTCTCCCAAGGACCCTCCATAGCTGTTGTCATGACAGGTAACCACAGGCAGAGAAACGAATGGCCGTGCTCCAAGAAATAATGTATATTTATTGGCTTGCCACCCGTAGCTGTTTTTCGAAAACGTATCATAAATAGTAACAGTATTGATAGAACCTTGAAAAATGTGTCATGTCCCAGTCCTGCCGGAGAAAAACCCAGAACCCATCACTGCCTGAGACTGACAGCCGCAGCCCCGTCCGGCCGGCCGCTCCCCGGCTCATCTGCCAGCCGGCGTTTGTCCGATCGCAGGCGGGTCGGTATGACCCAGTCTCTTCATGATCCTCCTTCATCTTCTTTCCGCTTTGTTGAATCCAGTTCATTTCGCTAAAAAAAAAAAAAAAATCCTTCTGTGTTTTCCTATTTTGACGTGTGCTAAGAAATGACAAAACATCTAAAGCCCCATTATGCAAATGCTGGCGTAATAGGTTTACTGAATCTGATCATTGAGGCTCGTAGCCTGCAGGGGAACCGAGCCCTGGGCATCGGGCTCCCCTGGGAAGCCTGAGGCGTGGCCACCCACCCTGGAGCAGTGGCCCTGAAGACCATCTAAAGCACTCAGGGTTTCGTTAGGTAGGGCAGACGGAGACGGTGATCTCTGGGCATTTGCAACGGCGTGCCGTGGACGTGCAGTCTCCTTGACCTCGTACGATTGTCCCTTTCGGTTGTGAAATCATTTTTATATAACGGCGATAACAGCTGTCTGCAGAACACCTCGCCCACTCCGGTTTACAGGAGAACATAAAAGGCCATCTGCCTGAAGTTTATTCTGGAAACCCACTGCCAGACAGTAGACAGAGCACTAAATGATATACGGCCTCAAAAAAATCACTGACAAGCTCGCTCTGGGGGGAAGAGAGGCCAAGCAGTGTCTCGGCGGCCTTCTGGCGTGGCAGTTAAATGGAAATAAATGTCAGCTATGTAAGAACCCTTTTCTTGCTTAGTAAACAGAAGTCACACCACGAAAACTTCCTCTTGCCTTGATGGTCACTAGCTGCAGATTTGACAGCCTTCGGAGGCCAGATGCTGAACGTCAGTCCTCCCCGGAAGTGGGGGAGGGACGGGGACCGAGCCGCCCTGTGGGGGAGGGACGGGGACCCAACCGCCCCCAGAAGGGAAGCAGGAGCGTGACCCCTGCAGAGGACAGCGGCGCCCTCTCCGCGGGCGGCTAAGGCGGGCAGCGCCAATCTGCCTTCACGTGCTGTCATGTGAGCCCAGATAAGACCTAAGAACCCTGTCACCCTAAGTGCCACAAAGTGCCACGATTGGCGGATTTTCTCTCCCCACCAGGCAGAGCTTAACGAGACTGCAGCACAGCAGCAGCAAAAAAAAAAAAAAATTTAAATGTAAACGAGCTGAATGATTGTGGGCAGGCGGAATCTGACTGCGCGTGGACACGCTCACGCCGGACAATACTAGGCAGCGAGGATGAACGTGAGGCAGAGCCACCGACACTGTAGCAAAATGCATCAGAAACAACATGCAGACAGTAGCGCACAGGGGATATCGTCGTTTGGGACTTCCATACATGCATGCGGACACCCACACACACTTGTGTTGATTCCAGTCTCTGCACAAACGCTCCCTCCTCAGAGAGGTCCGCGGGCCACGTGGCCTGCGGCGGGGAGCACTATGCCGTCCGTCTCCCCCCACCCCGCCCCCACCGGAACCCCGGGCTCCGTACCCCCTTCCGCGGGCCGTTCGCGGGCCCCGCAGGAACGTCCTCGGCCTCCGTTTTGTGCACCTCTAAGTCCCTGGCTCCGGGGATGCGCCCTGGGACATCGGTGCTCAGCGAACGTGGGCTGAAGGCCGCACATGCGCATGCGCACCCGGGGAAAGCGGGGAGCTGCAGCAGCACCCCACGGCGTGCGCGTGCTGGGGGAACCACAGTCTGGCTCCGCTGCGAGCCAGAGGTCCTCGCCGAGGTCCTGGGCCCATGGCCCCGGCTGGGAGACTCGCCCCCTCGCCCTCCATGCTGGTGCCTGGAGCTGCCCCGGGGAGGCAGGGCGCCCACCTTGGAAGCGCCCCTCAACCCCGCCAGGGCTCAGAGCCCGCGAGAGGGGTGGACTCTCCCCTCTGTCCTCCTGGGTGCGCCTGTGGGGCCTAGCCCAGGGAGACCGCATGCGTCTCCCAGGAGGGCACGAGAAACGCGACATTCTGCCCCGAAACCCACCGCTGTCCGTCTCCGCCCTTCCCTTCACCAAGGTCCTTTCCTGCTGCGTCGGGGACTCTCCAAAGCCAGCATGCAGATGCTGCTGAGGGGACAGCCCCCCTCAGTGCCCGCAGAGTGGGTGTCCCTGGAAACTTGGATTGAAACGCCAGCCTCATTCATCAACTTCGAACCAACAAATTCGAACCCAATGCCTCGCTGTGCCGGGCGCTGTCCGCGGTGCTGAAGACACCCCAGGGAACACAGCCGTTTCGTCCCGCCCTAACCGACGACATTCTGGGACAAAGACACAGCGGAGACAAAGGGTCTAAAACAGTCCTCACTCTGAAGGGAATGAAAAAGCGCGATAAACTGAATAGGAAGATGCGCGAGGAGGGGGCAGGAGCTATTTCGGCTAAGCAGGTCGGGGGAGGCGCCTCGGAGGAGGAGACCCTTGTGCTGGGGACTCATCCAGGAAAGGACCCAGGCCTGGGGATGGTTCGGGAACGCAGGTTTCTGGTAGAGCAGAGACCCGCGGTCGGTGATCTGAGAGCAGCCTTGGCAGAAGCAAGTCCCGAAACACTTGCTGAGAGACTGTGATCGCAGTGGAAAATGGAGCTCGCTTCTGTCGTCCGACACCTGAGTGCTGGCGAGTTAGTTGCCCGGAGCTGTCCCAACAGCAAACCACAAACCTGGTGGCTTCAGACAAACGAAACGTGTCTTCTTACAGTCCTGAGGCTGCAAGTTCAAAATCGAGGGGCCGGCGGGGCCGTGCTGCCCCCCACATCTCCAGGGAAGACCCTGTCCTGCCTCTTCCAGCCCCTGAGGGCCCCAGGCATTCTGTGGCCTGTGGAGCATCATGCCCCTGTGGTCACGTGACCTCCCATCTCTGGGTGTCTCTCCTCTCTAAGGAAATCAGGCACTGGACGAAGGAACCACACTAAATCCAGGATGACTTCATCTCGAGATCCTGAACTAATTACGTCTGCAAAGATCCTGTTTCTGAGGAAGGCCACACTCGAATCTCCAGATGATTTCCGGGGGAGCAGTTGTCCCTTGGGAATGAGTAGCAAACCTTCCTGCTGGTGCCCGTGTGGTGGTTCGGGATTGGACCTCGTTCTCGGTCTCGGCGGGGCAAGCCAGGGTGGGATGCATCTGGACCTTTTCTAGAAGTGACAACAGGCAGTGAGGCTGGGCACTCCCATGGGCGTATTGTCCTTGCGACCCATCGCCACCGTCCTGTTAGGCCCTGGAACCTTGTACATCACCCTGTTCTCAGACGCGGCCCCTGAGCCTGGTGGGGAGTGGAGTTTCAGCCAGGCTCGGGAGGACACCTTGTCACGTCCAGGCCAGTGAAACAGAAACAGAAGATGAACTACGGGAGCCTCCCCCCCCCCCCGCCCCGTTCAGCTGGCCAGCGCCCCACAAGGCTTCTTACCTGCATTTGCCTTTTAGACTTTCCGGTGCTCGGAAGGTTGGGAGAGTCTCAGAGCAAAGCTGGCTGCCGAGAGGCTAGTTCCTTGGCTTATGAAAGTGCCGTATCACCACAGGCCACGGGGACATTCCGCGAAGCCACCGTCACTAACGGTAGAGGTTAGTCTCGCTGTCCACAGAGGGGAAAACAAGCCTCTGCAGGAGCCAGCTCGGTGAAGCCTGCGAATGAAAGAGGGTTTCAACTCCAGTGCCCGATGGCTTCCGGGGCGCCTCCCGGTGCAGGCAGTGAGTGAGGGGTGACCGAGGTGGGTTTCTCCTGTTTAAACATCGTGCACACCCACATGGCAGTCAGCGAGCCGTGTACTTCCTGCTCCTTTGAATAATGAAGAGTGCATCTGTGGGGGCTGTCCCCATCAGCACGTGCTTGTCAAGCAAAGATTTCTTACCATGTCAAGAGAGACACTGTCCTCAGAGGTTGCCTGGCGGGAAATGCAGGGTGGCCAGCTCATGGGCGGGACTCGGCCTGGCCAGTGAGCCGCGAGCCCAGGCCACAGCTGCCGTCAGCTCCTCCGCCCACCAGCACGGCCTTGGGGAAGGGCTCGGCTGCTCTGTAAGACCGTGTCGGGGCCCCGAAGGCCACCCCTCTGTTCGGGGCTCGGGGGTGGGGTCGGGGGTTTCAGAACTAGACCCTGCTGGAGTCAAGGGCCCCATGGGTCTCGAACAAACTCCTTCCCAGAACCCTCCCGTCCCCTGACGCCGTCAGGCTCTGAACCCTGGGCCGTGACAGCGCAGCGCCTCTGCGCGGGGCTCAGCCTGCTAGGTTTCCAAAGCCTCGGAACAAGACACCGCGTAATCACTGCCTAATTGCAGCCATTCCTTTGCCAGGAAGTCATATATTGACTTTCTAAGCCGTTCTGATAAGCCCATTCACACAGGATTAAATACTTCCAGCCCAAAATGGCTATCACGCTCGGCAGACTGATGAGCAAGTATGGGGAGCTGCAGAGCACAAGCCAAGCAAATTGGATGCTTTAGCATTCACCAGGAGGCTGCTTTTCATTATACTGGCATCTCTGGAATCTATCTATCTATCTATATATATTTTCAGTAAAATGGATCATGGCACCATATGCAGTGTAACTTCTAACTAATAATGTTTACTAGAGGACTGTGAAACCTACGACTAGTGATATTCTCGTTTATATTAAATTATCCATTAATGTGTTTCTAATTGTTCTCCCGGCTGTATGGCCAGGACACTTCCCTTCACCCCAAGGGAGCTGCCGTCCCTGTACTCGCTTAAAATGTTCTGGTGAAGGGGAAATCGTGGCGTTCGGCCAACGAGCAGAGGTCTTCCCGCCGGGGCCTGCGGTCTGGCTTTTCTGTCCTTGCCGGAAGTCTGCTCGGGGGACCCCGAGGCGCCCGTGAGCTTCCTGTCCCCCGGCCTCAGTGTGGGCCTTTGCCAGTTTATCGGGGATTCCCGTCCCCACCCCCCTCGATCGTGTCTTAGTCTGTTCAGGCTGCTGTCACAAACACACAGCGGACCGGTGGCTTAAACAACACACATTTATTTCTCGTGGTTCTGGAGGCCGGACGTCCAAGATCGTGGTGTCTGGTGAGGACCTGCTTCCTGGTTCACAGGTGCTGTCTGCCCCTGTGTCCTGAGTGGGGAGAAAGCGAAGGAGCTCTCTGGGGTCTCTTTTATAAGGACACGAATCCCTTTCACAAAGGCTCGCACCTCCTGAGCGCCTCACCTCCCAAAGGCCCCACCTGCCAACACCATCGCCTTGGGGGGTAGGATTTCTGGGTATGAATTTGGGGCACAGATGTTCTGAGAGCTGGCCATTTTCTCCGTTCTGGAGAATATTCTTTGTGCCAAGTGGATCAAGGGGTGAGCTGAGTGAATGGAACAGTTTCATTGTCCCGTTCACTCAGCTTATCCCTTGATTCCCTGACGAGGAGCTGGGCTTCAGCCTGTAGGGCTGGGGGAAGTGCCTCCTCAGCCTGCCTGGAATGTTCTCCCCAGCAGGACGTTTCCTCCAGCACTCTGGACAGCCACCTCCACAGCCCTGATCATCTCCTTCGTTCAGCGGAGTGTCCCAGGGGACAGCCTAATCCCACAGCTCTGTAATCCCGCAGTGGAAATATCTTGGTTTTTGCCACGTTAGAAGGGTATTTAAAAGACCATCATTTCCTTGAAGTCAAATGTTTTTAGGTCTTTAGATTACAGACAATTGTTCTTGCTGTCAAACAAATTTTGCCCTGACTTTTTACTTTAATGAACGTGGGCACATACACGGCATTAGGATAGAGCGAGACCCTTTCAAGCAAAAGAGTCCCCGTTTTACGAGTGTTTATACACATCTGAAACAGGGGGGGTCAGTTTCAGTGGGAATGTGGAGAAAGATGCATGACAGTGTTCACACGTCACCACCGCGTCCCCTGCGCAAAACTGTCAAACCGTTCTCCTGAAAACGAGCTAAAGCACATTCAGTTTTCTCTCAAGTAAACATTTGCTATTTGCAGAAACGTGCTATCAGCCGAGCTCCGTGCGGGGCAACACCAGAGACAGAAAAAAGTCCTTACCGTGGGGGTGGGGGGTGTCCCAGCACTGTTAGGCTCAGCTGTAAGTGGCCGGGGAGAAATACCAGTTCCCGTCCCCTGTGTCCATGAAGCCCGGACGAGCCCGCGTGGCACTCGGCGGTGCCGGAGCCCCCGTCCTCCCGTCCTGCTCTCCAGCCTGCGGGGTGGAGAACCCCCTGGCTGGCTGCCCCCTGTGCAAAGCGTCTCAGGGTCCACCACAGCTGCCAGAGCCCCTGTCGTGTGGTCTATCTTCCAGCCACCAGGACACCAGGACAAAGAAAGCCACTTCCATCCACTGAAGGTTACTTTCTGGAAGTTACAGGTGCCACCTCCTGTTACGTATCAAAGCCTAGGACCAGGTACGGGGCCACACCTAGTGGCCACAGAGGCTGGAAAGGGCAGCGGTCACTCTGGGTGCTTGAGTGCCCAGTTAAACAGTCCAAGACCTGTCCCTGGGGAGAGAGGGGAGGTGGGTGTTGGCGCCCAGGCCACGCTGGGTCACACGGGCCTCTTCCCATCAGCGTGGCAGGGGCCCTGCCCACCTGCGGCCCACCCCCACCCCGCATGCCCCGGCTGCGTCCGGACTGCGCCCCCAGCAGCTTCTGTCCCGTGCCCGCTCTGTCCAGCGCCGCTCTGTCGAGCCCCGGTCCTCTTCCCCGCGACCTCTCCAGGACCTGCCCTCGCCCCCGGCGGGGCTCCCGGCAGCCACCCCCGCGGGAGCTGAGTGGGTGCAGGGAGAGAGGGTGGTGCCCACAGGGCTGGGGACCCGCCTGCCAGAGACCAGGAAGACCCAGGTGGCTGTCAAGGTCGGCTCAGAACAGTGGGTCCTCCAGAACCTGCCCCTCCGCGAGAAAACGGCGTGTCTGCAGACTCAGGCCCCAGGCCGCTGCCCAGGCACCCCGAATCGCCTGGACAGGCGGCCCTTCCCTCCCCACCAGTCAACCGCTCTGTAAGTCCCAGGAGCTTCCCATTTCAAGAACTAAAATCCCATCTATTTGATTCAGAACCGTCTTTGAGACAAACCGAGAGAAGAGCCACAAGGCGCACGAAGTGTGGAGAGGACCCTCCCGTCATCGTACGGACGGGCACGTGCCGTATTCGTAGGTGTGCGCGTGCAAAGGACTCAAAATACACGTGTGCAAACCCCGAAACTGGTAACGTAAGAAAAGTTAACTGTTCACTAGTTACCCTAATGCACTCTTTGAGGTTTTTTTACGTTTTATTTGATTAGTTTCAAGGGTACAGTACACTGGTTAGACATTTGTAAAGTGATCCCCTGATTGCTGTTCCTCTGGCTCTCACGTGGCCATCACCTTACCGCTGACTACACTCCCTGTGACCATCTATCAACTACTAACCTGACCTTCTTTAACCTTTCACCCCACCCTCCCAGCCTCCAAGCCCCCTCCCCTCTGTCATCACCAGATTGTCCTCTGTATTTGTGGGTCTGTTTTTGATTAGTTTGTTCTTTTTGTTCCTTAGATTCGCAGATAAGGGGAATCATATGGTGTTTATCTTTCTCTGTCTGACTTATTTCAGTCAGCGTACTAACCTCTAGATCCATCCATATCATCGCAAGTGGTAGGATTTCATTTTTTTAATGGCTGAGTACTATTCCGTTGTCTATGTGAACCATGACTTCGTTATGTGGTGAGCTGTTGATGGATATTTCCGTTGCTTCCATACCTTGGCTATTGTGAATTGTGCTGCCGTGAATATAGTGATGCATAGATCTTGATGAATGATTGTTGTGGTTTTCTTTGAATAAACACCCAGAAATGCAATGGCTGGGTCAAAAGATATATCCATTTTTAATTTTTTGAGAACCCCAGACTGTCTTCCATAGTGACTGTAACGGTTTGCAATCCCACCAACAGTGTGTGAGGGTCCCCATTTCCCCAAGTCCTCGCCGACACTTGCTGTTCGATTTATGGACGATGGCCATTCTGACAGGTGTGAGGTGGCATCTCATTGTGGTTTTAATTTGCATTTCTCTGATGATTAGTGACCTTGAGCATCTTTTCACATGTCTATTGGTCATCTGTATTTCTTCTTTGGAGAAATATTGTTCACTCACTATGGGACTTTCGCTGTCTATTATGCTGTTCATTCATTTGCTTACTTGCTCATTATCGTCCCGAGGACGACCTGCCTGTCCCTCAGTGTAAGTTCCGTGGAGCGTGACTCGATCCCATACCGCTTTGCCAGCTCCTCGAGCCGTGCCTGGCACAGCATGGGACTCGTGGCCATCTGATGGATCTTGTAGAATTTTACAACGTGAGTTCATTTCACCAATGGAGAAACTGAGATTCAGAAATGTTAAAACGATCTAGCTTGCAACGATATTTTTAGCACTAAGCTAGATGCTCTTCTAAGCAGAAAGCTTGAATTGAGTTATTGAACCTTTATAAAAACCCTAAAAGCATGTGCTGTAAAAAGGATATAATGACAGCACAGTACGTCCTCGGCCTCGGAATAGCCCAAGCCTGGAAAGGGGACCATTTAAAGGGGCGTGGGAGGATAGTGTCTGCTTTCTAATACAATAAGGCAAGTGCGTGGCATGAAACGATGGTTTTGCAGGAAGCTGTCTCTCTACACAATACTCAAAGTTTTTCTTTTTTTCCTAAGTGGGCAACTGTTTCTATGGAAGTGGCAACAGGCTTCCTGTCGGGTGACCTTGCGGGTTAACTGGAATGTCCACAGTGATGACGAGTAACTGTGGGCTCCTCATCTCCTCATCCGCGGCGGGAGCAACATCGTGTATGATGTTGACCTTGACTGAAGACCATCAGAACATCGCATCGAGGCACTTCCGTTTTGCCCTCGTGGCTCTAAGCTTTGGTCATTAATGAGTTTTGACTGCAACAGGTGCCCGCTTTCGTGTTCAGATGAATCTGTCATTGCCAAGTCGTCCGCTGATAACTGGGAGATTTAATAGGGATTCTCAGGTCATGATCTTTCCTCAAATCTTGATGTTATTATGGAAGAACAGTTTGAGACCCGTTTGATGTTTTAATTTTTATGGGCGAACCATGTTTTACGTTGTTCTGTTTTGTTTCCTGCCTGCAGGTTTTAAAAAAAACTTATCCTTGAAATTCTAAAACGTTATCAGAATACTTCTAGATGGTGGCACTGTGCGTTTATTCAAATTGCAGATCTGGGTCCTCCATCTCTAGATCTAGAAGGTGTTTTGCTATCTTGTCTCTCAGATTATCGTTTTGGTCCTATTTTTTGTGATGACTTTCTTAGAGACACTTTCGTGGCACGCTGACTGCCGTGTGTGGTCCCACACACCTGCCATCTTATTTCTACTATTGTGTGTCCTTGTTCTTCTACTCTGCATCTGGGAAGGTTGGTTTATCTGTGTCACATATCACTGGCTTAGTTTCTTTTTTTATGAGACACAATTGACATGGAGTACATTAGTTTCAGGTTTATAACATCATGATTTGATACGTGTGTATGTTGCGAAACGATCACCACAATAAGTCCAGTAACATCCATCCCCACACATGGTCACACACGTTTTTTTCTTGAGAGAACTTTCAAGATCAAGTCTCTTTGCAACTTTCAAATCCACGACACAGCACCTTAACTCCAGTCGCCAGGCTGGATGGTCCATCCCAGGACTTATTTATTGTGTGCCCAGAGGTCTGTACCTTTTGTCCACCCTCACGCGTTTTGCCCACGGCCCAATCGTCACCTGCGGCAACCACCAGTCTGTTCCCCGAGTCTCCGAGTTCGGTTTTCTGTGTTTTTTAAATTTGTTTTGTTTTGCTTTGAGATTCTACATGGAAGCGAGATCATATGGTGTTTGTCTTTCTCTGTCTGACTTATTTCACTCAGCATAATACCCTGAAAGCCCAGAATGTTACTGAAAATGAGACAGACGCTTCCAAAGCGAATTCAATTTTAGCAGAATGGAGCCACTGCAACGCGAAAACCGTTATTAAATTTTTAAAAAGCGGGGGCGGTGATATGAACAACATTGGCTCTGCTGCCAACCTCCCTTGGCCGAGACCCCAGGGGGACCTAATGGACGTTATTTCTTGACGCTGACACTGGGCAAGGGAGTAAATACTAACATTTTAAACAAATGCCTTCGTTTAAGCTGGTAACTCACACAAGGACCGAGTGATCACACACACACACACCACACACACACACACACACACACACAAAACCAAGGATTCCCGTTAGTTATATTATTCAGGCGCTTTCAAAGACTCTCAGCAAACGGGAATCTGCTGGCTCACAAAACTGGGGCTTTGGGACGATGAGGGTTTCAGGCACAGCTTCATCTAGGGGTCAGAGCAAACGATCACTCTGTGTGTGTCTGTCCTCCATCCGTCCATCCATCCACCTTGTTTCCATTTGCTTCTTTTCTCTGAAAGTTATTTAGACCTCCTAAGCCTCCATTCCTTCCCCTTTAAGGTGAAAAGCGCTAAAGACGCACTTCTCACAGGACGAGTGAGCTGCGTCTGTGAGATCGTGTGTACGTTGCTTAGCGAAGCGACAGGACACAGAAAGTGCTCAGAAATGTCAGCCGCGGCCATCAGCGGCCCCGGGAGCCGCCCAGGGCCGCGGAGGAGATAAAGCAGGATCCGAGCGGCGTCTCTGGGCCGCTTCTAGTCTGTATAGGACCTTCGTGAAATTAGGGAGTTGGGAGATTAGGAAGAGGTGCTCCTATCTCAAAACTCATGAGCGCCATCATCCTGGCAGCCGTAAGGAACAGGACCTGCCACCCGTGCCCGCTGTTGTAAATAAAGCTCGCTTTGCGTCTTGCCGAGGAGATCAAGCCCCGCGCACTGATGGCGAGGAGCCCTAGTCGGAGGCCGCCCGCCTGGCGTCCCCGGGCAGTGAGAGGCGTGTGCTTCCCAGCCGAAGCTCCTCGAAGCTCCTGGATAAGTGACGCCACGGCGTCGGGAGCGAGTGTTCTGCGTGGGTGGCTGGCGCTCTCGCGCGCGTCCGCGGCGCACCTGGCCTCACCGCTCAGAGCGCACCTGCCCGCGTCCCTTCATCCCTGGGCCGCGAAGGCCGCGGAGGAGCCCAGGACCGCAGACGCGGGGAGGGAAGAGCAGGCCCGGAGGACGCCCCGGTTGCCGGGCCCGCGCGGGGTTCCGGGGTGCAGGTTCAGGGGAGGAGGACTCGCTTGGCCCGGGGCAGAAGTGGTCCCAGCTCGGCCATGCCTCCGCGATGACCTTGGACCAGCATGATGCACGGAGCTCAGGGGTGGAGCTCAGGGGCGCTGCCCCCCCCTCACTCCTGCAGCCACGCCCCAGCACTCCGGGCGCGGAGGAAAAGCTCACCCCTAACGGGGAAAGGTCAGTGTCCCGGCTGCAGCGCCATCACTCCACACGCTGTGACGCTGGCCCAGGGCCCTGCAAACCCACCTGTGCCTGGCCAGCTCCTCCCGCTGCGCTTGGCCATCAGGGGACACGGGAGGGAGACGGTGACAGCGGAGGAGGAGAGGGGACTTGGTCCCTCGGGCTCCCCTGGCTTCCCCATGTCACCAGCAGCGGCCCCTCCCCCGTCAGGCGAGATGGGTTCCGGCTTCCAGCTGCTCACACTTCACAAGCGTCAATGACGACAGCGCCCGCTGGGCAGGGCCACCTCACTGGTTCCGGGTCTCGGCAACTTGGGGAACCCCCCCCTCCAGGCGTCAAGGTTCCAACTTAACCTTAGGTGTTTGGGATGTTCACTAAAATGCTTCCCGCAGAGGGGGCACGTGTGCTCAGCAAATGCTCCCGTTTCCCGCGCCAGGCTCCCTTTAAGAAGCAGCAAGTCGTTTATTTGCCAGCATTCAAGGTGAATCAGAGTATAAAACACTCTTATTTCCTGTGGAATATTTGTAGGAGTGTCTGAGTGATTTTTATAGTGAATTCGCTGAAACTGATACGAAAGAGGTTTGTAGAGAAAATACATCACTCTGCCCATGTAAATATATCATAATGGATATTACAATGTAGCAGGAAACTGATTGGAATATAAAATAATGGTCCATTAGCTCTGAAAAAAACTGTATAAAATCACATAAATAAAGGAAATAGGTTGGCTTACGTGAAAATTGGCGCAACGCAGGAGAAGGGACGCCACGGAACGCCCCAGTCGATGGGTCCTCAGCCCTCAGCTTGGCGTCATAAAAGCCAATGGCAGCACCACGCCTCAGAAAATATGGGGACCAAAAAGCAAGGCGCAATGTAAAATTAAATGAAGGAAAAACAAATGTCTCTGTTTGCAAGCAAAGAAATTAAACAAGGAGAAAACATGCATTTGACTGCCTTCCCACACGGGTTGTCAGAACGCGTGGCGGCGAGCCGGTATTTCCATAGAAATCAGTACAGAACATACCGTAAAAAAACTCAGTCGAGGAAACTTCACGGTCATTCTCATGCACAGGGAAGCCAGGGGAGGATAAACCATGCCAACGGAAACTGGTTTGCCAAGTGTGGCCATGTTTTGGAAAGTGTAGCAAAAAAAAAAAAAAGAAAAAGAAAAAAAAAGAAAAAAAACCCCACAAACAAACAAACAAAAAAACCCCAAACCCGGCCTACGACCCAGTGGCTGTCATTCTCCCTCTGCAAGCCAAGGTGGAGGCTTTCACCTCCCCCAAACCTACCTACTCATCGTGCACAGTCTGGACAAGTGACACTCTTGGAGGAGCCGCTGCAGTCCGGACATGCAATCCGGGGTGCTGGTTTTTCTGCCTTGGTGACGGTGGCAGCGTGCACAGCAAGCACTGCCCGCCTTTGGGACCAGCTCTGTCCCGAGGACACTCACAGCAGATCGATAGCTCCTTGGTGAGTTTCTCCCTCAGAGCCCATTTGTATCTTTTACCTTCGAAGACACACAATCAATCACACACGAGTGATGGCTGGAGCTGGAATTGGGTATTTGTTTCTTATACATCAAAAGTTTGGAGGAGGAATTTCAATTCCGAGAGACTGAGAAGGTGCCCTTGCCTCTGAGTTTGCGTGCTGCGTGCCCTGGGCTCCGGGAGCAGTGTTTGGCATTTAGCACAAGGGTGAAGTAACGTTTCTTTGACTCATCGACTTTTATTTGGCAGATGTTTCTGAATATCAACGATTTTGTCAGGCCCTCCGTTATGAGACAGGATGAACAGGGGAGAGATTCCCATGGACTCTGCTATCACGTAAAGGGGCAGATATCAAAAAAGAAATTTCAAACTTAATCATTTAACTACATTTGAGACAAGACTTACCAAGTAGAAGTGCATGATGCTTTTCCAACATCTAACTGGGGAACCTGTCTTATTTTGAATGTGTATTTTGAATGCGCTAAAATTAAATTTTTCTTATAACGATGGAACAAAGCTGCAAGGCCAGGACTACTTTGTGCTAAGATAACAAAACTCCCCCCAAAAAGGACCGAAATCAACGCACGCGGCCGTGGGCGGGGCCAGGATCCTCCCGCGCCGTGACGTCAGGGCACAGAGATTATCATTTCACATTGCCAGTTTCCCTGGCTTTTCCCCCCTGTGACTGCAAATGGCTGCACGGTGCCAGGTGCCCTGTGCAGACATGATAGCATGCTAAGCAGGATGAGGCGGAGCAGGCAAACCCAGGACCCTTTCCTCGCGGCGTTCTCTTTCTCCGAGATCTTTCCAAGGAGCCTTAGCAAAATCCTGAATGTATTTCACGGGCCTGGATGGGCCAACTGACTCATTCCAGGACCGAGCGCGGTTATGAAGATGACCTAGACCCGCCGCAGCTCCCCCGGCAGCTTCGGTGATCGACTCCCAAGGGCGGATGTCTATCCGGTTTGTTCTTGAATAAAATAGGACGTCGTTGGCATGGGAAAAAAGCAAGTGGTATGACCATTTGCATAGAGATGAGAAACCCAAGCGTCCATACCTCCCCACTACCACCACCGAGTAAATTGCTCAAGAAATGCAAGCTCCTTTAGTAAAAACAACAGCTCTTCCACTCCGCTTCCTCCTCTCCGTACATTTGGGCGTCCGTGGCTGTTCAGCGAGCATCAGCCGCTCTTCTATGCACCAGGGCGGAAGGAGCTGCTGCCATTGCCCGCGCGGCCACACGGTGTCGCTGTTGCAGAGTGGGACCGGCTTCAGGGTCCAGCGCGTGGAAAACCCCAGGACCACGCCCGCGTTTGCGTGGCCACAGAGGCCAGGAATCAGGATTCGGACGCTCCCTGACTGCAAACACCGGATGGACTGACCGAGTGTGCCCTCGCGGGGCTGTCGACCACCTTTCGGAGGGCGGAATGTAACGTCCGTAAAGAGGTGGCCGTGTCCCTGCGTCCTGTCGGCCACGGACGGGCCCTGTGTCGCTCTCAGCAGAGACGGTTCTGCCCGTGAGTGGCGGGATGGGCCAGGCGAGGGACGGCTGGGCTGGCGAAGGATGGGTGTGTGCCGCCGGGAACCCCACCCCCGGCCCTTCCCGAGCAGGCTGGGGAAAACCGAGTCCAATCAGAAGCGGGGTGCGTTTCCCGCTGCATCTCGGCCAGCTCCCCAGGGAGAGGAGCGGGGACTCAGACAAAGTCCTGGCCAGGATCACAGACCGTGCATAGCGCAGTACCCCAGTGAGAGCGTGCGGCTGGGCAGGAGGCGGGACCAGCAGGGAGCTGGCCTGCGGTATTGGGGGGCGGAGGGGGGCGGGGCACACCACCACCGACTCCTGTCCGTTCTGGGCTGAACCGCGATCCCCAGACTCCGAAGCCTCCTCTCCGGCCGGAGCGCCCTGTCCTGCCCTCGGTTTGCGGTTCGCTGCTGCACACTTCACACGCCGCCGGCGCGGAGCGCATCGGGCTGGGGCGCCCCGCCTTCCTGGTCTCCCCTCGCCGGTGTGATCCCGGCCCGGCCCGCGTGCGGGGCCCCGCGTGCGGCGCGGGCTGCACGGGAATCCCGCACACGGCGGCGGCGCGGGCTCCGAGAACGCCGGACCTCCGGGTTTTGGCAGATGGTTCCACTGACTTCTCGAACCTTATTCCTAGCCACAGTGTCATCGGAGTGAGAGCTAATGACGACGAAAGGTGTCGTGACAGAATGCAAGCCTGGCTTATTGCTCCCTGCCAAGCGCTTCTACGACCTGTGCCCATGGAAGGGTCCAGGACTCGCGCGCGTCCACGGTCACGGGCGGTGGTCGCCGACCGTCTCCCCCGCGTCACCCCCTCCCCCCATTTCTTTACTGACTTAGTCGTTTTTTTTGTTGTTGTTGTGGTTGTCACTTTTGCAACGAGGCGATTTTCTTGTGCTGGGTCGCATGAGCTAGAGCGAGAGGTGCCACGAATGCTCGGCGGATGCAAACGAGGATTTCCAGGCCGGGCGTCCCTCACGCAGGCCTCGCTACCATGCACGCTCAGGGGAGTCTCCATAAGCTCACGAAAGGGTCCGGCTTAATGAGGGCTGGGGCTGAAAAGGAGGACATTGAGTGGAATAAACAAGGGAAAAAAAAAAACAAAAAAAAGGCGGAGTGTACTAACAGTCCTAAAAGCCAGCTGGCTCACACAGCTGAAGGGACGGAGAATTTTTGGTTGCAGTAACTGGATGTGGCCACACACGGAAGTCACAGCAAGTCTCCAGCTGTCCCCACTCTTGCCTGAACGTGAGAGCCAGGGGCTCACCCCGGCCACGCCGGCAGCCCTTTGCCTCTGGGTCACGTCCACGTCCCTGCGCCCTGGGAACGTGCGACGTGTACGTGGGCTTCGGTCTGCACCAGGCAGGGGGGAAACGGGCAGCCATGCCCTGGGCTCAGATGCCCCCGCGGGATCCAAATCGTTTTGTAATAAAAACACACAATTAGGACCGATTTTAATTAGAACCCGCTCCTCCAAAGAGGACCTAAATTATAGTTAAAACATAGACAATCAGATCAAAACAGGGACATGACCAGGAGAGAAGAGAAAACGCAAATAAAAGGCCCTGAGCACAGGGCGGGTGGCGGGTGGCAGGTGACCGGGAACAAAGCCGGAAGTGCAGCTGCTCGGCTCGGCTTCTCAGAAGCTGATGTTTGTTTTGGAATGTTAAGTGTGATCTTTAAAAATAATGGATACATTATGATATTGATGGGAAGATATTAAAATCGTTCATTATACTTAAATATCAAAATGCAAAAAGTAGCTTCGTGCCAACTAAAAGAATGTGCTAGCAAGACACATTCAGCTGTGACTCTTTCAGACCTGTTAGCAAAACGCCCACTATCACAAAGAATTTCATTAATTTTAACTTTATGAAATAGTCAATATGACAATAGTTTAAAAAAAAAGAGTAGGCTAAGGAATTCAATATTTGCATATAGATAGAAAAGAACTCATTCGGATTACTAGTAAAAAAATGATTTTCAATATTGCCATCTAACTTTCAGTAAATTATCATTTAGGAATGTCACTGGCACGTTATTTAAATATGTAGATTGTTTCTTTTTTTAACATATCGTGTAAAAAATAAAAATGAAATTGCTTCCAAGAAGTAGCTACACAGTGTGGTTGATCCCCGTGAGGACAAGTTTGGGTTTGCCAAGTTTTGGCCAAGGGTGAACAAAATCCATATAAGATGCATGTTTCCCCCTTCACTTCATTTCACTACTTTTGACCCAAATTCATAGGTTTCTGTTCTCATCTCCTTCAAAACTCAACATAAAGTCAAAGACTGTGGTGACCTACACAGCCTCCTGGTGGGCTGACTTGTACTCTGTGTCCTCTTGAAAGCTCTCAGAGGTCCTGCCGTCCCTCTTCGCCTGTGTGAAATACCGAGTCAAGAAAAACAACACATCCTTGTTTATCAGACACGCCCAGGACGGCTCCCTCCCTCCTCCTCCTCCCCATGCTCTTCAAAGAGCATCAGAGCTCTATCCTCCCCAACCCCTTCCTCACATCCATCAAAGCACAGGTGAAAACCACAAGCCTGCCAAGCACTCCAGGTAAAACAAATGGCCCGCCCCTTCACATTCCGAAGCTCGAAGCTCGTGGAGCCTGGCTAAGCCCTGACCCGTCAGGACTCAGGAGGACAGGAAGGCAGTCAGGAATTTTGATAGGAAATCCCCGGCCAGAGGGCCGGCTGGGGCCGTCGTAGGGGCTGTCTGTCACACAGAGGGGAAAGGGTGCAGGCAGAAACGTGACCCGTGTGGCTCTGGAGAGTCAGCTGCTGGGCTGTCCCTGCCTCAGGTGTGTGGAGGCACAAGAGGTCGTCACTAGACGTGGACACTGGCATTCACCACTCAGACATGCGCACGTGGAGCGAGCCTGGGTCCTTCTGTCTGGCTGGTGGGGACGTCAACAGTGACAGTGACCTCTGCCACGCGGTGCATTGCAGACCGTCAAACGCGGCACTTCAACGCAGGGAGAGAAAGACGTCTCTGGAGAGCAACGAAACCACCGAAGGGAGACCCTTGCCAGAGCGTGGCTGCCCCCACGTGTCACACCGCGCGCCAGACCCACACCCACGCGGCCGTGCTGCGCCCTAGAAGCGGCGCTAAGAGTGAAGGAGTCACATTCGTTTACACTGAGCTGGTGACTTTCGTTCTGCCTTGTAGTGCCGACACAATCCACGAGATCCGAAATCAAATTACTCGTCTCCTCTGACTCTTCCTTAAAGAGCACCACGAATCTGAGGTCCGCAAGGGCTAGAAACAATGGGCTATTTTTTTTTTTTTATGTCAAAGAAGGCAAAGCGCCCTCTCTCCCTCTCTCTTTCTGCCAATCCACTGGTACGCCATGAATTATTCATTGAGGTCGCCTTGGTTAATGTCTTGGAAAATGCAGTATATTTTTTGCCTTGTTATTTCTAACTTGGGTAAAAGTTTTGACCAATCACAACAAGCCCCCGTAATTATTTACTGGGAAATGAATCCATTGCCTCGTAACAGGTCATTGGTAGATATCAAAAAAAAAAAAGTAAATTAACCCCATATTTGTACAGAGAACTTTTGGCAACTTTTGTCTTATGAACACTGGAATAAAAAATATCCAATATGGAAGATATACAGTCTGTATTTGAATACTTAAAAAATATTATTCAACCACCTTCTCACCAGTTTTGCCTGAAGGTTTTGACAAAAGGGGGCTCCAGGACCTTGGGGAGATGCCGCCAATATTCAGGATGTGCTCCATGCACGGGGCTGGCAGATGACAGGTCCTTCACGGTTTACCCACCTGGAAGGGGCTCCCCCCTCCCTGTCTCCACCTGTAACTCATGCGGTCTTAAATTATCAAATGCATTTACTTTTAAAGTCACTGATTTCCCCCAAACCCTTGCTTCCCAGACAAGGCGTTCCTTCTCTGAAGGGTTTTCAGAATTAGATATTATCTTAATAAGCTGTAGGCAGCACAGCAGTTTGTGTAAACTTAATCACAAATTAATGCATTTACGACGGCTTCGAAGCGAAGGCCCTGGATGCCATCCCCAGTGCCTCAGAGTTATGTTGTTCTCACATATTTATAATCACATGGAAAGGTTATTTAGGTGGCTTCATTTTTATGGGCCACAAAAAAAACTTGATAAACCTAAATTTCATCTGCCACATTTCATGTATTTCCATTGTGAATGCAAAATATCAGAGAAATTTAAATCCTTAATCGATGAGAGAAAATTAGAAGAAATAAATG
The DNA here is from genome assembly GCA_003508835.1 of Eonycteris spelaea. Taxonomy (NCBI): domain Eukaryota; kingdom Metazoa; phylum Chordata; class Mammalia; order Chiroptera; family Pteropodidae; genus Eonycteris; species Eonycteris spelaea. The sequence continues at coordinate 10,148,891 of PUFA01000042.1, read as the reverse complement.
GGAACGGCCTGATTTCTGCTTGTTTTATCTAACTATAAAATCAACATATCAAGCACACAATATGACATAGAGAAGAAACAGAAATGCTACGTGAGAGAAAAAACGTAACATATATTATTCAAGACTGATGTGGGTGAGTACGAATGTGGATGAGGTTACGTGGATCTGGATCTGATTAAACTTGATCGCTGATGAGACCAGGCCTCAAAGGGAAGGAGAGTCCGGCCGTGTTTCTGCAGACAAAGTGTCCGTTCGCCTGCGCACATCCGAGCCCAACAAGACGTGGACAGGAGACTGTAGTAAAGAAAGTACACACAGCTTTGTTTACGGAACTGGCACCGAGCCTGGAGACACAGGTGAGCGACTGTCCTCACAACCTGGCTCCCCCGGGGCCTCTAGTGGCAGGTTATATAAGGGGAAAAATCAGTCATGGTGGCTATGGGAGCCGGAGTCGTGGGCTGTCCTGACGGGTCAGGCTAAGGCAGCGGGCAGTTGACCGTGGCCCTGGCTCCTGGCTTTAGTCACAGTGTCGTTCTGTCTGGGTTCCAGGGGACGTGGTCCTTGGGGGCGTTACGCTTTCCTGAGTCTGGAGCTGACAGAACTGAGGCCGAGGCGTGATCTGCGTTTGACTAGAACCTTCTAGCTTGGGGTCTGGCTTTTGTATCTCGGCCGTGGTCGCTGGACCCAAAGCTTTGTTCTTCGTGAGTGTGACCCTAGCTTTGCTCACCCCGGTTCTCACGCACCGTGAAGGGCTGTCTTTGCCGAGGAGAGGAACAGTGCCCTCGCAAGGCTCTTTTCCCCGGTTCACGTCGGCCCAGCGCAGAATGAACAAGTCCCTCCCAGCGTTCGTTTTACATTTCTGATCTCTTGAACGTGGTTTAATGAGTTGATTTAATTTAACTGAAAATTCATTAAAATGTATTTGCTCTAAGTAAATATTTAAATGAATATTGCACACACTAGGGAAGGCAGAACTTGTTTAATTCTGTCTGCCTTCTCCCTGGGGGCCTTCTTGGATGTGTCCCTGTCACCCCGCACACGGTCTCCTTCCCTGGGGAAGACGCCCTGGAACCAGCCAGGCCCTGCGCCGAGGGAGCCCTGGGGTCCGGGCTCAGGGACGGTGCAGTTGGAACTGGCGTCCTTCCCGCGGTCACGGTCCCGCGGCCACACCCCTGTGTCGCGGTGATATGAGCAGTTAGGCACGGGCGTTGCCCGCCTGCCTCTGCACTTCTGCTCAGATCCAGGCGCCCGGGGCGTGTCGGCCGCGTCTCCCAGATGAAGGCGCTTGCGGAGGCCGCGCACGGAAACAGTGAGCAGCAAACAGGCCGGCGGGCAGCTTTCAAGGTTCCTAAGAGACGTATCAACCTCAAGGCAGATCAGCACCTTTGAGAGACAGAACCAGGCAGGGGTTTGAGTCCTGGGAATCACGTCTCTTCTCGAACCGAAGACGCTAGGCTCTGCTCTGAACAGTTGGCCAGGAAGAAGACATGACTCGGCAGAGTGCGTTTCTCCCGTGCAGCGGGGACGGAGATGTGGGGCAGCTAAGGGAGGGCCCGAGAGACGCGAACGAGGCTACGTGGGGCCCTACGCCGACGGCGACGGGGCCACGGTCCCCCGAAATCGCCTGCGACTCTCAGGGCAGAAGCAGCCCAGCAAGGGCGCCTGCTGCCTGCTCAGCGCAGGAGGGCCCCGCAGCGACGGCCGCACGTGGGTCCTGGGCCCGCGGCCCGCACCGACCCCGCAGGGATGTGCCCGACGCGCGGCCTACGCTGGCATATGCACCGTCCACTTCCCCCCGCCCCGAAGCAGACTTCATCAAACACGAAGCTGGGTCGCGGCACAGGGCACGTACATCACAGACGTCGGGCATCGTCAACGTCAGCCAAAGAAGAGGTAGAGGGACGCTTGGTCTGTTTTATGCCGTTACGGAAAAAATCTATTTCAAAATCCGTGTCACGTAAATAAGCTTCCAAGGAGCAGTGAGCAGGAGAATGTCTGAGAAGGGCCTGACAGACGAGTGTCGGCAGCTGTTTATCACAGGATCGCATTTGGTTCTGGAAATTTTGTGACATCTGTCAGCTTTTAAAACATGTAACCTCCCGTGATTTATTTTTTTTTCATCTTAAGTAAATATCCACATCCATACCTGACTATTATTTATATATCTTGTTATTTTTCAGACAGAGGGTCCCTAAAATTGTATGGCCTCTGGGCCCCTCACTGCTGAGAGCTGTCTCTTGCTCTGTGCACCAGCATACCAGGGCAGAGATCACGAAGTCGGGGGACAGGCCCCACCAGCACTTGGAGGGCTCAGCCAACGATCATTTTTTTAAATTTCCCATGTGACTCTGAGGTCTAGTCACAGTTAGAAACCACTGGTCTGCACGGGGAGACCACCGGTCTCCTCCTGACACATTCCTGCATCTGAAGCATAACCCCAACCCGGCGAGAATGAAAGGGGAACGTGGGTGAAGTGGGGAGGAGGTGGGGCACAGCCCACCCGTGAGGCCACAGAGACTGGGTGTCCATCACGCCCGGCCAGGGCGGGGCGGAAGTCGTCACGATGAAGACTTGAGTCAGAAAGTCAACGGAACTTTGGAGAGTAAAGTGGATTCCATTTCCTATACATCTTGGTCTATAGATTCATATTTGAGCCTCTTCCTTCCCCGGAGTGAGGTCCCCCCATGGTCCAAGGAACCTCAGTTTCATGCGAAGCGTTTGGAGCTCACTTGCGGAAAGTCCGTGCTCTGTAACGTCTGGCCGCTGTGTTGGGATCTGTTTACTTCTCACCCCTTGGTGATCGAAGCCAGAGCGTCGGGATGCGTTGGCGGGACCCCACGGTACGCGAGACATCGGCCCTCTCCGGCGCGGCTGAGCCGTGGGGACTTGGGGTCGTTCGTTACTTCCAGAAGGTCGCACCCTTGCTGACCGCTGCCCGCCGTGGTCTCCCGCCCGCACAAAGGAGGCCTCGCTGACCTCGGCAGCTGCTTAGACTTGAGCAATTTGGTCAGCAGGAGGGAGAGGAATGTGTTTGCTGCTTAATACTCAGGATGCACAAAAATAAATTACTAACAGAGCCGCGTGGCTCGTAACAACAGAATGAGCGACTTGCAGAGCTCACCAGGCTTGTTTTTTTTTTTTTTGGGGGGGGGGCGAGTGTCCGTTTTTAACTTTATCGCCGCCCACTGCAGTCTGGAGGCCGAGCAGGGTCCCCCTCCGAGCGTGGGCGCGTCCCGGCCAGCATGCTGCTCCGTTCCAACCGCACCGATGACCTTTCGGTGGACTTTAAAAAAAATAAGCAGCCTCCACCCTTCCGGAGGACAGATTTGCATACTAAACGTCCAACAGGGCACGTGCACAGAACCACCTGGGAACCCCCCGAAGCGCCCTTGGGGCTTCGCGACAGCACCCTTGGGCCTGGCTTCCGTCGGCAGCGCGCCTCTCTCCGCAAGTGTACGTTAGCAAGCCTGGTTGTCGCCTGGCACGGGGGATTCCAACGCGCCTCTGCGCCACCCAGACACCTGCGGCCTTCGCCGCGCTGGGAACCGCAGCCCGGGGCCCCGTGCGGACGGCGCCCCTGCACAGAGGGTTTGGAGTCTGAGCTTTTGCATTTACTGGAGTTACTCCGGTAAGTGTCCTAAATATTTCTTTTATGACAAAGCAGAGGTTTTGTTTGTTTGTTTGTTTGTTGTTTCATTTTTTGTTTTTTTTTCCCAGTAAAAATTTGGGAAGACCTAGTGGGACTAAAAGGCAGCACATTCATCACCGGGCAGTGAGCAGAGCAGCTGGATTGATTGGACCCACTGAGCAAACGTTGCGTGCCCACACACACCTACGGAAAAATAACGCCTGTCGTTCAGTCCCACGAGATTTAAAGAAACCCATGCTATAGATTAAAGGTTCTGTGTGTGTGTGTGTGTGTGTGTGTGTGTGTGTGTGTGTGTTTGTTTTGACTCAAAATCCAGGGTGACGGCCAATGGATGAACCTGGCACACGTGTGGGACATTGTGCTAGGTTCACCGCGGTAGCAAAAGGTGGCTACTAAGAAAAGTGTCAACCCCCTAGGTGACAGGTCCCCAAGCCGCGCTCGTCTGTCAGGACATGGCCAACAAGGGCAGGTGGAGCACAGCCCGGGAACACAGACCCTCCGCCCCGCCGACCTCCCCACCCAGCTGCCCGCCGGGCCTGAAGGACAAGAGCTTCTAGAACATGACGGGCCAGGCGTCAGCCACGGCCCATCGCACGCATCCCCGTTCCTGCGAGATTTCTCAAACGCAGATGCCGGGGCCTCCAGCCCCAGCATGGAAGCGAATGAGCCCGATGAGGAGCGTGCGGGCGGGCGGGGTGCCATTGTGCTGCCTCTCTGTCTCCTGGCAGGTCCTTGGCAGACAGGACAGATGTCTGTCTGAGGCCGATGTCTGTGGTCTTTGTCTCCCTGGGACACTGGACCACACGTAAACGACTTTGAATACCTCCAGTGGATGCTTTGTCCAATTCACCATCCCGTGTTCGGTGATAACTGGCCTATTGTGCGGCCCACGACGCGGAGGCTGAGATTAGAGTGACAGGAAAGTCAGTCACAGCCTGAAAACTCTGAGAAAACAAAGCCCAGTTCCTCTCCGTGGTGAAGCTGCGCCACCTGTCACCTCCAGCGTACACACGTCGCTCGTCTGTCACCTCCTGCTCGAGAGGAGTCCGCCCTCATCTATTTTAAGAAAGTGCATTTGCCGCTGAGCCCCTGCTGGGCCGTGGGGACGATCCTGCCGACTTTAGCAAGTGCACAAGCCTCCGAGTGCCTGGCCGTGTAATAGGTTCTCGTAATTGCAGGTGGTATTGCAATCAGCCTTCAATTTCAAACACACGAATGGAAGTTCTCCTTAGGGCCTCGTGGAAGTTTATCAGCTTGTTTATTTTGCTAATGGGTTTTCATCCCCAGCCACCCTCACCGGTAAGGGAGGCGACTCTGTAATTAAGGGGAAAGCGGGTCGGGCGATGTTGGATGTGGCTGCCTCTCTCCGGGATGGTCTTGCTCAGACCCTCATCTGCCGATCGCAGTACTTCTGGGCCCGAGCTTCTCGGCACTAAGAGAACAGAGTTAAAAAAAAAAAAAAAAAAAAAGCAATTAAAAACGCTTATGCGGTCACTGCCTCGGAAACCCTGAGGGGAGTAAGCCACTCGCGGTGGTCTCTCAAAGGCCTCGGGGGCCAGTGTGTTGGAGAATGTCGGCTTCCCCGTCTATGGGAAATGGTGGATGATGCCGGTACCATCGGCGCAAACAACGCAAACTCTTACAAGACGCTTTCAGAGGAAACGCTTGCGTCTCCGAGGCGGGTCTGCGCCCTGTGTCAGGGCCCTTGGGGGTGATCGCATTGAGGGGCTGGTTCTCAGAGGGACCAGAAAGAGGCAGCAGCCGGCGTTGCTGAGCGAGCAGCACGCAAAACCCGTCTCCGCTAGTTTCCACGGAGATGTCGCTCAATTTTCCCACCCTGACGTGAAGGGTGTTAAGTTTCACGTGGGTTCAGACGCCCCCAGACGTCGGCGTGCTCGGGGGCGCGGCCAGGATGCACCGCTCGCCCGGGACCCTTGGCTACGCGGCCGCCTCCCACAGGCCTCAGACGTCCGCGGCCTCTGGCGTGGGCGCCTTTCAGGGGGGCTCCGTAAGGGGCCGTGGGCCAGGCAAGTGCGGAAAGTCCGGATCCGCGCCCCCGCCGCGCTCCCGAGCAGGTGGTGAACGTGATTCCGGGCTCGGCGCCCCTTCCGCGTGGCGTCGGCCGCCCCGTCCACGTGCACCTCCAGACTCCTCAGGCCCGACCGCGTCGGCGCATCTGACTGTAAACAGCCAGGAGACGTTTGGTCATTATATCGGAATCGTACCTTGGGGTCTTCCCTTTCCACCGAGACCTCTTAATTCAAACTGGGGGTTAATCCGCCCTTCGACGCAACAAGCTTCAGAAATTTGCCCTGTTCCGATCAATGTCAGCACAACGACCAGCATCAGATGACAATAAATGAAGTGCCAACGACGTGGTGAGGATAAAATCCCGCCCGAGAAGAAAGACCTAGGGTCGTGAGGTGGCAGTGGTGTGTGACGTCCACTTAGCATGAGTTGAAGCTGAGACCACGGTTAAGCGACATGCGTTCGATGTACTCGGTACACCTGCGTCTTCTCGAGCACGTTCAAGGATTCTGCCTTTGCTCCCCGTAAATTAGCACCGGCTAAGAGAGGGGTAACGCGCCTTCTCACGCTGTTCCTAACGAAACCGCCCCCACCACACGCGAGAGCATCCAGACACGAAAACTCGGCTTCGACACGAGCCAGCGGCTTTGCTCGGGCGCCCAGTCCGGGCAGAGCGGAGTGCCAGGGCTGCCGTCTCTGAAGCTCAGCCTCGTGCTGGCCCCACGCGGAAGGCGCTTCTCATGCCCAGTCCGGGTGCTCCTACAAAGGAGGGGTGTCGCTGGGCCTGCGACAGCCCCCGATAGGGGGCGCCGCCCGGGCAGAGCACGAGGGAGGCCGCCCGGAGGAAGCAGGCCGGAGCCGAGTGTCGGAGAGGGATGGTCACCCAGGAGGAGCTCGATGACAAGGGACAGCATGTGCCAGGGAGGAGGGGGCTCGCTCCGTCCCCGCCCCACACCCCACCCTGCTTCCCAGCCTCTCCGAACCCCACAGGCGTCTGCTCCCCGCGTTTTGTGTAGCTGGGGTCCGGACACGCTTTATCGAGCCCTTCGGAGCCGCGGGGGGTCTCCTGGGAGCGTAGTGGCAGCTCAGTGAGCATTTGGGGAATCACCTTGAAAATAGATGTTTTCTCTCACGTGTTGCTTGTTAGCTCCGTCTCCGACAAAGGGCTTGCAAACGCATTTCCCATGCTGTCCACGGCCTTTTTGTCACTCTGCTCACTGTCTCCTTGGTTGGCAGCAGGCTTTCAGTGGGACACGGTCCCCCTGGTCTGTTTTTGTATTTGTTGCCTGTCATTTCAGTGTCATAGCCAAGAAATCACTGCCCAGACAGCCGCCCCGTGACAGGCGACCACGTGGTACCACTTCCGGTCCTGGGTACGGACCCAGCAGGCGCCTGGGTGGGAGCCACCGGGCCTTGATGTCACCTACGCTCTCGAAAGCCCTGCGAACATCGGAGCAGGCGCCTGCGTCCCCGTCCCCCAGAAGACCGGCCCGGTCCCCGTCTCAGTGAGACGCACTGGCCGGACCCGTGGATGCTCCCGCTCCTGCACGGGCACCACCTGTGTGTCAGCGGGAGCCGAGTCCTGCTGGAGCCGCCTGCGCGAGTAAAGACCCTGGAAAAGGCTCATAGAGCGGAAAGGGAGTGCGGGGTGAAGGAGGCGCCGCCCACGGGACAGTCCGGAGACAATGCGGTCACGCGGGTTCACCCCCCACTCGCTGCCCTCCCGTGCGGGACCCAGACGGCCAGTCCCGGGCACCTGGGCTGCTTTTCTCACTCACAGCTGGGGCGGGGGACAGGGGACCCTGCAGCTCGCTCCCCAGGGCTGTGGGGAAGCTCTGCCCCGGGGCGGAGAAGGGAACTTGTCACCCCTCGTGACTCCTCCAGGGCAGAAGACATTGCTGACACTGTTCCCGCCCTCGCTCCAGGCCAGAGCCAATGAGTCCTGCCTCGGTGACATGCAGCACAAGGGGACACGTCCCTCTCTTACTTATTCAGGACAACTTTCCTCTCAAAACCACTCGAACACATCAGAGGAGATTTTAAAAAGGAAGCGCATCTTTTCATGCTCCCTAAGTGCTGCAATATGATATTTCACAGGAATAATTGTAGAGACTGGTACCATCTATTATCCCTACATGTTGGGAGGAGATGATGGATAGATGATAGAGGATGGATAGATAGATAGATAGATAGATAGATAGATAGATAGATAGATGATATAGATAGATGATACATGGCTGGATGGCTGGATGGATAGATGATAGATAATATAGATTATATATATATATATATATATATATACACATATATATGTATATATACAGAGAGAGAGAGAGAGAGAGATGGTAGATAGCCAATGAGTGCACCATGTTCAAGGTCCTGCTACAGTACTCATTGTCTAATATAACCCTCTCTTCACTTGTCTTTTCTCCTAATCCCTTATGAATTAGGAAACCTAAGAGATGGTATTGGACTCCTAAGGATGCTTAGTGAATGAATGAATGAGTGAATGAACAAATGAATGAATGTGATTTCCAAGGGACTCTGAGCAGACACATAGTTTTGCTTTAAGGTCCGATACTGGTGGGTCTCTTTCCTGCCTATGGTGCATGACCGTACTCAGACAACTAACTGTCAGATGTGCCGTGTTCCCGGGGCTCATCCCAAACACCCCGGCCTTCCAAGTCCTGAGCGCTCGGCCCCTCACACCCCTCACACCCCTCACCTCCACTCCCAGACCTCATGCATCCGTAATTGATTCGTCCTGGGTGTTTATGATCTGGATGGGCTATGGCACGCTCCTCACTCCTTGGATGCAGAGCGGACAGAAGCCTTGGCGGTGCGGTGCGGTTTTGACCACGCCGGCCTCCCCTCTCCACCGGCTGGGCTGAGTATTGTGAAAGAAGTTCAGGAGCTGCCTTCAAAACCAGGGAGCGTCGAACAGAGTTGGCTCTTCTTCCCGATGCATCTTATGAAAATGAGTCCGTGCAGCCAGTGGCCTTTTCTCCCAACTAGAAGCGCTTTTCGAACTGTGTGTTTTTTTTGCAGAAGAAAGATTTCGGTTGCGGCTTCTGTTTATGTATGAGATGTGTCGCGCAGGAGCTCAAAGTATATGTATGCATCAAGGAGCAATGAAATGAGAACAAACGATGTTTCCAAGTCTCTGAAGTCCCGTGGAATGGGGACAGTTCCACACACCCTGCTGTGACCCCTGGTTACCTTCGAAGCCTGACTTAAAAGACAACGAGTTGGAGTAAGTGGCTTCTTGGAGAGGGCTTCGGGAACTTGGTAAACAAGTTCCAATCCTTGAAGAAAGTCCGTACTGCAAATGCGGTCGCCGGGCCACCGAGTCGAAGGTCTAAAGGATTTCTGCCCCTTCCGTCCTAGAGTGGGTTCTTTCTGGGTCGGGGGAGCAAGTTGCTTCGCTTGCCCTGTATCATTCAGCTGCTCTCAGCTTGTTAGATGCTAACGAGGAGCCCGAGCGTGAATCGGGTGCACCGCGGACTCGCCGTCGGCACCTGTAAGAGCCATGGCGGTCGTCTTCGTCACCAGACACCCTTCCGTTTCATCCCCTGCACGTCCCCGAGGAGGACTGCAAACGGATGGCATTCAGCTTGCACGTTTGTCACTTGGAAGCAGGGAAGGAATGAGAAAGGGTGACATCTCCTTGGTGGTGTGGGCCTGAAGGAAGTCCCAGAAAATGTTATGAGGGGCTCCCAGAAGGCTTTGTGGGGACGAGTCATAGTGAGCCTGTGACAGGCCATAGAGATCAAATACACCTTTGGTCACAATGGTCCTACAGAAGCCATCTCTGATTCTGTGAGGTCACTTATACCACTGAAGGCCCATGGCTGACGGGGACTTGCCGAACTAAGTCCCCAGAAAAGGCCTCGTGTAAATCAGTAAGGGGACAGAATGACTTCCAGTTCTGTCAACACAGGCTGAAATCATATTTCATTCAAATTTGAAGTGTGTTGCATTAACCATTGTGTGATGTGAAATGCTAATTCAATATGACCGCATTTGAATGATGGGAAATAATAGATACTGCCCAGATGGGTAATAAATCGTCAAGAATCGCATTATTTCACAGCTGGTTGGCTGAAGAGATTATAAACTTAGTTACTGATATTGCTCCATTATGGTGCTAATTTAGCCGGGGAAAAAAAATACAGTGACTTTTTTAGGCTAATTCGCGGTGACATCAGGACTTGGGATCTGAACAGAGAGGGGGCGCCCTGCCTGCGAGCCTCCTTCACAGACACGGTTTCCTTTATCTCTATGATGGGCGTCAGGATGATGCTTATTTCACAGACCACTTAAGCAGACTCAGAATAGTAAAAGCATAGCGCGTACGGCAGTTCACATGATCTCGTCTATACAAAATTGAATATTTAAAAATACATAAACGTGTAGGGAGACTATGTTTTACATGAGCGATTCATTCCTGAACAAAAGACAGAATTAATTTGTAGCTTGAACCCAAAGTTCCCCTGAATGACCAGTGTTTTTCTGTCCATGGGCTAGACGGGTCCCTCCCTGGCACATTTATTTGTTCTCCTGGAGGCCACTGGAGGGAGACAGTGAACACCCCCGCCCCAGCACCCCGTGTTATGCAGGACGGTGAGCTGAACTCAGCACCTCATCCCAGCCCGGGGGGTCCCTGGGCAGCCTCCAGGGTCCTGCTGGCTGCACGTGGCAGGCGGTCCCCACGGGCAGAACTTAAACCCTGTTCCAGCTGCAGGTTCTCCGCTGAGTGATGGTGGCCGTGACCCTCCATCCTGAGTCACGCCCTCTGCAGGCGGCCACTCTCCCGCGTCCTTCTGGTGCCTGCCCTTGACCTCCCCTGACCCCTTCCTGCTGGGCCCCTCTGTTCTTCCTGTCCGTTAGGCCCTTCCTACCTGGCCTGGCTGTCACAGGCCACCGCCTTCACGATCTGTTGCCGTCCACACCCTCTTACCTTTCTGCCCTGCCTGCCCAGCCAAGTGAAACCCCGAGGAATCCAGACACCCGGGTGGCCTGTCCCTGCCCCGGGCTGTCAGCGGTGCCAGAGGGCATCTCAGGAGACCCCGGGTTCTCTGCGAGTCTGGGGTCTCCCGTCCAGAGCTGATCTGCGTGGCCAGGTCACTTTCTCAGTCTGCCAGCCCGTCCCTCACTTCGTGCCCTCAGGAAAGCACCCGCCTCTCGATTCCTGAAGAAGCAGAGGCCGCCAGGTGGGACTCCTGTCCTCCCACCGCCTCAGCCGGGGCCCTTCCTGGCTCTGCACCCCGAAGTCGCTGCCCCTCGGCTTCCGGTGGACCAGACCTTGCGTCTGCACCCCGTCTCCTGCCCCCCTCATTCTGCCGCACTCAGCTGGCCACCCGCAGGCCGGGGGAAGAAGGCGGGCGACCGACCCCATGATGGCCAGCGGGGTGCCCGCTCCCTCTCTTCCCTCCTCGCTCAGGCTTCATTTCCCCCACGTCCTCTCGCCGCTCCGGACAGTACTGGAGGGGCTCCCCGCTCACCGTCTGCGGTTGGGCCGCCCGGGTTCAAATCTCAGACGTACCGCTTCATGTCCTCGGGCAGGTTATTTATCCGCTCGATGCCCGTGAGCTGGTCGGGCCAACGGCTGGCAGTGAGCAGAGCCACGGGTCACAGGGCTGGCACGGACACGGAATGGCCGGCTCCGACGGCTCCAGCCGCCGTTCATTAACTAAGCGCTCTGCGCATCGTGTACCAGCCGCTGGGGACGCATGTTTATATGCGAAGAAGGGAAAACAGTCTCCATAGTCGAAAGAACTTCCTGTCATTAATCCGTTTCAAAATCCAATTAATAAAAAATGTTTCTCTCTTTCAAAAGCCACCAATGACTCCTTCACGGATCTTCAAAGTCAAGCTCTTTTTTGTTCCAAACAAAACTAGGGCTCCCCTTGTTTTCAAAGGTGTATTTGATCTCTTTTTAAAAAATATATTGACCTCTTTTCAAATGCATATTAAGTTGTTCTTTCAAAGTCAGTTTCCTGATGAATAAAAAGCCCTCCTTCACCCCCCAACCACGCCCCACCCCGGATCACAAAGGATATTTAGGATGATTGGGGGGGCGGGGCATTGAGGCAGATTCAGACATAAAAGAAAGGCCGCAATCTGGTGTCCTGGGGAGGCGGACCTGGTGGACTCAGCAGCGCTGGTGAGCTCGCCCTGCCTCCTCCCTCCCCCTCCCTCTCCCTTGCCCTCCCCCCCCCCTCCCCCCCCCCCCGTCCACTTTCCGTGGGGGCATCGGCTCTGGCGTTCCGTTATCCGATGCCCGGAGTGCCTGACCGTCTCCGTCACGTCCTCTCCGTGGCTGCAGTTCTTCCTCACCTTGCTTCTTCTCCAACTTTTCCAAGTCCTCTCTTTTTGTGTGGTTCTCTCTGCCCACCGAATATTTTAGGTGATTTATCTCACGTGAGCAGCAGAGAGGGAGGGAGGTGTCGCCAGCCGTATTCGGAGTCCCCGCCGCTGGAAGAGGTCCCCTCCTGCCTCCCCGGCACCTTCCGTGAGCCCTGGCGTGGCGTCTCCTGTCGTTATTTACCAAACGCTTATCCCCCTTCCCAGGGCACACAACATGAGCTCACGTGGTCTTCGTCATTCTTCCACAAGCAGATGCGGTTACTAATCCCACTGTCCAGATTTAAAACAAAGCGGTCCCAGCACGAGCGTGCGCCACAGCCAGGTCTGAACCCGGGAGACTATAGATAGATTCTGCATTCACAGCCTCCGTCCACGCCAAGCCGCCTCTCGCAGTAACTCGCTGGAGGCATCTCATGTCACGTGGTATCTGGCTGCTGCCCTTGGTGTAAACATCTCCTACTCCCTTCTAAACTATTCACAAATAAATGCAATTAAAGAAACGCATACACAAAAATACAGATACACACGCACGCGCACACACCCGAAACAGGATGGCTTTCTGATCCCCGGTGACGTCGACCCCTGCGGCTTAAACAAAAGCCAGGGCGTGTTTTCCTTCTTTAAAGGGATTACGAAGGAAAGACAGGTCGAACTGGGAATAAACCAGAGAACGGCGAGGTGTCAGGTCCGATCCTGAAATCACAAAGCCTGTTGCCTTGTAACTGAGAACCACACACCCATCTGCCTGTGGGCAGGAATGCAGGGGGGGGGCAGCCCCCCCACAGCAGCTGACGTCATCTGGAGCCACAGGAACGAGGTCTCCTGAGATGTCTCCTCAGATGAAATCGCATGCGTTCCTTTTTCTATCAAGCTCAGGGGGATGGCGTTGGGTAATAAGGATGTGTAAGTTCCCAGTGCACAACGCTGGGACACGTCACCCGGGCTCTGCACTGTGTGCTCGCCGCCCAGTCTAAGCTCCTTCCGTCACCGTCTGGCCCCTCTCACCCTCTTCGTCCTCCCCCGGGGACCACCATCCTGTCGTCTGTGTCTCTCAGGTTTTGGTTGGTTGGTTGGCTGGCTTTGTCTGTTTGGTGCTTTCTGTTTTACATCCCACGCGTGAGTGAAGTCATGTGATTCTCGTCCTTTTCTGCCTGACTTATTTCGCGTGGCACGACACCCTCGCGGTCCAGCCGAGTTGTCCCAAACGGCAGCATCTCATCTCAGGGCGGAGCTGCCTCCCATCGCATCCGCATACCACGTCTTCTTTATCGGACGTGTACGCTGGAAACCGCAAGATATTATTGAGGAAATTGAAGAAGAAACAAAGACATGGAAAGCTGCTCCGTGTTCACGGGTCGAAAGAATCAACATAGTTCAAATGGCCGCATCGCCCAAAGCCCTGTACAGGTTTAATGTGATCTCCGTCAAGGCCCCAATGGCGCTTCTCAAAGAAATAGAGCAAGGGCTCATCAAATCTGTATGGAGCCTCAAAAGACCCCGAAGCCAAAGCCATCCTGAGGGAAAAAAAAAAAAAAGAAACAACAACGACGAAAATATGTGTTTTCGCTCCGGTCTTTTAATAATGAGACACACAGAGCCACCAAGTCAATTACAAACGATTGAGGTTGCTTATATTAAAAACAAGAGAACTTCGTTATGGCATCTCATAGAGATGGAACGCCTTAGCTAATGGAGAATAATTTGAGAGCAGCGTATTATTCATCAGCTTAAACTGTCAGAAGAAAACGAATTCCTTCTTGGATAAAAACACATTACTGGTTTTTTAATGTGTGAAGTGGAATTTTGTTTTAGGAAAAGCAGAAGGCAGGGTTAACAAGTACAAGTAACATATCCCCTCTCCCTAACACCCGGGGGACGTCACGATACCACCCTACTTTCCAGATCTGGAAAACAAAGCTCACTGGGTCCAACCCAGACACACTGGACCACTTTCATAGTTGAGATCCCCGGGGTGTCAAAAATGAAGAAACGTCAGGAAAAATGGCCAAAAATTGTTTTAAATACTTACATCTTAATAACATCTTAATCTCATGCTTCCTGGTAAGTTATAATAAATGCAGTATATGCCCGCTCTTTATGAGATAAATTCAAGTTGCATATTTAACAGACTCACAGACAGACACCCCGCGGTCTGACCTGGAGCCGCGGTCCGGGCCTCCCGGCTGTGGAGGACGAGCTCAGGGACAGGCCGGGCGCCACGCGGCCTCCCTTCTGTTCCCGAGCCCCGGGGCGGGCTCCGGTCCCAGCCGGGCCGGCCGTTCACGACTGACCCAGTGCGCCTGTCCCCTCTTTGGGCCTCAATTTTTCCATCCGTGACAAAATGATACAAGAACATCTCTTTGAATGTAAGAAAATGCTCAAAACTTGTCAAACCCTGGGCCACGTTGGCCTGCAGACGTGTGCCACATCGCGTTCAGTTCATCGAGGGTTTTGACAGTTATTTTAAAAATGAGGAGACGTCGCACAGCCATCCGCGTTTCCTTCGCTTCCTGAGCAAGCCGAGGACTTGCCGCACGGGCCCTGGGGGCCACCGCTGCCCCCGCGCTCGGGTTCCCAGAGTCGCCGCTGCGCCCCGTCCGTCACTCACAGGGCAGCCGGCGTCTGCCACGCTCGCCCTCACGCCCGGACCGTTCCTTCACAGAGGACGAGAAGGCAGCTGTGTCTCATGCCTACGCCTCTCTTCACAGGAGCCGAGGAAAAGCCTGAGTCGCCAGGCTCTGATCTGAGGGTGCCGTGGCCTGGCTCGGGCCCCGTGCGTCGTGCGCCTCGCCCGGACTCGGGGCCCCTGCGTTCGCTCCGTTGTCCTGCGCTTCTCACCGGGGCGTGTTCTTCTCCGTCACCATCCAACACGCGACTGTGTCTTCTGAGATGCAGACGGGGGGAGAGGCAGAAGGGAGATTAAAACACATCTGTTTTTCTCATACAGCATAATTTCGAAAATCCCATTAAAAATCTAAATAAACATAAAGCGTTGCATAATTCGAATTTCAAGCATTCGCGAAGACCTAATTATTTGTAAAGCCCTGCGGGAGGGGATCGCCGTGTATTATCTCATTTAACTCTCCCCACGGTCCCGGCAGGTGGGCGAAGACCATGATTCCCTTCGCAGGCGAGGACGCCCGAGCTCACCTGGAGGAAGGCGTGGGGCCAGGCCAGGGCGCCCGGCCGCGCCTCTGCAGGTGTGTTTAATTCCGACGCTGCTGCCGGACCTGCCGAGAGGGCCACTCGCTGTCCCACGGGCCCAGGGGTTCTCGGCAGGGCGCTCACATTTCCTGGCTGCTGCTCGGCTCAGGATGCTTTGTTTCCTCTCTCTCCATCTCCCTCCCTCGCGTGCAGAGACCCTCATCGACGCCCCTCACCGCGGGGCGGGTGGCCCCGGTCTATGCAAGGCGCTGGTTCTGTCTTATTTCATTCCTCGATCCATGTCAGACTCCTCCGTCTGCCCCCTTCGCGGCCACACGGGGAGATGCAGATCCCCTTCTGCATCTGGTGCAGTGCGCAGTGGTGTGCGTGGGGGTGCATGTGTGCACGGGGTGTGTGTGTGTGCGTGCAGTGTGCGTGTGTGTGCTTTAACTGAAACAAAGATAATTCGTCTTAAAATGGGGGTTTGTCCGGGTTGAGTTTTAGCTGAGTCGTGTTCTCACGGGGAGTCGGATCATTCTGGAAGCTCATCTCTGCAACAGCCCCGCCCCTCCTTGACCAAAGTCCGTTGTGTATAGCTGATCCCCTGGGGCTTACTGCCAGCTGGCCACGCAGCACTCTAACGCTGGGACACTGTGATTCCTCCAGCTGCGGCCAGGGTCCCTTCCTTCTCTCTCGAGGACATGTCTCCACCCTCCCCACAACACATGCATCCTCTCCAACCTTGGTCCTCCAGCGAAGTCATCACACAGACGGGGCTAGGTCACTCTCCTGCTGTGCAAACGGCCGAGCCTCAGGGCACGGAGCGGAGGGCGTTTGCTCTGAGCTTGCTCCCGCGAGGGTATCGCGAGCACCCTGGCAGAGACACAGAGGCAAGATGAACTAGCTGGAAGTGGGGTGCTTTGTGTGAGAGTTTGGGGAGCATGTCTGTCTTCTTCTGGTGGGTCCTGAGCCGGCAAGCGGGGATGAAAAATAGTGCAGCTGGAAGTCACCGCCGAGTTGTGATGACTCTGGCCCCCTGCTGAGGAGGCTCTGACTCGGCTTCCGGTCTGGCCGCTGCAGAGGCTGGGATTCGGGTCACAGTTCCGCTGTCCTCCGGTCTGGCCATAGTCTCTTTGCATACTTAGTCTTGCTTTCTTCACATGTGTGATTATCTAAGCCTCATTCAAACTGAGGCTTGTAGTATCCTGTAAATATTTTGCTTTCCTGAACATTCCTGAATATTTAATTGTTTTTCCCCTGAGTGTGTGTGTGTGTTTATGTGTGTGGTTTAGTATACACTGATTAAGATCATTCATTAACTCCACACTCTCTGCCAGGTGTCTAATTCTCGTCTTTGTTTGGAAGAATCAGTTTTTCTCTTCGTCTTCCTGAAGGACCCAGTCCTGCTGTCTTGGGCCGTGTGCCTGTCAGGAAATGCCTTCCAAGTCTGGGAAGAAACCGGTGTTCTTGTTAAATTTTGCCAGAGTGTGAACAAGGCTAGGGCAGGGTGAAGACACCCACCCTCCAGATAGGTAAGGTCTCAAAATGTATCGACCTCCCAAACTTCTTCAGGTAGCTACTGGATAAAGAGATTTTTTTCTAAATGAAGGAAATAACCCAAGCAAGAAAATGTCACGGGATCTGATCAAAAGGAGACTTGGCACAGGAGAAGGCACAGGGATCCCCCAGAATGACAGTGAAAGGGGGTCCCCAGATGGCCAAGGAGCCCTGGACACATTTGTAGCTATTCAGTGGTGTAAGTGGCTACGTGATATGCCAACATCCTTCATGGTCAGCTGAGAGCATTATTTGGTGTAATTTCAAACCAGATACTTGATGATTTTTTTTATATATACACAAACTGTCTGCATGTCTTTATTAGAAAACATAGCACTTGGGAGAGAGAGGTCCAGGCATCTTTTGTTTTTAATATCTTACTTTATCTGCCTAAATTAAACTGTCAATTTTAGAGTCTGAAGACCTAACTTTGACACGTGTTTAAAGCCATTTAAAAAGATCCCAATCTGAATTACCTAGGAGAGAAGGAGAATCGATTAATTCTAGACCCGATTCTACACTGATGCTTTTTCTGTCGGCGAGGGTTTGACAAACTCACAGCGACAGCTTGTTCCCTCCTCTGTCAACCTGGACAGCCCCTTCGCCCCTCAGCGGCAGCCGACCGCAGCCCGCGGCCCGGCAGAGCGAGCATGCTCCGTGACATCCTTTCAGTGTGTCTGTTCTGATCGCGGGGTTTGGGAAGAGCTACTGTCATTCGGAGAGGAGAGGAACACTTACGTGAGGAAGCGAAGGTCTGATTTCTGGTCTCAGCAGGGATCCCAGGTTGAGAAGCCTTGAGTTTCTTTCTGTTTACCAGTGGCCCCCAAAAGTGCGTTCTGCGTTTTAACGACAGTTTTCTCATGGTCTCCACTCCCTGCTGATGTGGCAGAATGAAGAGGTAAATCCCCATGGTCGGGCCTTGGCTTTCAGTCCCCAGCCTGCCAGCTGCTGACCGCATGCCCTTGGCCAGACTTCATCTTTCCGATCCTTAGTTTTCTCTTCTGTAAAACGGGACTAGGGACATAAACTATCTTCCGTGCTGCTTGTGTTGACCGAATATGATACTGTAAGTGAATAAGATACTGTAAACACGTAGACTCAATGACTAACAATCATCGTCATCATTATTATCAGTCTTATTGTGACTGTCACTTCTATCATTATTATCAGAATTTACAAAGAATTTGGCTACTCGACTGGAGACGGAGGTGACATCACGAGGACAGCACGGCCTCTGGTGGCTCCACCTTCTCCAGGGTGATTGGCAACTTGGAGGTGGGGGCCCCCATCCGAGCCAGGAAGAAGAGCCAAGGAGAACCTCGAGTCTGTCCCCGGTGTGCCCCAGGCGGCAACATGCTCCAGGCCCACTTCCTGGCGCTCAGATTGTGGGCTTCCATGGGTTCAAGTCCAGGGCGCGGCCCTAGTGTCTAGGCCCATGAGAGGGCGTGTTAGAGATTCCTCACCCCTGAGGTCGCTGGGGGAAGGAACCGAAGCCTGAGTTCCAACGCGGCCACAGTTCCCTCAGAGCAGGGCGTGCCACCCGCCTCGTGTGGCCTGCCTCCCCTGGAATTCCACAGGCGTGAGCCCCGGGGGCTGGGCGCCCTGCGTCTGCACTTGCTGAGCGCAGGTGGGCTTGCCCGCACAGCGTAATCACAGGTGACCTACGAGCTGCATAACCAACCACACGTTCGCAAATGCGCCCAAGAAACTGAACGTGGATTTACAAGTGCTGGTTATTATTCAATCAAAACCACGACAACTGCCATTAGTGCATGCCTGGCCTCGAGCTAAACGTGGCGCGGAGTAGATCACGGCCCCACCCCACGGCAGTGCTAGGAAGAGGCCAGCGTCGCACCGGTGTTTATAAGTGAGAAAGCCGGGGATCGGCGCGGGGGAAGCACCTCGATCACAGACACTGAACTGTACTGGCCAAGGTCACGTTTGAATCAGGCCCGCCCCACACCAAAGACGGTGCTGGGAATCGGATGCTGCTCAGTGATCAGGGACCGTGGGGACAGCAAAAAGCTCCGTCGTCTCATTTCAAACCAAATTTTGATCTAGGGCATGTCGAGGGTGCAGGACGCACTTTCTATTTCCGCAGAGTTGAGGAAAAAGAGACCTCACTAGGTTTTCCAGCCCGACGACTCAGGCCCATGAGGGTCCCCTCTGCAGGATGCAGGGAGGGCGGGGACTGTGCCAGCCCCGCCTCCCCTCAGCCCACCAGGCCCCGCCCCTTGGCCCCGCCCCTGCACCGCCTCCCTTCAGCCCACCAGGCCCCGCCCCTCGGCCCATCCCCTCCTGCCATCTGCCGCAGGCAGCACTGGGGGCAGGGGCCGCTGGGAATGGGCCCGCAAAGCGCGGCCACTAGTCACGTGACCAGGACAGGCCATGGTTCTAAATCTGGATAAATTTGACTTTCCTTTTACAAAATTATATTCTCTATGTTGTTAATTCTCTTAGCTTCCCTCTTATATTTTCGCTCAGGCCGCAGATCTGTAGACGTCATCGAACGTGTGTATCCGCGCGCTCAAACGCCGCTCGTTTTGTTCACAAAGGCCGCGAGAGCCTGGAGGGGGACGGTTGGGAAGGACTTTGATAACTGACAGGGAAACTTCTGACACGGTTTTCACTGAGGGCTGATGTGCCGGCTGAACATAGTAGATACAAAAACGAAGTCGCATTTCTTTGAAGTAAAATACCTTTTATCTCTGGGTTTCGTTGAAAGCCTAACAGAAAATAATGGGCCAAATGTGGGGCTGGTAAATCTCATTAAATTGCAAACTGGGAGTTTATTGACAGCGTTAAATAATTTGCCTTCATCCCAAAGAGAAGGAAAAACATCACCGGGCTGTGTCTCTTTCTGCCCTTGAGACGCGGGAGCGTGCTGTCTTTTCCAGATAAACATTTGTGTTCATGTGCTTCTGCATCACGTCTGCAAATAACCACCAAGTCTTTATTTCTTTTCATTGTTTTGGAGTGAACGGATACGGAACAGGCAGCGAAACCTCTTGAGCCTTAGATGGTGACCAGGTCTCCTATGACCTCCAGATCCTCTTCATTCTGTAAACCCGTGACCATCCACAAGCCCTTCTCACACAGCATCTTCACCACGTGACTTTTCCCAGTGTTCCCCATGTGTGCACACACCGGCAGAATTAACGGCCGCTCACATTTGCATGTCTACAGAATACTTAGTGTACCAATATTTACAAATAAATTATGTTTAATAATTTACCTCAGGGCCCACCGACTAACTCCAGGTGCCTCCAGGTGCTGCGTGATAAAACCGCTTCTTCTAAGAAACTCCGACAACTCGGTTTCAGCGTAAATAAATAAATACACAGTAAAACAATTAACTCGATTAAAAAACGGGTAAAGGCTGAATAGACATTTTTTCAAAGAAGACATACAAATGGGCACCAGGTATATGAAACGTGCATGTCTAGGAAAAAAAAACAGATCAAGACCTAAACGAGAGGCCACCTGGCACCTGTTATCGAAAAACCAGAGGCTGGAAGCGGCGGCGGAAGCGGCGGCGGAAGCGGCGGCGGAAGCGGCGGTGTGGCCGTGGAGGAATCGGGGCTCGCCCGCTGCAGGTGGAGATGAAAAGTGGCGCAGCCACTCCAGACGGCAGTCTCCCCACAAGTCAAAAGTGGAACTGCCCCACGGTCCCACAGTTCCGGGTCTGGGTATTTACCCAGAAGAACTGAAGGCGGGATGGCACCCGACCACCCGGGTTTCTCGCGGCGTTATTCACGGTGGTCAAGGCGCCGCATGAACGGGTAAGGAAAACGGGCATAGACAGAGAGCGCACTACCATTCAGTATGAAAAGGAAGACAATGCTACCGCGGGTGACAGCACGGGACGAACCGGGAGGACGCAGTGCCAAGGGAATAAGCCGACCACAGAGGGGCAGGTGCCATAATCCCACGTGTTGGCGAGCAGAGCGCGCTGGCCCGTTTCAAAGGGCTGCTTTCCCCTCCCCGCCGGAAGTTCAGGGGGTATTTCTGTGGCATCTCCGTGGGACCTGCTCTTCTTGACCAGGCCTGGGCTCAGGGGAAACGAGGTGGCCGCGCCCTAACCCGCTGAGAGGGTAGATTCCTTCCGCTGGGGCCCAGGACACAGCAGGTCGGGGCGTAGGTGAGCTTTGCAGTTGTCCCGTGAATGGCCGACCCTACCCGCTCTGTGACCTTGGACCAGTCCCTGAACCCGGCCGGTCCTCAGTTTTCCCCTCTCGGACATACGGTTCATAAGAGTGTCTTCCTCGTGGGATTTGAAACGACTCAGTGCGTCCCCCCACGCAAAGCCCCGGGGACAGGACGGGACCCCAGCGAGAGTGCAGTGAGTGTTGGGCTGGCACCATCGTTCTCGTCATCAGAAGGACCTCATCGCTGGACCGAAAGCCTCCATCACAGAATCCCTGCCTTCTTCCTTTGCACCTTCTTCGGCTCTGAGGACACAGTTGCTGGACACACCTCAGAAGGTCACCGAGCAGGAGGCATCCTTGGCATTTGCAGGAGGGATGAGGACATCTCTGGTGACCCGTGGCAAAGGCCGTCATCTCCTCCCTCTCCCCAATAAGCTGCCAACATACCATAACAGTGAGAGAAGCGGGGGGGGGGGGGGGGAACTATAACGGCCCAGCTCCCCCAGGGTGGGCTGTACCTCATCTCTGCAGCGTTTCTGCTGGGCATTTTGCCTTTTCGAATTGTGTTCATATCCACAACGTCACTCAGACTGTTTTCAAAGAGAGGTCCACCGACCAGGATGCTGATCTCTGCTTGGAGCCTGCTGCCCACAGTGGCCCGAGCCCTTGGTGGTTTCTCTTGTCTGCATGTGGCAGAGACCGCAAGAGGCACTCGGCCAGGGCTGAGACAAGGTGCTTCCTGGGCAGGGAGCAGGAGGGGCCTGTTTGTGCCTCTGGCAGTGCAGGGTGCTGGGGGCAGGGCCCAGCACAGCCTCTCTGGGCATGGCCTGGCCTGGACAAGGGCTCCCAAAGCCAAGGGCCGCCCCTGAGCCTCAACCACAGCAAGCAGAGGTCAGCGTCCTGGCCCCCAGGCCTGCTCGGCTTCTCCTTCTGCAGTCCGGTGCTTTGCCTAGCAGTCCCTCAGACACCGAAGGGGGGTGTGTTGAGTGTGAACTGCCTCGGGGAGCCCGCAGTGTACCAGCAGACGTGGTTACGTGTGTGCAAATGTTCACAGATGCCCCCCCCACACACACTTTCCCACGAGGGAGACCCCGTCTGGCAAGCCAGCACCAGAGCTACAGTGGCTTCCCCTCTTCCTGTCCCTCCCATTGTCCCCAACTCAGAGTGCAGGTCACGCACCTGTGCACAGAGACAGGGAGGGGTGACGCCCACAGGGCGGGGGCCCAGCGTGAGCTCCCCCCGCAGCCTGGCACCTCTGTGGGCACCATGCCCTCCGGAGGGCGGGGGCTCACGCCACCATGGTGATTCATCAGTCACGCTGAGGAAGGGGCCAGAGAAGGAGCTGGAAATGACGATCCCTATTCATAAAATAAAAACATTGTTTATCCCACCAGAGGAAATTGAGGCCCGCAAGTAGGAAATAATAAGCTGAAAATTTAATGCCCAAGCACTTTACTGCGCAGTGTTTGACAGCAGAAAGAATTTCACCCCCTGAAATGCGTCCTGCCTGATACTTCTCCGTGTTATCTGGCTGTAAAAAATTAGGAATTGTACCAGGAGGGCGAGAGCGTTTTCACTGAAAAAACTCCAGACTCCTAAAACTGTGGCCTGCAAGCCTGTTTACCATAATAAAGATCATTCAGCCATCCTTAATCTCAGGTCATATATTAAAAATGCCCACGCGTTCCCACTCAGTGGAGCCGACGGCAGACTCCAGACTCGAGCTTGCCTTCCCACGCCTCCTGCCGGGGGAAGCAGCCTCATCTTCCAATTCTCTCATTCTTGAAGCTGGCGTCGCTGAGGTGCAAACTCTTAAACAAGCATCTCGCTACTTGCAATGTTAAAATTAAGTATGCAAAATAAGTAATTTCATACACAGCTATCCAAAAAGCCCTTTACACCTGATCCGACTGTGACCGTGAATGCAGAACAGCGTTTCGCCATTGTATCGGCTGAGTGAGCAGACCAGATTTAAGTGCGTGCGTAATTCTACACGGCACACCTTGTAGCTCTGATTTCTCACGCTGGATTCACTCAACGTTCTAACGCAGTGCGGTTTCTAACATCAGCTGTATGTCCTCATACAGCTGTTAGTCTAGTCATATAAATGTTTTAAAAACTTGAGCACAAAGTGCGTTGGAAATCACTCTATCAGCTTCGAGGAAGGAGGGGGATTTCAATCTCATGATACCATCTGCTCTGAAAGAAACGTTACCTTTTCCAAGGAAATCTATGTGTAGATCAGAGATTGAAAACTGTGCTATGACCCCTTAAAGGTGCGCTGTGTTTAAATTTCATCTTAATTAGTTACCGACCTTTTTTTTAAATAGTGAGAGTTCAGATAAACGTCCATCTTTCAGCCCCTCCCGTTCCTGAGGAGATCTGCTGACCCTCGGCCTGAGTCCCGCTTGGCGACAATCAGTGGGACACGCACCGGTGCGTGCCCACCCTGCAGGGACCCCGGTCACCAGTCCAGGTGGCTTTCCATGCCGCCCACTTCCCGTGCTGCTAATCACACCTTGGGGTCCGTCCAACACCGTGCCTGTGTGGAGTGCGCACTTGTCATCCACATGGCTCCCCGGCCCGTTCTGAATTCTGCTCCTGCGCCCGAGTCACCTCCCATCTCTAAGGCAGAAGCGGGAAGTGTTTCTTCGCGTCCCTGGCAGTGAGCGTCACGCTCCGCTCACCACGCTCAGCCCTCTGCTGGGTGTTGGAAGTCGGGTGGCTGCGGCAAGTGCGGGGCTCGGCTCCAACAGGGAGGAGAACCAGGCCAGCAGGAGGTCAGTGCGTATGGTCAAGAAGTGAACGAGCATTGTTCCCGCTGTCGTGACTCAGACAAGCAAGGAGAGGGACCATCACTAAAGCGATAAACGAGGACCCCGACAAGCTAAGAGCGAACCCTGGAAACCGCCATACGGTGCGCTAGGTGGGAAGGACCCTGTGACGAGGTGGCCTTTGGATGGAGAGCCCAGTGGCAGGAGGGGGACCATCACTGAAGACCAAGCACGTTCAGGAAGAAGAAACGGCGTGTTCTGTGGGTTTTCGGTTTCCGTGAAGAGTGCCCGTTCTTCTGATCCCAGCGCGTCCCAAGGGCGCTCTTTCCTTTCAATGCCAGCCCCTTCTCTTCTCGGGCAGGAAAGATCAAGGCCACGGTGACCGAAGACCCTTCAAGGAAGCTGGCCCCCTCAGCATCAAAAGCATGCTGCTTCAAGCCTCAGCCCAGGGGACTTTGATTTACTGCCAACCCGAGCGAAAGTTCTTCTTTAGAAGTGTCTGTCACGGCTTCGGAGATGCGTTTCCCCGAACCTCAGAATTCATTTGATCCTGGCGCTCACCCGTCTTACCTTCCGTCCCTTTTAGCCCTTTTATTGAGCGCAAAAAATCCTCCACCAAACAAAGAAGCCCTCTCGCCCTTCCGAAGCCATGCACGAGCGTGTGTGCTGTCGTCTGCTCGTGCTGACATGTGAGACAAGCCGGGGTCATGCCGAAGAAGCATCCCGTGGGCGACAGCCTCCTGCGGAAGCAGGTTTCACCTCGACCCCACGACACAGCCCGCGTCTCTGCGGGAGCAAACGACGCGTCCAGGTGGGCCGTCCACAGGACGCGCGGCTGTCTGTTCCTGAGCAGAGCTGGAGTGATGAGTCCCGAGTGACGAATGCCCCCGATTCTCCTGGGGCGGCACGCTCCCACCGACGTGAGCCCTGCGCGTCGCCTCCGCCTCACACCTGGGCCACCCCGACCGATCGTTGCCGTTTTTTTGGTGAAAGAGATGCTGGTAAAGGAAACTGTCGAAATCGCGCTCAGTCGGTGCTCGGGAGCATCCCTGAGACGAGGCGGAGCCGAAGGCGCGGAAGGTGCGGACCAGAAGCTTCCATCTTCTCCTTCGCGGCCCTCAGAGCATTGCTTGTTTCACCGTCCGACTCGGTCCCCTGTGGGGGACGCTTGGTGTCGGCCACCCTAACACCACCGTCTCCCCGGGTCCTTCCCTGCCTTTCTTCACCGCGGAGGCTGGAAAACAAAATGCTTTCCGGAGTCCCTTGTCACGTTGAACCAATGTGACATAATCAAAATTTTCTTGGGAAAGGCAGTCCTAGCCTAGTGAAGAGCAAAGCCTTGTGAGAAAGTCTGTTGGCACCACGCCCTTTAACCTCCCTGGAATATAGACGTACAGTGTGGAGATGGAGCAGCCATTTTGTGGCCATGTGACAGGAGTCACCTGCTGAATGGCGGGGAGGGGGGGAGAGGAAGGGGGAGGATCGTCGTGAGCCACCACGTCATCTATAACCTGCCCATATAGATCTTATTATGTGAAAACGTAACAACTTTATATGTTTTACCCTGTAATTGGTATCTGTGTGACCTAAAGCTGAACACAAAATCTAATAGACCCCCTCACCCCACTGAAAGCCTTTGGCTTCATTCTCTATGTTCTGGCAATACAGAATTGCCTAAAGCCACGCCTTTCCCATCATCCTTCTCCAAAACTCCATTTCCTGTCTATAAACACAGACACCCTGGTGGGTGCTGGGAAGAGAGTGAGTTTTCGACTCTGATCAGCGTGGGTTGAGTCTTGGCTCTGTTTCCGATCTGCGGCTCTGCAGCACCCACCAAGCCCATGCGAGTGGCTCCACCTCTCTGCGGTCCTCTCTGTGAGGCCATGTGCAGTGTGGAGCGCAAAGGTCATTAAAGTCCCCCTTACACTCAGCATCCAGTCTTGCTCTAACGGTCAGGCATCCAAGTAGGAGAAGGTTATCTCCCCGTGATTTGGGTCAGAAGATGGGCGCTTACGTGGGGTGGGGCCCAGCCCCCGGGAAGCCCTGTGCTGGGCGCCGAGTGCCGTGGCTCTCTTCCCACTCTGCGGCCAAGTAGACATCAGTGAGCCAGTGACACTCCACACGGCCCGTGAACGCCTGGCCTCTGGCAGCTGCCCGGCAGACAGCTTTTGCTTAGGAAGTTAAGAAAACACCCCTGTGAGCTCAGCTCGGCTAAACCCCCGCAAAATGAGGAGTTTGGAAAACAGCATTAAATTGTCATGAGCCAATTGTTTTCACGGTTTTGTAGAATAATGGTTTTTTTATTAGCCTGAGCTAGTAAAAATAGTCTTCTTATGAAAAATGTATGCGATTAATAAAAGATGAGCATTTTTAATTCCGTTCTCGCTCTTCCCAATCCTAATTACAATTATTTTTTGTATTCATGCAAAGATTTTTATTTCCAGAAAAGTAATCATGGTTTAGTCAATTCAACATTGTTGGATAGTGATGCTGCTCATATATATATATATATTTCAGTTTGGGTTTGCAAAGCATTTCATTAAAATGAATTTTGCTCTAGGTTTTACCTAACGAATTGAATCTGTGAAAACAGAATAAATATGTGACTTCCCCATCAGCTATTTTTAAATGTCTCTTTGCATATCATTTTTTTTCTGGAAACCTCGCTGTTCCCTCATTGTTGAGTAAAGCAGGTCAGGATGGTGGTAAACACAGAAACCACCCAGGACTGAAAGCGCAGAAATCTTTTGTGCCATCTTATGTAAGATTCTTTTTTTTTTTTTTTTGTACTAAAAAACATAAGAAGAAAGCATTGGCATGGATAGAATAAATAGTGTGAGTTTAATCACAGGCATTCTGGATCATTATTTGATTATCTTTTTAACATTGCAATTGCTTGGCCCGATGCAATGGTACTTTTTTAAGCCCGTATTTTTATTAAGATCTTGCAGAGCACCCATTTCAAATGTAAAATTCAGTATACTGTTCAGCACATTCACAGAGTTACACAACCATTATGACAATCAATTTTTGGCTATTTTCATGACGCCAAGAAGAAAGCCCGGACCCATTAGCAGTCTCTCCCCATTACCCGCCAGCTGCAGGCCCTGATGGCCACGAACCTGCTTTCTGGCTCTGCAGATTCACCCGTTCTGGGCTTTTTATGTGAATGGAACCATACAACACGTGAACTTGTGCGAATGGTTCTTACACTCGGGCGTAACCTTCTTAAGGTTCATCGGTATCACAGCAGGCACTTCCTTTCCCTTTAAAGATCCCATTGCATGAATAAACCACGTTGTAAGTATCCATTCACGTTGCTCCCATTTGGGGCTACGAAGTGACGATGCCCTTACAAGCACGAATGCACGTGTGTGGGGGTGTGTTCTCGTTTCTCGTGGCGTGTGCCCTAACGTGGAATTGCTAGGAGGAACTGTAACTCTCCACTTAATATTTTGAAGGCTCGCCAAGCTGTTCCCCAAGGCGGCGGTGCCCCGCCTCTCCCCTACGCCTCCTGGCACTCCCTGACAAGCCCCGCCCCCGGGTGGTGAATGACGGCTGGACTTGGCCACCTCCTCCTCGAGGCCCTGTTATTGGCTTTCTCGTCCATCGACCTGGGTGCTCCTCTCTGCGCCAGAGACAGAGTCGCCTTTGTCCCGTTGCTGCTTTGCATTAAGCCCGGAAATTGAGCAATGCGCATCCTCCAGTTTGTTCTCCTTTTCCAGGACCGTTTAGCTATTCGGAATCTTTTGCGTTTCCATGTGACTCTGGCAATCAGCGTTCAGCTTCCACAAGCGCTCAGCTGGGATTCCAACCGCCATCGTGTTCGATCTTCGGATCGATTCGCGAGTATTGTCATCTTAACATTATTAAGTCTTCCTACCCAGGACCCTGGCACGTCTTTCCACCGTTTAGATCTTCCTTAATTTCGTTCAACGCTTTTTTTATTTTTTTTGGTTTTCAAAGTATAAGTTTGCACCTCTTTTTGAAATGTGTGTGCATTTTATTCTTTACTGCTATTGTAAATATGTCTTCTTAATTTCATTCACAGTTTGCTAATTGCCACACAGTCTAGAAACGCAAACGATTTTTGTTTCTTAATCTTTTACTTTGAAGCCTTGCTGAACTCATGTACTATCTATAATAGTTTTTATGTGGCTTCTTCAGGAGTTTGTATACACAGGATTATGACATCTGCTTATAGGCACAGTTTTACTTTAACCTTTCCAACGCTGAGTCTTTTGTTTCATTTTCTTCACTAATCGTCCTCCCTAGAAAATTAATTTCTTTCAATCCCGTTTTATAGTTTCCAGAGTACAAGTTTTATGCTTCTTTTGTTACATTTGCCTGAAGTATTTTATTCTTTTTAGTGCCATTGCAAATGGAACCGTTTCCTTAATTTAATTTGCGTATTATTCATTCCCAGCGTAGAGACACACAACTGACTTTTTGTGTATTCACTTCATCTCCTGCAAGCTTGCCGCATTAGAACTCTTTTATTAGTTCTAAGAGGTTTTTTAAAATGAATTTCTTGGCACTCATTTTCTCAATAGAAGATCGCGCCATCTGCAAACATCGCGGTTCCACTCCTTCGAATCGTTTTCCTCGCACTTCATTTTCTCGCCTAATCGCGTCGGCGAAAACCTCCGGTACCTCCGGCACGATGCTGAAAGGGGGTCGTCGGGGGCAACATCTGTGTCTTTGAGGACATTGGAGAGCGGCCCTCCGAGGCCGGCCGCGGAGCGGGGTGCCGGGTGGCGCGTGAGGCGGCGCCGTCAGGCCGAGCACGTGGTCTCCGCTCCTGGCCGCGTCAAGGTCTTTATCAGGAGGGGCACCGACTGCCACGAACGACTTTCTGGGCTACTGAGATGACCGGGCGGCCGCTGACCGAGCACCACGCGGCCGGGTTTCCAGGTGGCAGCACAGCTTTCTACACTCCCGCCCCCCACGCACCCGCTTGGCCATCGCGCGTCCTCCTCCCGCGCGGCGCTTCATCAGCTGGGTGTCCGTCCAGGGCTTTCGCGTTTGTCCTGCCGGGAGGCGCTGGCCTGTGGCTTTCCCGTCTGGTGAGGTGCTTGCAGCCTCGTGGTATCGGTGTCGCGCCGCCGGGAAAGTGTCCCTCCTCTTCAGAGGTGTTGAGAGAGTCTCTCAGCACATTCGCTTTCTGCTTCGCCAGGGCTCACGATCCAGTTGTCACCAGCCCAGAGGAAAAACGAGGACCCCCCCCCCCCCCGTTTACTCTGGGTGACGAGGGCTGATGGTCACGCGCACCGATTCGCATGGGCCGCTGGGTGGACAGGGTCTTGCTTTTCGCCGGCCCGGCTGGGTCCCCAAGGAAAAAGAGAAACAGCCGTTCAGTCCCCACGGTAGCCCCTACATTTGGGCAGCCGTGCACGGCACTCGGTGTTTGGAGAAACGGGAGTTTTCAACCGAGGGGATGACGTTCAAAGCGAACATCTTGTGCATTTACAGAAAATTGGAAAGAACACTCACCTCCCAGTGTAGAAAAGACGTTTCGGGTAACTTGGAGCGTTTTTGAAGTACTTGCCAAGAAAAGAATCTTTATGTCGTTTCTATTACCTGTTTTTAATCGACATCAGGGAGTGTAATTGACATACGCTAGAATACACCCATTTTAAGTACAGTTGGGTGAGTTTTAACCCAACTGTTAAAACTGGGCCTGGGACTTGGGGTGCAGGTTCTCCACTGAATCACTGAACCCCCCTCTTCCTCCCCTCGCCATACACTGTGAACTGTCACTCTTGTGAGAGAACTCAGGGACCACGAAGCGACAGGCGAGGCCTGAGTTCTCCACTGGCTGGGCAGCCGGCGCTCTAAGCCTCCGATTAATGCCAGAGCCGGAATTCAGCACGGCCCCAGCCGGCTGCGGCAGACGCAGCAGGGCTTCTGAGGCGCGAGGCTGACGAGTGTGGATACAGCCATCGGATTCATTCATCTTACTCTAGCGCTGAAGTAATTAGTTTCTGATACCTCTCACTGAAGACCAACGCACGACAGACACAGTGTCATCTGCTAGATACCGGAAACATGAAATAAGGTATTAGATCTGATGATCCGTCATTTATCGCACTACCCACAACGCGAGGCTATCTTAAGCAAAGCGGAAAAGCCACATTCTAGAAGTAGAATAAAATGCATTCTACCCCCTTCACATGCAGTTACGATTTGAAATGCAAATATCGGTAGCCAGGAATTCGTGTTGATAAATGACAGATAGTAATTTACAACAACTCTGATTTATTATTACAAAATCAATGTTCACCAGCTTCCAAGTCCTCAAAAAAAAAAGAGATGAATTAATTTCTGTTGACAGAAATAGCAAAGCCTTTTGAAGTATTTCTGGGTTGGAAACAATCCTGTTTATTTCAGACTCACTTCTTTCTGCGCAAGATTCGTTTCCTAGCCCCCGACGGTGAAGGCACGGTGTGCTGTGCCCACGGAGGCCCCGAGCGGACTCCGGCCTCGGCATCGGGTGGCACGTGTGCTCTGCTCTACCCCAGACCGGCTGCAGGAGCAGATGCCACATCTTTGCTGCTCTCGAAGGCCTGGGGCCCCTTGTCAAAGCCGTTGCACATCCAAGCCCCGGGGGGAGGGGCATGGGCCAGAGGCTGAGCCCCAGGAGGGGAGCAGACCCATCCAGTGAGATTTTATCCTGCCACTTTCGTTTGTGTGGCCTTGAGCAGGGTCTTGGTTCTCCAAGCCTCAGTGCCTACGTTAGCAGAACAGCTGTAAAAATATCCCCAATAATCTCCCTCATCCAATCTGATTAATAGTAAAAAAAAAGAAATCATCATCAATTTTGTCTCAAACAAATAAGAACAGTGTCGGACATTCTCCCAACGTTTGTTCAGCCTCAGCTGCCCCTCACCCGAGCAAGGCGTTTGTGCCAGAGATAACGGCCCGTGCCCGCCTCCTCCTGGCCCCTCCCGATGGCGCGTCCTTCCTTGGGGTTCCCCGGGGGCATCGCCCTCGTCGAGGTCCCAATGGGATGGCGTCGCCTAGCTTCCACAGTTCACAACCTTCCCCCCACCCCGAGTCACCCACAGGGGGCCCCGCGAGGCCGATCGAGAGGTCGGCGGGGCTGTGCAGGCGTTTATCCGGTGACCGCGGTCGGCCCCGGGCGTGGCACGCGAGCACCGTTCCGAGGGCCCGAGTTTCCTGCTCGCTCGTCTTCAGCTATTCGAGCAGGTGACCAGCGCGCGCAGAAGACCGCGTGCAGGTGCGTGCAGGTGCGTGCAGGTGCGGGGAACGCTCACGAGAGCAGTTAGCGGGAAACGCCGGTGACGCGCGCGCGGCTGGTCCTGCGGGGTCTCCTCTGGGGGGCGCGGTCTGGGGGCGCTCTCGGGGAGTCGCAGGGTAAACGAAGGGCGTGGCCTTCCCCTGCAGAAACCAGTTCCTCTGGTTCAGGGGGTGACTGACCGTCAGGAGAGAGAGCTGTGGGGTGAATATTCTTGCCCTGGTTGTCCCGTGAGGTTTCCGAATCTTTGGGGCCAATCTGCAGAGCTAATGTAATGCCGAACATGGTTTTCTAGTTCGAGATTTTTTTTTCCCCATTGAGAATCTTCTCGACAACCGGTGATGTCGCTGCGCCGTTAACATTTTTCTGGTTCTATCTAGTTTATTGCCAAGGTCCGTTGCGCTCAGGCAACGGTCATTGCGGCAGAAGAGCGAGCGGACAGTGAGCAGGGGACCCGCGTCCGTCCTGTGCCCAGCTCTGCGCCGACCCCGAGTGGCGTCTGCCTCTCTGCCTTCCGCATGTGGCGCTCGGATTCCCGTCTATCCCCCGGCCACATCGCCGTCCTGCGTCTGCGCCTACGTCTGCATGTACCTGCGCCACGTTCACATCTGCATCTACCTCTACCCGCTGGCAAAGCTCCGTGCTCTCTGCTCTGTGTCCGCCTCTACGTCTGTGTCCGCCCGTCCACCTCGCTGGCTCTGGACTTCCACCTTAGCAATCCTATTGTGGCCTCGAAGGGAGGCAGAGCCCAAACCAAACCCCAACAAGACAAACAAAGGAACCACATGGAACACATTTTCCAGTGAGATCTGGCCGGGAAACCAGTAGCAGTGTAATGCCATCGCTTCAAGCTCCAGCTTCCCATGCTGCCGGGGAGAAGACCGAGGGCTCCCGGGGTTCACAGCGCAGCCGTGACCCCTCAGATAGCCAGTGATCACACCCTACTGTCCCTCAAAGCAGGGACTGCGTGGGGAAGGGGGTGGGGGGCACGGCAAAAGCTGGTGGCGAGGCCCCGTCACCCAAGGCCAGTCTGAGGGCCGGATCCCCTTGGCGGCCCTTTTAGGCTCCTGCTTCGCCCTTGAAACTTGGGGTCGTTGTGCTCAAGCCTCAAACTCCGATGCAGGCGCAGCGACTCCCGGGTCTGTGTCTGTCTGGCTCCCACCCGGTCAGTCGTGCTTCGAAGCTCAGGTCTCCTCAGCTAGGAAGTCCCCAACAGCAATTTCTGGGGAATGGGGTCCCACTGGCTTACTAGAAATGGCCTTTTTTTTTTTTTAAGCTTGAATGCGATTGTGATACTAGCCTGCACTCCCTGGGCACCTACGCACCCTTGGGCACGTCGTGGGTCCACGTCTCTGTTTGAAATCAGCTTCCCAGACTGAGAAAGGGCAGCACAGCGCAGGACTGACGTCAATGTGAAAAACGCTTCCTGGTGATGACGGAGCCGGCCCAGCCCCAAAACAGAGCAGAGAAGAGCAGAGAAGAGAAAAATAATGAGGACAGGGAGGGGACGGGCCTGGGAGAAGCCACCTGAATCATCAGAAATTAGCCTCTGAATCCATTTGTTTTTGTGCGAATTATATGTATTTTGGGTGCATCTAATGCTATAACGCATTTAAAAGGTTCGTTTTTCACAACGGTAACAAAAGAGGGAACGTGTGAGAGCCGCCCGGCAGCCGTGGGGTCCGACTCGCGGACGTCGTGTTCCTGGGCCATTGGTGACAAGCCACGTTGGTGGCGGTGCCCGGCCCTAGGGCACAGAATGCCCTCCTCCCCCCAGCCTTAGGGTCAGCAGAGAAAATTCCCACCCCTTCCCCAAAATAAGAGGAGGAACTGCAGGGCAGAAGGAAGCCGGCCCGCCTGCAAAGTGCTGTCGGGAGGACTTCCTGGCCGAGGCGTAAGCATCACCCCCACCCCCGCCCCGCCGTGTCCTCCTAGACTTGCTCCTTGGCGAGCAGGTGGCTCCCGCTCCCTTCCTCAGCTCCGCGGTGGACGCCACCCCTGCACTGAGAAGAATCAGTTTACAAAGTTCAGGAGACCTTCAAGGCAGAGCGACTGCCGGACAGAGTGAGCACTCCGCCGTATGCGGCATGGGGCCCGGTCTCTGACCCCCACTGAGGGTCCCCAACCCCGGTAAGCTGGCCCCGGGTCGGCTCCGCCTTACCATCATTTTTTAGCACCCCTCAACCCCAGCAGGTGTTCCCACATGGAAAGTAGGACTCAGCATTCTAGTATTTTGAATTTTCAAAAAAGCCATGTCACTGAGTGTTTTCATTAACGCTTCTTTAATAAGTGAGACTCATGGTACAGAAGCCATAAACCACTGTTTTGGCCGCCTGACGAGCTCACATTTACTGAACCTTGACCTCTTTATTCTTCTCTGATTGCAAAGGTAAAGCACCTTCCCAGAGCCAAGGAAGGCAGACCTCAGGGCCAGGCCCGGCTTCTGTCTCTTCTACGGGCTGAAGCTCTGAGAATATGCAACGGAACACTAGTATCTGCTCTCTTTTAAGTCCTGGAAATACTCCTCAGATGTCTTTGTCGACAGCTGGTGAGGCGGAAAACAAACGCAGTCCTATTTGCAAGGAAGCAGGCATTAGCATATGGCCAGCTGCCGCGCCGCAGACAGCAGCGACAGGCGGCCTCTGGTGCCCACGCAAAGGCAGAGGAAGACATCTCAGAGCAACGCGTCCGCGTCCCGCGGACCGGAGCGAAACGTGCCGGTTGCTGCTTTTCTAGCAGAAGTGTGTGCACGTATATAGTTCTTTCTCTCGTTAGAATGCAGTGTTGACAGATCTGTCCTTTCAAGGCAAGTCGGCTGAAAGGTTAATATATAAAAAAAAAAAGACAGCTGGATTAAAGGTGACACATTTTAAGGGGTTTTGATGCGTTTTGGAAAAGTTCTACGAAATGTTTGTATCAAGACACAGTCTCCCCAACAGCTGTGCTGATATGTATTAGACGCAAGGTTTTATTCCAACTTCGGGTCATTAGCTTTTTGTGCATATATTGTTATATGTAATTAAAAATATGATCAATACAGATCGTATGTTTAATGTTTGTTATCGAAAAGGTTGAAGTTTACTTTTCAGTTCTATTTTTCATAATAATTACATATTATGTTATATATAATTAAAAATATGATCCATATAGATGGTATGTTTAATGTTTTGTCATCGAAAAGGTTGAAGTTTACTTTTCAGTTCTATTTCTTCTTTGGTAATGTTTCTATAGTGTTCTTTGTTTTGTCTCTTTTACATTTGTTAAGGGTCTTTACATATTGAAGACATCAACCAAGGGTTTGTATTCTCTACCAGGCATCCCCGACCCCCGGGCAGTGGGCCGGTACTGGTCCTTGGCCTGTTAGGAACCGGTCACAGCAGAAGATGAGTGGGGGGTGAGCGAGCGAAGCATCATCAGGACCTGCGGCCGCTCCCCAGCGCCAGCGTCACCGCCTCAGCTCCACCTCAGATCCTCGGGCATTAGATTTTCGTAGGAGCGCTGGTCCCCGGTGCCACGAAGGTTCCCATATTTGAAAACACACAAATTCCATCTTAACACAGATTTCATGTTGAACAACCATATGGCCATAATATTTTTTACAATGACTTTCATTGTAAGCATTCCAAGATTGAAAATACAACATTCCATTCTAAAACTCAAGTGCAATATTTGAGAACCGGGCCATCTGCATACGATCAGAGACGGTCTTCTTTACATACAAGCTCGCCACTCGAGCGGGCGGATAGCTCACACCTCGACGATAAGAAAACACAAGATTCGACGCATGAAAACAAAGCACTGGGAAAGCACGAAGTGATTACGATCTCACGCACTGCCGTTCCTCCCCCTCCCACTCTCGTAATATCCTTTTAAATGTGGTGAAACCCATGGGTGCCAAGGACTCCGGCCAGTCTCTGACGCTGTGACCACCGCGGACGCGTTGGTAACTTCACCGTTCGCTCTCATCCCACACTTCTGCACATTTTCACGCGTGTCCTCTCCTCGGAACATCGTGCTGGTGCCTTCGGCCAGGCGTCCCTCCTGATCCAGCTGGGCTGTCACCGCCTTCGGGAAGCTTCCTCTCGAGTCTCCTTCCGAGCCAAGGCCCCCTCCACCCAGCCCCACCCAGTTCTTTATGCGAGTCTGGTGTACGCATCTAATTATTGCGTTTCTGTAACTCGCTTTTCACTTTAAATATAAGCTCCTTGAGGAAAGGGAATGGGTCTCATTTATTCCTGAATTCCCGGTGCTCATCAGAGTCATGGAACATAATGAATATTTGGATTAAACCGAGGGTTTCATTAAGACCATTTTTAAAAAGCCCTTTCAGCTCTGAACTTTTATTCTACCTAGTGGGTAAAGGATCAAAGAAGGACCCATTATTCTTCATTTAAGACGTGTGAAATGTCAGGCTTTTGGCTCAAGCTCCATTCACAGTAGAGTCAGTAAAAATTTCTTATGATTTATGGGCCCTGCTTAACCCGTGTGAACATAATTCATCATTATGAGCCTAGAAAGCTCCAACGTTCCATCAGATCTGGTCACCGTGCCGCCGTGAATGCACACAGACTATTCTGGAGTCTGGAAACTAACATTTCTGTCACTCCTACAGTAGCCTCTGGCTGAGGCACAGAAACTCTTCATGGGTCATGTAGACTAAAAAGAGACATCCCCGTATTAGATAGAGTGGGCCGGGGTGGAGGCCCCGGGCATGGGTCTCTGAGAACAGTCGGCAGCTACCACACACACCCTGAAAGCTCTGTGGCTTGAATTTTAAAGGTTGGCATTTCACGCACATGTGACTTGGTTTCGTTTTTTGTTTTATTTTTATTTTTAACATAATTTTTATATTTTAAAATAATTTTATTTCTCAATTACAGTAGGCACATAATATTATAGTCATCTCAGGTATACAGCATGGTGATTAGACATTCATGTAACTTATGACGTGATCGCCCTGACAAGTCTAGTACCCACCTGATCCCATACATAGTTACTACAGCATTATTGACTATACTCTGTGCTTTCCGTTGGCATGGATTTTTTGTAACTACCAATTTGTACCTCTGGATCCCTTCACCGTTTCTCCCCAGCCTCCCAGCTTCCCCCCTCCCCTGACAGCCTTCAAAACGGTCTCTGAATTGATGGGTTTCTGTTTTGTTTGCTTGTCAATTATTTAGTTCTTTAGATGCCACATATAAGTGACATCACATGGCATTTGTCTCTGTCCGTCCGTCTCATTCCACTCATAGCAAGACCCTGTAGGCCCGTCCGTGCTGTCACAGACGGCAGGCTTCCTTCTT
Source organism: Eonycteris spelaea (assembly GCA_003508835.1). Lineage (NCBI taxonomy): Eukaryota > Metazoa > Chordata > Mammalia > Chiroptera > Pteropodidae > Eonycteris > Eonycteris spelaea. Next base: position 10,112,661 of record PUFA01000042.1, on the reverse strand, counting down.
TCTTGAGGCTGAGGACTGTTCTACCACAGATGTGTACCCCCTCTCTTTTATCCATTCCCCCTTTGGTGGACACCCGGGTTGCCCCCATGTCTTGGCTCCTGGAGCCGATGCTGCAGTGCACACAGGATTCATGTGACACCTTCGAAGCAGTGTCCTGGGTTTGTCTGGAGGAAGATCCAGAAGTGAGACTCCTGGGCCCTTCTTCCTCTCTGTTAGAGCCTTTGCTTCAAAGCCTGTTTTGTCTGGTATAAGCGTTGCTACCCTAGTTTTTCATTTTTCGTTTTCATGAAATACATTTTCCCATCCTTTACTTTCAGCCTGTGTGTGTGTCTTTTGATCCGAAGTGAGTCTCTTGTAGGCAGCGTGTGGAAACGTTTTGTTTTCTTATCCATTCAACCACCCTACCTTTTGATTGGAGCATTTAATCCATTCACATGTAAAGTAATTGTTGATAGATGTATAGCTATTGCCATTTTGTTATTCACATTTTTTATCTTTTCTTCTTCTTCTTCTTCTCAAAGAAGTCTCCTCCCCTCCCCTCCACCCCTCACCCCCACCAACATTTCCTGTAATACCGGCTTAGTGATGATGAATTCCTTCAGCTTTTTCTTGTCTGGGAAGGCCTTTATCTATCTGCCTTGGATTCGAAATGGTAGCTTTGCTGGGGAGAGTAATCTTGGCTGTAGGTCCTTGCTTTTTCATCGCTTTGAATATTTCCTGCCAACCCCTTCCAGCCTGCGAAGTTTCTGTTGAAAAATCATCGGACAGCCTTTTAGGACCTCCCTCGTAGGGAACTAACTGCTTTTCTCTTGCTGCTTTTAAGATTCTCTCTTTGTCTTTAGCCTTTGACATTTGAATTATGCTGTGCCTTGGTGTGGGGCCTCTACGGGTTCATCTCGTTTGAGACTTTCTGAGCTTCCTGGGTTTATATGTCCGTTTCCTTCACCAGGTGGGGCATTTTGTTATTATTTCTTCAAATAGGGTTTCAAGGCCTCGTTCTCGCGCCTCTCTTTTTGGCGCCCTTACGATCCTAACGTTGGCCTCCTTGATGTTGTCTCAGAGGCCCCTTAAGCCGTCCTCATATTTTCGGATTCTGTTTCTCTCATTGCTGGTCCGGTCGGGTGTTTTCCCCTATCGCACCCTCTGAAGCGCAGGTTCGATCCTCCGCTTCATCCCATCTCCTGCGATTCCCCCAACGTAACCTCCCTTTCGGTTACTGTCGCCTTCGCTTCTAACTGGTTCTTTTGACGCGTCTATTTCCGTTTTCATGTTTTCTATCTCCGTTAAAGGTCTCGCCGAGCTCGTCTACCCCTCCCCTCCGTTTACGGAGCGTCCTCGTCACCAGGGTTTCGCCCTCCGCCTTGGGTAGATTGCCTGTCTCTACTCTGTTCGGCTCACTCCGGGAGCTTTGCTCTGTTCTTTCGTGTGAGACACGTTTCTCTGCCTCCCCACGGTGGCTGCCTCTCTGCGCGTGTTTCCATGTTTGAGGTCGGGCTTAGGAGAGCGGCCTAATGCGGTCAGTGTCCTGTGGGCCCCGTGGTGCGGTGCTCCCTGAGCACCTGAGCCAGGGGCTCCAGGTGAGTCCTTCGTGCGGATTGTGTGTGCCCTCCTGTTGTCGTTGAGCCTTGGTTGCCGTTTGCACATCAGTGGAGGGACTGACTCTCGGGCTGATTGGCGGTGAGGATGGGCCAGTGAGGAGCTGATCCCATGGAGCAGGATTCACTTGAGCAGGGCCCTGGGGCCTGCCTAGTCTGCCCCTTGGGTGCGTCATCCTTGGATGCCGCCCCGGGTGGTGCTCCAGCTCAGGCTGAAGCCAGCTCCTGGGTGTGCAGGCCAGAGCCTCCTGGGAGGGGCCCCACCGCAGGCCGAGTTCGGCCAGAGCTTGCGCCCTGCCCGGAGCCACCTGGCGTGAGCCAGCAAGCGATGTGAAGACAGCCACCACCTGTGCTGGGCTTGGAGCTGCCTCAGGAGGCCGAGTCGTGAACCGAGGCCAGCTGATGCTTGTGCCAGGCTTGGGGCTGCTCGGCGAGCGACACAGGGTCAGATGCTGCTTGTTTGGGTTGTACAAATCCATGAGAGATTTCAGGAGAGTCCACAGCATGAGACGAGATAGGCTGTTTGTATGGGGAAGCCTCCAGAAGCAGCGGGGGCGGGTCGGCGCGTGGGGGAGGGGCGGGGTCTCGGCATCACCTGGCGGGGCGCGCGGTGTCAGCCAGGCTCATGGAGACTCAACACGGCAGCCGCCTGCGTCTGGATGCCCATAGCGGGGAGGGCTCAGCCAAAGGACGGTGGCCTCTGCCAGGACTTCCGTCTGGGAGAAAGCTGCCCCTCCAGCCCTTGCTCCGAAGCCGGACATCTCGGTCCCCAGAGCCTTGCAAGCTGCTCGGGAGCCCAGAGCCAGTCCGTCCCGGTGAGTCCGCACGCGGGCCCTAGAGCGGAAGGCCTGGCGCTCCAATCACCTTCCGTCTCACTCACTGGTGTTCACAGCCAGAAGGTATGGGGACTTCTCTTCCTGGCACTGGAACCCTGGGCTGGGGAGCCCGGGGTGGGGCCGCAGCCACTTGCTCCTCAGGGGGGCTGTCCACAGCTGAGACAGCCCTCCCAATCCCTAACCACCACACCTGGGTGTGGGACTGGCCCATTTTGCGTCTCCGCCGCTCCTACCTGTCTGAAGGTGGCCTCTTCTGTGCGTCCCGTGTTGTAGGACTTCCGTTCAGCTAGACTTCAGGCATGGGCCAGTGATGGCTGTTCTGTAGTTTGGTTGCCATTTTCATGTGGTCAAGAGAGGTGGCGAGCACAGTGTCTACTGCTCTGCCTTCTTGACCGGAAGCCCTTCGATGTGACCTGGTTTTGGTATGAGTCTTCTGTCTTATAGCTGCGCTGCTGAAGCAAGTATCCCTAAGGCCCTCGCAGCCGGGAACAGAGCAGTTGGTGGAGAAGGAACGCCAGCCCTTAAGTACCTTTTCCCAGAAGTGTCCCTTGCCTTCCAAGGTCAAGTCGCGGGCAAAGCTAGAAACAGAGAGGCACATTGACATGTGCAGGCGTGCCCCGTCACTGCCCCATGCTCCCCGATATTCGACTTGTCCTCCAGTGCATTCTAACAGCTCATCGGTAATAAACCTCAGATCTGGAGAATTCCCTTTTCAGTCTTCTAGGTTCTGGAAACTAGAATCTGAGAACTTAAGGTTCCCGGATTCCTTATACAGCATCCTCTGGCTTCAAACACAGAATTCTTGGGCTCCAAGCTCTTGGATTAAGTTAATTACTTTCAGCAGAATAAACCAAGAAGGATGCTTGCCTGAGAAAATAGATTCAGACCAGCTTTATCCTCTGTCAGTGTGTTCAGGGTTTGCGGCTTGTATCTATTATGCTAATAAGCTTCTAATGACTGTCCCCCGGGGTGCTGGGGGTGGGCTGCTCTGCCCACTGCCTCCCCTTTCAGAAGACAAATCAATTAAGCCGCAGGCCTTTCTGCCAGGGTCTTGTCTTCTGTCTTCCTGTGACAACTTGTGTCCCGTCGGCACACTTGGAAAGGCCTCACCGCAATTTGTTTCTCCAGCTGTTTGGGTCACTGTATGTCAAAGAAGATAAATTCCGCCTTCAAACAGCCCCATCGTTAAACAGCGGAGGCCGCGACGCTGTCTTTGGGTATGACGACTCCAGGGGAGCTCTGTGGCTGAAGTTCCCAGCACCCCAATCCCTGCCGGCCCAGGAAGCCTGTTTCTGCCCTGGTGCTCCGGGCTAAAGGCGAGGTCACACAGACCCCAAGGTCCAGATGGCAGGCTTGGCACTGTCCTTAATGCCAGATAGCGCAGGGGCCCACGGCCCCATCAATGTTGGGGTGAACCGTGCTATGGTTGAAGGATAGACACCCCCTCTCAAGTCCCCATTCTCTGCCATCTACTTCAGAACCCCCTTCCTGTGTTCCAGTGAATCCACTTCTCTCTTTCACAAACTGAACTCAATGAGGCACGCACACACGGGCACACGCGTGTACAAACACACCCCCGGGGCCGGAGCCGTGTTCTCGCTCGTCGCCGTGTTTCCTCAGCGCCCCCGACCGGCTGACGTGCGGCATGAATCAGTGCGTCCGCGCGTCAGGGACACCCCCGGGAGACGAGGACGCATCTCTTACGTGGTTTTCACAACGTCCTAGATCATCATTCATTAATGAAAACGTTCATTAATGGGGTTTTAGTGAGGAAGTCGGTGCCCCAGTCCCAGCTGCCCCCACAGACGTGGGGTCTCCTTCGTATGTCTGCCCTGGGCAGCTTCAGGGGTCATGTCCCAAACCATGGTTTTCCGATGGTGCAGAAGCTGCACAACCCCCGAGAGAAGCGGTGGCAGTGGGGCCATTATGAGGGTTTTGCCCAGAGTCCACTTGCCTTTCCGTCGCTCCCTAGTGTTACTTCCTGCATGACCTGAGATGGTTTCGTCTGTTTCTTGGATGACTGACACGTGCGATGGAGGCGGTAACATTTATGTTGTATGGAAGGCGATCGTTAGATGAGCTGACTCCTGTAAGCACTTAGAAGGATGCCCGGCGTCCATCAAGGACAAGGGTAAACAGTGGCTGGTGTGATTATGGTCGTCATCAAGCCCTCTGCGATCCACGTGTGAGTGGCCTCTTGCGGGGCAGGTACTGAAGGGTCGCCTGAAACTGTAACGTCGCGGCCTGTTTTTACAATATTTCTGTAGTCCGTTAGACTTGAATTGAATCCTGAGCAGAATGACTCCAGGTTCACATTACATTTGCCAGTTAAGGTAATTTTTAAAAATTGTTTTGAGAACGGCAATATATATTTCAATACAAAGGCTTTAATTTTCGAATAGTGTGTTTAATAGTATAAGGATATGTTGATATATTGAATTCATAAAGCAAGATATAAAGGACATTTTCAAAGCAGTAAAATAAGGTAGAATTTTTAAATGCATGCATATTTATATCTACTTATATATGACCATTTAAAAGAAAAATGTAAATGCAATAGGACTAATTAAAAAGATATTGCTTGTTTTTAATAAAAAATAGCAATAGTGTGTTTCTTTCTGCCCCAGGGAAGAATATTCTTCCCTGCTTCCTGTTCCAATAACAGTTCTCTGACCTGCCCGCAGCCCTGTCTATGTCGTGGTGAAATCGAATGCAGTCAGCGTAAGGGTCACGTCGACGAGCAGCTTGGCTCTCGTCACGTCTGCACTCCACCGACTCCCGGTGTCAGCCCAATGTGATATCATCAAGCTGACGCCAGTATCGCCGGAACCATCCGGGCAAGGCACTTTGGGTCTGACTCACGGGAACACGGTGATGTTGGCTTTGAGGCATTCACGTCCAGCTCGCGGAAAGCACCCACCTCTTCCTACCTGCAGGCTTATTTGGATGGACCAGGCACTTGTCGGTCAGGTGCTTTGCACCTCTAAACCCCTCGTTGTTGGCTATCCACGTCTAAAACGTCCAATGTTTCCAGACGCGGCCAGACACAGGGGACGCTGTCATCAGGGAGACCCCGCTTCCTCAGGGAAGCCATTCGAAAGCACAGAGGAACTCGGCACTTGTGAAATTGAAAAGGGAGTCCAATAATTTCTAGTCTCGACTTAGTAAAGACATTGAGAAAGTCTTAAAGGGCCAATGTCCTGGCTGTCCTTTCCTGGAGACATTTATTTATTTATCTATTTCTCTATCTATCCAATTAATTAATTAATTAGTTTGTTTGTTTCTTTGTTTCTTTGTTTAGGGGAGGGGGCTATGAAGCAATCTTATTTTTAAAAATAACTCTTTTTTTCCCACGTATGAGTTTTTGTTGCAACCAACATATAACACTAAACTCAGGCGGGTCAGTCCAGCTTCTACGGCCTCTTCAAATATCATCGACAGTTTAAGAGGAGCAACATATAAACTTGTTTTAATACACTCTCTTTCTCTGTTCTCATCCTCGATGTAGTTCCAAATTAGAGAAAGACATTCTTTTTCTCCCATACTCTGAAGTTATGGCTTCATGGCTAGCCTGAACATTTTAACATATTTTCTGCGGCAGAGCAAAGCAATGGCCACCGTGCAGATAAACATCTACGGAGGCATTCTCTGCCCATTTCTGTAAAGCCAAGAATCTCAGTAAGTGCTTCAGCATGTTTCAAAGACACTGAGCAATGGACCGAGACTTCTCTTTAGAAGGGCTCTTACGACACGTGAGCTAATCACGCCCCTTGCAGCAAGGCTGTGGACGAGGTGTGTGCTGGATCTCTAGAAGTAAGATCTTTTCATTGTCTGTGGGAGTCTCTAGATGGAACAGACTTTGCCAAAATTGACACATGCACTGTCTGCAGAACACGCAGGCGGATGAGCACATTCTAGCTTGCACTTGGACAGGTTACAAGCATTCTTGTGTTTTGTGTCTCCCACAGTTCCTCCAAAATCTTCGCGGAATCAGAAAGACCGTCCGAAACTCCCTTTTTCAAAGCAAAGTCCCTAAGAGCTGGGGGTGGGGTTGGGGGGAGACACTTTCCGTTGCTGGGACTGGTCACAGCACTCGACGTACTGCAGGAAGCGTGGTCCTCGCCGAGCTGACGGAGCCAGCTCTCCAGGTAAGTGCCCACACACCTCTGGCAAAACCCGCCCCTTTCTTTGCCCACAATACATTTCAGTTTAAGGTGCGGAACGTTAGTCGGTTTCTAGAGCAACCAAGGGACACACACCGTGACGTCTTCTTTCACGTGGCAATACGTCGAATGGCATGGAATACAGTCACTTTGGAATGATCAGAAGTTGCAGATTATTTTTCAAAGAAATGAAATTTAAACTCACCAATATCCTGCTACCAAGAGGCTAGAAAAGTTGATATTTTGGTAACTTTTCTCAAATAGAAACTGAAATATATGTCATGATATAGGTTTTTTTTTTTTCCAACAGCAATGCCTTTCATGTCTAACTGAATTCAAGTGCAAATAACGTGTCCAAGATACAGAAACATGAAATTTCAACCCGAATGTGACAACGGAAAGCCCGAGTCGGACACGGTTTCTCTGGGTTTCTCTGGCTTACTACCGATGGAGTTTGTGGGCGGGCGACACGTGCCCCGGACCCGCCTCCGCGGCCACCTGCTCAGCCTTTCGTGTCTGAGCCCAGCTGCACCCGGCGGCAGCAGAGAGGAGCTCGGGATTCGCTCACACAGCTGAACCGCCAAACCTCTTCCCTCCCGGCGCGGCTCCACCTCCTTGGTTGGCGTCCGCCACCCACCAGCCCTTGGACTCTCCACTGGCTTTCAGTCTGAACGATGCACCATCATTCAAGACCCATGCCTTCTGGCTCCTGCAGATGGCCAACGTCAGGTGACCTTAGGCTGATCAGACAGAGGAGTTAGGGGATCTCGGTAAAATTTTACATGACTAAATGCAAAGCAACTTTCCCGCACCCCCTCCCAAAGAAAAGAAATTGCCTCATAGAAATCTTCAGATCCCTCTCTTTCTGCTGGAGAGAGGCACTGGGTAAGCAGTTGGCTGCAATTTATATCAACTGCATCGTGATCCTTTTGTATAAGGTATGTATTCCTTGCTTTCTTTTTTCATGTGTTTATCCATTTAAATTAACAATAGTTTTAAACAAACCCGATTATATATGGGGATTTACAGCGCTGGAGTCCTGTGTCCAGCATCTCTCTAGTCTATGTAATCAACATTGTAAATGAGAAATCGCAACTGGATTGTAAATATCTTAAATTTTTCTGCATATGATATTTTGCCAAAGGCTGGCACAAGACCGCCCTTCCCAGAGCTAGCCAAGGCTGCAGGCTTGTCCTCTTGGAGGGCTCAAAGAGGGGGAAGGCTCCGGGCTGTCACGGGGAAGCCCAACACGGGCTCCAGGTGCAATGCCTGGGAGATGTTTTTCTCCTTGTGGTGAAGCAGGTAGGAGAATCTTAACACTGAACCCTCGAAGGTATTAATTACTTTGCAGGTGGAGCGGATGGCGTAACTAAGTCTTAAAGAACAAAGGTGTTTGTTTTTGTTGCTATTGTTAAAAAATTTAAAAAAGAAGTGCTACTGGCTGACATTGGCCCTGATATAGAAACATGGATGGCACATGTTTCCGGGACCATCGGCCTGGTGGCCTGGCCAGTCTTCAGCACCCCTGTGTTTCTTCCGGTCGTGAACCCCACACTGCACCAGCACCCCAGCCCTCACCCCGCTCTCCTCCACTCGCCACGTGCAAAGCCATGCGCACAGGCCATAGGACGCACCCCCCATCCTCCTCGGCTGACAGCGTTCTGAAAAGCATCTTACATCAAATGATGTATTAAAACACCGGGAGAGCAAAGGCCCTGGAAGCAGCTTATAATTAGGGTGGCGACATAATTTATTAGGCACACTTGGACATTTTGGAGAGCGAAAGGACAGTGCTCTAAATAAAACGCTGGGACAATGGGCATGAATAGGGCTGTTCGCCTAGAGTTGACAGATGAGCGATTCAGTTACCTAGTTACAGATATTTCTCTGAACAAGACTGATCTCGTGCCGCTTAAAAGATGTTATATTACTCTAGATATCACGTGTTATTTTTAAAAGTCATTTATCCGAATTTAGAGGATAGTTATTAATGATATGGAAGACCAATCGAATTTTGCTGTAATAGTCAAAATAAAAAGTACTATGAATCATACAGAAGCCTGGACTTATTTGCAGAAAACACATTTCTTTTCCCCCCACAAAGCAGCTTTTCTGGCCATTGAAGAAAACAGACTGGACAAGAGAGTCACGTGCGCGGCCGCCCGGAAGCGCGCAGCCGCTCCCTCTCCGTCGTGCATCGTCCGGGGCGCTGTACCTCCCTCCGCTCCTCGGCAGTCTAAGTTTTCTGGATAATCGGGCCGAGTAGGACTTAGCCGTGTCCCTAAACTGCACCGCTGCTGAGGCGGAGAGTGTGGCCCGTGGCAGCCATGCGGAACCACGTGCACCGCGGGTGTGAAGATGCCTGGGTGGGGAGGAGGAGAGTGACAGCCGTGTGTCAAGTCTCTACTGTCCCCGTCGCCGTGGCAGCATGGAGCGCCTGGTTAGACTTCCTGTGGGTTGTGGGTCATGCATCTTTTTACGAGGGCGAGCAAAGAGATTTCTGGGGTGGCTAAGGTTGGCGTCCTCCCAGGCTCTGAGCCGCCACGCGGCCGGCAGGCCACACGCTGGCTGACAAATAGGCCTCAGAAGCTATTTCCAGGGCTGCCGATGGCCTTAAAATAGGGCATTCTGGGAATTTGAAAAGATAATGCCTGGGGTTTCTAGTAGGATTTGATTATTCTGAGTGACAGGGCCCCCCCCCCCATAATCCCACACGTAGGGGAACATTTAGAGAAGAAGGCGAAGAAGGTCACTGAGAAGGTGCCTCGGACGGTGAGCTGGGGTGCCTGTGTCAGCCGCACTCCATTAAGGGGAACCCAGTCCCATAATGAATGCCTGGCTACGGGGCCCAGACAGCAGCGTGACTATGACAGTGAATTCCCAGAGCACCGTTCGCTTTCGGGAAGAGGTGCCATATTTGAACACTTGCGCCTTGACCCTTGGTCCTTAAGGAAAAAAAAAAAAAGAAAAAAGAAGAATTTCTCAACCAACTATGGTTAACCTAATACATAAAAAAAATCACCAACTTAAAACAGTATCAAGTCCAAATTGGGATTATTTAAATAGCTTATAATATCGTTTTTAGTGAAAGCTCTGTCTCTGTGACTCTGTAAAGGACTCATTCTCAAGCTAGAACTTTCATTAAGGAAACAGCTCAAGGAATTATTATTGTCCTTTAATTAGAATTTTTCATGTGATAAATTACCAATTTCTCCCAGGAGTTTTTTACCTTTTGGTTCCAGAGATTCTGTTTATTTAAGTTTAGATATTCAGTTTAAGCTAACGGACACGTTTCAGACAATTTTCCCCCCATAACTAATTATATCTCCCTTTATAAGTTATTTCCATGTATAAAATATGATAAACTTGGAAACACAATAAATATATGTCAGGAAACATTTAAAACCTCCATGAACATTTGTATAATATCAAACTGTATTTTAAGATATTTTATTGAAAATGCTATAGCCATCGCCTTCCACTTCCTTCCATATTGTTAAAATAGATTTAAAAATAGCAAGTCAAGATTAGCATTTGAATGGCAACACAACAAATGTTTATGAACCGATTAACAGATAAACAAAATGTGGTCTCTTCGTTCCTACCATAGAATATTATTCAGCTCACCAAAGGAAGGGCGTGCTGACTGACACCTGCTACGTGGGCTGACCCTGAAGACGTGATGCTCAGTGAAGTCAGCCTGACACAGAAGGCCACACAGTGTGTATTTCCATTTATGTGAAATATCTTGAAGAGTCACATGCACAGAGATAGAAAGTAGGTGGGTGGTCACCCAGAGCCGGGTGGCAGGAGTGACTGCTAGTTGGTATATAGTTCCTTTTGGGGGCAATGAAAATGTTCCAAAACATTTAGTATTAGTATATATTATATCCTCATATATACACTAATATGCTAATATATTAGTATATACTAATATATTAGAATATATTAGTATACTCACAACTACATGAATATACTAATAGCCATGGAATTGAACTGTACATTTTTAAAGGGTGAGTTTCATGGTACGTGAATTCTATCCCAATAAAGATGCGATTCAGCCCGCGGCAGACACGGGCGGGCTGCTGGTAGGTTGGGAGCCCGGAGGAAGAGTGACCGACCCCAGGTGTCCTCCTCTGAGCTGCCTCCCTCGGGCTGGGCCTCCCGTGGTGGCTGACCTCGGAGCTCCTCTCCCACCTGACGGGCCTGGGGCGGATTCCACCTCCCCTGGGTGGTCCTGGGCCTTGGCACTGTCACCTCTTTCCTTTTAACCCTCCATCCAGGAAATGTGCAGGGGACCAGGAGTATGACAGTGAGAAATGGAGATGTCACCCGACCCACATGGGGTTCACAGTCTAGTAGAGAAACTTCATTACGTTTAGAAAAATCGCAGAGGACGTGAAGTGTGAAGAGTTCTGTAGTCACACAGCCCTTTGCCGGTAAAGAAGAAAAGGTCTTTCCCTCCCCCCAGTGTCAGGATGGCCAGCCGCCTCCCCGAGGTGCGTGCGAGGTCTCAGTAAACTTGTTTGTGAGGTGCCCTCTGCGGGCACGCCCTCGAAGCCGTGTCTCCCCTGTCTCACACGTCCGAACCCCCAGGCTGCCTTCTTGCTTTTCTTCCACTCTTGATCAAAATCCAGAACTTTCCCACCGTTCCCCAAACCCCGATTTCACTCCTGTCATCTCCGAGTCCAGCAAACTCGAGCAGACCCACGAGAAGGGCCCGCTGGCCTCAGCGCCGGCATCCTGCCCATGAGCATGCAGACAACGCTCCCCAAACACCGTCCTCTCCTACACCCTCGTCCCTTCAGAGCCTCAAGGTTCGCTGCGTCCGTGGTACTCAGCCCTCGCTTTGGAAAGTTGGGGGTGCTCGCCTCCCACTGTTTTCCTGACCCGGAAAGAATCCCACCGAACTATGTTCTAAGAGCAAAGAAAAACAGAACTGACACCCGTGCGCACGAGGCAGAATTTGGTTAAAACCTTGTGAATCCCGTTGAAGCCGCCTGGGTGCCCTTCTGCAGTTTGCTCTCCTGCAATGTGACCACCATCCTAAGTTTGGTCTGAGCCACCACGCCCCCTATCCCCACCCCCTCCCCTCACCCCCGCCGGGCTCCTGTAACTAAGAGTTTGTCATGCTCCTCGGCGCACGGGCCTGATGTCTCACTCAAGGGATCATGCGAGGGTGTCATAAAGGAGAGACTTCACGTTCGGGCTGGAGTTATCACATCTCATGGACGCTGATATTTCATAGAGAGACAACCCATCTCATTACCTTTTATGTGATTTGCTCTAATAAACCATTTCCCACCCGCCACACTGATGAATTAAGAGACTTTAAATAAAAAACCAGACTACATCACATCCATCATAAATTCGCTCTAACTTAGATGGCAGTCCAGAATTGACTTTTATAAACCTTCAGCCCCTAAAATTCCCAGGTGTCTTTCAAAGAGTAACCCCCATCACCCCACTTATAGTTGTTACGGGCTTAGAAATCAATCGGTATGCAGCCTTCATGCCGACACACCCCAAACATCTATGGAGACCTCAGTGCTCTGTGGTATGAATTGCCTAATAAACAGGTTTCAAAATGCAACAGAATAAAATAGTGAATACCACACACCAACCAAAACCCTTATAAAACCTTGTAAAACCTCTGTCAAGAAAATGCACCGAACTTGCTTCACGACCTGCTCTATTAGGCACCAAAATGTTTGCATATTTAAAAGCTTTCATGGTAGAGAAAGTCATTTATTTTTCTTTATGGGTCATTTACTTTCCTGCATGTTAAGTTAACAGGAGGGGGAAAAAGCTGACATTTACTCTAATATGTTACTTGACATAAATATGTATGAGTCTCAAATACATTCCTCCCAAGAATACAGCTGTGTGACTCAGTGTTTGGTCCCACAGGCTCTAAGGAAGGCTGTGGTAATGTCTTCTTAACTGTCCCTTTCCCAAAGGGTCACCGAGAAAAGCCCTGTGACAAATTTCTAGTTCATTTGTTATCTTTCCGGTTATCCAGATACTAATCTCTTAGCACATTTAAGGAACTAAAAGGAATATCTTAAAAAGTTTAAAAAAAAAAGTTAAAAGGTCACATGTGTAATTGTTCATACATTTTATTAATACCTGGAATCCTTGATAATCCGGAAAACCACCGCCTCTGACAGTCATGAATCTTCTCTCCCTCGTCGTTTGTCTTTGGGCTGGGAAGGGAAGTGGTGGCGTTCTGAGTTAGTTCTGTGTGACAGTCAGCCTAAGACAGCACCGTGATGAAGATCTCAGATTCTGGGAGTGGGAAGCTTGGGTATAAATCCTGACTTCACCACTACCTTGCTCTGTGACCCGGGGGAACTTATGTTGAAACCACCTTGAAACCTCAGTGTCCCCATTTATAAAGCAATAAAACCAAAGACTACCACGGGGTTCGACGCAATAAAATTCGTGACTGCCCAGGCGGGGTACCCCCTGGGTTGGTGTGCCCTGCTCGACCTTACTTGATTTGAACATGGAACTTTTTAAAGTGTCCCCAGGTGTTTGAATGCAAGAGCAGCGTCAGCAGCGGGCAGCTCCGTTTGTCCGGGTCTCTGGAGAGCTCAACAGTCCTTTAGGGGTCCCAGTGGGTGAAGGATTGGGGCGCAAAGCGAAGATACCTCAAATACCCCCTGACCCGAACGAGTGCCTCGTAGGGGTTTGGGGGGACCTCTCTATGTCCCCTTTCCTTCCCAGGGTTCACACTCTCTCTAAAACTGCTCTCAAGATGGCAACAATAGTCTCGTGACCCCAAACAGGTCTGTCCTCACGAAACACCGTCGTCCTCAAAACAGCACAGGATTACCGCTTCACAGTTCTGGTGGCTGGCCTGACACGGGTCGCACCGGGTCAAATCGGGACACGGACAGGACTGGCTCCCTCTGGAGGCCGCAGAGACAGCGTTCTTCTGCCATTTCGTTTCCAGAAGCCTGGGCGGGGGCTTTCCACGTGGAGGGGCAGCTCCACGCGTGTCCTGCCCCCAGTCCCAAGCCCCAACGCACCTTCCGACCTGTCCCCGTCCAGACCCCGGACGGGGAACAGCGGCAAAGCCGGAGCGCACGCAGCTAACAACGCCGGGCTCCGGGACGCGGCGGAGCTGGGGAAGCAGGAGATCAGGACCCATCAGCCATCGATGCTGGCTGCACCCTCTACATCCCTGAGCTGCGCAGGCGCTCAAAGCACGGCGGCGGCGTGACGGCCAAGGAGCCTGCGCCCTGCACAGGAAAACGAGAGGGCGCGCGGAGGATGCGCGTCTCCGCTCCATCCCTCCCTCATGGCTGGAAGCGGCCTCCCCGCCCTCCCTGCACGCGATTGGTCCGGCTGCTGACATGTGACCGCAGCCCGGCCAATCAGGTTCTCGCCTCGATTCCATCTGTCAGTGACAGGCTTAGTTGGTACCCAGGAACGCTACCGCCGTGGGGTCCCCTAGAGTAGCCCAGCGGAGAAAGGGGGTGACAGCGTGGAAAACAGGGGACCACAGTAGTAATCACTTAGGCTCATCGAGCACACGCGTGTCTCAGGCTCTGCTCCAAGCGCTTCGAATGTGGTTAATCTTCAGGACAACCTTGAAGGGCATCATCGTAGCTATTTGACAAATGAGGGAACTGAGGCACAGTTAGGAAAAGAAAAATCAATAACGGGGTGCCGTTAGGGCCCAGAGACAGAGAACGACTGATTAGCTGCTGACCATCTAAGGCCCGATGGGATAAAATCGATACAATCGCGCTCGGCTTACGAGCAGTGTCCCCCTGCGCTGCCATCCGGTGTCACCCAGCCTGCATGAGGTTTGCGCAGGGGCTCCGAGCCCTTCCCCCAAGGGTGTGCCACAGGCCGCGGGCTCTGCGGAATGAAAGGGGCTGTCCCCTTCTCACTCCCCGAGGTCCTCAAGATCAGCATGATCATTCCTTACGAGGCGCAGGTGACATCGAAGGCCCTCTCTGGACCGTCTCACCCACGAATGCCACCCCTCGATGTTCTTGCCAAGTGCCCGTTTGAGCCTCAGTGCACACACTGTTCATGTCACTGGGTCCTTATCACCACCACCTCACTTCCTAGAAACCAATCTCATGTCATTCATTCGGGCAAAATGTCGGGAAGTTGTCACTTGAATTAACTGTGACCCTGGAGCTCCAAAGTTTGAGAAATCTGACTGACTGCTAAAAGCATTTTCCTTGAACAGCTCCATAAAGCAGACAACAAGATTAATGGCTGGTTATAAAATGGTCAATTTGCGGGTTGCGGGATGTGGCACACTGAGGCCTGGTGGTATCCCGGATCTTTTTCCAGGATGGCGGAGGGTTTTTTTGAGGCCCAAGTGGCCCCCAAGTCCACCTTGCTGAAGCAGAGCCTGTCGGGCAGAGCCTGTCGGGCAGAGCCTGGTGAGGGGCCTGCTTCCGAGGCTCCCCAGATTGTGTCGGATCCATCCGCCAAACAGCCACGGCCGCCTGCTGGGGGTGCTGTTCTCCGCCCGCAGACAGCAGGGAGAAAAGCAGAGCAGACAGTCCCGCCTGCATGGAGCTGACATCTGAGAGGAGGAAGGCAGAAAAGCTAACGAGGTGAAGTGTATTGTACCTCGTATGAATGCTAATACAGACAGATCAAGCCCGAAGGGGGCTAGCAATTTGGGGTGGGGGTGAGGGTTGCAATTCGAAATAAGGTGGCTAGGAAGTGCATCCCTGAGAAAGTGGCATCTGAACCACTTGAGGTGGAAACACAGGAAAGCCTGATAATGATGTGACCATGGTGATGATGAAAAGGGTGGCAGCGACCGTGAGCACCCATGTGGTGCTCAGTGCGTCCTAGGCACTGTCCCAACAGTTTGCCACGTTAATTCTTCATTTACAAATAAGCAACCTAAAGAGCAGAGAATTAAGAAGCCTGCAAGTGTCACACGGGCAGTGGGCTGCAGGGACATGCGTTGGCCCAGCCAGTCAGCTGCAGCGTCCAGGCTTCAAAGCACGATGGCCTGACGCTTCCCCGTGACCCAGCAGGCACAGGACCCTTGTGTGTGTTTGGAAATGTGTCAACGTGGTTTGATGGTCCTGCCCTGCTCCTCATTGTCCCTGTGACCCCGGAAGGCGTCGACCTCTTTCTGCTCAAACGGGGTGTCAGTGATAATACTGGGTTGCCGTGAACTTAAGTAAAATGAGTTGCAGACACGAAGCTCTTACAGGGGTCCCCGGCCCACGGTAACTGCTCTGTGAAAACGTGAGCACCATCATCACGGTGGTTGCCTCCTAACCGGGGGCAGGATGGAGGGGAAAACGCAGCCCTCCCTGGTGGGGAGTTAGGTGTCTCCGTGGAGCCTTGCCAGGCCTCACCTTCCCACGAGTCCTCCCCGCGTTTCTCAGCCAGCGAGCAACATGGCCAGAGAGACTGGTCCTTCTGTTCCCAGCCGTCAGTGGGGATCGACGGGATGTGCACACGAGAGGAGACAGAAAGGGGGTGAACCCCTGTGATCATCCCAGGGAGAGGCGAGAATCCTCAGATCCACCACGTCCAACTCAAGAGGAGACGGCGCTCAGATGCCTAAGCCAAGAGTGATATGTCTGTGCCGTCAGGAGGCGCTGTGAGTTTATAGTCTGCGGGACCATGGGTCACGTGGCCCTTTGTGTAATAATTCGGTCAGCGCCCGCAGACAGAAAGGACTAGCCTAGTATGGGGCCAGCAAGCAGAGAGGAGGCTAGAGAGACTCACGTTTATTTTGGACACGGTAGCACCGTGAGCATGTCTATTACGTTCTCCCGGAAAATCACTGTATTTCACCTTTCCGTGTATTCTCTTGAGAAGTCCCTGATTTCCTTAGCAGAAGCCTCTAGAAAACAATACTGGCCGAGAGACAAAGCCCCAGGCTGGCAGGTACATAACAGGGAATGTGTGACCCATGCCCGGTGGAGTGGGGTGGTCGCGGGGCATGGCAGAGGGGCGGCGGGCTCTCTGGGCGCATGGGTGCGGCTCGTGCGAACTGCCACCTGTTTTTCTCCAATTTACACATTCCCGTGTCTGCTCTCCATGACTTCGAGAAGCAGAAAATGCTCTTTAAGCCAATTATCTATGTACATTTCCCTCTTCATCTCTCTCTTGGGCAAAATTCCGATTTAATTTCAACCCACAGGCCAGTTGGGCCCATCGAGTTTGGATGACGGAGACGGTGCAGGTGTGAGATGGCTCTGGCCCAGATGCCACCTCTGTGCTGTTGCCGTGTGGAGAGAAACAATATCGGTTGTGTTTTAATGTTGAGTAAATGGCCTCAAAATGTCTCCCAGGCGCACAGGTGGATTCAGTAGCTGGCATTCCGGCCTGACAGTGTGCATGACATTCTAACTTGGGAACGTTAAAACTGTCCCCAATAGCTGTGAGATATCTATCTATGTCAGCCCATCAATAACCACACCTAGATCTAGGACAATCAGAAGACACAGAGCCAGGGAACTGGGACGTCTGGTCTACCGCTCGCTCACGTGCCAGGCTCTGGCTCTCGCTCAGCTGTTGCACGTGCCCCCGTTGGCTGTTGGCAGTCGCGGTGAAGTCACGCTGCTGGGTGGATGTCTTGCCATCTGACTTGAACACACTTGGCTCAATCCATAGCATGACTGTCCTGAGGCTAAACCACCTCTGACTCACGCCCTCGCACTGTGCCCCGCATGGAGGTTAATCTCCACCTGTGCGTTGGTCGGCTCCTCGCCCCACCGTGAGAAGGTAGAACAGCTAAGGACGACACCGACCCAGCACTCCGGTGACATAGCTTTTCGTCTCACCGATCCCAGTATGGCAGCAGAACAAATGTCACAGGCTTGCGCGCAGTTCCGTGACTATTCCCATAAATGCCGGCGCTTCCTCTCGGCGTCTGTCCTCCGTCAGGGTGAATCTCCCCTAAGACATTTCTCCCCCAATCCTTCGTGCCACGAATCCACTAAAGCCAAAACCCCGGAGAATCTGAGATTCGCTGGGCGCCCTCCTCCGTGTGCCGTGCAGCAGTTGATGGCTCCAGTGGTCTCGTGTGGACATAAATACGGGTATTTGCTGCAGAGTCGCTGAAGTAAAGCTGTAAAACTGTCGGAACACACCCAAAACCCTGCCCAGAATTGCTTCCGCGTCCCTTCCCGCCAAGGCTCTCCGAGCACGAACGACTAAGGAGTCACAAGTCTTTCCTCTTGAAAGGAGTGGGGGAAACCACCTTGTGCCACAGTCTTTTCTAGAATCAAAACCTGGACCGACAGGGCATTGGCGCCTAGCAAATAACAATCAAAACAGGAGCCCTACACTGTCTGAACACGGCTCAGAGACAGTGAGACCCGACTCCTGGGAGAACGAGGAAAAAAATCAAAGGCGACCCCCAGCCTCCAGATCCCATCACCGGTCACCCAGAAGCTCGGGGGAGGGCTGATTTCCTGGCAGCTCCTCTCACCCCAGGGAGACCAATGGAGAAAAGAGGCAGAGGCCATAAATGGAACTAACAGTAAATGAGAAGGTTGGGTGGGTGGTTGTTTCTTTGCTTCTTTCTTCTTTCCTTTTCAAACATTTTATTTCCTACCTCCTCCCAAGCTCCCACTCAGCCTGAGCTCACATTCTGTACAGCGGACAACAATCAACAAGTCGTGCTCTTTCTCCCCGAAGCAAAAGGCACCATGGGCATTTGCAAGGGGCACCACCAGCTCCCCGACAGCAGGGCGGCCTCCGCGTGTGGGCGGCCGAGCCCCAGCACGCAACTGTCACCGAAGGCAGGCGACCGCTCAGTGTCTTATGAGTGCAAGAACGAGGAGAGGAACACATGCAATCTAGTTCCAAGCTTCTTTTTCCGAGTTCCCTTCCCGCGGAGCGTCCACGCGTCCCTGCTGAATGCCCCGCCCCCTTGCTCGGCTTTCCTGGCGGCCGCCACCTCCAGGGCGCGTCCTTTCCGTGGCTGTGTCCACACCCTTCCCCGGCTCGCGCCCTCCCTGCCCGGGCACCCCGCCTCCCTTTGGACAGGCTCTTCGGGGCCTGCGCCAAAGGTGGAGCGGGCAGAGCCTTCAGGGTCGGAGGGTGCTGGCAAGTGGACCCCCACTTGGGGGCACTGGGAAGGGCATCCCTGGCGCTGCGGGCACCTGCTGGCAGACGCCGATGTGATGCGCAGGCACGCCAGGTCGGGGAGCCACGTCGCTCAGCGGGTGTTCGCTCCGGGGGCGATCCACCGTCGTTCGCTCTCAGAAATGGCTACAATCTTTACTGCCGAGTGATCGAGCTGATCGATGATCGTTATGAAACGGGAAAATAAAGATAAAGACCGCGTGACTCGGCGCGGGAGAGACAGCCACGGAGAAGCGGCACGGCGCCGAGTCACGAGGACGTCACTCGTTCCTTTTCGCAGTGCCAGGGAAGGGGACGTTGGCCCTGGGAGCGTCGTCCTGGGTTGCGTAGGGACGTCTGTCCGTCCCGCCGTGAAACTCAGCCGCAGGACGAACCGCGCACAATCTGGCGACTCGCAAAGCTGTGCCTGGGCTCCTGGGGGCAGACGGAATCAGGACGGTTCTTTCCCCGGCGGGCGGTTGTACCCCCGGAAACCAACTGTAAAGGTTTCTCTTCAGGAGGAAACATATCCTCAGTTCAAGTAATTGAAAACATTTTTCTGAAGTGTGTTAGTAAAATACTTCTCCTGAGGCAAAGCCGCTGAATAATTTACAGGTGCTATGAAAACATATCATCCCGCGATTTGTGCTTTATCTGATCCTCGAGGCTCCCCGGCCTGAAGCTCTTTGCTATGACCCACGCCATCCCACGCCGGCCAACACCGGCCCATGCCGGCCCACACCGGCCCATGCCAGCACACCTCACCCGGGGGAAACAGCTGGCTCCCTTTGGCTGTGTGCCTTGACATTTGGCCCCCTGTCCCTGCAGGAAAAACCACGGCTTAAGGACACTCCCGCGTTCTGAGCAGGACCAGCAGGGCCCTGTAACGCCAGTGCCGGAGGCCGTTCATGACAATTTACCATGTTTGTCAAAAACTTTCACTACCGGACGCTTGTCTACAAGAAGGGGTTTGCTGAGCCAACTGCTAAACAAAAACAGACCGGGCCCGGGGCCCGCGGTGCAGCCAGGAGCCCGGGGCAGGATGCAGAGGGTGCCGTGTTCCCGTCCCCGAGTCCATGTGCTCTGCTGCATGTCACATTTTGGGGGAGAAAGCTGTAAGTCTTTCTGAAAGAATTTACATTGGCTACGGGCGAGGGGACCGGGCGAGGCGAGGCGGGGGCAGGCTTGCAGGTGCCAGTCTGTGAGGAAGAACGTGGACCACCCTACGCCGCCCACACCCCAGCAGGGCGGGTGGCCGCAGAGGCGGTGGCAGAGGACATGAAGCTGCACGCGCCCGCAGCGGTGCCCTGGGCCAGTCCGCAGCTCCTCACTGCCCCACACCGCCTCTTCCTCTCTGGCCCGCCGAGGTTTCATCTCAGACGTTTTCTCTGGTCGTGTTCTAATCACTAACTAGAAGGTTGGGTCACTGACACTTCCTGGCAGCTCACGGAACCTCAGGGGACCCTGGAGAACTGTCAGTCCCTAGCGACCCCACACTACGGGGCACTATTTTTTTTTTTTTTAATAAGGACAACGACATCTTAGAGTTACAGATGTTAAGAAGGGGGGTCATGATGGAGACAGCCAGCGCCCAGCCACCCCCCCCCCCACAGTTAATTAACTTTCAGAGCGGCCCGGGAGGCAGGCACGGGCTTGACTGGCGTTTTAAATGAGGTGGCCCACGCTGGCGGACTTCAGTAATTTCCCCCACGAAACGTGCTGTCATCGGCAGGGTCTGGCGCTGACATCCTTGTCACCACCCCAAGGCTCCCTCTCCATTAGCGCGTAGCTGGGCCGAGCCCACTGAACCCAAGCCCCAACCGTTGTCCTCCGTGGGTGCAGCTGCCCGGCGTTTGCCTCCCACAAAAGTGGAGGTCCCTGGGCCGCAGCGCCCCTCTGAGAGTCGCTGCAGCCTTGGCTCTTCGGGCCCTCGGTATGACTACATTGGAGCCAGGGACTGGGGCGGGTTAAGGGCTGGACCTGAGCAGTGTGTTGGTTTGCACAGTAGGGCCCCCGACCCTGGTGCAGCCTCACATGAGCTGCCCCAGCCGCCTGGGTCCCTTGCCTGCCAGCCTGGGGAAGTGACAGGGGGCAGCCAGGGACGTGTCTGAGAAGGAAACGAGAGGGGTCGACATTGGGCTTCGTAAGTAATGAGGCGTCTGAGCGTTCAACATGCAAAACGCAACGCGCAAACGGGCCCTGTGCGCATGCGCGGGCTTCCCGCTCGCTCCGGTGGGCGGCCGGCTTTGCGGTCTCCGCCGGGTGCTCGCTCACCTGGACCTGCGGGCCGGGGACCAGCACCGAAGGGGGTCGGCCTCGGGCTTCTCCTTCCGTGTCACCCTCAGGGTGGTGTGGAAGAATTAGAGGATGAGACGAGAAGTGAATTAATATATGCGAGGAGAGCTCAGGCACTAAAATCTTATCAGAATTCGCTGAAGCCTCTCGAGATTTTAAGAGCATCCAATTTCTGTTGCAAAGATAAACAACGACATTGAAGAAACAGCCCCAAACAAGCGATTCGCGTGATGATCGGAGGGGCCTTGTTGGCCGAGTGGTTTGCGGCCCAGAGCCTGGGCAGTAATTAAATCAGGAGGCTCCAGAATTGCCTAAGCCTAATTATCAGGAAAAAAAAAAAAAAAGACGAAGGTTACAGAGCGTGGGAGCAAACGCGTGGGGGGTGACGGGAGGCTCCCGGCCATAGGTCGCGGCCATGGTAACGGGGGCGTGGCCCCATCCGCAGGCTCGGGGAAGCCTCAGAAGTGAAAGATGTGCCCCCCGCAGGCAGGCAGGTGGGGGGTGCGCCCCTGCCCTCGCCTTGATGGCTGTTTCTTGGAAAGAGGAGACAAACGGCAAGCCCGGAAATCACGTGGCACAGGAAAGGTCACCGTAGCAGAGCTGGCCACTGCCACTCAGAGCAGGTGTGAAGGGTTTAGGGCGTCTCAACTGCGTCCGGGGCGGGACGGAGAACGTGATCCACAGCGAGGAGCGGCCGTTTCCTGTCACAGCCAAGCGTGCGATGCTGGCCCGATGCTGGCCCAGGTGCCACTGCTTCAGGCGCTGTGCGGTCGGGGACACCCCCGCAGAGCAGCCTGCCACCCCTCCCTGGAGGCGTGCATGAGCGCGACTGTCACAGCCGTGGGGACCGGCCAGCCGCGTGCGCGCTCACCTGCCCGTAAAGGAAAGCCTTGGGCTGGCGGGAACCCACGTGGTGTGTCCCATGAGCCCGTCCCCGCCCCAGGCCCCATCACCTACCTCTAGGACACTCCCCAGCCCCAGCCCGCCGCAATGCTCTCAGCATTGCCCCGTTTGGTGGGGAGATTTCTGACTCTTGCCCTAATTCAGCTTTATTGAGGTGCAGTTGACATGTAGGAGGTGTGTGTTTAAGGTGCACAGCGTGATGGCTCAATTTACGGACCCTGTGAGATGATGACCACAATCAAGCCATGGACTCGTCGCCGCCTCCCGTGCGTGTGCCTGCGTGTGCGTGTGTGTGCTGAGAACATGCAACGTCTGCCCTCCCCGTGAGTTCCATACGTCCATGCACCGTTATTCCGTGTGATCGCCACACTGTGCGTCAACCCCCAGGACGCATGCACCTTGTCACTGACAGATAGCCTTTAACCGGCATCGCGTGACGTCGCTCACATGGCCCGTTCCCAGCACAGGGCAGAGCCGGCTGTAGCAGTGTGACGCGCTCCTCACGCTAAGGAAATAAAAGCCTTGTCCCACGATACCGTGTCCAGTGGCGCCCTTCCCTAGTGGGGTCCCAGGGAAGGGTGGCGAAGGGCCCCATTTACCTCCAGAGGGCTGGCAGGGACCTCGGTCGTGCCAATACTTGTTCTGCACAGCCTGAGAAGTCACCCTCCTGTGTCAAAACCTAAAAGTTCCTGCATGTGAAAAGTCCTGATATGGGGAAACTTCGATTTGCATTAAAAAAGCAAAACAAAAATCGTTTCTAACATATCTGAAGCAACCCAGAACCTGACTTATAAACATGTCATGCATCCATAAATTTTTCAGGACCACTGTCGAGGACTGTTTTGTGAGATACCGCCGAGGTTGATAAGCAAGAGCCAAAACAGAAACTCCCTCCAGGCTCTGGCAGGCACCAGGGGTCAGTGAAGGCAGCTGGGGTCAGTGATGGGGACACACTCAACTGCACACAGGAGCGAACGCTCTGGCTGAAAAGGCAGCCACGGGCTGGACGGACCTGCTGCCAGGCGGAATGCCGACACACTGCGTGTGAAGTTTCAAGTTTCTCAAGAAAAACAAGAAATTTAGAATCTCCTAATTCTGCATCATCAGTAAATAATGCAGTGTTTTAAAAGCAAACAATGCACATCTTGAGCTGTGTTTGCCTCAAGAGCCACTGTTTTTTAACCTCTGGACTACGATGACCCTGATTGTGTGATTCTAGTTCCACTGGAAGGTGGACGGGTTTTGTTTTGTTTTGTTTTTGTTTGTTTGATAGTTTTAAGTAGGTAAACCTTTGGGGCGCAGATCTTGGCCTCCTGTCCATCATGTCCCCCAATCCTTATTAAAAGCTCTTTCTAGCGCCACAGACTCTGCCACAAACAGGAAAAACGTTTCGTCTCACTCGCTGATCAGCAGCTGGAGCGGGAGACTCCTCTGTCCGGGGAAGGAGGGGGCTCCGGCAGGAGGCTGTGCTGGGATCGATTGGTGACGTCTGCCCTAAGCATGTGCTAGACGGTGGTGACGAGCATTTCTTATCTCCACCATTCTGGCTCATAAATAAAGTGTAAATTCCAACATGCAGTTCAAAGTTTTTAGAGACATTCATAGCCCCATACAATGCCAATCCCTTTTCCCCAACACGTACCCGGTACAACCTCCCCTCCCCCGCACACATGTCCACGACGGGACTTTTCACATCGTGTCCTTACGCTCCTCCAGACTTATGAGCTCTGCCCTCTGAAATGCCATCTTTTCTTACTCTCGTTTGCCTGGTGAACTCCTAAATTCAGCATCCAGATCCAACACCTCCTCTCTTCCACGTCCGACCTAGATCTCTAATCTCGATTCCTCTGTGTTCCCACCACACTGTGTGCTCGTGTTTACAGAGACGTTTTCCAAATTGTATTGTGGCTCCTCTACTACACTGTGAGTCGCTCAGGGTCGTAAGTCATGTCCCAACCACCTGTGTATCCCTAGCAGCTAGACAGCGACGGTTTCTGGTTAGTTGTGTGGATGGACGGATGAGTAGTTGTGGGTTTCTGGGTTAGTTGTGTTAGATGGACGGATGAGTAGGTGGATGGATGAATGGATGGATGTGTGGACGGATGGGTGGGTGGATAGGTGGATGGTTGGATGGATGAGTAGGTGGCTGGTTGGAGAATTACAGCTACTGAACAAAAAAATTGAGTCAATGGCATCTCTCAGTTCAAATTTCCCCAAACTTCAGTTACTCATGTGGCACTTCCCCAATTTCTGCCGTATCCACATTCCCAAAATCACTTAACGATGTTTAAGTTTAAATAAAAGAGCACAGCATGGTGCTTTGAATTCAGACAGTGAGAAACTCTGTCGGTGATTTGTGCGATCTGCTCCCGCCCCCTTCCAAGCCCCTGCTGTGGCAGAAGGCAGCGTTCCTGCCGAGGCTTCACGCCCAGGGGCACACCTGGCTGCGCACCTGTAACTCAAGCAGGAGCGCCCATTAGTCATGGCTTTCACGTTGTCCTTACATTGCTTTCCATCCACACACATTCAAATCAATCTGAGAATTAAACACGAAAAAAGCAGATCTGTCACCTACCTTGTCAAGAACCATGTCACAAACCTCCAGTGGCATGTGCGCCGTGCTCGAGGAAGCAGTGATTCCAGTGATTTGTTCTCGAAAGGACACGAGCTGACACATCTCACGGACCCGCTGATCATTTTGAAGACGCCACCGGCTGAGAGATGCCTGTTCTGCGGATGAATACACGGAGCCCCGCAAGACAGAACTCCCGCGGGGCGAGCATCGTGCTGTAGTCCGGCGGGGGGCGTGGCATTCACAGTCTTCTCCCCTGAGGACCGGCCCCCAACGCCCTCCGCGGGCGGTTCACTTCTCTCCAGACTGCAGCCTGCGTGGTCCCCTTTTATCCCTCACAAATGGAGTTGGTCGTCGATGTTCTCATTTATCAGAGAGAGAGAGAGGTGCAATTCAATATCTCAGTAATTACTTTTTCTATATGGACACACGTGCCCAGTGGCCCCTGGGCATTCTTGTCTACATGGATCACTAACGCGGCCTGCCACGGGGGGCCAGGTGCCTAGTTCAATGCCACGGCGGTAACGCACAGGGCAGAGCGCTCTCGGGAAAGCGGGCTCTGACGCTCTGGGACTTCGTGCTTAGAGAGTCTACGTGCCGCTCCAAGTGCCACTCCTTTTATGAGCAAGGACCGTTTAGCTGTTCCAGAAGGAACAAAGACCCTCGTCCCAGAAATGCGGCCATCCTACGTTGCGGAGGGTCCACCTCAGCCCAAACGTGCTTTCACGGCTAAGTTTGGAAACAGCCTAAAGTCTTCCGCCTGCTTCTCTGAACCACAACACTGCGCAGAAGCCGTGTCACTTTTGGTGACCCCGCTTCCTTCTGGTCCTCAACCGCACACACAGGAATGGGCACGCGACCCGGGAAGGACCAGGCAGCCCCGGTGACCCCCCGCTCCATCACAGCCGGCCTGGGTGACGGGCTTGGTGACTCGAGAGGCCGAGGGCTCGTCCCCACGCTGCTTTGAATGGGACCTGTTCTATGTTCTTATTATTACGAGGCTGTGCAAACAGCAGCCTGGGCCTGTATTTGGCCTAAATCCCCTCCTTGTGGAAAAGTGTCTCTGGGGAAATAAACCTCAGGCCCAGAAGAAAAACGGGAAGCATCTCGACGGGATCACCGTCTCATAACTCACCGCGGAGGCCCCCACCTGCCATTCGCTTTGAGGGTGAAACCACCTCCTCTTTGCCCATTTGTTTTGGGAGCCGGCTTATGAGTAGGAGACTGATTAATTCACTCTTATTTCTGATTCGGGAGGCCGTCCCTCGGGGGCCGGACGCTCCGCTCAGCCCGCTGAGGAGAATAAACACTGTGGGGGGAGCGCCTGGCACCCACAGCATCTCTACCACGCAGAGTTCCCCTCAGCACATTGATTTCCGTTTGCATGTTTCCTCCAGGGTAGCAAAGGTCAAGTGCATTTCTTTCATCCCGTATTTTGTTCCTCTTCTTGTAATCATTAGAGCTCTCTCTTTATAGTTAAATCTTGAAACCACGGGGCCCATTACACATGACTTTCTGGAATTACTGTGTTAAGGATTCGTATTGTATTCTGTCTGGAAGCGCGGCCTATCGATCTAACTTTAAATAGCGCGTTCTTCGATTAGAGTGGATGTTTGCTTTTCTGCCGTGTGCCGGCTCTGTGCCGTCTCGTAGGCATCAGTCACTAAAGTTCTATTGATGAGTGCTAATCACTCATTTTCCGTGAAGCCGTGAACAATGCTGGACGCAAGTAGCTTCCCGTGGATTGAAGCAGAAGCACTGTCTTCTTCAGCAGGGAGCGACCTCTACCGACTTTCTGTTCTCTGTCTTTCTTTCGTTTTAGCAAAACGGCAGAATGCAGTTGCTCTAGGGTGTTGAAGAGAATAGCTCTGGGGTGTTGGTGTGACCCCGTATTGTCTATGGAATCGAATCCTCCACCTAGAGCCGTGATTGATGGTGTGTGTGTGCACACCACCCCCCCCAGCCTCCCGTGTCAAACTGTCCTTTGGCCAAAATTGCTGGGTTCCTCCCATTATCGCCACACCACAAAGAGCCCCCCCCAACTCCAGTGACAAACTAGGGGTCCATTTAGTCTTTCACAGATTTTGTAGCCCATATCATGTCCAGGTCCACACACCCAGCCTAACACACATCCAGGAGTAAGGTAAATCCAAAATCAGGATTACTTCCATTACACACTAAGCCTCTCTGAGCCTTCATCACCTTGTCCAGAAAAGGATCATTTACTCATTACACAAAACTAGTGTGGCTTGAAACAATCCACCTCCTGGCACTCAGCAAGAATGCCGGGCACTTGGAAGACGGTCAGCAAATTTGAGTCTATTCTCTGCTGTTCTGAATGAAGTCAGGGGTGTGGGGATGAGAGAGAGCTATATTTTTTTAAAAAAGGAGGAGCAATTGGGAATGTTCAAACAAATAATGAAACAGAAAATAGACAGATTCTCATTTGGATTTCATGCATTTCTGAATGCAGAAAATGGACCCAGCCCTTTGCTGCAGGCGGCAAAGAGTCAGCGTGGCCCCTGCTCTCCGGTCTGAGGCCGGTGACGTGATGTGCACTCACTCTGCTCTCCGCAGCGACATGGGACCCCACGCCTGCACCCGGGGACGGGAGTCTGCCTGGAGAGCGTCTATGGATGGATGGGGGTCCTAAGAATTTACCCGTGTGAGGTAGCCAGGCCGGAGGCTGCCACCACTTTTGGTAGAGGAGTCAACTGGAGCCGGTGGCGCTAAGTAGCTTGATGAAGCCAGGTAGCGTCATTGGGACAAAGCAGCAGGCGAAGCACCGTGTCCTGACCTCGTCTTTTCTCCCATCCCTTCATAAATGAACCCCCTCCGCATGAAAGCAATGCGTGATCATCGAGACGCTTCCTCGCGCACACCGGTGGCTTCTCACACGCCAGACCCTGTACCAGCTGCTCTTAACAGTCTGCTGTGCTGGTTAGCGGTGTGCTGGGCCGAGGGAGAGCTGCTGAGACGTTGTTTATGGGCGTGTCTCTGAGGGTGTTTCCGGAAAAGATTCGCATTTAAATTCCTAGCGTTCCTGGGACTCCAGCAAAGGGCTGATGATACACCTTTCAGCCTGTGTACTCATATGAATCACTCATGGTAAATCTTTTCCTATAAATCTACATATATCCTATTGGTTTGGTTTTTCTTGAGAACCCTGGTACAAACTCGGTGTCCAGAGCCGGGTCCTCCTGCCCCAGCTGTGGCTGTGGGAAGGGGCCGGGAACCGTGGCCTGCAGACCTTCTCACGCCGTTATGATCGGCCCTCCGGGCAGTCAGTAAGGAGTATGAGAAAGGCACAGTCCCCACGGTGGCTTTTCAGACACCGAGAAGGCTCAGAAATGGACGTCCCGTGTGTTGATGCATAACTGGAGGCCAAGGACAAAAGCGTCCTTCCCGCTGGACTCGGAGTGACAATAACATGAACCCTGAGACTGCTGGGGGCCGCCACCCAGAAAGAGCCCGACCGGGGCTGAAGGCAACACAGAGGAAACGTGGAAAGAGACCGGGTCCCCGCGAAGCCCTCGGGCCAGCCCCGCGTTGGCAGACCCGCTTCCCGCTCGGCCAACGGAGTCCGATGTGAGCTTTCGTCATTCGTAGCCCGCAAATCGTCTCGTTGACTTCGGGGTGTGTGTAGACCTGCCGGATCCTGCTACCTGGCTCCCGTCTGCGCTTCTGCCCCTCAGCCTCCCCTGGGGCCCTTGCCTCGTTGTTGTGGCTCAGCGTCCTCTAGAGGGTCCCGTCCGAGGGCATGCCACCCACTGCGTCACCCGCTCTGTGGACCGCATCCTGGGCAGCGCGCTCTCGCCCAGCGCTGGGCTCCCCCTGGCCAGGGCAGAGGCCATCTCAAAGCCGAGGGCTCTCCGTGTGGGAGCCAGCCTGCTGCACACTTCCAAGCACGTAGTGGGACGGTTCAGATTGTCCACATGGCCGCTCATCCATCAGAGGACGCGTTGCATTCCTCATGAGCCGGGATCGGAAACAAACAGCTCCCCTGGGGCCGGGAGGCGTAACCCAGTACCATCTTCTTATTGGTCCTTAGCAGTTGTTAGTGCCTTGGTCCGGCCAAAGCCACAAGGCTGGGCACTCGTCATCATCATCGTCATCATGGAGCAAGTCGGCAGGCACCGTCTCCGTGCCCGCATGGTTGGTTTGTTTCCTTTCGAAGAACGAAAACAGCGAAGTACCTGCCGATGATGTGTGACAGGCTTCTGGAGTCCCAGAAGCCAGAACTTATGCCCAATCAACATAATTAGCAGCCTGCAAAGGCGTGAAGCCACCCACCACTTCGTGAGAGAGAGGCACAGGAAAAGAATGCCACTCTGGAAGGGCGTTTGTCATCCTTCCTTTGAGACCTTCAAAGCACCTTGGTGGAGGAGAAAACCTTCCAGGTGCTGTGGTTGAACACGAGAGTGCTCCGGAATCCAGAAAGTTCCTTGTCACCCGGCCGCGCCCTGGGACGGGGGGGTGGGGGGGAGGATGGGGGGAGTGAGAGGAGTGGCACTTTGCCCTACTACCGAGGGAAGAAGCCGCAATCCATTTCCGTCGCTCCCTGGGCTCTGTGAGCCCCACGCTGCCCACGGCAGACATTCAGGGCGCACTCGTGGGACAGGTGGGTTCCAAAGCAGAGGGGACCTGGATCACCATGGTCATGTGTCTAGAGCCAAGTCTCCACCGAGTGGAAATCCACCTGACTCTACAGGTTCCAGATTTAGTCGATCGCCTCCCGGGAGCAGGAAGTCACAGGGGACGTCCCAGCAAACGCGGAGCCTGGAAGACCTGCAACTACGCGCTCCATCGTTGGCCCTCCCTCCCTCCCTTCTCCCTCCCTCCCTTCTCCCTCCCTCCCTTCTTCCTGCTGCTTCCACTGAACACCTGCAGCGTGGGAGAACCGGGAGCAGGGGCTCCGTGAACCCGTGGGGGACCCAGAAGCTCGGCGCCCCAGGCGAGCCGGGTCTGCACCGTCTGCGATTCTGTCCTTTGAGGCCTCCGCTTCGGTGTGGCCTTCGCACAGCCAGCTCCAGTGCTTGACGACGCCCACGTGACGCTTCGCCCTCATCCCATCTCCGTGGCCCACGCGTTCACGCCTCCCCACACGCAGCCGCGTCCCGGCTGGGCCCCGCGAATAGCGTTTCCTGTGTTGTGTGAAGAAATCCTCTCATCCGGCTCGGGCTGAATTAAAATTTCATAGAACATCAGGTTGCCACCGGACTAACAAGCAAATGACAACGGTTTAATTAAAACTTTCACTTGATTAGAGGGTGCTGCGGCGAGAAACCACCCCAAAGGGAACGCAGAAAACCGTTCGAAACCCAGCTGGACGTGACGGCTGTTTAAGTCTGCGGGGAGGCGATGAGCTGGCCGGCAGCCCGTGGGTCCCGACGGCTCGTCCCGGGCCGAGTCCTCCACCCGCACGCGGGTCCCGTCTCCGTCTGCCTCGTGGCCGGCCTGGGAGCTCACGAACAGGTGCAATGGATGTTGCAGGGCAGAGGGCAGTACGGGGCCTCAAACGGACACGGAGAGACCGAATCAGAACAAGGCACGGAACAGCTCTCGGCCCGCAAAGGCCCAGCTGTCGGCCCCCGAGGCAGTCAGCAGAGGCGATAGCGAGGAACGGCAAAGTTGCATCCCGGCCTCGACCCCAGACCTGCCACCATGACCCAAGACTCAAGGCCTAAGAGGCGCCTCGGAAGGATATGGACGGTCAAGACCCATTTGTGGACCATCAGGCTGGAGAAAACAGAAGAAAGGGAAAAGGGACAGAGACGAGAAGCGGGGAGGAAGCCCAGGGAGGGGGGGAAACGAGAAAGAAAAGAGGAAGAATGGCCCCCGGGGAGAGTTCGACTGAGCCCTCCGTCCCCTCCCACCCCCCAAACCAGTGTAAGTGCCTGCTTTCTAATAAGAAGGTAGGAAGGACACACGGCTGGCTCACGGGCACGAGGGAAGCTGCTCGGCCCCAGGAAGCCCAGCGTCCCTTTCCGTGGCTGGGCGTCGTGGCACCCGGCACACTGCAGGCCCCGAGTCCCTGTCGCTGTCGGAGACGCGTCCCTGCACGAGGATGGCCATCTGCTTTTGTAGGGAAAACAGACCAGGCCCCGGCAGTATCCAAGGAGGAACCCCGCCGCCCCCCCACCCCCGCCTCCCGAGCCGACGATCCCACGCTCCTCCCCAGAGGACGCCGCCGGCTGGGACGCGGGGGCACACGTACCTCTGCTCATTGCTCTGCTCCCCCTGGCCCCTTCCTTGCCAGAAACTTGTGGTAGCAGGCGGAGCCAGGACCTTCCAACACATGTTAGCGTTTCCCGCAAATATTCTATTACAAAACAGGTGACAAAGCATAGGCGTGTTAGCCGGGGCTGTGCTTTGCCACCAGGAGGGGTTCATTACAGGTATTTTGCTGTCATATCACGGTCACAGGAGATGATTCGAAACGTCAGCCATGCCCGCCACGAC
This sequence comes from Eonycteris spelaea, assembly GCA_003508835.1. Taxonomy (NCBI): domain Eukaryota; kingdom Metazoa; phylum Chordata; class Mammalia; order Chiroptera; family Pteropodidae; genus Eonycteris; species Eonycteris spelaea. The sequence goes on along the minus strand of PUFA01000042.1, from coordinate 10,081,757 downwards.
TTCCAAACCACAGCGGCGTTAGCCTGCCGCCGGGTCTAGCGCAGTGACAGGGACGGGGACGTGTTTCTGTTCACGGGTTTCGACGCCCGGACCTGAGGCCGCCTCGCTCGCTTTGTAATGCTGCGTGTCGTGCTTTACGCCCTGGAGCGCGAGCCGGGCCCGCGGGCGCCATCCTCCAGGCTCCACGGGGACAGGGACCCTGTTTGCTGCCGAGAACAGGGCCCGGCACATCGTCGGGACCCAGAAGAGCCCATCCGATTGATTACTTCCTGAATTCTGGGCATGAAGAAACCGGAGCTCAAAGGGATTGAAACACCACCAGGGACCGAGGCTGGGAGGGTGGGTGCACAGGTCCGGGGGGCCCACTGCCCAGCCCGGCCCCAGCCCCAGCCTCAGGGGGAGCACGGCGAGTCCCCGTTTTCTTCAAACGGAAGCTGTGGCAGCCCACACTCTAGGACCGAGGCAGGCCGCGCAGCCGCTGTGTTTGGAGCAGGGCAGCGTGTGGACCCGGCTGGGATCGACCTCGCCTGTCACCGTCACTGTCATTGTCACCATCATTGTCACCATCCCACGCAGGGCAGCAGCAGGAGCAGGGCCCTCCCGGGGTCTCGCTGACGGTCGCCTCCGCGGGCTCCCTGTGTGCTCAGCAATGCCACCCGCAGGGACACAGAGGCCTCTCCAGGCCGCACAAGGTCGGGGCGCCCGCCCGCTCTGGGACTTTCCCGATGGGAAGACGACACGCCTCTGTCTCAGGCCCCCCGCGTCCCCTCCAGCGTGACGGGGGCGCCACCGCCGTGAGGACCGCGTCCCAGCACGCGGCCACGCTGCCGCGGCTCTGAGCGGCCCCCGCGCGCCGGGCCTGTGGGCGCGGGACGCCGAGGCCGCTCACAGCCCGCCCGGCGGCCGAGTCGCACAGGGCGGGCGAGAGGCGCTGCTGGGGAACGGGCGCCCGCGCGGCCGGCGCTCACGACGGCGAAGGTCGCTTCTCGCGTCCCCGTCGGTGTAGCCGGAGGCCGCCTCGCACGCACGCCCGTCCCCGCGGGAGCAGCCGCGGTGCGCGGGGCCGCCATCCCGGTGGGGAAGCGCTCCGCCGCCTCCCGCGGCCGCAGCGCGGTCCAGCTCAGCCGAGCACGGTCCGTGGCACGTGGCCGTGGCGCCTCCGCCGCCTCCGCCGCCTCCGCCTCCGCCGCCTCCGCCGCCTCCGCCGCCTCCGCCGGGAGCGTCTACTAAGCGCCCTGCGCGCCCGGCGCCAGCGCCCGGGCCCATGCGTGGCCCGGCTCCGCCCTTGACGCGGCCTCCCCTCCGCCGCCGCTGGTCAGGGGGTGCTGTGTGGTGGTCTGACACGCGTCCTGGGTGCGCTGGTTCCGTGCCCCTTGGGAGGGGCTCCCACGGAGGCCAAGGTCAGCCACGGCCTTTGACTGCTCAGGGCTCCCTGGTGGCTGCGAAGGGACCCGAGCATCGCTGCCGCCCGGGCCGGATCTGGAGGCGCGTGGGAGAGACCACGCTCGGAGCCGAGGCCGGGGTCACTCAGCATAGAGACCAGTGCGCTTTAAGGCCCAAGGCGGCCTGCCAGCTGCCCATCAGGCTCTGCAGCTGTCAGAGCCTTCGGGGGTACGCGAGTTGGGCGGGGCGGGGACCCAGGGCCGTGGGGTGCAGTGAGCAGGTTTCACCCGGCCGATGCAGAGTCGGGTTTTGTGCCAGCGCTGAGCTTCCTGTAGAAGTCTCCGATCGCAGCACGGCCAGCTGCTACCCGCCTCCGGCTTGCAGATGCCCGGACCTGTTTAAGAAATGCCGCAGCTTGGGGCGGAGCTGGTGGTCCACCACGAAAGTCTCTCCCGGGATGCTCAGGCTGCACGGGCTGAGGACTGTTGTTGGCAGTCAAATCTCAGCCCAGGGCAGCCACAGGGCAGAGCCAGCTGCCTGGGAAAGGCCCCCAAGACAATTTTGTAGGTTGGGTGGGGCGGGGCCTCAGGGAGGTAGGGGGCGGAGCAGCCGCTTTCACCGGCCAATGTGGATTCAGAATCAGCCACGCAGGTGGCGGGCCCAGCACAGATGACATGGCGCTGTCCAGGCCGCCAGGAGGTGGGCCTGACAGCGGGACTGTGTTGGCTGTCCCTCCAGCCCTTGCCTGGGTGCCACACAGCTCAGTCTTTCCCTGTGTGTCTCGCGAGCCTCCCAAGCCGCTGTCCCTCCACTGGCACCCAAGGCGAGCGACTGCGAGAGAGCGAATCCATGCACGGACCCTTTAAGGGGACGTCCGGGTGTCTCACCTGACGGTTAGAATCCCCACTGATTTTTTACAGTTAAATTTTGTGGGGACTCCTCTTCCCAGGAATAGAAGCCTGGGATGGGGTGCCCCTGTGTGGGGCTGGGGCTCCTCACTCTTCCAGGGGGGGTTCTGTAGCCAAGCTCTTCCTCCCGGTGTGGGGTCCGCCCACCTCACATCTCCATCGCTCCTACCAGACTCTATGTGGCTTTCTCTTCATGTCCTCAGATGTATGTGTTATGATCAGCTGGACCTCAGGTGGCTCTCCATGTTGATCGCTTTATAATTTGGTTGTAGTTTTAATGTGGTCGTGGGAGTGGCGCACCCCACTTTTCCCTAGCCCACCACCTTGACCTGTACTAATGCGTTTAGCTACTCTAGATTTTAATGTGCTTCTTTTTAAAGTAGATAGGGCGGATTTTGCTTGTGTGTGTGATTATGACTGGAAGTCCCACTCTGACCTAAAAAGGGACTGTTGCCTTGGGAAGGACAGAACCCAGTCATAAGCAAGTGTAGGCAAAACTGAGAATTTATTGACAGTGCGCTATACTCACTCACGAAATCAGAAAGTGTCATAATAGGGCCAAAATGACATGTAGCTCCAGAACCTGTGAGGGAGATTTTCGTGACCTCATTCCAATGCTCTGCTGATAGTTGCCTTCAGTCTAAAGGCTTCTAATCAAATTCTCGAGACAAAGCGCCAGATTGACCCTTTTCCCCAGGGGCCACTTTGAGTAACATAAATACAATATTTAAAGCGGAACTCCTTCACCTGCTAAAACGGGAAGGTGTCTCCAGGCAAACAGGCTGAAAGGAGAACCCCAAAGGCAGCTCGTGGGGTGACAATTAAGCCGAGTCAGGAAATCAGAGAGCCCGCACGTTTTCATAAGGAAGGGGTGGAATTCAAGCAGTGTGGAATGATGATGATGGTTTTTTTTAATGAATGTGGCCACTTGGTGGCTTATATTTGGGTGCTGAGGTCTTACGCCTCCGCGGCTCCCTCTCCTCCTCCCGGCCCGGAACTGGGGCCAGGGCGGCTTGCCGTGGCTTGTCTCTCAGAGCCGTTATGTGGCTCATTACGATGTCGCGATGGCGGCTCTCGCTTTCATCTGCCCTGTGACGTCCCCTCCGATGGCTGCTGTTTAAAGTCTGTCAGCATCTCGAAGAGTCTTCCAAATATGTCTCATGACTTTTAGACAGCTAATTAGAAGCATCTGATGTCTGGCGGGATAGGTGCGAATTCCTGGCTTCAAAGTCATCTTCCACCTTGTGATGGAACTCCGGCTGGAGAGGAAGGGGGTGGGAGAGTTGTGGTGACAGTTTGACGAGTTTTAGACTCTGTTTCTGTAGCACCATGTGCTAATTATGTTCGGAAGGTTTTGCAAAGTCGATGCAGGTCTTTGACTGGTTTCCCTGCAAATCTCATGCACAGAGGAAGGGACCAATGGCTCAGAAAGTGCCCCAGACACAGACAGGTTAACGTGTACGGTCTGTCAGTCCTCTGAGCCCTGGGGGAGCTCTGACTGGGCACTGTGATTCCACCCCCCGCCTCCCGGTGCATTTCCACTCTGCCCTCCACGGTGGTGCTTCCCCCAGACAGGCTGTCTTCTCGTGCGGTGAGGAAACGCCCTGCTTCCCGGATGACTTCCCAGCTGCGTTTTTTTTTCCCCTTTGGTCTATAATGGGAGGTGCTAGGATAGTTAGGTTTGTTGTTTGTTTGTTTGTTTTTAACTTATCGCATAGATCCTTTGTAAAGCGGAGTTATCTCCTTAAGGTTACGGGACTGCATTAGGTTTAGCACTTAAGAAAACACGAAGCCGCGTCACAGAGGGGCTGTGCGTCTCGCGTTCCCACCAGCGGCAGGTGGGAGGCGAGTCCCAGCGTTTCTGCAGCATGGTCAGTTTGGGACTGTGTCGTTGGGTCGCGCTGTGGTTTCATTCGCAATTTCCTGATAACTCGCGGTGTTTATCTTTCTCATTGTTTACAACAAGCTGTACCCGGTTATACACACGCACACACACTGCAGAATCTCCCTCCCAGGAGGAGGCACATGGGTGTGATGAGAAGCATGAGCTTTGGAGTCGGACTTGGGTTCGAACCCCCGTCCCTGGTGCCCAGTCCCTGTGTGGCCTCTGGAAAGTTCCTTAGCATTCCAAGCTTCAGTTTCCACATCTGTATAACAGCACAAGGGTGATGCCAGCCTCATAGGCGCTCGTGAGGATGACAGGATTACACACGCGATGCCCGGAGCAGAGGGCAGACCGGGCGTCTGCACCCCAAAGAGCCACGGGGTAGTTTACCTCCGTGTGGGCTCATATTTCAACACGTGTGACCAGCTGCACAGATTATGACGTGACGTGCCCTGGAGACAAATGGTGTGCGATAGCTCAGCAGCCCGTGGGTCTGCGGTATGAAGCCCCCACGGCACCCGGCCAGCAGCCAGCTCAGGCACCCCCCCACGGGAAGCACGGAGCAGCGCCTTGTCCCCTCTGGCGCAAGGGAGGGGTTCAATGCAGCCCCCCAACCCGACAGCAGTACTTGCCACCCCCAGAGTTCAGGGGGGCGGAGCGGCCACAGCTTATGCCAAGTGTGGAAAGTGCAAAGACAGTTATTGCTCTAACATCATCACCCACGAGGCTCTGTCAGAGGAAAGCATCTGAGCACTCCCTGCCGAGCTGTGCGGGGGGAGGGGGACCACACCCCGGCCCCCGAGCCGCTCTCTGCCGAGTACCACTCGGCTCAGCCAGAAGCTCCCATGACGGCTTGTGCACTTACGTATGTGACAGGCTGGAACCTGCCCCACAACCTTCCCACTCAGCCCTAAGAGCAAACCCCGCCCTCGGTGGACGCCCTGGCCTCCGGCGGCCACGTGAGCTCTCGGGGCTGAAAGAGGACGCCACCCCTGCCTCGTGGGGACGATGCACGGGAAACGTCCCCCAAGTGCAGGAGAACGGGTGGGGGGGGTGAGGAGAACGGACGGAGAACGCACTGCCCCCCCAGACCCCGGGGTGTCGTCCGGCCTGGCCTCCAAGTACGAGACACGGGACCCCACGTGACATGCCGCGCGGGAGTTTACCAGCTACGCTCCGAAGGAGCGACCCGGCTGGCAGCTGGCTGCGCAGAAGGGGGGCTCCCCTCAGAGTCCCCTCGGGACCAGGACGCCCCTCTCGCTTCGTGCCTTCTCCATGAAACGCGGTGTCTAGGGAAGTCGTCTACGATCACAGGGGAGACGGACTCTCAAAGCCAGGGAAGATGCGCAGAGGGAGATGCGGATGTAGACGCTGCCAGTCGTTTGTTCTGTAGAAAAACAGGAAGTCCGGGCGGGGGCCAAGCCCGCCCGAGCCGCCCTCAGAGCTCGTATCCGAAACGACGTGACCTGGATCCCTTGCTTACAGCTGCTCTCGGCCGCTTGTCGCTCTCCAAACTTGCGTGACCGTTAAAGATGCTGCTAGGGCAGAGGCCGTAGACAGCCCGCTGCAGCGGCTCGAGGCTACATGCACATCTGCAGCCACTGCCACCCCCGTTGCACTGGGCGGAGCCGCCACAGGTGACCCCGCTCTGGCCAGCAAACCGGGCTCGAGCGTGCCTGCCTCCCAGAAGTGGGACGGAGAGGCAAAGTGCACTGGGTTTTGGCACGGGCCCTTCCGGGGCCGCCCGGTCTCGGCTGCGGCTGGAAATCGCTCCCCACGGCACGTGTGGCTTCACTCTAGATGCAGAGCAGCTTAGGGAGACCCAGCTGGATGCCCGCGGCCGTGAGGCGCAGTACATGAGGCCGGAGGCCTGTGCCCGGCCCGCGGACGCACAGTTCCCGGCCGGAAATGAGAGGAAGGAGGATGTGCCTTTCCCTTTTGCCCAAACGCCACGGTTTCCAGACAGCTGTTTCATGAAGCAGTGGCAGTTGGACTATTCCTACTAAAACAATGGCGTGAAAGAAAAATCACAGTAAGAACCTCGCTGTTCTGAAAGTGGGGACAGAATGAGGACTGCGGAGCCGGAGAGCGTCTTCTGTCCGGGACCCGGGTGGCCTCGCACGCGCCATCACGTTTTCCTGGCCTGCAGGAGACCCTCGGAAATGTCCGCCCCGTGACCCCTGCTTGGGGCCAGCCAGGCCACCTGGCGGCGTGGACGAAGCCTGCAGACGGAACGGAGGCGGCTGCTCAGGGGGCCCGGACGAGCCAGGTGAGCCCAGCGTCACCATAACGTCCTTCGGTGTGGACGGAGGGGCAGAGGAGGTGGCCAGAGTGATGCCGTGTGGCAAGGACCAGACCCGCCCTTGCCGGCCGGACGACGGAGGGAGACAGAACGGGAGCGGACCCCGGAAGGCCCGGCCAACACCGCGATGCCAGGCCCGGAGACCGTGCTGGCCTCCGCCTCATGACAGTGCGGTGACACACGGGTGTGTGCCAAGCCGCTGAGTCTGCGGTGACCCGTTACAGCAAAACAGACGAGTCTCACGTCCGTGCACCCACCTCGCGAGAGCCTCCAGGTGGCAGCGACGGCAGCCCCCCACGTGCTCTGGAGAAGAGAAGGCATTCGACAAGCAGAGGCTCTTGAAGCCGTCAGAATGGTGTCCCTCGGTGGCTGGCACTTCTTCGGCCCTAAGCGAGTAGCTGCTGCCTCACCCGAGGAGGGCGAGGCGCCTCGTGCCGGGAAGGAGAACGCCGTGCGTCGCTGGGAACCACCGCGAACCATTCCGAGTCTGTCGGGGAGGCCAGAGGTGCACGCGCGTCCGTGCGGGAGGCACGGCCCGGCCGGCCAATGGACGGGAAGCGACGTCCGCTGTGCCATTTGCTGGAACGTCGTGTGTTTTCTGTCCTGGACACCAAGCTACTGTCTCTCAAACTGCCGTAAAAGGGGACCACAGGGAAGAGAGCAGAGACGGAGAGGTAGAGAGAGCCCCAGAACCTTAAAAGTGTTCTTTGGGTTCCTGGGTCCAAACATTCCCGAAACTAGTACAGTCACAGCGGGACTGTCACCCTGTGTCACCCTGTGACTGTCACCCTGTGTCACATGGGGACTGTCACCCGGTGTCACATGGGGACTGTCACCCTGTCACATGGGGACTGTCACCCTGTGTCATCCTGTGTCACACTGTGACTGTCACACTGTATCACACTGGGACTGTCACCCTGTGTCACACGGGGACTGTCACGCTGTCACCGTCAGGGCTGCACAGCTGCTCCTTGGGGTGAGCAGGGTGAGGAAACGTGAGCAGATCTTCCTGCAAAGGGTCCGAAGACGGCAATGCCACACACGCCCAGACGAGCCGGGGCCCCTGGTGGCCGTGCAGCTCCTGCCTGGGGTCCGAGGGACTGGTCTGGAATGTCAAGGGCCGCCCCCACTCGAGCCCCCCGAGGATGCCGGCTTCTGCTGCCCGAGCTTTCGTCACGTGTCCGTTCTCTGCCTCCCGCCTGCTTACGTGTTCGTTTATCAGGAGGGAGCAGGGAGTGACGTAAAAACGTGGGTTCAAACCGGGGCTGCTGGTCACTTCAGCTCTGGTGCCTCATCAGAGAGCAGATCAAACATCTCTGTAGCCGGGACACCTGCCCGCTTTCAAGCTCCCAGAAATCCAGAAAAGAAGAATCCCAGACCTGCAAATAGCCACAGTTACATGCTTCAGGTTAACAAAATGATTAAATCAGAATGTTTTTAAACCAAAAAGCTAATTTGGAAATTTAATTATTTTGAAGGACAGGTCCCCCGTGGTTACTCATCCCATGATGCTGGAGTGGGAAAAAAAGTTAATAGCTTTCTAATTATACCAATTTCCCATTTAAAAAATCTGATTCTCATTTATTAGTCTGTCAAGGGATTATCAGGCCAGTTGTTTTATGCTCATAATTCACAAAGCAGAAATAAATTATTGCATATGGATTAGCTCATATTCCCTTAAACCGGCCCTTTTTAAGTCGAAGCAATTAAACTCATTCATTTTTACGGAAGTTGTTAATAAACCCATTTATTAGAAATTTGACTGTATTAAGTTTAAATCGTCAGTTGTTTTCATGAACTAACCCAAGAAATATTGCATGGCTCCCACCTCATGTCTGCTCACCTGACCTGACTTCATGGGCCACTCAGGCTGTCACTAATGGTGGGGCCTCCTTCTCTCCCACGGCTGAATAATCAATTCCACTTGCACGTGGAACCTAAACACCAAAACCACGCAGGTCGGTGGTGGCCAGCGGCAGGGGTGCGGGGCGGGGACGGGCGAGGGTGGCCGGAAGGACAGATTGCCGGTGGCAGAGGACCACGTGCTGGGGATGGAGGGAGCGTACAGCTCAGCAAGCAGGTGAGCATGGCGAGTCGCGCATTGTGTATCTGAAAGTTGATCAGAGGATAGTTTTTTAAAATTCTCACCACCACCCCCCACACACACACATACAATTGTAACTATGGGAGGTGATGGATGTGTTAACTAACCTTATTGTGGCAAGGATTTGCGGTGTCCAGTATAAAGATTGCTACATTGTACGCCTTCAGTGTACACAAGGTTATAGGTCAATTTATCTCTCAACAAAGCTGGGAAAGAAGAAAGCCCAACGTCATCCTTAGCTGGGAGCGACCCCTGGAGGTCATTGCTTTGCATTCTCTGCCCAGCGCGTGCCTGCCCACGGGGCCCGCCCCAGCCAGGAAGCCTCAGGGTGTGGTGATGAGACCCCCCCCCCCTTCAGCAAACGCTATTGAGCGTCGATGCTGGACCCAGCACTGTTCTGGGCTCTGGAGACAGTGGTGACGGAAACGTGCCCCCCGCCCTTACGGGGACTGTGGTTGAGGTGGAACTGAAACTCGCCCACCCCAAGGTCTGGGAGGACGACGTGCTGTGGCGAGGGGCAGACGGCTCAGGAGCCAGAGTCGCCTGGCAGCAGCTGTTTTAGGAGGGAGGAGGGACCGCGGCTGCCGCCCCGTGCCTTGTCTCGTTTAAACCCTTCCGCCGCTTCCGGGGGACTGGGCTGTCACCGCACCCCCGCCTCCTTTAGGATGGGGTGGGGTGCATCGTCTGCTCCAGATCACCTGGCTCGTGACGGTCAGAGGTGGCCCGCGTCCCTAGGCAGCTGGTGGCCTCCCCTCTCCCGTGGTCCACATGAGGGGCCCCCGAAGACGCCCCTCCAGGCCAGGGCAGCCGCGGGCGGCTCAGCGCACAGCAGGGCGCGAGGGCTGCACGTCCCGCTCGGCACACGCAAAGCGCACGCCTCGCTTCCCGGCCTGTGCGCAAGGTCATCGCGGTCACTTCGGTGCCACCCGGCAGAGGGCGCACGTGGCAGAGGGGAACGCGGAAGCGGGGAGTGCGACATCGTCCCCTCCTCCTGCAGAGCCGGCTCCTCCTCCTTGCCCCGATTTCCGCCAACCTGCCCGCACCCTCGGGACGCTTTCCCCGGGTCCTCCTGGCAGTGGGGACCCCACAGCGCGCTCTCAAGCTGCCCGATTTCGTCCGCCTTTTCGTCCCAGAAAGCCCTCCCCGCCGTGCGTTCGGTTCCAAGTCTCCCGTGAGCCTCTCTGCGGGGACACCAGCTCCCGGAAGCGCAGGTCCGGTCCTGCCCATTCGCTGCTGGACCCCGAGTGCGCAGAAGAGAGCCCGGATCCCTCGGGAAGCGTTTGCCCAGCTGGCGGATGAGCCCAGTTGCACTGCGGGTGAGTAGGCCTAAGCTCGGGAAGGCTACGGCTCCTGGCCAGGTGACATGGGCGTGAGACTCGACCATCAGTGCGCGAGTTTGCGGGCACTGGCGAAGGAATCCTCGCACTCGGAAGATGATTTTTTTTTTTCCTACAGTTCAATTCTTGATGTGCTAACTTGAACGCCAGATATGTAGAGACACAGGGAGGTGTCAGAAACGCCCATTGTTTTGCTCCATTAAGTCTCGCCACCCGGGAAGAATTCCACGCTGACGGTTTTCAGAATCGCTGATATTTCACCCCCTCAAGAGGCCTCGGGGCACTTTCCTCTCCCACAAATGACATTAGCAATTTAGAAAATGATGTTTAAGAAAAGGGCATTTCAGAATATCGCCAATATCAGTTAGCAAATCTCACTAATGAGACACTCGGATGTGGGAATCACCACAATTTTTTTTCGCCACAGAAGACTGTGATTAAACCGTTGTGTCTGTGTTATTTAGCAAATGAATGATCCCGCCACGCCCAGCAGGGGTCCTACAGTCTGCCTAGGAGAAGGGGCTCGGCTGTCTGAGCTGTGGGGCCCCCGATGCCAGCAAGCAGGTTTGCAGGCCCGGGCCGAGCCGGCCCACCAGGCACCGGATTACAGGAGGGTGGGGTGTGGAAGGTGGTGTGTGGTGGACGGTGGCCCAGGCCACCAGAAGGGCCCCCTGACGTCTTCGTAGAAAAGGGACCCTCGCACGCCTCGGGCTCTGGCACTCAGTGTCCGTCTGTCTCCGGAACGAGTCCCAGGGGCTCGGGAATGTGCCCACGGCCGGTGGTGGCACAGGACGGGTTTGCTTGGGTGGGACTACACTTGGTCCCCACAGCACGGGACCTCCCGGGGGCCGTGGTGCGGGGGTCGAAGGAGCTGTGGGGGTCCGGGGGCTTGGTGAGGTGCGCAGGGCTGGCGACTCCCCTCGGCAGGGCTCCGGGGACCCCTGAGTCACAGAGCTCGGAGTCTCTCGTGTCCGTGCAGCAGAGTTAGTGCCATCGTGGGAGTCACGCGCAGCGGGAGGCTCTGAATGGCTGGGAGCCTGTTTATTCGGGTTGCATTTGAAACAGCTGGATGTGTACTCGTTGATGCTGGGGCTGGCAGGGTTCGTAGCGAATGGGCCTCAGCCAGCTGGGAAGAGGCAAGCGACAGACGCTGGTTTACAGGGGCCGTCGCTGGCTCACCTATGTCACGATCCCCCAAACCAAATGCTCGCAGACCGTCACGGTCTCGCATTCTGCCTGACGTCGAAGCATTGCAGGAAATAGAATTAAAACAGGCCGGCTAAGGAGACGGCGGGGTTTACCCTCCTGGTCTGGCGGCCCCCGGGGAGCAGAGCCCCTCACCCCGTTCCTCGCGCTGCGCTGCGGGGATCGGACATGTCTGTGGCCTCCGCCCGCGCCCGAGGGGCCCGTCTGGGCAGCGCGAGGCCCGGCTCCTCGCGTGACGGGGGCTGGCTCAGCGTCCGTGGCACCGTCGCTCCTGAAAAACCACACCGGAGACGTTTTCTTCCTTAAAAAAAAAACAACGTCTGAACCCGGATGGCGGATGTCACTGTGCGAGAGGCGAGGTGTCACAGACAGTGCGGGCCCCCGACCCCCGTGCCTCTGAGGACGCGCGACAGAATTCAGAAGTTGCAAAGCAAGTGGAATCCCCAGCCACGCAGGAGGGAGCGCCTTGCGTCTGGGACGCGACGGGACCCGCCCAGGGCGCCGCGGCCGTCTCCTGTCCCCCGTCCGCGCACGGTTCTGCTCTGTTTCTCGGCAGCGGATGGCGTCCCTTGGTCTTCCTGGCCCCGTAAGAGTCGCTCATGTCCCAGACGTGGTCAGCATAAGGGCACGGCCTCCCTGAGCTGGTCCCGAAGGAGCCGGTCCTGCGGGAGAGCAGCCCGCGTCTCTGACGTCTCCACCGGTCGGACGCCAGCCACCTGCCAGGCGTCCCCGGGGGACTTGACGGCACTGTGACTCGCGGACCTGTCCCGGCTTCCTGGGTCAGTCAGTGGAGAACTCCTGGGACCCAAGCACATCTCTAGCCCCCGAAATGCCCGCGGGACCCAGTCTTTTGCTCAGCGAACAGACGCCGGCAGCTATCCGTGGAATCAGGGGACGTCGGCAAATGACAGGTTTAGCGCCGATGCCTAACGGCCCTTCCTGACGGCTCCCCATCGCTTGGGACGGCATGGCATGTGGCCACGGGCAGGCTGGTGTGTCCAAGACCACGTCGCGGCCCGTGCCGTGCGGAACGGGCGCCCCCCTTCTCCCGTTGGCCACGCAGGTCTCTCTGTCCCCGTTGTCACTCCCGTCACTTGGTTTCGCTCCTCCTTGGGCACTCAGTCTCCCCCAGGAAGGCTTCCGTGTCCCCGTAGACGTCCGGCCTCCCTCTTTCTCGTTGCCATGCATTTCATAACTAGACGAAGAGCAGGACCATCTGCTCCGTTGTCTAGTTGTCCTGCTCCATTGTCACTCTATGACACGCTCGTCTCGCCCGTCGCCATGTCCCCAGCCCTCGGCTCTGCTGAACCGCAGATGTGCCACTCCTGGTGAGCACTGGCTGGATCGTCCAGCGAGTAAATGCTCGTCTCTCCAGGTGCCTGTGCGACACGGTCCTGACCAGCACCTGCCGGGGGCCTCTGGGACGGCTTTCCTTTCCTGATGAACGGGACAGACATCGCTGGCCTCGGCCCCTCCCACACCGCTTCCTGCCCTGAATAGGGTGGCGGCGCGTGGAGTTACAGCAGCCACCCTGTGGCCGCGAGGGAGCGGCAAAGCCCCCCGCACGGGCGCCCGGCCGAATCGCTCTGAAACACGAACCCGACTCCGGCAGCCGCCGAGATCCAGACCTCTTGTCCAGAGAGCAGATACGGCGCCGCCTCTGGGAGCTCAGGCTGCTCGAGGCTCCCGCTGTTCGCAGGGAAAGCGGTTCGAACGGTGGCTGAGAGTTCATCTTCTGAGATTAAAAAGGAGCTCGGCTAGATATCGCTCACATCCGTAGCATGAAACCCGGTTCTAGGGCACGCCACGGTCCGGCAACCCAGAGGAAGAAGGAGAGATTAAGACAGTCACGTAGAGGGGCTTTGATTTACGTGCCGAGGGCAAGTAGAACCGTCCACTTCTTAGAAAGAGCACGGCCGCCCCTCGCCCCCGACATCGTTATGGACCCCCCCCCCAAGCCGCTAATTACTTATGTCACGGACGTCTGCCTACCTGATGCCTCATCTTGCGATTTTCTCATGTCAGCCCATTTTTCTTTAGAATAAAAAAAAAAAAAGCAGAGAACATGTTTCTCTATTCTGTGAGCAGCTGTAATTAAGTCCAGAAATATCTGTCCCTCCGCCGCACGGCACTCGTTACCGTCATCGGGGGCGTCACTGTACAGAGACGCCGAGAACTGCTACCGAGGCCAGACGCCCCCCCCCCCCGCTGGGAGCTCCTCCCCACCACCCCGGCTTCGAGTGACGCCTGCGTTTTCAGCCCAGCTCGACCGCTGCAGTGACAGATTTGGGATCCGAGACCGAGTTTCCTCTGGAAATCAGGAAGGGGCGGGTGTGTCAGCTGCCCGCAGGCTCACGGGCCGCCCCTTCGTGTCTGAGCTCAGACGCGACAGTGCGCTGAGTTCCACCTCGCTGCACTCACGTTTCCCGCGCTTTCTATTCTACGTGAAATTTGCGCACAAAAATGGCAAATACTCAGAATCCGGTCTGCGGTTCTTGAGGCCAGTCGACCCTACGCGGGGCTTCACGAGCCTTCTGAGCCGCGGAAATGCCGTGATCGGACCCCGTGGTTTTCCGCTGGGCATCCCGGCCGAAAAATGGAATCTCGCTCCTCACAGCGTGGTCCCCGTACCGCACAAAGCGGCCAGGATGGAGACCCTGGGCTTAACGCTGGGAGGAGCATTGGGCACTCGTGCCCATTAAGCCACAAACGCTCCCCTCCCTGCCCGCCCCCCCCCGTGCCAGCCCACAATGTCACCAGCTGGCGAGCGCAAAGGTGCACAAGGCGACCGGCTCAAGCTTCAAACCCCCGGCAAGCAGCAGCGTGTCTAGGCCAGACCGGACAGGGTCTTCCCGCAGGAGCTGCAGGGGGAGCCTCGGACGAGCGTCAGAAAACGTCCTTAGGGGCACAGTCCCCCTCCCGGGATCAGGCTGAGCCCCCGCAAGAAATATCTAGGAGTCACAGAGGTGACAAATGGCGGGTGTCACCAAAGTGCCACGACCTTTAAGATCAGCCGCCTTCTGTTTCCAGCTAAGAAAAAAAAACAACCCTGTTTGAAGATGAACTGAACTGAGGCGTGAAACACACAAACTCAAAAAAGAAGAATTCGAATGCTGAAGAATTTCAGTGGAATTCAAGTTTAAAAAGCCATTTTGAATTTTTTTTGAGAAGTAAAAAAAAAAAAAAAGTACGAGAATAATAATAAACCCATGAGATGGGTGTATTTAAAGAAATAAATAATAATAGTGAACCCGGGAGATGTTAACGTAAATGACATTTTTATGAAGTAACTATTTTTAAAACAAAACAAAAGGTAAGAAGAGGGCATCATCTTGCGTTCCTGGAAATCGCTATTGTCCGGCTTCATAGACGACGACTGGGTTCTCCCATCAGCTTCTACGTTCAGGCTGTTGCAACATCACGCACAGTGCAACTTCTGGAAGATTCCGCGGCACACATGGAAGACCGAAAGTGGAAAAGGAAGTAATGGCTTGCGGCCGGTGCTGCTGCTGCTGACGGTGATGACGACGATGACGATGGCGGAGTCTCGGGACCCCAGGGTCCCCGGCGCCCACACTGAGAACCACTGCGTGAGCTCAGCGTCATTTCCTGGACGGCAGCATCCTGTGTGTAGACGAGGCCGGCCAGCAGCCGCGGCCACTCGCCGGGGAGCCTTTCGTAAGAGGCTACACTTGGCTCAGTAGCCTCTGCCACTATCCGACCCCTAGTGACCCCGCCCAGACAAGCAAGCTGCCTACTTTCAGCGTCTCCGAACTGGTTCCACCAACCCTTGGTGTCGGAAGATGTAGGAGCTGAGGCCCCAAGAAACGTGTTAGGTCCAGGACGTAGCCGCTGCCGGATGGGACCGGAGCACAGTCCACGGAGCCGTGGCAGTGACTGCGGACGGCCCGCCAGCCCTCTGGCGCCTCCGTGACGGTCTGGACGAATGACGTCTGAGGCTCGCACGTTCGTCGGCTTCATCTTCCGTAATGGAGTGAAAGATCCTGACCATGCAGATTTTAAGGAAGAAGATATTCCAGAGAGACGAATGTCGAGGAGTTAGAGGGTCTCGATAATACCCTTCTTTCCTTGATAATGATTCCGTCTACTCTGATCCCAGAGGGCAACCCCCAGGGAGGGGATCGAAGTCCAGAGCAAGGGCCTCGGTACCATGCACGGGCCAAACAGGGGCACCCACAAATCGATCCATCCCACAAATCGATGAATCCCACAAATGGATGCATCCCACGAGAACCTGCCCTCCCGAAATCCGCACACTGGAGACGGGTGATTATGAAAAACGAGAGCCGTATGGGTCTGACAAGGAATGGGGGCCCGACGTGGAGAGCCTCAGACTTGGTAGGATTACCAGCTCGCGTTTTATTTCTTTCCATCACAAGGTGTTTGATCCAAAAGCTGAAGGAGCATTTATCTTACTGCATGGTCTTAGCCCTGGATTAAGTTCACTAGCTCAGGCACGGTGCCTGCCGGCTCGGAGCGGGCATTCTAGTGAGGGCCGCTGGTACCAACTACACAAGCGAGCAGGATTGTTTCGGAGAGCGATGACTGCCGTGGACAAAATAAAGCTGGCTAATGGGAGAGAGAGAGAGACTGGGGTGAGGTCTCTGGGATGGAATGGGGGTGGGGTGGTCTTTCGAGAGAGGTGACGGCTGGCTTGGAACTCACCGACGAGGAGAAGCCAGCCATGCATTCTTGGCCAAAGGAACAACGACAGCAGATCTTGACGTGGGAACAAGCCTGGCGACTGGCAGAGCCCAGAGAGGGTCCACGTGGCCGGGGCTCAGGAGCGAGGGGGCGACGCGTTGTGAGTAGAGGTCGGACGAGTTAATGGTGTCCGGAGAAGTCCTGGGGTCTGTGACCCCTGGGCTTCGGTGGCCCTCACAGCTGCCGCGGCTCATCAATGCACAATCACCTCTTTCTCAGATTTGCAGAGAAAAAAAAAAAAAAATGGCCGTTCTGCTTCACACCCAAGTGAGATTACAAATGCTCAAATCATTAGATCAGAGCACCAGCAATGCACAACGGCACTTTGCCGGCTCTGTGAAATTTTTCTTTCCTTCAGAGAAACAGTCCCGGCATTGATCCTGACGTGCCCACCCCACGGGCAGGCAGGGAGCCCCTGAGCCAAACCCAACCGCGCACACGGGCCGTGTAAAGGTTTCGATGTCCATTGAGGGGGTGGGAAACTCCCAAACGTGCAGTAAGTATGACATGCAAGAACTTTGCCAGCGTGAGAGCGAAATTCACTGCCAAGGACCCTGGAGGTTGGCGCAAGATTTTTAATATAGCATTGCGAAACTAATTCAGTTCAACCGAGATTTAATGCGCTCTTAACGAGCTGCCAGGTCAGAGCTGGGCTTGGGGGAGGAGGGGCAGGAACGCCGGGCAGCGCCACCCGGAAGGGATGTGACATGCAAGCGACAGGCGTGAATCTAGCAAGGTCCCGGCTTCCGCGTAAAACGGAAGGAGAACAAAACGGAGGGTGTGGGTAATCAGCCGCAAAGAGCTTTGTCGATGGAAACGACGTCGCTCAAAAACCGTGCACATTCGCGTCATTAAAATATCTGATTTCACGATTACCGATGATAAATCGTAACAGCACATAACACAGTATCTCCTTCCTTCCTCTCGTTAAGGGATCTCTGAAGTCATCTGTCCAAATGACAGTGAGCAGTCGGCAACCTAAAACCTGACAGAAGTAGAGGGTTGGGGTTTTTTTGTGGAATTAATAGAAAGAAAGATATACTCCATTCATAAAAGAAATCCAATGAAATTGTCACGAAATAATACCTCTCTAGTTAGGATTTTAAAATGTGCTTTGTATGCCTGATTAGTGCCGTCCCTTTGAATTTTTTAAAACCGCTTCCTGCACAAATCATTGCTAAGCAACTATAAAATGATGCAAAGTCGAAGCAAATGGAATCAGCTACCTATAAATGAGTTAAATGCAAAATGTAGGATGTAAACATGTGCTAGGAAGAGAGCTGAGGTTGTTGTTGTTGTTGTTATTGTTCTTTTATTTTTTTTTAAGTAAAAAAAAAAAAAATCTCTAACGTGAGCACAAAAGAGTTTCTTGGAAACGCATGAGGAAAACTGAGACATCCTCAGGCATTTGCCGCCTTTGCCTCCGGACTCTGGAGCTCCAGCCTGCCTTCCGCTTCCGCCTCAGCCGGGGGTCAGGTTTCTTTCCAGAAAAAAAAGTCTAGCTAGACGCGTGGCCCGCTCCAGCCACAGGCGGCTTCCCCTCCTCACGCAGCTCTGTCACGAGATGCCCCTGCCTCAGGTGGGCACACCGTGTGCGGTGTCATCAGCCCCGACCCGCGCGCTGGATCTCTCCCTGGCTGGCCCCCCAGGGGACAGATGTCACGAGCTTCCTCCCGGAGCAAGGCTTCCGTCGCCTTCCGACGCGGCCTCACGGCCCAAGCCCCGCAGGTCGCTCGCCACCTGCACGTCAACCCTGCCCAGTGCCTCGCGGTTCTGCCGAGCCGCTCCCCCCGGCTGGGCGGTGTCCCACCCTGACCGCCATCGCCGGTCGCCACGGCCATCACCCGCACGTGTAGGACTCTCTGCTCGCCGAAGGGAGGGGTGTGGAGAAGCCAGGTCCAGGTGGGCCGCCCATCCTCCATCGTCCATCTGCCTTGGGTGCTGGGACCTCACGAGCCTCCCAGGTGGGCTCGGGGGCCTGGCTCCCAGCCGGGAACGGCGTTCTCGCGACCCCACGACACCCCGCGCCCAGTGTCCCCTCCTCCTCAGCCCGGCTCCCCTGCAGCAAACACACTCACAACATGAAAATAGCGAATGATTCCAAGAGGTCGACCTTCGCTTTTCCTCCCTGAAGTCTTCAGATTGTTTGACACGTACTATGATCTCATTGTTAAAAAAAAAATTGATTCCGAGATATCCAGCGCCCACCGTGAAAAAACGCAAATTCCACGTCCCCCTTCCTGCTGCAGTCAGTGTTGCGGGTGGAAATCGGGCAGAAGCCAAGCATCTCCATCAACGATCCAGAAAGACCGAGGGGACATTTGCGGGCACCAAGGTGAGCGTGGAAAGATGTTTTCTCTAGAAGCCCGACTGCTCCCGGGCCAGGACGCAGCGACAGGACCTAGATGCGTTTTTAATAGATTGAAATTTCTGTGCAGTTTGCTCTGGACAAGACAAATCAATAACCTGTCTGCTGCTCCGCGGTACGAACTGTTTCCTCACAGAATGAATATCTTGGGGTTTTGCGTTTTAATGCAACAGACTGAATCAAGGGCCTGATAAGAATGGAATTTTCTATCCCCAGCTCTTCAAAAAAAAAAAAAAAAAGAGGCGAGGTCAGTAACAAAAAGACAGAAACCTGGGTAACTGGTCCCCGTGCGGCCCCCCCCCCCCGGGGGAGTGCCGCGCCCCATTGAGATGGGTGACAAGAGCCGCTTGTGATGGTGGCGGCCTCAGGGCACACGAATCTAAAACCTCCAAACCTTTTCCTAAATGCAGGGATCAGACCCCTTGTCGCCAACATCCTCCTTCATTTAAATTTATTTCCAAAAGAAAGAAAAAGGAAGGATGGAAGGAGGAAGGAAGGAAGGAAGGAAGGAAGGAAGGAAGGAAGGAGGGGGGAGGGGGAGGGAGGGAGGGGAAGGAAGGAAGGAAGGAGGGAGGGAGGGAGAGAGGAAGAGAAAGAGAAGAGGAGGAGGAGGAGGAAGAGGAGGAGGAGGGAGGAAGGAAGGAAGGAAGGAAGGAAGGAAGGAAGGAAAGAAGGAGGGAGGGAGGGACGGAAGGAAGGAGGGAGGGAAGGAAGGAAGGAGGGAAGGAAGGAAGGAAGGAAGGAAGGAAGGAAGGAAGGAAGGAAGGAGGGAGGGAAGGAAGGAGGAGGAAGGAAGGAAGGAGGGAGGGAAGGAAGGAAAGAAGGAAGGAAGGAAGGGGAGGGAAGGAGGAAGGAGGGAAGGAGGGAAGGAAGGAAGGAGGGAAGGAAGGAAGGAAGGAAGGAAAGGAAGGAAGGAAGGAAGGAAGGAAGGAAGGAGGGAGGGAAGGAGGGAAAGAGGGAAGGAGGGAAGGAAGGAAGGAAGGAAGGAAGGAAGGAAGGAAGGAAGGAGGAAGGAGGGAAGGAAGGAAGGAGAGAAGGAAGGAAGGAGGGAGGGAAGGAAGGAAAGAAGGAAGGAGGGAAGGAGGGAAGGAGGGAAGGAAGGAAGGAGGGAGGGAAGGAGGGAAGTCGCCTGGGCGCAGACCCCAGGGCCTGGGTGTGCCTTCCTGCGTTGCATTCTCGGCTCTTGCCAGCGGGTTCAGGCGGGCGGGAGCGTGTGCGGCACGATGAGTCACTCGCTGCCCGGCCTTGGGCTTGCCGTGGGGGGGGCCTCGACGACGCGGGAGGCTTGCGCTTGGAGGAGCCGCAGACGCAGTGCTGGTTATTCGCGGCCCAGAGGGGGCTCCCCTTCTCCCTTTCCACGCGGGGTGCCCCGCCGGGCGTCAGGTGCGCGTGCAGGTGGTGAGCGGCAGCCGCCCGGCCCCACGTGGAGCTGGAGCCGAGTGGGGTTTAAGCGCCGGGCTGCGCGAGTGCGCGAGCTACAGAGCTGAGTGCGAGGTCTGCGTCGGGGATCAGAAGACGGAGGTGACGTTTCACGTCACTGTGAAAATAGGGGGATGCGGATGATCGAAATGATGCCCCAGTGCCCGAAGGCGTGTCAGTGGCTTTAAAAGGCCTTGGCTTCTTTTTGAAAGGAAAGCCGGTATCAAAGGGACACCCGTTCCCTGGACGCTCCTTTTCGGGGTTCGTTTTGGCCCCCAGGAAAACGGGGGGACGGGTGGGGGCGTGGGGGGCCTTCCACGAGGGGCTGGGAGCCACGGGCGCAGGGCAGGATGTCCTTGACACGCCCGTGCTTCCCCGTCCGGCCCGCCCCCTCGCCCTACGCCCCGTGTGGCCTCGGCCCGCACGGCCTCCCCCGGGGTCAGCGTGTCCCCTGGAGATTGTTTCACGCACTGTCCATGAATCGCACTTGCCAGAAGCCACCGCGGCGGACCTACTTCCCTCCCGGGGCTGGTCAGAGGCCTGGCCTGTCGTCTGGGCTCTGCCGTCAGCCAGGCCCCGGGGTGCAGCCCAGCGCTGCGGACAGGGAGACTCCCGAGGTCGCTGCCGGCGCGGACCTACTACGCTTCTCTCTGTGTGTCGGTCACCTGACGCCCCAGAAAGGGAAGACGGCCTGCGTTTGGCTGTGTTTCCAGACGTGAGAGGAAAGACTGCGAACAACCCTATTTGAAATCTGAAGGGGTCAAGTCTCTGTGTAGGAAGCCGGTTCAAGTTACCCACAATCCTCCTGAAGAAATCTCTTCCTTTGTGGGGGAAATGGACCTAGTAAGGGAGCGAAGAGGGAGCCGGCCATCCAAGTTGGGGCCGCACGGGGTTGTGTGACGAGAAGGTTACCAGATTTAGCAAATAAAATGCAGGCCACTCAGTTTATCCTGAACTTCAGAGAGACAATGACTAATTTTAGTATAAGTATATCCCATGCAATGTTTGGAGTATACTTATGGTTTTTAAAGTATTCCTTGTGTATCTGAAATCCAAATTCAGTTACCTGCCCTAGATTTTCCCTGACAACCCACCTGAGGGTCACCTGAAAGAGTTCATAACACTGTTAAAAGTTTTGTAACAAGACAGAATAAAACACACTCTTGTTTCTTTAAGAAAATATTTATGGGAGGAAATCCAATACATCCTACGTGAATGAGAAATGACTTTAAAATGATTTTGTGGGGAAAACATATCATGTTGCTTATGTAAATACAGTATGCTATATATCACATTTAAGAAAAGAGTCGTGGACTTGAAATAATAGCCCGCTAGTGCTGAGAAATTATGAACCCACATCGCTAAAGGAAATAGCTCAGCATCGATGAATGGGTACCGGGAGACAGCAGAAGGAATACCACAAATATACTAGGAAATTGAGCCTGCTCCTCCGGTGTATCGTGACGACAACAGATGCCCGCATGGGGGCTCATGGAATATTGGTGACTAAAAAGCAAGTTTCACTATAAATTAAATGACATTAGCATACATTTTGATATTATACTTAACAGGTAGGGTAAATAAAGCAACAAAAACAACAGAAACATAACTCTCTAATTAATTCTTACCAAGGTTGTTAGACTGATACACAAAAATAAGCAGATATTTTGTAAAAATATTAAAAAGTAAAAAACCCACAGAAATAAAAAATTAAAAAGAAGAAAACACAGTGGGAAAAAAAAGACGTGAAGTGCCAACGGAAAAATAAGCATGTCCCTGACAATACGTATTGAGCAAGCAACAGGAGAAAACGAATGAAATCTGAGGAACGCTGGGTTGATCGGGAACTCACGGGGACTTCCGTCACTGTTTGGGTCGTGCGTTGTGGAAGGGACACGGGTCAATTAAACTCGTTCAGGAAGTAACCTGAGCGCCACCACCACTTTCTAAGCACCCCGCACCTTCCCGCTGGTGTTGAACCAGCCGCCCTGCCCGAGGAGCTCCTGCCTCTGCTCCGACGAGTTGGGGTTGCCCGGCGGGCGGCATCGCTACTGCCTTGACACCCACTCTCTCCGGCCGGGACGCGCCCTCGGAAGGGAAGACCGGGTCACGTCGGTCGTTTTAAATGAGTGGCCTTCGGTTCGAGAGAGCAAACAAACACGACACAGCCTTGCAGCGCGAACGACGAAAATGTGCAATTAGGTTCATCGGAGACAAAATAGGCACGGAACAGTAAGTGTCACCGGTCAGCTGCAGATTTCAGCCCTGATTAAAACGAAAGACAAAATCACAAACCTGTAGAGGAACATGGAGACGCTATTGACAGGAACGTTCAGATAAATTAAAGGCTGGCAAACATTTACATTCCACTTACCTGAACATTTACATCGGATTTGTTCTTAGTCTATATCGTATCATCATAAATGTGAGTTTATTTCTATTAAAAAGGCACTCAATTTTTTCATAACGTTGACAGATTTGTTTGACGATTATAAGTATTGATGATTTTTAACCATAAGACTGTGCACACTGTTATCAAAGGCTATATTGGCTAGTCAATATGTTTAGTAAACAAATATCTTTTTTTTTTTATTATAAAGCTATAACTTAAGTTTGCCAAAGGAGGCTGTTTTACCCAAGAACTCTGGGTAATTGACCCATTGACTCACAGATCTCTCCCAGGTCAACTGAACCAGGACAAAAAGACGGAATGAAATCTCTTTTCTGTCAAAGGCTAATCAGAGAGCCAGCCAGGCAAAAAGTGAAAAATCGAAGAGTAACATTTGGCCAATTTCTGGATGATCCAGGAAGCAAAGAGTTGAATGCATTTAGCCACCTGGGTCTGGAGGCCAAGAAGCCCCCGTTCCTCCATCTGCGGGAGCTGGCCTGCCCCTCCTGTGACCTCTCCTCCCGTTTGCATGAGCCCCGCCCTCCACGCGGGGAGGGGGCCTTCACCTGGCGTCCTGAACCAAATGCTAATCTTCCCCAGAAACATCCTCAGAGACGCACGGGACATCCTGTTTCACCTGCTCTCTCAGTATCCCTTATTCCAACCAAGTGGACACGTAAAACTGACCATCACGCAGACCGAGCCGAAAGGGCGACCTCAGAGTGAGAGCAATAGGTCCATAGTTGGCTCAGAGATTGAGCCCAAGTGCCTGTGTCACACACGAGCGTGAGCAGAGCAGAAACCAGCAGGAAGTCGGAGAGAGGCAGAGGCCAGAAGGACGTGCGGCTGGAAGTGTCCGGGAAGCGTCCTCTGTGGAAAAGACGGGGGGCAGGGCTCGTTGGCCTGCTGTCCACACGGGGGGCCTGGGACGGCACCCACCCACATCAGGCACCCAGAGGACTTGGTGGAGTGAATAAACAAAAGGACTTTTTTTAATAGTAAAAATGGTATTGTTGATATTAGAATAGGATTTTCTTTTCACAGTGAGGCATATGTACATTTACACGGCGTGTTCACCTCCCATAGTTAGATTCTTCCTGTCACCACATATTCCACCCCCTTTACCCCGTCTACCTCCCCCGTCCCCTCTGGTAACCACTAGTCTGTAGTCCATGTCCATGAGTCTCTTTCTGTTTGTCCTGTTCGTTTGTTGCTTTTAGGTTTTTATCCCACATATAAGTGCTATCATGTGATTTTCAACTTTTTCCGTCTGGTTTATTTCGCTTAACATGATTTATCTCGAGGTCCATCCATGTTGTTCGCAAATGTCAGTATTTCATCTCTTCTTACAGCTGAGTCATTTCCACTGTATAAATGTACCACAGCTTCTTTAGCCAGTCATCTCTTGTAGGACACTTCAGTTGCTTCCATGTCCTGGCCACTGTGAATCATGCTGCTATGAACATCAGTGTGCAAATACCTTTATGGATATGAGTTTTCAAGTCTTTGGGGTAAATACCCAGCAGAGGGATTGCAAATCAAAAGGAATTTAATTCCCTTAGCACTGAAGATGTAGGACAGAAGGAGTAGCTAATTAGCTAAATGTCGAAGGTCGGCTTGACCTTAGCTGGTGTGTGTGTGTGCGCGTGAGTGTGTGCATGTGTGCACACGTGTGTGCGTGTGTGTGTGCACACTTGGGGAATAAGAAGACGGGCGTGATGAATTAAAACATAAGCATAAGTCTGCTGTCTTTATGTAGTATGGTCCCAGGTGATATTTTTTATCTTTCCACAATGAATATATATATATATAATTTTATCATCAAAAAAAATGTCCGGTGAATGAATCCAAGTCGATACCACAAACGAAGTGACAAGTGAGCAAACCGTTTTTCTCCAGGCGGGATACTGGCTCTCGAGTCCCTGACTCCGGCCCTGACGGGGTTTCCTCTCCTGGGACCTCCTGGAACACCACGACCCCGGGAACACATAAGGTAAGGGAAAGGGGAAGAAACACACCCTGCTTCTTGCGCTCCGGGTCAAGGAAGATGGCAGCTTCCGGTGTGAGGTCCCATCACCCAATCACCGCCTCCCCCATTCCCTGGCCTTGGGCCAGGTGTCACAGGTGCAGCCCACCTGGCCTCCCGCCTCGGTGGTCCTGCCGGCTGCACCTGCTCGGACACCCAGGTTTGTCCTCCAGGAAGAGGGCCCCGGGAGCTGAGGGGACGGTCCCCAAAGCGATCGCTCTCTGCTCAGTGCATGTGCCGGGAAGCGGCGTCTTGCCCATGGCTTCTGGCACAGCCCCGGGCTTGGTGTGTGTTGACGGGGCCCTCGCAGGCTGAGAACGAGGCAGCGTCCGGGGAAAAGATGCCACCGCCTGCTGGGCGGCGGAGGGAAACCGGAGAGCCGGGCACGATGCGGCCTGTCGGTGACGCCTTTCTGTCACGGCCCCGGCTCCCTGCAGGAGACGCTCCCAGCCCCGAGGAGACAGGCGGCCAGGGCGGAGCCCAGGCAGCTTGGATGTAAGTGGCCGGCTTACCGCGGAGGGCGGGGTGCGGCCGGCGGCAGAGGGGACGCTCTGGAACCCGCCTCGACCAGAGCTGGGCGAGCCGGGGAGCCAGGTTCTCTTAACCACCCAAGGGGCTCTCATCTCCAGGGAGGAGGGGGCGGGGCCCGCCGCCTGACCACGTGACGTAAGCAGTGCCCTTGATGAAAGCAAATCCGGGTGTCGCTGTCCTTCCAGACAATCAGCCGGATGCTACGGAGGGTCCACCGAGGCGCCTGCCTTTCTGCGCGGTGTCCTCTAAGAAGCCAAACACCGCACAGCGAGGCGTGCGTGAGGGCACCGTGGCCACACGCTCACGTCCCCCCCCCCCGGGGTGCGTCGGCCCAGACAGCGCCTCCGGGCGCCTCCACCAGGGCTGGCCCCGAGGTAGCCCCGTCCCAGCGGCCAGCAGGCTCGTGCACCTGCGTGTGCCAGCAGGCGCGGTTCCCGCACGGCGCGCGGATCCGGCGGCCCCAGGTGAGTTCCGTTTCTGCCGGCAAAGCCGCCCCAAGGCACCTCGTGGCAGCCCCGCCTCCCCCGCTGTCCCTGTCACGGAAGCCGAGCCCGGCGCCATCTGTCACTGCACCTGAGCTGTCAGTTTCAGACAGCAGAGCTGAGACAAGGATGAAATATTCCTTGAGAAAATTAAAAAATGGAGGGGCCCATGGGCTCCGAGCAACGCGGGAGGGAGCAGATTTCTCTGAGGAGGCGACGCCTGTCCCGTCGCGTGTCCGTCCTCCGCAGACCGTGCCTCTGCCACGAGGGTGTCCCAGGCTCCGCTCCCGGGCAGCCCGTCCCCGCGCGCGTGGGCCGGCAAGGTCTCGGTCCCGAACTCGTTCACCCCTTTGCCGCACGTCGCTGACCTCCGGGTGCCTTCGCCGGCGTCACCCCCTTCGTGTGGCCAGTGACAGAGTCCCAGCTCCCACCGGCTTAGCCTCGAAGAAACAAAACAGGGCGTCAGCTGGCCGCAGGGCCGGAAGCTGTGCCTGTGGGTTTAGGCCCGCGCGCCCCCGGGACTCAGCGCCCCGCCTCTCGCCGTCGTGTGTGGGCTTCGGCTTCGGGGGCACCAGTTCAGACAGTCAAAGCTGCGGCACCACGGGGGCCCGGCCCACTGAGGAGCAACGGGGACGCACATTCTCGTGCTCCTGCTGTCCCCACCTCTCCAGCGGGGGAGCCTGGGCAGGGACGCCGCGGAGCAAGAGGAAGCGAGGCCGGGGGAGAGCAGGTGCCAGGCCCCCGGCTACCCCAGGCCGCACCTGTGGCCTCCGGGGCTTTGGCCAGAGAGTGAGCGAGCGCAGGCGGTGGCATCAGGCGGCTCCCCTCCTGGCGTCCGCGGGAGGCGGCGGGGTAAACGGTCCTCGCTGGCGCTGGCGTCCGGCTCCTGGAATCGTCTCTGTCAGGGAAGGAGCGGGAGGTACATCCAGGTCAAGCCCGTGGTGCCCGACAATGCAGATGCCACCAGCGACCAGCACCATGGCAGGGACGTCCTGTGTCACTGTGCACCGGGTGTCTGTGCACAGGCAGCGTAATTCCTGAGGCTTCCAGACCCAGTGCAATCCTCGTGTGTGCATGTGTGTGTGCATGTGTGTGTGCATGTGTGTGAGCATGTGTGCATGTGTCTCTGTGTGCATGTGCGTGCATGCATGTGTTCACGTGGATTAGGACACGTGTGCATGTGTGTGAACATGTGTGTGAACATGTCTGTGAACATGTGTGGATATGTGTGTGCATGTGCATGTGTATGAATGTGTGGGTGTGTGTTCATGCATGCATCTCTGTGTTCAAGTACATGTGTGTGAGTGTGTGTCCATGCATGTGTGCGTGTGCATGTGTATGAACATGTGCATGTGTGTTCATGCGTTGTGCTATGTGTGTGTGCATGTGTGTGCATGTGGTTTGCAAGTGTGTGCACTCATCTGAGTGTACATGTGTGCTTGTGTGTGCATGTGTGCACTCATCTGAGTGTGCATGTGTGCTTGTGTGTGCACTCATTTGAGTGTGCGTGTGTGTGCGTGTGTGCACGCGTGTGTGTGCGTGCGTGTGTGCACGCGTGTGTGCGTGTGTGCACACGTGCGTGTGCAGGTTTCCCTTTCCTTGTCGTACCTCATCCTCTCCGCCCACCGCTAAGAGCATGTCACGTGAACCAACAGAAAAGGTGGAAGGCAGGGTTTGGGTTGCTGATGAGTCCTTAGAAAAATGGCCATTTTCTCCCCTGCTTTTTAATGTCCTGAAATCCACTTAGTGGATGCGTTTAGGACTTCAATGTCCTGTTCAGGTCATTCTCACGTAACCTTCAGCACTGGGCCAGGGAGGAGGCATCCCTCCCTGAGAACCGTGTGTGACCCCCCACAATGAACCCACTTGTGGACCTACCTGGGGGTCACAATGCTGTGTGTCCCCAAGGCCGCCTGGGGGTGAGGAGGCAGCAGGCTCCTGCCGCCTTGGTCCCCGCTGAGAGCCCTGGGGACCGGTGCACGCTGCGGACACCTGTCCCCACCCGCCCTGCCCCCTCTCCCGCCCCTGGCATGTAGGCGGCGACGCAGAGGGCTCTCCCCGCCCCCTCTGTGACCGGCACTCGAGGTCAGGGGCAGCTCCAGGCAACTAGTTGAGTGAATGAGCAATGTCGAAATCGTAGTTTGGGTAAAATGAGTCAAATGCGGAAAAAAATAAGAGCGCACTTTTTGTTGGCCCAGGACGATGGTTTCCTGAGCTCATCTCATCCCCCCACTGGCTCGGTACCCACCACGAGCGCCCGTCTGCGCAGTTCTGGGAAATCCCACACCGCTCTCCCCCTCCTGTTTTCTTGGATATGGTGACCCCGACCTGGAGAGGCTGGATTCACCCAGAGCGGGGGCGGCTCCTGCCGGGGCGCGCCCTCCTTGCCCGCCCCTCCTGCGGTCAGTCACCAAACCCGGACGTGTGGCACGGGACGGCCGTTTCCCCCCCACGTCCTGCGGTGGCGACCGGCGTCACCCGTCTCCGCGTGACCTGCCCCCCGGGCTGTGGTGGACACTTGAAGAAGACCTTGCCCTGCGCCCTCGGCTCACCATCGTCTCGTGAAGGAAGGTTTCCTCGAAGACCCCTGCCCCGCGTGCTCGCTTCTCCTCCTTCCC
Source organism: Eonycteris spelaea (assembly GCA_003508835.1). Lineage (NCBI taxonomy): Eukaryota > Metazoa > Chordata > Mammalia > Chiroptera > Pteropodidae > Eonycteris > Eonycteris spelaea. The sequence goes on along the minus strand of PUFA01000042.1, from coordinate 10,054,074 downwards.
AGGGAGCGCCTCCGATGCCATCTTCCCTCGGAGGCTCGGCCTGGCCACATCGTCGTTCCAAACATTCACAGGGACTCTCGTTGTGAAGAATTTTGCAATGCTGTTGACAGGCCCGGCTGACTCTGCGTAGGCCCCAAGCAGAAGTCTCAGATCCTTCTTGGATTTCTAGAGTCTTTTCCGAGCTTGAAAGATGGCGAGAAGAGCAGGCAGAGCTCGCTGCCTTGTTTTTCCTCCTGCTAACATTCCGCCACCCTCTGAACTGGCTACTACAATAATTTGAGCTCTTGTCTGCAGGAAGGAAGTTAAATATAATGAACGCTGTCCCGAAATAGCAATGAGTCTTGGTCACTCGTCTTCCCGTGGGGACCGAATTGTTTTGCAACTTCTCGTTAGGCAGCAGCTAATTTAAAACGCAATTAGCAATCATTTTAATTACAAGCTGCTCTCCCTAAGAAGAGTTAAAACGCAGTGAGAATGGAGGCAATCGGATGCAGAGCTCTCCGGGGAAACGACACGGGGCAGCTAGGGAAGGACTCACGCCCGCAAGTCACCGCTCAGGTAGCAGGTGGCAGGTGATCCAAGGCAAGGTCGGCGCTTTGGGCTGTCGGCTTCACGTCTAAGAGGCGGGCACCTCTTTTGAACAGTGTTGATTTAAAACATCAATCATTACACTCTTGTAAAAAAAAATTAGAACAATTTATCCCGTCTGGAAATGGAAATGGGCGTGGATGCGGGAATGCACCTCGAGCCCGCGGTCGGGATGGCTTCGGTGCCCCCTCAGGGTCCCGCGCCCCTGCGTGATGGCAAAGAAACCCCGCTTCCGGCCCTGAAACATGCAATGCGCTCCAGAATCCGACATTTGCACAGACACGGAAAGCATCTCAGGCCTCGGCTCCAAGAAGGAAAACGACTTCGGCGCCCTTACCTCATCCCCCGCAAAGTCGCCTTCGCAGACGTCCTTGTCGTGTTACTTAACACCGAAGGTTCGTGTTCGTAACTCCTCTGGAGGTAGAAATGAAACACACGCTTCCGAGAGTCGTGACACGCTGGAACCCAGTGAGACTCTTCTCTTCACCCCCGGGTTCCAGCCGATGAAGAGAAACCTCGGCGATGGTCATCTTCCATCATCTGGCCTTACGGACCGCACCTGTGTTCATAGGTCTCCAGGCTCCTCACCACTGAGGTCTGGACAGCAGAGAGGCCAGGGCCCGTCCTGCTGCTCCTGTGTCCCCTCGGATAATGGTCATCACTGCTCTTTCGAATCTCCTTGCGGCTGGCATCAGCCTCGTCGCCAGCACTGGCAGACTTCGAAGCAGAGAGGGCCGTCCTTGTTTGTCAAGGGCAACGCCCTAGAAGGACGGACAGAAAACAACGCGGTCCTCAAGCACAGGGATTTACCGGAGCCAGGAGGACGTCATCTGGACAGCCGTCCTCCGCCTTCGCGGCACCAGAGACCCCGGGGCCGGTGCTCCTGTGAGCGTCTAACGCCTGGTGACCTGAGGCGGAGCTGAGGCGGGGGATGCCGGCGCTGGGGAGCGGCTGCAGGTCCAGATGCACCGGAAGGGGTCCCCCTCCCCCACCTCCTCCCGCGACTTAATCAGACTCCTATGATCAACATGATTCTTGTGGCTTTTAATTTCTTGATTTCTTGACCGCCTTCAAGACTTTGCGTAGCAAACTATGACTTTCGTCTCTAAAGGTGTCCTCGAAATTGGACTTCGGTTATGTCAGCTCTCAAGAGGGCATGGGAGGGTGTATACTGAAGCATATGCTAAATCATAAACATAATTTATAACCACTTTCCAATGCTGACTCTGGCCTCAATCTCGAATGCCATACTTTTCTGTTATTTTGACATATATATAATTGCCTGGCAGGATTTCTTGGACAACTAACAATTTTATTGGGTAGGAAAATCCTGATGTGACCTAAATTTTATATACGACTATTTATTTCTGTTGTTGTTGTTGTTCAAAAGATTGAAATAATTTAAGATCCTGCTGAGTGGGAAAATCAGATGAGGTAAATGGCAGGATCGCTGCCTTTTTTATTCGAACTCAATCATTCAAAGAAGTTTGGATAAAATTTACGATCCAAAATAAAACTAGCTGGGAAACGTTCAAGGTCATCTATCATTGAAAACCAGTGTATGTGACCGAGAATCTTAATAAGATCGTGCCGGCCTAGTTGCTTCAAATTTGGCCGCTAACGAGAATGAACTTCGAAGGTGCTGAGCCTTGAATTAATGACTCCTCAGCCAGAAACTCTCGGCCAGACCTCCCTCTCCGAGGCGGCTTGGCCAGCGCCCGGAGGGTGCTAAGGCCGGCGAGAGCGTCAGCTACGACCCCGTTGTGAGGCTTCGCGTCCCCGTTTGACATCATCTTTTGTGCATCCATACGCTAAATAAGCATCCTTTAAAAATACACACATAAAAATAAAACCTAGAGCGCATATTCGAATTTTTACTCCGTTTTCGTATTTCTTATTTCTTCCAAGTCTATTCGAAGCCTCAGGAATGGAGGGACCTCATTACTGGGTGCCGGGGGTGACCATCTAATGTCCCCTCCCGCCCTCAGCCACTGTGTCCAGGGAAGCGGACAGCGGGTGAGACCGAGGGCTTCTGTGACATGTCACCCAGAGCACGCTGGCAGACAAAAGCTCCCCCTTCGCAAGGCCTCGTGGTCCTTCCCTCCACGTTCTGCAACTCCTTTTGTAACTTCTGCCACAGAGACGCCCAGAGGAAGGCAGAGCACAAGGGATTTGCAGATCACCTCCCTGCGCAAGGACCCGACCCTCCCCGCTGGGCTGGGACTTGCCCAGATTTAGCTCCGAACCCCAAGTCCCGGGAGAAACCCCAGCCTCCAACGCACCTGATGCTTGGTCCCCCCACCCCAAGGTTTAGAATATTTGGGCTTCACCTTTCACAGATCCGGAGAGAGAGAGAGAGAGAGAGCGAGCAAACGCTCACTGCTTCGGATTGTCCTTCGAGGATCTGCGGGCGAGGAGAATGGAATTTGAGGTGTCAGAGCGGGGAGCCCCGCCCGATTTGCTGGCACCGTCACCGCCAAAGCTCAGACAGGAGTGTGGCTTAAAAGTATAGGAACTCACCGCTGTTTGGGTCCCTGACGAGGCGGCCGCCAGTCCTCAGATCAAGAGACCCATCTGGGAGCGAAATGTCCCAGTCCTTGGGCTGTGTCTCAACCCGAAAGCGAAAGCAGAGCCACACCGTGGAGAGACGTCACGGGGACCTTTGTCGGGAGAAGGGGGAGTGGGAGGTGGCCGCGTCCGCGCGCACGGTGGAGGCCTGCCACACGCCCGCCGTCGCCCCCCCCCCACGGGTCCCGTCCACAGCTGTCGCACAGCGGGACATGTGGAAGGGGGCGGGGCGGGGCCTCGCCCCCTCGCAGTGACGTGGGAAAGGGGTGGGGAGCTTTCCGTGGGGCGTGTTCTCCTTTCTGACCGATGGGCGCACAGGGTGCCAGGGGCTTCCCGGGTGACGGGGACGACGCAGGTCACAGCAGCGACCGATTCAGAGCTAACTTGCTGGGTGTCTGGGGCCGGCTGGCGAAATGCACTGCGGGAATGAGCCCCTAAAAAAGCCACCCAGCAGCGGGAGTCACGGCGCCACAGAAATGCCGGCAGCCCGGGAGCAGCGGACACCGCGAGGAGCCGCGCTCAAGGCCGCCCGCCGCCGCACGGCCCTCCCGAGGCCGCCCTGCCACACTTCCAGGCACTCGGGTCCGGACAACAGTCAGTGCATCGGCCAGGGGTCCCGGCACCGAGGGGGGACAGTGCGAGCCCCCGAACGGCCGTCTGCTTGTTTGAACCAAAAGGTCCTCGACGACGGGGAACCAGGAATGATCTCGTCCACCGCGTCCCCGCGTGGAAGCCGCGTGGAAATGTCCTCAAGGTCAAGTGCGCGAACGCAGACTGCTTTTCCCCAGGGGAGACACGGGGCGGGTCCCTGGGGGCCTGTGGCCACACTCGTCACTGTCCTGCTGCCTGCAGCGCCCTGTGTCCGTGTTCCTGCTGGAAGACGCCCCACGTCACGCATGGTGTGCGTTCGTTACCATGGGACCCAGCCGGCGGCACCGTCACTCACTGCCCCCCGCGCTGGACGAGGCTTCGCCGACACGTGCTTCCCCCCAAGCCGCATCCCAGGGACACTGGATGGACAGCGCTCCAGCACCCTGCCGGGTCCTTCGTAAGGAGGACGTCGACGAAAAGCACCAAAATGCAACAAGCACTGAGGCAGCGCTGAGCGGGTCACGGCGAGGCCCGCGGACCGTGGTGCCGGCGCCGCCTGTCCCACCGCGGCTGCACCGCGCCCAGTGGCCACCCCGGCTCCCCAGCTCTGCCCTGGGCATTGACGACAAACTCCCCAGCTCCTGGATCGACGTGTCAGTTACCCCGAACAGGCCAAGTGAGGACATTGGGGAAGCACGTGCAAAACCAATACAGAGTCATCCGGGGCACACGAGGGGGCCCTGCAGCTGCCTCGGGCCTGGGGAGCGTGGGCCTGTCCCCGCCCCCAGTGCCACCGTGGGCACGGGCCCTCCTGTCCCCACCTGGGCCCAGGGACCCGCGCTCCACACGCCCGGCTCTCTGCCTGACTCTGCCCAAGACACAAGCCATCTGTCTCAATTTCTGGTGTGCGCCGAGGGGAGGAAAGTCATCTGTCACCTGTCGGGGGGAAGCCATTGGGGGAGCCCAGTTCGGCACGTTCAAAACAGCACTGCTAGTTCCTGGGAGCTTCAGTAAGCCAGGAAGGGAGGGGGAGGGGGGGAGGAGGGGGACGAGGGGAGGGGAGGGAAGGAAGAAGGGACGGGAGAGGGAGGGAGGGAGGGAGCTCACACACCAAGGAAAGGCCAGCAGAGGACCCTGAGAGGCCAGCATCTGTACGCCAAGGAGGAAGAAGTCACCAGAAGAAGACTTGCCAGACCTTAATCCGGGACTTCTGGCCTCTAGAACTGTGAAGAAACAAAGTTCCTTTGTTTAAACCACCAAGTCTACAGCAGCCTGAGCTGACTGATGCAGTCAGCACATTACACGCGCATCGTCCATGGACGGCAGATAGATGATGATAGATAGATAGAGACGATACGGGACAGATGCATAGATCCATGGGCAGGTATAATTGCAAATGAAGATGAACACAGGCACATATATCGTGTATACACACACACACACACATATGTATATATTCTATCTTTGATGGGATTGTGTGAATTGATCATAATGTCGGATTTATCTTAAAGCGCTAGCAATGTAGCCAGCGATGCTAGTAACGTTGATGCCTTCAAAATGAAACACCTTTGTGTTAACCACGCTGAGTGCAGTGTGCCGAAGTGGACCTGTTTTTTCCGTTCTCGCTGTAGAAAACTGGCATTACGAACCTGGGCGTGCACGGGGCCCGGGTCGAGGCAGGCGGCCTCAGGGCCGTGACCGGAGCCGCTCAGCGGAGACATTCTCCTGTGATATCACGTGGATCCACCAGGTCCATCGCGGGACGAACACACAGTAGGTCCTCCCGTCCCACGTGATCTAGTGAAATTCATGCTCCGCTCACTGGTTTGGTGTAAATTCGAGCTTAGTTGTTTTGTGTTGTTTTGTTTGTGTTGTGTTTGTTTGTTTGTTTTTGACTTGGTTCAAAATACAGCGCGGCAGGGTGACTTAGCTTTCCGGATGTTGAGAGACATTGTACGAGCTTCATCCGTGTGAACGGAAGGGAGGGAGGGAGGGAGGGAGGGAGGGAGTCCTCCCGGGAAGCGCTGATGTTTGAGACGGAAGCAGCAGTGGCCTGCTCGGGTGTCAGGCGACGGGCAGCCGAGGGGCCCGCGGGTGCCGGCCGGGCCCCCGCCAGGCTCCAATGCGTGACGGGGGTGGGACAGCTGACCTGCAGCTCAGCCGGTTTCCGCCCAGAGCTGCCACCCCCACGCAAGCTCATGGTAGAAGGCTGGCTTGTTGTTTCCCGTGAGGCTGCGCCTTGCGATGCAGTGGGGGCGGGGGGGGAATGGGGGCTTCGTAATTTTCCTTGTTCTGGAAAGTTCTGCCGTGACCCAGCCAATGAGCGTCGGGGCTACAGGTTCTGGGCAGACCCCCGTCTCCGTCCCCCCCCCATCTCTTTGGCCTGAATTCCAACGTCGCCCGCACCGTCCTGGGGACGTGGCTCTGAGCCGGCTTTCTGGGTGCGCTGGGTCTTCAGTGCCCAGCCGAGGTCCCGCTGGGCTTGGGGAAGTGCGTGTGGGGCAGTGTCACGCGTCATCGTCGCCTGCGGGGGGGGCTCTCTGTGCACACGGTGACGCCGGCTTCGGTGGTGACGCCGGCTCGGGTTGCCGCCTCCGCGCTGCGGACCTCGCGTGCTTTGTCACGAGGACAGTGGGCCAGGCGCGCTGAGGACACACTGCTGGTTCCGACCGCGTCAGACAGCGCGAGGTGACCTGGGCCCCGTCCCCAACCTCGCTCCCCGTAACTGGCTGGACCGAGTCGCTGTTCCCAAGGCTGTCATCCCGACACCACCGGTGGAGATTCGGGCGTGCCCGAGCCCCGCGGGGGGCCGGCCAGGCTGCCTCCCCCGCCGGCCCCCGCACACCGGGGCTGGGCCTGTCGTGGATGTGACCGTCGGCCCGGTCAGTTGGCTTGACCGCGGGAGATGACCATGGACGAGATCGTGGACAATCAGGGGTGGGGGTGCAGTCACCCAAAAGAGCTTCGTTAGCAGAGCTGAAGCCGCCTGAGGGAACCCACGACCCCCCGAGACGTCATGCTGCCCCCCCCGCCCCGCACGGGCCAGCCCCTCGAAGCCAGGGGCACCCGGCGGCCACGCCCGTGAGGCCCTCGCTGACTGTGGATGTCCCGCCGGCTCTGTCGTCCGGCCGATGTCCGCCGGACACACGGGTGGGCTTCGCGTGATCGGCGTGTGTCTATACCTTCACAGAGCGACCCTTACACGTGCGGCACGAGACCGTGGCATTCGCCTCGCTGAAGCAGGAGCCGGGCTCCACCAGGAAGCACGTGAAAGCCCAGACGAGGCGGATCCGGGAGCCTGTCCTTACAAGACGCGGGCCGCGCGGGTTTGGGTGGGTGTACGGGAAACGTGAGGAAAAGGCAGGGCCCCCCTCCCCCCAGCCCCCCCCACCCCACGGAGGCCACGGGGAGCCCGCGCCCGCCCCTTGTGGGCGTTTGAGTTCCCGCACCAGCCCATGCTGGCGGTGGAGGGGACGTGTTCGGGGTGAACTAGCCACACCTGTGTGAAACTCATCCCCCCGGCTTCACCGCCAGGGACGTAGCCCTCAGGGCTCAGGGGCATCCAAACCCGCACACACAGAGGGACGGGTGTGGACGGCAACGCCCGAAGGCAACTCAGAAACCGTCCTCCCGTCACCCTGCAGGGCGGGACAGGCGTCCTGCGAGCTGAGTTTGCGGAAGCACTTGGTAGGCGTCTGTGGGAGGAGAGGAATCCTGGGATCACTGCCCTCCCCCTCCTTGTTAAAGCGAGTTTACACCTGGGAAGGGCATGGGGAAGCCCCTCCCCACAGCTTCCTGGTCCCTGCCTTGTGGCTTCTAGGTGGCTTGGTGGCTTCTGCCTACAAATTTGTCAGCGTCACCCGAATAACCCGTTTGCACACTGCTGCCACCTCGTGGCCAAATATTGTCCCTCGACTAGCCCCCAAATCCCTGGAACTCACCACACCTCGTCAGTGTCCCCCAAGGTGAATCTGGCGCCTATGAACCGAGGGAACATTTTTGCATTGTCCCAGGTACAGAGCAGATGCTCAACCAGCAAGCTTACTGGATGGATGGACGGAGGGATGGTGGGTGGATGGATGGACAACAGACGAACAGACAGATGGATGGTGGATGGATGGTGGATGGTTGGATGGGCAGATGGATGGACAGATGGACGGATGGATGGGTGGAGGGAAGGGTGACGAGCGGGGGTGGGTGGGTGGGTCTCACTTCACGGTCTGTGACCTCCGTGAACCCTGGACCTGCCGTCCTCATGTTGTCCCCGACTGAGAATGTTCTGTCATCGTCACCTGGAACCCCGAGCCGACGTCCCCTGGCCAGTTTGTACACAATCAGTGCTTAATGGATGCTGTCGATTGACCGATAAGAAGGGGAGCCACTGGCACCCCGGTGAGCCCCGAGTTTTGGTAGAAGAGCTGGGTGTCTGAACTGCAGCATCAGCTCCGGCCCCAACCGCAGAGCCCTAGACCCCCACACCGCCTCCCGTCCTGCGGCCTCGTGGCACGTACAGGAACCTGGGGCCGCCCAGCCATGGAGCCGAGCCCCTCCCTCACGTGCCGAGGGGCTGACCGACCCTCGACGACTTGCGTGGAGTGTCCCAGTCGGGTGAGGACCCCGGCCCGGGCCCCGCCCCCACACAGCCACCTTCTCACGCGTCCCAATGCCCCCCCACCCGTCACCAGGCTCCTGTATCCACCTTGAAGTCTGTGCATCGTTTATTCATCCACCGCTGAAGGATGTGACGTCTCGGCAGGGGGCGGGGGGGGCACCAGGTGAATCACACGCAGCTGCTCCCGCCTTCCTCGGGGCCCAGATGCCGCTCGACGCGCCCTGCGCCATTCAGGTCCAGCGCCTCGGTCCTCATCTTCGGACCCACGACTCAGTCCTCATTTCGGACCCACGACTCGGTCCTCATCTTCGGACCCGCTCCGCACAGAGCCGGGCACACAGACGCGGCGAGGGAGGAGCCAGCATGGGGCTCCGCGGGCTTCTCGGCTCTTCCTGCCTTTCCCGTGAGCCGACCGACGGCCAACCCTCGGAAAGCGGAGCGTCCCCCAAAACGGATGCTCGGCTCTAGCGCTTGGGGAATAAAATAAACCCACCCCCAGCCCCGGCTCGAGTCGCTCTCCGACGACAGAGCGCGGAATCCTTTCTGAGGAGAGTCCGACGGGGAGCACGTGACGGCGGAACGCGGTGCTGCCCGGGCGGCCGTTCGCACCGGGAGGACACGGTCCTGCCGTCTTCCGTGTGGGGGGCACTGCGGTCGGGCACCGCGTCCGCCGGGCCGTGCGTTGCTGAGGGTCGGGCGTTACCTCTGGCACCAGTGCACGGAAGGGGTCGGGCCCGCATGCCCTGGGCCGAGGGCCAAGGCGAATCCGTCCTGCGTCGTCGGCGTGACGGCACCAACGGCGTGGACCCCGGCGGCCCCGGCCCGGCAGGGACACGGGCTTCGGTCGGGGAGACCGTGGGGGGCACCTCCGTGCACGTCCCCGCTTCGCCCAGCCCCCCCGCTTGTGCTGTGCTGCACGAGAGAGTCGTCGTGATCAGAAAGGCCCGTCCGGTCCCCGCTCCGTTCTCACGAGGGCTGCGACCTGGCGGAGCCGTGACCGTGGAGAAGCCCCTTCCTGGCCAACGCGACTCGCGGCTCTGTCCTGCTTCCGCTCTAGGACGGACGTTTCAGCCTGACGACCAGAAGCTAATTACGTCTCCCTTCAGACCGAATCAGTTTTAAGGAGACGTCGCTTTCGTCCCTGCGTGAGGAAAACCGGCGTTCTCCTCGCCTTGAACCTGACCCCGGGTCGGGTTCTTCGTTTAACACGCTCGTGCATGGAGACAGGGAGCCATCGGGACTAAGTGGGGTGCGGCGCCCTGTGGCACAGAGAGGCACGGCCGGAGTGTGCGTGGTCAGTGCCTGAGCCAGGGGCCCTCGGAGGAGACTCATAAGTTCTGGAAGGCCGTCTTCGCACGTCGTGGCTGAACCCTGAGGAAAACGAGGGTGACGGCCAGAACGCAAGCCTAGCTCATGCGTCCATTACGAATTTGGTGTCTCTGGCCTCTGAGGTTGGGGTGGAGAACCCTTTCTCCCAGCTCTGAGGGGCGCTCTGTCTTCAAACGCTCCATCGCTTCCGAATCTAAACCCTCCAGGCGGAACAAACACGCGTCGTCTCTGCACGGCGGTGATTGCTGTCCGTGGTGCATCTGCCATCGGGAACAGTGTCCTTCCCTCTTGGCACAAACATCCCTGAAAGCCCGGTGTGAAATTCACCTGCCCCAACCCTCGGGGACACCCATGTCCTTGTGCCCTCACCTGTGTTGCTGCGGACGCCGGCTGCTCCCGCACACGCCGTGGCTCCCCCGCAAGGGTGTCCAGGTCGGGGGCTGTGTGTGCCCTCGTTCACCTCCGACCTCCTTTCCCTGACACCTCTTCCCTCTTCACCTGAAGACATCGGGAGAAATTTTGCTAAGAGTAAAGGTCGCACTTACCACACGAGAGCCCGGGGCAGTTTGCACGGCCCGGCCTCCTCCCTGACTTCCGGTCGTGCCTGCCTCAAAAGGGCAAGGAACCACATCACACACGCGCACACGCGTGCACACACGGAATGCCACGTGCTTGGCTCGCCTGCCTGCCCGGCGGGCGCGTCTGCCTTCGGAGTGCGTTTGATCTCTCCCGCAGTCCCGGCTCGCGGCTCAGAGCAGGGGGGACATCAACGTGGAGGGGCTCCGCTCCGCTCCCTAATGGGGTCACAAAGGAGAGATGAGAGGGTGCCAGGAGTCACGCCCCACCAGGACGACAGCGCCCTGGCCCCCGGTCCTGCCTGACGCTTGGGAACCGCGATTTTTGTCTCTGGCTCAGAATATAGAAGTAGGACAAGCCGTGGGGGGACCAATTCTGAATCACCTGAAGCTGCGGGAGAGACGTTTTCTGCGGTCCTTTTGAAATGGGACCGTTTATGGTTCTGCCACGGAGTTTTAAGAAGGAGGGGGCTGCTCGTTCTGTGCTCCCACGTCCCAGGCCTTGCACAACTGTTGGGGCGTAAACCAATCGCAAGCAACCGCCTGCAAGTGCTCTATCCAAGGACGTGGGCTTAAGTGACCGCTGTTCCTCGCCCGCACGCCGGCTTCACTAAAGTAAAGCCATTTGCACATTGCGTCACTGGTTAACTCACCCTGCGGGCGAAAACCTAGTGCCCCATTCTTCTGCTTCCCCGAGCGAGCCCATCGCTGGAAACCTCACGCGTGACACGGGACTCTTTCTTCAGGAACGTGGAGAAGGGGCCAGGCCAGCAGTTACAGGTGACATGCTCGCCGCCACGGTGCCCGCGAGGTCACTCAGCCACGCCCCTCTCAGAGCAGGAAGCTGGCCGCGGACCTCACACCGCCTTCCAGAAAGAGCCGGCGGACACCGGGGGACGGTTCTGCATGGTGGCAGCGCCAGGAGAAGCCACCAGAAGCCAGGGAGAGAGGCCGGGACAGAATTGTCTCGGAGCCGCCACAGGGAGCCGACTAGCCTCCGTGACCGGGGACGGCGTGTGTCTGTCATTCCGAGCCGCCGGTTGGCCGCGCTTCGTGACGGCAGCTCCAGCGGAGGGGGTGTGAGCCTGCAGGCGAGGCGCGCAGGTTCCCGGGTCGAAGGCCAAGTGTCGCCCTTGTCCCCGTCCCCCGTGCAGCTTCTCAGTGGACACTGGACAGAGCGAGATGCTCACACGGGGACCAGCGACCGCAGCTGCGCAGGCACCGCTGGCCTGGGTCAGTGCTCCTCAGCTGCCCCGTGGTTAAGGCACCAGGCGGCGAGGGTCGGCTGGCAGGAGCAGCTTGCACGGCGAGGGTGTCGAAACACCGTGAAATCGCCACAGACCGACTGTTATCACCACGCGCAACCCTTCTGTGCGCACGGAGCCCGAACCAGGAGGAATAATCTCCTCATGCAAAATGTATGCGATTAATAAAAGATGAACATTTGTATTCAGCCGTTCTCCCCTTCCAAATAGTAATCATATTTATTCCTTTTTATTCGTGCAACGCTCTGAAATAACATGGAATCGCGATGTCGTAAACCCACAGCCGTTGGCTGAACAATGAATGATGCCGATCACCGCGCTTCGGCTGAGCCCCGCAAAGCGCTTTGTCAGCGTGGCGGTGTGCACGGGGCTCCCCCCCCCCGCCGCGAACCGAGCGGGCGACCGCAGAACAGCGCCTCGCACTTTTTTTAAAAAGCCTCTTCACACGTGACCAGCCCATGCTGCTGGGAAACGTCTTTGTCCCCGGAGCGAGGGGAAAGGGGGTCAGGATGACGGTGGACGCAGATGCAGCTCGAGACGGGACGCACCACGCGTTTTGTTCCTGGGAAAATGAAAAGCGACGAACAGTAAACCCTCGCAGAAACGGCTTGGGCGCAGGGACGTGGCTTCCGCAGAGCCTTTCGTGAGACGTCTTTCGAACGCGGCAGCCTTGAGCTCCACCCGCACCAGCTCTCCGCCGGCCACCGCGGTGGGCGGGAGTCCTGGGAGGAGGGCAGCGAGGGCGGGCAAACATCGTCCACGGGCATGGCCGGCTTCCCGGGGCCATCGTGCGACGCACACCGCACACACGATACACCATCCACGTGTGCTTCCTCCCGCTGTGCAAGAGGCTGGCCAGCAGGTCTCCGGCCGCCGCCCTGCCCGGGTGCCCGGGAGGCCAGCCCCAACCTGCCGTGCCCCGTGCCCGCACGACCCCGGGGAGCGGATGGCGACCTGGACCTCACCGTCGAGGTGGGCGCGTCCTCCTCTCTGCGTAAAGAGCGTGATGGGCGAAGCACTAACGTGCACGGCTTTTTAAGCTTCTGTTATTCTATCGGGGCCTCGGTTAACAAATCACACTGGTTTGAGTGAACCTCATCTGCGTCTGCACCGTGTGCTCGTCACCCGTCAAGTCTCCTTCTGTCGCCGAGTCTTCAACCCCCTTTACCCTTGTCCACCTCCCCGCTGCCCGCTGATGACCGCTGTCCGTGGCTCTGAGCTCTCGTCTGTGTGTCCTGTGCGTTAGGGGTGCTCTGTCAGCCACGAGGGATTCACACACAGGGCCTTAAGGAGAGAAATCAGGCAAACTCCGTCCCCTGCTGCCGGCTGGACATCCATTCGAGTTGGATGATACTACTTTATTTGAAACCATTCAAACCTGCGAAAATTGATATCATCCTCGTTTCTAGAAAAGAATCTAAGATACCCGGCTGATATGACAGAGCTTCCGAGTGGCGGAGCTAGAAACGGAACTTGGTTTTTCTGGCTTCAAGTCGACGGGGTGACAGAGGAAGTCAGCAGTGAAATCTGTAATAATAATAATAATATTAATGATAATAATAATAATAATAATAAATGGTAGTCAACAAATGAGGAAAAATTGCATTATGTGCTGGAAGAAATTTTTCTGGAGAAATGGATAACATCTAATCCTTCATCTTATCTTTTCTCTTAGGCTTCCATCTGGTCCTCATCCCAGCTGATAAATTGAATTCCCGGAAAGGAAGATAAGTGGAAAAATGAGATTCTAACAATTTTTCGCTTTGATTTAAGTCCTGCTCACATCTCACCCTTCTTTTCCCTGAGATCTCTGATTAGCCACTGGTTCTTAGGGACTGAGGTCGAAAACTCGTGGCTCGTAGGCGGGCTGGGGCTCGCAGGTGCGCCTCAGAACCCCCGGCTGGGCTCGCAGGTGCGCCTCAGAAGCCCGCTTCCTGCAGGCTCAGCCTGCTGCTCTCTCGTTGACAAAACGAGAGTCCCCGGCTCCCGCGGGTCCTTAGCGTCTGCCAATCAGCCCACCTCACCTGCTCGGTGTCCCTGGGGTCCCTGCCACCTGATGTCACCACGCGCACATGCCATTTCAAATCAGAATCCAATTTGTCTTTCCCTAATTTTAGACATTTTCAGTCACAAGAATCGCAACTGTGACGTCTCAGTCTATGAACAGCCAATGTATCTGTGACAAATTCAACCTGAGATGGAGAAGCGAGCCAGAGACGAGACGGCCTCTGCCTTCCTCTCGCTTTGACGGGATAGTCAGGGAAAAACAGAGGATTCTGTGTGTGTGTGTGTGTGTGCATGTGTGTGTGCATGTGTGTAGATGCATGCATGCATTGTGTGTACATGTGCGCATGCATGTGCGTATTTGTCCATGGATGCATGTGGGTGTGTATGTGCATGTGTGGGTGTGTGCCTGTGTGTGCATGTGTGCATGTGCATGTGTGTGCGTGCATGCATGCAGGTGCTGTGTATATGTGCATGTGTATATGTGTGTGCCTGCATGTGAGTGTATGCGTGTGAATAAGAGGAGAGCTTGATAAACAGCTGCCTGTCATGTGTGAACTGACATGTTTTCCTTAATATTATCTCATAGCCAAAGAAATACCCACACTTAAAAAGATACAAAGATGGTTACCTTATTACTTTTCATTGTTTTTGTCACTTAGTTTCCTGAAATTACCTGATGTAATACATGTTTTAGGGTTGTTGTAGCGGTGAACAAAGAACTCTGACTGGCGCTTTCAGGAGCTGCGGTGACCGAGCCCGACTCGCAGCCCAGAGGGAGAATTTAAAACCTGACTTTGTTGTAAAAGCGTACGGTCACTTTTAACTGTAGGAGAGATGAGAGGAAGAAAAATCCACCCGAAACACTTCCTCAAGGCTGTTCCTTAGAAGCCGCGGGCGTGAAGGCGTGAGGGCGGAATGGCGAGGTCGGAAGTGGAAACGGCGAAAACCTAGGACCCGAGTTTTTCGTTCGTGTTTTAACAGCAGAAACATCGCATCGTGCCTTGAATCAAAATCGGCCTTGCTTGCCGCCGCTGGGAGGCACAGATATGCTGAAAATCAGTGTCGTGAAGTGTCACAGAACGCGCCACTCTTTTCTGAACCTGAGGGCGGCTCGTCTCTAACACGACACCTTCCCTCATGCACCCCAGGGACACGCCCCCGACACAGCCCAGAGGACCAAGGAGAACGAAACGTGACCGTGGTTTACGCTCTTCCACGTCGTGGCTGGTGCCCCTCCGGCCTCTGCGCGGGCAAGGTCGATCTTGTCTCCCGGTGGCCTTGGGACTCAAGGCATGACGCCGACGGAGGGTGATCCGTGGCGGAGGGCGGACGAGGACCTGCATCACGGGGGCCTCAGTTCATGGTCGTCTCGTGCAGCTCGTCAGGTTTTGAAACAACAAGGCGCTTAGGAAGTCGTGGGCTTTGAGATGCAGAGCATGAGTTACGAGGAGGAGTGTGGGAACCGCCCGTGTGTCTGCGCGTCCGCGCCCCGCACCCTAGCCTTTTGAAGCCTACGAACCCACTAACAGAGAGTGATTTAGAAAATAATCGCTCCATGGCACGCCAACGATCTATTAGCTACCATCATTCACCCTAATGTTCCAGTTAACAAATGACCCTGCACTTCATGACGCAAAACAGGGGACACAAAGCCGTGTCCCACACCCCAAATCGATCTGCTGCCGATTTGTATAAATAAGTTTTATTGAAACACGGCCAGGTGTTTTTGCTGCATGTGTGGCCGCTTTTGCGCCAGAACAGCAGAGACGAGTAGCTGTGATGGAGGCTCAATGCCTCGAAGACTGAAACGCTCACCAGCTGGTCCCTGGCAGAAGAAGGTCGTCCACCCTGGCCTAAAACAGTAAAACATGTCTGAGCTTCTTACGCACCGAGAACTGTGCCGGGGGCGGGCGGACGCTGGCCCGTAAGCAGACCGCGTATCTGCCCTTGTCAAGTTTACGGCTGAAGACCTGACTTTATTATTATTATTATTATTATTATTATTATTATTATTATTTTTATTATTATTATTATCATTTTACCACCACCAATAACTCCACACAGAACTAAGAACCCCGTTTTCCGGAGATAAAGTGTGTTGCTCACTCGAAGGAGACACGCGTCTGCTGCCCGAAGCAGGTGCTTCTTCGGGGACCGATTCGCGGTGCGCACCCACTGAAGAGCCTTTGGCCCAGTCCCCGCTGTGAACAGAGCCCCTCTTTCTCTGCAAGGGTGTCAGCGTTTGGAACTGGCCCGGCCGAGCGGTACCCGGATTGAGGAAAGCCTTGCTTCAGCTCCGCTGTAGAAAAATCCGTGCATCTTCATGGAGAACCCGTTCGTTTGTCTGTTTCACTGGTAGAACGGACTTCGGGAGTCTCTTAGGATCACAAGACGGCGCGTGGAACATGGACACGCTCCCGCCCTACGCGGGCCCCTCGCCTATTTCTGGACTCTGCCTACGCCGTTCTCGTTAGCCTGACGGGCACCCCGTCCCAGCCCCCGACTGCGTCACGACCGCCAGCCCTCCTCAGAGAAAGGTCCGCGCTCACTCCCCCCGTCACTGTCTTCCCGCATTCGTAACTCAAAGCTGAGGTTTAAATTCCTCACAAGAGCCGAGACACTCGTGGGGGAGGAAAGACGCCATATTCATCCTCCTCGGACCGATAACGCCCTTCTGCCGCACGAGGCTGTGGGCTCTGTGCCCGCGGATCGCTGCGCCCGAGTCGTGAGTAGCAGGAGCTGGCCCATAGCCTTGTGCTAGGAAAACTGCTAAAAGCACCCAGAACCGAGGCCCCCTGGCCCCCCCCCCAGGCTGGGCATGGCGTTTGGACCACCTGTCAGCATCAGCTCAGCGCAGCTCGACTCCCAAACCCAGCCCTGCACCGGAGGCTTCGACCCGATGTCCGCGGCCCTGTCGGCTCGCACAGGTTCGCCCTGGACCTTGGCCCCCTCAGCACCCACCTGCAGTGTTCTGACCCAAACCGCGCTAGTCACCACTTCGAGAAATAGGGAAATTTCAGATCGAACTCTAGATTTCTGGCATCTCTTGGAAAACAAAACAAAACAAAATAAAACAAAACACGGAATATCTGCTCACACAGGTGCCACGTATCCTGGTGACAGTCCAGGGAGGGGCGGGCCACTCTCCTTTAGCCCCGACGTCGGGCCACCTTCTCACCTGCTGCGCCGGCTCCTAAACTCCCAGCACGTGCGTGATTTCCACGCACACGCCTGTTTCGTCAACACGTTCGTTACGATTCCTTCCTTCTTTCAAGAAAGAAACGAGCAGCAGCCGAGGATGCCCCCAGCGCTTGGCCGCCGCCCGCCTGTTGACAGCGTGAGTTCTGGGGTCCCCCGCCAGAACCTGGGTCCCGCTCGGCTCTGATGCTTTCGTAACGGGGTGACGCGGGCAAGATGGCGTCACGTCCGCCCCTGATTGTCCTCCCTCCACGTCCTCTGTCCTCGGGATGAAGACGGTGTCACCACGGAGCCTGCCCCGCCCGGCCGGGCCTGGCGCCTGCCTCTCTGCAGCCTCGGCCGGGCCTTCTGGGCTCCTGGTGACGCCGTGGTCTGTCCCCCACGGGACCTTTGCCGGCGCGGTGCCCTCTGTCGGCGAGCTCCTCTCTCCACCCCGCCCTGCACCCCCTCAAATGGTGCTCGCTTTCCCGCTGACACCTCACGAGGCTCGTCGCACGGAAGCCCCCGCCCCGGGCCCTGTGACAGGGACGTGTCCATCCGATCCGTGCTGTCGGGGAACCAGCCGTGCGCCCCTCTCCCTGGGGGCGCCTGTCACAGGTGAGACTGGCGTGTGCCTGGGAGCTGGTTTGCTTGCTGTCCCCGTCACTGTATTTGGGTGGCGGTCACGTTGGGTCTCACACATCCACCTGTCCCCAGTTCCAGAGCAGAGCCGGGGACCAGTAAACATGTGACAGACAGATGTACAACCACACGGCCGATGGACGCAGCCCGGTTGTGCGCGGTGACCCCGCCTCCCCGCGTCTGCACTGGGGATTCTCCCTGCTACCCGGCCTCTGACTTTTCCCCAGCAGCCAAGGGACTGAGGTCTTGCCTTTCCTGAGCGCTCCAGGACAGAGGGCTTGAAGGCCCCTGAGCAGGCGAAAGGCGGGGGAAATGTCTCGGGGGGAGCGTAGACCAGTCGTCTCCGCGTCTGCCATCCGCCTCACCTCCTGCCACCCAGCACCCGACCTTGCTGGGACAGGGCACGGGGTGTGCTCAGGACAGGCGGCTTTGCAGACAAACGACGTTACCGATTCTCCCACATTCTGCCTTCGTCTCCCTGTTTCCGAAATTTGATAGAAACAGATTTCACTGGTTCTCATCGAGGGACACTTTGGGATTCAGAGAGCGGGTGGCGCCAAAATCGGCAGTGATGTGGATAAGGATTAATGAGGTGACGTCACTTTATCTCCGATGCATAAAAACATATTTATCAAAATCGGCTCCTGCAGGCGCCGGGTCCCAGGCTCTCCCCAGGGGCCTGGGAGCCACCGCCGGAGCTGAACAGCTCAGAACCACGGAGCAGGTCGTTTCCAAGAAGGTTCGCCAGGGAAGGCGGCACAAAGCCAGGCGAACACGGTGGCTGTCCCACCCATTTCCTAAAACATGCACATTTAACAGGTATGCAGTGGGGCCCCCCTTTGGCTCCTGGGTGTCTGGGAGAGAAATGGCCGATCTTAGAATGAAACACGGCCAGTTCCGAGGCCCCTCTGAGCTCGGGCCCAGCAGACCCCTGAGTGACGGTCCTTCCCCGCGTGCGGTTCTGGCGTTTGCTGCCGCAGTCGAACACGCCCGACCTCTGAAAGGACCCGGCCGCGCTCAATGCCGGACCCCAGCACCGAGGCGTCTTTGCCCGCGGGAGCCCGTGGGAGCTCTGCCTCTGGACAACGAAAACGGAACCGCCGTCCCTCAGCCGTGTACTCCGGTGAGGTCTCCCTGGATCCTGGCTGTCCTCTGTGCGTCTGGTGACAGCAACCACAGTTGTCACAGTAGGAGCAGGGTGAGAGTCAGGGCTGGGGACCGGTCAAGCCGGCCCGCCTCGTGGACCCTTCAGCAGAAAACAGCATTTGTCACGTGGCTGTCCAAGAGCCTGGCCCTGAAAATGTCGCCGCATCAAGCACTCCACGCCCAGCGAACCTCAGGAACGCCGGACGCGGCATTCAGGGCCGGAGGCGGAGACGGCGTGATCGCCCCGGGGCCCGGTGCCGGGCCGCCCCCGAGTCCTGTCCATGCGTGTGCACACGTTTCCCGAGTCGGCTTCGCCCAGCGCCTCCCTCAGGGTGTGCTGCTTGTCTCCGGCCGAGAAGCCGGCGGACAGCGCAGCCACGGCCCCGTGACGCGGACACCGTTATGAGGAGCCACGTGTTTTTCCACGAGGGGCTCGAGGCCCAGAGAGGCGAGTCACCGGCCCGAGGGCGCACAGCTGGTAAGTGCCGCAGCGGAGGAGGCGCCCCGGCTGCGCGCCGCACGCGAAGCTGAGCCCGTGAGCCCCGCCGTCCCGAACGGCCGTCGGTGCTGACGCGGGGGGCCCCTCCCGTGGCAACGTCAGCTGTGGGAGTCCCTGGCTGCTTCGTTTCCGTTAGTCTCGTGGGCCGGACAAACGGAGCGATCGGGAGCCAACTTCTGGAATCTGTTACTTCTTGCTGATGTAACACTGGAAATTAGTATGGATGTGTGTGCTCTATATTATGTCAATTATACATTTTTTTGTGAAAAAAATGCAAATATAGAGAATAAAAGTAGCACTATGCATAATTTTGTAACGCTGCATATGAAACACTACATACAGTGTTCTTTTTGTATCTTTGCAAAGTGTGTGTATATATATGATACATGTGTTAAGTGTGTTTGATGTGATATTAATATACAGCACGACTATGTATACTGCATGTGTATAGTACACATTATGCATTTATGTGTGCATTTACATCGAATAGGTTATATTTGCATATATTTACATATACATAGCCATCGAAAAGCTTGTTCAATCCTCCAGGATGACAAAAGAAGCCGCCTCCCTAGGAAGACTCCAGGGCTGAGTGCAGCAGCTGTGCTCTGGGACTCTCCTTGGCGCCCCACCTTGCCGCCCTGAATGTTCCCGGGGTCGTTCATAAACAACCCTGTCCCTACCTCCCCGCGACAAGGCAGGGCGCGATGCCGGGCTACAGATCTTCTTTGGCCTTGAACCCTAAAAAAAGTCTGTCTTCTTTCTGTTGCTTCTCTTGGGCAAGAGGCGCGGCCGTGGGAGGGACTTCACATCCGCCCGGAGCTCTTCCCCGGCCAAGCCGCCAAACGCCGTCGGGGCAAATCTGGGCATCTCCGCCTTCCTCATCGCGGCACCCCTAAATCCACTCGTCGCGAGCAACCCGATGCTTCGTGGCGCTCGGTCACAAGTCTGGGTGCTGGGCCGGGAGTCCCACGTCCAGGAAAACTGCACATCGGCTGCAGGGGCGCCTGTGGGAGCACGGGCGCTGGCGCCAGGCGGCGCAGAGCCTTCCAGGCGGGCCCTGTGAGGGGCACGTGCACCCCCTCCCACTTCCCAGTGCTCGATGGAAGCCTGGGTCCGTGAGTAGATGATGAGGTACGTGGAGCCGTCACTCAGTGTGCCCGGTCCGTCACCCTCACGTCCCCTCACGTCCCCTTAGGGCAGACGACAGCTGGAGGCTCGGAGAAGCTGCCTCAGGCCGCGCATTGTAACTCTCTCCTCTGTCCCCACGACAGCCTCATCCATGGCCCCGAGCAGGGACCACGCTCGTCTGCGTCTGTTAGCAGGTTCTTATTAAAAACAGGCTCTTTCCTCTGCATTCAAAGGCTGCTGCGTTCTTTGTTTTCTTAAACAAATAGGCACAGCCCAGTGTGTGTGCTGTTGACTCATCCTTAAAGGGGAACATAGCCAGGCCCAGGGTCTGACTCGATATTTACTCGCATTCACTCGACAGGCGCGGTGGCTTCCCCTGGTCCCCGCGGGGGCTGCTGCTGGACCCCCTTGGAGGTGGCGGTCTGGATAAATGTGCGGGAACCCAGCGGCCCGGGAGACGGAAACGCATTGGCGCTCTCGGCGGTCCTGGAAGGCAGGTCCCGTCTCGGCACGTGCCCCCTTCACGCTCGGCGTTGTGGGGGACCCACCGCACGGCCAGGCTCTCCCCAGGTGGCCTTCGTTCAGCAGGGACGAGCCACGCTCTGCCAGGTCTGCCACACGACGCCCCAGCAGGCTGCTCTGCAGCCTCGGTCCCCAAGGGCTCCCAGGGGCCCGCGCTCACTCGCCCGGAGGCCTGTGCTCCCCTCCCCCTCCCCTCCACGAGGACCGGGCGGCGGCTTCTTGCGAAATCTCCCTCCCAGTGGCTCCGCGTGACCGGCCGTGACCCCGTGGGGACGCGGGGACACGGTGACCCCGCTGTGCGGTTCCTCCCTCTTCGCTCTGCCTGCCGTCACGTCCAGGCTCCCGCTCTCCCCGAACTTAAATATATATATATATAATTATCTGCTGACTCCCGCACGAGCCTGCATTCATGCTTTTGCTCCAACGTGCACCGTGAGCACGGTGCGTCGGGGGCCGGGTGACTCTGCTGGCACGGGCGGTCGGGTGCCCGCCGGACCGGTGCGGCTGGAGGTGGGGGTGAACCGCACGCCCCAAACAGAGTGAAGGAGAACGAGGAAACCCACGTGGACCGTGCTGCTGGTGGAAGGAAGGCCCCAGGGGTCGCAGGCCACGGCCGCCCCCCCCCTGCTCCCTGAGCCGCTGTGTTCCTCCCTCGGAAGGCCCTTACAGGCTGCCAACGGCCCAGTCCATGGCCTCCTTGTTTAAAAGCTTCGAGACAGAGGCATCAATCCAGGAAGCCACTCCCGCCGTCAGGATGCAGGATGCTATCGCCACGCCCCAAAGACACCCCCGTCCCTTCATAGTCCCTTCACCGGACACCTCGCCATCTCCTGGGCCCTCGGCCACCTCTGCTCTGCCGTGCGAACAGCTTCTGTCTCAGCACAGCGGTGTCGAGATGCGTGGGTGTCGTAGCGTTTCTGGTTAATCTCCTACAGCTGAGTAATGTCCCGTCGTATGCACCTGTCATTTTCCTCCTCGTCCCCCTGTTGCTACTGCGTCATTGGCTTGTCGTGGGGACAGGGTGGTTCCTTACCTCCTGAGTCAGAGCACGCGGACCTGGGATTCGGGGGTGGGCTCAGAGCCCTTTGTCCTGCGATGGCCCCCAGCTCTGCCTCACAGGATCTCCTGCCCACACGTTTCCTGTCCGTCTGGGAGAACGTTTCCTCTCTGCGGCTGCCAGAGTGGCAGATCTTAGTCTGTGTCCCAGCAGCCAGACGGATCCCTCTCTCTCTTGAAAAGGTAAGAAGGTCGGACTTCTACAGTCTCTTCCTGTGACCCTGGGACTAACTAGAAGGTTTGCAGCCTCTTCGCCAATGACTGGGCGCTTTTGATTAGTAGGAGAAAAAATCTCTGGGAAGCAGGTGGGGTTTCGTGCCCAGCCCCCGGAAGGTGTTAAAGTCCCACCTGCATGTCTAAGCCACCCGGGGGTCTCTCGCAGGTGAGATCCGCCCTTCCTCCAAAACTTGTCCTGAGCCCCCAGTGAAGACACAGGAAATGAGATCGCTCGTGTGGGTGAACCCCTCTGTGCCCGGGGCCCCGGCCCCCCAAGCCGACCTGCTAGCTCACATCTGGTCCTTAACAAAGCATCACAATTCGAGGTGCTTTGTTCACGTCCTCCACGGGACAGTCATCCCTTCTTCCCACACTCCAGCAGAGCTGGGACAGTCTCGCGTCCCGTCTCTCCTCGGTCCCTCTCTGGAATTCAGGTTATCGGTGACCTTACTCATTCGGCCCTTTGATGGGCCCAGAAAATTGATGATTTTGTCGCTGACCTGGCTTTTCTGTCATTAAAACGGGACTTTACTTACTTCCTAAACGCGCAGGGGAAACTCACGCTATTTTTTCCCTGGTTCTTTGATTTGATGATGCTTCCACTCACCCTCTTCCCTCTTATCATCAAAACAATTTATGCGTCACCTTGCTCCAAAGGCAAGACCTCCGCACGGACCTGAGTGGGACCTGACCTTAGACAGGTGGCCCGATTCTCATACGGTGGCCCTGGCAACCACGAATGCCATGTTGCTAATCTTGAGAGATTTCAGTGAGGAGAAAATCATTCTAAGACATATTGTGCCCATGTGGTTAAATATTAATCCATGCCAAGATAACATTTTGCACATCTTTAATAAGGCACTTAAGCTCTTTGTCAATTTTCTATATATATAGAGAGCCCTAAATAACAACACAACACACACACACACACACACACACACACACACACACACACTAAACACAAAAAGATGATTCGTGAAGAAGAAATACACATGAGCAATAAACAGATGAAAGGTGTCCAGCGTCACCAATGCCAAATATTCACCAGTCACGTGACAAGATATCAGCCCTCTGGATAGAATTTTAAGTATAGACACAAATAAATAAGTAAATAAAAGATCAGATCCAAAATTGAAAGAGAGACGAGACCGATACTTGGGCTGATGCTAAGGAAATCTCACAGACTTTGGGGGGTCCCATTTGCCGTGTGCTTTAAGAGCTTCAGAAAACGCTCACACATCAACAGCGCATCTTCTCGCACTCGACGTGTGCCCCATGGAATTCATCTCGGATTGCTGGCAAAGCTTAGCTTGTCCAGAGTTCCTAATGCTGGGAGGTGGGGAACAGCCTGCGGCTAACAATGCCGAGTGGCTTTCGCTTGCAAATCGGAACCTGGGAGGTGACTAAGGGGCGCTGATCCTCTCTGCTCGCCCCTCTGAGCGAGTTCAGAACGATTGAATTGGCTGCCGGCGTTTATAAAAAATGACTTCCCACGTGACATGCCAGAGCGCCCGCCTCTCTTCACAGAGGAGAGAGGGTCTGGCATCCTGTCTCCGCATGAAATTACACGTCGTCTCCCTCCCACCCCCCCCCAAAAGTGGAAGAAGAACCTTGGCCGCGTCTCCACGGGAACTGCCCCGTCAGACGGGCCACGTGTGGTCCCGTTGGCCCCGTCCCCCGCCCTCCCTGCTGACCCTGCGCCACCTCTTCGTACACTTACCTTCCTGTCTGCACCCGTGTTTTGTCTGCGTGCCCCTGGAATTAGATAACGAGCAGAGCGCCATGCAATGTGGCATCCATTCAACCGTGTGACCAAAAACGTCACAAGACGTCATGTGCACGACCCCTCGAATTGCGTGTCCCTGTGGTAGATTTTTCTGCTGCACGACGAATTATCACAAGGGTAGTGGATTAAAACGAGACGCATTTATTAGCTCCCGGTGGGTCAGAGGTCCGGGCCCTCTGCCCCGGGCCGCCCACAGGCCCCGGTCACCCTCAGCCAGAGCGGGAGTCCCGGCCGGCTTGGGGTCCTCCGCCCGCCCCCCGCGGCCATCGGCTGCATTCCTGTTCTCGTGGCTGTGGGCGCGCGGTGGCTTGCTTCCTCGGGGCCAGCAGGGGACAGTCCCTGCACTGCTGTGGTCTCTGAGCCCGATCTCCTGGAGGGCTCCCCTGAGTAGGTCGGGCCCACCACGGACCTTCTCTCTCTTGAGTAACTCGAGTCAGCTGATGAGGGACCCACATGCCTCTCCCTTTACATGTAACGTGACGTATGCACAGGCCCCACCCACACGCACACAGAGGACACTAACTACAAATCGGGGGATCCGGGGCCAACTCAGGACTCTGACCACCACAGTCCTAAAATGCGTTTTTCCAAAGAACGAAAGACTAAAAGTGATTGCACCAAAATGTTACCCCCGGTATCCTCTGAACGGTGAAATAACTGGCAAATCGTATTTCCTTGTTTATATTGACCTGGACTTTTTAATTCTTCTCCGGGAAGATGTGTTACTTTTGTCATACAAAATAAATGTCTGGTAAAGTGACAGGGTCCCACTTAACGTTATTTGAGCTTCGAGATCTCGTCAAGCCCGAAGCTCTCGCTCGTATTGCGCGTGAGCTGGGATACTCGCCTTTAAAAAACAAACCAAAAAAACCCAAAAAATGCAACCGGTTGGAGCTGGATTTTCATTTCCTTGGATCTGAAAAAGCGCAGAGAATTTGGAAACAAAGCCAGCGGGCGATACTACGGCCTGCGGCCACATTGCACCTCACACCGAGCCCCGCTCTGCCCGTCGGGGCCAGGGGTCACTCGCCGTGTTTATTTTTAAAACTGACCTACTCTTTATTGCCGAGGCGAGGAAGGCCCCGCAGGGGCAGGCGGCCTCCGGGGCATTCGGGAGGAAGGCGGCAGGGTGCTGATGAT
The DNA here is from genome assembly GCA_003508835.1 of Eonycteris spelaea. Lineage (NCBI taxonomy): Eukaryota > Metazoa > Chordata > Mammalia > Chiroptera > Pteropodidae > Eonycteris > Eonycteris spelaea. Next base: position 10,029,224 of record PUFA01000042.1, on the reverse strand, counting down.
CTGGGCCCGAGAAGAGGTCGTGCCTGGTGGCAGGTGGCCTCACGGCTTTGCGAAAGGCTCAGAAGCAACTCGCCCGTGGAACAGCGGGGTCCGGAGCACGTGGTCTGGATGGAAACGGCGGACGGAGACGAAGACCGTTCGGGAAGCGCCTATATGCTAACGGATGTGAAAAAATGAAAGTCCATTTCACGAAGGTTTGGTCTGAACAAAGCGAAATCTTCACAATAGGCTTCAGGCCTCAGAAACCCGCAGCCCAAAGGCGGATGCCGGCTTGCCCGCGCGCGGACGGCGTCTTTGAAGACGGGAGGGGGCCCGGCTCGTCTCCGCCCCATGTGCCACTAGCTGTTCGAGCTTTGAGCAACACGCAGCTATTTTCCTGTGACTCGTCCCCAGCTCGGCTAAGAAGAGCAGATGCATTTGTCCTGAATGTGCGAATAATTTCATTGTCAGCCTCTCGAGCACCAGAGGGTGCTGGGCTGTGCAGACAATCATGCGGTCACACGGTGAGACGCTCTGTCTCTAATTACCGACCGAGAGGAACTGTCCCCAGGTTTGCAAAACATGGTCTCGGTGGGGACGTGGGCTGGCACTCGCCCAGAAGAAAACAGAAAACTGTCGTGTTTCTGATCGCCTTTTATCTTGATCATAGTCTGGGATGACAAAGCAGAGGAGACTTAATAAATGTGTCCCGTAGATGGCTCTGATCATTACAGTTTGGACAACGGAGACTCAAATCGATAACTTTTTTTTTTATTATCTACAAAGGCGCATATTCTTAGTGCCATATTTTTATCATGAGATTCGTCTCTATTGTAATTAGAAAAAAAAAATAAACTGAAGAATGCTCAGGCCAGGAGCCCATGGCTTATCTTTGCTCTGGTTTGGGGGACGTTGGCAGGTGGTAAGTGACTCATTCCAGCCAGGCCCCTCCCTGACTTTGTCTCTGAACAACCGAGGTTCTTGATGGTTCTGTGTCTGTGCTGAACACTGCAGCTGCCCGTGATGCTAATTCCTGCTTCCTTGCAAATAGGCCTGTGTTTATTTTGTGCCTCACCAGCTGTCAACAAAGACATTTTAGGAATAATTGCCATATTTAAAGGCAGACTTGTTCTGGCGTTTTGTTTTTGTTCCCTGCCCCACCCCCCCAGCAGCACCTCCCAGCAGGAGGCCCGGGGGGGTCATGTGGGAGGTCGGATGGTGGACACACCCCTGGGGCCAGGTTGCCACCACCTGCTCCATGTTCCCCCGCCTGGCATCTTGCCTGGCTTTCTCGAGGATGAAATGCTTTGGGGGGATCACTCTCCTCGGCCGCGGTGGGGAAGGTGAGGTTTTTTTTTATCACCCCTATCCGGTGTTCGAGAAAGCATCCTCTCAACTTGGTGGAAAGTCTGAGCCTTCGGAGAGTCTGTTTTTCACTGTCCCTAAAGCTTTGAAACGCTTTCTCACTTGGCGAGCAAAATGGCAAACGGAGGGTGTCTTCTGAGCCAATGGCCGTTTTCCGGACCTCGCTTTCGGGATTTAACTGTCACAGTCCAGGGTTTCTTCCATTTCATGAGAAAAGTGCAGGCACCGTCACGTCGCTTCTGCAGTCGATGTTATTTACAGTGACGGAGTGAGACCAGCCACAAAGCCCTCTTGACGTCCACCATTCTTCTAGTGACTGTCACCTCTCTGCTCAGCCCTCTCTTCAGTTAATAAACAAATCCACGGGAATTAATTTTGTATAAGAAGCGCGTCGATGTGCGTACTATGCCCATGAAAACACATCGCCGTTCCTGATTTCTCAGAAGAGCTCGGTTCGCCACTTAAATTACTTTCCACTTACATCCGTGGGTCCCATCTCAATTTCCTCCAAGCACAATGTCAGAAGAATGTCACATGCTTGAGATTCCTGTGAACAAGGCCGCACCATCTCCGGTGCCTCGGCAAACCCGGAGGACTGCTCGGCGGGGGGGGGGGGGGGGGTTCGTTTCACGTCTTCCAGATCTCGCTCACCCCGCTTGGGCCAGACAGGAAGATATGGTCACTTATTCGAAACAATAGCCACTCCCTGTTATCCGTGGGCCAAGCTTTGTGCTGAACTCTAGGATGACGAGGATAAAATAGCTAGACATTTCTCTAAAAACAACAACGACGACAACAATAACACAATTAGATGTTAGAGTGAAAAAAAAATACAAACAAGTGATGGTGGGCCCTCAGCTTTCTTTGGGGCGGGGCGCGAGGCAGCTGAGGCTTCACAGCATTCTTCGTAGAGTTGGCAGGGGTCACGGCAGGGACAGCTGGGGAAGGCTGTGCCCTACGGGGCTTTAGAGACCTGCATAGCTGGGATCGGATCCTGCCAGCCGTCATTAGCTGTGTGACCGGCCACTCGATGGCCCGGCCTGCCGATGGGCGAAATGAGGACAATGATTACTAATGGTATCTAACGCTCATCCCTGTGGGTCCGATCCTGTTCCAAGCGCCTTATTCGCAGCATCGTACCCTGTCCGCTCCACAAATTTAGGTGGTGGGTGCTATTCGGGGTCCATCCCAGAAGCCGGGCCCACGCGGCCAGGCACGGCAGGCTGTGCGAGGAGCGGGCGCTGCCGCGGCTGCCGGGTCACGCGGGGTGCCTGGGACGACGTGTGGACTCGAGGGCACACGGGGCCCAGCCATCGAGACGGCTCCCGCTGCACGCCGTCTCTTCTTCTCTCCTTCTCTCTGACGATCTGCCCTTCTTCGCCCTCCCTGAGCGTGAACTTTCTCCAGGCCCCTCCCACGTGACACACACGCGGCCACCTCGAGCCTGACATCGTCACACTTCTCAGAACCGGCCGCACAGACTGGACGGAAAACCCGTGTCCCGGGTCCAGATCCTCAGGGCAAAGGTTTCGAGCGGCCCAGCTCTGGCCGCCGTGCTCACTCTGACCTAATCGTCTTGACGCTCGGTCAGTGTCACCAACCTGCCACCCCTCAGCAAAGCAGGAGGCAGCCGGGCCTGCGAGGCAAACGGAACGATTTAAAACAGTGCAATACGAACACAGGACACCGTGGCCCAGACGTGAGCGGGGCTGTCACGAAGCCTCTGATGTGAACACAGATGCGACCAGGGCCAGTAGGGCTTCAGAGAGGGCCACGGCGATTCAGCTGCTCAGGACCCAACCAGAAATTCTGACCCCCATCGCTTACCTCCAGCGTGGCTGCCGGCCCAGCGTGAGGGTGCTGCTGCGCACACAAGCAGAGAGGCTGGTGGGCGACGTCTGCAGACAGGTGCCTGTTGTGTGCTTGATGAAGGGGGGACACCGCAGGATGTATGGGCCGATGCTTAATACGCTTCTCTTACACCCCAGCGTGGGGGCGCACGCGCTCGTTCAAGCTTCTGTGACAACAGTGACAGGCATTGGTTAAAGCACAGACATTCGGTAGCAGAATGAAGTGAAAGTTAGAGAGAAACCACCCCCCCCCCGATCGCTCCTGGAAACCCCCGGCGTCTCCGAATCCCAAGAAGAGATCTCAAAAACGCTGCCTGCGAACCGACTATGTGCAACGGAGGACCGGGCCAAGTTACGAGGGAGACGCGGTTTGGGAAGGAAGCCCTTCTCCCGGGAGCTCAGGGGCTGGAAGGGGCAAAGGGCTCACGTCGCGGACCCGACGCCGGGCGGAGGTGACGAAGCGGCCGAGTCGGAAGGCTCAACAGCGCGGGGGCAAAGCGAGAGCGAGGAAACGGTTCCCACCCGTAACGGCGAAGGCCCCGCCGACCTACTCGGTCCGGCGGTCGCGTCTTCCAGCCTCGACGCTGAAAACCCGAAGGACGGTGCCTGAGGAACAGCCCGGAGGGGGAGTGGGAACCTGGGTGCGCACTCGGGGACGCGTGAAGCGCTGACGTCTCGCCTAGCCCCGTCGTGGCCTCCCGCCCGCCGTGGTGGCGGCGCTCCTCGCTTGTACAAACGCACCCCCTTCAGCCCGCGAAACACCAGCGGCGTCAGGGTGCAGTCGGAATCATGACGAACAAATCATGCCATGCGGCCCGGCGGACATCGCACACCGGAGGAGAACACCGATGTAGCCTCCTGGACAGAAAACACTTGCGAGTTGTTTTTTAATTTTTTTTAAACAAAGAATACATAGGAATACAAATGCTTTCACCATGTGATCAGGACTGACACCATCAAGAATTTGACCCAATGGCCATATGTCCCAGACACAGTCAGTCCTGGTGGCCGCGTCTTTAAACGCCAGTGTCCACGACAAACGCTCCTGTGCCGTGGACCGGTGGCCAGTGACTGTACACACTTCACTGAAGCCTGTGAACGAGTTCTTCCCGCGACGCGTCCTTAAACCAGCAAGCCCTTTTTTTTTTCTTTCTGCCTCCTTGGAAGCGAGGACGAAAAATTGGACTGCACGCAAAGTCATTGCCTCTACAACTAATCGAGATTTCGCACCGTTTTTCGGAAATAGTTGCTTTCAATCACACAGCCCTTTTTCAGGAAATGTCCACTCTCGCAGCTCCAACATTTACCCATCTCAGGCTTGAGATGCCTTATTTCTATCTGCTTTCTTTATTTTTTTTTCCGGGAACGTTTTAAATGGAGTCACACGTTGTTACGGGTTGTCATGAAATGGTGTGGTGGCGCTGCGTTGTTCACAAACGCTCGAGTTTGACGGGGTTATTCGAATGGTGACAATATCGATCGCCATAGCAACAAATGCATCCATCCACGGTCCGATTTATCCCACGGATGCTAAAATCTTTCACAGCCCTTCAGAGCTCGGGCACAATGCACAGCAAACATGTAACTGCTGAGAGGCTGGGAGCCCCGCTACCCACCAGCTCGGCCTCGCATCGAACCACGGGGAGCAATCGATTCTGACTGAACAATGCAGGCCACTTCTTTTTACCTGCACGGGAGCTAGACGCCCCGCGCGGACAGCGACCTCACACGCACGGCACACCTCTGCATCTGTCGCCAACGGGCTCCTCTCTGAGAACCGACCGTGGAGAAGGAAAAGTGCCCCCCCCCCCGACACCGAAACGATGCTCCCTGCCGCGTGCACGTTTCCTCGCGCCCCGCCCACGGCGATGACATCGTTGTCTCCTAGCAATGAATGCGACTGGGGCAGAACGCCAGGACAGGGTACCAAAGGCAGGGGCTGTCGGCAGCGCCGTGAGCAAAACATGCCACTAAAAACACATGGCGGGGATGGATGAGGCGCCGGGGGAACACGCCTCGGCTTGTCCCGGTTTGACCGGCACATAAATCATGCCGCATCCTTCACCCCAAACCAAGAGCTAAGGCTATGGGGTGGGACCTGCGTTCTCGAGCGTGTCCTGCGGTGGCAGTGGCCTCGAGGGACGGCGTTCCCTGGGTGAGCATGCTGCGCTGTCCCTCACGGCCGCAGAGGGTGCGGCGCACCTCGGCGGGATGCCAGTCGGAAGCTTTCTCTAGAGCTCGTCCTGACTTCCTGCTCCTCCCCGTGCGCTCGGGGCCGAGGTCCTGGTGTCGGTTTTCCCTCACACATCTCGCTCCCCAGAATTCACTCCGCGTGAGCCCCTCGGACCCGCCGGCCCCCGAGGATGAGGAAAATGGAAGCTCAAAATGTCAGACACTGGTGGTGTCTGACACCGGAAACGCACACATGCTTGAATATTCTAAGCGGGGTTTTTTTTTCTTTTTTTTTTCGAGTAATCTTATTCTCTCAATTTTTAGGAGAAAAACCTTTAAAGCAACAGACCCCGCAAAGGGCTCCTTCGTTCACCAGACGTGAAGACTCGCGCTGGAGACGAACATCCACGTGAGGAGCCAGTGCATAGGTGGTGGTAGCACACGAGGAGGTGACCGTACCCGGGGACAGGGGCGCGGGGGCGAGGCCCAGACCCGAGCCTTGAGGCTCACTAGCGTTAAGAGTCAGCAGGATGAAGAGAAACTGTCAAGAGAGGTGAGAGGGTCCACGAGCAGAAGCGTCCCCAGCCGTCGGGGGCGCTCAGAGGGGGCCGAGGGCAGAGGAGGGGCGTGCATCCTCGTCGTCATAAGGTGGATGACCGTGACGGAGGGAGGCGGCAGGCTTGGAAGTGGTGCCTCATTTAGGCAAACAGTCGTGCTCCCTGAGGACTTCTGGGTCACCGAAGGGCGTCAGAACAAACGGAGCGGGCGGTATGTTTTCTCGGCATTTTGCAAAAACGCGTCATGTGCGGTGACCGGGCAGTTTTGAGTTACGAACCCATGTGTTCAACTTCGTCCCCACTTCGGGAAGCAGCGAGCACTTCCTGCCTCTCCTGCTTCAGGGCACGTAGGGCGTGATAGGGAGAGAAAAACACGTGTTGTCCCCTGATGCTTGGGTCTGAAAAACGTAAATTCCGCGTGGGCGACATAAACAAGATAATGAAAGAAATATGGAAACACGTACGTGGGGTCAAAGGGTCCCGCTGCCTCTCCCCTCCCCCGCGAGGAGAGAATCCGATTAGAGGGTCTGAAACTGGGCAAAGTAGACGTTACTGATCTCTGAGGAGCCCGGGACATTACAGGTTCCCAGAGAGAGTCGCAAGATCCCCAGAGGGGTTTGGGGGCTCTACCTCTGTCCCCTGAGAGCTACTGGGAACGCACATCTGAGGGAAACACCGGCTTTCTCCTCCACGGGAAGACTAAGACCCGTGAGCGGAACCAGAGAAGGGCGCGGGGCAGAGCGGGGTCAGGATTCCTAAGGCCTTGGACGGGTTTGACCATAACGGGGGGTGGGGTGGGGGACGGAGGGTGGGAAGCCCAGGGACTGGGGCTTGGGCTTTTGTTATCGACATTCCCTTGCCGGCGCGTGAGGCCTGAAGGTGGATTCGCACCCCACCCCACCCGCTCAGGTGCGATGCCGGGCGGCGCCCAGGGGCCTGTATCAGAACCCAGAGCATCCCTCCGCTCCTCTGAGGGGCAGCAGTGGTCACTTCCCAGGGTGAGCAGGGCCTCGGCCAAGGTCGGCATCGGGCGGGCCTGCGACACCCCGTTCCGCCGCCCCACCCTCCTCCGCCCCCCGGGCCGGGCGCTGCCCCTCGGTGGGTGCCAGCAGCGTCACTGTGAACGCCAGCGCCCGGGGCGGGGGCCTCGGAGCAGGACTGGGACCGGGGCTTCTGGCACATCGCACGACGTGCACATTTTTACGCGCAGAAAGACGGCCCCCACCGGGAAACGGGGCCCGCCTGGTCTCCATTCGGAGTTTGGGGGGACCGGGAAGCTCTCACACTGCACGCGCCCCTGCGAACAGGCGCCGGAGAGGGAAGCTGAGCACGCTGCCCCTACGGGTGCCCGGGCGGGCGGCTCGGAGCGGGTCTCACTGGGGCCTCCTTGGCGACAGCCGTCTGGAGGAAATCGGGGTGCGTTGGGTTCCTGGGTGCTGTCCCCTGGCCATCACGCAGAGGCGGGCAGCCGCCTGGTGGCTCTTCAGGTCACCAGACGTGGCTCCTGTTGTGTGGGCCAAAGAAGCCGGATGCTCGGGGCAGCCCGGCCACCGTCGGGTCAAGGTCAGCAGCCCCCCAGATGTCCGTCAGACATTCCGAGGCCCAACGCCCTCGCGGACCCCCAAGCGTGCTCACGAACACGGCGAAGCGCGAGCAAAGCTGGCACAGAGCCATCGTGCCCCCACGCCACCGAGAAGGGGCGCCGGCCCCGTCGCCTCCCGTGGGATGCGCTGTCCCCGAAGCCCCGGGTCTCCGTCGCCCAGCTGTGCACGGAGGGTCGTGACAGGACCCGCCGCACACCGAGACGGCCGAAGCGGGCGCAGCCGCCTTCCCGTCCGGCGATCGTGGTTACCAGGGTCCGCTCACGCCGTGGGCGCAGACACGGGATCGGAGCTGGGCTCCCGCGGCCAAGCCCGGGTCTTCCTCTTGCCAAGCAGCGAGCTCGGACCCGCTCTGCACCGCTGTGGGTCTCCGTTACCGCCACGGGGACCCGGCTGTCCTTCCCCTGGGTGTTGGTCTTGGAGAAAGGGAACTGGTGCTCACGCGGGGACCTGGGCCCCAACGTTCACAGGGTTTGAACTACTAGAGCCACAGGAAGCACTCACAGGTCCTTCCTTCGAAGGGTGAGAAGATGCAGGCGGCCCCTCCCCAGGGGAACCGCTGGGCGATGACGCGGAATCGGCTGTTGACACACAGGGCAGCTCGGATGGAAGTCGGTGCTGAGCTTTTAGAAAGCTGAGCTGAAAAGGTCACACGCCGTCTGCTTCGAGTGAGCCAACTGGAGTCAGAGACGGAGAGAAAACGGGACGAACGAGGAAGGGGCAACGCGAGGAAGCGTCCAGGGGCGAGAGAATGTTTCGGCTTCTTGAGTGTGGCAGTGGTCACATGATCCAAGCTCATAGAACGATTGACAAAGAAAAAAAAAAAGTGCACGGAAAAGAGAGCAAAACCAAAGGGGGGGCTGCAGGCCACTCAGTGGCCAGGGGAGGGTCTGCTGGCGCGCCGTCTGTTTCCTGGCGTTAATGATCGCTACGGTTCCGCAAGACGACTTCGCGGGGTGGGGGGGGGGCGCAGAAGCTCTCGGCGCTATTTTTGCAACTCGGATGCGCGTCTAAAATTACTTCCGCGGTTTGTAAAAATAGCACCCGCGTAGGCTGAACAATCCAGTAAACAGACGGCAGGTGGTGGGAGCCGGATTTCTAACTGCTGGACCAGGAAGTCACTCACAGACGGTGAGGACGGACGTGGCACAGCGGGCACAGCCCAGGTGGTGACGAACTAGGGCCGACGACATCGCTGTGACCTTCTGTTCGCCTTCACACGGCCGGAGGCGGCTCCGAGTAGAAACGTTTACAGACGCGTGCTGTGTGGACGCGGGCTGGCGGCCCGCACGGACTTCTCTGCTCTGTCCGCTGAAAGGACCTCAAAGACATGGCCGGCAGTCGTCACGAGCACAGGCGGTGTCCCCCTCCCGATGTCTGAGCTCGTGCTCCGGTAAGAGGAAGCGGGTTCTTTGGGGAAAGGCTGATTCGGGGTGGGGGGGGCCGTGAAATGTGCAAGGCGGGTCTGGCGCTTCTTGTCCTGCCTGGGGGGTAAGGAAGTGCGGGCTGCACGTCGTGACTTCACCCCAAAGCACGGGGCACGGCCGGGGGTGGGGGGTGCACCTGCGGCGGCCAGGGCCCCCCCCCGACACACGCGGCAGCAGCCGGTGGCCAAGGGCGGCGCCAGCCGCGGTAAGTCGAGTTGGCAGGGCGTGCCCTCGATGCGACGGGACGCGGACAGCGCGGTGCTTCTGTGGCCTCCCGAGAACCGCCGCGCAGCGGGGTCGGTTCCTTCGGCCGCTGCGTGTCCCTGTGTTGCGCGACCGTGCGCTGTGCTGGTCCCGGTCGGGGTTACTGTGAATAACTCTGCCTGGAGAGTCACGTGCACGCGCCCCGTTGAACGTGTGTCCTCGTCACCCGTTTCTCTCGGGCGTGGACACCTGGGAGCAAACGTTCTGGGCTGCGAGTCGGGGGGTCCAGTGGCCTCGAAGACGCCAAACGGACGTCTTCCCCAGAATGGCGGCATCTCAACACACGACTCACTTTAGCTCCCCAAGAGTGTTGATGGCCGAAAGGTCTCTTTTTCCTGACTTGGGGCCACAGCTGTCACTGTTCTGGGTAGACTTGTATGTCACAGCTCTTACCCTGCTGCCTGCACAGTGGCCTGGACACACCGTCCATCCTGCAAGGACCAGAGACCCACCCCCCTTCCTCATTGTGTCCTTCCCACCGAAACACAGCTCATCGCCCGAGCCGTCCATCCCTCCCCGTTGCTTTATGTGAAGTGTCTGCCTATGTCTCCTCTCCCAACAACTGTTCTCATGTCCCCTGCTTCGTCACAGGAAACGAGACCCCCTTGAAGACGACAAAACATGAAGGAAAGGAAGAAATGTGAAGGTGCACAGCATCCTCAGTTCAGTCTTGAGAACGCCCCGCCTTTTAAAAATCAGAACGCTATCACCCTCTCCCAAAGGACCCGGAGTTCCGGAGTTCGTGGGTGTGGGTGCTCAGAACCCCGGGAGGGGGCTGCATTTTCATCAGAAGGGGCGTCACCGGCACCCGCCCGCGTGATCGGTCCGTCCCGGCGACGGGCCGGAGTGTGAACGCTGCGTTTGCAGGCTTGCCGGCTGCGCTGTGGGCAGAGAGCAACACCAGCCCATTAAGCACACGCTGTGCCTTCCTCTCCGAGGCCAGTCTAAGCACTTTCGCAGATGCGCGGAAATGCTCCTTGGGGCGAAGTAAATGTTCAAAGAAAGTCAAAATAGCCCCCCCCAAACAGCTCGGATTTATCTTGGCCTCTTAGGCACTGAAGAAAAACAGCAGCGTTCTGGTCTTACGCTAACTACAGTGCACCGAGACGGATGTCAGTCCCTGGAGCGCAGCTGCGAGCGTGCGTGCGCTTCGCTTTGCTGGCCAAGCAGAGCCAGGGACAGGACGGGCGTCTTCCACGGCGGGGAGGGGAGGGGCTCAGCGGCAGCCCCAGGCCGGCTGGGGGCCGGGGCGGAATGACAGACACAGTTGGTGCAAGTGCTTCTCGGAAAAGAGAAACGACGTGCAAATCTCCTGGAGATAAACGCAGACTGGCCGTCCGTCAGCCGCTGGTCTCCGGTGGGGGCTGCTCTAAGGACACTAGTGACCTTAAACAGGTGTCACATTCCCTCTCCCTCTCTCTCTCTCTCTCTCTCTCCCTCTCTCTCTCTCTCTCTCTCTCTCTCTCCCTCTCTCTCTCTCTCTCTCTCTCTCCTCATTCTCCCCTCTATCTCCCATGCAAATTTTGTCAATCAAATGCTGGAGCATTCTAAATTGCGATAGAATACTGACGTCGAGCCCAGACGCTCCATCGTGGGTTTTCAGGGGCCGGGGCGACGCGGGGCTCCCCGCGCAGACGCCGCCCGCCGGCGTCCGCCTGTCGTCTCGTTCCGCTGGCGGTGACCCCCGGCGACCTCCGTGGCAGAGCGCGAACGCTCCCGACAGCCGTCAAGTGCCTTCGTCGCACGCGGACGGCGGGCATGGCTGTCGGGAGCGTCAGGGAAAAGCGTGCGCGAGCCCCGCGTGGCCACACAGCCGCCCAGCTGTCCCTGAGGACGGTCTGGCACGGCAGCCGAAGACCAGCCTGCCCAGGGGGCGTCCCCCCTCGCGGCCGGACACCCCTTCTCACGGGACAGGAAAACCGCGCCGCGGCCACACTCGCCCCTTGGCAAACTCTGGCGACGGCCGAGGGTGTAAAGACACGGTGCGCACAGCCCCTGACCGCGGCTCACCCGAGAACGGCGAGACTCCCGAGCGCGTCTCCTCAGGAACGGGGCAGGGTCGTAAAGGCCGGTAATTGTCCTCGAACTCACTTTGGGGCACCATGCCCAACTGTTCCGAGCCGCTCGCCGCGCAGGCCACCCCTCGTTCCCGAGTCGCCTCCGCCGCTGTGACAAAAATCAGTTTTCCGTGGAGGCAGGAGCTGAGCCTGCGCTCAGCGCGTCCCGCGGACTGACTGGCACGTTCTTTTGCAAACACCAAATTTTAAAATCAGATCGCGTGAGCCCTCCAACTTCGCTCTTCATTTCATAAAGCTTTTGGCTCTTCTAATTTTTTTTTCTTTTTTGTTTCCTAAATTTTTGATCATGTCTCCAAACCTCGGCTGGTTGTCACTATATTGCACGGGAGCTACGGATTCCACGGGACAGGGCTGACATCTGAAAAATATACAAATAGGGTATATGCCTCAAATTTTAGGGCTTCGTTTATTTGTTTTTATCAGTGTTTCCTAGTTTTCGACTTCTGGAATCTGCCCATATTTTCTAGATTCATACCTAAAAATTTCACAAGTCTGGGCCATTATAAAAGACTGTTTAATTTCGCTTCCCAATGACCATGGGTAGAATAAAAAAAAAAATTCACTTATTTTTTTCGTACGTTGATACTATGACCGTGTTACACTCCTTGTGAATTCAGTAGCTTTGTGTAGATTCCTTGGTATTTTCTATGTGATCAATTATGCCGTGGACAGAGGAGAATTCCACCTTCCTCTCCGATAGGTGAGCCATCTGTTTCTCTTTGTGCCGTCCTATGTGTCCCTGTGATGCTGAACAGAGATGTTAAGAGCCAAGCAAGCGCGGTGAGTACTAATTCAGATAAATGCTTACCGAGCATGTAACGTAGATCCTAGCACGTAGAGTGCTTACATGTTAAGAATTCAGTGAAAACCTGTTAAATTAGGAGAATTTTAATATAGTTCGCCCACTTCTAACTGCTTCGGCTTTTACACAACGAGCAAACCGGCTGGATGCGTCCGCGTTGGCCACGGCGGGGGGTCCCCAAGGCGTCCGTGTCTCTGGCCGCTCCGAATAACACAGAGTGGTCCTGTGTTCCGAGCACGAAGCCCTCCTGGAAATGGGAACGCGTGCGGAATTCGCCTCGTTCTGATTTATTCCTTCCGTGTTTTATCCAGCTCTAAAGCTGAGATTTTGACTTGGGAGTCTTTGTGAGGGACTAGAAATGACCCTGTTCAAACCCTGTTATTTTTAAGCCACCTGCCGACCGCGAACGGGAGTTGTAAATGGACCCGGCGGCGAGCAGGTGTGGCGCACGGTCGTTTTTCTATTCGCGTTTACGTTCTCAGCGATGCCGAGGCTGCATTGTGCCAAACTTGCCATCGTACCCGCCCTTCAGGCGTCCAAATCCGCTTTCCAGGACCGCCGTGCGTCAGACCCGGCCTCACCGAGAGATGCTGAGACGGGATCATATCACCTAAGACATTAAGCAACGAGGCACCTGTGGAAGGAGCCTGTCACGGGCAGCGGGGCAGTTCAGTCCCAGGAGGTGAGGGCCAATGGAAGAGGTTGATGGTCGATGGGCCCCAACGTGGGGAGCGGGGTGGGAAGCTGGGGGAGTGGAGTGGCGAGCCCCAGGAGTGACTCTCAGAGGCTGGGTGACAGCCAGGTCGGGCCTTAATAGAAGGGCCTCCGTCTGTTGAAATGTATGGAAGCTAACGAGAATTCTGCGATGTTTAAAATGCTGACACAGTAATGTTTTTAAACATACGTTCCCAAACAGAATACCAGGCTTCTGAGATAAAGTTAAGTGAGTGCACATGAGGCCTCAGGTAAGTTTCAGACCTGTTTTATCACCCTCTGCCACCTGCCGTCTGCACCCCCACACCCCACGCCCCGCCATAATAAGCTCTGACGCTTGAGTAGCCCGCACAGGACACACACTCAGTCATCTTTGCCCAAGAGGCGTCATTTCAAAATTGCCGATTACAACCAGAATCTACAAGAGAACAATGCATCGCTCGAGTAAAACCGTAGCGTCTTCCCGCAGCACGCGACAGCCACAGCACACGTGATCCCTTTACACGCCTGCCTGGGATCAACGCACGGACTACGGACAGGGACCCCGGGCCTCCTCCCCTCGATGGCGCCTGCCAGGATGGGCCGGGAGCAAGTCATCGTCACGCCATCGCTGTCTGTGACACCGTCGTCCCACTGCTGGATGCGGTGGCTTCGGGAGAGAATCGTTTCTATCAGCGGCCGCTGCAGACTGGCTTCCAGCTGCCGCACCGTGGGAGGCACCCGGGCCGTCCGGGTTTCGCCCCAGGCCCACGCGATGACCACGGCCGACATCTGTCTCCCCGAAGGGGGTTCTCTTCCCTTTCCCAACCCAAAGTCGCGATCGCAGACCAGCCCTTCGCGTGGGACGCTGAGGTATCGACCCTCGCCATCTCGTGCGGCTGGAGGCTTGCGAGGGGCCCGTTGCCCCACCGAGCCCCGGGTTACGCGTGAACGCCAGGGGGCCCCTCCCCGCCGCCCTGCGCACGCAGCTCGAGGGGCCGGCGAGGCTGGAACTCAGCACTGTCACAGGTCGTGATGTCTCACAGCAACCTGGTTGTCTCCCTTCTTTTCTGAGACGCTCCTTAGAGGCACACACACCTCCGTAGGCACCAAACCCGGCTCCCTCGGAAGCCAGCATTCGAAGCCTTGAAATGACCCAGGGTCGTTCGGACTTTTCTTCCGATTTTCCTTCGCCCACGCAAACGCATCTCTTCAGGGTCTCGTGTCCTGGGTCCCCTCTCCCCGCTGCAAAGGTGACAGCTCGGTGACGGAGCGCGCATTGGGGCTGACACGTCTCGCCCTCGTCCGGGGCCAGCCCGTCGCGGAGGGTGGCGTTCCATGCTGCCGAACCCCTCTGGGCGTTAGGGGGCGCACCGACAGCCTCGGGGTGAAGGCGGGTGTCAGCGTGGGCTCCTGGATGGTGCCGCCGCCCGCCCCTCGTCCAGGCTCTCCATCGCCCGCTCTCCTCCAGAGGAACCAGACCAGCAGGAGACGCACGAGTCCAGGGAGAGACCCGCCACACGCTTACGGAGGCTGGGGGGTCCCCCGGTCTGCCGTCTGCAAGCCGGGCATCGAGGGGAGCCGGGCGTGGGATTCGGCCCAAGTCCTCAGACCTGAGCACAAGGAGCACCGCTGTCCCGGGCGGGGGGTGTGGGGGGAGGGGGGCCCCAGCTGCAGCAGAGCGCAAACTCCCCCTTGCTCTGCCATGTTCTGTTCTGGCCTCGAAGGCTTGGGCGGGGCCCGCACACACCTGGGAGCGCGTCTGCGGTATTCCGCCTCCTCGTGCAAACGCTGACCTCACAGACACACCCAGAAATGGTGTCTTACCAGCCGTCCGGGCGCCTCACAGCCCAGCCGGGCTGACGCATTAAGTGAACCATGACAAACAGCACAGAGGTGGACCAGCTCTCCCGTCTGCCGCTCAGCGTGGAGACGGCCAGCCTCTGTTCCATGTGTGTCTTCGCTGTGCCCTGTCTGGGCGTCCTTCCCTCAGGCACGGGGGTGTGCGCCTCACCTGCTCCAGGTGTGTGCTCACGTTCCCCTGCTTTACTTTCCAGGCCCACACTTCACTCCCCCTCCTCTCTTGGGCAGGAAGCCACGTTCAAAGAAAGTAGGGCTTTTAGCCACAGCTGTCATCCTGGGCCACTTCACAGCCATGGCCCTCAGACATCAGCAGGTGTCGGAATCTCCCGGAAGCTTTGTTGAAGCCGAGGTTGCAGGCCAAGCTCCCAGAGCCTCCCATGCAGCAGGTTGGGGTGTCCCCCAAGAACCTTCACATCTAGCAAGCTCCCAGGTGGTTCTCAGACTTGCATGATGATGAGCTGAGTCTAGGAACCACACTATGAGCATCACTGCTCAAACAGAAAAGTTCTTGGCACATAGTAGTGCTCAATAAATATCTGTCAAACAAGTGTGTGAAGGCTGCATGGTGTCCCCTGCTTCTTGATAAAGCTCTGTGGACACACCCAACGACATGCCTTCAGCCCAGAGGATCTTTTCCTTGGGTCTAAGTGTGACCTCTGGGTGTGACCTCTGACCTCTGACCACCACCACCACCACGAAGGTGCCTCTCAGTCTCTCAGCTATGGCGAGTCTTTCTACCGTTCATGGTTATCGCTGACTTTGTCTTTTTTATGTCATCCTCTGGGAGGACTTGCTCCTTTTGCTCCAAGAACTATTATTGCCCTTCTCATTATAATAAAAAAAAAACAAGAAATGCCCTAAATATCCAACAATAGCTAAATAGTAAGTCAATGATGGCCCAGCCAGATGCCGACATACCATTCAGCCATAAAAATTATGTTTACACAGATTGTTTTAATTGCCGCCATCAAACGGTTTTTATATAATACCATAAAGAATGATGCTAGAAGAACGTCCTCCGTGGAAGCTCGCCGGAGCCGGGGCGGGTGGAGGCGGACTTGCACACCCTCACACACGCCGGCAACGCGAAGCGGGGTGCACGTGTGTCTCGTGGCTTTGGTCTTGCAGTGGAGAAGGCTGGTCGGATGGGGGAGACAGGGGAGACAGAGCCACAACGGAGGGGTGGCCGGCCGGTGTCTCCCACCTGGCCTGCGGGCCGTATTTGTGTTTGTCTGTCTAGCAGAGAGAGGACCCGTTTCATCATCATGCAGAAATAAGAGTTAACGTTTATAAAAGTGCTGACCGTGAGCTGGGCCCAGCACTGTTCCCAAGTTGATCCAGGCGTGAATTCCATTTCATTTATTCAGAAACCCAATAACATCAAAAAGTTTGCCACGGTTTTTATGAACCAGACTGTGTGGCTTTGGGAACAAACGGGGATGCACCCGTCTGCCTACAATTTTTTTCTCATAATGAGAACTTTCAGGATCTGCTCTTTTATCGACATTCAAACACGTGACACGGTGCCATCAACTCAGGGGCCACACCGGGCTTCACACCCCCAGGGCTCATTTCTCCTATAACTGGAGTTCGTACCCGTTGACTCGTCCTTTATGTAATTCAGGAGACAAGATTCTTATTCTAAATGCAGTGGGAGATGAAGAGAGGGAAGGAAGGATGCAAAATGGTCCATGTCCCAGCTGTCCCCTGGGACCCACCCCGCACCGAGGGAACCTTCCCAGTGGGATGTTACGATGGATCACGCACTGCAGAGAACACAACCAGCTTGTTTCCTAAATAAGAACTGTTAAAGAAAAAAAACTTTATCTAACATTTCACATACTAAATTCCACGCATGTGGCACCGAGTCCTGCCTGACCCGCACCGCCCAGGCCCTGCCGTCTCCTCGTGGGGCAGTCGTCGGGCTATGTATCACTGCAAAGTGACATTCCACCCCCAGGAGGGGGGACTTTGATTCCAGACCCTCTGTGACTGTGACAGGGTCTGAGGTCCCACGTGAGCACAGACCGGGGCGACATGGCCCATCGACTCTGAGAAGAAAGCGGACTTAGGGGTGGTTGTTCAGGGCGGGTTCAGGAAGGCGTGCGTGGGTCACATATGGAGGGCGGTGGCCGCGGCCAGCGCGCGCGGCCCAGAGCCCCGGGGGCACCGTCCTGAGCAACCCATCAACCTCGGCGGCCAGCCTGGCGCTGGTCGGGGCAGCTCGGGGCTCGTCCTCCCTCCAGACGCCCGGGCAGGGGACGGGTGACGCAGGTGCTGCTCCTTGGCCCACAGATGGATCGTAAGCAGAGGGAGGAGCCCGCCGTGCGGGCAGCCGTCGTCGTCACCCCGCCACGACATGGAATTCACACGAGGAGGAGTAAACGCCGATCCCCTGGCCGGGAAGCGGAAATGGGGCTTTGTACACGACGCACATCTGGGACATCATGGCGGTGCGGCCGGTTCCTGAACGTGAGCCGTGAGCACTGGCCCTGGGGTTGGCGAGGAGCCTGGCGGGCCGGGGGTGCAGCCTCCGTCCCCCGCGTCCCCCAGCCCCGGCGGTGACGAGACCCGGGCGGAGGGTACCTGGACCCCTGCGCCCTGCCAGGCAAAGAGCGGAAAGGACGCTCCGCACGGGGCGCCGGCCGGCTCTGCGCCCCATCTCTCTTCTCGGGCCCAGCCTCTGACTCATCCCTAAGGCCTTCTGAAAGTCCGTGCCACCTGCAACTCCTAACGGCGACCTTTCTTCACATGATCACTCTGAGTTGCAGGCTCACGTGACTGTCTGTCACAGACTTCCGTGGGAGGGCACCAAGTGAGAATCGTTGGGGCAACTGGAGGAACCGACATCAATTGAACATTCATGATGTTTTAAGAGCCATGATTTAATATTATGGATTTTTAAAATCCCTATGGCCCTGCAAGTCAAGCTGTAATATTCTCATTTTATAGCTGAAGAAAATGAGGTGCGGAAAGCTAACATCGACAGGTGTAAGTCTGGAGGCCAAATCAGACCTACAGGTGGTTTTGATTATTATTTTTTTTTTTGATCCTGCGGTGTTAAAAAAAAAAAATGGACTAGTTACTGAAATTTCAAATACATAGGATTTCACATCTGAAAATTCAGATTTGTCTCTAAACACGATGGGAAATGGCAGGCCTGACACCCCACCCTGCATGTCAAGTTGGGGCCCTTCTTTACATACACAAAATTTACTCCAATGGATATAGACCTAAACGTAAATTCTAAAACTCCAAAGCTCTTAGGAGGGACTATAGAAGTAAGCCTTCACGATGTCGGGTGAGGCGACGGTTTCTGAGGCGTGACGCCAAATGCAAAAGAAACAACAAAGATTGGAGTTGATGGAAATTAAAGCCTTGTGCGCCAAAGGACATCATCAGGAAAGCGAGAAGACGATGCATATAATGGGAGGAAATATTTGACAATGGCATAGCTCACAAGGGCCTTGTTTCCAGAATATAAAAATAACCTCTGCAATGCAACGCTCAAAAGACGAATAGCCCAATGAAAAATGGGCACAGAATTTGAAAAGACAGCTCTAGAAAAAAGATACTAAAATGCCCAATAAGCACATGGAAAGATGCTCAACGTCATTAGTCAATAGGGAAATGCGCAGCAAAACCATAGGGAGACACCATTTCAAACCGCTAAGATGACTCTCGTCGAAAAACTGGGCAATGACACGTCTCATGAAGGATGTGGGAGCTTCACACACTGCTGGTGGGGTGGAAAAAGGTGCCGCTGCTTTGGAGAACATTTTGATAATTCTTCAAAAAGTTAAAACACGAAGTTACCGCGTGACCCCAGAAATTACACTCTTAAACATATACCCAAGAGAATTATAGACAGACGTCCACACAAAAGTGTGTGTACAAACATCCATATCATAATTATTCGTACTAGACAGGGGTGAAACAAAATGCCCCTAACTGATATATCGGTAAACAAGACACGGCCTGTCCCTGAGGTGGAATATTATTCTGCCATGAAAAAGGACTGAAGTCCTGAAACATGCTAGAACACGGTCAGTCTTGAAAACACGACGCTAAGTGTGGAGACCGCTCTGCCTTCTCTACTAGGTAGCGTGAAAACAAGGTTTTCTAAGACATAGATGAGTCCCCTGCAGAGTTTGATCTGCCCCCCGGCCTCTGTGGCTCACCGACCAAGGCCCTGTGTCCTTCAGAGGAAGGAAGCAAAACTCGTGTTCACCCAGCTCCCGGTCTCATCGCCGCCACTGCCCTGGGAGGCAGAGTATTGTCAGCGCACCCGTCTCGCACATAAGGACATCGATGCCCAGAAAGGTATATGACTGGCTTAGGGTCACGCAGCCCATGCAGGGGAGGAGGGCTGGAGTCTGGTGTCAGAGTCTGTGCTCGTATTATCTCGTCACGTGACATGCCTAAGGTCAGTTCAGCACGAGCTGGATCTTTGCCGGGAGACTAGAAGCTTCTCGAGGGCATGGCCAAGTATTGCCGCACCTGAAATAAGGCTCACATGTCATCAGCGCTCAGCAAAGACTTCCGTAGAGAATGACTGAACCAGTGAATGAGACTCGTTCCCTGATTGAGCCAGGACTGCCTACCGTGCCCCCAAAGACAGGACAATCGGCGGAAAAGGTCACAGACTCCCCTGGCCACCGATCGCTTCCTGCGTCTTGCAGCTGACCGCGTGTGAGCGGCCGCCGTGTTGACGGAGGCTGAGTGACCGTGGCCGGCCGCTCTTGCTTCCGTGTTGAATTGTTTTTTCAAAAGGAAGTTGCAGGCACTGGAAAGAAATCGCAATCAGCTCCCTTCCCACTGGTGGAGAACAACGAACTGCTCATCCCAAAGTCCCCAGACGGAACCAGCTGACCGTCTCGCCCAGGGCACGGAAGCAGGTGCGGCGTGTGCGTGTGTGGGGGGGGTTCACGCGCAGAGGCGCCTTCTCTATCCCCTCTTTCCCTTCTCGCCATCTTGTCACGCTCTCGTGTCCGCTGTGGAAGCCGCGTGCTGAAGCTGGCAAAGTCACACGTAGACTGATCACCGCTCTAGACGAGGCGTAGTCAGTGATTCAGAAAACCCCTCGGACGGAGGTTTCCAGACATGAGAAAGAAACCTCGATTGGGTTTCAGCCTTTTCGTATGTTTAGGCTTATTATTTCGGGGGGATTTGTTTAAGCTTGACTGAGGTATAATCGATGCCCCAAACGGGACATATTTAATGCATGCATTGTGATGGGTACGCCGGGCCTACACATACCCGCCTTGGACCATCACCACAATCAAGGCACTGAACAAACCACGGTTTTAGGGTTTGTCATAGCCACCAGAATGATCTTGACCGGCATCTCACACACACACACACACACACACACACACACACACACACACACACACACACGTCGGGAAGTCCCCGGGGGGTACAGCTCGCATTTTCCGACAGAGGGCGGCTTGCCGTCCACCCCAAGGGTGTTGGCCCCTCTTCCAACAGGCTGCGTTGTTGAGGGAAGAAGCTGTCCCGCCTGGGATGGCATTTGCCACCCACTGGCATTGGGATGGGGTGTGTGACTAGTTGTCACCCACCGGGGTGTGAGCAGGAGCGATGTGTCACTTCTGAGCCAAGGTGCGTAGCAAGCGAGAGGGTCTTCCCCGTGCGTCCTCTTGCCCACCCACCTACAGCTAAAATGGAGGGACCCCGGCTCTCGGCAGCGCCTGGGCGGACCTCCACGAGACGAGGGGAAGAGGAGAGGGTTCTCCGGTGTCAACGCGTTGAGGTTTGGGGATTTATTTGTTACGATGACGCTAATGTATGCACTCCCACGTAATCAGTCTTATTTTAAGATAACACAGCCTCGACGCATAATTTGAAAATAACTCTAATTAATTATAGAAATTTAAACTTGAAACCCTGACCTAAATAAAATGATCTCCGTGATGAGATCAGTCTCTTCCCAGCCCCTCCTCCCCGGGACGCTGCGCCTCCTCCTAAGCTCACTGGCAACAGCTTCGACCCCCAGGAGGTACATGGAGTAAGCCGACCGTACCTGGTAAGCATCGGAGCCCGGGGCCTCTGCAGCCCCAGGACCTGACAGATGCTGACAGCCGACTCTAGGATCCCCCAGAGACCCCGCTGCTATTACGACCCGCGCACCATTTCCTGGGGGCTGACAGGTCCCACTTTTCCACGGCACACGTCTGGGTCCCCAGCCTCTTAGCTTCCGTCCCGGCCTGAGGGCGTAGCCTCCTTCAAGGGTTTTCTTGCTCTGCCCAGATGCCCACCTTTCAAATGTCCCCAGACTAATGTCCCTCCTGCTGGCTCTGTTGGAACGGGTCCCCAAGACCCACACACCTTAGACCCACCATTGGACAAGAGCAGACAGGGATTTCTTCTCGGCTCCAAACTGCCGCTGTGGGCTGCTTGCCTCTTTTGTTCTTTAACTATCAGCAACTCTAAAGACAATTCAACAATCTAACCACGCAGTTACCCGTGGGAAAACTGCGTCCAAACAACAAATAGGGAGACAAATCTCGCCAACTCCCCCAAAGCTAAACAATACTTCTTAATTTTCCCATTAGCCACAACCAGCCTATCAAAAAGACTCATCTGACAGGTGAATTCGCTGTTGATATGTTTTCTTATTTTTGACATATGCCTCTGACAGATAAGCAATTCAGTTACCTCATTACAGACATTTTTTTATACTCGGTAACTTTTTCTCCCATTTAAATGGCGCTTTATCATCTTTAAAATTAAAATATTTTCTCAACCATAGGAAGAAAGCTATTAATAATTTAGCATACAAATCAGATTCTGCATTGATGTTAACAATAAAAAGTACTATGGACTGTGTAGGAAAATGGACTCATTTCCTGAACATGCGGTTTTTGTTATTTTTTTCCCCACAACGTAGCTTTTCTGTAGCGTTAAGAAAATGAGCGGAAGACAGTCCCGTGTGCTGGGGATGCTCTCGGCCGCTCCTGTCTGTTACGCATCGTCGCTCGTGAGTAACTTTCTCCTGTCTTGTCATTTTGCTATTTAAAAAATAAAAGCATGTTCGATGACTGGGCTCAGTAATAGCAACCTGCTTTCCTAAATCCCATTATTTTTCAATCGTTTTTGAATCAGATGCCGCACGGCCGTAGCCACGGTGTGGGAAAATGACTGGGCGAGGCAGACATCACGCGTTTCTTAGTCCCATGCTCTGCAGGCCACGGCTTAGGAGGGACCGTCTCACAGCCCGGGCCAGTCCCCTGATGCCAGAAATCCAGGCGCGACCATCTAGGGCTCAGGAGTAACCATTTTCCCACGAATTCTAACGCGAGGTGATTCACTTTCTTAAAAACGCAGTGGGCCTAAGCAAGCTTTCGTCGATGGCAGGAAAACGTTCTGTATTTGCCGAGATGGGACGCGTTCTGCCAGGGTCAGATGGTAACAGTGACGACGTCACAGTGCGTTCACCACGCGTTACTGGCACTGGCCCGTCTGTGCGCTGACCCACGACTGGCCTGGACACAGCCATCGACCCCGGTCCTGCCCTTCCCGCTGTCACGGGCAGCTGAGGATCATGGCTACATTTCCCAGCATCCCTTGCAGCCCGATGTGGCCCCATCTCCGGCTTCCGGCCAGGGGAACATGGGCTCGTCCCAGGGTGTTCCAGGCCCCCATCTCCCCTCCTTGCCTGGACCAAATGGATGATAACGGCGCCCAAGGAATGGATGGATTAGGACCCTTCGTTGGGGACCAGTGCCGACTGCCTCTCAATTTCCCTCGAGAGGAAATAATCAAGTATCTTAATTAATCTAATAGAGTCATCGTGAGAAAAATAGATGTACTCTTCAGAACTCAAGGAGTCGAAGGCAAAGTACCAGCACGGCCTGCTCCTGACCCTCCTGGCACCACGCTGTCTGCCAACGTGCTTCTTCGCGGTGGGACGTCCCTGGCCCGCGACCGCCCCAGAAGCAGGTGCTCCTTCCCCATTTACAGAAGAGGAAAAGGGGGGCTTACAGACAGTACTTCCTTTTCTCCAAGTCACGCAGTAGTGTAAGTAGCACCCAGAGTCCAAACCCAGGTCCCTAACTCCACGCCTGGACCTCATTCTGCCCCCCTGTGGCACGGATCCCAGCCGGCTGCTCTCTCTCAGGCCGGCTCCAGCTGGTCCCCCCAGAGAAACGCCTTGTGAAGAACTCCTCGGTCACAAAAGAGACCGAGATGGGCGGGGCCGGAAGAGGCAGCGATCACCAGACCAGGTGTATTAGGTGCTGGCGGCAGCCATCACAACTCACCGCAAACTGGGTGCCTTAGGACAACAGAAACGTGTGGTCTCACAGCTCTGGAGGCCAGAAGTTCAAGATCAGGTTGTCAGAGGAGCCGAGCTCCCCCCAAAGGCGTGAGGGTTGGCTGTGTTCCAGGCCTCTCCTGGTGGCGTCTCGTATTACAGGGCATAACTCCAATCTTCACACGGTGCTTTCTCCCCGTACGTGTCTCGGTTTCTATGTCCAAATTTCTCTTCTTTTAAGGTCACCAGTCGTCTGGGATTAGGGCCCCATCCGAGCTAATCACGTCCACCATGACCCTGCTTCTAAGCAAGGTCACAGTGTGGGGCCCCGGAGGCTGGGACTCACGCAGGCATGCTTTCTCTCAGTCACTGATTTCCTTTGTTAAAAAAGTAGAAAATTAGAGAAGACTGGCCCTGAGGCTATATTAGCACTTCTCCTTTTTTTTAATGCCCTTACACGCTTATTGCTTAATGAATGTGTCGTGTTTCAGTGACTCAAACAAAAATCGAACTCTTTCACACCAGACGAAGCGAGTGACAGCCCAGGTGAACACTGTCAGGGGTGGGAATTCATGAGCTTAAATGGCACGGCAGCTGATGGTGATGCAGCTAGTATGGGGACAGACTTTCCAACCAGGAGTCTGCACATGAAGGAGCCTTGGAAGTAAAGAAGTGTTCCTGGGAAACCAGGGTCTCTACACAGGTGGCAGTGTCCCTCTGGCCACAGCAGGCGTCAAGGTCCGAGACTTGGCGGCAGCTCGTCCGTGGTCTAGGTGACAGAGGCGAGAGCACCATTTCCTTGTTTTGGCTCTGCCTCCAAGCAGAGTTGGCTTTATTTCTCTGGCCATAGAAAGACTTTATTTATGCATGAGAGTCTGTGACCCCCAGGGCTGGGGTCCGACTCAGCTTGGGCATGCGCCATATTTTCTTGGTTCTTAAAAAGATAAATGGAAGTTCTCTCTTTCGGAGGCAAGAGGCTGAGAAAAGAAATTACCATCATCTTGAGCATGCCATCATCACTCTCTCGTCTCGACCACGTAAACTTTTGTCGACTGGGAGTTGAGCTGAAGAAAACTTTAAAGCATGAATGAGAGAGATACTTCTAGAATGACTGAGTTTTGTGACTTCACAGGCTGTGTGCCCAAGTGTGTGTAGTAATCAAATAGACAAAATCCCACCTAAATAAATCTTTATACCTCTTCTGATGGTGGTTAAAATGTGGATTTCTGGGAAGGAAAGTAGATGATAACAAAAAAAAATCGAGGGCTTCTTTTAGGATTTATTTACTCGTACTGACAGAGGGCCCTCCTATCAGTGCACATCTCAGGAGAGAGTTAGACAAAGAGGCGAAGGCGGTGACACAGAACGATGCCCGGGACCTCTGCTGGCAATGTCACCTCGTCCTTCATAAAATGAAGGCTGCATCTATTTCTCATCCAGCAAGGCATGTCCACAGAGCAAGGACATGCTCAAAAATAACAACAACAACAACAACAAGTAGAGAATATTCAGAGCACCACTAATTCGGAGGTAAAGTGGACCCAACACAGGGTGTTTCGTCTTTAACGCTCACCCTTAAAGAAAAGCAACAATACTTTCTCAACAAACTGTTTTTAACATTAAAAGAAAAATACACTAACTCGGACAGAAGCAAATCCACATTTCAAATAAACGGTTGGTGGAGGCGCTTTTGAGCGAAGGTTCAAGTGTTCGTTAGCTCTCTAACGTCAGGTGTGCATGCATTCTCAAATAGCAAAGCGCCGTGTTTAACTTAAGACAGAGACTCAAGGAATTTGGGGTGACTTTAACGTAACATCAGGGTGTCCACTTTTTGTGAACTATGCAGAAGTTGTTTTTAATTTTGGATGTTGAAGTGCTTCTCGGCATGAAAATTTAAAAGCACCACCCATAAGATGAAGTAGGAACACACATAAAGGAGTTTTATGTATATTGTTTCCTAGTATATTGTCTACTAATATTTCAAAAGGAGAAATAATCTATTTCACTACACTTTATGGCATTTGGGTCCTATAAATTCTTTGTAACCAGCAGTGCTGAAAAAAATGTTTAAAGCTTTTAAAATATTATTGGTCATTACATTTGTCATCAATTCGCCCCAACTTTGGAACCAGGCCCTGGCGCTAATTTTGCATTGCCCCTTGCAAATGATCCATAATTCATGGTTGTTATCAATTTAACTACTGTTTCATCGCAAGTTTGTTTGAATAAAAAAAATGATTTCCCTTTAATGATAAGGGTTGATTAAGCTAATTTCCGCTGCCTTTCAGGGGATTGCCTTGACATCGCCAGAACACTGTGAATACGGTGAAGACTTAATGTTACCCTCAGGGAAACAGCAGAGTTAGAAAAATAACCAAAACGTGTGCTGGAAGAACAGAAAGCCACCAGGGGAAATGACGCTCCCTATTCCAGAAAAAAATATATATATATATATATGTTTAGGTTCTTTGATTGTGGCAATGCGTGACAATCAATCAAAACGTTTATGTGAAGAATTTGTTTGTTTTCAGTCTCCAGGCAGGCACACTGGAAGCTCTGGGAATCTGTATATTTCGGGGCGTGATTTTGGAAGAAGTAGGGTACAAGGGTGTCTATCCCTTCCTTTACTGAAGGTGCGGGGCAAGCTGAGGCCAGAGATGTAGGCAGCACTGGTGAAGGTTGTACATGTGGTTCCTCCAGGGGGCGCTGCACTTCCTTGAAGGTCAATGGCTATAACTTTGAAGTTCAACGGATGCCATTTCCAACCTTCCAAGCCAGCCAGAATGTAACAAGCATTTGACACCAAACCAATGTTCTCCTTTAGAAGAAAAGCCTAGGCCGCTGGGACATTTCGTTCAGGGAGATACATCTGTTAAGTGATTAGGAGCTATAGAGTCCCAAACAGGAAACTTTTCACTTCAAAAACACCTGAATCTCCACCTATATTTTTGTAATGCTTTCGATGTTTGAAGCTATTGGATAACCTAGACAATTCACTCTTCAGATTTAGGAAATAAAATCCTTTCAAACAGTATAAAAATCATAATACCATTAAAAGTCAATTTTTCATCAAAATTCTCTTTATCCGGGCTAAATCTGTACTCTTAGCATGTGTTCTAGAAAATATCTTATTTATTTTGAAATGGCAATCATTTGAATAACAGGCCTTTCTTGTTAAACTGGGGCTCACAAAAGGTATTAATTTCAGCAGTAAGAGACGCTGAGAGGTTCAAAGGCATAAACATGGGGTTGGCTCAGTAGTCCCCACTGATGGCCAACGGCCAGAGTGAGCTGGACGCAGGGGCAGGTGTTCCGCAGGTGTCTTGGGGCCAGTCACAAGGGCTGGCAGCTGTGTCTTCCTTTCCATACCCCTGAGAGTGTGGCCCCCCTCACCTGTGTGGAAAGGTATAACACATCTCTTCCCATTGTTCTCTTTAATCTGGGGAGAGGGGCTTTTTTCCTCATGTGACGGAATAATGCCTCAGGATAGGAGACATATCTTCGAGAGAAAACGAGGTTATACGGGGTGTTGGGGGGAGCTCTTTGTTAATTCTCCTGGGTTTCTGCATTTTTGTCTGATGAAGAAGACAAATACAGTCAAATGAATAAACATTGATCGTGATCATATCCATGCCACTTGATGGGACCTTCCTTTCTCACTGGCTTTCATTTACATGCGGTTTTTTTCACCCAGCAGCAACTCATTTATGATATCAGGCCCCAGCCAAAGGCCAGGAAAAAAGGAAAAACCTAACTAATTCCTTTCAATTTTTTTTTTAAAGAGAGATGCCAATGCAAGTTGGCAGAAATTTTGGAGTATTGTAAATGTTGACATTTTCTAAATAAATACTGTCAACATATGCAAAAACATTGTGACATAATGGTACTAGTCACAAGATAATTATGGCATTTATAAAAATGTTAATTTCCAGCAAGTGCAGATTTATCTGGGAGTACTGAGAGGTAAGCGAGAAGTTGTTTCATCTGTCATCTTCCCATCCTTCGGTGGGGCTCTTCTGTGGTGTCACGGCCTTCCTTGCAGATGACGTGGACCCGAAAAATACGTTACTCTGCCACCAAAAAAAGGGACCATTCAGGAACAGCCAAGAATGACAACGTGGCACATGCGCGCCGCAGCAAAACCAGAGGCAAGTCCGGCAAACAACGCACAGGGACCTTCTTTTCTAGAGAACAGCGAGGAGCTATTGTAAACGGAGAGTCCATTGGAGGACACTGGGAGCTGGAAGTGTAGTGGCTTCTCATTGGCTGGGTCACGATGGCCTCTCATTGGCTGTGCCGTTGCCAGGGGAGGAGAAAAACCTTTCCTCCTCCTGCTGGATGAGCGGCAGGTGGGAGAGAACCCGGCGCAGAGCCGTAGGACCCCAGTCTGGGTGGGGGTCTCCTTACTAATTTTCACAGCAGGCTTAAAGGTCATCACCTGAGGCCCCGTGGAGTGAGGGACACAGGCTAAATAGTCCTGCTGGCCTCCATTCACTGCCACCCTGTGGAGAGCCCACTGAAATGGATTATTCCTCAGTGGTGACCAGCATGACCTTGGAGCGGAGGATTGAGTTTCATTCCTGACTCTTACCTTACGAGGTAAAAGTCATCTTTAGGAAATTCCTTTCCTCGGGCATAAAATGGAGGAAATGACAGTTCCTGGTCCGTGGGATTGTTGGCGGGACTAGATTGTAATGAGCACCTCGGCTGCCTCTTAAGTATGTGTCTCAGTTAGTCATTGCTCTCGTTAGTATAAAATGGTAGTATTCAAATTTTCCACACAGTAATAGTTATTACTAAAAGTGAGTTTTACTCTGCACTTTTGCTGTGAAATTCGGAGGGCTGATTTCATTTTAATCACTGATCCACTTTTCATGATAGTGTGTTTAATGAATATTCAAAACCGAGGATCAGAGGGCAAAAAATAACAGCATACCTGCCACTTTATGTCTCTAAAAATAACTACCTGGCCAGGAAAAAAAAAGAATCTTAAAATCATCTAACCAAAACATGTACAAAACCGTAAGTATAATCCCACCCCAAACTCAACTACTGCGGTAGCTACAGCTGACTGCAGTACTGGGAAATCACTATTTTTTCATTTTCGAATATAATGATTCCATATTCTCCTTGCCACAGTCTAATTAAAGGTGATCTGGGGTGGGAATGGAAGTCAGGGATTCTCGGGTGAGTGAGAGGCAGTTTGGGAACCACTGATCAGTGGTTTCCAACCACAGATGATAAGGACCCAAGTGTACTAATTCCCATAGGCCAGGTAATTTAAGCCGAATACGGGGACATTTGGGAGCCAGCATGCAGTCTCCAAGGGGTTCTAGGAATGACTCCCCATCTCTGTGGTTTGTTGTTTAAGGGGTGCAGAGTTTCAGTATGGAGTGATACCGATTTTTTAGAACTGGATCTATCTATCATATGATGGGAAATTAATTTGCTAGCAAGTGTCAGATGAATGGGGGCAGGAAAAAAAATTAAGATGAGAAGTTCTGTTGTGGTGTGTTCAAATCTAAGACCCACGGAGCCAATTGAGATTAATTATGAGCCTTAATTAGCCGGCTGGCGACTGACTCTCTACCACACAGGGTTAGAGGAGATCAGCCCGGGGTCTTTGTTTGAGGCAGTTTATGAAGCCTCTGACTACATCTTAGAACAAAGAGAGAGAGTAAGGAAATTACAGAAAGCAGAAATTAACCGCTAATGTCCTTTACAAAGATAAATGTATCTGGGGAATTGCTAGATCAAACATAGCCTGGTAGACAGTCTTGTTATCTGTATCTTGGAATGTTGTGCCTCTTCCTGGGACTTTTGTGCCTCGAGGAATCACCTCCTTGTTACTGATTTACTGGGAAGTCTTCATCTTACAATTTGAAAAGAGGCAGCTCAAAGCCCAAAACTACATTAAACAAGTAAGCAGTTTACAGAAGCAGAAGTTGACCACTAACGCAATACAAATACATCACCCCGTACTACAGTCTGGTTAATAAGTGAGCAGATTACGGAAGCAGACACTGCCCATCTTCATGTCCTGTACAATATATTTTTAAACCCACACCCAAGCAAGTAGGACAACTTCTGGTATCTAAAGATATTTCTTCCCTGACTAGCTGACTTAGCTAGTTGGCTCACTTTGAAAATTTTCCACTCTTAACAGTTCAGTGAGGAGGCCACCAGAACAACCCAGGTCCGGATAATTCCTGAGTCATCAAAGGAAAGCAACAGATGGCACAGTGAGTCAGGCTGAGCTCAAAGGACTGATATGGGATCAAGGAAGCCAGTGACAGCACAAATGACCAACTCCATCATGCCTTCACGTGTTAAAACACGATATCTGTTCAGAGATACGATCTGAGGATACCTAGAGGGCACACACACACTCAGAAGAATCTGAGAAACACAGATTATACCAGGACCTGGCCACACTCCTGACAGATCAGACACCCCCCTGCCCGTGAAATGGATGCGGGAGAAACCAGACAAAAACCTTTCAATTAACCTGGTAGTTTACTTTGAAAGGTCTATGGATACTTTTTTAAAGTGAGTACGTTAGAATCCGTTAATTTATTTGTTTTTGCTTTTGCTTTTTAATCTGGTAAGGACATCAGTGCAGAGTGAAGTAATCCCAGTATGGAGAAGGAGAAAGTGGACATTTTGTGGACTTTAGCCTGCATTACAGGGCATATTGAACAAAATCATGTCTATTTTTCTAGCTCCAACATTCAGCTAACTGCAGAGAAAACTCTCGGTGGATTTAGACTTAACAATCTTGTACTTCTCTGTGTCTAGTTTCTTCTCTGTAGCTGAGAACATTCAGGCTGAACATATTGAAAGGCTGAAAAATAAAGGCTTCATTTGGATGGTTAGGCTTTTGTTAGGCTCAAATACATCACATTTTTATTAAATTGGAAAGAAGCATTCAAATTCCACTAACAATCAGCTCAATCACGTGGCTTCTGGTTCCTCCCGCAATGAATAGTAATTAATTGCGCATCAATAATTTTCATGCTTAAACTAAATGGAGATGGAGGAAGATGTTTACATATAATGCCAATGTAATTATCAACCAGCAAAAAGGAGTCAAAATTCCTTTGGTTCCTGCAAGACTCGTGATTGATTGCAGGCTTGTTATGCAAATAAAGCTCCTCACTGAGAGAAGACAGATGACAATGAAAGAGTGAGCCACTAACCAAGGTGGAGGCTTCCCCGGGAAAGCTTTACCTGCCTTTCCGGTTTCTCTTGCCCAACATCACCCTATTTCTTTCAACAGAATTGCTTTCGATTCATTCAGCGGTTTTGGAGTAAATCCTTAAGCTAAAGCCCGAGATAATATGTGTTGCCTTGACACCTGGGGAAATTAGGACGGTTGTAAGGAGCCTCATTTCAAGGTCCCTTTTTACTCTGCTCTTACGGCAGCCATGGTTACATTGTCACACGTGCTCACGTGTGCGCGCGCACACATGCACGCACACGCACACACATGCACACACACGCGCACACACGCAAATGGGCGTTTCAGTATTCTACACGACCGGTTAAGTTTCACGATATCTGTTGGTATTTGTCCATTCCACAACAAATTTTTAGTGTAGTCTGTGTGTACTTGCTGGGAGGTGTGAATCACTAGACGGATCTAGTCTCTGACCCTCTAGGACTTGCGGACTGAAAGATCCGAGTTACTATCCTCTTTGACGTCTTTGATCACATTTATCAAGTCATCGAACTCCCACGACTTTGCTCAAAACAGGTCAAGACCAGGGCTATCGGTCCATTTCTAAGTGTGACGACTGAGGTCCAGCAAGTTAGGGCAGGTGGACAATACAGGGCTGACTTGATTACGTCCTACGTCTGGAATGGACTAGAGAGTCTCTGGGTCCAAATCTGGTGTGCTTCCGCCACACCTCCTGCCCCCCAGCACATGTCACAGGCAAGGCCAACACCACACGTCTATACCCAAAGTGTCAGCACCTCCACAGCTACCCCAAGGAAAGGCCGTAATAAAAATGTAACCATCATCACCCTGTGACATAAATTCCATTACTTTCTTTATCCCGATTTTGTAATATACCTCCTTATTCTCACTACTCGTAAAGCTAGTTTGTGTTTCTGAACTATCTGGTGAGAACTGAAAGATGTGAAATATAACAAATCATTTTTTTTCTTTTCCCTACACTTCCCGGAACGTCAACCCGCTCATAACTACGGTCGTCAGGTGCCATATACGACCTCCAACTATCTTTGAATTTCATATAAATCATACAGTTTTAATATAAATACACCTCAAATGTTGATTGGGTTATATGCATATAATACACTTACATTTTCCTGTGGGGTCTTGCGTTTTCATCTGGTAAATACGATCATTCTACTCACAACACGCCTCTCCTTTCCTCTACTGTGTGTGGTGTCTACGTAATTATTCCCATTTTACAAATCGGTAAAAGAATGAGATGCGGGGAGGAATGTTTTGAATAGTTTTTTACTGCCTTTATCACGTGTGCCTCAAATCTCAGAGAAAAAGAAATCAAACGGTAAGTAAATGTGCAACCCAAATGCCCAGTGCAAAATCATATGCCTTTTCCTTTAATAAACACTGCTTTTGAAAATTGGAACTGATAAGGAGGTGACATCGTTTTTAAAACCCCAATAGTCTAATGCAGGGTTTGATATTTTCCATCACAAGCAATGAAATTCTGATAGAACAAGACAAAAAGTAGACTCCTCTCGTGGAAACGTAAAATCAGAAGCAATTGATAAAAGTGCTGACCAAGGCAAACGCTTTACATTTTCAAAAGAACGAGGATTTGGCGGGCGCTAGGGAATCTTGGGCGGAGTTCTCAGTACCCTCCGCACCGTCATAGTTTAAAAAGATTTCTAAAGTTGCAAAATTACATTGAACCGAAGAAATAATTAGACTTGTAGTAGGCAAAACAGTTTTAGAATAACCTTTCTCTTAGCAATGGAAATACGACAGGCTGTGACCGGCCTGGCTCACTTCCATCACAATATTAAGAGCCTAAAAGGTGGATTTTTTTTTTTTTTTGCCACTAAAACAAATAGAATTATAAAATGTGCCTCTCAACTTCCTCTTTATACTATGAAAGAAAAAAAAAGTCATGTTTGGGGTAGATGGAACTAAACGCCAGCATTTACACTGATTCTTTAAACAGTAACATCTGTCAACGTCAGCTAATTACCAGGGAAAAGGCAGCTGGGCCTCGCTGCTCGCTGGTATTTAAATGGACGTGAAGAGCGGCCGGCAAGAGAGGACAGCACGCAAGGAATTTCAACGGGAGGGCGGTCAGCAGAGGTAAGAAAGAGCTACGGGAGGGGCGAACGTGGTCATCTTTTCGGGGTGTCCTCATAGTCTGGCCACACGGCAACACTCAGGTGCAGTACCTGGCGGGACGAACACATAAACTCTGATGCGAAGTGTCTTCGGCAGTACAGCAGCGAGCCACCTGGCTGGCCCCTGCGCCGGGCATGGCAGGAGCCACCCCAGGGTAAGCCACCTTGCTACCATGTATCCCCCTATCAGGTGGCTCATCGGGGCTAATGCAAATGAAAGACCATCACACAGTCTCTGTCAGAGGAGAACGGGGAACCGTGAAACTTCTGCGGCCAGCAAGAAAGTATGACCTTGTTACCTGCACGCACCCAACATACCCAATGACAAGACCGTTTTAAATGGTAAAGACATCTAGACTGGCAACGTGTGACTCAAGCAACCAGAGCATTGTCATGAAGAATTTAAATTCATTTTAGGTGTCCAGACAGCGTGTCACGTCGAGATGTAAAATTAATTGCACAGAAGCTGAGGAATTAATGGCAGTTCTCAAAGATGCATACTATAATTTGGACAAACAAGATGCTTAATTATAGTGAAAGCTATTTTGGATACAATGTTCTAAAGGAAGTTTAAAGATAATCGTTATTAGAAATTATTCAAAAGGAGGACGAAGCAGGATGTTTTTTCCCCATGTGGTGGACCTCTGTAGAGAAGGTATTATAAAAACAGTGGTATGGTGGTTCGTTTTAAGCTTTTCACGGCTTCGGCTCTGTCCCATGTCTGACCCGGCTCTGGGAAGCTTCTAGAAACAGCCCCTCTCCAGCGGAACCAACCTCACTTCCCCTTCAAAATCACCCCACGAATAAGCCTCCAAAACCCTTTCTCACATCACTGCCAGGAGAAGTGTTACGTTCTCCTTTCTGTGTCTCTCGTAGGTCATCAGACCCTGAAGCTGAGGTCCTTTGTGACTGTCCCTGAAAGGTCGTGCCCATGCGTGACTTTTACAAGGGTCACCGGTCTGTGATCAGGTGGGCTTTCTGCTCACGACGCACTTAGCTCTTACCTAGAATGATACGTGAGAAGCAAAGCCAGGCACCTTGCACAGGTCAAGACGCACTAGTACCAACACACATGCACATGCACGTGCACACACACATGCACACTCACACATACATGCATGCACACACGTGTGCACACACTAATACATACATGTACACGCACGTGCATGCATGCACACTCACGCATGCATGCATGCACAGCGCTGCACACACACACACCCACACACACACACATACGCACACCTCAAAAACCTGAACCTGTGTTGCAATTTTTTTTCACCCAGCATTTGACGCCTCGATATCTCCCAAACCCCGGGGTCCCACAGCCACATGGCCATGGGGGCCTGGCTGAGTCGTGAGCGGGCAGGACCAAGGCCATGCAGCAAGTGCAGCAGGAGCTTTGCCCCGGGCCCCGCAGAATAACGTGCTGTGGGGACCCGGTGACGTCGAAGCTTTCCGAGGAGAAACGAGAAGTGCGTATTCCGACGTGAAATCTACCCGCCCCCTGTGGGGTCAAATGTGACCCAGCACGCCGTGGGAACATTTAGATACAGCGGCTCTGGGTGCCGCCCCGCTGCTGGACACCGGTTCTTGACGTCAGCCCCATGGCTCCCGTTGCCAGCGTGGCCGCACCAGGGACCCTCTGCTAGGACTATGTCCTTGTCACTTGGTAGACTGTCCAGACACATGGAAGCCACTCAACAACCCCCATCCCAGGGAGGAAGGAGGGCCTCAAGGGGTCCCCACGGAAGGGCCAGGAGGAGGATGTGGCAGCAGCCGATGTCAGGCCCGCTGCAGCTCGGGGAGGATCCGCACGGCCTCGGGCCGACGTGCCCGGCTGTGCAGAAAGGGGGAGACGCCCCCCGACACGCAGCGCGTCGCCTCCGAGCTCTGTGGCTGCCGGGGCCGGGGAGCAGGAGACAGTACGGGCGTCGACCTCCCCGTTTCCTTGGTGACGGTACCTCTGCAAGAGCGACAAGAACCACCTGTGATTCAGCGACAGTGTCCCCTGAAGGCTGGGCCCCGAGTGCCGCAGAAGCCCCCCGTTCACTTTGCTGGTTTGCGGACTAAATTGCGTTCCCCAAATTCACGCCCCGGAGTTCCAGCCGGCGGTACCCCGGTCCCAGCGCGGGGAGCCACCGCCACCAGCCTTCCTCAGAAAGCGTGCGCGGAGACGGGGGACGAAAGCAGACCGGGGCGGCCCTGTCAGACCGGGGCGGCCCTGTCAGACCGGGGCGAGGCGACGTGGCCGCAGAGATGCCGCCGACGAAACCCACGCGGCCACCGGGGCGTGCGAAACGCTCGGGTCTGACCCGCGCTGCAGAGCCGACGCGGCTCTGGAAGGCTCCGAGGAGCGCAGACGGGGACCGACCAGGACGCGTTCAGGGCACAGGGACGCGCAGGGAAGGAGGCGGAAGCCAGCCCCAGGGGCCGGGGCTGGGGGCGTGGGGTTGGGTGGGGGGTTGGGGGGTAGGGGGGTGGGGGGGAAGCCCGGCCTGGCGGCCAGCGGGCCGGGGGCGGGGGCTGGCAGGGCCTGGCTCCGACGGAGAAACGAAAGTGCTTGTTTTCATTCCAGGAGCAGTGGGCGGAAGAGGAGCTGGCGGGAAGGCTGTAGAGTGAGATTCCCATTTAAAATGACCCCGCTGGTTACAGGACAAGAAGTCCGGCCGGACGCGGGGAGCCCCGTGGAAGGTGCCAGCCCCTTGCGAGAGGTCAGGGGTGACACGTGCGGCGGGAGTGGACAAGACAGGACGGAGGGAGGGAGCCAGAGGGCGGCCGAGAGAACACACGCCCGCAGGGATGTCCGCTTAAGTCCACTTAAGCAACGACACGGCAGGCATCGCTTTAGGCTCCTTTTAAGTTATCGTTCTGGCGACTAGTCGAGACGGAACGATGAGTAAATGAGAGAATCTGCCTGGCGACTCATGTCAACCTGTCACATCTTGTTGTGCCTCACGAGACGCTCAAAAAATAAGCTACTTTTCGAGGTTTCTCCGACCCGGTTGCCTGTGGAACTGCCCGTGTGGCCCCCCGATGCCGTCACGATAATTCTGCTCGGGACTTCTGCGTTTGGTCAAAGCCACCATCCTCGGCAAAGCCAGCCCGGGCAGCAAGCACCCGGCCCGCGAGACCACGCTGCCGGGCGGCGGCGGGCGGCTCCGAGACCCCGGCTGCCGCTTCCTCGCGTTCCTCTTCCGTGTGTTTGCACCTTTGCAGCCAAAAGTCAACCGACTCCCGGTGGCCCCCACCCCCAGCAGGCCTGGCATCCGCCCGAGCGGCCGTCGCTGAGATGCCAAGAGCCGCCTTTTCCTGAGCTGCAACGGGAAATCCCCAAGAAATAAAACTCCCAAGAAAGGACGGGAAGGAGAAGCGGTTCGCGGGTCCCGGGAAGGGTGATTAGGGTTTTGCACGCAAAGCCATAGCGGGTCCTCAGGGAGAAGGGACGGAGGGACAAGCCACAGTAAACAGCGGCTACACCGCGAGAGGGCTCACGGCTTCGGGCGGGTTCCGCGGGCGAAAGGGACCCCGCGGCCGGCAGCCTGCGGTGAACTGATGACGGCTTGTCACACCGAGGCCAGCTCACCATGTCCCCCCAAACCGTGGGCCCCAGAAAATAACCCACGTTAGCGGGGTCGGCCGGGAAGCCGTCCACGGCGACCAACCAAACTTGGGGCTTTTCAAGTCAAGGAAGCTTCCTGCCGCCCCCTCGCCCCCATTTCCTCCCCGGGGCTCTTCGAGGACCGATGCGGGGTCCACAGCTGTGGCCCACGACGAACTGCCAGACACCACTTAAAAGAGCAGGAGTTAATTCCCTCCCGGTCACCGGGACCCAGGAGTCTGAGGTCGAGGAGACGAGCTCCCGCCCAAGGTTTCCGGGGAGAAGCTTCTGCCTCCTCCGGCTTCCGGCGGCGGCCTCAGCGCTCCGTGCTGGCGGCGGCTCACAGACACGTCACCCGGTCCGCGCCTCCTGCTCTCTGTGTCCACGTCTTCACATCGTGGGACGTCTTCTGAGTCCAGGCGTGGGGGTCGCGGCCCGCCTCACCGGCACCCCCTCATGTTGCCACGACTCCGTCGGCAGAGGCCCAGTTTCCAAGCCTGGGGTGAGCCGGGGGTGACCCCCCCCTCCCGTGGGACGACGAACCAGGCATTAGCCATAAACCAGAATCGCCAGCCGTGAAGCGTGGTCTCCCTCCGACCTTAATCTTTATAACGACACTTTCGTTATTAAGCCAAGTCGGGATGGAAATTCTTTAATTTCACTGAGTTCTACACCAAAAAGTAGACAGCATTGCTGTGGGGAGGGACAGTCCCGGGCCCCAGCCTCCTCCTCTTATTCCTCTCCTGCCGCCCTTCACCCCGCCGCCCCCCTGCTCAGAGGTCAGCGCCCGGAGAGGCCGCCCTGGGCCACCCACTCGCGAGTCCTCCTCACCCCTCACGTGCTGGCCCCTCCCCATCTGCTGTTTCCTGTCACTTCCGGCGTGACCTTGGGCTGCTCACCGAACGACCCGGTGCCTCGTGTCGCTCATCCGTGTTACCGGGACAAAAAGAAGAGATGCCACACCTCGGAATTACCAAAAGGATTTGAAGAGTACATACATTCGGAACGCCCTCAGAAAGGGGCCCCCTGCGTGGTGCAGGGAGGTGACCGTCGGCCACCGTCTCCCCGAACACGTCGGCCTCCCCGCGGGCAGGGACCGGGCCCGGTTTGCGCACCGAGGCGTCCTCAGCGCCAGCGCCGCCCGGCCCACGGAGGACGCCCCACGGACCCCTGTCGCACAGGCAAGCGGAGGACAGTCGGACGGGCGTGACGCCGACCGTGTGCAAGACTGAGATCCAAGCCCGCGGCCGGAAACTGTGAGACGCCCCTGCAGAGCCTCCCTCGAAACCCAGCCTTTCCAACCAGACTCCGCCTCGATCCTCGCTGTTTTCGCAGAGTGCCAGCAACCGTCTTTGGTTCGTTTCTCTTTTTCTTTTTCTTTTTTTCCTTTTATTTCTGACGTTAAAAAGTGCTGCCGAGTGAGTGAATGCACATTTACCAAACAGGAAAACACAGATGTCTCTCAT
The DNA here is from genome assembly GCA_003508835.1 of Eonycteris spelaea. Taxonomy (NCBI): domain Eukaryota; kingdom Metazoa; phylum Chordata; class Mammalia; order Chiroptera; family Pteropodidae; genus Eonycteris; species Eonycteris spelaea. Next base: position 9,991,877 of record PUFA01000042.1, on the reverse strand, counting down.
TAGGACAAGGCGGCTTTTCTCGTTCTCACGACTTTCATTTTAGTTTCCTGTTCCCCGAGCATCAGGAGATCGTATGAAATGAAGACCGGAGACAAACGGTGCGATTTTCCGCGTCTCCGCTCGGGGCCTCTGCGGAGCTGGGACCGAGGACATTGCAGCTGCCACTTTCCGTTTGCTCAGGGGTGAAATGGGCTTCCGACATTTTAATCAAAGACCACGGCATCTCCCTCCCAAAACCCTTGTTCGGTTCATCCAGGCTTCAAGGAGCAGGAAGAACAAGAAACACCGACCTTGATCTGACCTTGTGACCACCTCGACCCCCACGCACCCAACGCCTGCACTCAGGGGCAAGTTGGACAGACAGCTGCTTCTACCAGGGCTGGAGAGTCCCAGGTCCCCTGGTTCTGAGCTTAGAGAGTGTGGGCCAGGGGTCTCTAACTCGGGTGGGTGCCTGCTGGGGCCACACACCTGAGGATGCTTGACACGTGCTGGTAATGTCCTCAGGGTCATGTGTGTTTTGGCCTATTAAACTAAGAGGAATCCTCTTCACTTTCGCTGTGAAATCCAAGCTTCCTGCTTTTCTGGAAATAGCCGGTCCTCTGAGTCTCGCCTCCGTTTACCCACTTTTGACAAAGACGTGGATCCGATGAAGATCTGGTTCTTGATTCTCTTCCATGTCGTCTGACGACCCTGAAGACAGCGCCTCGTTTCCATGCTGATCGCTCACTTGAAAATCTTCCTTTTACCAAAGAGAAACTGGGCTTCGAGTTCATCGGGGGTCTGAGAACTGGAATTTAATAGCCTTTTCTGTGTTTGTGACATTTTTGGTGGCTTGCCATTTGTGACAAATAATACTGCTTTTTCACTTATGGACATGATTTAAAGTTTCATTCTGAAACAAATTTATTTAAGAAGAAGGTGAGATATATTTTAGAGACAAAAAAGATATCTTAAAGAAAGCCTTCGTGTTTGCCTGAGCTCACGGTCACTTGCCTGGCCACATGGGGCCACCGTGCCTTTGCCGACCGAGCGCGCTCACGGCTGGAGTGGGGCCTCCCTAAAATCACTGACTTGCTTCTGTCACTCACCTACTTAAAAACTTGTTTTGGCACCCCGTGACGCTCGGACCAGCCCAGGCGAGGGCCCATCACCCTCAATGAGGCACGCCTGCGTCTCCCATAAGTGCCCGTTAGACGCCGGGGTAAGAGCATGAACAGCCGCGTCTTCCTTATCAGACCTCCGCTACGGGGCTTCCCCTGCTCACGGGGAGGGGCGTGCAGCAGGGAGCTCGGGGGAGCCCTGTGGGTCTGAGTGGGCGGCTCTGGGAGGCCCCCGGAGACTGGTCACTGCAGGAAGCCGTTATCGCCCATGGGGCCAGAGAGACAAAGGGAGGAGCCGGAATCGGAGAGCAGAGGCCCCCCCGGAGCTGCGGCTCAAATGGGGACACCCCACAGGGACGGGGCGGTGGGGCCAGGGCGGCAAGGACGGCCAGGGCCACGGAGAAGACGCCGGGACCACCAGGAGCACATCCCGCGGCAGAGCGCGCGGCTCCGCCCCGGCCTCCGGCCTCTCCTGCTGTTCCCCGCGGTCGGATCCCCCAGGAGCCGGTGGGCACAGCGCGGAGCGAGGACAGCGAGGGACCCGAGACCCGCCGAGCCAACGGCCAGACCAATGGGACGGGACGAGCAGGGGTCATCCATGAGCGACCACAGACCCCGCGGATCTGAGACGCCGCCCGCTCCCTCGGCCCCTCCCGTCCCGCCGGGCAGCCGGTCGGTTCCCCCGATGCGGGTTTGCCTGCGGACAGTTACAGGGTCATTCCGCCGCCACCGAATGCCACCCCGGCGTTCCCCGCTGATGGCCGCCACAGTTCGGGCTGTTTCCGAAAACAAGCTGAAGTATGCAAGGTCATGAATCAAAATGCATTGATTTTTGTCTCCAAATGGAGAAATATAACGACAGAGGAAGCCGTGAGCTGATCTATGTGTGTCAGTGACACCTGATGCACCTGCAAGCGATGTTTCTGAGGGCGAGCTGAGGAAAATGCTGACGCGCACCCGAACCGGTGAGAGCTTTACCCGGGTCGTGGGGATGGCGCCCGGATGGTCGGGGCCGCGCGTGAGGCGTGTCAGGGAGGTCCGGGCAGAGGCCAGGCCCCGTCCGGGCAGAACCGCGGGGCCATGGAGAGATCTGTGACCCCCACGCGGAACCCCACTGACGGCTCCGGGTGGAGAGTCTCTTTAGACGCCGAAGGTCTCCCGGGAACAGGGTCAGGGAGGGCGCGACGAGCTTGCGAATCGCATCACAAATGAGGAGCCTGCAGCTCGTGTTTCCGGAGCCAGGATGCGCCCCAGGTCTTCACCTCTCAGTCTGGAAACTTCTCATTATAATTTGTTTCAATCTGAGACCTGGGCTGTTAAGCAAAAGGCAGGTGAACCGACTCGCGAAAGCAAGTTCCAATTTTCTGTTCGGTGAACATTCATTTTCTGTTTTTCAGAGGCGAGGAGAAAAACATCCAAACCCTTTTCCCCCTGACTTAGCAGGAACGTCGAGTCTACGCTGGTTAAGAGGCGTAAAGGATTAGAAATGAGAACAAGAAATACAGTGTCATTACTGTCCAATTCGAAAGGGAGACCCCTTAGATCAGCTGACAAACGTCACGCCTCAGCCCCTCTAGATAGAGGGTGACGGGGTGTTCGTGGGGTGTCGGACACGCGTAACCGTGGGCTCGACAGTCTCCTTTCTCTTGTCGGGGACAAGGCCTGCTCGTCACTCACGCTTACAAGGTTAACTCGGGCACTTTTCTGTTCACCAAATGTTTTCTTAATAAACTCTCAACGCGCCTCGTTCCGATTATCCTGACGTTCAAGTTCAGGGCACGGGAGCCGGTGGGTCTGTGGGGTTCTACGCCGATGGGTTAGCCGCCCGCCCGACAGAAAACCACAGAAGGGTGTCCCACGTCGCATCTTAAGAGAAACGCGCTGGCTCTCGGCTGCACGGTGGGGGAGACCGGATCCCCTCCTCTTTGAAACCTTCTAGCCCCACACCCCGTCTGTCCCTTGTCTCTGACGCAAGGTAGACTTAAAAGGCCAACGAAACCGAGGAGCTGTTCGTGAGCGTCGGAGACCCATGGCGAGGGTGGGGGACTGTTTCTCGGGGCTGGGGCACCCCTCCCTGAGCTCCCGCGATACCGAATGCAGGGCCCTGCACATGCCGCTGGAGAAGGACATCGACCTGGTCACCACTGTCCCCTTTCACAGCCAGTTTCCAAACGCTATGACCACACACACCCTCGCCTTCGAGCCTGTGGCCGCTGCCGTGTGTTCTCATGACCCGTCCATAGACTGGACAGACTCTCCGCTCCGCCAGCCTCGGCCAGACCACAGCGTGGGACTCAGCCCCGGGGGCTGGACTCTGTCTGAGAGGCTGGACTCTGCCAGTTTACAAGGCAGACATCCCAGTGACACTTCCTCTGGTCAGCCGGGCGAGGGTCGCCGCCAAAAGCCCCAAGCCCCCCTTGCCGGCGTGAGTATGCGTGATCGCTCTTCAGTCCCGGGGCCCCACTTCCTCGGGTCCCCGCCGACATCAAGCCCCAGGCCTTGTCTGAGCTGGAGCCCCTCCCCACGCGAGCGACCCTGCGTGCCCTCGGCGGGTCACGCCCCCATCACAATGCCATCCGCCGTGGTTTCGCTGCCGGGCAGAGCAGAGGGCGCCGTCATCACCGGCTCCGTGACAGACTGAGAGGGTGAAACGTAGGGAGATGAAACGGGTCAGACTCCAGACACCCACGTTGTTTTCAGCAAAGAGCCACGTCAAACGGCGCACGGCTGACCCCAGGCCGCTTCTCAGCTGAACGTCTGGCGGTCCCCGCCCCGCCACCCAGCCCTGTGCCATGTTCCAGACACACGCGCTTCCTGCGGCCACAGCAGAGTTAAAAATAACGTCCTCGCTTCTTCCTCCCAGTGACAATGGGCAGCCCCACCGGGACGGGGAGGGGGGCTCAATGACAAACTGTCACGTGTGCACATGACCTGAATGAAATTTTAATCAATTCGGAGCTTGCCCCCAAACCTCCCGAGGGCACTCGTGACCATGAACCTTGTGGGCGCTTCCTCTTCCCGCTCCTGACGTCACACTAAATGTCACACGTGCAATGCTGACGGGACAGGCATGCGTTACAGCTGGACTCTGTGGCTTCGGGGCCAGACCCAGTACCCGATGTCCCCCTCGACCCCAGAGCACCACCTGCTCCGCGACGGGGGTGAAGCTGGTGGTTTCGCATGACCTCGCAGAGGCCAGCCACGGGCACGGTTTGCTTTAACTCGCGTGCTTGAGGACAGCGCTGCCCGGCCTGCAGCCAGGGCACCTCACGGAGGCCACGGGGTGATGCTGAACTGTCCACCACCCGGCCCTGCAGCCTCCCAGCCCCACCCCCTTGCCCAGGTGCGATGGGCCACCCTCCTGTGACGGAGTGGGCCCCCTCCCCAGGAGTGCAGCCGACGCACGGTGCTGCTGCCACAGCAGCTCCGCCTGCTGGACCCCCCCCCACCTCCAAGACAGGGGTGAGGACGCCCATCCCGCCCAGCCCAAGGGACTTGCAGAGGGTGTGAGGTGGGTGCAGTGCTGTGCACAGTAAGGAGCATGAGTCAACGTCCCTGGCCGCCCGGGCCACCGCCCTGGCCCTGGGGTCATGAGGTCATGGAGGAGAGCCCAGCTCAGCAGGGCGGCAGCCTCACCAGGACGGGCCACCAGACAGCGGGGACAGGGAGAGAAGGCTGGGTAATGGTGGCATTGTCTGTGGCATGACATCTTCTCTCTCCTCCCAACGTCACACGCCCCCGGGTCATTGACATAACAACAGGAAGACACATGGGATCAGAATCCGTCACGCTGCCTCTCCTGGCCTTCCAGTGGGTCCACGGGGCTTCCCCGGCCCCTGCGTGAGCAGCCCAGCAGACCCCATGCCACTCCTGCTCCCTGCTGAACAACGAAGCACCCCACGGTCAAGTCAGGCCACGTGCACAGTCTCAATCACGCGGTCAAACGCCCTCTCTGGGACCAGTCTGCCATTTATGTGAGTGTGACAGATCCAGGCTGCAGGGACAGGGGTGTCCGGTGCACTGTGGAAGGGGGGTGGACGCGACAGCTGACCCCCCTGGGGAGCTCGCACCCTGGCTGGATGTCGAGGGTGTCGTTAAATGTGGAGCAGCCGATGTGTCATGATATGAAAAATGAGTCTTACCTGTTAGAGATGCAAACGAACCTGCTTACAGAGCACACTGAGACTGTGCAGTGGGCTTCGCTGTGATTTCGGGGACGGTGCGTGGAGGGCGGCAGTGCTGGAGTACACGCAGGTGCGCGCTCAGAGCCGCAGAGGCCGGGGCGGGGGACCGTGCGCCCTCATCCACGCGCCTCTCTGCTTCTGTGTGTCTGAAATGCCCGAGAAAGAAGGGGACGTGTGTGGCTCAACACCCCACATCCGGCTCAGGCGTCACTGGGTTTGCCGTGCCCCCCACAATCGAGGCGAAGCCCTCGTTTCGTTGGTGGACACAAGCCTCAGAGAGAAGGGGACCTGCCCTCACCCGGCCATCTGGTCGCCGCGCCCACAGGACACTGGCAGCTGCAGAGAGGGGACTATGTCCTTGGAAGCTCGGGGTGCACACAGCACGCCCCTCGGCCACGAGGGTGGGGACCTGGACCGGCTGAGTGGGCTGGTCGCTGTCACTGCTCTGCTCACTGACCACAGACGCTGTGGTCACGCTGGGGTGAGGATGGTGCCCATCGCGGACGCCTCATGGTGGGAGAACTCCTGAAACCCGCCCCCCTGCGGTGAGCCACTGCCCTGTCCGCACTGCGGCCGAAGGCAGGGCGGCTGGGCTCCGCGCGCCGCGAGACCCGCGCCTCTTCCCAGGGCCCAGGCCGCACCTCTCAAGTGCGCCGGGGAGCAGCCGGCGTCCCCCGCGACACGTCCCAGCATGCACCTGGCCATGCCGGGCTGCTGGACGCCAGGCCGGCTGACGCCCCCGCGCGGAGTGCAACGTGTTAGGACGGCCCCCGGCCACAGCCCGGTCCCCTCCTGGGAGGGGACCCCAGGCTGCCGCCCTGCGCCAGGGCTGTCTGGGGTGTCGGTGGCCACTGGCAATGCCGGTGGCCCTGGGCGGGAAGAGACTCAGCCCCATGCGTGGGGGGACGGGCATGGGGTGAGTCCTCCCCAAAGTGGGAGCCGCCTGAGCTGCCCTGAATCAACCCGGAAGCCACTCACAGTCGGAAGCATCTCGACCTTCAGGAAATGTGAGCCCGGGAGTCGGGGACATCGCCCCACAGGAGGTCGCTGGGCAGCCACTGCCGTTATTACAAACCTAATGACACTTCCTGGTGAGGGGTACGGAAGTGCTCACTGCCACACTCACTCACACATGCACACGCTCACACACTCAAATGCACTCACACACTCACATTCACACACGCACTCAGCCACACACTCAAACACACACGCTGTCACACTCACACACACGCACTCATAGTCACACACACTCACACACACCCACACTCACACTCTCACACTCGCTTGCACAGTCACACACACACAGACATTCACACAGGTCCAGGTGCTGGAAACAGCCGGCAGAAGCCGAAGGCTCGGTCACGTGATCTTAGTGGGCGGGGCCACACCGGGGGCGGGGCTCAGGCCCCACTTCCTAGCAACGAGGCGCTGCGGCCTTCTACTGTGAGGGCCAAGGGAACCCGGACACCCAGTGACGCTGCCACACGGACGACGACGACGGGGCTGAGCAGGACAGACCCCAGACCCCGTCACCGCTGAGAACTCCGCCCCCGTTTCCGGCGCTGGCCGGGCAAGCTGCTCCCGGATGCCAGAGGGAGCTCGTCGCCGGATCACGCCCTCTGCAGCCAAAAGCGTTTGCTCGTCCAAACGGGAGCCCCGAAGACGTGCCACCCATTTGGACATTCCACTGACTTTGTCTTTCGTTTCTTCCTTCCCTCCTTCCCGCCCTCCCTCCCTCCTTCCCTCTCTCCTTCCTTCCCTCCTTTTTCTTTATTTCTTCTTTATTTCTTTTCTTCTCTCTTTCTCATAAGAAATCGGAGTGGCAGACAGACATGGCCCGGTCCCCAGTTAAACTCAGAGCGGCCTGCGGAGGCCTGGTGGCCCGGCTTCCTGCGGTGACCCGCGGAAGGGACCTGGGGGCCACTGACAGTGGACATTTCCGGCTACCGCTGTGCACGCGTCCACTGATCTAGAGAGATTGTGAGAAGCGGCAGTGAAGGGCAGAGCACGAACAGAAGTAGGGAGGCCGTGGAAAGGGGCGCGACAGGGATAGGGAGGGGGCAAAGGCACACGGCAGGGCGGCTCTAGAGGACCCGCCACGTCCGGCCCAGAGGCTGCGGCCCCGGGTGCGGTCCCGCCCGCCGGCGCTAGAGGGCGCGCCTGCGCATTCGGCCGCCTAGACGCTCCCCCGCGCGTCTCCAGCCACCAAGGATCCCCGGGGAGCGGGGGCGCTGTGACAGGGACGGCGGGAGCTGAACCCCGAGACTGCGAGCTCTGCCTCCTGTGGCGGTGCAGCCCCGACGCTGGGGTCGGTGTGCGACCGGAGGGAGATCGTCTTACAGACCACCTCTTACAGACCCCGGGGGTGCCTCCGGCTCCCGGAAGGCTGGAGAGGGCGCTGCAATTAGTCCCCAGATGTTTGCACAATCATCTCTCAGGACGTCCTGCAGGCGGCCCCCCCCAATTGGAAGCTCAGCCCCTCCCTTGACTCTGCGACCTTGGATAAGAAATTCCCCTCTCTGAACCTCAGTTCCTTCCACCCCCCAAATCGAGATCGTGATGTGCCCAGGTCACAGGGTTGGGGCATAATGAGACCCTGCACCTGCAGGTGGCCCACAGAACACCCGGCACATGCGCACGCATGCGCGAACACGCGTGCGAGCCCGCGGCACCTCCGCGGGCAGATTCTGCTTGTGGAGAGAAACGTGCCCTTCCCCTTACACCAAGCCATGGCTTCCCGCGGCTCGTCAGCCCCAACCTGTCCCGGGTATTTGCTGGTGTTGCCTCTGACCCTGAGTCCAATTTTCCAGGTCGAGCATCAGAGCTGAGCAGAGTCGTTCTCAGCTGCTCCAACCACTTACCTGGCAGAGCGGGACACCTGGGGTGGTGAAGGGTCCCTCCATTGGCCTCGAGGACTCCCCGAGCTACAGCTGCAGGTGGCGACGAGAATCTACATTTCCCCCAAGCCCTTGGTAATTGCAGGGCGTCATCGCAGCCTGATGCCTACTTACCCTGCAGAATGAAACTGTGCGATTCCTGACCCACCCAAACGCTCAGCTGTCATTTAAACGGGGCATGGCGTTTAAAATATTAATTGCATTATCGTCTCGCATCTGATAATTATAAATCTAAACCGCCGCTCAGAATGTATTTGCATGTGTAAAAAAATAAAATCCATCATGACTGTTTCTGGGGGGCAGAAATGACTTCTGGACCCGAGCAGGCAGTGGCGGGGAATGCGTGACATCATGTGTTCTTGCGTCAGACCTTGCTCAACGCTGGAGAAAGGCAGGACGCAGGGACCAGGAGGGCGGCCAGGCCAGGGGCTTCCGAGACGTTCTCCGGCCCCGTGTGGCCGTGCGGCCTCACCCCTTCTGCCGACAGAATGAGAGTCACTTCGGAAGTCCCCAGAGTCAGCACCAGCCGCGGCGGGAACGGGGACCATAACCCGACGGCACCGTCCTCGGGCCGGAACTGTGCGTTGGCTCCGAGTCGTTGGGTTGTGCGCGTTTATCGGTAAATGCGTTTGTGCTCACATCGTAACGTAACAACGCCCAACGGCTGTGAGCCCCGCCGACCAGATATCCCAGCTCGCACCTTGACCTGAACCGTGACAGCACCGTAACTCCCCACGCCCTCGGTTTGGGTGGGACCATGTGACCGAGCCTGTGAGTCCAGGGGGCTGGGAGCAGAAGCGACACACGCTCTCAGGAAGGAAAACACAGCTGCTGACATCACCGGCCCCCTTCCGGCACAGTCCCAGCCCCCACGGCCGCCAGACCTCACAAGGCCTCCTCACCACACTGTCCCCTCCCCGGGGTGGGTCTGGTTACCTTGCTGTACCCCAGACATGCCAGACACGCCCCCAACTCAGGGCCTTTGCAACCACCGCTCCTCTCTCTGGGGTGTGCTCGTCCCCCCTCCCCCTGTGTCCCGAGTCCTCTGCACTCCCTGCCCTGAGGTCCCTGTGCAGACGTCAGCTCCCCAGTGGGTCCTGGCTGATTGTCGGGTCCCGTCTCCACCACCAGACACTCTCTGAGCCCATCCCCTGCTGTGCTGTTCTCCACAGCTCCGTACCCCACCTGACTGGTCTGAATTTACTTATTGATTTGTTTATTGCCTGCATCCTACTTCGAAAACATAAGTTCTGTTCATCATCACTTCCCCAACACCTAGAACAATGACTGTCATAATCATCATTATCACTTTCATCGCCATCATCATATCATCTTCATCTTTTATCATCTCCATCATCATTGTCCATCATCATCACCACCGTCACCATCATCATTGCCATCATCTTGATCATGATCATCGCTATCACCATTATCGCCATCATCGTCATCACCAACATCATTGTCATCATTATCACTATCATCACCATCATCACTGTCATAATCATCATCATCGTTACCGCCATCATAATCACCATTATCACTTTCATCATCATGATCACCATTACTATTATTATCACCATCACCATATCATCTCCATCTTCTGTCACCACCCCACCTCATCACCATCACTATCACCATCGTCGGCATCATCATATCGTCTTCATGCTTCGTCATTGTCATTGTACGTCAGCATCATCATCACCTCATTATTCCTAGGTTAGAGGCACCGTGGGAACCGCTGAGGTGGAAACAAAGCTGTGTGGGGGACAGTCCCTTCTACCAAGCTGAAAGGCAAAGGTGCCGTAAGGAATTATCATTACCAGGAAGCCAGTCACAGTTTGATTTTGTGCATTCAGCCGAGTCAGAGTAAATCTCAGAGTGTGCGTGAGTGTGCAGGAGTGTCGATGAGCTCACTGAGTTTAAAAGCAGTGTGTGACAACAAGGGTGGAACATGGTAGAATACACCGTCCTTGCATAGAGAGTGAATCGCCCTAAGGCAGATAAAATACATATTACAGATCGAATTAAACATTACATAATCAACTACAGATAGAATGTCACATTTAATACTGTAGTGAGACAATGAAATTCACTTTGCAATTCACTCTGTTTTGAGGCCAAACATGCCGTATGCAGAATTAATGAGACTGCAAATTTCCTACAAACGCTTGTCCCTGATATTCTGGGGTAATGACTGTGTTTTCTATCTCAAAAATTACTGGGTAATTTATTGCAGACTTCCCTTTTTCAGAGGAGAACAGAAATGTCACTTTGTTAAAGCTAATGGGTTTTTTATTTGGGGTTTTTTTTTTGTTTGTTTCTTCACATATTGTTTCTGGGCTATTTGGAGTCTCACATTTTATGGCAAGGACGCGTTATCGACCGCAGGTAGCTGGTTCAGAGGAGGTGCCCAACAATGTGACGGGGGGGACGCTCAGGGGGAGGGATGACTAGCATCGGGTTTTTTTTAATAAACAAATCCAGGAGATGAGATGCAGATGTGGACATCACTTTACAAAGCAGAGATGTTCTCCAAAGCTATCTGTAGGGGAAAGTGCCAAAACGGGCCGCATTTTCTGGCAGATACCACTTTGACTTTCAAGCCGTTTTATCTTCGTTTCTCTTTGCCCTCCAGTTGGGGGTGGTGCCTGACACTCCAGCTTCACGTGCCTCTACTCCTGGGGAAGTAAATAGGATCTAATGTGCCAGGAAAGATTAAATTAAGCCAATGACTGGCAGCTTTATTATGATTAATATATGCATTCTGAATTTTTATTTACTTAGAACATTGCATAGCAAATGTAAAAACACCATAACGAGTTCAGAAGGAGACCACAGGAAAAACCTTTATAATTTCCCCTTTTTTATCCCGACTTCTGAATAGGCGTCCCACAAATTATGTGGCCAGCCCCACCCACAGGGCCGTGTGTGTGTGCACGTGTGTGTGTGCACACGCGTGTGTGTGCACGTGTGTGTGTATGTGTGCGTGTGTGTGGGTGTATGTATGTGTGTGTGTGTGTGCGTGTGGGTGTGGGTGTGGGTGTGTCCAACGTGCATCACGACCACGACCCCGTTTCGCTCATTCTCTCCTGGAAGGCATGGCTGGCGTTCACCCATCTTTGCGACGCCCCCAACACCCAACGTAGGGTCGAGTCCGCGAGCAGCTGCTCAAGTGTCCACTTGCGGTTTCAACTCGACTTGCGAACGAAAAGCCATCTGTGGGTGTTGTCACCAAGGGAGCGGCGAATGGGGCCGTCGCGCAGGAAATCGATCAGGCCGCTGACGAAAGTAACCGCGAGGTGGGTTTCCACGTCCCTCTCCCTTCTCCATCACAAATAACCGCGTTCTTAATAGCCCTTCGAGTGCCTCTTGGCTGTGCCCAAATGCATGCCGTTTCAGCCCTATCGTGTGTAAATCTCCACTGCAAACGAGAGGGACTAGACTCAAGCACCTCATCGGCGCGTGTGAAGATGCGCGCTGTGCCGCGGGGCAGCTCCGTTCGGCGGCTCGGCGGTGTGTCCACGGCCCTGGTGTTCCTCTGCCTTCCTGCCGCTTCTCTGTCCTAGTCACACCCGCTTCCTGGTCACCGAATGGCAGCCACCACGCACCAGGGGCACAGCTTCTCGTTCGCACCTTCCTTTCCAAGTGTGTGTGCGTGTGGGGGGTGGGCGCTGGCAGAACGCAGGTGTGGATTCACCCGGGCCCTTGTGCGCTGCCACCTGGAGAAAGCTTATCTCATGACCAGGTCACCGCGGAAGCCAGCGCATCACAGAGATAGAGGAGAGAGCGAAGGATACTGACGGAGCACCTGGGTCAAGCTACACCTGAAACCGCCCCGCTGACGTTTTACTTACAAGTGCCGCGTCACTGTCTGCGGCGTGTCATCGCAGGCTGAGCTGGCGTCACTCGGGCGTCACTCTAATTTGCTCCTGCAGCTTTACGGTTTCCCTGTCGGGCGGCAGAGGAGCCAGCCCGGCGTGGCGCGTTCAATTGGGATGCCAAGCGCCTCGTCTGCTCGGGTTTCTCCCGCTCACTTGCGTGTTTCCTGACTTTCTCCTCGCGCTTAACTCGGCTGCAAAAATTCGTTTTCTACGCAGCGGCGTGGGCGTGACGGCGCGGTGGTCGCCATTCCCGGCTCGTCCTTCGCGCTCGGCCCCCAGTCACCACCGGTCTCGGAGCGTCTTGGACGGCGGTTTCCACAACTGGACCTGACGCTGCCTCCCCAGGCAGGTCCCCCCGTCCACCAAGTGGTCACAGGGTCATTTTCTGTTCAGTTGGGTCCTTCCCTCTCACCGCCTGCTTTGCCGAAGTTGAGATTTTCTCCCAAACCACCCAGCGGGGATGTCGCAAGTTGGGGTTCATCTAAGAGAGAGAGCGGTTTTTTATGGTTTCGATCACGTGATCGGGATGCTCTTAAAATGAAAGGCCGGCGGGCTGGGGTTCCACCCTGTGAGGGGCATTTCATCCTCAAGAAGAGGGACCTGGTCACTGTCTCTGGTTAGTGTCCCTAACTTGTTTGAAGTGATCGTCTTGGCCGAAGGCGACTTAAAGTCTCCTTGGGCTGTGTCATCAAGCTGAACTGGTTATAAATTTTAGGACATGTCTTCACGTGTGCAGAAAATCATTGGGCACCATTTTCCCCTCCTTAACATATTTTGGGTCTTTCCCATAAAAGCGATCAAAAGTGCCTGCCGTCATTCCCCAGGGAATTCCCAGCCTGAGCCTGTCCCAAACCCTGGGAAGGTGCCACCCAAGTCCCACCCAGCTTCCCGCCAGAGTCAGGAGAACGGTCTCTGACTGATGAGGGTAAGGTGCGACTTTACTAAAAGCCACCGAACAGTACGCTTTAAATGCATCCCCCAGGAGTCTTGCCCTCGCATTTAAACAAGCCGTTCTTTTCTCTGCTTCTCAGGGTCTCCATCGAGAGCTGTCCCCAAGACCCCGAAGACATAGCTGGCCCTACGCTGGACCGGACTGCTTCACGTCCTTTGAACATCTACTTAAGACGAGAGAACTTCCTGCAACCCACTGACCGCTTTTCTGTAACAAGGAACCATCCGGCACGCTTTGTTTCTTCGTTGTCAAAACGTCGGAAGCGCCTCTGCAGGTATGGGAACCCTGCTGAGGGGCACAGGGGACAGGCCTCACGGAGGACCTCGGGTGAAACGAGATAGACGTGTCGTCCAACCAGAACAGCGTCTGGAGGCACAGTGTCGCGAGGGCCGTTTACAGCGTCCGGCGTTCACCAGGGCGCAAGAATTCAACTGGGCAAAATGGGAGGTAGAAGATAACGCCTTTTTTTTTTTTCAAATGCTGGATGAAGTTTGTCCCCACCGTGTTTGTCACATCGAGCCACCCCAAGATGCGGGCCTGGCCGGGCGGTGAGAACACGGGCACCTCGCTGTGTTTTGAAGCCCGGGTCAGACCCGCCTGTCTGAGGAGGGTCCGGGGCACAGATCTAAACCGTGGGATGACGACAGCCTCCGTCGACACACGCCATAGGTACGCGGCATCGCGAAACCCGCGTGCCGGGGAACCCCGCGTGCCTCCGCCCGGGCACGCGGCGGGGCTGGGCGACACTCGCCACGCGTGAGCGAGCAGCTTCCACGGGTCTCGTAGCCTCTTCCCTTGTCCTGGCCTTAACCGCGTCTGCGTTATTTAGTCCTCCAGTCTCGGCTCCTGCCCGTCACGGTGTGCGCACTGGCTCGAGCCCGCGGTGACGGGCGGGTGTGACTAGCACATCAGCCGTCACAGAGCCCGGGCGGCGGGTCTGTGCTTGGCGCCCCCGCTGAGCTCGAGACCGGCGCCCTCGGCTACACGTCAGAAGGCTCCCAGCAGAGGACGGCTCCGGACAGGGAGCCCGGGAGCCCCTCCGCCCGGAACTTGGCCGCACCGGGGCGACTGGTGCCCGTCCACAGATGTGCCCAGGGGACACGCAGCCGCCAGAACAGCTTAGGACGGGGCCGCGTGCCCGGGAGGGTGTGCGTGTCCCCGCCGGGGACGCGGACCTCGTCGGCCCACGACGTCGTGGGAATGCGGCGGGCTTGCACACGGGGGTTCACGCGGGGAGGACAGAGACGCCACAGGGGGCGTGACTGGGAAAACGGACGGCGACCTGGGAACCGGGCGCACTCTCCAAGGACACGTCTCTGAGTGGAGGAGCCGCATCGGGACGGCGGCGTCCGCACCGCGACTGCGTTCTCTCATTCGGTGAGTCCGATTCCTGCGGCGGGGGTGGTGACAAACAGGCCAGTCCAGCTCCAACGCCTCGTGGTGGAAAACAGAAGGCTGTACACGCTCTTTGGCCAAAAGCAATAAAGAGAGAAACGCGGGGTCGAAAGCGACGTAGGTGAGGAAGGGGGGAGACGAGTCGGCATCGCGTTGACCCCGAATTCCAAAGCCACGCCCATCGCTCCGCAAAGAGCTCTGTTCCCGCGGGCAGTGTGGACCTGGCGAAGGGCCACCTGTCCCCTCCGCTGCCACCTCTAAATCCTCGACACGGAACTGAAAGCTTTCGTCAGAGCGACTGATGGAGGGAGATAATGACAGCCAAAGACACCATCACGGCGTCCCGCGGGCCGTGGAGCGGCCCCGGTCTGCGAGGTGAAGGCGTGATTGTCCCGTGGACTGGGGACGGGACCCTCCCCGCTGGGCTTGAAAGAACTGTTTCCCCGCTGGAAGGGCACAGTGTCCTGCCCGTCTCGAGGGTTTACCAACACTGCGACCGGGTCAGAACGCTTCCGTACTTCTTTGTGTTCTTAAAAATCTTTTTAAATCAAACCACCAGAAGAATCTCTGTGGCCGACCTAAATTGTACTAAACCCTAAAGAAGTGAGCAGGCGTTGGGGGTTTCCACGCCAAACATCTGAGGTTCAGTGTTTGTTTTGCACGTGCGCACACACACACACACACACACACACACACGCACACGCGGACCTGAGTCTAGAGCCTTCCTTCTGTCACGAACCTCATTTCAAACGTCGTTCTCTCGCTTCTCTCTTAGGAACTGATCTTAGGAAACTGCCCACGAGCACGCTGAGATCTGGGGGAGCCTGCGGGACCCAGGACTCCGTTGCCCCGTTCTCAGGAAGAAGAGAGGGAGGCTGTGCGTGGGAACATGACACCCCCAGTGTGACAACCTGCTGATGGGGGCGGAGCACCTCTGGGCTCATTTGAAGCCGCTGGCCCCAGGTCCCACGCTCCCGCCCCGTGGCTCCAGTGATGCGTAGGGCCCAGTGACAGACGAGGCTGGCCTGGAGCGCTGACGATGACATGTCGAGTTCCGCCTAAGGGACACCTCTTTGCATCCTGACAGCGACAGGTGGCATTTGCCAGGATGCCACAGGAGACGCCGGCAGCGTCAGGAGGTGCACGCAGGCCGAGAGAACCGGGGCACTCGGCCACGTGTCCCACCTCTCAGCTGGGACGCCCACATCCGCCTCCAAGCAGAGGGCGGCCGGCGTGTGTCTGTCTTACGTCTCCAGGGCGTTGCCTGTCTGGGGCTCTCGGCAGCCCAGGCCCTGGACCCTGCTCAAGCCCTTGTCCCAAATACACGCAGTGAGCATGTACTTGCCACTGACCAGACCAGTAAAGACCAGCGGCCCACGTCAGCACTGAGGCCAGGACGGTTTGGACCGGACGGGGGAGGGGGTGAGGGAGGCATGGCCCCACTCCGAGCCATCACCCGGGTGTGTGCCCAGGCTAAGTGAGAGTTCGTCAAAGGTAAAGATGGATTGCAACTTCTGAGAAGCATTTTCTTTGGGTTTCATTTATTGCCATGTTAAATGTATTAAAATCTCTGGCTAAAAAGAAAAAAAAAGCTAACTATAGTCGAATCACATGGATACTGAAATGAAAAAGGGCGTACGTGGGTAAAATAACGAAACAATCGAAGAAGGTTTAGACGTTTATTTCCATGTTAAAAATGACGCATTACCCTGTGGTTAGAATATATACCTTTATGCTGGAAAATGAAGTCACTTTATTTCTGAAATATTTCCAGAAGAAAAGAAAAAGGGGAAAAAAAAAGTCCAAACGGAATGAAGAGTGAGATCGAAACGTTCTGGCAGGTTCCAGCGACGATCCGGCACGAGCCTCGGCCTCCCCAGGCCGCGCTCCCGAGTCAGTGCCCTCGGGTGTGGGGTCCCGGACTTGCGCCCCCGTCGGTTTGGACGCTGGGCGGAGTGCCTGCGCACGCACAAGCTGGGGTGTGCACGCTTCCACGCGTGCCAAACGCCGCTCGGCCCTCCCGCCCATCGCCCGCCTCCCGAAGGAACCCGCTGCCCCTGCTGCGGCATGGCCTCCCCGCCGAGCCTGTTCCTCCGCGGGACAGGTGGCAGGCGTGACGTCACACGCGAAGCCTTGCTGGGTTTCCGAGCCGCCTGTCACGTCACCGACAAGGACTGGGATGGAGGATGGAGACCATTTTGGGGACGATGAGAGCAGATGAGAGTAGAAAAACCAAGGGAACCCGTGAGACGGCGTGAGGCCGCTCTCCGTGGCCGCGGCCGCCGGACAGAGCCACCGTGGCCCCGGCATCAGGAATGCGCCTTTGCAAACAAGCGGGACAAGGATGCAGACCTCCTGACGATCACACACGAGCGGGCGCGAGATGCCCGTCCACAGGCAGGATGGGCCGAGCATGAGCCCGGGATTCTCCTGCATCGACGGCCGTGAACAAAGCCTGGGCCTGGAGCTCCCGGGTCATCAGCATCCGGGAACTCACGCCGGCCGCTGCGCGGGGCAGATCAGCTGAAAGCCGAGGATCCTGGTGCTGGGGCCCCACGCAGCGTCCGGGGGGCGCGAGGGCGCGCTCTTCTCGGGGACGTTTCCGGGGAAACGCCGGTGTCCCCTCCTCTCGCTTTTGCTCAGATGCCACTCCGCGTGTTTAAATGCCGGTGCCTTCCGTGGCAACTGCTCCCTGACCTCAGCGGACAGCGGCACGGCGGGCCACCTGGTGTCACATTCCACGCTCCTGGTCGCCTGGGCCTCGTGGAGCATCTGAACCACCACCCGTGGGGTTCACAGCCCCATGTGTCCGTCCGCTGGGGCAGGAAGGCCTCCCCAGTGTTCTGTCCTTCCTGTACGGACACCAATGTCCCGAGTCCCTCGGCCACAAACACCCGGGAAGTCCAGGCAAATGCACCGTCCGCAGGAAACTGCATGTCGCAGCTTGATAGGTCACGTCATTCCCCCCGTTTAAACATCTGGGCTGCGGTTCCTGGAAGACGGGCCGACGGGACCCACGGCTTCTGGTCGGCAGGAAATGCTTAGCGCGGGAGGAACTGCAAGGAAATTCTGTGAGGCCACAGCGTGCCCACGCCAGCTGGCAGTCACTGTCGAGTCCCAGAATTGCCATGCCTGCTGGCTCTCCACTGTTCACACGCACATGCGTGTGCACACACAGGCACACGGGTGTACGTGTGCACATACGTGTGCGCGCTCTACGGTCACAGGGCCCTCCTCTACCGCCTTGCACTTGACCTTTACGGAGTTTCAATGTCAACTAACGGAGGTGGCCGTCCGCGGCCCGTGCCACGGGGTGACGCCTCCCTCTCCACAGGAGGCACCTCCAGGACAGTGGGCAGCTCCCAGCACGCACGGCCCACTGCACCCCGTTTGCTCCTAGGGCCCCGGCGAGTGCTAATTTGGATGCTCCTTGATAATGTGACAGTGGTGGCTTCGCCGTCCCCTCCAAAATTCTCCCTCCAAATGTCCCTTGCCCCGCGGGAGGTGGCTGTGTGTGTGACGGAGGCTCGCCCCTGCGTCGGTTGGGGTTCCTCAGCTCAGGAACGTTTCTCTTCGCCGTGAACTGCCCTCTGGCATACCCGTGGGCTCTGATCTACCTCCCACTGAGGCCTTTGAAGAGTGGTGGCAGTCCCCTTTGCTCCCCAAGCAGCCCGTCCTGCGAGGTGTCAGCCACCTCCCTGCAAACTCCTTTGGGAGCTAATGCCTGGGTCTCCTAGCAAAACGGAAAGGTTTTGGGGATCTCATCAGCTTCAGTTCCTAACCCGCACTTCAAACACACGATCGACAGAACAGCAGGCTTGGGAGGTCAGGCTGGTGTCAGGGGTCACATCTGCACCGGAGAGCCAGGGGCAGAGCCCGCGGCCACCACGGCACAGTGCAGGGGGCTGGGCTGTCACGTCCCCGAGCACAGACACCGGCAAGGGGACTGCCCGCCGCCTCTCTTCCGAGTAGCTTCGTCATCAGTGCCAAGGACCTGCCTCCGGTACCTCCTGCCCGTCCCTGCCACTTGGGCCTTCACAATCCCACTCCTCAGAGATGCAGGTGGCTCAGGGGAGCCCGAAACGGGGCATCCCAGGCCCGCGTCCATTGTCCCCACTGTCCCGCCACGGTAACAACGCGGTTGGGATTCCCGACCCGAAACTCCTGCTTTGCTTGAGGCCAATAGTCGCGTTGTTCTTCGAAAGACATTTTTTAAATTTAAAAATTATGCAGGAATCATGCTGTTTCCCCCTCTCTCTCTCTCCACTCTGATTTCCCAATAGCTCTCGTTTTTCATCATAACTGCTCCTTGAGCTCTGAAATGGCTGTTTGTATGAATTTTGGAGGGGAACCCATTGTTTTTCTCCATGAGCACACACACGGTGCGGCTTGAGCTCTGCCAGGCATGACTGAAGATATTTTAAATTTTGGGGGAGGTGGAATCATTGTGTGGATGGATTTCTATATATTGCTAAGTTGAAACATTACCCTACTTTAAAAAAAAAAATTTCTTGTTCTGGTAACATGGAACGTTGGAGCTGAAGTTATTTCCTACGCAATTTCCTTTGCACGTACAGCAATTTTACATTTAGATTTCGGTTTGGATAATAAATCGTGTAGACCACAAAACACTCGTATAAATACAGCTATTTTGAGATTCTTTTTTTTTTTTGGCCCCGGAAATGCACTGCGAGTTCCCCCGTGAATCTTCAACACACATAAGGTAAAATAAATGTTCGTGGGTCACGCAGGGGCTGCGGAGCGACGGCCCTCGCACAGTAGATTAGGATCTCCCGGAAGGTCCCGTGCCCCAGTCTGCTACCAGGAAACTTGACAACGAAAAGGAGGACGGACACGTGGGGGCGAGCTCCTTAGGTGTGGCCCCTAAGTGACCGAGCCGGGGGGACCAGGGAGCCGGACGTCCACACAGACCCGCAGGAAAGGACACGACGTGGCCGACCTCACGGAACGCGAACGGGGAACGATATGGCGTGACTGAAACTCACGTGACTCAAACAGATCTCGGAGAAAAGAGTGACGTTTCTCTCCTCTGTGTTTCGAGGAGAACTTCGGAGGCCAGCGGAACGGGCCGGCGGCGATGTCCGTGAGATCAAGGAGCCGCGCGCGCCACAGAGCCGGGCGGCGACACGCGGCATCTTCCATGGCCGAGGGCAAGAAACGCCCGCTGTGCTTTGAAGGATCTAGAAGTAGAAAAACCAATACTAGGTCTTTAATCCCCCTCGGCCGTTGGTCGCGAGACGACTCATGGCGTCCGTGGGGTCAGATCAGTCATGCTTGAATGGAGCTGGCCCCAGGCAGCAGGGAACACTGGCGTCTTAGGTCTCCCCCGGGGCCTGGAGGCAGCTGTTTGCGAGACGGTTCCCGCTTCACACCCAGCCGCTGCAGCTCTCCAGACTCGGATACCTGCTGAGGACGGGCTCCCCCGGACCGCGAAGTCACCCCCTATCGCTGACCAAACGCACGGCTCCAACCCCCGCGAAAACAGAAGGCATAAAGGTGAATAGGAACGTAAGAAAGGAGTCTACATCTGCTCCTGCAGCCTCTCCACGTAGTCCCTGAAGTCCGGGGGCTCCCCCAGCCCCAGGTCTTGGCAGACCCACTTGATGTTGTCGTCACTGTCAAACAGGATGGAGTTGGTGTACGGGCCGCCGTCCTCCGGGAGGATGGTGGTGTAGGAGGTGAACTTGACCCTCTTCCTCTTCGGGCCCGACGGGGTCACGGGATCGTTTTTGATGTCTTTCTCGTAGACGTAGTCGGGTCTGAGCAGCTGGCTGTGGAAAGCCTTCTGGGAGCTGCCGTTCAGAAGGAAGTTCCTCTCCTCGAACGGCAGCCCCCGGTCCGCCGCGGCCGTGCCCTCGTCCGGCGCGACGCCGATGGCCACGCTGTTCTCCAGCAGCTCCACTTCGTTCCCGAGCCAGACCCAGTCGTGGGAGTGCGGGAGGCGGCCCTGCTCGCTGACGGCCAGCCTCCTGTGTCTGTACTTCCACGCGAAGGCCACGCAGTTGAGCAGGAAGACCAGGATGGCCAGGCAGAAGACGCAGAGCAGCGCGTACATGCCGATCTCCAGGTCGGTGAGCCCCCGCGAGGTCACGGCCAGCTCCCCGGGGGCCTTGGGCTCCGGCAGCCTCCCCAGAGCGGGGAAGCTCGTGGCGGCGTCCGGACCCCGCTTCGTGTCCTTTCTCTCCGCGGGGGCACGCGGGGTGGTGCCGCGGCCGGCACCGTCCTCGCGGCCGGCAGAGGCGCCGTGCTGCGACAGTCCCTGCACCGCTCCGCCCCGGCCCCCTTCCCGCTCGATGGCGTTGCTGACGTGGTCTGCGTGCTCCCGGCCCACGCCCTCGATGTCGTTAGTGCCGCCCGGGCGTCCGTCCGCGCCGGCCCCGAAGCTGACCTTGACGTGGCCCTTCCCCACAGCGAGAAACGCTCTTCCTCTTGGTCTTCTGGCAAAGCCCACTGATGACCAGCTCTACTTTGATCAAGGGCCCCTGCCCTTCGCCCTCTGCGACCACGACGGGCCATGTGCCCTGCAGGTTGGCCTGCACGGACACCACCATCTCGTCCAGCGACGAGACGGAAATGGAGAAATCCTTGGGGTCGTAAATGTCCAACGGCGTCACCGAGCCGTCGCTGAACAAAATCCAGGAGCTGACTATCGCCTCCTGAGAGAAACGAAACCAAAGTGTCACGTTATCATCAGGCTCCTTCAGATTGGCGAATGGAAACATAATTTCCCACGTAATGTTACTTAATTATGTAAACCGAGAAAAAGAAGCTCCAGTGTTTCATCACTCTGAGCATCTCTCGGGGTGCCCTGCACGGGCATCTGTGAGGCAACTGCCCCCGATGTGGAGAACAAATAATACGCTTTCGTGAACGCATCAAAGCATACCTTAATTTATCGCATGCCATACAGCAGAATTTTGACTTTGACCTTTCCAAAAACATTTGGAAAAATGAGGCCACTGATCTGAATCAAATTCAGGTGCAACTTGTCATCAGCCTAATGCTCCAGATAACATCCCTCTGCACGTTTTTTATGAGGAAACCGGCACGGAGGAAGCAAGACACGCGCTGGCCGGAAGTGCGTGGGGAGAGCCGCCCCACGAGACGGGCCGGCTCGGAAGGCACAGCGCCCGGCATCACGGCAGACGACCCACGGACGTCTGCGGCTGGAGGGGCATCGCAGAGGGGGCGATAACTGTGACACACAGCAGCGATCGGGTGCCCGTGAGAGCAGCGACGGAACAGTCCCTAGGCGTGAAGAACCGCCGGCCCTGACACACGTGGAGCGTGACCCTCTGGTCCCCATCTCGCACACACAAGGCTGCTCTGAAGCAGGTGGCCATGGGCACGTGGCCGCTGGGTAGAAGCTTATACGAGGATAGTGTGTGCAACGAACCGAGCACTTAGGGATAGAACAGACTGGATGAGAAGCAGGAAGAAGCTTCCAGAATCGCAGCCCCAGCTCTGCGTGCACTGAGGGAGAAGCGGTCTCACTGACCAGTAACTGAGGACCCTGGAACCTCACCTGCTGTGGGGCTTGAAGGACGTCCTGGGCGGTCACCGTCGAGACGATGGCTCTTCTGTCCGCCCTGTGAGGCTGCAGGGAAAGGGACAGGCCAGCCACCAGCTGGACGCCCAGGTCTGCGATGGTGACGCGGTCGTCCAGGACGACCACCGTCTTCTCGGCCAGGATGGAGTCAGAGAGAGGCGAGAGGACCTTCGGAAGAAGCGAGAGAGCCCCGTTGGCCGCCCCGCACGCCGTTCTAAAGTCCTCAGCGGATGCTTCCGGCCAAGCAGTCTCGGGGAGTCTCTGCTCAGTGACAACACCGGCTAAGCTACCCTTCGATGCCCCTTGCCGATGGAAGGAGCTGTGCAAATGTCTCCCTGGTCCATTCCCTTTCCTGGGATTCACACCGTAGTAACAGTGGTGTGTTTTCTAAGATGACCTTGATTTACTTTATAGGCAACGACTGAAAATTGCCTGTCTTGGTACGAGGCCCCCGAGGATGGCGTGTTTCCCACAATTAGCATTTGGGCATGAAAATGGCGGAATTGTGGCGAGACTCCCGAAATGAGCCACGCGTAGCCACCTTCTCCGCGTGTATTCCTCCCAGAGGACGGGGAAACGTTCACCGGGGGACGATAATGGTGGCCGTGCCTGCCCTGCGTCATCTCCGGGTAAACCAGGCGAGCAAAGTGGGAAAGGGAATCTTAACCCCAAAGAAGCCGTTTGTCCTAATTCAGCCTCTAGTTTGGAAGCAGGATGACACATACAAAACACGAGTTTACTCCAGCTTTGTCGAAAATTAACTGTGAAAACACCTAAAATGGGACTTAATTAACGAAGACAGTAACATTTAACATTTTTATTAAAAAACGTGCTGTGCCGTTTCTGCATAATTATCCTGTCAAACTTGGCTAGAAAATGACTTTGCTATTACTATAATAAAATAGAGAACATTCAACTGTGGATTTTTCTGTTTTTATGTTTAGGGTAAACACAGGTTTGATTTTTTTTTAAATGCTGTCCACCGTTCAAAGAGTAATATAGCTAAATGTTTAACTCTCAAGGCTAGAAAGACAAAACTAGCTTTCGAGGTATCTACCGTCGTCCACCGCTGATGTATATAAAATAAGTAAACTATCAAGCTGGGAGGGAAACTGCTCACACTGTGTGATCATTTTAGCTGCGACTGGTAAAAGGAATTCGGTGTTTTTTCTCAAATCCCTCTAAGGAGCAAAGCTTGAGTTTAGATGAGTAAAGGCGCGAACGCGCGACGCCCGCACACACACCTGCAGCGCAGGTTGGGCCTGGCCAGGGAGGGGAGGGAAAGGAAGGGAGGGCAGGGGAGCAGAGGGGAGACGCGGGGCGCGGATGGCGGGGAGGGCCGGGGCGGGGGCGCGGCCGCACCTGCACCGTGGTGATGCCCGGCTCGCGGCCCACCAGCGTCCGGCCGTGCTGCAGCTGCGCGATCCTGGGCTCCTCCACCTTCAGGAAGTCCGTCACGAGGTCGGTGATGTCGAACTGCCAGTCTGGGCCCAGCAGGTGGCGCGGCGGGCCGGCGTCGGGCGCGTCGGCGGCGAACTGCGTGAGCACGCGCACCGCGGCGTGCTGGTACTGCAGCGCGCAGCCGCGGCCGCGCCGCTCCTCGTCGTCCTCGTCCTCGCTCTCCCGCGTGGGCCTGCGCACGACGCACGGGGCGCGTCACCGTGGCGACGCCGCCTCCCAGACCCCGCGTGCGGCGCAGGGCGACGGACGTGGTCCCCCCACCCCGCCCGGGGGACGCCTGCTCGCGTCCGCATCCGCCCCCGCCCCACCTGCACCCGCGATGCCACCCGCACCCGCGATGCCACCCACACCCGCGATGCCACCTGCTTGGCACTGGAGGGTGCATGTGGCCCAACCGGGTGGGGGTTCTTCGTGGCCCCGCGCCCTGGAAACCCGCCTCAGTGGACGCCCGGGGGAGACGGCAGAACCCCGGTGTGGAGCGGGCGGCCTGGGCCGGAAGGGCCGTGGGGGCCGGTCCTGCCCCTCCCCACAGGCCTCGGGCGAGGTGCTCCACCCCGCACTTGCTGTCACCGCCGCTCAGAAGCGGACATCAGGACGGCTGCCCCTGACCTTCCCCTGGGCTGTATGAGGCTCAAGCAAGTCACCTGAGGGCAGACTTCCTCCCTCACTGCTATTCCAGAACCTTCCCCGCAAGACGAACCCGCCCTGCGCCCTTCCACGAGGACTTTGGGGGCTGGGACCAGCCTGTGACCGGCAGTGGATGGGAATTTGTGTCAGGAGAGAAAGGGGAAGCCACTCGCAGGCATCGAGTCAGACCTACCTTGTGCCAGGAGCTGCTCGAGGCACCCAGGTCACCGTGAGAACTGACATAGGTCAGCCACATGCCACACGCCACACGCGGTCGGCTCATTTAGCCGCCACAGAACCCGGAGGGGTGACGGCGTTTTATTGTCCCCTCTTACCGGCAAGGAGCTCAAGGTGCACAGAAGAGAGGGACCTGGCCACCGTCACACAACTGGTCATTGGGAACAGGGCCGAAGCCCAGGCCGCTGCCCCCGCGTTTCTGTCCTCTCCCTGTGCCTAGCTAACTCCGTCCGTCACCACAGCCGTGAAGCACGGCCCTAGTCTCACCAGGAGAAACCAAGGCTCGGGGGTCGCAGTGTGGCCAGGACAGCTGCTCGGGCGGACATGGCTCGAGCCCCACTTGACTTCGGAAACCCCAAATGTCCCTCCCCCTCCCTGAGGGGTCTGAGAACCACGTGGAAAGTTACAGGAAAATGTTGGCCAGCACCGTAAGGTAGCGACTTAAATTTCCCAAAGAGAGAGGTGGCCATTCTTGCTGGTACGGGAGATGCTGTCCGGGGGCCGAGGGACATCGCATGGAAAGCGCTGACTGGCAGAGTGAAAGGCCGTGCCCCTTTCATATTTTCATCCTTCTGAGCACATCACAGGGGTGTCTGTCCGGCGCCTCCCACCAAGATGGGGGTCCCACCCCAGGGGCCGCAGCCCCACCGTCCTGTCCGAGAGCCACCGCGCCCCACTGGCTTCCTCACCTTCTGTTTGGGGCCACGGGGACCCTCCAGCCTTTGATCTGGCTCAGCTCCGTGTCCGAGATCTCGATCTGCAGGGGGAGCCGGGGGGCCCACACGGTGACCTCCAGCTGCGAGGTGAAGTGCTGGTGGGTGAAGTTCACGACCGTGTCCACCTTGCTCTTCATCTCCTTCCCATTCACGAAAACGGAGTCACAGTGGTTGGACACCTGTGGGGAGGGGTCGGGACCCCGAGATGCAGCAGCAGGGAAAACGCAGGGGGCGAAAGGGGACAGTGGCAGTTCGCGAACCGCGGGGGCTGGGACTTAGGAGATGCCCAGCCAGCCAGAGCATGACTTGAACAAAACGTAATTTGTGGGCACTAATTAGTGACAGATATGATAAACAGACTCCAGGAAAACCATCTCATGTTACAAAAAACTGACAAAACCATAAACGTAATTTATTGGCGTTACATAACCTCTGTGCCTTTTTGTGTTTTTCTTTGCCTCACCTTTTTATGTACTCAAACCACCACTAACCAAACCCCAGGTGAGACGTATTTCACTCTGGCACCATATATGAAAAAGCATAAAAGGTAGCCATATGTTATTTAAAAAAAAAAATCCACTTTATTCAAGCCATAAAGAGGATCTTTTCTGAAAAACCAAGAGAGCTTTGCATTAGAGTAAAATCCTGATGGGAAAACACTCACAAAATGCACTAAAATGTAGATATAATTATTTCGTATCATTAAAGTATAATTTTGCAGGATGGAGCAATTTACAGCTTTGGCTCGGCACGTGTGGCTCCCTTTTGGCGTGCACGTGTTAGCAGGTTACGGATTAGACCACCGAAGCCCCCATTCCAGATAAACGAGTAAAATGGTGATGACGTTCTCTTCTGTGCCATCAGGGAAGTATCTATTTATCCAGGTGTGTGTTGGGGGCAGCTGGGACTAAGGGTCACTTCATGTGCAGAAGACACAAAGTCAACAATCAGTTCGCCACAGAATCACAGACCGCGAGGGGTCCACGACCTCACTACAGACGAAGAACCTGAGGCCAGCAATGGGACGCAGCTGGCTGGCGGTCGCACACTGCATTCGGGGTGACCCGCGGGCTGCTGGCGGGGCCCCCGCACTTGGCCTCGAGTGCCGCCAGATGAGGACGCGTTCTGGACCTCGTCTTCCTCTCCGCGTTCGCCCCTGCAGCCCAGGCCTCCCTCCGCGCCCCAGACGCACCCGTCCACCGGCCTCCTGGTCCGCAGTGCCAGCGTCCAACCTCGCAGAGCGGAACTTCCCCGTTTGAGACAAATTACCCGCAGTCCCCCCAACGGCACAGATGTGACTTTGCTCCCAGGAAGAGACGGAAGAGGGGAGCCCCCCTCACTGCAGAGAGAAGAACCGACCCAAGGCTCCGCCGATGGACAAGGGGTGAAGAAACAATATACAGATGAGACAGAGATGCAGATGGTATCGATGTACCTATCGCTATAGATACACAGGGAAACGTCACTCGGCCGTAAAAAAGCATGAACTCCTGCCTCCGCAGCAACATGGATGGACCTAGAGGGTATTATACTGAACAAGTCAGACACAGAAAAACAAATACGATATGATTCCATTTATACGTGGACCCTAAGGAACAAAATAAACATCGGAAACAAACTCACAGATACAGAGAACAAACTGATGGTTGCCAAATGGGAGGGGGTCCGGGAAATGGGGGAAGTGCAGGGATGTAGAGGTGTAAATTGCAGTTATAAAACAGCCGCAGGGGCGTGAGGGACGGCAGAGAGATACAGTCAGCAACACTGCAACAACCGTGTGTGGGACGGGCGGGTGCCAGACTCGCAGGGTGACCGCTCTGCAGGGTACAGACGCGTCGAACCTCTGTGCGGCGCCTGACCTACTATACAATAGTGCACGTCAGCTGTAATGAAAACGTAAGTTTAAAAAGCACAGTAGCTTCTTTAAAACATTCGTTACGAAAGGCGACGCTGGGACCTCTCCGTGCGTCGTCCTGTCACAGCCCCGGCTTCTTGTCTCTCCCACTT
This sequence comes from Eonycteris spelaea, assembly GCA_003508835.1. Classification (NCBI taxonomy): domain Eukaryota; kingdom Metazoa; phylum Chordata; class Mammalia; order Chiroptera; family Pteropodidae; genus Eonycteris; species Eonycteris spelaea. Next base: position 9,964,850 of record PUFA01000042.1, on the reverse strand, counting down.
CGCAGTGTCACACGTCTCTAGGAGTCTGTGAGCAGAGTCGACCGAGGCCACTCATGAGGAAATGGGACACTGGGTGAGCCTGAGCCACGAGGCGCTGAGCGGGTGCTGGAGGGCGACGTGCGTCAGGCCGAGTTCGCTTTGGAGCCCCTCCCCCGCCCTGTCGGAACTGAAAAGTCCAGTGTCGTCTGCCCTGCAGGGCCACGGGCAGCCACAACGTGCTGTGTGTCACACTGGGTACAGGTCAGCCACGGACCAGTTTGGTGGCTCGTCCTCAAGTCCAGGGAGAGGCGGCTGGGAGCAGCCTCGGTGCCTCATCCTGAGGTCCGGAGGTGGCCCTTGTGACACCCTCCCCTCCCTACATCTGGGTAAGTCACTCCCCAACCTCCAGCCTCTGCCCCTGTGAGCCCGAGGCCCCGGGCCTCTCCAGCTCCGACGCCCACCTGTTCTACCTCATGCAGGACTGAGAGACGAAGCTCAGAGCCCCAGTGTATTCTGACATGATATAAGTTTTCTCTGCCTCAGAACACCTCCATCTGTAAAATAAGAATAAATCACTCATTCATGTAACAAATATTATTTAATGTCACGAAGACCCAGGAGCTGTCCTCGGTGCTGGGGGTGAAGCGATGAACACCACAGCCCCTGCTCTGAGGGGGCTGACGGTCTGCGAGAGGCAGACAAGCAGGTGCACAGTGCAATGCCGGGCAGCGGGACAGGCCTGAGAGAAAAGCAGAGCAGGGCGCCAGGCCGCGATGGCAGAGGGTGTTCTTTCCGATGGGGGCGGTGGGGGTGGGGACGGCCTCTCTGGAGAGGTGACATTCGGGCAGAGACCCGCACGCAGTGAGAGTGAGTCCCGGGCACGTGCAGACGACTGCGCGCGGAGGAGGGGGAGCGTGAGGCCCCGAGGCGGCGTGGGTCTTGCCCAAAGCGACGGCCCGCGAGCCTGAAGGAGGCCGAGGCGTCGGGGTGCGGGCCGCTGCGTGCGCAGCATGGGAAGCGCGGGGATGTCGGGCACGAGAGGTGGCAGGATCGGACAGTCTTGACGGAACACCTCGGGCAGGGAGGGGGGACGAGAGGCCGTGTGCTGGCCTGCTGAGCGCAGCCGGCAGAGGCACGAAGGGGCTCAGACCCGGCGGCGGGAGGCGACGAGAGTGGTCAGCTGCAGGGTGCACTCGGAAGGCGCCCCTGGACAGGACCAGCCGCGGGGTGGGGGCGGGGTCTGAGAGGCGGAAGCCACGGAGGGGAACCCGAAGGGCGCAGTCACCCCGAGATAAGGGAGGGCCGCGGGAGACGCACAAAAATTAACTCCAAACGGATCTGAGACCCAAACGTAAGAGCTAAAACTGTAGAACTAGTAGAAGACAATGCCTGAGAAGGTTTCTGTGAACTCGGGTTAGGCAACTATTTCTGAGATACAATAAAAAGCATAATCCGCAAAGGGAAAAAAAATGATGTCGGACCTCATCAAAATTAAAAACTTCTCTTCAAAAGAGCCTATATATTGTGAAAAAACAAACCACAGACTGGAAGAAAATATCTTTAAATCACATAACTGATAAAGGACTTGTAACCACAAGAACTCTTAAAAATCAATAATAAAAAGCAAATGACCAGATTTTTAAAAATGGACAAAAGATCCAAATGGCCACTTCACCAAAGATCTGTGGTGTGAAACAGCACATCATTAATTTTTAAGGAAATTAAAACTAAATGGCGTACTCGTATATACCCTAATATAATGACTAAAATCATAAGACTGATAACACCGCGTATCGCCAGGTCAGGGAGGTGCTCGCAAACCCTGTCCGTCACACGGTCCTTAATATAATGTAATACAGGAATCCAGACTGCTGCAACCACTTTAGAAGACAGCGTAGCAATTTCTTGAAACATTAAACACACACTTACCACAGGATACAGTTTTCCTACTGCCGGAGAAATGAAAGCTTACGTCCAGGCAAAAACGTACACGATGTTCATCGCAGCAAGCGTTGTAATAGCCCCCGGGTTAGGAACGACCCAAATGTCCATCGACGATGGGCAAACTGTGGGGTGCGCGCACAGTGGAGCCCCGCACAGCGATAACAGCCACGCACTCCTGATGCACACGACACGCGGGACTCTCACACTGACGACCCGGCCTGGAGGACGCCAGACAAAAACGTGCTTTCTCCAATTCCATTTATACAAAACTCCAGAGAATGCCACTCCTGCTTGGTGGCGAGGAGATGGGCATTCGCCTGGGCCGAGTGGTGAGGGCGGAGGTGAGCCCTACCAGAGGGCACGGGGAAGCTGGGGGTCAACGAGACGTTCGCTGTCCTGATTTCGGTGACGCGCGATGGGCCACGTCCATCTGCGGCCTTTGGGTGCCGTCGGTGAGATGTCAGTCACCCGTCGGCAAAGCTGTGGCAGGGAAGGTGGTGGCATGTGGGGGCGGCCTGGACGCGGCGCCTTGGGGCCCAACCCATCGGTACCCGCGCCTGGCGCTCGTGGCTGAATGGTCCAGCGAGCTTCCGAAGGCTGGTTGGATGGCTTCGGTTTCTCCAGGAAACCCAGCGTATCGGAACTTGCAGCGGACACTTTCTGCCCTTCGGAGCCGCGTGGCGGGGTAAACTGGGAACCACACACCACGCCGTCGGCGAGGGGCCCCTCCCCTCCCACTAACGCCAGGGAAACGCGGTGCCGTAGCTGCCCCCGCTGCTCCCCGCGAGGCGGTGCCAGACCCGAGACTCCAGGCGCCGACCGTGGCCCCGGGTAGGGCCCGGACGGGACGAGCAGAGGGCGGAGGACGGGCAGCCCGGGTGGCGGTTCCACGGTTCCCCGCGTCCGGTGGAAACGGGCCCAGAACGTCCGTGCTTAATTAGAGCTGCAGAAGCGGAAACGAACGAGATCGGCTTCGCGATGTCATCGCAGCGATGGTGACGGGGGCGAAGGGCGGGGGCGGCGGTGCCCACCCCCGGCGGCAGGACCGCGACGCGCCTCCCGTGAGGACGGAACCATGGACGTCCGAGTCACCGGCACGAAGAAGGACGAGATGAGGCGATGACACCCCAAGTGCTGACGGCTCAGTCTTAGCCGCCTGGCTCCCGGCGACAGGCGGAGCGAAGGAGGGAGGGAAGGGAAGGGAGGGGAGGGAAGGGAAGGAGGGGAAGGGAAGGGAGGGGAAGGGAAGGGAGGGGAAGGGAAAGGAAGGGAGCTCGTGCCCACAGACAGGACAGCAGCACCTGCCGCAGGACGCGCGCCCAGCACGGCCAACAGAGCAGGGACGCGCCTAACCCTCCCCGGGTTTCCCCGTGTCTCCTGCACAGAATGACGGCCCGGGGGGCGGCGGTGGGGGGGTCTCTCTGGGGGGGGTCTCTCTGGAACCCGCGGGGCCCAGCAGACGGGCTCTGGCTGCGGGAGAAGGGCAGCCTGGCAGCCCCTGGCCGCACGGGCCGCCTCTGAGCAGCGAGAAGTCTCTCCTCAAAGTCTGGATTTCCGGACGTGTCGGCCCGTACGTGGGAGAAGACACAGCGGGGAGCCAGCGCCCACCGCGCGGCACGGTGAGTTCGGAGGGGCCGGTGTCAGCGCCGACCCCGCCGCGCACCCTGCTCCAGCCGCCCTGCACCCCCGTCTCCTGAGCTGTACATGGGGGTGACGCCCGCACGGCCCTCACGGGGGCTGAATGCTGTCGCGTGTCTGAAACCGGGGGACAGGGTCTGGCACGGCGGCACCGTGGGCTTCAGCTGCGACTGCTCCTGCCGGTGGACCCTGGGACAGGGCACGAGCGAGACATGGGCCCTGCCCTCAGGGGCAAGCGCGTCACCACGCACGGGACACATGGGCACCTGCACGGAGGTGGGGACCCCTGCGGGGCGCGGACAGGCGGGAAGGGGGGCCGCACAGCGGGGAGGGGGCCAGGCGGAGGAGACAGTGCGGCGCGGGCCAGAGAGGTGCGAGGCCTCGCAGAGGCCGGCGGAGATCAGAGGACGAGAGGAACCGAGTCGGCCCAGCCTCCAAATCCAGCTCCGCCCGAAGTCGCCAGGGTCCTTGTAGCTGCACAAGCCAACACATCGCCCCTTTCTTGGTGTAAGATGGCTGGATTTGGGTTTCTATTACTTGTGACCAAAAGAAAAAGCAAAGCCAAACTCAGGGACCAGGACCTCCCCGCAGGCTGCCGGCCCCACCCCCCCCCACACCTGCCCAACATCCCCCGCCCCAAACAGTGGCATCTCTTACTCGGTGACGTCCGCCCAAATGTGGCTTTCTAAGGACCCTGTTCAGGGCACACCTGCCATCCACCCACGGTCTCTAGAAATCCAACCACTCAAGGAAAATTGGGTCTCGTGGCCTTGACCCAATGACCCGGGGATGCACTGCTCCGTGTCCCCCCCGGTGACACCGGGCTCTGCTGGGGACGGCGGCAGCAGAGCCGCGGAGCTTTCTGACAGCACGTCACTGCCCGCCCTTGCCCGTCGGGGCTGAGTCTGGAAACAAGACCCTCCGCAGGGCCGAGCAGGCCACGGAATCTCCATGGCCTCCCGCGAGGCCTTCGGCATCTCATTACTGCGAGTCCAGCTGACACCAGAAGGCTGGAGCCTTAATTACTGCAGCCAAAGGTTGGGGGGCCCCTGGCTGAGATCAGCGCGCGCTTACACTTACTCCTCTCCGCGCACGATGAGTTCCTCCCCTGCGGACATGAAGGACCGGCCTCCGTGGTTCCGGGAGACCACGATTCATGAACGAGCAACACATAAAGACGCGAGGCCGTCCCTTAGGCAGAAAGATAGGCCTTCGGAGATGAAGTCACGAGTACAACACAGAAGTTGCCTTTCTCTTCCTTCCCCGAAGACATTTAAAGAAACTCAGCCAAGAAAAGGTGTTTCATTTTTAAATGCGGTAGGCGGCATAAAGCCCCCGCCCCGCCAAAGGTGGCCACATCCTAACCCTGAGAACCGCCAAATGTGTCACCTCACGTGGCGAGGGGGGCTGGATTGTGGCCCCCAAATGAGACACCCGCGTTCCGGCTCCTGGTCCCCGGGAAGGTGACCTTACTCAGAAACAGCGCCTTTGCAGATGTAAGCACGTTGAGGACCTTGAGAGCCGCCACTTTGGAATGAGGAGAGCCCCACATCCAATGACGAGCGCCCTTATGAGAGAGGAAGGCCACACAGCACAGAGACGCCTGGGCAAGACCGTGTGCGGACAGAGGCAGCGGTCAGAGCGATGGCCACAAGCCAACGAGAATGGCCGGCCAGTCGGCTATGAGGAAACAGGCGGACACCCTAACTCTGGTGATTCAGACGGACCCCAGCGAAGGGTGTGAGGGCACCCGCGGGCTGGTCCTGGCGGAATCGGGGGACGCGGATTCAGGGCCCGGCAGATGCGTCCCCTGCCCGGGTTTCCCACGCTGTGGCCTGTGCCCCCTGGTGACACTCAGGTCAGGTGGCACAGGGAGGAACATTTTTTTAACTTAATAGTCATTCATTTTAATCTATATTAATAGAAAAAAAATAGATCGAGCTCACGGATTGTACTGTGTTATAATGAGGCTCGATTAGGGTTTCAGCACTTGAAAAAGTGGGGCATCTGAAGAAAAGCAGGGAGCAGGGGGCACTGCCTGGCGCAGGACGGCGCAGTGACCGTCGGGGGCTGCAATCGGCCCCGTCGTCCCGAGAAAGCAGGGGAAGAAAATCCTGTCACTCAAGACGAGGGGCGGGGTCCCCAACCCCTCTCCTGGGACAGGAGGGCCCCAGCGGGACTCGGGGGCCGGGGCGAAGCCCGTCGTACCTTGATGACGTCCTCGTCGGCAGACCGGCACTCCACGGACTCGGACACGTCCACCACTGAGCCGTCCTCCTCGACGCCCAGCACCCTGACGGGCACCGAGACGGCTTTCCCGGTGACGATGGCCGTGTTCAGGATCTCCGTGTCCTACACAGGCGAGAAGGGGCACGTGTCAGCAGGCAGGCACCCCAGCAGCCACGGGAGGGGTCTCCAGCCCCGCTGCCTTCCACCCCGACACCCGTTCCGCACCTCGACTGTCTGCGCCCCCCCGTCTGCGTCCCCCCTGTCAGTGCCCGTGGCGCATCTTGCACGTGCACGAGAGTTCTTTTCAATCTCTGCCAAATCTGGGCTCGAGGCTCGGGGGGTGAGCAGTGTGGCCTCATCAGCACAGTGACCACAACCTTCGTTTTAGCTTCAAATTAAGAAAGGCGTCAGCAGGTGTAACGGAGGACCCGTGGCAGAGTGGAGCAAGCCGCCGCGCAGGCTCAGAAGGGACTCTGGGGCACAGGCCACTTCCGCGTGACCGGAAAGAAGGAGCCAACCAGGGAAGCCGGACAACTGGGCGCCGCAGCTCGGCTGCGAGAGGCCCCGCGGGAATGGCCCGCAGCGGAGAGGACCTCGAGCGCCCCGTCCCCGCCGGAGTCCGCGTCTCCGCTCACGCTCCCGGTGAGTCCCATGCCCGGTGTTGTACACGGGCCCCTCGCTCCCCACCCCCAACCCGGGGAACAGTAAGACGGAGGGTCAAATGCGAATAACCATGATAATCAGCAGGGTTCTAACAGCAACTTTATCAAGCACTTGTGAAAACTGCACAACCCAATCTTAAAAAGAAGAACGATAAGGTGTTATTTGTTGAGCGTGTCCTTCCCTGTGAACAGAATCCCAAGGAGATAACCCACAAGGACAGGACGGCCATCCACGGTCCCGAGTCTTCTCGTCACACGTGTATTTGAGGTGCACAGGGAAGACAGGAAGCGAGAAGCAAGGCGGAAGCTGGGGTGGGCGCTTGCCCCATGACGGTGGCCGACGATCGCCGTGCGTGCGAAGAACAGAGACCGCATCGTGCTGCCACGGCGAACTGCCGGACGCAACGCGTCGTGCGCCCAAGGGCGTCGGCGCGCGCCTTCTGTGCGACGGGCAGCCGCTGATCTTGCCGGCTGAGCATCTGTGCAGGCGGGACATCCCTCCTCCCTTCCTTCATGTTTCCTTTGGGGGTCGCCCCACTCTGCTGCCAGTCAACGCGGCTTGCATGGTGCCAACCCCAGGCCACCAACCCAGGCTTCATGGCTAAGCAAAGGAACCGAACGTGGCCACCGAGACATTGCTGACCGGACCGACTCACGAGAAGCCTGAACAGAGGACACCAGAGACCAGCGGAGGAGACGATGGCTGGGAAGGATTTCTGGGTTCCTGAATCGGGCTACATCTGCGTCTGTTGTCCTTGGAAATTTAGATCTATAAAAGGAACTGTAACTTAAGTTTTAATTGTTTTGTGTGTGTGTGTGTGTGTGTGTGTGTGTGTGTGTGTCACTTGACCCAACTCTTGACTAATCTCATGAGATTAGGCAACACTCTAGACTCTAGGGGAAGAGAAAAGACTAAAGTAAACATAAATTTCTACCCTGTGGAAGCTCATGGCCTTCGAAGAGGACACTTTGATAATTTCTCCAGACTGAGTTTCAAGGTAGATGACTTCATTTTCCATAACCACCAATCAAAACGGATCCAAACTGGTGCTTTTATTTCAACCACCTTTGCAGCCGTGTTCCCGGGGGGGCTGGGATTGTGCAACCAGTGTCCATCAAAAAAGGAAAAAATCCTCAGGGCATTTTCTACCCGCCTCTGGTGCAGTAAAGCAATTTATCATGTTAAATAGTACATTTTAATCATCCCCTGGTGCCCGTGGCTGCTCAGAATTCACCATCGATCAAAATACAAGTCTAACTAATTCGGCCCCTGTTTCTGCCAGCTCTGGGTTTTACGCCTTGGACGCCTATTTACGCTCCTTCGCGAAGATGAGTTTCCGTTAACGTTGCATGCCAGGACGGTGTCAGTGACATGGCAGGGTGAGGACACCCAGAACCTCTCTTCTGCATAAAAGCAATGAGAAAACTGTCCCTCCTCCCCCCAAAAAGAAGAAAAAAGAAAAGAAAAGGTCAAAAGCAACTTTTTCACACTTCTGGAAATGCAGCAAAGCCCTGTGCAACCAGGAGAGCGCTTACTCAAGAAAAATGCTGGATCTTGGTAAAGACAGAGAATTCCGTGGCGTTTTACGCTGACTGACTCCCATCCCCTACTCCCAGGTCTGTAGCAGCTTTGAGAAGCAACAGCTCGCGTTCGCGGTGGAGACCAGCCGTGGGAAAGCGGCCGCAGAGGGCGGAGCAGGGCTGGACGTCTTCCCAGAGCCCTCTCCCAGGGGCCGGCCTTCATCCGACTCGTCGGGGGGCTCCCTGGGAGACCCCACTCCTCAAGGGAGTGGAGACATAAGCCCACACAGACACTCACAGCCTCACTGTCCACACTGGCCAAAGCAGAAACAGCCAAACGCCCGTCGACTGGCAAATGGGCGGACACCGTGTGGTCTCGCCATACCATGGAATGACCCTCGGCACAGGTCACAACGCGAATGAACCCCGGAAACACGATGCGAGTGAGAGAAGCCAGTCACCGAGGGGCACGTATTCTGTGAGCCAAGTATGTGCAATGCCCAGAATAAGGGAATCCAGAGACAGAGAGCAGTGAGGTCGTGAGGGGCTGGGGCGCGGGGAACAGTGGCTGATACGCGCGGCGTATGGAAAATACCCCACAGCAAGTACAACAGTAAATCGGATCCGTCTGTGGGTTCAGGACAGGCTGCCGTGCCTCGGTTTCCTTGCCTGTTAATTGGAGTTTTTTCAAAAAAATTCAAAAGGATGACACTAGACGCAGGAGATGTGCCCGCCAGCCCTCTTTTGGGGGAAATTATTTGGTTAGATTTCACCATCCGCTTGAATTTAGCTGCGGCCACGTGAATTTAGCTGCTTTGGCCTATGAAACGTGAGTGGAATGACATGCCCACCTCCAATCAGAAGCTCTAAGAGGGCAAGACCCCCATGCTCTCCTTTGACTGCCACCATGACAGTGGCTTCTCCGTCACCCTGGCTCCCAGAGCCGGGACAGTGCAGCAGGAAGCCCCCCGCTGATCTGTGTCGGACACGCAGGGTGAGCGAGAAGAAGCCTCCGTTGTTTTAAGCTACTAAAAGCCAGAGCTGCGTGTAACTTTTCAGCATGTTGTTGTGGCTAAACATCTCCGGCTAAAGATAAAAATACCTGGACACGCATACTGAAGTCTAGGTAGGTTTGTTTTCCACAGCGGTATGGGTTAGCAATTCCAAAAATACTGTAGTGAATTCGAGGACTGAGCAAAGCCCAGGATTCTCGCTGCAGAGAGAGAAGCGTGTTTACCAGTGGGCAGGAGGGTGAACCCCACGCTCACAAGCCGGAATTGGAGGTCCCGCCGCGAAGTCAGGAGGAAGCTGGGTGTGCGCGTGGCCACTGTGGGTGTGTGCATGTGGGTGTGGAAATGTGGGTGGGGTATGTATATAGTTGTCCCTAGTTCTGGTCGCTGAGAGGACTTAAATGCAAACAGTGACACCTTTAGCAATCAACACAGCTAGACCCAGCGTTTAGTTTTAAATACCATTCTCCAAAAAAAAAAGAAAGCAGAGCTCCTTGGAGAGACGGCCATTCCCATGGCCAGGGCACAGGATGGACAAGATGATGAGCCTCCCGTGTCTTGTGAGCAAGAAGGCAGGAAAGTGCTTGAAAATATCAAAAGGACACAAGAATCAAGCTGGGACTGTTTTACGGTATTATAAATAATTGTAGCAGCCAATTATAAAACATAACATTTCATACAGACAATATATTTTATAAATGTAGTTAATATTAAGTATTGTATATTATATATTGTATAAATATTCTCTATAATAAGCTTCTGAGTTAATATAAACAAACGGGAGAAGGGAAACTTCATCCTTAGGGTAGAATTCCAACCAATAAAGGTAAAAAGAAGGATGACATTAGAATACCACCTGGCAACCACCATTCGCTGCTTTAGGTAACAATCACTGTGGATGGTTCTGGTGATTAAAAGGACGATAGGAAACAGGATATCTGTACAGCGTTAACGCATCTCCTGCAAGAGACTTCTTCATTTCAAAGAGAAAGCCAGTAACTTTATGGTGCCAGACCTAGCACACATTACATCATCCACGTGATTAAACATCACAGGGAACACACAGACATCCTGTGTCCTAAACAAGGACGTAACATCACTTCCTAAGCATTCCCCCCCCAAACAAGTGAATCTAGTAAGAAGAAAACATCAGACAACCCCAAATTATGGGGTATCCAGTAAAATAACTGGCCTGTACATTTCAAATACATCGTAGTCTGAAAAAAAAAAAAAAATAAGACTGAGAAACTTCCAGATTAAAGAAGACTGAGGTGAAACAATAGCGTGTCTGGTCCCGGGCTGCATCCTCCCACGGACAAACCCTGTTTTCCTTTTGCGCTAATGAAGTGAGTCTGGGATGATTCTTTGTATCGAAATTAACTTCCTGATGTTTCAATATCAATTTCTACTTATGGAAGAGCTTTGAGGAAATTCGCACTGATGTAGTTACAGATAAAAAGCCATCACGTGTGTAACTTACTCTTGAGCATTTCGTAAAAATGATAATAACGTGTGTTTGTGGAGACAGAGAGAATGGTAACATTTGGGGAATTCTGATGAAGGAATTTGGGAAATGCATTTTTTCAGACTCATGGGAAATTTTAAAACAATGTGAAGAACCAAAAAAATAAACAAAAATAAAAACAAACCAATAGCATAGGTAGAGGATGTGGTAAAGTGCCCAACGAGCATAATCTACAACTCACTTTTGTTAAACACTCAGGAAGGGGCCAGGCGCGTGCTCAGTGACTCGCGAGCATCGTCTGTTAATAACGACGGCTCTCTATAAAAACGCGCAGTACGACACGTGCTGACACCTGATAACGGCATCAGGGCTGAGGACAGGGCCTGGCACATCGTGCGCACTGGATGAGTAGGCACTGGCCTCATTAATCCCTCACGTAATTCTCAAACATCGCTACTGAAGGGTGACTCTTGTCATCATCATTTCAGGAATGAGGGGACCAAGGCTGAAAAGGCTTCCACACCTTGGCCAGAAGCGTACTTCCGCGAGCAAGCCACCAGCATGACCGCGAGCACTCGGACAGGAGGCCCTCGGCCCTGGTGGCCGCGAGAGCCACCCCCAGCTCCTCACCTGTAAAACGCCACCAACGATCCTTGTCCTTGCCCACCTAGGAAGCTTTAAGGGTAAAGATAGATTGTGGAGGCTTTTACTTTAAGGCTTATTAAAAAAAAGAAGAAGTGTTACAAACGTGAAGTTTAAGTTTTCGTAGAAATGGCCAAGTGGCCGGGAAGCCCCAAGCCGAGCACGCGGGCTTCAGGCCGGCTCCGTCCCGCCTGCCGCCCCAGCCTGTGAGGTCCCAGACCCGGTCCTGGGGCCACAGCCTCATCCTCTGGCCCCGGCACGGGGTGCCAGCCTGGCCTCCATCTCCCAGGCACCCCAACTTCTGACTCCCAATGCCACGACGCAGATGTCCGTCTCCTGGGGGGCTGCTTTACAGGGAGGGACAAAAGCCGTTTGGAGGGAGCTTTGATCAGCCACCAGCACAGCCCAGGGCAAGCTCGGACGGGTCACTAAGACAGTGAGGGGTCAGTGCTACCTAAGGTCACGGTCAGAGGTCGTACTCAAGGAAAATCGCTGTCCAGGGAACCCTGGTCACTGTACCTCCACTGCCAACACAACGGCGCAGAAATGGGGGTGTCCCTCCCCTCTCTGTACCGATGGGGCTTCCTCGGGTTCTGGGGACCACACCCATCAAAGCCACGCGGCTGCAAACGCCATGAGACCACGGGCCAGGTCTCGTAGCTCCGTGGCCTCCCACGCTGCCCGAGGACACTAAGGTCTCGCAGGCAGCCGAGGCCACCCCAGGGTGACGGGACAGCCGGGGAGCCGGGGAGACGGACAGGGCACACGGATGCACGTGGCGGGACTGTCTGGCCCGCCCCCTGGAGGGTCCGTCCCCTCCGCGTCGCCGGTGAGGGCGGGTCCTCTTGGCTCGCACGTCCCAGCTCCGACGCGAAATACCAAGTGCATGTATCTCCTCTAACTCGTTCCTCTACTTTAACTGGTGCTTCCCGAATGACGAGCGCGACCTGCGACCTTTGTCATCCGGTGCGGGGAACCTTCGCGTCCAGCGTGAGCTGAACTGAAATTTAACACAACAGCCAGCCGGTCGACAGGGGACCAGCAAGCAAAGTGACATCCGTCCAATTAAAGTCTAAGCAGACCTACAGCACTGCTGAGACCCGAGCCCACGGTGACAGCTTAATTTTATTTTTTAATTTATTTTTATTTTTTGTGACATTGGCTTTTTCATGTGAATGAACCCTCCCGTAGGGTCACTGTGACCAGGCTGGTGTCTTGGTGACCAGCAGTGAGCGGCGAGAACCTGGCTGGAGGCTCCAGCTGATCCCAAACCCCACACCAGGCCCCACAGAGGATGAACGCAGAGAGGAGAAGAAAGACTCATGGTCCCAACGAGAGAGAGACAGAGAGAGTGAGAGGGGCAGACGGACAAGGAGGCAGAGACAGACAGACAGACCGGGTGAGACCGAGCAAAGGGCGGAGGGGCGAATGGAAGGGGACAGAGAGGGACAGAGCTGGGCAGTCGGCGAAGCGAAGGCAGCGAGGAAGAGACAGAGGCAGCGCGAGAGAGGAGGCGGCGGACACGGACCGTGACAGGCCAGCACCGGTGGCGTGACTCCCGCCTCGTCGTTGCTTGTTTGCTTGTCTGTCTGTGTGCTTCGTGGGCGACCTCCACGCAGCCTTCAAGACTCTGCAGCCTCCCCAGCCGGAACTAGCCGCCTCTCCAAATCCGCCCCCGCCTCTCCGGGGTCCCGGGCCGTGGCCCCGGCCGCCTCCGCAAGGTGCTGCGGGGTGCAGCGTTGAGCGCCCAGAGCGCAGCACAAGCCCGGAGACATTCGGACGCTGGGCGGACCGAACTGACACCAACGTCCTCGAGCACTCGCCCGGTCTCCACGGGCGGCCTGGGCGGAGGGTGATGCAGGCAGCCGCATCCTTGGAAAGACAAGACCCCAGCACTGCCCCCGGAGAACTAAAAGGTCAGGAGAGCCGGTCTCACCGAGAAGCGTCCAGGAACAGTCTGTCTGCAAAGCAGAGGAGGCCGCACAGCCTTCTAGGCCACCCTGCCACGAGCTCCACGCTTCCCCCTCGGAAAGCCTTTCGGCGCTTCCGCCGCGCGCACGCGGGAAGGAGGCGGCAGGCAGCGCAGTGTGGCGAGCACGTGCCGCTCCGTCCCCTCCGCACCGCGGACACGCGTGACGCTGGGGTGCGAGCCGCGGCTCCCGCCTGCAAAGTGTCCGCCGGCTCTTCCCTGACATACACAAGCACTAAAACCCACAGCCAGAAGGAGCCGTTCACAACGTCGTCGTCACTCAGAGCGACTGCTGAGCTGCCCCCAGCGCCCGCTGCTGCCTCGGGATTCGAATCAGTGACTCCGCCGGCCGCAGAGCTCGACCTGTCTTCGCAGCTGCATGACCTCAACGCCGCCCCTTCCCGCCCGGACCCTCGGCACGTGGTGGGCTTGCGTTCGTTTGGGGGGCCGCCATACACACCGCCACCAACTGGGCGACGCGGTGGCAGGAATGTACCCGCCCCCCCCCCAAAAGCTCCGGGCACGGAGAGCCGCCTCGTCCAGCCGCTGGTGGCCCACGGCCCGTGGCTGGCGGCCGCCCCGCTCCGGTGTCCGCCCCCCGCTCTGCTCCTCCTCAGTGTCTGTGCCTTAAACGCTCCTTTCACTGGGACACCGGCCACGGACGTAGGGCCCAGCACACGTCTGGCGCGCTCCGCCCGAGGGCCTTGGCCCGATTCCTTACGCAAAGACCCCACGCCCCGGCAAGGTCAGAGTCGCAGGGGAGCCTGGACGCGTCTTCTCAGAGCACTGTCCACCCCTTGAGCGGCCCGTCCTCCAGGACGGTGTGACGGAAGGCGCAGACTAACGGCCTGGACCTCCACGTTGCACAGACTCGAGTCCTCGGCGGCACTGAGCCACAGCTCCATCTTCCCCATTCGACTCTCTCGCGACCCTAGGGAAGCCAGTGGGGTGACTCCTCCATTTTCATGATCAACATGCATTGCAAAGCAAAACCGTTGTGGGATCTGCACCCTCTACACCCCTCAAGTTCCCAGCGGAAGACGCCGCCGGCCACGTCCCAGAGGGGGCGGCCGCCCCGCTCCTCAGCCGCCCCGGGAAGCCGTGCGCCCCTCTCCGACGCCGTCAACGGCACCCCTCCTCTGCAACGTGCCCCCAGCTGGATGGAAGGTCAAGACAGACGGACGGTCAACACAGCTGGTGCGTGACGCCCTGCGTGGGCCGGGGCGCCCGACGGGTGGGCGGGGGTGCCTGGCGGCTTGCTCGCCCCCGCCACAGAAGGACAATGGGAAGATTACGGCTACAGGGGGCACTGTCCTGCAGGCCACCAGCACGTGAACGCCTCCAAACGCCCAGGAAAGGGTTTCTGGGGTTCCCTGACCAGCCTCCTTGGATGACCGACTGGAGCTAATTGATCCTACTTCTATCCAAGGGAAAGCAAATCTAGGCCTTTACTTGATATTTCAGTTAAGTGTTTTGATGTTGGGACGACAGGTGAGGTGACGAGCAGGCAGCCTCCGAACGCGGATTTAGGCAGCGCGGTGTTGACTGACGCCCAGGCCAGGTGGGCTTCTGCACTTCTACGTCGTGCTGGATTTGGGAAATTATTTTGAAGAGTCATCAAAACCCCAGAGAGAGAGGACGGAGTGACTAATGATTCAGGAAGCGGGACGCAGGCTGTGCCCGGACACCTGCGGTCGTCCAAGAACTGACCCCATGGCTGCCCTGGTCCTCTCCCACCCTGGGGACCGGACCCCGACCCCTCTCAGACCTTGCTCTTCAGGCAGGAGCCGAGCCCACCCCAGCTCCAGAAACACGTCCTGGGGCCGACCATCCTGCGGCCTGGCGCCCAGCGGCACGGGCACCCCTCCGGGCCCAGCGACAGGCCGGGTGACCGCACTGCGACGCTGCTGGTCCAGGCGGCGGGGCTGTCTGCCAAGTGCAGGCAGCCGCTTACTGGCCGAGCAAAGCTGCTTACGGGCTCTGCTCTCCCTGGCCGTGAGCTGCCGTCCCCACGCTGTGGCTGACGCACTGGCCCCAAGTCGCAAATGGAGCTGACCACATCCCCACGCCTACCTGGTGTGCAGGTAGACTCACCACAGGTTAATGAGTCCTGGGCCAATCCCCATTCCCGCCTAATTCAGAGAGGAGCAGTCACCTAGGGTGTCTGCCCAGTGGGGACCAGCCAACATCTGGGCGCGGCAGGCCCCAGACCCGCATGGCTGCGTGCACGTGGGGCCTGACCGGTGCTCCTCTGAGTGACATCCTACCCGGCGAGTGACCGTGACCCTCCCGCAGCACACCGCCGGGCACGACACCTGTGCAACGAGAGTCACCGCCTCTCCGGGGGGGGGGGGAAGAGGGGGAGGGGCGTTCCCGCCACCGAGGAAGCTGGGCTCAGGGAGGGCGGCCAGCCGGGGGCTCAGCTGGCCACCACACCTGCCCGGTGCAGGAACCTGCTGTGCCCTCCACACTCTCCGGAGACACTGGGGTGCCGTCGCCCATTCTAACAGGGACTGGCACTCGGGTTCCAGACCCCGAGCCTGTGCTCCGGGCTCCTTCCCGGCCTGGGATCCTGTGCCCCCTGCCCCCCAAGTGCACTGGGTCAATGGCTGACCTTCTCGGAGACCCGGCTCACTGAGATTCCGCCTCCTCGTTCCATCAGGTCCTGGGGGAGGAGCGTTTCAAACTCCAGCTACGACACCGGTTTCTCTGCTCATCTCTCCTCTCGGTTGTGCAAATTTTTGCTTCACGTAGTCTGAAGCTTTGCAACTGAATGCCGACAGCCTCAGAGGGGACTGAAGTGTGGAGATGACCCCATGACCCCCGTCAGAGGGCAGAGATGCAGGCTCTGGACAAAGAGCTCATCGGCCTTTCTTCCCTCAAGAGCTGCCTCCTTTCGCTGTCGCGAAATAGCCCGTCACTTCCACCTTCCCCTGGGACTTGGGCCCCCTAAGTGTGCAGAGGGGAGAGTCTAATTGTGGGGGGCGGGGTGGCTGCTCTGCCTCAAAAGACCGTGGTGGATGAGAAAGTCGCCTCCATTTCTGACGGTCCCGCGACGACTTAGACTCCTCGAGCATCCTCCTTCCCTCACGAACGCTGAGTTAACCATGTCAGAGGATGCGCTGACGTGTGTTTAATAACATCGAGATGGCTTTTTAAGGAATCAAAGCCAAATGTTTCTAAAAGAGAGACTCTTCCTCTGATGGTAAACAATGGATGCTATTTTGACACTTCGGTGTCTGCATGTCGCAGAGAGAACCAGACAGCACTGGACCTTGCTAGAGGTCTAAGAAACTGGCCGCTCCGCCCGCAGCCACGGTGCCGAAGTCGCCAAGAACGATGATGCGCATGGAGGTGACGCGGTGAACACTCTGCGCTGCCGATGGGGCCGGAGCCTTTACCATGCACAGCCCGCACCCCCCGACCCGCCGGCCCAGATAGCAAGGGTCTCTAAAGTTTATCTTCCCTGTCTGCGGTGCAAAGATGAAAAGAGGGAAGAAAGGAAGAGGGAGGGAGGGAGAGACGGAGGGAGGGAGGGAGAGAGGGAGGAAGGAGAAAAATAAAAGGAAACAACACAAACACTAACAAAAGAGGACCAATTAAGCCAATTATGCCCATGCTACGAAATGTCGTGTGGCTGTTAAGAAGGAAAAACTTTTATACGCTGGGATATGTCAAAATCTGCAATGCACACCGACTAACCCCATGCGCCCCTGTGGGGCGCTGTTCGGGGACCACGTGACCTGGGGGAAGGATGCTGGGAGCCAGCACCTGGCCTTGCTGGCAGCATGTGGGGAAGAAGCAGAGAAAGCCACCTGCATTCCATGAGGACACTAGGGAACAACCGGGCATGCACACGCCGTTCCCGGGGCGTAGACCCTCACGCACAGTCCTTGAAACCAGTGCCGGCCTCACGTGCCACAGTCAGTGCTTCTGTAAATCGATTCCCACTTCATAGGGTTTTACTTAAGAACTTAAATGCATATTTTTAAAAGAAGTTTTCTGTATCATTAATGAAAAATCAGAAATTACTTGCCACAAACGAAAAATAACTTAAAACTAACACGCGGGCAGCCCTCACGTGGCAAGTTTCCACTGCACACGGGTTTTGGTCACCACGTTTACGTGAATGACACCCAGCGCCCCTGCAGCTCGGCCCGCCGTCACCACGGCGACCTGCTGCCTGGAAGGGCGCGAAGAACAAACTTCTGGCTGGTCCCTCGGATGTGCGCTCTCGGCCCACAGACGGCTGCGTGAACAGCCAGCTGCGGCTCGGGACGGGGACCAGGACGCGCAGCCGCGCCCCTGCGGGGCGGTTCGCACTCAGGCAGCAGAGCGTGTGACTGTGCCGCCCCTCGTCACCCAGCCGTAAAGCCGCCTGCCGAAGGCGGGTAACCGGAAGATGGAAGCGGCCGGCAAAGACGTGGAGAGGGTCCGCGCGGGAAGCGAAGGGGAAGCGCAGCATGAGTGCGTCACGGAGGAACCCGCCGCCCCAGCCCCGTTCACACGGACGACGGCCACGCGGCCGGAGGGGCTCGCCCCCGACGCGCGCATCAGCACGAATCAGCACGGCGGCCGAACCGAAGCCACCGAGCTGGCCCCGAGGAGACGGCTCCAGACGCGTTCACGGGGTCAGTTCCTGGCGCTATTTCACAATGCCGAGAAGGCGAAGGGAGAAACGCCAGACGCCGACTCGACGCTCTGCGCGTGCGTCGCCCGGCAGACGCGGGAAGCCCCGGGCTGCAGTGCGTGCGCCCCGAGTTGTCCCCGCTCATGCTGGATTCCTGTCCTGCACGTTATAACTGACAGGGAGAGCGTTCTCACGGTCTGACAACACGTTTTCGAGGCCGCAGAGGCGTGGCTTTTCTGCTGACTACTGAGACGGCTTTGCGGCTTCAGCGTGCAGGGTCACGGCCGCCCTCGCGGCCCGCGAAGCCGGGCCTCCCTGCAACTATCACGAAGCGCCGCTCGTAAATCACAGCTGAAGCTGTCGCCCGTCCAGGGGTTTGGCGCGAGGCCCGCTCGGTTCTCTAGTAACGACAGAGATTAGCAGATGTCAGAGGTGGGAACACAGCGGCATCCGAGTGAGCGGAGGACGCAACGTCCCAGCGGTGCGGACGAGGGAGCCCGGGGACCTGCAGCCCAGGGTGGGGACCGCCGTTCACAGCGATACACTGTGTCGTGACATTGCCTAACTGGGCAGAGTTTACGCGTTCTCTGCACGCACACACGTGCACACACGTGCACACGCGCACACACGAAACACAGCACCTACGTGAAGCAATCGCTAACTTGCTCGACTGGTAACCGCTTCACAGTGCAGATGTCTGTAAACACATCACCTTACGCACCCGAAATACAGACAGCTTCCATTTGCAAATTATACCCCAATAAAGCTGAAACTACATCTTTAAATAAATAAATAATAAATATAATAAAAACTTTAAACATTTTTCTAAAGATGCTGAACTGAAATCAGACGCTGGCCTCTCAGACACTGAGAGCAGCAGCCGCTGCGGGAACCTGGTCGCCACAGCATGATAATAAGCCCGCAGCCCGCCCGCCCTGCCGGCTCCCGCCCTGTCGGCAGGCAGGGGACCCGTGTTGATCACGGCCCATACTGCCGGTGGTGTGGCTGGGGAGGCCGGGATTTTGATTTTGCCCTGTGTTGTTTTAAAATTTTATAATGAACATGCATGCTTTGAAATAGAAACAAGAAAGCCTTTCAAGAACAGGAAGTCACACACAGGCGTCCGCCTCGGGCCTCAGGCAGCAGTGCTGTTGGTTGAGGGAGGCGACACCTTTCCAAGCCGCCAGGTGCCAGGTGCTGTGCTGAGCGCAGGGCGGGGCTTCAGGAGGGAGCCCCAGTTCTCACACCTGGGGACACGGGAAGCCCAGGCGAGCAAAGGGCTTGATGAGCAGTCACCTGGGGAGAGGCTGCGCCAGGGCAGTGTTCGGGGAGCCTTCTGGGGGAGGGGTGCACAGGGCCAGGGCGGCCACAGCTGGTCTGTGAGCGCCATCTAGTGGCACCCCGGGACTGTCGCCGTGAGCCCCTCGTCAGAAAAGCAAGCTGGATGGGGAGCCCGTGGGAAACGCCGTCTTGGCGGGACCAGGGCCGCTTAGAGGGAGGTGTGCGGGCGGCGGGCGCAGTGCTGGGCGGGGCACAGGTGCTTGTGGGGGCCTGGCCGGCGCTCCCCGCGGGACACACACCGTCCACGACCGCTTTCGGCTGCTCCGGACCCAGGACCCGGCTCTTGGAACAACACTTCGCTGTCTCTCGCGGAGAGACCCTAACAACCGCGTTGGGTCCGTCGCAGACGCCCAGGCCAAGTGCCACGCTCCTGCAGGCGGGAGAAGGGCCATGGCCTGCTGGAGGGGCGTGCGGGTCCGGCTTCCGCAGGAAGCCCTGGCAGAGACCCTGGAGCGCGCTCCTGTCCCGGTCCGGGGTGCCCCGTCCACGCTGTGTGGTCATCATGCGGGGCGGTGGTCTCGCTGCAGGTGGCGGATGCGTGGACCTCGCTGGCACCGTCCGGACCTCGCTGGCAAGGCCGCGGCATGCGAGCCGCCGCTCCCGCTTCCTGCGCCCGCAGTGGGTTGACGAGTGACTCCCAAGTTCATGGCCACTGGACCCTCAGAACGTGATCTTACTCGTAAAGATCTCGGCCCGCGTAACTAGCTAACATGAGGCCACAGTGGACAGGACAGGTTCTAAGTCCGATGACTGGCGACCTTGTGAGGCGAGGACGTGGAGGCAGACACACACAGCCCCACGGTGACAGGGGGCGCAGAGCGGAGCGATGTGGCCACGCACGGAGGAAGTGGGGAGCCCCCGGGAGCCGCGAGGGGCAGAGCGGCCCAGGAGCCCCTGAGGGACGCGGCCAGGCCAGCGGCTCCACGGCGGAACCCCGCCCCAGCCCCGCGGGGGGATCGGCTCCCGGTGCCGTACGCCATCTGGCAGGCGGGACACGCGTGGCAACCCCGGGGAACTGGAATGGCACCCAGAGCAGACCGCGGCCCGGTCACCATCCCCAGGGCTCCTGCCCGCTGCCATTGGGCACGCGCAATAAAACCCACTTTCTACCCCCAAAGCAGATGGAGCTTTACACAAGGCACCTCCGTAGTAGCCAGAGGGAGCGAGGGAGGGAGGAAGAGAGAAGTGGAAACTACCTAAATATCCCACGGCAGGTAAAAATTTTAAAACAAAAAAAATAAAATAAACACTATGGACTGGCGTGCTGCAGAATCACAGAGCCGTTTTTTCTCTGTTTCGTGGCTGAGGCGGCTCTATGTGAGCGTGAAAAAGCCTCCAGGACACCGGTGACCGTGACGCCTGTGCACGCGACACAGGGCGCCTCATTTACAACACAGCCACGCCCTGCGTTTCCCACGGCCACGTCCGGGTGAACGGATGCACGGTGAACAAGACAACGCGATGAATGGGCCCGCCCCTGTGAGGTGTGGGGGGCGGTGCGGGGGGAGGGGTGCGTTCCAGCTCTGGGGACCCCAGACTGTGTTTTCGGACATCTCCAACGCAAGGCGGCACCAGCCTGGAGGGCTCCCTGAAGCACCCGCGCTTACGACCCCCCAAAGCCAGGACAGACGCCGCGGGGCCCGGGGGACACCTGCTGGAGCCGCCTGGGGTGAGGCTCAGGGCTGGGTGCCGGCTGGGGGTTCCCAGCCACGGGCGACCTGCGACAGAGGAGGAGGAGGGAGACGCGCTCTGCGACGGGAAGCAGGGGCGTCACGAGGCTGGGTGCCCGGTGGGTTTGGGGTACAGGAAACAAGGGCCTCCAGGAGCCCCGGCGTTCCCACGTGACAGCGGAGTGAACCACGGGCGCTGGGCCAGCAGCCTGCACGCTCACGGCGGCGGGCGGTGGGGAGCCCGCGCACAGGCCAGTCCCACGGGGCTTCGCCTGCGGGGAGCAGAGCCAGCTTCCCGGACCGGGAGCGGGGACAAAGGGAAGGACACCTTTCAGGGTGTGGCTCCCCACCTCCAGGCTGCCCCTCCCGGGCTCCGCCTGATACGGTGCCCTCTGCGCTACAGGCCCTCGTCACCGGCGGGCCCTGCGACCCGGCGACCTGGACACAGGGCCTTCCGTCCTCGGCTGTGGCCACCACCGTCCTGTGTGTGCACCGTCTCCATCCTGGGCAGTTCCCGCCACCCTGGGCCGGATTCGCAACGGGGAAACTGAGCCAGCGGACAGGTGCGCTGCAGGCCAAGGCCAGGGGCAGGACGCGAGTCTGCGTTCTGACCACTGCCTGGCCTGACGCTGAGCGCCCTCGGGTTTCTGAGTTTGCCGTCGCTCCCAGACTCTGCTGCTCGTGCAGCAGGGACCAGGAAACCTGCGTCATCGCCAGAGTAAAGAAGGGGTCCCAGCTCCCCGCCCGGCCCGAGTCCCCGAGAGACACGGGCCCGGCTCCCCGGGGAGACAAGCAGCCGCCACGGTCCTGGGGGCACCGCTGGAGGCGGGGCGTGCTCCCGCTCCCGAGGCCACACGCCCTCACGCCACCCTTCCTCCCCCCCTCTCGGTGCCCCCCTTGCCGTCCGCGTCCCAGGCCCCTGGCCTTCTCCGAGCTCCTGAGACGCGCCAACCCGAACTCTGCGGGAAGATGCAGGCGGCTCCCCCGCCTGGGACGCGCTCCCCCCGCCTGGCGCGCACCCCTCCTTCCACGGCTGGCTCCGCCTCCTCGTTGCTCAGAGCCAAGGCCGGGTCCTCACCGAGACGAGCGAGCTCTGCCCTCCCCGCCCCGTCGCCCGGCCCTGTGCCGCGTGAGTCTCCCCTCGGCGCCCCCGCCCCCGCCGTGACGGCCTGTGCTTGTTACCGTGGGAGCCGGGCTGCCACGCGGCTCCTCCACGCCGCTCACCAGAGCACAGAGGGGGCACGCAGAGGTCGCCGGAGACGAAGAGGCATTTGTGCCCGGGCCCGCTGTGAGGTCTCGGGCCGACACGGCGGTGAAGGGGTCCGAGTCACACCGGCCGACCCCTTGGCTGACCCCTCGGCTGAGCCCGTGTGCCCAGCGGCCCAGAAACTCGCCGAGGCAGTCACTGTCGGAGTCCAGCCTCGGTGAAGGAGGACGTGTCTTTCATCACCTGGGCGTTTTTGTTTTAAGAGCTGGACTGACGGTGGCCACGGCCTAAGCTCCAAGCCGCCCACGGAACAAAGCTCAGAGCCCGATGCAGAGAAGGACGGGGACAAGGACACGCGGAGGGACGAGGATGCGGGACTCAGGCGGGGAGGAGGGGAGGGGGAAGGGGCAGCAGCGACCGCGTCTAAATCAGAGTGTGATGACGACACGGAGTGTGGCGATGAGCCCTGGGCGAGACGCCCCTCCTGGGAGACCGCCCTTTCCCAAGGTGCAGGTTCTGGAGTTTCCGACCATCCGTGCTGCTCTGCTGGGCGTGGAGCTGTGAGACACAAATGCTTTCCGAGGCCCGGAGGCGTCCCTCCAGATGGGCACTGACCCCCTCTCCCTTTCCATCACCAGAAAGTGAGGGATCCACCAGAGGGTGTGTGCTAAGTAGCTGGCCAGCTGGCTGGCCGGCTGGACCGGTGGACAGAGGGGCATGACAGAGGGACACGGACGGGCACGTCGCAGCCACCCAGCCCTCTGCAAGCTCCCCGCCCGGACTCCTGCGTCGGCTCCCACGCCTGGGGCCTCCCCCTGTTCTACCAGGCGTCCCCCCAGAGCTGCACACGGCCCTGTGCAAGGAGAGGCTGGTTTGCTCCCCGGGAGGTGTGGGCATCACCCCGCCCTGCTCGGGGCCACACAGCTCAGCAGCGAAGCTCTAAGCCTGAGGCTGGGCCGAGTCTCCAGACAGCAGGGTGGAGCCCGCATCTTGTCTCTGTGCAAGAAATCGAGTGCCCCCCGCCTAGGCAGACGTGTCCAGGGTCACTGAGGGGGCGGGCGAGTCCCTCAGAGGCCGTCCACTGTGAGCGCAGTGGGCACAGCCCCCCACGGGCCAGCCTTCAGCAGTTACGGGGTCAGAAAGCAGCTGAAATGACAGATTAAGTAAACTACCAACTTGGTCCCACTGCAAACTAGGCTAACGAATGACTCAGAGCCCCTGGAGGCACTTCAGAGCCACGTGCCACAGCGTCCGAGAGTCACAGCGTCCCTGGGCACTGTCCGGCCAATGGGAATTAAAACCAGGTGCAAGACAACACGCATCGGATGTGCGGCAGCGGCAGGCGCGGGGAACGCCGCGTGTCTGCTGAGCGCTGCGAGCCGCCGGAGGGGACGTGCGCCACTTCCCCGGGCCCGCAATCCTCACCATCGCGAGGGGCACGATGCCCACGAAGCTCGTCTGGCTGACAAAGATCTCGGCGGTCACCGGCTCGCTCGCGGAAGCCTCCGCTGGGTACTCCACCTGCCACGTGACCTGCTGGGCCCCAGCCAGGCCGCTGCTGTTGTCCACGCTGAAGTCCACTTGTAAGATCTCAGAGAGAGAGCCGTTCGCTCTGGAAAACAAAACACACGTTAAAGCTTAGAACCTGAGGCTCCACAACGCGGTTCGTGGCCACATTCTTCCTGGGCAGCCAGAAGAATGGCTGCCCAGGTCAGCGAGTCCCACGGCAGTGTGCGCCGAGCCCAGCTCACAGGCTGCCCCTGGCAGATGGCATGGCCGGGCCACCCCCAGGGTCCGTGCAGGGCAGGCCGGGCAGCGCCTCAGCTCCGTGCATGGCGTGTGCAGCGGCCTGTGCCCACACGTGCCCACGTCACCACCCACGCATCACGCACAGCAAGTGTCCCTGGCCCCTCATCTGGCTTCAGCCCCATGAGGCACATCCTGGCTCCCGCTCTTCCTGCTTCTACTGAGCTGTATGGTAACGGCCAGTGGCACCAACTCTCTGAGCCTCAGGATTGGGGCAGGACAGTGGTGACCTCACGGTCACCGGGAAACTAAGAACAGGAAAGGCCTTCACAGACTGCACGATTCACAACACGGCTTCTGAGCGACATAGTAACGTGTAATCACTCCTTCACGTCCTCAGCCTGAAATGGGACGTGATGTAATGAAAGAAAATGCCTTCATCCGTGGAGTGACGGCTTTGCATGTGCGTTTGGAGGAGGGGGAGGAGACGGATGAGGCACTCGGAAGTGAAAGGACAAGCGTCATTCTCAGTAGTTTTATAAACAGGAGCCGCTCGTCATTGGCGGAGACTCGTAAACTGGAGGCTGTCACATCGACAGAAAGTTACGAGACAGGAGTTAAAATGAAAAGCCATCCACACGGGACGGGAGAATGACCCCTGTGAGGGGAGCCTGTTTCCGCCCTGAACCCAGCTCTACCCGGGTCCATGATGTGACAGCAAAGTGACCGACTCGCCGCTCCCGCCTGCGTCACACCAGCCCAGCCCAGCCCTGTACTGCCGATGGGCCAGCCTGGCCCAGCACGGGCTCGGGGTCCGGGCAGAGGCTGCAGTTCGAGCCTCGACTCTCAGCCTGTGAGGTAAGAGTTTTGGAAAGGAACCTGCAGACCGCAGCCTGCCCTGCTGCCACCCCCAGCACCACGGACAGCTCCTCCCACGGACACCCCGGCTGCGCCTCCGACCACGGACATTCCCTCCCACGGAAGACCACCACCGCAGCCCACCTTCCACGTGCCAGAGGCGACAGACGGAGCAACGTGTTGACTAGCCCACTGACCTTCCTGACGAGGATCCCTACTCAGAACAGAACCGCACTGGACTCCATACAGAACCGGCCACGTCCGGCCTTTCTCCTGCTTAGCGGAGGCTTCGGGAAACTTTCCGACGCCGTCCTGCCGAGTGGTGCAGTAACCACTCGCCACGGTGGCCGTTTGCATTCAAATGAAACTAACTTTCAAAAACCAAATTTAAAATTCAGTTCCTCAGTCATACCGGCCTCATTTCAAGGGCTCGACAGCCTCACGCTGGGCAGAGCAGACAGAACTGCTGACCAGCCTTGTGTCCTATCAGCTCGGGTCTTCGGCTGACCTTTGGGTGAAGATCCGGTGAGACAAGAAAAGGCGTGGAAGGCCCCCCCGCCCCCCGCTACCAGCATTTCAGCTGCTGGGCCGGCGCTCTGGGCTGGGGGTACGGCAGAAGCCAGACTCGGGACGAGAGGGCAGGGTCTCTGCGAAAGGCCAGGCCCTCTAAAGGGCAGGCTTTGCCATTTCCTCTCGGACCTTCCAAGCTGTGCAAAGGACCCCCTCTGGGAAGTCGCCCAAGTCCAGCTACGACAGGAAGAACCATCAAGCCCGAGTGACTTTTTATGCGTTTTTAAACATTTCCCTCAAAGCAGAGGAAGGGTCTTCTAGGCAGCTGGCATGCTTGCGAATGAAGCCATTTCCCTAGAATAACTATTCATTTTATCTGTTTCTGACCAGTTCTTGACTGGCCTGGCCAATTTAGAGGTGCTTCATGATTCTCGCAATTTAATGGTGACCAGCTGCCTCTGAGGAGTCAGGACTGGTGTTCCGGCCATGAGTTAGTCATCAGACACTTGCCCCTGGGTAGAGAAGGGCGTGTGCGTGTGCGTGTGCGTGCGTGCTTTGGAAGGGGTCAGGCAGCACTGCTTAGCTGTTTCTCCCCTTAAACTAGAGCACAGACCCTCCCCCTCAAAGGGCCTGCTGCCCCGAAGCCCTGCTCCCCATGGAGGCCCGTCCTTAAATAACAGTGAAGCCTCCTCCCTGGGCCCCTGACATGGGGCCAAGATGGCTGAGGTGTGGGCCGAGGAGAGGCCTTGGGGACCAACCCAGCAGCTCGTCCCCAGGAGCCACCTCCAGCCACGTTTCAGCACATCACATATGGTGACAATAATGGTTTTGCAGGTGAGGACGAGAGGGAGGAGGGAGGGAAGGAGAGAGAAGTTCAAAAGCTTGAACTTTTCTCCATGAGTTGTGCCATTGACGTAGACTATTTTTCTCCCCACGAACTTCGCGATGGTTCTGAGCTACCAGGTTGAGAGGCTGAAACTTTCCCCCTGTGAATATTTTTTCCAGAAACAGAGAGAGAGAGAGATGCTGCCTCTGGTCTCAGGGCCTCTGTTTTGTCTTCATGAGCCTTTTTCCTGGGCATTATTCTAAAAGACGACTGAAAAGCAAGGCCAATATCGAACGCCGATCACAGTGAGCACACGCCCCAGGTCAGACCTCGCTGGCTGTGCACAGCGAGTGTGCGAGGCTGAACCCTGCTGTGCCCTCCAGGCCATCGGCCCGGGAGGACAAAGATGTCCCTGTCTTGCTGCTGCTCTGACTGTAGCGGCCGCCAGGCTGGAGGAACGGCAGAAGGCAGGAGTCCAACACGGATTGTTTAAGTCACTGAACCTACTTCGAAGGCTCAGCGGGACACCCTGTAAAATCCTGGGGCTGTCGTCTGCTTTTTCTGGAGACAAAGTACTGGTCAGCTGAAGTCTGTGCCATATTCCTCCACCTGGGGTAAGTATATTTGTACACTCTCTGCTTTGAGAAGACATGGCTGTCTTACTACTGGAAGGAAATTTTCTTGCTGCTTAAAGACTTTGATTTTAGAGCAGTTTTAGGATCACAGATTTCCCATACACCCCACATACACAGCCCCGCCACTATCCACACCCCACCGGGCGGGACGTTTGTTACGACCGACGACCCTGCACAGATGCGTCATCATCCCCGGGGTCCACAGCTTCCATCGGGGCCCCTCGGTGTCGTGCGTTCTGTGGGTCTGGACAACTGTGTGATGACACGTGTCCATCATCATGGTCTCACTCAGACTATGTTCACGGCCCTATACACTAGCAATAAATAATTCCAAAATAAAAATTTTTTTAAAAATCCATTTACAATGGCATCAAGAAAAATAAAATACTTAGGAATAAATTTAACAAAAGTTCAAGACTTATATGCATAGAACTACAAAACATTGTTGAAAGAAATTTTAAAAGACCTAAATAAATGAAGACTTCCGTGTTCATGGATTAGAAGACAGTGTTAAGATGGCAATATTCCTAAAACTGATCCACAGGTTTGACAAAATCCCATCAAAACCCTAGGGGCCTTTTACACATACATTAACCACCTGATCCTCAAATCCATGTGATAATTCAAGGGACCCAGAATAGCCAAAACTACCTTTGAAAAGAAAAACGAAATTGGCAAATTCGCATTTCCCGACTTCCATACTTACTCCGAAGCTACAGCAGTCAAAGCGGTGAGGTACTAGCATAAGACCAGACGCACAAATCAGTGGAACAGAACTGAGAGTCCAGAATTCAGCCCCTACATTTGTGATCAACCGATTTTCAACGAGGACGCCAAGACGACGGGACAGCCACGGAGAAAGAACAACTGTGGAACCCCACGCCGCGCCCTGCACAAACGTGAACACAAAGTGGATCAAAGACCTAAGCGTGCGCGCTCGAGAAGAACGTGGGCGACCACCTCCGTGACCCTGGTGTCGGCGACACTCTCTCAGACACGGCGTCAGAAGCACAAGCGCACACACACACACACACACAGACACACACACACACACACACACACACACACACACACACACACACACACAGAAAGCACGCCGGGCTGCGTCAAGAGTCAAAGCTTTGGTGCTTCTAAGGAAACAATTAAATGAAAAGGCAGCCCGCAGAGGGGGAGGAAAGACCTGTGATGAACGATGAGTGTCCAG
Organism: Eonycteris spelaea; assembly: GCA_003508835.1. Classification (NCBI taxonomy): domain Eukaryota; kingdom Metazoa; phylum Chordata; class Mammalia; order Chiroptera; family Pteropodidae; genus Eonycteris; species Eonycteris spelaea. Next base: position 9,937,164 of record PUFA01000042.1, on the reverse strand, counting down.
AACGTATAAAGAACTTTTACAACTCAACAATTAAAAAAAAATTATAATCGGGCAAAGTATTTGAATAGACGTGTCTCCAAAGAAGTTACGCCAATGGCAAATTTGTACAAAATTATGCTCGGATTCATTACTCATTTAGAAAATGCAAATCTAAACCATGAGATGTCACTTCAAAATATTGGGATGGTTATAATAAAATAATAATAATAATAACAGACAGACCAAAATACGTAGTCAAGAATATGAAGAAATCGTAGCCCTCATGTAACGCTGGTGAAAATGTAGAACAGTGTAGTTGATTTGGAAAACAGTTTGGTTAAAAATTGAACAGTATTACCATGTGACCCAGAAATGTCACTTCTAGGTACGTACTCAAGAGAAAAGGGAACGCAGTTCCATAAAAAGTTGTGCACAAATGTTTATAGCAACTTTCCGTATAGCAGCTGAAAAGTCAAAACATCCCAACTGTCCATCAACTGAAGAACCAATAAATAAAATGCATTATTCCTACACAACAGGATATTATTTGGCGATGAAAAATGAAAATACTGCTACATGGATGGATCTTGAAAGCATTATTGGCAAAAACAGTCAGTCACAAAAGACCATGTAACACACAAGTCCATTTATGTGGACGCCCAGAGTAGGCAAATTCAGAAAGGCAGGAAGCAGATTAGTGGTCGCTGAGGCCTGGGGGGTGGTGACCGACTGCCCATTGGGTACAGTGGGGACAATGCCACCGCTTTATAAATATACTAAAACCCACTGAACTGTACACTCAAAGAGGACAAACTGTATAACTCGACTTTTTAAGGAAAAAAGCAATGAGGAGAAAAATCAAATTACAAAGGATACACATGGTATGATACTCTGTACAAAAACGGTAAACGCTTGTGTGACCATATTCCGTAATGTCAACGTTAAAACTACGGAAACGTGCATGGTGCAGGTACCACTTACCTTCCCCACAGAGGCGGGGAGGGAATGGAGTCAGCAAGAGGCACGTGAGGCCTCCGGTTACATCTGCAATGGTTATTTTTAATTTGAAGATGATAAAGCCAAACGATGAGAGTTAGCAAAGCTGGAGTGCAGAAATGAGTGTGTGTTATATTTTCCATATTTTTTTTCTAAACGAGAAGTGTTTTCCTTCAAAACAGAAGGCTACTATCGCTCACTCCCTCCTGTTTGCTTTGCTCTCCTTTTGTTGAAATCTCAATCGCATTTTTCTGCCATAAACACTCTACGAAGCTCTCCGTCTGACTCCTAATGAGTCAGCCGGCTCACTGCCCACTTCCCAACTGTGGAAAAACGGTATCATCCTCCTCTTTTTCCGTTTTTAAATATTTTACGGCACCTTGCAGACGGGCACGGGTGACCTTATTTTTGCTTACCGACATTTTCCCAGAGCCAAAGACAATAAATCTTGCTAACGAGCGAGCGCGGGCCCCTGTGCTTCCCACTGCCCGGCCTGGGGCCGTTCCTCACGCTAACAACCCGGCCCCCTTCCAGCCCGTCTGATTTTATGGGCATCACCATGACGAGCCGGAGACAGCGAAGACAATCACCACCGTTAACTTCCCTTCCCTCGGCCTCGGTCTTGCTGGCAACGGCCCAGAAGCCCTGGCAGGAAATGGCGCGGGCAGCGTCCGGCTCCGACGTCCCCAGCACAGTTTTCGGGGTCATCCCCCATTTCTTCCTATCGCCGACCTTGAGGAAAACTGTGATATAAAACAACGGGAACGCACTGCCACTCAGACGTCCTCAGAGGAAAGACAAGTGCCCGTGGCCACCATGAGAAACCGTTGGCGTGCACTAGCTCTGCCGGGGCTCCTGGGCGGACGCCCCGGCCGCCCCCGAGGGCAGCTGGGCCCCTGCGTTTCGATTTAGAGCATGATGGCAATTTCTGAGTAAATAATACGGTCCTGGGATTTGACACTCAAAACGTATAAAACGAGAAAACAGCGAAACGGGTTCCTTCCACGCTGCCCCCCGAGCCCTCAGCCGATCCACGGTGCGGGCGTCTTCTCCCCGACCCTCCAGGGACGGTCAGCGCGTGACCACGTGCGACCTTGGCCTCCCCGTCACACACACGGTGCGCGCTATGCGCTCTGTCCTGCCCGTGGAGCGTCTGGTCCCCACCCTGAAGGGGACAACGTCCCCCGACAGTGGCATGCTCTGGGAAGTGAGGCCAGAACCAGGCCCGGGCCCCGTGTGACCACGGGGACCAGCGAGGACAGGCCTCCGGCACGCCCGGCAGGGGCACAGTGACCAGGGCACAGGAAACCCGGCTGGGCAGGTCCCCCGGCTCCGCAGGCCCCCTGGGTGCCTCGGGCCCGAGCACAGAGCCGGGCGGGGAGGCCGAGCGTCGTGCGCCCTCGGTGTGCGTGCCCGCGCCCTTACTGAGGGGGGCTGTGCCCAGGGCACAGCAAGGGGGACGAAGGGCAGAGTCAGACACAGCAACTTCAAACCACTTTGCAAAGAGTCCACGTTGAAGCGAGACCCTCCCTCCTGCCGTGTGGACAGGGCGACCTGGCCTGGACCAGGAAGGGCCTCGCTAAACGGGGGTTCATCTGCTGCCTACGGGGCTGCCAGCCACCCCCCCACCCCAAGCGAGAGCAGCTGCCTGTGAGGCGGGGGCCCAGCGTCGCGTCCTGTGCATGCTGCCTGGCTGGGTCCCTCCAGGTGGCCGCAGAGCACTCCCGCGCCCAGCTCCCTGCAGGCTGCCCCACTCGCCAGGGGCCAGATGCCCAGCTCCCTGCAGGCGGCCCCGCTCGCCAGGGGCCAGACGCCTGCTGCAGCCAGCAGCAGCCCACTCCCAGCCCTGCGGCTGCCCAGCTGTGTGCAGGAGCAGCTTCCCCACAAGGGCAGGTACCTGTGTCTCAGCCGAGGGGACCGTCCCCGTTAGCCGGCCAGCACTGGTCAGGCCCGAGATGAGTTGTCAGCAGATCAGAAGAATGCCGCACTCGCCCGGAGCGGACGCAGAGACCACAGCCGGCCGGGGGACGAACTCGGGAGTCCCGGGCCTCATCGGGGCGGCGAGAAGGTGCAAGAACCACACGCCTGCTTCGCTCCCGAATCCCAGATCCTCATACCCAGCTGCTCATCCAGGAGCCCCAGCGAGGTGCCCACGGCAGCCACCTCAACCATGACACCGACCTTCCGCTCCTCCCCAAGACCACCGCCCCCGCGGCCCCCTCCGCTTCTCCTCTGTCCCGTCAGGACAGATGTCAGGTGTTTCCATGGCCCTGCTCAGACCCTGGGGGATTCTCAGCTCGTTCACGTGAAAGCCAAAGTCCTCACAAAGATCCGCGGGGCCCCACAGGACCGCCGCCATGCCCCCATGCGCCCCCTCAGTGCCTTCGCTGCCACCATCCCCCGGCCTCTGCACTGGCCCCTCCCGGGCTCTCCCACACCGGGCTCGACCCTGCCCCAGACCCTCGCACTGGTGCCCCATCCACCTGGGCCGCCCCCACCTCGACAGCCCCCCCTCACCCTCCCCCCAGGACCTGCCTGAAACGCTGTCTCCACACGAGGTCCCCTCCGATGCCCTGCTGGAAGGCCCGTCTCCCGCCCTGCAGCCCCGACACCGCGGCGCGTCCCCGCGTGTATTTCTTGCCTCTTCGACGGGCTGGCTGAAGGTGACAGGGGCTGGGATGCTCCCTCCTGTCCCCTGCACGACCTTCAACCTTCGACGCCCAGCGCGGTGCCTGGTTGCGGGAGGCGCTGCGTGACCGCGTCCGGGCCTCAGGCCCCGCCACAGCGTCATGGCCCTGGCTTCCTCCGTGTGACGTGCTGGTCACACTGCAGTCCGTGCCACCAGCCCTCTGCCCACTCCCTCCCGACGTGGACCCTGGTCTCCGCCCCGACGGCCCCGGAGAACACCCGGCTGCCCCAGGTCCCGCCCCTTGCCCAGCCGCCAGTCAGTCACGGGGGGCGGTGACTCAGCTCGCTCCCGATAGCCCGTAAGGGGCCGTTGTTGCTTTCCATCCAGAGTTCAAACTCGTCACCTGTGGCAGGGTTAGCGCGACGCCCCTCCTCCGCCATTACTGTCTGCGACTCACAAACGCTAATTTTTTTTCAGTTGTGCTAAGAACACGTAACATGAGATCCGCCCTCGGAACGGGTTTTAAGCGCCGGGACCTCGCGGAGGCTACAGGTGCCACACGCTGCAGCGAGTCTGCGTGTGTTCACCCGGCATCCGGTGCCAACGCCCTGAAGCCGGGCACCGTTACGATGAACTCGACAGTAAGTCAGGACGGCGAAGACCACTTTCCCAAGGCATGTCGCAAACGATGATCTTTCTCCACCTTCTCGAAGGTGGTAAAAATCCACCTTGATTCTGCTGCTCCCAAGCTCAGGGCATCTCCAAACCACCGGGAACTATTCCAATAGCACAAGAGCAGACGAACGAACAAACAAAAATTAAAGGCACAGACAGACAGACACCTGGGTTATTCAAAAACAAACCCAAACAGAATCTCTAGCCTCACTGACCTTGAAATTAAGGAGAGCTAGGGCAAGCCCACAAGGACATGCTGAACGTCTTCTGGGTCAGAAATCAGCCTGGAACTCGCCACCTTCCGCGTACCTTGCGGCTTTGCATGACTGGCAGAAGCTCAATAGCAGTGATTTGCGGGCTCCGGCCCCAGACTGCATAAATCTCCGGAGCGAGGGGCTCGCCTTCAGAAAGCGGGACTTCTCCTGTCACCAATTAATTAAAGCCCAATGATCCCATCCCACCTCCTCCTTGGCCCATTGTATTCGGCACGACAGTCTCAAAATCTTTCTTATTGGCCAATTACTCTAGAGTAACTGGTCTTGAGTCGACCACAGTGAGAAAGGATCATACACCCCAACTCCTGACTTCTCCTTTGCTGACTGTTCCTATTTACCAAAGACAAAGGAATTTCACTCCTGAAATTCTTTACGGGCATTGAGCCTAAACCTACCCTGCCATTTTTTGATTAAGAGAGGCTAGTTTGGTGCAGGGGAGCGAGTACGAACGAGCATCATGTGTGAAACAAAAGGAAGCACTGAGAAAAAGCTGGATTTCATTTTTATGGTCTCACGAGGCTGCTCACACACCCAGTCACAGGATGCAAAATTAAGACGGCCCGGGCAGGACTCCCTGCAGGGGTGACAGGGACAGGGACGGCGTTCACACCGGATCCGAGTCCCCGCAGCCCGGACGTGTCCCGTGCACACCCCACGTCGACCTCATGTTCACGGTGGGTCGGCCCTGCCCGTGAGTCTGCAGCATGACTCCGGACGATGGCAAGGCCCGATGCGAGTCATCGCCAGGTCAGAGCCGCGGAGGAAAGAGGCCGCTAATTGGCCTGGAAGAGCAGAATGGAAGGTGACTTCTGCTCTGGGGGCTGGGCCCGGCTGCGCTAATGAGGGCCCCCGTGGCCACGCGACGGCCGCTCGGCAAGTGGACCTTTGGCTTCACGAGCGCGTCCCGCACACCCACCGCCCCTGGGGGGGGGCACAAGTGTGCTGGGAGACAGCGCAGCTCGAGGTGCCGGCGGGAGTCAGGGCCGGGGCTCAGCCCCGGATCGTGACGCGTTTGTCACGCAGCGGGACGTGCGTCAGCCAGCTCTGTCCTCGGCGGTGGGCACAGCAGCCGGGCAGCTCTCCTGGGTCTACGCCCCGAGGAAGGGAACAATTCGCAAGCAAAGCAACAAACGCGCATCTACTGAAAAAGGGGGAGTCGTCAACGACCTGCCCTGGATACTCTGGCTCCGGCTCCCCGTCTTCTGGACACAGCGGGGCCTGCGCTTCTGGCCCACCTGAGGCTGGGTGGGGCCAGGTGACCGCTTCCGGCCAACGCATTCTGAGTTTCCGTTCCACGCAAAAGTGTTTATTACTAGTGCAAATCGCTATTCACAGGGCTGCAGGCACCAACGACTTTCAAGACGGGGCACCGTGCTGGCCACCTGAGAGGGCAGGATGCGGACAGTCCCCGCTGCACCTCAGCGGGGACACCCCAGCAGGCGTGAGAAGCAGCCTTTGTTGTTTTAAGCCACTGAGATTTGGGGGTGCTTTGTTGCCATAGCAGAAACCAGCTTATCCCGACAGATGCCGAGATGATAAAATGGTGAGCGACGGGGAGCAGGATCCCCGAGATGGAGCCGTGAAAGGGGGCCCCTCTGGGAACAGGTGCGTGGAAACAGATTAGTGGGAGCAGGTTCGTGAGACGGGCACGTAAGGCTCTGACGTGATAACACGTCTGCCATGTGCACGCACACACGTCCTATACAGAGGCACGCACGCACTCACACACATGCACTCACATGCACACACACGCACACACGCAGGCACTCACACGCACACACAGGCATGGACTCACATGCACACACACGCACACACATGCACACACACAGGGGCACAAACTCACCAGAGGGGTGACGAGCAGGAGGCAGAGGGGGACTGGGTGGCTGCCCCATCTTCCGCCCGCAGACACATCCCCCAGCCTGAGAGCCAGGCACCGTGACGCAGGCCTTTTCCATGACCCCTCACGCACCCCAGAGCCCCGCTGCAAGTGTGGGTGCTCCATCCCCACGCCCCAGAGATATCACCCCATCCGGTTCTCTACTGGCATAAACTAAGGGGATGTTCCAACTGCTGAGAGCATCAGCGAAGTCAGGGGCTCCGCGCCTCCATAGTCGGGGTGGCTCCTCCCCGAGCCCGGGGGCCCCAGCGCGCCCCTCTGGGGCCAGGCACACACACGGCACGGAGCCAGGCGCCTTGGCCACTGAAGTCCCACCGCGGCCCTCTGAGACTGGGCTCCGTCATCGCCAAGCCACACATGATGCGTCACCCCAGAAACGCCGAGCGACTGGCCCACAGTGTCACAGTGAGAAGTCGTAAAACTAGAATTCAAACCAAGATCTGGCCCTTGACCAGAGCGTGCTCGTCAGAAAAGGAACTGACATCTACGCAGCCTCACTGCTCACAGCCTGCAGAAGCTCTGTGCCAATCGCCGGAGGAAAGGAGCATTCCAGTCTTCCCACGGTAAATCTCTGGAGTGACCCCGCCCCCTGACACAATTAAAACGCCATCAATGGGTTTACACAGATAAATAATAGGTCATTGATTTTTTAATATATAACTGGTAGGTTAAGTTTTAAACAGTGTCCTTCAGATAACGACATGCTATCAGGTCAGTGACAAACCCAAGACATCCTGATTGCACTACAACACAGCCAACATCCCAATTCCACAGACGTTTACAGGTGGATTCTGCCTTCCAAAGGGGCCAGGACCAGGTCAGCCCCCTCCACCCGGGACCACTCCCGCTGGCTGCCTCTCCTTTTAAATGGAAATGAGCCGGAAGTCACTGAGGGCGCTCTGCAGGACCACCGCCTCCGGACCGAAACCCAAGCACCTGCTCGACCCTCATGCTGACACAATGGCCCGTGCTTCTGCTACCTGCTAGTGTGACCGTGGACGAGTCACAGAGCCTCCGTTTTCTCAGCCGTAAATGAAAGCACTGACGCCTGACTTCTCTGACCGCTCTGAATTTATCTGTGGGTGACAGCTGAGACTCGGCAATAAGAAAGTCACGCAGACAAGCCCAGAGCAGACGAAAGGAACGGTCACATGTACAGATGCTACCTGCAAATGCACTGTTTTAGGACAAAGCCTCTCAGGACCAACATCTGCCTCCCCCACCAAATAAAAATGCTGATGGGTATATAGAAAATACATGCTGAAATGCGATAAAGCCGATCTCTTCAATTCAGGCTTGTGCCCAATACCAACATCTTCATAGGCAACTGGGCTGTCATCTACGACTAAGGAGGGGTTTCTCCCTTCTCTTCTGATTGGCCACTTAGGTTTCTCTGTGAAATGGAGCATCTCAAATGTACCGGCTAACCCAGCCAGCTGTCCAGCGGCAGGCCTTGGTGCCAGCAAGATGCAGGGACAGGACTGCCCAGCCGCGCCCGCCCAACGCGGCACATGCAGAGGACCACGCGCCAAGCGGACGCGTCCGCGGACACCTGGCCACGCGCCGAGCGGACGCGTCTGGGCCCCCACAGCTTCGCTGAGGCGACCGGCTCCGCAGCACCGACGGGCACGTGGGCCCTGTCGCTCGCTCCTTGCGGGGTTGACACTCCCTCGTCTTGTTCCCTAACGCATTCTGGTTTCCTATGAGACACGAGGTTTATTGTAGAGCTCTGAGAAGCGACTGTCTGTCACGTGAAGAATGTCCTTCCGCTCCTACCTTGCTGAGACTTTCTGCATAAAGTAGGAGCTGAAATAGAAAGCGCTCTGTGTTCTCGTCCTCGCCAGACAAACAGAAAACCTCCAGCCGATGACGCCGGGTCACGCTGAACCGTGGGCTCGCCGCGGAAGAGGCGAGACCGAGACACAGACGACACCAAAGATACCAGCGCGGCCCAACGCGGTCGCGCGAGGAGGAGCTCGGCTTCCACGGAGTGCAGAGGCAACGTGAGCTTGGCTCTCAGGAAGCGCGGAGGAGAAGGGGCGAGGCACGGGGACGAAGCGCGGGGGCAGGAGACGTGCCCGACACGCGCGACGCGGCCTTCCTCCCGGGCGCGCGGGGGCCGCGTCCGCCCGCCGCCCCCGAAGCCCTGTCTCCGCGCCCCGTCCGAGGTCGCGTGGGGCAGGTGTGGAAGTCCCCCCTTCCAAGGCTTCGAAAACACCCTTCGAGGCCGCCCAGTTTCCGTGGCGGCTTCGAGGCTGGTTTCCAGACAGCGCGAGGACAGGAGCCGCCGGGTCCCTGGCCACTCCTCGGACTTGGGTGTAGGCGCCTGGACGTGACAGAAAAGCCATCCGGGCCCACCGGACCGTGTTCGGCCACTAGGAGACAAGGTCGTTTGTCACAGCCCCTCGCGTTAATTATCCGAGCTCGCACAAAGAGCTGGACATCAGAGAATCCAATAACTGGCCAATCCCAGTCAATTCCTCAGTGACCGGCCACTCCGCCAGGGCTGCGACGCCGGCTCCGACCGCCCGTGTTCTCAGGCAGCCCTGGGTTTCACGTTTGGGAGCAAAGGAAGGAAAACGCTTACTGCATTTCCCGTGAGGAGTGACGGGCTGCTGTGATCGACCCGCTTCCACAGAGGCTGTGGACTAACAGGGTCGTGAAAGATGTGCTAAGTAGTGTTTGAAAGTCAAAGGTAAGAGCAGACCGAGGCTTTCCGGTCCACGCAGACTAGAGAGTCCACCGCTGAGGAAAGAGAACACACTTCCTCTGGTTTCAACGCGGATTTAAAACGACAGCCACGATCCAGAAAGGAGAAGCGGAACACGCCTTCTCGGGGAGCCCCAACTATTCGGCTCCCACTCGATCCCCCGAACCTCAGCCGGCAGAGCGGCACGCGCGAGACGCACCCGCACGGCCCCGTCACGGAGACGGCGGTCGTGAACTCAATGCAGATCAAGTCAGCCGCGATGCCATCGGCCCCGACGCCAGGGAACGGCGACGTCCCAGTGTCCCCGCCTGGTGAGGACGTCACCCCGCCCGAGCGCTTCGCACTTAGAAGGCGAGACCACCAGGGCAAAGCGGTGTCTGGCGGGGGTCCCGGAGAATTCTCACAGCCTGCCCCCGGCCTCTGACGCCGGCCCTCGAAGCCTTCGGACGTAAACCCGAAACGCGTCGCCATCCCATGACCTTCGGGGCCCATAGTTTTCACATCTGCAGCAGGCTGAGGGAAGACTCGCCACCCCGTCGTAACAAAACCTCAAAAATACGTTTCCTGGCCAAACCACCTGCTTACCGGAGGTCGCACGGACAGCAAGGTTTGCTCCCAAGCTTCCTCCCTCTCGTAATCGACAGGTGATAACGCGACATGCTAACATAACACTAATAACGTAACCCGACGTAAGGATGCACTGTAGGAAAGCAGGGATCGCCCTGGTGTCACACCCATGCCCTCGTACTGAGAAATCATTCCAGTTGTTTCTTTCCCAGCTTCTTCGCGTCGGAATAGATATTTTTGTAAAGCGACAGGGCTCGGGACCTGGAGAAATGCAGCATGAGCTCGCCGTGAGTGACATGGCCTCCAGGGCCAATCGTACGATGCCCTGCCCCTCGCCCTGACACTAGTCTCCTAGCCCCAGGCACATCGGATGCTCTTGCCAATCCGTCAACTGAATGGCCAGCTGGCTCTTCAGTTGAAGGCTAGTAGGAAGATGACGGCCAGGCTGAGTGTGGACGGTCACTGGTTCTCCAGGTCGAAGACGGGGGGACGCAGAAGCGCAGGGCGACGCCACCTGCAGTGAGGGGACCGAGTCATCGCACGGCAGGCAGCCCCTTCGCCTCATCTCACCGTGGTCAACGTTCAACACTCAGAATCCAAAGCTCCCCGGCGAGAGACCCAGGGCTCACGCTCGCTCGATGGGGCATCCGTGGCAACCGCGAAGCACGCCGGAGACGGGTGTCGGGCACGGCCTCGCTGGAAGGTCACCGACACGAGCCGCGTGGCTCCCGCTCGTCCAGTGCTCGGTCTGGCACAGCAGGTGAGCAATCGGACCTCGTCCCAGCGCCCACGACGGCCGCCAGGAAGTGCGGGGAGCGCGTCCCAGCGAGGCTGGTCGCAGCACGGTGATGGCGTGCGGGCGGCACGGGCAACTCGGCCTTCAGCGCCGCGGGAGCAAACGGGAGGGCGGGACGAGCCGCGCTTCCTCGAGAGGGGAAAACGGGCGGAGGCGGCTCAGGGTGCCTCCCGCCTTGCGACGGCCGAAGGTGTGCACCTGCAGTTGGTGGAGAAGGCACCGCGCAGACCTGAACTCATCAGACGGCGCAAGCAGGGGACAACCACATTCGTTCGAGCGGGAATGTTTTTAAGCCCTTTTTTTTCTTTTATGAGTCATTCCTGGACATTGCCCTGAGACCACATTCTGGCCTTAGGAAACACAGTCTGACACCTTCCATTCTGACAAAGGACCCGCGGGCTCAGAGCCATTACCCTGACCTTCGACAGTGAGTCAGTTAGGGACGTGGGGTTGTAAGCAGCAGACACTGACTAACCTAAGTAGAACGTGTCGGGTTCGTGGGAGGATGCCAGGTAACTCACTGATTTCAAAGAAAAGCTGACAACATGGGTCTCAGAAACGACAGAAACCAGGGCAGTTCTGGGTAGCAGGACGAGGTGGGCGCTTCGTAAGCTGCCCAGATAAAATGAAAACACGTGTCTCGCCCAAACTGGCGTCAGTCTACCCAAGACTCAGCGTCCCGAGAGAGAGCATCTGGTGGGCAGCCACTGGTCCTAGGCACACCCCGTGGTCGTGCAGGGGGCACAACTCAAGCTACAGCCCCGTCCTGGTGCTCATGATGAGACGAAGCCCCCAAAGGGAATTCAGGAGTCACTAGTCACAGAGGCGAATGTGGATGTGGGGTGACCCACACTCAGCAATGCTCCCTCCGTGCAGCCTGGGCCCCACGAGGGGTGGGTCCAGGGGGGCCTCGCCCAGCTCGCAGCCCCTTCCCGAGAACCCCGACAGCTGTCTGTGCGGCGAGCCTCCCCCACCCACACCTGACCACGACTGACTGGACCAGGGCGTCACCTCTTTCTCTAAATTGAGCTCAAAGCCGCAGAGAGTAATGAGGGATGAGACGCCACCACGGTGGAACCCGGAAGTCAGTTTCTGGGAACCCCTCCCTCGAGGGCTCTGGAAATTCCTTTGATTTGGGCCTACCTGGGGCCCCGTCACTCCAGGGCCCTCTGAACCTCACAAGCTGATCCTGCCTCCTCCCAATAAACCCCCTTTTGCTCACACCTGGGTTTCTATTCTTCCCAAAGCTGGTCTGAGACATTTCACGCAGACCTCAGCTACCAAGAGGACCCGGTGTCTCTCTCTGCAAAAAAAAGCAACTCGACCAATTAATGAGAGCAAAACGCTTTTATTACACTCTAAAAGGAAGCAAATTAAAGATCCAAAACGCCCACCACTTAAGAATGCTGGAACTTTACCCCCTCTCTAAGACCTCAATAGTTGGTCAATATTAACCACAGTTAGAAAAATAGAGGCGTCCCAATACCAAACACATAACAATTTTGCCTCGGAGTGGGAAAAAATTAAGGGATTTTCTTAAGAAGAACCAGGGGAAGGACGAGGTAACCATCTCAGCAAAAGGCTCTTCGGAGCTCCCCCGCATGAGGAGAGGGGTGACCCGAGCGAGGCGGAGCGAGTGTGCACCGTAGGTCAGGACACCTGCGTCACCTGGCTCTCTGTGTGGCTCGGTTTTCTCCCGATGAATTTTTTAAATTATGATAAGATGGGTTTTGAGTTGAATCTTTTCATAACCCACTCAGACACCCTTCGGTGGAAGTGAAACGTGAGGCACCCTACAAAGGGGGTGTGTGCCCAGGCCTGATCGAAGCCCGGCGAGGAGCGCAGCGTGAGGCCCGTGGACACGTGGACCGTCGGCGTCCGCGTGGAGCTGACGGTGCGAGCCCGCGTCCGACGGAGCCGGAGTCGCTCAGGACGGCGGCGACGCTGTCCCGCGTCTGACTGCGGGTCTCTGGGTGTCTCTTCCCGAAGCGACCTTAGCACTCCAAATCTAACAGGCTGCCGACTGCCGACAGCGGCCGATCAGGTGAGAGGGAAACGCTGCCTTTCGACGTGTCACGCAGATCACTGCCCGCCCTCTGAGCCTCAAGGAGACCAAAGGACCTCAGAGGCTGTTCCGGTCGCCCGTGGGGCTGCGCCGGGGAGCAAGGCCAGCCCCACACAGGCCCGCGGCCGGAAGACCTGTCCCCGTGGCCGTTCGAGCCTGGGGCCGGAGGCATTTGTTATCGTTATTTTCAAAAGTCAAACCCGGGGCAAGTCTGGCACGTTCTCCAGAGTTAAACATGGAATCACCATGTGACCTAGCAGATTCTCCTAGGCGTGGACTTTCCGCAAACAGAACACAGAGACGCAAACAGGTACCTGTGCACGGAGGTTCACGGCAGCACGACTCACGGCGGCCACACGGTGGACACCGCCCCGATGCCCCCAACAAGTGGATGGACGAAGCGCGGTCCGTCCACCCAAAAGACTGTCTTGCAGCCGCACAAGGAATGATGCGGTGACGTGAGCCACAGTGTGAGCGAACCCTGAAAACGCTGTGCTGGGTGAAAGGAGCCAGGTGCAAAATGCCACCCAGTACATGCCCGGAGCCCCCGGGACGGTCACTCCGCAGACTCGGAAGCAGGTTACCAAGCGCAGGGCGGGCGGTGGGCACAGCCACCTAGATAGAGGGGGTGGCACAACACCGCAAACGTGCCAAATACCACCAAATCGTCCACTTAAAAGGGTTAATTTTACATTATGTGAATTTAACCTCATTTAAAAATAATAACTTTTATTACCAAAAAAAGTTAGTCTTTTTAATTTTTATAATATGCAGGCTCATACTATCAAATTTCTCTTCCTTTGGTACCTTTCGATCACCTCGCCCTCCAAACATTAACTCAAACACGTGATTTTAATGACAAGGTCACACGCCCAACCACCCCGACACGAAAAGCTGAGCCAAACTTCACACTTTCATACTCCAGGTTTGCAACGGAAAAGCCTAATTCATTTCTCGAGTATTTTCTTAAACTGCTGGGAAGGGGAACGAGGCCCCGCGTTTCCTTTCATCATCGCGAAGACAGATTCGGAGAGAAGTCGCCTGTTTCCTCTGCCTCTCTTCGTGGCTCATCAGCTACTTAAAGGGCATGTGCATCTTGATACGCTTGTTACATGAGACAGTACAGCACGATGTCGTCACGGCGAGGATGGCGACAACGCCCACGGCGCTCACCGAAACTGCCACCGCCACCGACCGCGCGCCTGGGAGCCAGGCGCTGGGCCAGGGCCCCGCTCACACTTCTTTATTTAGTCAAACTTTCCTCTACACGTGCCATCCACGTGGGGTGACCCTTACCTGTCCCCACCACCTCCCTGAGGGCACGGATCTGAGCCTGTTTTAGGGACCCTCTTCTCCTGGGCCCTGTCCGCAGGTCAGATGAGGCTGGCTCAGCCCCCACCCAGGTATAGCTCAGTGTACTTTCCAGCTAGAGACTTGGAGTGGGTGCCCTGGGCCTCCCGAGGACCCCGAGGCTGCGTGGACAGCCATGCGTTCCCTAAGTCAGCCAGCGTGGAGCGAGCACCATCTGCAAGTCCCACTCGGCAGGCACTGAGGCCACAAGGAGAGACAGACATGCCCCGGCGAGGGGAGCCCCTCGCAGGGAGCAGTGCAGGTGATGGTGCGGGGAGGGGGCGGTGCTGGGGTGGTACGGGGGGCAGTGTGGGAGGCGGTGCGGGGCTGGAGCAAGACAGGGGAGGTGGGGCTCTAGACTCAGACCTGGAGGGGACCTTGCTGAAACCGGAATGACGGGCCGATCGCACGCAATGGGGCCCAGCCTCACGTGCAAGCAGGGGGGACAGTGGCCCCGCTGTCTTGGTCCAGCCACACCACAGGCACCGTTGAGTCCCAGTACCCTGGGGACTTGGCCCAGAGCTGCAAGGAGACCTGCTGAGCTGCAGTCTCAACTAGAGCGGGCCAGGCGGAGGGAGGGACCTGCTTCATGTCAGCCAAGCCCGCCAAGACCGTCCCGGTGAGGGTGACACTCGGAGAAGGGCAGGGGGACAGGGCGACTAAGCAGGGAGGAAGATGCGGACCCGACCCTGCCGTGAACACGTCAGTGAGCCTGGACGCGGGACCCGCCTCCCCACACGTGACCTGTGAGGTCTGGATTTGCTCCCCACCGTCGTTTTCAAAGTGACACCAACTGGAACTTTTCTTTGCCACCTCTGTCATTCCAGTCCCCGGCCATGAAGAGCAGCTAAAGATGCCACTGAGAGAAGTGTGGTGAAGACGCCAGGTGCATCGGCTCAGGAGCACAGAGACAGGCCACGTGTCTGGACCATGCGTCTTCCGATGCCCCGAGAGGCAGACAGCACGGTGGGGCGAACGTCTCGTTGACCGCGACGCCCGGGAGAGGCGGAAGGCGGAGGAAGCAGCAGGACCGGGCAGGACGGGAGGCTGGACCGCACCCCGGGCCTGCCCCAGCCTCGCCCGGCCCAGCGCCGGGCCCTGCAGCAAGGACGCCCGGGAGGCGAGTCCGGGACAGGCCAGGTGCCGGGGTCTCTGCGGTCACAGCTGATGGCTGGGGCTGTGTGGGAAACGGTGGCCTCAGTTCCAAGGGACAGCTGAGGGGAGCCCTCCCCGCGGTCATGGCCGGGGGCTGTTCACAGTCGCACCTTTCAGAGGAAAAGACTAGCACTTTCCGAAGGGGGTTGAGCAGGTTCTCCCGGGCGGCCACAGACTCACGTGGACAAGCCCCGACGCCGGCGTCCGGCTCCGCGTGGGTGACCCCAGCTCTGACCGGCAAACGGGACTCTGAGCCTGCACGGGCCCTTTGAAAACAGTCACCAGAAAAGCAGAGCGAACCACATTTCGATGTTGGGGAGTTGCCCGGCCCCCCAACCTCGGCTTCGGCCATTGCCGGACGTTTCCCAGAGCGAGCCTGTCCTCACAGCACAGCAGAGAACCTTCTGGGCGCCCTGGATGGGGCCTCACACGCTAAGCTACGGGGAACGGCCCTTTGTCTTCATTCCAGCCGCTGCACATGATTCTTCCGTGGAAAGGAGAGAAAGGACGCTTTCATTTTGCAGCTGAATGTGGGCCCTGCCCCCCCCCCCAGGTGGCTCTCTCCACAGCAGGTGTGGCCGGAGTTCTCCTGAAATGGCACAGAATAAACCCAGCAGCTCACCTCTCGAGAGAAAAGGCACCGGGCTGGAAGCCGAGGCCTGCCTCCCACGGAACTTTCAACACAGCCCCACGGAGCCTGCCCTGTTGCCCACGTTACCGTCATTGACAGGTGAGAGGACCAAGGTTCCCAGAGCTGCAACTCCCGTTTCCAGACACGTGACACCAGGGGTCCCCGGATGCTCGGCTTTTAGTCACGTGAAGAGCTCGAGTAGGAACAAGCATTCTCACAACCGGCTGCCCCCGCGCCGACCCCTGAGATCCACGCCTTCGACGAAATCAAAGGCGCGCCCAGGTGGGCCAGCCCCCCCGCTCGGTGCTGCGGACGCAACAAAACCGACAAGGCCCCCGTGACATCCCAGAACCGAGGGGCACACGGCACGTACGTAAAAACGTCACCTCCGAATGTGCTCGCTCAACAGGGTGACGTGACCGGGGCTGGTGGTGAGGGACACCTTTGGATTCGCGGTCATGGGGGGGGGTCTCTCTTTGAAGGTGACATCTGGCAGATACCTGGAGGATCGCGTTGATAGAGTCTAGACAGGACTCCAGCATTGGTTGATTGTATATCCTTTAAGTTGGTATCGTGATGCCGAGTCTCAGATGGAGGGACGGAAGCCCCTTCTTAGAAAGGAAGGAACGCGAGTGTGAAGCAGTGAATGAAAAACTCCACGAAGAAACTGAGCTGCCCACGATGAGGGGACGGGGAGCAGGAGCCGGGGGCGGGGCCTGGGCTGCCTGACGTCCAGCCACGCGTTTCTATCCACAGATCTCCCAAGCCATTTTTAAAGACCGGACAGACGCTGGCCTGACAGACAGGTAAGCTGAAGCAGGACTGTAGCCTTGGGGGCGCCAACAGCTCCGTGGAACACCAGCCATCAGGAAGACGGCTCCGCTGGCACCGGAGCCTGAAACCAGGGCCAGGACCGGGCCATCAAACTCGGAGAGGGCACCGCGCAACCTCACCAGTCAACATAAACCTTTGTCGGGAAGACGCGTTGGCCAGGTGTCCGATTAACGGGTCGACCAGACGCCCCTCCAGGAGGCTGGATTAATTCAATGAACTGCTGAGCGAACCGAGCCACTGGCCTGAGAAAATTACAATAACATACGGAGCCACGTTCACCAGACGTGGGGCCAAGGGCCAGGACCCGTCCAGCCGGGCGGGGCTCAAGGCGGAGGGAAGCCAGGCCCAGGCCGGCCTGGCACAACACGAGCCCGACTCTGAGATGCTCCCCTGCGCACTGGTGGCACAGGACACGGTCGCTGACCAGTCCACTCCCAGACCCCGGGGACTCCCGAGGCGTGACGCACTCGCTACGACAGCGAGCGCCTTCCCCGCCGGAGGCACGAGTCGCCGCCTGCTCTCCTGATCCGCTCGGAGAACCATCAGCACCCCTTAGCAGCACCGGCTCGTTCAGTGTCACCAGACCGTGCCCAGAATGACAGGTGGGTGAGAATCCTAACTTGCATCCTATCTTCAGACCACGCCTAATCGCTGGGAGGAGGAAGAAACAAGAGGCTTCCACAGAGCGTTCTCTCGCTCCTCTGTTACCAGATAGTAAAGGGCAATATCGGACCCGGGACAAAAAGTTAACGGCGATGACAGAAGCTACCCTGGAAGAACCGTGGGACACAGTGCAGGGCTGGGTGATGCCCCGAGGGACCTGCGCCTATGCCTGTGCGTTTCCTCTTTGCTTTGACTGAAAATTTCTTCCTACAAAACCACAGGATCTGGCTCCTTCTTCTTATTTGGCTTTCCAAAATCACCGTTTCCCAGCATCGCCGTTCCCACAGAGGACTCCCCTCCCTCACGCAGCCCCTCCCCCACCCAGCGGTCTCAGTGACATTTTCGTTTCTGGCAAAGAATGGTCCCTCACTCCAATTACCTCACCTACTGCTTCACTCACGTGTTTGCCGTCTGTCTTTTCCACGGGAGCATGAACCAGCGGCTCAGGAGCCCCGAACAGGCCCGTTTCTCTCTCTGCTCCTCGCGCTGACAGCCGTTTCTGGCACACAGGGCCCTCAGCTGACATCCGGACAGAAGCACGAACCCGCGTGCCTTACGTACCAGCAAACCAAGGCCCAGACGCTGAACACCGTGTCCGGCCAGCGTCTCCGGAACCCCTGCCCCCGTCCCACTCGTCACACCTCAGTGACCTGGCCTCCCATCCGCCTCACCCCGCTGCAGGGTTCATCCTGAGAGCCGCACACCTGTCACCTGCAGCTCTGTGCTAGTCCCGCCCTCACCCAGGGCACACAGCAGTCTTCGTTCTCCAACTCAGGTCACTTCGCCTCCACCTGTCTATCTGGGCATGTTCTTCCTGCTCCCATCACACTTGCCTCTTCACATGTGCACACCTGTGAGCCTTTAGACCATGCTCACCTGCACGCGCACACCTGTGGGCCTTTACCATGCGCACCTGCACGCGCACACCTGTGGGCCTCTCTGCATGCCCTTTTCCTCTGCCCCAGGCTGCTCTTCTTCCAGCCCTGCCCTTGGACAGCCGGGGGCAGCCTCACTATCACCGCATGACCCTCTTCCTAGTCAAGCCCACTGCCCCCCCTCTCTAACCCTCCCCTGCCTTCCCCACGCGCTACCTCCCCTCTCTGAGCCGTTAAACACCTGGAGAGCAGGAATTTCATTTCATCGTCCCCCCGGCCCCTACAGGGGCCCCACCTGGAGGAAACGCTCACTTCTGCCAAAGTAGTGAAAGGCGCCAGGAGAGCAGCGGAGCTGGCTGTGGCTGACGCAGGCCTTGGGGACCACTAGGCCAGGTCCCAGCACCGGAGCCGATTCGCCCTCCGCCCAGTGAGAACCCAGGACGGTGGAACCACACGGGCAAACACGGGCGGGAAAGGGACTGTCCGAAGCGAGCACGATCGGGAGGAAGAGGAGGCCGGAGGCGGAACTCCCCGGAACAAGGGGAGACAGGAGCAGAAGGCACATCCCCGGCAGATGCTGCCCAACACCAGCTTCCTGTCACCTGCTGTCCTGGCAGCTTTATTACCAAGCGAGAGAACAAAACGTCCCCTCTGAGTCACAAAACACGCATGAACTTCAGAAGGAGCGACCAAGGCAGGTGCCAGGCTCCAGGTGCAGACCCACCTGCCGGGTTGAGGGGCGGGAGCAGTGCCTCAGCCTATGTGTCTGGGGTGAGAAAGTGACACCCTCAAAGGGAACGGACGAGGGTGAGCTTCGGAGGGGCGTTCTTGGCTGGAGGGGGGCCAGCTTTTAAGTGGGAGCTAGAAAACGTGCCTTTGACGACAGACACTATAAGTGAATTCCAAAGTTTGGCCACCAGCTTGGAGGTGCCACAGGCATTTCTGACGTCTACCCCGTGCCAGCTGCCCAGGACACGAACAAAGGTGAGGCATGCCTGGAGACCGGAAGGCAGCTCTAACCGCCATGGTCTGGGGGTTCGCCCTGGGGATGTCCCAGAAGAGCACACGGCCTCATATTCACGGAACAAGCCTCTTGGTCGTGCCCTGTGTCCGGCTGGGTGCTCTGCTCCACAGGTCAGCAAAACCGCGGCCAGATTCGGTCTGTGACGGAAGGGCTAACGGGACGTGGCCTGCAAAGCCAAGGACACCTACGATCTGGCCCGTGATGAGAGACAAACGGTGTCCATCCCTGGTCCCCTGCACGTCGCTGCCCTCCCAGATGGGTCGCCTGGGGAAGAGTTCCAGAAGGTCCCACATGAGCAGCAAAGAAACGCTCTGGCCTTAAGTTCACAGCGGCTGGAACTGTCACATGGCCGGGCCCGACCACAAGGGGCTGGATGAAGGACAGGACCTCACGCCTCCACACCCCTTTTTTTTCCAAAGAATCCCACACACCCTTGAAAACAGCCCATCCCAGGGGACCATGTGTGGAGGCGATCGGTCCAAGGGCCTTTTCAGGAAACTCAGAAAATAAGAAAGAATAAAGATGCCCCTACAAAAAAATCACACACACACACACACACACACACACACACACACACTCTCTCTCTCTCTCTCTCTCTCTCTCTCTCTCTCTCTCTCTCTCATTAGTATTTTTTCTTATTCAAACCTCCAGGCGCCAACATATCCTTGCGAATTTCTCTCAACCCCTTTAAAAGCCCTCATGCCTCCCTGGGCTGGGCAGCCTTTCAAATCTGATTTGCTTCCGCGGCCAAGAACACACTGTGATCCCCACCGATGTCCCTGGGGACGGGCCTCCTGGTCAGCTCTGTGCTCCCTTTGAACGGGGCCCCTCGGCTCCCAAGGAGGCATTTACCGCTTGTGTTTTCTGCTTCTCAACTTTCTCCTCCTCCCTCCCTTTTCTCTCCCCCGCATCATGTCTTTATTCTGTCCCCTTCGATTTCCCTCTGCCCCACGGTCCCCACTCCTGAAATGTGTGGTGGCCTCCCCTTCCCCCACACCCAATTAGGAACCGCTCCAGGGTCCCCTTGACTCATCAATGGCTGTTTGTTGCCTTCTGTTCGACTCAAACGGGCTTATTTCTTCTTTTCATACACAGAGCACCTTCTGTTCAGACCGCTGGAGGGTCTTGGCTGCTGAGGTGTATTTTAAGTTTTTAATGAGTCCAATTCAACGTAGACTCATTGAAAGTTCTCTTATTTGCTTCACAGGGGGGAGAAAAAGGTATCAGCACATAGCATTTAAAATCGCACTTCTTAACCTAGAGATATTTCACAGTTTCTGTCGTGATTGAAAACAAGCATCAAAGGAGACACCACGTCCACTCGTTAAAGAGGAAAAATGGCAAAGGAAACGAGAAAGTAGCTGGATGCTAAGCAAACCGACCAAGAAGTCTAACGAGATCACCCAGAATGCAATGGTTTCTGTCTCCTTAAAACTATGTTTATAAATGTTTTCCTACGAGATAAATAAGCAGATTTCTAGATGACAGAAATGTTTTCTCTTTTAGGCTTTCAGCAAGATGTTTGCTATCACAGCTCTGTCTTTGCAAACGCCTCTAGGAAAGGCCTTAAAAATCACCGAGGAGGCCAAGCTAAGTGCTGGCACTTGGTTTCAAAGCAGACGGAGGGCTCGCTCCATCACCTTCACGCCCAGTGGGACGGTGGGATAAGCAGGAACATCTTGGATGCTTGCACACGCGCATGCACACACACACACACACGCACACACGCACACCTGATTTAGGCAGGCGGCTCCTTTCACTGTCTTTCTGCTTCACCGCCGCTGTGAAACTCGCAATGGCATGCCGAGCCAGGGAGAAGAGAGGCCGAGAGTCACGTGCCAGCCTCCTGTTTTAAACTTATCGTTTTATCTTAGACGCCAGATCGAAGTCGGGCTGCCGCACTTTCTAACTGTGAAGCTGCCACAAGGACAGCCCCGCCGCTGACTCTGGAAACGGAACCTTGGCGTCCTGACGGGGCCTCGTCGGCCGAGGTGGGTCTGGGCCGAGCCGCAATCTCTGTGCAGACGAGCCCGCCTTGAAAGCGCCATTCAGCTCCCCCGAGCCACGTGCAGGAGCCGCACAAGCGCGGATTCAGCAAGGACAAGAGACGTCTTCTGTCGGGCCTGGCCGCGTTCCTAGGGAAGGGGATTAGGACAAGCTGCCCAAACAGAAATTAACAAGACAGGGACAACCCAAAAGGGCAGTGTGGCCGGCCATGGCACAGAGACAAGCGGGGCTGGCACGCACGAGCCTGAGAACTCCTGCCCCCCTGGGGCACGAGCTGGCAGAGTGTAAGAAACCAACACGGACTTGCAACAGGGCTGAGCAGAGGGCACAACATGGGGTGGCGCTCCACGACACCACTCCACGGCGAGTCCCGAACCGACGAATCACGTGCTGCACGTGGCCTTTGGGAAATAACGGCGCTAGAGGAAATTTTCAGCATTTGCTTTTCCATGCCCCTGGTTTTCAAGGGATAATTTACTCTCAAGCCAAAGGTCGTCAGAGCCCTGATACGAATCTTGTAAAAGATTAAATTTCATCATGATGGCATCATAAAAACAGGAGCGCTGGAAAAAAAGATTCGGTGATTGCAGAGGGACTGCTCTCGTTGTGAGGCCGAGGAGGTCGAGGCCCAGAGAGAGAAATGTCTGTGCGTGGACAGACGCACGGCGAGCCATGTTCCCGTCCACCTGCCCCCGCGCTGGACCCAGGGCCCCGTCACTGCTTCACGCTGAGGCCTCTTCCTATCTTCATCGGGGGCAGAAAAAGCTGGAAAGGAGGACGAGAGATGCGACAGGAAAAGCACCGCCTTTTGCAATCTACAAAAAGGTCACCGAATACGCTCATTTAAAATTCATCCCACAAAATGAGAAAATAAAATGCAAACTGCAAAAGCTCAGGAAAAGTGAATGAACTAAACACACACACACACACACACACACACACACACACACTCTCTCTCTCTCTCTCTCTCTCTCTCTCTCTCTAACATTGGATTTTTGTATCTGTACAAGTCACCGAGATGAAAATAAATAAATAAATAAATAAATAAGCAAGCAAATAAACAAACAGTATTACTGGGAAAATTAGAGGAGACAAGGTTCAGGATTTCGGTGTAAGAGATAAAATGCAGAGTCATAGAATATATGATTGATCACTTGACTGCTATACAATTTTAAACATATGTGAGACAAAAGACTCCATAAAAAGCGAGAGAAAGTGATGAATGAAAGACAACATTTGATACAGACCTAAAGAATTCATATCCAAACTATATAATGACAGCCTCTCAATCGATAAAGAAAAATCAACTCAAAGCCAAAAGATAAGAAAAAGAATTCGACAGGAAAGGAAATACGAATGGCCGATAAACATAGGGAAAAATGCTCGATGCTGCTCACAGTCACAGAAATGAGAATCGGGACCATAAGGAGACATTTCTGTCACCTGTCGAACTGGCTACGTTTAAAAGCCTGCACGCAGTATCGCGCACGGAGAACACCCAGGACCGAGAACTCGCACGGCGCAGGGCGGGCACCGATGGGCACAGCCGTTTCTGAAAACCATCGGCTGCTTCAAAATATTTAAAACATGCCAACCCTATGACTCAGCATTGTCAATTCTTGGAAACTTTTCTAGAAAAGTACTTGCGCACGTCCACAAGGAGACATGTGCGAATATGATTTGACGCACCGTCACGAGAAACAGTACAAATTTCTAAGCAAACGAAATGACCAGCGATGCAGGCGCCGTCCCGGAAGCTGCGATCCGGCCCCACGACGGGCTCCTTTACCGCACTGAAAACAGCCGAGCAGAAGACGGCAGCGCCCCGCACCCCGCAGCGTATTCACAGCGGCCGGTCCGCGGAAGCAACGTCAACGGCCGCCAGCAGATCTGGCTGGAGGGAAAGTGGTTCAACGGCCGCCAGCAGATCTGGCTGGAGGGAAAGTGGTGTGCACGCACCACGCAACATCGGCCATAAGAAAGGAAGTGCCCTCTGCGACACGGATGGACCTCGAGGGTGTCATGCTAAGTGAAGTCCGTCAGACAGAGAAAGACAGATGCTGTTTGATTCGCTTCTATGCGGAATCTGAAAAACAAGCAACAGACCAATCTCATGGACACAGAGAACAGAGCAGTGGTCGCCAAGGGAGCGGGTAGGGGGAATGGGTGAGGGAGACCGAAAGGTAAGCACTTCCGGTCATAAAACAAAGAAGTCCAGGGGACGGACTGTGCAGCTTGGTGACTACAGTTCGTGATACAGTTCCGCATATCTGAAAGCTGCTAAGAGAGTAGATCTCGAAAGGTCTCATCACAAGGAAAACATTTTTATAAGCATGTACAGTGAAGGGTGTTACCCAGGCTTACTGCAATGGCCGTTTCACAATATAGACAAATACTAAAGCCTTATGTCGTACACTTGAAACTAATTGAAACTTACGTGTCCATTATACCTTAACCAAAAAAAAAAAAAAAAAAAAGTATCAAGGCGAGAGACCTTTGCTTTCGGTGACGGTTGCCTGGATGATCCCAACCAGCTCTCCTGCTGAGGACACGAGAAAAGCCGGTCAAGATATAGGGAAGATTTACGGAAGGCATCGGAGAAAAAACAAAAAAACACAAAAGTGAAGACTTTGGGTTGGGCCAGAATCCAGGAGGCGGCCCAGGACGAGGAGCCTGGACGTGAGCGCTGCTTTATCCCCGTGGGCATCCGTCCACGTCAGACGGGGTAGCAAAGGGGCTGGGGGCTCCTGGCAGCCTCACAGGGGTGAGAGCGGATACTGGGGTTTGGAGCCCGCGAAGTGGCGGAGGCCGAGTGGACCCATGCCCGCGCACACACGCCCGCACACACACGCACGCGCACACACCCCCACAGATTTGTTTGGGAAAGTCCTAGGCCACATCATGGGCAAAAGAGTGAATGAGAAATGGGCCATAGCGCCATTTTTTTCAAATCGTGTCGGTTCCTGGAAGTGGGTTAAGGTGGTCTGCTTTTACACCGGCTTCCTAGAATGCCGGGGGCCCTAGGGCACCTGCAAAAGCAAACGTAAAGCCCCTTGGAGAAAGGGGACGTCATCTCAGGACTCGATTCCACAAACAGTGCTGAAAACACAGTGTCTGGCGCATAACGAAAAATAACCAGACACACGAGGAGACGAGGCAAGAGGAACTGCCAAGGTGTGGACACTCAAAACAGCAGAAACGGACCCACAGGGGGGTGTGCCGCTGGCACTCTCAGGCAGCCTTGGGTTTCTTTTTTAGTATTTAAACACTTTATTTGGAAATAATGTAGAATATACAGAAAAGCTGCAAGAATAAAAACAGTATAAAGAATACCCAGATTCACTTTCACTTACTTTTTTTTTGCTTTTTATCCAGACGCATCTATCAACACTTGACCCTATTTGCTCTGTGATCTGCATTGTGGCCTACTCACTCTCAAGTATGCGTTTTCTCTCTCCCTCCAAACCTCCCTGATAAACTGCAGGCCTAAGCATACAATCTAAACTGCAAACCTACTGCAAGAAAAAAACAGTGCAAAATCTTTGTGACTTCGGGTAGGGTAAAAAAAAATGACACAAAGATCATGAATTATAAAACTGAAAACTGATATGCTGCATCTTCTCAAATTTAAAACTTCTGTTCTTCAAAAGACGTTGGTAAGAAAATGAAAAGGGAGGCCAGACTAGAAGAAAATGCTTGCAAAATATGAATCTAGTGAGACTAGTATCCAGAATATGTGTGTGTGTGTGTGGGTGTATATGTATGTATATATACATGTATACATGTATATATAATAATATACATGTATACATGTATATATATACATACATATATATGTATGTGTGTGTGTGTGTGTATATATATATATATATATAAATTCTTATAACTTAATTAGAAAACAGTCAGCCTGATTTCTTTAAATGGACAAAAGATTCGAATGAACATTTCAACAAAGAAGATACATGAATGGCAAATAAGCACAGGAAAAAGATGCTTAAAATGCTTAGTTATTAGGGAAGTGCAAGTAAAACCACAATAGATACCCTACGTCGTCACTAGGATCTCTGAAATTAAACACTGACGACAGCAGATGTTGACGAGGCTGAGGAGCAACTGAAACTCTCCTAAGCTGCTGTGGCCGTGTAAAATGACAGGATCGTTCTGCGACACAGTTTGGAAGGTTCTTACCAAAGTAAACACGTAATTACCACATGGCCCAGCGATACCACTCCCGGTATTTAACCACGTGAGATGTCAGCACATGTCCACACAATGATTTGTGTGTGAACGTTCACATCAGCTCTATGCCTCCTGGCATGAAACAGGACACGATCTCAACGTCCGTGAACACGCCAACAGGTAACAAATCTACCTGTACCACGGAACACTGTTGGGCCCAGGGGTAGGAATGAAGTATTGATACGTACAGCATCAGGGGTAAATGCCAAAACAGGACGCCAAGCAAAAGATGCCGGACACCTCTTTCGTCACTGCTGCACTCTAGAAAAAGCCAACCACCACTGCAGAGATGGAAAGCAGGTCAGTGGTTGCCAGGGAGCCAGGGAGGGCGAGGTCGGCTGGGATAGCGCACAAGGAAACCTGCAGTTGCCATGGCAATGGTATGCATCTTGCTAGTGGTGCCGATTGGTCAGATGAAACCATGTGTCAAAACTCATCAAAACATATATTTAAAGTGGGTGTGTTTTACTGGATCCAAGTGGTACCTCAAGAATTTTTATTTTTATAAAAGCAGCCACAGGAAAAAAAAAGAATGATTACCTTGAAAGTAAAAAGAGTTAGACTCACGAGAACTGCTCAACACAAACAATGGAAGCCAGAAGACAATATAATGCTTCCTTCTAAGTACAGACAGAAAAAAACTGCCAACTTAGACATCTCCTACCAAGGAAAGTCTTCTGGAACAAAACTGAAGCAAAAGCATTTTCGCACCAGCAAAAAAGGATAATATTTACCTATAGCAAATGTTACTTTAAAAAAAAATACTAATAAAAGCAGAATAAAAGTGATCCCATCACTAGTGAAGCTCTCGGTAACATCAATTCTACTCGTAAGGCCTTTCCACTGATTAGACCAGGCCCACCACTTTAGCTAAGATAATCTCCTTTGCTTAAAGTCAACTGATTATGAACATTAATTGCATCTACACTATACCTCACAGTAATACCTAGATCAGCATTTGATTGAATAACCTGGGACTATCGCCTAGCCAAGTCAATCCATGAAACTAATCATCACAAGTGTTAGCTGGTAGTTTTTAAGAAGCAATTTCCCAAAATAGGTAATAAGCCTTTAAAAATATCAATAACCAGTACCATTACTTCTGAAAATGTACCTAAGGAAATAATGTCAGAGACAAAGATTCAAGTATTATAATACAACAAAATATTTAGAACTGCCTAACTGGCCCCATTAGGGAAATTAAGTAAAGTATATAACATTCATATGAAGAAATAATGAGGAACTATCGAAAGGCTTACAAAAAGTTTGCAATTACCTCTGTAAATGCCTGTGATAAAATATTAAGCCCCTGAAAAGCGGGAGGGAACATTTTTTATAGAGAATATAATAAATTCAGAGAATAAGAACACTAAGTGGGAGCAGACGTGTTCACAGTGGTTCTTTATACTCTGTGTTTCAATTTGTCAACGATGACTTTGCGTTCCTTTTTCAATTATATGGAACAAACTAAAGACCGTTCCATGGAAACCAGGAAGCTGAGACATCGTCCTAACGGTTAGGAGTTTTTTGTCCTATTACAGACCCCAGGTCTTTTGTACGAAGATGAGGACAAAGACCTAGTCTCATCTTTAAGAAAAAGGGGAGGACTGGTCGTGAAAAAATGACACTCCTGTCAACCCAGCAGACACTCCCAAATAGACACAACGTTTCCCAGCCATGGTGCAGGCAACGTTAATAAAATGCCACAGGAAAAAAGCACGCTTCCGCCAGCCTTGCCCTCCCAGACTCGGCTCAATTTCATGATACACAATTGCCTTCTATTCTATTGTCACTAAAGCACTGGAGAAAACAAATAGAATAAAAACTATCATTGTTAACAGACATTCTTTAAAAACAAACATTTTTCTTACAGTTTCAGTGGGTTATTTAGCTCCAATGGCATCTGTCGACAATGAAAAATGTGGCCGCCACCATAGCGATAACTCTGCTTTGGTTGAAAATGCTTCATTTTCCATCTCTGTTTAAGGTAAATTTACTTTCTATTTTGAGGAAGAACTGTTACCAAGAAAACAGAGTGGAAAATGTTCACAGACATGACAGTGATCCAGCTCCCGACAACTCTCTGAAAGGATTCAGGCGGGGGTCCCAGAGCTGCCCCTTAGGAGACCCTCGGGGGACCGCAGGTGACACAGAGGCCGTCGAATCAGCACTCCCCAACCCAAGGCAGACGCAGGTCCCTGGAACACTCCTCAGAGCGTTCTGGGTCTCAATGCAACCTCTCAGCAGGAGAGGTCCCCACAAGGTGCTGATGATGGGTGATGATCTGAATGTACCCCCAGATAAGGAGAACCTGGAGAGCCGCCCCCAACACCCGGTCTACCTCATCACACCTCTGCATGGTCGCTAGTGTCTGCGAGTTGACGGCTGGAGACAGGGCCCCCTATGATCCCCGGATCATCTTCACTGGCCCAACTTGACTTAAACTAGTATCTAGAACACCAAGATTGGCTTATCTATGTGTCTGAAACTCAACTCCCCTGGCAGGACCGATTATGCTTGTACGCACGATGACCAAAGGTGCCACAGAGATGCCCCCTCCCGTGGCCCCAGCTCAGGTGGGGTGCAGCCCCCTGACGGAGCCCTTGGTCCTAGCTCCGACTGAGGACATCGCTTCTCACTTGTTGAGGAGGCCATTTACTGCGGGCTGACCGTCCCTGGCACTTTAGATGAATTTCTCTTCCCCACGTCACAGAGGACAAACCAAGGAACAAAAGGACTGAGTCCACTGTCTGAGGTCACACAGCTAAGCAGACAACAGGGCCTGGTTTCAACCTGGATCTGACGCCAAAAACCGCAATTTCCAAGGACCGCCGCATTTTGCTCCCTGCACGGGATTCGGACAGGTCATAACCCTCCCCCCAGGTCGCCGGTCAGATTCAAGTTCCCCGCCCCAGGCGCTGTGACTGACCTGGAATTTCTACAACGAGCCGCTGCTTCTCCTTCAGACATCTCCCCCCGCTCTCCCGAAGGCAGTAAAGGCCTCGAACAGCGGATTCCACAGCAATTTCCCTTCCCGAATGCCCCCTAAGCCTCTCTTTTCTGCTCCTTAATAAATCACGGCCGAGGCCTCCGGCAAAGCTACTGCCTGATTTGCGGGCGCCTTTGATACGGGTAAAACTGGAATCCAAAGGAGTTTCTGGGGGAGAGAGGCAAAATGGACCTTGAAATTCTCTTCCAGGATCCATTTTCATTCGCCTAATTGGCTATTTGGGTTTAAGAAATATGGTTTTAGAGGAAAAAGAATCTTCAAAACCACCGCACTTGGATTCACCTTGCGGGTCTCTGCGGAGGGAAGAGACGGTTGCGGACGGCGGTCACAAGGCCGGGCTGCCCGTTATAGTTTGCTTCATCTCATCCCCGGGGGGGGGCGCTGCACGGAACCCCCACTTCGCAGAGTCTGTCATGTGACTGATTCGCAGGCGGGGTGGAGACGGGGAGGGGGCCACCGCGGAGCCCAGCCGCCCTCACGCCGGGCTGCTGCCTCCGAAAGCCCCTTGCCCTGCGTCCCGAGAGCCTTTCCAGGTGACCCCAGGCCGCTTGGGCCTCAGAGGGGCGGGTGGGGCGTGCGCGGTCGCCCACACCTGAAGGGCCGGCAGACGCGCTCGGGAGTGAGACCCCCACGCGTGTGACCCGCGCGAGTGCGGGTCCCGGGGCAGCCTGGCTCGGCCGCACCGCGAGAGAGAGCCCGCGGGGTCCGTGGCGTTTTGCACGGCGCCTCGTCTCTGTGCGCTTGTCACAGGGGCAGGAAGGCTGATTTCTGACGGGTCGTCCACATCGTCTCCCCCAGCGTGGTCATCTGTCGTCTGCGCACTGACCGCACAGGAGTGACCTGCTACAAAGCAGCGCGCTTCCCCGTTCCTCCTGAAACTCGTCCCTCTCTGTCTCTTCATATGGGGTGCATCCTAGTAGCATGAGTTCAGGAAATACTGCCAGCCACTCCCTCTGTGCGGGACACTGCTGTAACCACTTCACGCGGATTAAATACTTTAATCCCACAACGGCCCTATCGGGCAGATACAAAAATTTCCTTATTTCAAGGTTGAAGAAATGGAGGCATGCGTTTAAGTAACTTGTTCAAGGTCACACAGGTAGTAAGTGGCATCAACGAGAGACACTTCTATAAGAAAAAGCCCACTGTGTACTTAATGATAAATGCCAGCTACCAGGCAAGCCCTTTACAATAAGAATAATATATGTGGTCTTCGTCCCCACTTCTGGTACGTGTCCCTAAAACCTTGGGATTTCTTAGAGCAGTCAAGGTGTCTTCTTACATCAATAGGGGACTTTCGTAAAGCCCCAAGGACAGGGGCTGCTTGCCAGGGCATGAACCATGTGATTCGAGGGCTGGGACTTTCAGTCCCCGGGGAAGGAAGAGAAGGGGCTGGAGTTTGAATCAATCACTAATGGCCAATGATTTTCAATCAATCGTGCCTGTCATGAAGCTGCCACAAAAACCCCCAAGAGGCCAGGGTTTGGAGAGCTCCCAGGTTGGCAAACGCGTGGCCCTCTGAGGAGAGCGGCAAGCCGAGAGAGGGCGTGGAGACCCCGCACCCGGTCCCCAGACCTGCCCCGCGCACTCCTCCATCTGCTGCTTCCTCGGTTACAGCCTCCGTGAGAAGCTGCAGATCTGGTAGGCGACATGCTTCTCCGAGCTCTCCGAGACACTCTAGCAAATGCATCCCCCGCGAGGAGAGTGAGGAGTGTCATGGGAACCTCCGATCTGCAGCGGGCCAGTCCGGAGCCCGGGTGACAGCCCGGATGGGTGACTGGCATCTGAAGTCGAGGGGAGAAGGGGTGCTGTGGGGTCTGACACATCTCCAGGGATGCCTGGAATGTATATTTTTAAGTGAAATGTCCTGATTTTCTTAAAGTTGGCCCAAATTGAAGGGAAAAAAAGAAGACACTCTTCAAGTCAAACAAAACCAATTTGCAGACTGCCAATTCGCTACCTGGATACGAGACAGTCCAACTTAGCCGACACTGGGAGCGGTCGTGCTTCTGTTCAGACAGCTCGGGGGACAGACGAAAGTGTCCGTGCTGTGTGGCCGTCTCATCGAGGGGCCGATGCGAGGCCCCTCGTTAGCTGGGAAACCAGCGCCCTGGTGAATCACTCAGCGTCAAAACACATTGAATTCATCCCCGTTGTTTTAATTTTTGGACGCGATGAAATATCATTTTCTTTCCCTTTACAGGGAAACCTGAGCGACAGCCGATCCATCAGCTTCTCTGGTGCTGTTTAGCGACAGCGTTTTGCATTCATTATTTCCTACTTAAGTCATTCTTTTAAAAAGAGGAAGAACTTAATTCTTCCTCCTGACAGCAGGGAAATTAAATGGCGAGTCTTTGAGATGAGCGTCTCTCCCAACAAAACACCAAGGCAGATCCATAAAATCAAGCTGGGAGAACATCAGCCCAGAGTAAGAGACATCAGGACTGGCTTCCGGGAAAAGCAGGTTAGGGAGCCTCTAACCTCAAACACAAACTAGCCAGTTGGTACGACCGATTCGGCAGCAGCAGGTGAAGATGTGCACGCCCAGGTGACAATCCCACTGCTGTGACGACCTCGAAGGTGGGCCCCTTGTTACCGCTCAGGGCCTCCACAAGAATCAGATTTTTCATGGCAACTCAAAAAAACCACACCTACGAAAGGAAATCGTTTTCCTTATTATGTGCTATAGACGCTGATATTTTCTGGTCTAAGCTCATCTATTCAATTTCTCTTTTTTGATGCATGTCAGGAGGCACTGATAGGTTGCAACCCTCCACGTAAAAACCCCTATCCCAGCAGAACTCGTGCAAATATTTAAGACGGCGTGTACAAAAATGAGCACTAAGACCTATAAGAGCCAAAAAAAAAAAATGTAAATGATATTCATCTATCAACAGAAGAATGAGTAAGTAAATTATGGAGTATCTCCATTATGGAGTGTTATTCATCGCGGGGAATGAAAGAACTAGAGCTTCATGTATGGACAGGGTCTGATTTAGGAAACGTTACGCTGAGCCAAAACGGCAAGTCGCAGGATGAGTCTGAGAGCACAAAGCCATCTCTATGGTTCGAGAACACCGAGACAGAGCCCATGCAAAGGCACCTGTCTCCGTTCGGGCTGCTGGAACACCACACTGGGGGCTCACAAACGACAGACTGTTATTCCTCACAGCTCCGGGGGCTGGATGCCAGGGTCACCCTGCCGGCAGACTCTGTCTGGTGAGACTCACTTCCTCCCACAGACTCCGCCTCCAAGTACCACACCGCCTTGGGGGCAGGATTTCAGCACAGGAATTTGGGGGACACAAACATTCAGATCACAGCGCACCCACATAGTAAAATTAAATCAACATTCATCAGAGGGATAAACACTTAATTCAGGACAGTGGTTAGTTCTCAGGAGGGAGGAGAGAGAAGGCGACGGGGAGAATGTTGTTTGCTTTTTGCTTTTGTGTTTTTAAGCTCCGAGCAAATTTGGGAAGCATCCACCTGAGACAAAGCAGTGTGTTGGACCCATGGGTGTTGGTTACTATCGTCCCCGTATCTGAAAGTAGGCTTGACACTGTTCACGAAGGGGATCAAGGTCAACATCAATGACAAGTCACGCTGGCAGTCTGTACCCTTGACATGATGGGATAAAAATGACACTTCCCCAAAACATAACCCCGGTTTAATTGAGAGGGAAGACATCAGGCCACCTGCAGTAGGGGGAGAGCCATACGATCCCTGACCAGTCCCCCTCAACTCTGTCCAGCTCTCCAAAACCAAGGGGAGTCTGAGAAATGCCACGGCCAAGAGGAGCCGAGGGAGACGTGACAACTAATTGAACATTGTGTCCTTGGAGGATCCTGGGACAAGAAGAAAAAAGGACGTCAGGTAAAAACGAAAGAAATCTGAAGCAAGTATCATGAAGCCTTCTGGTAGACAGAGGGACGTCTTCGGGGCTGGGAGGCTGAATGTCCCCCACCTCTACCCACCCCCCGCCATGAACAGCACCGAGCTGCCAAAACAGCCACGTCCATACGGGCTGCAAACTGCTCACGGTCAGCAGAACACAGAACCGTCCTCCACTGGGACCTATGGAAAGCGAGGTACGTCGCTGGCCACCGAGCTGGATAAATCCAGATAAAAGGTCTTTTCCAAAGACACAGAGGCTCCTTCCCACGCAGAAGGAGGGCTGGGCAGCCTGGCCCTGTCACGTGGGCCCGAAGGCTCGGTGCAGGACATGAGGCCTCGCTGAGGTGGCTTGCGTGAAATGAACACTCACGGACCACGAAGAATGTCCTCCAGGGACCCGTGAGGAATGACGCCGTGGACACAGAGATGGATGGCCACTCGGAGGTGCGTTTGATTGTTTTCGTCAAAGGCCTGCCCTGGATTTGGGGCAGGTTTCAGGGTTCAGCAGTCGCTTTGGCCAAAGACATTATGTTATAATCACAAATACGTCAAAAATATAAAGCACGTCCAAATGATGACATGAAAATAAAATGATGTAACGGTGTGGCTGGGGTTTCTCACAAATACCATCATCAAAGGCCAAGCAGAGCAACGTTCCCGTTAGCGTCGACTTTATGGTTTACCCCGTTAGCGCCATCATCACCCGTCAAGGCGCCGATGTAAAGTCTCCACCTGGCCGACCTGCGCAAAGAAAGCCTCCCACCTGCCTCCCCCCGACTCCATTTCTGCCTGCGTGAGGGAGCGACAAGCCTTCCTTAACCCCCACGGCAGAGAGAAAATCCACCCTCGAGAAGAAAGGGCCTGTGTCAGAATCTGAACGATGCGGGGAGCTTCGGAGAGAAATCCTTTTCTCTATTTCTGTTTCACGAAGGCCGCCATGCCCGGAGCCCACAACGCCATGATGGAGCTGGGAACAGGAGAGCTCAGGCTGGGGAGGCCACGACATGCCCCGAGACGCCGGCCTCGGGCGGCATTTCTCCACGGCACCGTTCCCTTCTCTTGGAAGTCCTGGTGCTGAGAAAGGAGCCTTGGGCTTCGAATTATCTGACATGTGTTTGTCGAGTGCCTACTATGTGCCAGGGACTGTTCTAGAATCTTGAAGCCCGAGCTCAAATCCTAGGTCCAGCCGTCATTGCTACGGGAGTCTCGCTCTCCTCATCTTTAATTGGGGCTAGGAGGAGAGGTTCTGATGATTGAGGAGGATAATACATAGCACTGGACCTGGCACACAGTAGGTGCTCAATCAGTGTTGAATTTGGTAGGATCAGCTCCCAATAAAACCCGCCGCAGGCGGCACCTCGCCCCGGCCCGCCCTCCACAGATGCCCCACACTACGCGCACTGGCCAAGGTTTGCATTCTGGACGACTAGGACAGTGCGGTGTCAGTATTACATGCAGAATGGCTTAGCGGGCCACCTTCCCAGAAATGCTTATTTTATTAAGCACTTTTGAACTCCTGCTCATCCTTTAAGGACCAAGTCAAACGTCACCTCCTCCGAGGTACCTGTCCGGGTTCCTCCCTACAGAGCCCACGCTGCCAGCATCCTCTTCCTTCTTCCCCGCACTTGGTCTCCCGTCCAACAGCTGTGCAGAGCGCCACCTACTGGCTGAGCTCGCTGTCTCAGCATCTGTCCCGTGCAATAGTTTTGAGCATCTTGAGACAGAGCAGGCCCTGCTTCTAGGACTGTAAAAGTCTAGCCAATTGTTCAGACCTGCCGACGCAGGCATCGGGGAGCCACTAGCATGATGAAAGTGGAGTTTTAGGATTAGTGTGGCAGCTGGTAGCAGAATGGATTAGTGACGGGAGACCACAGAGAGGCCACCAGGCAGCCACAGGGACATTCTAGGAATGAGCTGTGCGTGTCTGCATGTTACCGGAAATGCAGTCGTCGGCCACGGAGACCCGCCTACTCAGGAAGGAGACTCAAAGGCATAAGGTAAGATATTTTCAAAACCAACAACACCAAAACACTCAAACATGGATCTTTCTACTCCAAACCAGCCATCTTTAGAATCAGAAAAACTTCTAAATATTAAAGCCACTTTGAAACCCATGAACTTATTCCAAACATGGTGTCAATACCTAAAATGTACACTTGATTAAGAGGGTGAAAAGACAAGCCGCAGGCGGGAGACGAGACGTGTGAAGCACAGAAACTGACAAAGGGTTGGGATCTGGAATACACAAAGAGCTCTTAACCCACAACAAAAAGAAAACAAACAACCCAATTCAAAACTGGGCAAAAGATCTGAACAGACTTCCCACCAAAGAAGACATACAGACAGAAAAGAAGCATGTGCAAAGGTGCTCCACATGATATATCATTAGGGACATGCAAATTAAAACGACAATGAGATACTCCTACACGCCTATTAGAATAGCTCAAATCCAAAACACTAACAACCAAATATTAGTGATGGCATGAAGCAACAGGAGCGTCACTCACCGCTGGCGGGAGCGCCAAATGGCACGGCCACTTTTGAAGATAGCTTGGCAGTTTCAACCAAAACCAGAACTAAACACACTCTTACCACAGGATCCATCAATCGGGCTCCTTGGTATTTACCCTAAGAAACTGAAAACCCATGCCCACAAAAAATATGCACATGGATGTTTATGGCAGATGATTCCTAATGCCGAAACTCAGAAGCAATCAAGACGCCTTTCAGGACATGAGTGGATAAATAAACTGTGGTCCACTCAGACGGTGGAATACTATTCAGTGCTTAGGAGGAATGAGTCATCGAGTCATGAAGACACGGAAGAACCTTAAATGCACGTCACCAAGTGACAGAAGCCCATCTGAAGAGGCTACGTACTGTATGATTTCAGCTAGACGACATTCTGTAAAAGGCAAAACTATAAAGACACTAAAAAAATCGTGGGTTTTTTTTTTTTTTTCTTTTTGAGACCTGCCACTCTCACTCAGAGCTGGC
This sequence comes from Eonycteris spelaea, assembly GCA_003508835.1. Taxonomy (NCBI): domain Eukaryota; kingdom Metazoa; phylum Chordata; class Mammalia; order Chiroptera; family Pteropodidae; genus Eonycteris; species Eonycteris spelaea. Next base: position 9,901,893 of record PUFA01000042.1, on the reverse strand, counting down.
AGGGCAAACCGGCAGGAAAATTTCACAAAAGCATCAAAAACTGAAAGCGTTGTCATGCCTTTGACCGACCCATTCGCTTCCCGCATCCCCTCCTCAAGAATGCCCCCGGGGATATTCAACAGATAATTTATGTTTAAAAAGGAAAAAAGAATGTTTAACAGGAATGTTTAAAAGGGGGGAAAATGAGACATAGCAATGGCCAGGAACAATGTTTAAAAGAGGGAAAAAAATGAAATGTGATAAATGAATAGAATAGACCTCTATAACATCAATAGAATGTGATACCGCTATTAAATGTTACATACAGTTAAAATTACAGGTTCGTTGAAAGGCTCCATGAATCTTAAAGTCATTAGGAAAGATTACATATGTGTGCACAGCCATGTTTTGGAAGAAAGAGCGTCTACCAACTCACCAATTTTTTGAAGGGGTTGATAATTATTCTCACAGTCTAATATTTAAAGACATGACAAGACGTTGTATATTTGTTCTACATTGCTACAGAAAACAACAGCTTTCAAAGCTAAATAATGCTCGTGTTGACAAAAATAACAAGTCTGTGTACATACATGTGAACACATACACACAAATATACTCATCAAAATATTAACGCTGCTGACCTTTGAATCATACAAAGGTTCAAGGGTGACTTGTATCTTCGTTTTACTCAGCCGTGTTTTCTAAATTTTCTACAGTTAAATGTCTGTTATGTTTGAAGTAAGAAGACATTTATTATACTTAGGCTGAAAGAGGCCAGCAGTAAAAATTCACGAAAAGTCTCCCACTGGTTAGAAAAAGAGGTGGAGTGTTTTAAAAATGTTTTTTCTTTTCTTCGGCCAGCCCTTTTCTGCCTCTGCCTTGCCTCCTCCTCTGCGCGCCACCTGATAGGCACATGTCACTGGACTGAAGTCCTACCCACATAAACCAGGGTGACCTCGACTCAAGGTTCTTAATTACATCCACAAAGACGCTTTTCCAAACGAGCTCACATCCAGCTCCGGAGACCAGGAGATGGACACACCTTTTGAGGGGCCTCGATTTCCACATGCTGGACGCCGCCCCCCGTGCCAGGGGCTCTACTTCTCACCGAGTTTTCAGTCCGTGGGGACAAGAGAGGTGACGGATGGAGAAGGGAAGGAGGATGCACAGGGGCACCTTCTCGCGCCCTGCGAGCAGTGCTGGGGAGTGGCTCGGAGCGTGAACGGGGAGGGTCGTGGTGGCTACTTCCGGTTCTGAGACCTTGGCACGACATTTAAACTGTGCCTCGGTATATTCATCTGTTCTCTGCCTGACAGGGTTCGAATAATTCTGATTTTTTAAAAGCCCTTTCCCTCAAAAAATTTACAATAGTGTCTGGCATGTCATAAGGATGATAAGGTTTTTCGCTTGTAAAATAAAACAAGGGATAAACCACAGAGTCACACAAAATCGTCCTCAAGTCATGCTGAAACGCTCCACGTGTTCTTTTACCTCTCAATAAATCCTTTCACAGAAGGAGCCGACACAGACTGAGCCAGGCAGGAATGCCGCCAGCTGTCAGTCACCGTCACCGCTGTCTTCACTCTTCTTCTTCTTCACTTTGTCTCAATCACAAGAAATCTTTGTTTACTTTTTTCTGTACTGTCACCCTTTTCTAATTCCCATCTCCCTCCCCCCTCCCCACCCCTTTGGCAAGCATCAGCCTGTTCTCTACATGTCTGTTTCTATTTCGGTTTTGTTGATTCTTCCGTTTTGTTTAGATTCCATATCTAAGGGGAAAGCACGTGGCGTTTGCCTCTCTCTGTCTTATTTCACTCAGCATAATACCCTCAAGGTCCATCCACGTGTCGCAATTGGCACAGATTCATTTTTTTTATAGCTGAATAATATTCCATTATGTGTGCCATTCTTTTTCTCTTTTTTAACATGAATAAGAACCCTTACGTGCAATGAAAGATTTAGGCTGGGTCGTGCTTCAAGAATCCATAAAGTGACACATGACACAGCAAATTCCTTCTGCTAACAGTGTTTGCTGCTTCATGTCCGACTGTAGATTTCACCGAAAGCGATGAGTTAGTCCAGGCACTTAGAACGGTGATCCCTCTGCTCGGTGGGTTAGGGGTTACGTTTTCTGGATGTCAGAGTAGGCAAAGACACATTCCTGAAAGGTTGGCTCCAGATTTTCAAACGTGGTAAACATTTGGCTCCGACCTTGATTTGACCTTGAGCTGGGTGACAACCACGTGGGGTGTGTCTGTGTCTGCAAGGGAATCTCTTTTTGGGGTCTTTGCCTTTCTGGCCGATCGAGAAGCCCCAACGTCTCCTTCCGTGGTCCACCACCCCTGACTCTGTTCCAGAGTTTAGACGACGCTGGGCCCTGCGTTGGGGCTCCTCACAACATACAAAGTGCAGCTTATGACCGCGGGGCTCGGGTTCCGCCAGCCAGACAGGAGCCGGGGCTCGGGTCCCGCCAGCCAGACAGGAGCCGGTCAAGGCCCCGCCTCGTCGCTCCAGCTCTGGCCGCACGCGGTTCCCGTACTGATCGCCCGTCATCTCGCTTTCATTTCCTTGGCCTCCGTGTTATCTGTTCTGAACACTTTCAAATTTGCTTATTTTTCTAATCTCTTCTCTCCTTTTTCGGGCGACGCCAGCGTTTATCTGGTGGCTTTCATCTTTGCCCCTCACACTGCCTCACAACGCGTGCTCATTAAAATATTTCAAATTAAGACCTCTGCAGGCTTTTCCAGCCGAGCACGTCGCGTCTTCCCATACAACACATTTTTAATTCTTATCACAGACTTTCAGGCAGTTTGTACATTATATTCTATTAAAAACTCCATTCCACCCAAGGTTGTCACAATTCAGAGATTACAGCTTTCTGCGGGACGTTTTGTTAGGGATATATTCACATATTCGCTTTGTTAGCCGGCAAACACGATCCATGAGCCTGTGTTTCACACCTCATTTGATACCACAATTCAACAAAAAAAGATATAAAAAGAAGCAATTATTTATTTAGATTATGGAACGGATCTTAGAGGGACACGAGATAAGCATAAATTATCTTGCTGAAGAACACTCCCCGTCTTCCTCAGAGCCCGGGGGGAGCAGAAGGTGACAGTGAAGGAGGCTGCAGAGGACACGGGAATGCGAGGTGTCTTGTAATTATGTAACTCTCATTACATAACAAAATTTCTTCTCTTGTAACCTTCCTCCATCTCTTCTAAAGGGAATGCAAAATTGATTCTTACAGAACCAAAAGTGATAGCCACAGCCCGCGTTTTCCCTGCAACTCGAAACATTACCACTTGATCGGTCCAATAGTTCAACAAAATTAATTTCCTATGCACATACCGCGGATACCGCCACCCTGTGCTCAGTGATCTGAGGGCGTAGGCCACAGCATCCCATCTGGACTTCTCCAGCACTACGGCAGGGTCAGCAGAACTGGGGTAGCTGCCCGGCCCCCCCAGCATCCACCTCCTCCATGATGCTCTCCCCTACTCTAAGCCCATGTCATCTAGGTGTCCCTCAAACACACACGACTTCCAGGGCTGGTCACAGGGACTGGATGAGGGGTGTCTGTGATCTAAGTTGCCCCAAACAGAGCCAGTGATTGGCACCCCTAGACTCGTGCTGGACCTGCAGGATGGCCTCCAGGAGGCGCTGGTGGCCCACACGCCGCCAGGAAGGAGGAGCCCGCTGGAGAGAACGCCAGCCCAGAGGAAGGATGAGAGCCGGGTCGCCAAGGTGCTGCTCAAGCACCAGGGCCCGGACGCCCCGGTCCCTGTCCAGCCCTGAGCTTCTCCACATGTGTGAGGGGCCTAAGTCCTCCTTCCTGCTTGGACTTCATCGGTACGGTACCTAACGGCATCGGAGGGACAAAAACCCCCATGAGCACCCCGGCAGCCAAGGGGAAGCCCCCCAGTGGGGACACACACACACACAGCTCCCTGCACGAAACAGAGATCCAGCACAACCGGTGACTGACACCACCTCTGACGAGTGTGGCAAACGCTGCTGGCTGACTACCATTCTCCCACCTTCCCCCTGAGAACAAGGGCCCCCCCAGACACACTACAAAGCTGGAAAATAACACCAGACGGCCGCTCTCCCGGGCTAGCCGGCTTCTCGGCACAGGCTCGGAGCCCACCACTTGTGGACCAGATTCAAGAGGGGACTCCCGTGGACACCGCTAGAAAGGCCTTCCCTGGTAAAAGGAGATGGGTGAGGAGCGGCCCCTCCCTTCGGGGCTCAGTGCACACCCGGGTGAGTCTGTGATGACCGGAACTGCGGCAGCCGCCTTGCGGCCATGAGGAAGCCATGGAGGATGACGGCCAGTGACTCGGGTACAAGGCAGTGGACAGGGAGGACACCCCTGGGTGACATAACTGTGCTGCTGGGTTAACCAAGCCCAGAGCCACCCACTCCTACACTTCTCACCATGTGAGAGGATAAAACCAACAGCTACAGCCACCCTCGGACCTGTGTTCTACCGTTTGCGACCGAACGCACCTGACCGGACACAGAAATCCTGACTCTGTATCTGCAGACAGCTCAGGGTGTGGGGTGCTCAGGCAGGCAGATGTCGACTCCCAGGGGAACCGTGGGTCATGTGAGGGGGCAGAAAGGATGGGACCAGAATGCCAACATGGAGCGAAAGGCACTTATATCACTTGACTAGTGTTCCTAGTGGAAGGCCCCGGCCCCCGCCCCAGCCCCTGGTCCCTGGCCCCTGGTCCCCGGCCCCCAGCCCCAGCCCCTGTTCCCAGCCCCCGGCCCCCAGCCCGAGTCCCTCTCTCCCTTGGGTAGAGCGTTACAGAGGCGGGCAGCACAGAGCTCTGGCGAGGCAGCTGGGGCCACCCAAGTGAGGCAGCACTCGGCACAGGGCTCCACTGGGAAAGGCCAGCCCTACCCGCTCTCTCCAGTCCTGCTCCCACCCACCGCCCTATTCGTTCATTCGTTCATTCATTCATCCCTCCTCTGTGTCGAGCGCTGTCAGCCTCACACTAAAGAAAGAAAGGGGAGAACCAGCAGGAGGCGATGAGCAATGGCTCTGAGGACTTAAGAGTCTCATGATGGCCGAAGTGTGAGCCGCTGGTGGCTCTAAAGCAGGGAGGTCACCTGTCCAGAGCCGCGGGTTCGCCAGGCCACTGAAGCGACCCGTAGCCAGCGGTGACCAGCACAGGGGGAGCGAGCAGAGGCAGAGACTGTGGGGAGCCTGCTGCAGCTTCTGCCTGCCGCTCCCCGGCCAGCCGGGCCATGGCGTCTGAGCTGCAGAAGACGAGCCACCCGCCAGCCACGCCAAGTTCACCGCACTTAGCCTTCTGCGGCGTGTGGCCACGCCCAGGTGTGCTGTGGGCGCGATGACGGCAGGTGAGCACCAAGAGGCATTTCATTCACCGGCAGCCGCCGCCACCGAAAAGCGCCCCGCCCCCCCTTAGGTCGCTTCTGTCTTCCCCGACTGGTTCTTTCACGCCTCACCGCAAACAATAACAACGATAACAGCACATTCTTAAGATCAAGTCACCAAGGCTGCCCTGTGACTAAGGAGAGTTCGAGGGCTGTTGAGCCCGCCAGGCTCATTGTCGCCAGCGTACAAAAAGCATGGGAATAAACGCCTCGCAGGGCAGCGTCGCAGTGCCGAAGCCTCCCGCCAGGGGCAGAGACGTCGCTCACACACACACACACACACACACATACGAGCTCACGCTCAGCTTCCGCAGCCAGCCCCACCTGCTCTGCGTATCCAGGTGGTGGCCCACGCAGGTGAGGGTGGCCGTCGTCTGAACACTGTCGTTGTCTATTTCTTCCTGGACTGCCCACTGGTCTTCGCTGCTGACTCTCACCGCCGTGATCTTCACACCTGCTGCCGCCTTAATTCTGTGGGGTGGGAAAAAAAATACGTATAAAACCATCGTAGTTCAAAACAGGTAGTAAAAGCACAGCAGCAGAACAGATGTCCCCTTTCCGCGGGGAGACGCAGGGAAGAGTGGCTATAAGTGGCCTTCCTCGGAAGACAGACGGTCCTGGTGTCTCCACAAGCATCGCGAAGTGGGGGCCGGCACCCCGCCATCCCATGCCGGGGAGCGGACCGCCTCCCGCTCCACGCTGCCCCACGGGACGGGGACGGCACGGACGCGTCCAGGCAGCGTGGAGCGGCTCTGCGGGGCCTGTGCTTCGGGCCTGTGCTTCACCCTGAGGTGGGGAGAGGTCTCCCCAGGGTGGGAGAGGGGAGGAGCACGAGGGGCTGGGGGCACTGGCAGGGCTCAGAGGGGGCGGCCCGCGGTCCTCGGAGAGAAAGAAACACAGCATCTGGGCGCGATGGGAGGCCAGGCACTGCCCGGCGGGGGTCTGCGGAAGTCAGGCCCCCCCGGAGGAACGCGAGGACCCCCCTGTGCGGCCGGGGGCGGGGAGGAAGGGGAGGCCGCTGTGGAGAACAGCCTGGCAGCGGCCCTGAGCGCGACGCACAGCGCGACCACGTGACGCAGTCAGTCCCGGACGCAGCCCGGAAGGAGCAGGGAACAGGCGCGCAGACGCCGTGTGCGCATGCGTGCTCCCGGCGGTCCGCCCCCCGCGGCCAAAAGGCGGAAGCAGCCCGGGCGGCCACGCGCCCAGGACAGGCTCAGAAAACCGCCGCGCGTCCCCACGACAGAGCGCGACTCAGCCGCCGGCACGCGCGCCGATGGGGGCGCGCCTCGCGAACAGTGTTCTGAGAAGCCAGACAGAAAAGCCATTATATGCCTCCATGTCCGTAAAGTGTCCCGGAGAGGTAACTGCAGAGCTGGAAGGCAGCCTCGTGGCTGCCCGGGGCTGAGGAGGGCCGGGGACGATGGGGAGTGACCGCTCAACTAATCGTACCGGTCTCCTCGCCGGACAACGAAAGTGTTTCGACAGTGGGTAGAGGTATTGTTGGGACGACACTATGAATGTCCTAAATGCCGCTGAATTATTCATTAGAAAACGGTCAATTTTATAAGAATTTTACCTCAATTAAAAAAAAAAAGCAAGGTAAAAAATCAGATGCCTGGCCCTTCACAGGAGTGGCTGGGACTTTAAAAAAAGATTTATCGAAACAAAAAACCTTTAAGACCTAAAGAAGGGAACCCCCCATCCAGGCAGGATTTCAAGCAGCAGGGAGGAGAGCTCTGGACTGGAGGGATCCCTACACCCCAGATTTTGCTGTCTGCCCGCCATATGGAACCCTGGCCCGGCCGAGGGAACAAACACCTGCGTATCTAACTGAACACAGGACACGCCTCTGCTTCCGGCAATGCCCGCCCCGCAGGCCGTGGGCGGCCCCGGACACCCCGGCAACCCCGGGCACCCCCAGCCACTCAGACGCCCTTCTCTGCCCCGATGCCATCACCCTCCTGCTGGATTCTCTTGACTAATCTGCTCCTTCCTCCTCAAAGCCTCCTTTCTCACCCGTCGTGATGTTCCAGGGATTAATTTATGCAAACCACGAATAGAGGCGTCTTGTTCTGTGCCTACTTTCAGCCATCCCATCTTGCTGCCAAATGGGGCAGTCGGAGAGAATGTTCCAGAACTCGTGTTCTCGGCAACCAGAATCTACCCGCCATTGATGGCACCTCGTCTCTATAGGCACTTGCCACTTGAACAGCTGATCACGTCCTTCTGCAAACACGCACTTCCATCGGGCATCTGTATGAACATGGTGACCCTCCCACTCCCCAGCAAGTGACCAGCGGTAGGCCATGGAGCTGGTCAAGGGCAGAGCCAGGGTTAGGAACCAAACCCAACCCCCGGCTCTGCCCCGGGCACACGGAGTTTCCTCCGTGACCCCACCGGCGTCATTTATCTCCTGATGATGCCTCAGAAGTTGCGTCCAGTGATGGCACTGGCCTAGGCTTTCAGCTGGACAACTGAGCCCCAGTCCCCAGCCCCCTCCCGTCGGCCTCCGAGGCACCAAAAGGACATGTCACTGCAGGCTCTCCAGAGCTTTGGTTTATAGCGTTGCTTTCATTCTCATCCACAAGCGAGGCACAGATCCCCTAGTCATCGGGGACTCTCACACAGCACCGCCGAGTCAATCCGATGAGTGTCCCCCCACTGTGCTCCTGTGCGGTCTTTTTTGTTGTCCCCCACACACCACCACCCCCCGGCCCATCTTGTGACTTTTGTGCTCCAATTACTCTCCTTAGCGTCCATATAGGCCTGCCTGTCCTTACTGCAGTTGTTGAAGGTATTTTTGCAGCTTGACAGCCCAATTTGGAGGCAGGGCTGGGCCCGAGAACGCTGGACACTGTGGGTATGTGGCTTCTCTGAGGCCATCGCTCTCCCCGGGGGTCTGGGAAGCCAGAGTGTTTCATATCAGGGGCAGAGCCTGAGCAGGCTGGGAAGCCACCCACAAGGCTCACGTTCCTGTACTTGCTGGTCCCAAAGACATCTGGGGGTCCTTGGGGCGTGTGAGGCAGACTTGGGACCATGACGGTTGACCAGCGCATGTCAGTAGTTTTCAATATCCCAGCAACCAGCAGGGTGGCACCAGCGCCTGGGGCTGCGCATCAGGCCTGCGGACCCTGAGTGAAGCTGCTGCACTTGAGCAGAGGCAGGGGACAGAGCCGGGAGGCCCCCAGGGTCTCCCTCACGGGGGCTCGTTGGCCCCAGGACACCAGGAACACGTTCCACATGGCGCTAAGCTCTCAGGCCAGCACCTGACTCCTTCCCCCTTTCCTGGCCCCTCCCAGGGACTGGCCTTGGGCTCCCCCTCCCAGAGTCACCAGGGGACCCTCCAGCTTGGCCAACTGGCATCTCACGCTGTCAGCTTCCAGGCCCATCCACGCCCTGGCTGTCCACAACAGAGCACTGTGCTTGGTGTCAGGGCTCCAGAACGCGATGGCTTTCCCTCTCTCCCAGCCTCCTGGGGATGTGGTCCCGTCCTCCCCCCCCAGCCCACCACGAACGTCTCTGCCACAGCTGGACCGGTCTCCTTGGGTCCCACAGAGAGGTTAGGCCCCTGCTGGCCACCCTGCTGCATCGGCAATGTGGAACAGAAGAGGATCCAGAAACTTCCACATGGTGAATTCCAGGAAATTAATTTCAAAGGGAATGTCTCGAGAAACCGAATACCCACTTCACCCACTTCCGGGCATTCTAGGGCCCTGCCCCTCCACCAAAAATAGACTTTCAATCTGCAAAAGGACCTCCAAAAACCTGCACTAAAGACAGATTTTACACATGCTGAGATTAGTGACCGTCAGCATGAAAGTCACGTGTTAACTATCCCCACGCGAGCCAAAGCCTCAGGAGAGAGATGCCCCCCACGGCTCTGTTCGTTATTGATTCAATGACCGTCACTGATCATCACAGTCGCTTCTGTCACGAACAATCCACGCTTGGGAATCTCCGAGCACAGTGCGAAAATCAAGCAGGCGCTTCCCCGTCCGCGGGGACGATGAAAAGACAGAAAACGGCCAGTGCCGGCAGGGGGCGGGTGGCCGGGCCCTGGGCACTGCGGGCGCGGCTGCGACCTGGTCCCCCCTCCCTGGAGCACCATCGGACATCAGCCACGCCTGACTCTCTGCAGCTCCTGCGCCGGGCGCCCCACCCGAGGCGGACGCCACAGAAGCCCACGCACGTGTCCCACGCACGTGGCGGCTCGGCCCCGCCAAGCCCGGGACGGGAACGGCCTCTGTCACTCATCAACAGCAGAACCAACTACCCGACAGTCGCCCGATGGCGTAAGGTATGGCCACAACGAGAAGGAGTGTCCAACACCACACGAAACACAATGTGCCTCCAAACATAACGCTGGGTGACAGAGGCCTGGTACCAAGGGCCGCTCCCCGCGAAACCCCACGTACAGGAAGTCGCGAACGGCAAAGTGGTCTGCACGGTGACGTCAGCATCGCGGGAGCCTTCTGGAGCAGAGCCCGACGGGGTGCCCAAGGCCTGCTGGGACAGAGACCAGACGGGGTGCCCAGGGTCTGCTGGGACAGAGACCAGACGGGGTGCCCAGGGCCTGCCGGGGCAGAGACCAGACGGGGTGCCCAGGGACTGCTGGAGCAGAGCCTGGACGGGGTGCCCGGGGTCTGCTGGGACAGAGACCAGACGGGGTGCCTAGGGCCTGCCGGGGCACCAGCAGCATCTCTTTCCTCCTCTGGGCTCTGGGCACGCGGGGGTCGTGAGACATCATTGGGCTGTGCTCACGCATGCACACTGTTCTCCATGCACGTTACAGTTCGGTATAAAGCTCAAAACAAAGCAAGTCGCAGCGAGGCACCCCCACCACTGGGTGTGACTTTGCCGCTGTCCAAGCTGAGGGGGCGGCCTCAGACGGGTAACTGCACAGCCACCCTGGACACACATGGGGGCTCTTCCCCAAACCTCCACCGCCCCCAAGGGGTGCCCAGGACCAGTGCTTGCTCAGGGCGGGGTGGGGCACAGAGGGGCCTGGAACTTTGGCCTCGCATGTGACAAGAAGGGTCTTCAAGTCCAGGCAAATGCCCTCCTGGCTGGACCGGGGACAGGTGACATCACAGCTGCTACAGATAAGCAACAAGAAAGACAGCTGGACTCCAGGTCAGCCTTCTCCCACCCGACAGAGACAGAGCCAGGCCAGAGACCCTGTGGCTTCTCCGCCTCCTTCCCCCTACGCGCCCACCACCCCCTGGGCATGACACGCCCCCGGCTGAGCGCATCTTTGTGTCTTCTGTTAGACCAGGCACCTTAGCACAGAAGACTTGCCTCCTTTGTGTTTGTTTTGCTGTTTACACGGTAAATGTGCAGTAAAGGATGTGCAGTAACCTCGCTAGAAGAGAGGGTTGGTCTTTGCCCTCGGCTCCTGGAAGCTGACCCCTAAGCCCCGGAGTGACCTTCCTGATGAGACAACCTTTGTTTAGCCCGGAGCCTTGGGCCACATGGAATCAATTGGACTTCTGCAGGGACTAGAGCCTTGTCCACGTGACCAAGCTCAATAAAACTGTTCCTGAACTCTCATTCTTGGTCCAAATCCTTTCCAATTTTAGATTATATTTGTTAGAACAATTTAAGCCCAGAAAAACCCATGTCTTGAATATTCATTAAGTGTGTTTTAGAGAAATATTTTTAGGCATGCTGATATTCTCATCGCTTGTTATTTAAAAACCACAATATCTAAAACTATGTGAAAACGGTTGATGGTCTCAGCGCCAGGATGAGCTCGAGGGGTCTGGGGGCTGTTCCAGGAAAGGGACGTGGCCACAAGGTGGCAGTAGTGCACAACAAGCTTTCTCTGGGCAATGATTTGACAGGTTTGCATGTTGGCCCAGTCCCTCACAGCATGAGACCCTCCGAATGAAATGGCAGCGGGCCGCCCCCTGGAAGGGGAGGGCAGGAGGGTTCTGAGGACCATGGAGGGGCTTCTGGGGTCTGGATGCTGTCACTAAGCGGCGCAGCAGGGCGCCTCCAGGTCGCAGAACCCCAAGGTGCAGCTGTGGCTTAGCATGAGAGCGCCAGGGGTTGACCTTACTATAGCTGACAGACACTGGGCACAGTCTCGCTGGGTTTGCAAAGAAGGCGAGCCCTACATAGCCAAAAGTATTGCTTATTCAGGGTATAACTTACAAAAGTACACGTGTAAAATTGTGAGCTGCGCACTGGCAGACGGCTGAGCTAACAGGTCCTAGTCTGCTGTGAAGAAATAAATAATACAGGGGCCCATAAACAGGGACCATCTTTGGCTCACCTATGTAACAACGACTTTCTGACAGTCTCCAAAAGCCTTACATCCATATTCCCTGCTGGTCTTCAGCACACAAGTATTGGTTCTCTGAATACTTGAAGTTATGGGATTATACAGAGAAGGATACATTGGCAGATAACTTGATTAAATAAGAAACTATTTGTTGACGACCTGACCTTAGGAGATCGGCCCCCACTCTCCACTCCAGCGTCCCCACCATTTGGGGTGACCAGGCTCTGCTGACAGTGGGCTCTAAAAACAATGCAAATGGCATGCAAATCTACTGTGATACAAAATTGCAAACCTTGTAATACTGGAGGACTGACAAGCTGCAGAGAAAGGCAAGCGGGCAGGGGCATACATACTTGCAGCCCCTCAACAGATACTAATTGACAGTTCGCAAGGATAAGAAGTGCTTCAATATGGGTATGAATAGTGAAGTGCAGTGGCATTCTTGGGGAATTGGAAAAGCCCTCAAATATTTCTGTTAAATTGGTCCTTTTTGTGCCACCCCTGGCAAAATCAAGTGCAAAAGAAAAAAGAAAAAAAAACGTGATGTTGTGCAGTTATATAAAATTGGAGAATAACAAATTGTCAACAGGCAATCCATTCTCCTCTGAGTGGCAGATTGGGGAATCACCAAACCCAAATTTTGTTTAACATAAAATGAACTTGTCGTAATCTTTTATTTTGTTTCTCAAGGCAGAAAGACAAGTCCCAATCAAGTCTGCTTTTTCTCACAATCACCTATGAGATTGTACATTCCCATTTTCAGCCGATTCGTTTGAACTGGCCAAACGTTCTCGAAAATAACAAAAACTCCCCTAACACTCCTGTAGCTTCGAATGGCAATGCTCATAAAAATGCACATATCAATGTGTGAAATGTGCTCACATTCTATATTGGTGGGGGACTGGCTTCCTGTGGCTCTGAAACAGCACGTGACTTCCTGTCTCTAAGCCTTCGGCCACGCTGTTCCCTCTGCCTGGAAGGCTTCACCAGACACCTGCAGGACCTACAGCCTAACCCTCTTCAGATGTGGCAGGTGTCCCCTCCTTGAACCTTTCCTAGGCCACCGGGCCAGAAATAGAGTGTGGCCTAACACCCACACACCTCGTTTCCCTTGTTTATTGCCTGTCTCCCCTAAGCACAGGCAAGCAGGATTCTTATGTGTTGTTTCCTGCTTTATTGGTGGAAGCAGGGGACCCCGCTTCCATGGAAGGATGAGGGCTGGGGATGCTAAGTGCCTTGAGGTGAGCAGAACAGTCCTGCCCCATTCCCAGTGCCAACAATCCCCTGAGACACACTGTAGACGTCAGAGTATTTCAGCCTCTGTCCAGATAATGCCCCCACCACCACCTGCCCCCAACACAAACTCCTCAGCAAACTGGCCCCCAGCTGAGCTGCGGACGCCCTCTGACTGGTCTGCCCTCATCATTACAGGGGGCACGTAGTGCCAGCAAACAGAGCAGGAAGCATCTTCCCTACAAGTTCTAGATATCCTGTCACATCCGTGAAGCAAATACCTGCCACAACTTCAAGTCCATTAGCACCATCAGGAATGCAGTCTGTTCATCCATTTCACTTCTTTACACAGTCTCAAGTGTTGGCTTCCAACCACAAAAATCAGTCACCTTCAGGCCGCATTTAAACATCTGACAGGACAAGCCTCCCCCAACACAGAAGACTCCCACCTCTCTGATTTCCAGCCATCCCTCCGATCATCACGCCCCACAGTGAAGTTAATGACAATGTCTGCATGTCTGACAGCAGAACTATTAAACACACACAGACACGCACGCACACGCACACGCATGCACGCACACACTGTGAGCAGTACTTGGCAGGAGGGAGGGAGGTTGATATTTTCTTAGGGCCCAATAAATGGCTTCTGGTGATTCAATTAGTAAGGCAATATTGTTCTGCGCAAACCTAGGATCAGCGAACGTAGAGTAATTAAGAATCAGAGATGCTTTTGAAATGAAAGGGATTCGGAATGTAGAAACAGTCTCAAGGCTTTGGGATTTTAATTTCAGGTCTCTTTGCTGAGTATCTAGCTCGTGGCAGCTGTTAACCACCTACTACGTGCAGGAGAAATGGAGACAGACGGAAGACTGAGGTTACCACAGACTTTGAAGCTACATTACTGACTTAAAACCCCGACTCCAGCCACATGACCTTGGAAAGGCCACTTAACCTCTCTTGCCTCAGTCTCCTCATCTGTAAGTGGAATAGCAGGACCTGCCTCGCAGTGTCACTCCAAGGATTAAATGGAGACAGTGTACACAAAGCGGTTAGAGCAGATCATGGCTACGCAGTGTTCATTACGCTGGTGAAGTGACAGGAGTCCCTGTCACGCATCGGCCAAGCCTCAATGCTGCCACTCGAGAGAACCATCCCTTGGTGCTAAAATGCTTCAGGGACAGACTGACGAGCACAGAAAAGCTGTGCTGACAGTCGTCCCATAAGCTCCCAACCCTGTCACCTCACCCACACGAGACCAGCAGGGCCAGTGGGGTCCACTCAGCACCCACCTGCTCACCTGATACAGCATCTGTGTCCACTAGGAGCCGCCCATACTCAGCCAGGTAATTCAGGTTGAGCTGACCCACCCCCTGCTGCAGGGGCTGCTACGTGGGTGGCCAATGAAAGCACTGTGTCCTCCTGGGCAAGGTGATTGGTCCAAGAAGGAACCAGGTGACCCAACCAAACCAATCGGAATATTCTATCCCTTGGCTACAGTTGATTGGCTCAGAAATAGACATGTGACCCAGAATTTGCCCGGAAGTGCAGCTCCCTCTTCACTAGGCAGTAAGTGAAGCAAGAGTCCACCGCCGGCCGAGAATGAAGCCAGCAGGAGAAAGCAGAGGCCACTGGTGGGAAGAAGTGGCTTCCTGGCCACACCGTCTAAGCGTCTGGATCCAGCCAGACCTGAGGCTGTTCTTACACTTTTCAGTTACATGAGCTAATAAATTCCCTTTAAGCCACTTTGAGTTGGGTTTCTTTTATTTGCAATTCAAAGCGCACTGACAAAACAGGTTCTGCCGTTTCTACCAGGCCGAGGATCAAATAAAATCCTCCCAAAGGTCACAGAAGATACACATATAAAGTTACCCCCGTAATCCAAGGACAAGAGAACATACGGCAGAAGGATATTCAATATTGCAACTGTCCTTGTGAGTACAGAGAGCAAATGTCAAATAAAGGAAACCTACGAAAGAATCAGAGAGCCTCTCCCTTTGTCACGTCCATCACTTCAGTAATACATATTAATAAACAAAGCAGAGGTATAAAAATTCAATTCACAACTCAAAGATAGCCTGACCTTTGATGGAATCGACCTCGTTTTCCGTCAAACCTGCTATTTGTAGAATGTTTGGTGATATAAACTTTCAAATGCCCAGTAAAGAGTCGTTTTTTCATAGTAATATAAAGTATTTTGAGAGCCACAATGAAGTTTTTCATCTCTTCCTCACGCACCCGGACACGATCATGGGCTCACCCTGACACATCAGATATTTCCTGTCCGTGAAGACTTGCCAGTAACCTGGGTACTTGGAGCTACCAAGAAACACACACGCACACACACGCACACACACACACGCACGCACACACACGCACGCACAAATCCACTTTCACAGCTTCACCTACCACCTAGGATACAATGACCCACAGTTATTTTTTGCAACACAGAACCTTCTAAGCCCCAGGTGCACAGCCAAACACACACTCGAAACCTCCTCCTAGAAGTCTCAAAGGAAAACGAAGCTCCCCATGTTTGAGAGACCTCACGACCGACTCACTCGAAAATAAAATGAAACCACCTAGTTCTCGTATTCTCCTCCAGGAAGGCCCAGTGTCACAGGCCGTTCAGGTAGCAATAACAAGGTGTCACAGACGGGGGGGGGACTCGAACGACAGAAACTTATCTCTCACAGTTGCAGAGGCTGAAGCACACGATCGCGGTGCTGGCCCATTCCGTCCCGGCGCGAGCCCCCTCCTGGCTTGCAGATGGCCACCTGGCAAAGAGCATGGTGGAGAGCACGGGGAGGAAGCAAGCCCTCCTGTCTCTTCTCGTAAGGGCACCAATCTCTTCACGAGGGCCCCACCCTCACGCCCGAGGTGCCTCCTCAACAGATGCCATCACGTTGGGGATTCGGGTTTAACCTATCAACTGGGGGGTGGCGGGGGGAGCAGACACAAACATCCAGCCGCCGGCAACCACCACCCACCAAACTGATCGAGCCAGAAACCTGGGCCCAACCTTGGCAGCGCCCGTCCTGCCACCGCCTCCACACCGGGTCCGTCACCGGGCCCCGTCCCCGTCCCCGCCCCGCCCCCGGCCATCATCCTGCTGCGGGTCACTGGAATCAGCGCTCCACAACCACAGCTCCCAGCCACACAGTGACCGGGCAGTCTGCTCAAAGCCCTGAGTGGTCAAACGTCCAGGCCTCAAACCCACTGGTCACCACCATCGTGAGGGAAGGCCCAGCCCCACAGGCCGGGGTCAGAGGTCACAGAAGTGCCCACTGGAGCTGGCGGCTAAGCTAATAGCTCAGTGGCTAAAGGCACAGACTCTGGAATCAGCCTTCGTGGGTTCACATCCTGGCTCTGCTATTTACCTGCTCTGTGAGCTACTTGGCCTCTCTGAGCCCCCGTTTCCCCGTCTGCAGAACGGACTCACAGTCACCATCCCACGGGTGTCATATTGATGACGGTATCTTAGCACTAGTGGTGCTTTTTTCATTGCCTCTAGGCTCATGCTCTGGGCTTTCCTACTGGTCCCTCAGTTTCTCAGAGGCCCCAGCCCCTTCTCCCGCCTGGCTGCACGGGTCGCCCTCGGCTTCTCCTGCAGTCCGCCCGCTGGCCTTCGCTCCCGGCTCAGAGCCGCCAGGGGCCGCCAGCTGTGGACAGCACCATAAGAAGCTCCCGCTTCCTCCCACTGGCCTCCAGCTGGGGCAGCCAGTGGACGGTGCAGCTGGAGGCCAGACGGGGAGAGAAGCGGGCTTGGGGCTGACGCCCCCGGCACCGTCCTGCGCGTCGCTACGGACGAGGTCCTCTCCTTCCGGACGCAGCTCCTGGGGCATGTCCTGTCCCCAGCTTCCGCTCCCGCTGGGCTCCTTCAATTCCCGCCCTGCTCTCACCTCCTAAGCCAGGGTGGAGACTGCTGGCCACGGTCACTCGTCCCCGGGACTTCACTGCCCTGGCTGGCTCCCTTGACCCTTCATTAAATTCTCCTTGGGGTGCTAGCTCCTTCTCACCCAAACCCCAACTGGTGAGAAATCCCAACATACGCTGCTTGTTACGCCTGAGGCTTTGCCTTCCCACCGCCCCCCGTTCCGGGTCACCCCCTCCCTCCTTCGACTCCCCACGCAGCTGACACCTGCTCGGGAAGTGTTCCCAGGGCCAGGGCTAGGGCAGACGTTTTTCCTTTTGTTGCACCCCAGTTCCTGCAGCCCAGCACTCATCCCAGCCGGCACTAAGTGATCACATGCACGCGTCCTTACGCACGTCACGGCCCCCAGGCGGGAGGACCCCGACAGCAGAGGCCACGTCGCGCTTCTGCGCATCGCGTGCCCCACTTCATACGCCTTGCACACCCTCGGTGCTCAACGCACACGTGCCCAACGGACCGAACAAGGAAACGGGGCAGGTCCCCGCCGGCGAGA
Organism: Eonycteris spelaea; assembly: GCA_003508835.1. Taxonomy (NCBI): domain Eukaryota; kingdom Metazoa; phylum Chordata; class Mammalia; order Chiroptera; family Pteropodidae; genus Eonycteris; species Eonycteris spelaea. The sequence goes on along the minus strand of PUFA01000042.1, from coordinate 9,884,559 downwards.
GGACCGGGCTTTGTCCAACACAGGGAGAAACAAAGCGACCTGACGTCGGAGGCAAAGCCACTTTTGTGTCTCAGCCTCCGGCAGATGCTCTCAGCGGTCACTGGTGCGGCCGTCTCTCGGTCACGCGTGTGGCTGCTCATTACCAAGGCCCTCTAGCCAAAGCGTGCAGGAGCCCAGGGTCAGCTCTGGGCACGGAGGCGGGCCGGGGGGTAGGGAGGCTGGCGCGGGGCTCCCCCCGGACCCCGACCTGCCTGGTGCGTCCCTTCGCAGTGGCAGCGAAAGTGGCCCTCACGGTGCACTGGCGCCCAAAGCCTCGCCCACTGCGTGCCCGCGTGCTGTGCCACTCGTACCTCGTGGAACTGTGATGGAGGGACAGCCCCACGCCACGGCCACACGCGGTGAGCAGACGCAGACCGGGCTACACCCCGTGGTTACAGGCTGGGGGTGTCTCTGCCACTTCTCCGCCAGGCCTGGGGCTGGGAAGCCTTCCAGAAGGCCGTCCATGTCCCACGATGTACTCGGACTCGTGGTTGTAAACTCAAGTGCCTCCTGGGACCAGACAAGCAACGGAAAGGTGAGCACCTGGGCAGGCAGATAGGACAGTGACCTGGTGATTAGCGCTCACGTGCCCCAGTTTAAGGAGTGCTCTGTGAGCAACTGCTAGCAGCCCTGGGCGCACCTGTCCTGGCATCCTTGCTCGTCGCCAGCCCACCGACCCGACCTCCCTGGGCCCAGCGGGACCCTGCCCCACTCAGAGTCCACGAGCGCACCAGGATCTGCCCGATGTGGGAGACGTGGGCACCGCGAAGACCCTGGCGTTGCGCTGAGGGTTCCGCCGTGCCCGCCCCCTCCCCGGGAACTCCAGTTTCGCGAGACACTTCCCTCCGCAGGCCCAGGGCAGAAGGAGCACCTGGCACTTGGAAGGCACTCAGGTCTTGTGGAATTAAGAAATTAATAAATCTCCCACAAAAGAAATTTAATATGACACTGATCTGCCTCCCATGGGCTACGTTTAAAATACCATATTAAGACCCGGGTGTTCCTTGGACACTCGTTTAAATCCATTTAAATCAATAGTTCTTTCTTTCAGTTGCCAACCCTACTATAAAGCACAGGGAAGTCACACTAACGAAGTTATTTTCGCTGGGAAACCGGCCTGAGAGTTACATGGGGTCCCTGTCCTGAGACTGTTTCATCAGCCCCATGCTCACGTGACCCAACGTTCACTCTGGTTTCCCATCACTGAAAAGCCTCCCTCTGGAGGTGTGTAGACCAGGAGGGTCCATCGGGCCGCCTCCAGCTGCCACGTCCCTTCAAAGGACAGGAAGCAAACAGCCCTGAGGGGGCTCACCGGGCTCCCCTCCAGAGGCCGGACAGGGGAGCAAAGAACTGGCGGCCAGGTCCCCCACCTTGGATACCACATCTCAAGAGTCCACAGAGAGCCGTCTGTCCCATCAAATGCCATCGGGCAGAAACAGAAATAAACACAAGACCTGGCTTTTCTCTCCCAATTTCAAAATGCTGGCAACTCATTCAGTTGTTTAAATGCCTGAAATTAAATGTTAAAATAATATTTTTAAAAAACTAATAGAAGGAAGTGTTTTCGGAATGTGGTGCAGCAGACACCCTGTCCCTAAGGGCACGTGAGACAATGGTAAGGGGCATGACAAGGATATAATGTGAAGTAATACCAACTTGAAAAAGAGGGTTGTCTCATCTGTATCAACGCTTCAATTAACTCAGGGAGAAAGCGCAGAGGGGAGGCAACGCTTCCAAGCGTCTCTAACGTGCAAACCTCTCCTTTTGACAGGAAGAATGAATGGGCCTCAAAATAGAGGTACTTTAAATCTACGGCCACCCCACCCTGCATGTGCCTGATCTCGTCTGATCTCGGAAGCTAAGCAGGGCCAGGTCTGGTGAGTACTTGGATGGGAGACCACCTAGGAAGACCAGGTGCTGTAGTCGTTAAAAAAAAAAATTAAAGAAATCAAGGCATTTTAGAGCCTTCAACCACCTAGCCTGAATGTCACAACACTGGCTTGTGTGTTTAACTGTTAGAGTTGACTTCTATTTATGGCAAGTGATACTGGTTTTCCATTCTAGAAAGAGAAAGTTTCTGCTGTAGGCAAATTTAGCAAAAACATGAGCTGATTTAAAGGAAAATATTGACGGAACGGTAGTGCCGGTGCTGCGTGCACGTGGAATCCAACGGCTCCCGGCTGAGCCCGCGGCCGGACGCCCACCACGACTTAGAGATGAACTCGTTACTGTCCGACCTGCACATTTACTGCGATGTGTTCTGGAAACAAGTAAAACCAGGAAATCAAGAGACTGGTCTTCCCCCTTCAGGGAGTGGTATATAATTATCTTTTAAGATAAATTCACTGCAATGTGTGTGTGTGCATTAACCGAAATGAAAATGGTGAGGAAAGGGTTTGGGCGGTGTGGAGGAATGGGAAGCCTGGACCGCTGAGAAATGTCAGCTCGAGAGATGACCCGGGCCAGCCCTCACACACACAGCCTCACACTCTCCTGCAGCCCAGCAGCTGTACCCCGGGGGGGTCTCTGGGCTGCAAATCAAACAGATGATTCTGTGTTGCAAGAGGCAGGCTCCCTATCCAGCTCAGTTCAACAGAGCAACCGGCCCCTCCGTCTGACATGTCCACTCCGGGCTGGGTTTGCTCAATACCTTGCATGAAAGAGCAAAAACACCTGTGGAGGAGGAATCAAGCCGGCGAGAAAGAACTCACGGGTTCGCCCCAGGTACAAAAAGCACCGCTGTGACCCACGCGGCCCCCTGCGTCCACCCACATCTGCTCCGTCCCCACCGCTGGCCATCCGCAGAGGCGCCGGGAGTGGAAACCACAAACAGAAAGGATTGATTTTTCGAGCAGAGAGAAGGCAAAGAAAACGGCTTTTTAAAAAGCCAAACACCCACGACTCTCACAAATTTAGCCCGAGCTGGAATAATTGGATGAGTGGCTCCCGTCTGAACCACACTGCAGGGACGACGTGATGGAACTGGGCTCGCGGTGATTTCCTGGCATCCGGCCGCAGCGATCGGGCCGCACGTCCCTCGTGGACTTCGACCCTTTCGGGGGCCTCTGCATGTGGGTCCATCTCAGTTAAACTGATGGTTTTACGATCAAGAGACTGAGGCTCAGGGAAATGAAGTGACCCAAGCGAAGTTCTGAAGAGTCAGATGGCCAAGTGCTGGGTCCCTTCTCCCTGTGCCACCTTGCACCATTAAGACAGGAAGAATGCGCCCAACGGTCTGGTCAGAGTTGTCGTTCAGCCGCCCGGGACCACCTCTTGGGATGAAAAAGATTAAACCACGTCATCTCATCTAGAAAAACAGATGCTAACCTGACTGAGCTGAAAGCCGCACTTGCCTCCGAGGAAAAGATGGACTGTAGCCCACTTTTGTCTGTTGTTTTAAGGATCTAAAGATATCGGGTATACAATTAAAATTATTTGTGTTTAATATAAAACTATGAGATGATAGCCTCAAACACTCAGGGAGAATGTAAGAGTTCTCTGCTCACAAGCAATGAAACCCACTCTGGACAGCTTATGAAAAAGGGATTTGTAGGATGGATACTGGGCATCTCGGGATGGAGGGGAAGGCCAGAAGCCCAAGCCCAGAAATGGGCCAAGACCCATGGCAGCTAACTGGCAAGAACCCCCTGGAGATCAGCGAATCGGGACCACCAGAGCCCACCCCCAAGCTCCCCCTGGCACCGAACCACATATGCCTGGGGTCTGCACTTCCCATGGGCGTCCAAAGAGAACTTCCCTCAGTAGCAGACGACCAGACAGCAAGAGGGACCCGTGTCCACCTCGGTCCCCGTGTGACTGATGCATGTGAACACACCACACACACTCACTCACACACGTGCGCACCCACACGAACACCAGCAGACACTCAGCCCCCCCGATTCAGCACGGCCGCAGTGGACAGCTCCCGGTGCCGCTGCCAGTGGCTTCACGAAGCCGCTTCCTTCCCTGCTCTTTCCTCCCGGCCACGTCCCCCAAGGCCACCTTTCACCAGCTGGGATGGAAGTCAGTGGGTAAATGGTCCCCCCCATCTTCCAGTGGGGCAATTCCGAGGTGCCTTCTACACAGTTCCGAGGGGGACCCCAGTGGGAGGAAGACCCAGGAACCCATCCGCACACCTCTGCCGTCGTCCCTCACTGCCCTGCCTCGCTGTCCCCACCGTCACGCTGAGAGCGGGCTCGGCTCCCGGCCCTCTGCGGCGGGTTGCGTGGTGGCCCCCGAAGGCACGCCCACCCGGACCCGCGGATGCGACCCGATTTGGATAAAGTACTTTTTAGGGTCAGGATCTCAAGAAGAGATCGCCCTGGATGAGGATGGGTCCTACAGCCAATGACAAATGTCCCATCCCTTGGAGAAGACACTTACAGGCAGAGAAGGGAGGACCGCGTAAAGACTGGGGCAGGAACGGGGCGCCCCAAGCAGCAAGCCAAGGAGCGCCGCCCCCATCAGGTCGGAGAGAGGCTCCGCACGACTCCTCCCTCAGAGGCTCCAGCAGGAACCGCCCCGCCCACACCGCGGTCTGGACCTCCTGTCCCCAGAACTGAAGGAGGACGCATTCCTGCGAGAGCCAGCAAGGTCGTAGGCGTCTGTTGCTGCAGCCCCGGGAAGCCCCGCCCCCTCTCCCTCCCCCTGTGCCGTGGCCTCCTCCCCTTCCAAGCCGACCTTACGCCCTCCGTCAGGGAGACAGGTGCGAAGCAGCTCTCCCTCTTTGGGAGGTCCTGACCTAGAAAGCCCTCGTCTCTCACACCCCAAGTGCCACACGCCTCTGCCCGGGCAGCCCCGGGGGCTGTCTGCTTCCCGCGCCACAGAAAGTCACCCCCGAAGCCAGGAGCAGCACGCCACGTGCTGCACAGCACCGCACCCTGGGGAGCATGCATGTGGCGGCCTGCGCACCTTCCCCTCGTCCCCCCTTCACAGCGGGCTCTGCTCACCGGCAAAGCCGCCCTCCATCCCTCTCCTACGTTAACTGGTCGAGTTGCTGGATTCCTTTCCAGTTGCTGCTGCAACACGCCCCACTCAGCGTTGCCACCCCCACCCCAGAAGAACGCCTTTCCCCTCCTATCCTCATACCCTCATGAATCTGGCCTTGAACAGCCAAGATCAAGGGACACCTCCTCTTCCCCAGGCTCCTTAAACACCTGCTCTTCAGAATATTCCTGAAACCCCATCTCACCAAGTCTTGCTTCGTCATTCATCTGTTTGCAAGTGCGAACTGCAGTCCCGAAAGAATTTAAGATCTCTGTGGGGAGGACCCCATCCAAGACTTCCTGCTAACTTCAGGAATAACCGTGCAGGGGACCCCCTCCCCCACCCCCAGAAGACTAACCATGGAGCCTGCAGGAAGTGGTCTTGCCCCGATTTAGAGAGGAGAGGACAGGGACAGGTGGAGTTCCATAGCCCCCGAGGCAGCCCGCGGTGCCCCGGGGAGACCCACTGGGGGTGGGCACTGCCAACCGGCCTGCGGGCCAGCCAGCCTGCCTGCCCCGGAGAACAGGGTCCAGACGCAGCTTCACTGAGGGCAAGAGCTGTGGCCCACCCCCCCCCCCACACCGAGGAAACACCCCCAGACCACGCCCTGCCACTGCCGTCTGTACCCTGGGCACCATCTCTAGCATGACTTCCTTAACGCTTTCTTTTATATCTGCTCGCTGAGTTTACATAATTTTATCTGAGGAGGAGGCACTATATCAGTACTTTAAATGAAAAAAGAAAAAGCAATATCATTTTCCACAAACAGAAGCAACCTCAAAAATAAGCAGCATAAACACAACACGTCGGCATCGGCTGCCAGCCGTTCCGCCGCGGCCACGAAGCCTCCCGGCCCGGGCTGGGCTCGCGTCGCTCGGCACGAAAGCAGACGTGGGGCTGGGGGCCAGATGGTGCCGGCACGTCCCGCAGCCCGCCTTCGACGGGCCCGGGGAGGAAGAGGCCGGCAGAGCCGCCTTCGACGGGCCCGGGGAGGGAGGCCGGGAAGGACCCCGCGTCCCGCAGACCGCCTTCGACGGGCCCGGGGAGGGAGGCCGGGAAGGACCCCGCGTCCCGCAGACCGCCTTCGACGGGCCCGGGGAGGGAGGCCGGGAAGGACCCCGCGTCCCGCAGACCGCCTTCGACGGGCCCGGGGAGGGAGGCCGGGAAGGACCCCGCGTCCCGCAGACCGCCTTCGACGGGCCCGGGGAGGGAGGCCGGGAAGGACCCCGCGTCCCGCAGACCGCCTTCGACGGGCCCGGGGAGGGAGGCCGGGAAGGACCCCGCGTCCCGCAGACCGCCTTCGACGGGCCCGGGGAGGGAGGCCGGGAAGGACCCCGCGTCCCGCAGACCGCCTTCGACGGGCCCGGGGAGGGAGGCCGGGAAGTACCCGCGTCCCGCAGACCGCCTTCGACGGGCCCGGGGAGGGAGGCCGGGAAGGACCCCGCGTCCCGCAGGCCGCCTTCGACGGGCCCGGGGAGGGAGGCCGGGAAGGACCCCGCGGCCCGCAGGCCGCCTTCGACGGGCCCGGGGAGGAGGCCGGGAAGGACCCCGCACCTGAATGCCGACAGTCATCTCAGGGGCCACCTGGACTCATCGTCCCCTGCACTAGCCGTTCCCCAAGTGCAAGGCGGCGTCTAAACACTGGATTTAAAGGCAAACATCATTCACGGGAAGCTGGAAGGTGATTGCATCTGTGCGCAGGGCTCACCAGGGCCAGCCTTCCACGTCTCCTGGGCTCCCATCACGTTGCCATGGGAACGTGAAGTGGCGGCCAGTCCAACTTTCTAACTGGGCGTTCCCAGGGACGGCTGCTGGCTGCCCGGCAGCCGCTCCCGGCCTGGCCCAGAAGCTCACCACCCGGTGTGACAGGGCCGACACCCACTCTCCCGAGTCCCCACTTGGATTTCTTCATGTGATCGAGTTTCTTTCAGACTAAAAAGCAAAGCAAAGCTCCTCTCCTCCATCACCAGCTATCGCGAACTCCAAAGATATCGGTCCTTTAGCCGGGAAGTGGCCTCTCTGCTGCACTCGGGGGGTCACCCACGGACGGACCGGCGTCGACCTCGGAAAGCGAGTGACAAGGCGCGGCACGGCACGCGTGTCCCCGCGACACCTCTGCTCCCGTCCCCGACTCTGAGCGCCTGCCGCGTACGCAGATGAGCCTCCCCACCGCGATCCCCGGCCGGTCCGGGTCTGAGACGGGCTCTCCCGGAAGGCGGCAGCGCGCGGGACCATTGTGACGCGCACACAGAGGTGGCTTTCCTTCCTGTGTCTTCTCTCGAACACCCAGTGCGGCGAGTGCTTTCCAGCTGCGGTCCCATTTTTGACACGGTTTCCAAAATGGCAAAATTTACACACAGACGGCAAGTAAATGAAACCTTTCTGCTGCATGTTCTGAGGTTCTGACAGCCCGCAGGTCTCGTTAGGGGCTTCACGAACCTGCTGACGACAGACACATCAGACCTGACCTCACGGCTCTCGGCCGTGGGGTCCAGCCCAGCCCCGGACGAATGTAACTCTCGACGTTCTTCCGCTACCAAAATGGAGTTTCCTTCTGTACACAGCACCGGAGATACCCACTCCTTCCCGCGTCTCGCGGGAGCCCCCACGGTCTCTTTTTTCCTCGCCACGGTCTCGAACGGCGCGTGATTGCAGTGAGCGGAGCAGGCAGCAAGGAGTGCACGCGGACCGAGCCGGGAGGTGACGGTGGCCCGCAGGAGCGCAGGCTGTAAGATGCGTGGGAGAGGAGACGCATGGGGCTCTGCAAGGAAGACGCGTCGAGGAGGCTGGCTGAAGCCCCTGGCAAGAAGCACCTGAGACTCAAAAGGTTGGCTGATGACAGGCTAAAACCAGCCACCTTCTGCTTCTAAACAGGAAGGAAATGTGTTTGTGAACAGCTGGGTGAGGTCTGCGCCTCTCTGCAAACCCCCCGGGATGCCGAATTTCCTGGGTCCCAGGAGAACATAAGTGGAAAAGGCACCTCGGGTCTATGACGGAGGGGCGTCCAGGGAGAGGGTGGCAGGGAGGATGAAGGCTTCGGCGAGGTGACCCGTTCCCCACACCCAAGGCCCAGGGCGGGTGCCTGCTGGACGCCCGTGCGCCAGGCCGTGTCCCCCAAATCAACGCACTCCAAGAACAAATCCGCGCCCTGGGATGTCCCAAACGGCGGCGGAACAGAGTGGGAAGCCCAGGAGTCGTGAGGGAGAGGACAAGGTTGGGGTGACAAGAAGCCTGAGCGGTCGGCCAAAGTGCACGGAAGGCGACTTATCTCCTTCCGCTGCAGAGCGCTGGTTTCTAGGGCTGCTGTAAGGGGGTACCCCAGACAGAGATCCACTTCCTCCCAGTCTGGAGGGGGAGTCCGAGGTCGCAGCTCGTCCCTAGCAAGCGTGTCTGTGTGTCCCCTCCTCTTAGGAAGGCGGCGGCCACACCGGATCAGGGCCCAGGCCGGGGTCACCGCTATAAAAACCCTCCATCCACATGCCGTCGCGTTCTGAGGTTGTTGGGGGCGTTTCAGACTTCAACGTCCGACCCGGAGGCCGCTCGCATTCAGCCCGAACTGGCACCAACCCCACACCGCGCTGCTGCGCCCGGGGTGGGCGCCGTATTCGTGCCCCACGTGCCCCACGTACTGGGCTCCGACCGCGAGCCAGACCGCTTTGACTGGAGGGCGCGTGTGTCTGCCTGCACGGAGCTGGCATCCTAGTGCTGGAGAAACAGACGCGAACGAGGGGGACAGCTGAGGAGCTGGGTTCATCTTGGGCCGCAGCGAGTGCCGGGCAGAGGGCAGGCGGGACGGCCAAAGCGGGGCTGCCCTGGGGGTCGCTCGGGGACACCGCAGACGCCTCTCTGGACGGGGGCATTCGAGGTACAAAATGAAAGGTGAGGAGGGGCCCGCACTGTCACCACGGGGGAGCATTCCAGGCAGAGAGAACCAAAAAAAAAAAATAAAAATGCCCAAGAAGGGAATAAACAGGGTGATTCCCAGGGCCTGAGAGAAGGTGCGTATGGTGGGGACCTGGTGAGCAGAGGGTGGCACAGGGGACGGAGAGGCGGGCTGGCACTCCAGGGACGCCAGGCATGGTGTCCCCTGGGCCACACCCTGCGCCCTCAGGTCACAATCAAGACCTCTGCGAATGTGCCACCCAAAGGCGCCCTTTACTAACCACCCCCCTTCCTACCTGTAGCCCAACCAGAATTTCAAACGCTGCGTGTAAAGTGTCCATCATCCCCAACTGTGATCCGAACTCGTGCGAAACGGGCCTCTTTAGTGCGACTCCTTGCCTCTGGAAAAACGTCTCCGAGAGTCCATCTAGTGTCCCCCTACTCTGGGACAGGCAGGAAGTGCCTCTGGCTACAGCCAACAGAACATCACTCCTGGAAAAGACTTTGCTCCCCATGGAGAGGGAAGTGGCCAGAAGAGTCCCTAAGTAGCAAGTGTAACTGTTGCCATCACTGAACAAAAACCGTTACTTGGGACCGGGAGATAAGTGGCAAGTTGTCTTATTCTGGCTTTCAACTCTAATTCCACTGAAGGGAGCCTCACGAGCCCTAACGGGACGCCAGTCCTGGCTGGGGACCCAGGCAGTGCCAAACCGGCCAGCCCCACCTGCAGGAGCGCACGATCAACAAGACAGGTGCGTTCAGTGAGCGTGATGAGTGGGAGTTTGAGCCACACACCCCAGGAAAGAGAGGCGCGTGTTGGACTCCGGCAGAAGGTGCTGGGGGCTAAGACCACGCAGGGAGAAAGACGCGCAATTAAACAGTCCGTCCAGCCTTAAAATTACAGATTACAGGTTACTCTGTTACTCTGTTACTCTGTTGCATTATCTTCTCCTTCCTGGCAACGTATCTGTCTAGATGACAGTGAGCGACAGTCGATCTAACGCGATGGGGCAGAGACCGTGTCGTTATTTTTGACGGAACCGACAGAGAGATGGACCGGACGCTGTGCCTTTCCTGGAAGTCTGATGAAACCGGCACCGAGCGACGCGCCACCCGTCAGGATGGAAGGGTCACGGAGAGCAGCTCGCCTCTCGGACCAGCACCGAGCCTTTGGACTTCTCTAGAACTACTCGCCGCCCAGGTCACTGGCGGCACTCCACGTGTTGAACGAGCGCACCGAACGTGTTCCACGTTAATTCCACGGAGCGGATCAGCCGTGCCCACAGTGGCTCATTCTTCTTCTCCAGAAAATTCTCGGCCACCCTAAAGCGAGCGGTAAAACTGAGACGGCTGCCCGGCCGCGTCCTGGAAGTCGACGTGGCGCACAGAGCTCTGCAGTCGGGCCCCGGAGACCAGGGCCACGTGGCCACCAGGGCTTTGAGCGTCGCTTCAGCGTTTAAACATGGACAGGCTCCCTCGGCCTTAGGGGAAAGGATCCTCCTGACACCACGGGTCCCCATTTACTCTGGACCCGCCCTTCTTCCCAGCCGGACCTTGAGAATGACGGTTAAAGAAGCTGCCCCCTCTGCGTCCGCCACGCCGTGGGGGTGGGGAGTGCGACCTGCTCACCCGATACCCAGCGAAACGCCTACGGTTCCCTCTCACCGCAGGTGAACTCGGCCATGAGAACTGCCCAGCCCCTGGATATCAGTCAAAAGATGTTCGGGAGGCTCCGGCAGGAAGGGCGGACTCAGGGGCTTTTTGCCCCTCCCCCTTCCTCCTGCATGACACACAGACGTGACGACCATCCCTACAGCAGCCGTCTGGTGACAATGAGGGAAAGGACGGGGGGACCCTACAGTCCCTGATGCCCTGCCACCCTTGGCCCGCCAGACGTTTTCCCACCTGCGGACACTCTGGCCTTTCCCTAAATCTGTCCAGGTGAGGCAGCGTTCTCTGGGGTTCGTACTACATGCAGTTGACCTCAGTCCCTGAGGAACACACCTCGCAGATCACTCAACCCCAAGTCCCTTATATGGCTTCTGTCCCCCCAAATCCATGAAGCTCATTATTAAGTCCCAGTGGCCTCCACATGCGAAGCGCAGAGCAGAGCTGTCCTCTCCGCGCCTGGCTTCCCAGCAGCGCTCGGGTGCGCCGGCCCCTCCCGGGGTTGGTCCCTGCCCCCGGCTTGCGAGCTGCCGCTCTGGGCTGCTTCTCCGCGCCTCCTCGGGCTGCTCGTCCGAGGGCTCACCTTTGCCGTTTATCAGCTGTTCACGTCTCGGTCCTTCGGGACTCAGGCACAAGCCCTCTTTTCTTCTCATGATCTTTACTGAGAAAAATCTCATCCCTCCCAAGGCGTCACTTATTACGATCGAACTGCCAAAGCCACTAAAAACTTGCACCTCCGGGAAAGACATCGATTTGGAGCTTCAGACCCACGCGTCTCACTGACATTTCTACCTCTCTCCACCTGCATGTCCCAGAGGCACCTCAGACTCAACATCCAAACGGAAGTGACTGCCCTGCCCCGCACCGGCGAGCTGCCGCTGAGGAGACAAGCAGCCGTCCAGAGACCCGGTTCTACGAGCTGGAAAAGTGAGGACCCAACCGGGGGGAAGAGAAGACCCTGACTCCGGAAAACGGCAAATGGCAACTCCCCCAAGTCCCAGGAGACCCAGGACGGGGGGTGTCACCCAAGCCTCGGGGCGGTGCCATCAGCGGGAGCCAGGGTCCTGGAGGGCCCACTCGAGGGTGTGTGTGTCCTGCAGGAGGGGAATCCACAGGGGAGACGGGTCAGGAAGCAGGACAAGAAGAAAACCGTGATTCCAGTTCCTCTTCTCCTTCCCCACTTCCCGCCTTTCCCTGCTGCCTCCCCCTGGGCAACTGCCCCCCAGAGGCAAATGTACCTCCGTGTATATACGTGTAAATTCACAAGTGAATAAGCTGAAGTCTGATGAGTAATCACAGGAACTCCCCACAAAGTACTTATTAATTACGAACAGAAAAACAGTAAATCACAGTGGGAAACACTGGCAGCCACAACCTTAATTATGCGATCAAAGCGAACATCACTCGGAGTGGGACGAAGTGAAATCATGTCCCACCTCACACAATGCGGTGAGGCCACGGCGTCGTTTCCGTGACACTCCTGCCAACGTGGCATAACCCGAATCCGTTCGCGAGGAAACGGGAGACAGGCCCAAACTGAGAGGCATTCCGCGAAGTAACTGGAATCTTAAAAGGCTCCCAATGTGACACATATAAACACGCTATATGACAGCAGCAGGAAGGACGGGGGCGGGGGGGCCATGACACCACACTGCCACAAAGCAACTGATTTCACCCGGAGAAATGAAATGTCAACTCCGATTAGATTCCGATAAAGTTAAAGATGCATATGATGACAATCCCTATAGCAACCACTCAAAAATGCAAAGAGATGTAGCTAAAAATTCAACGGGTTAATTAACATAGACTACTAAAACGTATTTGATTAATACAAGGGGATTCGAGAAGGAAGGAATAGAGGGACAGAGATAAAGAAGAGACCAATCAAAAAACAAGTAGCAAAGAGCAGACCTACATGCAATCACATCGATCATTGCAGCAGATATAAATAGGCTTCATCCCTTTCTGCTGTTGGCTGAGCGAGATCCTACTGGACCAACTCGCTCGCAGATAACAACTGCACACTCTAGATCTAGCGTAAAGCACAGCCATCCGGAGGCACTGGAGAGTGGAGGGAAATAAGCAACTCTCAGGGGGACAGCCGCACGCAGAGCACGGCTCTAAGAAGGGATGGCCCCATCTCAGCTGACTTCAACCTGACCCTGAACCGCGTCTATGCAGATCAGCCTTAAAATATGCCAGCTAAAAACAGAAGACCTGCACGGAGACTGGAGGCTCGCGGTTCGCGCCCAGCCACGTCGGCCGTGTGCTGGAGCAACAAGAAAAACACTCACTGGACAGCGAAGACAGACTCCGGAGGCTCCACGACTCAACATTCCTAATGTCCAAGATGCAGCCCAAAATTGCTCAAAATGCGAAGATTTTAAACAAGAAGATCCGTCCGAGAGTGAAAAAGCTAAGATCAACCTTGGGATGACCTAGATTTAGAAATACCAGGAAAAAAAATTTTAAAGCTGCTTTTATAACTCTCCTTGATGATGTAAAAATATGCGCTCAATGAGTGAAAAGGCAGGAAATCACAGCAGGGAAATAAAAACGATCACAAAAGAAAAAATGGAAAATCTAGAACTGAAACTACAATATCTGAAAATAAGTTTTCACTGGATAAACTTAGCAGCCAAATAGAGATGAGAAAGGAAAAATGCAGTGAACTTGAAGACAGGGTAACAGAAGTTATCTGATGTAAAAGAACAAGAATAAAAACAGAAAAAGAAGAAAAAATGAGCGAGGCTCAGAGAACTGTTATATTACAGGAAATGGTTTAAATGATATCTTATAACTGACACGCAGAGGAGCGAGAAGATGAAACAGGAAAAATTATTTGAATAAATAATGGCTGAAACACTCCCAAAGTGGATGAAAAACATAAATGTACAAATTCGAGTTCACAACAAACCCAAGGCAAGATAAACTTGAAAAGGCCGAGTTTCTGATGGTCAAAGACAACAAGCAGAGCAGCAAAAGAAAAACCACACGTTACCTACAAGCGAGCAACTCCATTAAAGGCTGTCTTCTCACCAGCAGCGACCGAGAGAGAATGGAAAACGCCTTTACGGTGCTGAAAAAATGCCAACCCGGAAGTCCATAAATAGCAAAAGCACTCTTTGAGAATGAGGATGAAATATAGACGTGTTCAGATAAAACAAAACTAAGGGAATTAATTCTCAGCAGATAGGCACTCCAAAAAAAAAAAAATACTGCCATGAGAAGTCGCACGTGCTGAAGGAAAATGGCACCAAATGAAGATTTAGATCCGCAGAAAAGAAGGAAAGCCTCAGCAATGGCAACAGTCTGAATAACTACAAAAAGCTATCCTGTTGTGGGTTGTTTATTTTGCTTTTGCCTCTCAATTTCTTTATAATACATAAAACTGTTTAAAGCAAAAATTAATAATGTTGTCTTCTGAGGGGTTAATATATGTCTGTATAACTATGTAAGTAAGTTTATCATAAATGACGTGGGGTGCTTAAATGGACCCCCCATCTACATTTTGTGGGACATGATACAGTAACTCAAAGTCAACTAGGAAAAGTTAAGTGCGTATGTATATTGTAACCTTTGAAGCATCCACTAAAAACATAATGCAAGAAAGTGTAGCTAAAAAGCTAGTGTTACGAAGTTAAACTTAAAAAGTTAAAGTCTGTCTACAGGGACAAAAAGAGGGGTGATTATTAAAACCGGCACAGGCTGCACCTGGGGACTGAGCAAGTCTGGGACTATTTAACGGCTTACAGGGGGCCCCAACAGGTGTCACAGGCACGGATGACCCACAGCCACAGCAGCAGGAGGGCACGAGGGACGCCAACTACCCTGACCCTCTCTCTCACTGTCTGGTCTCTGGCCAAGGCCTGCCATCGGCCAGACCAAACCAGATAACAGAGATGTGCGTACGCACACACGCACACGTGCACACGCACGCACACACACACGCACGCACACGTACACAAAAGCAACTATACAAGGTCTTAGCTGCCAGACTGGTAATGCTGGCTGACACATCACTGGATGTGACGGACCCATACCCCGCGAGAATTTCCCGCAGGGTGATGGTGCTCAGGGAGAAGACAGAAGGATCTCGAGACTGGATGCCAAGGTCAGCCAAGGTCATGCACCAGCCACCCGCAGACAAGCAGCCCTGATGCAAACACCTGGCACATGGGAATGGCCGCTGTTACTGCTGGTACAGCCTGCCCTCTGCACTATGACCAGGGGCAGGAGAATGTTCCGGAGAACAGAGGCTGGCAGGCCTGGCTGGGCCGCTCGTGTGGGAGTGAGCCTTGAAAGATGGCACTGAAGACAGCCAGCTGTTCCAGCCGCCTCACATGACTTCCAGAGCTAAAGCAATGACACATCCAAGCAGACTAAATGTTCACTAAATTTCCAGCCACCACTGTCATCTAGGCACATTCCAATTTCCAAAACTGTGGCCTGAGATAAAGGTTTCCATACAGATCAAAATCCCCTTCTGTGGCTCGAATCCTCGAGCCTCTGAAACGGACCCTCGTCCCTGCCAGCCTCGTCCAGCTCTCCGACTCCAGTGCGCCCGAGAGCAGGACGAGGCAGAGGCAGGGCTCCGTGCCATGGACTAATTAATGGAAACGCGCCCGCTAAACACAGCAGACGACATCTGGACCGAGCCGCACCTGCTGCGCAGGGTCCAGTCTGCTCAGGAAAGACCCACCCACTTTCCTTGCCAGGCTCTGCCGAAATCTCAGCTCTGAGCCGAACGCTTGATCTGGGATCCAAGACTGCAGATTTCAGAGCATCTGTGTCTACACTCGGATTTCCTCGAGGGAAATCTGAGTTTTATTTGGGGGGAAAAAAATAATAAAGCCTGGATTTTGGGTGCGACTCAAAAGGAACACTCATCAAACAGTTGTTTTTTTTTTTTAAGTGTGAAAGTAAGCATCGAGATCATTAGTATTCAAAGTGGAGGACGCGGAGATGCGCCAGGCTCGGAAGTGCGAGAACCCGTTGGGGTCCAGGCCCTGTCCTCTCTGCACGTGGGTCTGACTTCACCTTATGACACAAAACAAATAACCAGGCTGAGGTGTAGGCTTCGCCAACAGCCCAGAGTTGGATTAGAAACGATGAATCAGTCCTCACGTTACTGGCCGAACTGGGCCCCTGTGCATCCTAACCATCCCTATTTCTGAAACTGATTTATTTGCCTCGTGAATTCATACAATCTTGACAATTGTTCACTCAGTCACAGTAACAACACCCTGCACTACTTCCAAACTCACTCATTCATCCAACAGCTACTCAGCGGGCCCCTTCTCGGGTGCCAGATGCTGTTCTAGACCCTCAGGCATGTCAGAGAACAAAAGAGCATGAGTCCGCGCCCCCTCGGACCCCCGCCCCCGTCCCACCAGGAAGGTGGGCCACGAACAATGACGCGTTATGTCATTGGCATAAACGATGAGGCATGTCGGAAGAATGAGGGCCGGCCAGGGGCGTGGCGGGGGGGGGGGAGGGGGGTCCAGCATTAACCAGGGAGGGCGCGGGGTCCTTTAACACAGCGGGGCTGCTGTGGAGATGAGCTCGAGGGTGACGGGCCAGGCCGTGCAGGACGCGGAGGCCCAAGGTTCAGCTTTTGCTCACTCGCACAGGGAGGCAGAAAAGGTGGAGGCAGAGAGGCCTATCGGGAGGTTTCCGCAGTGTCCAGCTGGGAGCGGACCCTGGCGTGGACCGAGGTCACGGCAGTGGAGGAGCTCCATCTGGGTATTTGAAAGGGAGGCCCCAGCGTCTGCTGCCAGCTCAGTGTGGGGAATCAGAGGATGGCGGGAGCCGATCATGATGATCTGTGTTTGGCCTGAGTAACCAAAGCACAGGTGGCTGCCAGATGAAATGGGGGAACCCAGCTGAGCAAACCTGCCTGACAGTTGGTGTCACTTAGCGCATACACCATCCCTGCTTCCAGACGAGGGCATTCCGGCACAGAGAGGGTAAGTAGCTCGCCCAAGGTCACACAGCTGGCGAGTGGCAGAGCCGGGACGCGAACCCGGGCGGTCCCACTCCGCGTCCACAGCCTCCCCCGCCGCACTCCAGTGCCCAGCGGGCGAGAGGTCGGCCCAGCAGTCCTCTGCGTGAGCTGTGAAAGGGCCACGATCATAAACCGGGGTAAGGCCCCCCAGGGTCCTCTCTGCCTCAGAGACGCTGTACTTGGAGTGGGGAAAATTCCTTAGTT
The DNA here is from genome assembly GCA_003508835.1 of Eonycteris spelaea. Classification (NCBI taxonomy): domain Eukaryota; kingdom Metazoa; phylum Chordata; class Mammalia; order Chiroptera; family Pteropodidae; genus Eonycteris; species Eonycteris spelaea. The sequence continues at coordinate 9,867,773 of PUFA01000042.1, read as the reverse complement.
CCAACTTTCTTGGAAGTGTGACAAAGACCCGCCCCAGTCCAGCCTAGCACTGTCCGCCCACAGCCTCGGACCCCAGGCCACCCTTCACGGCCCTTGGCTGGACGGCTTTGCGATGCACAGGCAGACTCAGAGACTAGTGTCGAAACAGACTCTATTTCGATATTAGAGAATAATCAATCAACTCTTGTTCAAATTGGCCCCACCACAACACGCCGTCTGAAACAGCAACATGACACAGGAAAATCACACACACACACACACACACACACACACACACACACACACATCTGTCCCCTTTCCATCTGTCTTCAGCTCTGGAATTAGATCTCGGCCCATCTTGTAAACACTCACACTTGGGTCCGGGGCCACATCTGAGCCAGAATGAAATATGTCACATTTCATTCATAAAAGACATGATTAAAACAGACAATCCTTGTATTGGGAAATCACCCATTTCCCGAAGCCTAAAACGGTCTTTTATCTTAAGGGATTGAATATACAAACTGGCAACAGCCAGACCACAAGAGAACTCTGGCCGCACAGCGACCAGGCCAGAAGCCACGGCCGCAGCCATCGGCCCAGAGGGTCTGAACTGGTCCGTGACCGTCCGCGTCTCTTTTCATGGCCTCTGCTCCCAACTGGGAGCTGACCAGACAACGCCAGATACACACCAAAGCCAAGCCCCGCTTCTGCTAACCTGCCTCCAGCCTCCCGCCTCCACATGTCTATGACCTCCGACCCCGGCAGACCCCGGCCTCTGTTCTCCTCTGTAAGCTTTGCCACTCCTCAGTCTGCCTCTGTGTCTCCGCCAAACACCGACGATGGTGGCGGCTGATCCCCTTGCCACAGCCAGCTCTGAGTAACCAGCCTGTGTTTGTCCTCACGTGAGTGAGCTTCATTGAGTTCCATGATTTCAGAGCATGTCTCTGACCACAAAATAAAGCATGACAAATAACAGCCATGTGTAGGAAGGCATGAAAACAAGGCACTCCAGATGCTGATGCTGGCCCAGGTAGGTTCTACGGGTAAAGATCAGTCCCCACTTGAACAGGTAAACAGCCCAGGAGAGTGGTTTCAAATGAGACCCTTGACTCACGTCTGCAGACCCACAGCCCAATGCCGCCTCCTCCCCACCGCCTGACTTCAGACAGGCAAGCTCGAACTTCCCCGGGTCAGTTTCCACATCCGTGAAAGGGACACGATAATACCATGCACGGTGCCCGTGACGATACAGCCAGCGACTGCAAACAAAGGGTCAACACGGAACCTGGCGCACGCACACATAAAAATTAAGATGCACGAGTTAACAGTATCGATTCACACATAATAGCATCAATAAGAGCATTGATTATAGTAAATAATAGTATCGATTAGCACTTATGAACAACTACGGTACGCCAGGCACACTCCTACGTGCCGCGTGAAGTAACTGATTCGCAAATTGCATTGAAAATAGATAACGCAAGTGAGCAAAAATATTAGCAAATCGAACCCAGCAATACATTGAAAAGCTCGTACACCATGCTCACGTAGGGTTTATTCCTGGGACGCAAGGGCGCCTCAGTATCTGCAAATCAATGACACGCACTCAAGCGCGGCGAAGGCCGAAACTCACAGGATCACAACAACAGGTACAGAAGACGCGTTTGACAAAACCTGGCGTTCATTCGTGATAAAAAGTCTCAGCACAGTGGGAATGGGGGGAACACACCTCAACGTCACAGAGGCCACGTGAAAACTAATGGGAGCGCGAGCGGGCCAATGGGAGACGTCACCCCAGAGGATGGGATGATAGCAGTGCGGGGCTCCCTGGGTTGCCCATTGTCGGAATCCAGTGAGCTAAGGCACGTGAGGGGATGGTTCTCAGTCCTCCGAGGAAGTCAGCCAGTCTCGCACCATCCCCCAGGCTGCGAGGCTTTCCTGAGCACCAGGCTGTCTGCCCTGCCCTTCTCGAACTTGTCGCCCAGCGATGTTATCTCTATACCACAGATGGCAAATAAGTTTAGCCTTAGTATCAACCCTTCCCGCTCGCATGGGTTGGTAGGGGCTGCTGGGAGTCACGGGCTCAATGCTGAGGTGAGCTGTCCCGCCCGCCCTGGCACAGGGAGCACCCAGTGGCAGGGGGTGGTGCACAGCCAGCTGTTGGCACTGCCTTGTGTTGAAATGACCTCTGTAGAGCAAGGACTGGGTTTTTGGCCACCCAGCCCCGCCCCCTCCGCCACCCACTGCAGTGGCTAGCACAGGGCTGGGTCCGCACCTAGCTGTGACTCAGTCTCCAAGACTCACTCAAGGGCTCCAAGTAGGAACCCGCTTCCCATCTCCTGAGCCCACATGGGGTCTGCCAGCCCCACGGATGCCACTGGCAGGCTCTGAACAAGCACACCTCCAGACGGGTACTGTCCGGCACGTCAGCCTTGTCACAGTCGGAAGGGCCATGCTGGGCTCACAAGCAATGCACCTGCACCCAGTTAAACCAGGCCCACCACGTCCCCACCCCTGGCGCCTGAGCACGGAGGAACCGCCAGAGGCCAATGCCGGTGACAACTCCCGGCCACCAGGCGCTGCTCCACGAACTCTGTCGGCTCATTTAATCCTCAGGGTGACCCTGGGGACAGAGGCCGTCATCATCCCCAATCTCACCAACAAGGAAACTGAAGCCCAGAGAGGTCAAGTGACTTGCACCCAAGAGCACAGTTGGAATATGACAGAGCCACTGCTACATCCAGGGACCTCTGAGTGGAACAAGCTAAAGACGGGTTTGTCCCCCCACCCCCCACTTTTGCGACCATAAACCGAGTCTTCGTTATGCCGCCTGAGGCTGGTCCACTTTGCCAAAGCATACGACCTTTTTATGCAGAATTAGATTTGCTAATATTTTCACTCACTTGTGTTATCTGTTTTCATTGCTATTAGCGACTCAGTTACTCACATAGGAGAGTGCGCATACCGCGGATGTTCGTAAGTGCTAATCGATACTATTATTTACTCTAATGAATGCTCTTATGATACTATTATGTGTGGTTGATACAAAGATGCCCCCCGACCTAAGAGGTCTGAGACATTGTTTCGGAAAGTTCTTTCGTGTATTTACAAAGTTGCCACATCGCAGCCCCACAGGGTTCTGCCTCCAACATCACATCAGGGGCAGTGACGGTTCCCACTGTCACGGGAGACCCAGCGAGGCCTTCCTGAGGGGCGCGGACCTCACGGCCAGGACCTCACAGCGGGATGCTGCCCTCTCGGTGTTTTCCATCCGGGCCTCACCACGGGACTGCAAAGGGGAGCTGGCGGAAACCCGCTGCCCGGGGCCACCCCCATGGCGCCCACCGCGCCTCGCCACGCCGGGCCCCCAGCGCGCGGTCGTCAGTGTCAGGGGCCGACTCCCACGCCCCCCCCCACCGCGGGAGCCCCTCACCTGAGGACGAAGTGGTCTGCCACGGCGCCGCTGGCCAGCGACACCAGGAAGGTGGCGGCGGCGCCCTCGCGGACGAGGTTCAGCGGCACGGACAGCACGACGTTGGCGTCCAGGCCGAGCGGCGCCCAGCGGAGGTCGTCCTGCGTGGGGTACACCACCACGCTGCCGATGCGCTGGCGCGGCGGCGCGCGCGGGCCCGCGTGGATGTGGTTCTCCCAGCGGCCCGCCTCCTCGGGCGGGCAGCGGCCGGCCGCGTCGGGCGCGTGCAGCGAGGAGAAGAGCTCCATGGCCGTGCCGCCGCGCAGCCCCGGCACCTCGTCCGCGGGCTCCAGGTCCAGCCCCGAGCTGAACCACTCGGGCAGCAGCTCCAGCTCGGCCACGCAGAGCGCGGGCGCGCCCGCAGCCGGCAGCTGGCCGCCACCTCGCGCGCCTCGGGGAAGGCGGACATGCGCACGCACGGCAGGTCGGCGGGGGCGGCCGCGGCGCCCCAGGCCATGCCCGCCACGTAGAACAGCGTCTGCACCTTGGGCCGGTTGGAGTACACGGCGCTGTCCAGGATGTGCGCCTTCAGCTTCCAGCTGAACGTGAAGGCCCCGGGGCCGCGAAGGCCGCGGGCGGCGGCAGCAGCGCCCGGGGCACCGTCGCCGCGCCAGAACGGGCCGTAGGTGGCGTTGACGCGCGGCGGGGCCGCCGCCCGGTACACGAAGAGCGGCTGCGGCGCGCCTGCAGGCTGGCGTTCCTCGTCACGTCCTGGTCGGCCTCCTTGAGGAAGAAGAACTCGTCGGCGTCGGCCACGTGGAAGCTGGCGGGCAGGTACGCCGGCAGCGAGGAGAAGCGCTGGAGGCTGTCCGCGGTCCCGCGACCCGCCGTCACTGCAGAGAGGGGACAGCGAAGGGTCAGAGCCGCGTCCTGCCGGCAACGACATGAGCGCCCCGCCTCCACCCACCGCGCGCGCGCCCCGCCGCCCGCGCGCCTCGCGTTCCTCCCTGGGCTCTGCACAGCGACAGCCGTAATGACCTCGACTGGGTTCTCTGGGACCTTCCAAAATACCCGGGGCCGCCCAGACGGTGCCCCACTGACCCACCGGTGCTGTGGCCGAGTTACGCCCCGGAGGGAAACCGTCACCTCCTTTGGCTCTTGCAAAGCCCCAGACTCAGAGGGTCCCGGCATCCCTGCTGTGACCAGTGTGACAGTGGCCGGCACACCCACGAAGCCCGCCGCCCGACCAGCACCCTGCCGCGCCGGGCACCACCGCCACACTGCGTGACTCTGGCCTTTGTGCTTCTTGCCATCACCCCTGTGTGTCACGCCTGCTTGGACATTTGGGTATCTCCGTCATTCTTACTGAAATGAGAGGGACGCGATGGCACAGCAGTCCCAACTCTCCTTCCAACACACCAGTGAGAACGCACGAGGATTTTCCTACAAGGCTGTGCACTGAGCCGAGTTTGAATTGCACACAACCTGAGAAGCAGACGTGCTACGTGCAAAAGTAGAAGAATAATGACAAAACGTCGGCGTGGAAGGGAGAGTAAAAACGGTCGTGATTTTAGAACGCGTTCGAACTGAAGTGACCATCGTAAAACCGACTGCTATAAACACAGCTCGGTACACGTGAGGCACATGGCGGCCATGACATGCGAGAGAAGAGAGAAGAAAGGAACAGATAAGAACTACAAAAAACAACCAGAAAACATTCATAAAACAGCAAGAACTACGTGCCTGTCAATAATTACTCTAAATGTAAATGGATAAAATGTTCCGATTGAAAGACGAATGGTAAAGAAGATGTGGAACCATCCATACAATGGAACATCGCTCGGCCATGAAAAGGAATGATTCTTACCACTTGCAACAACGTGGATGGACCTAGAGGGTGTTATGCTAAGTGAAATAAGTCAGACAGAACAAATTGGTAAGAAAGAAAGAAAACCGTCATTCCTTGCAGAAGATATGATATTATTTACAGAGAACCCTGAAGAGTCCTCCAAAAACCTACTAGCACTATAAATGAATTAAATAAAGTAGCAAGATACAAAACTCGTATTCAGAAATTGGTTGCATTTTTATACACCAACAACAAACTACCAAAAAGACGAATTAAGAAAACAGTCCTATTTACAATTGTATTAAAATAAATAAAATAAAATAAAATAAAATAAAAACCTAGGAATAATTTAACCAAGGAGAAAGAAGACCTATACTCAAAAAATTAAGGCACTGAAGAAAGAAACTGAAGAAGATATAAATAAATGGAAGCGAATACTGTGCTCATGGATAGGAAGAATTAACATTGTTAAAATTGTCCCGAAGCAATTTACAGATTAAATGTAATCTCCCTCAAAATACCAATGGCATTTTTCCCAGAACTAGAATAAATCATCCTAAAATTTATATGTAACTACAAAAAGCAGCCTTGAAAAGAAGAAAAATGTTGCAGGTATCACACTACCTAATATCAAACTATGTTACAAGGCCACAGCGATCCGAACAGCATGGCCCTGGCATAAAAGCGACACGTGGATCGAGGGAACAGAACAGAGGGCCCAGAAATGACCCCACGCCTGCATGGTCCTTTAATCTATGACAAAGGAGGCAAGAATATACAATGGGGCAAAGACAGTCTCTTCGACAAAGGGTGCTGGGGAAACTGGACAGATACATGCAAAAGAGTGAAACTAGACCGCTTTCTTACACTATTTTTAAGAATAAACTCAAAATGGATTAAAGACTTCAATGTAAGACCCAAACCGTAAACCCCTAGAAGAAAACACGGGGAGCAAACTCTCTGACGTCGCTCTCAGTAATATTTTGGGGGATATACCTCCTCGGGTGGGGGAAACAAAAGGGAAAATAAACGAATTGGGACTGTATCAACTGGAAACTTTTCGCGCAGCAAAGGAAACCATCAAAGAACGAAGGTCGACCTGCCGACGGGAGAAGACGTTTGCGGGACGGGCCACCTGACGCGGGGTCAGCGTCGGCATGCAGGGGGCACTCGCAGACGTGACACCAAGGACAAGCAATCCAATTAAAGGGTGCGGGGGCCCTGGGCGGGCGTCTCCCCGAGGAGGGCGTGCAATGGCCAGTGGACAGTGGGTGGCGAGGGGGTGCTCAGCGTTGCCGTTCATCAGGGAAACGCAGATTGAGGCCACGGCGGGGTGTCACCTCGCGCCTGTCAGAATGGCTATCGTCACGAAACCCACGAGCAATGGGCGCCGGCGAGGGCGTGGAGCTGGGGTGGCACAGACCGGGGCAGCCGCTGTGGCAAACAGTTGGGAGGCTCCTCAGAAAATTACAAACAGAGCCGCCATGTGGCCCAGCAGTCACACTGATGGGTATTTATCTGATGAAATCCAAGACGCTGATTCGAAAAGATATTTGGGTCCCTGCAGTGGCCAGGACATGGGGGCAGTACAGGTCCTCAGTGGACGGTTGGAGAATGAGTGGTGGTGTACACACACTGGAGTGTGGCTCGGTCACAGAGAGGAATGAAATCGCACCATCTGCAGCGACGCGGTGGCCCTAGAGGGAGCTGTGCGGAGTGCAGTAAGTCAGCCGGAAAGACACACTCCGTGTGACCGCCCTTATAAGGGGAATCTAAGGAACGCAAGGAACAACAGAAGCAAACTCACAGATACGGAGAACAAACCGATGGTGCCCAGATGGGAGGGGTGTTGGGGGTGGGTGAAGAAAGGGGAAGGGAGTAAGATTACAAACCGGTACTTACAGAATGGTCACGGGGATGCAAACGACAGCCTAGGGAAGATAGCCAGCGACGTTGTAATGACCATGTACGGAGCCAGGCGGGTACTAGACTCCCTGGGGTGGTCACGTCGTAAATTATGTAAACATCTAACCACTGCGCTGTACGCCTGAAGCTAACATAATACGGGATGTCAGCTGTAATTGAAAAATGTTTTTCATTTTTAAAAATTAAATACACACGTAAACACGTATGTGTGTGAATGGACACGTATACGAACACGTTTGTGTTTCTCAGCATATGTTTCATTCGAACAGCAAAGAGCCAACAGGCTTTTTTCAAATCGAAGACAGTCCCCAGAGCCACGGGCAGCAAGCCAGGCCAAGGACAGACAGGGGTCTGCTGCGCCCTGAACTAAACCTCCACCACCAGCACCGGGCGAGCCAGGGCGAGAGGAAAGGGACCTGAGCGGTGTCTAAAATGTCGCACCACTAGAGGGTAAAAGGGAAAGAGATGCCGGCCCGTTGGCTCCACTCCTGGGGACATCTTGCTGCGGCAGTTACGAATTCTACAGACTACAGCCTTCTGCGGACTCAGACACTTGGGGCCTTCTCAGGGCTGTCCTCAGCGAACTGCTCTTCCCCCGAGAACGACGAAATTGTAATTGGGAGGTTGTGAGGAAGACACAGCCCCCGAGCGAAGGACGTGTCCTTTCTCCAAGGAGGCAGATTCTCCTCAGAGCACTGCAGGATCCCGCGTGTAAGCAGAATCGCACATGGTCCAGCTCACGGAGGGCGGCGGCTCCCGGGGCCGGGCGGTGCGGAGTGGGTGATGCTGGTCAAAGGGGTACGGTTCTGGTTATCCGGGAGACCCGCAGCACAGCGGCGGGAGGTAGTTCACGAGCCTGTGTTGCGTACCATAACTTGCCAAGGAGATAGATGTGAAATTATACCTTCTCGGCGCGCGCGCACACACACACACACACACACACACACGCACGCACGATGGTGACGATGCGGAGGCGATGCAGCTGTGAGTGACCTTGCCTGTGGCGATCATTTCATGATATGTACACATGAAAACATCGAATGGTACACTTCACACACACACACATTCCTCACAGGCCAAGGACATCTCAAAGCTGCAAAAATAATACTGCGAGTTCCCCTCCAGTGTCATCAGTGCGGCCAGTCCCATGGTGGATTAATTGCTTATGTATCCCTCTGACGATTTAGCCGTATTTACTGCTCACATACCACGCTTCCGGCCCTGTGGCATGCAGAGTATCACGAGGACAAGACGCTGTGGTTTCCGCCCCTGGCAACACTGGAGGACGACCCGGCCAAGCAACCACAAAACTGATGCTTTAAGATGCCCACCTGGGAATTCTCCACCCCGGAGTTCGTGCTAAGGAAACAAGAGACCGGGAAGGAGATAAATACACAAGTATGCCGCTCGTCACAAGCATGATTTATTACAGCAACACACGAGAAGCTGCCAAAAAAACCCATAGTTACGGAAACGATTAAGTAAATGATTAAAGCTATACGGTGCGAGATAGTAAACGGTCATCGAAACCATGATTTCGACAAATAGGCGGTATCACAGCAGCCTGAGAAAATGCTTACGTAAAAGCAGACTTTACGCAAAACTTTAAATGATCCCAAATCCGTATAAAACATGCACATAATATGTGTAATAGATATAAAGAAGCATAAATATGTTTACTTTCATAATCTAGGTAATGGACCCCACAATTTGGGCAGGGTCTACGTCAAAGGCAGAGGAGGGAGAAATGGCTTTGAGGCATCAGCCTCATCTAAAGAAAGGTCCCAGCTGCCGCCGCCGAGGGGCACTTTGAATCCTGACAATGTCAAGCAATTCAGAAGCACCGCCCCTGATGAAATTTAAATTAGTTTTCGGTTGGTTTATTTCCCCTCTTTAATTCAGAAACTTAAATTCCAGGGGAGTCTGCCCAGGAGTTAACCAGCAACAAGGGAGCATGTGCCTTGTGCAAGGTGACAGTTCCCTGCAGCCGAGCCAAGTGGGCACGGCCAGAAGTGAGAGTGAGAGGTTCAGATTTTACCTTCTCTTCACATTTGGGGGAACCTAAGGCAAGGTTTAAATTCTGACTTATTTGCAGATATGGAAAAGGAAATTAAAATACATGCAAACTGTAATGTGCTCTGTTTTAACTTTGGGTTGGTTTGTTTCTTTCTTTATCATTTGTGTCGATATTTTATGCCTCTCAAAAATTGATTTACAAGAAATTTAAAGCTGTGCCTTCTCTCTTCTTTACGGTGGCCAAAGCCTCCCTTTTATCTGAAATAACAGGTGTACAAACCCAACCCACCGTAACTCAGGCAAAACGCAATACGAATTTTGTCTGAAAGCTTATACGGGAAGCCATGAATGTCAGCTGCCAGGCCCTCTTTTGTCTTTGAACCAGATTGCAACAAAATATGATATCTGACTCTAGGAGCATTTTATGAAGCCATGAGACGTGTCCTGGGAAATACATCCACAGCTGAAAAGCTAACGCCCGCCCTTTAATTCCCAAATCTCATACAGTAGTGCCATTTCTCCCCGCTGGCAGGTAGACCGGGTGGCTGGCTGGGGTTCTGAATGCGGAATGGGGCGCTATGCCGTCTGAGACTGTCTCTGGGGCCTTCACCCCACCCCCACCAAAGGCGGCGGGTCCTGAGGGCAAGCAGTGAGGAGGCCGATGTGAGGCCCAGCTGAACAGGGCTTTTCCTCACTGCCCTCCTTACGCACCAGGAAGAGAATCAAGTCCAAGTTCGCCGAGAGCACGCGGTGACCCAGATATGCTCTGTGACTAAAGGTTGCTCCAACTCACAAGGCCCACAGCAGGTGGCTCCAAGGAAGCCCCCAAAGAGAGCTTTGGGGGAGCCTGACGACCTCCCAGATTGCAGCCTCTCAGAAGGCGTGGGCCGTGCTGGCCGGGCCCCCGTGACCAGGAGTGCGCAATGCGCTTGGCTGCTGCACTGGCACCAGCAGGTGTCCCTGGGCCCGCGCCTGGGTCAGGACAGGCGTGACCTGCAGCCCCGAGCCCCAGGACGGTGGGGCGTGGACCTGAAGCGACCCGCAGACTCACGACCCCTTCCACCAACTCTGCCGGCCCCGCCTGGAAAATAATTACCAGTCTCGCGGCTCCTGGTCACCCACCTGAGGGTTAAGCCCCGTGGTGTTTCTGCGGCTGAGTCTGCTCTCCTAAGTCACACAAGACGACACAGCCAATGACAGCCAGGCCCGCCACTGATGTCACTGTCGGGGTGGCCAGGGGCTGGGAGGCCATGGTAAGCTTTCATGCCCGCTCGGGATGGCGCAGTGACATCGGCTCTGAGGTGGAGGAAGGGACCGGAAGGCCTTCCACGCTCTCCGCCACCGAGTGCCTCCCGCCGGTCCCCACGACCTCCCTCGGCGCGTGTTCTGCCCTCGCACGCCGCGCCTGCTGGGGGAGCTCGCCGCCCACGCATGAGTGGGGCGACGCCTCCGGTCAGCACCTCCCCGCGCAGGGAGGGCTCCGTGGCCGCCGGCGCCCGCCGGGCCTCGTCCTCTGCGTCCCAGGGGACAGTTCCCAGGCTCCCTGGCTTCCCGGGCCGTCAGCGGGCGGGCGAGGCGAGGGCAGGGCATTTCTCCTGTGTCCGCTTGCAGTTGTCACTGGCCGAGACCGTGTCTCGCCCGTGGCGCCAGCCGCCTCCACGGCCCCCAGCAAGGCCCCGGCTCACGCGGGCGGCAGCTCTCGTCCTCACCGGCTGGTTCTGCCGCTGGGTTCTCACGACACCGGTACCACTTCCTGCTGCTCCTAATGTCCGCGTCGCTTCGCCACACCCAGATGGCACGTGCCCAGGTCGGCTTCCCGCATCTCCCACCCCCTGCGCGACTAATTCTCTTTATCAAGTTCCCTCTGTCGAAATAACTAGAGTGGCTTCTGTTTCCCTGGTCCAGTCACTGACCGCTGCACCCGGTCATGTTTCTTGAAAAGCCACTTCCGTCACCTGACCTTGGCCCCTGCACTCTTCCTCGTTCACTGATTGGCCACCCATTCCCTCCGCTGGCATTCGGGCTCCACGGGGGCGGAGGCCGTGAGGTCCAGCTCACTGCCGACTCTCCAGGGCCCGGCAGCAGAAAGGAAATAAACCCTGCTGAGTGACCGTCCGTCAGTTAAGACTGCCTGGCTTTAGCGCCTGGAGAGTAAGTCGCTCTGTGTTCCCTTCCGCTCCCTCCTTGGCGTCTCCCCAGGGTTGCCAGTAGAAGCCATTAATGTTAACGAATTACGTGTCTGTCACTTCATCGCTCTGGTCCTTTCCTTCCCAAATGTCACGTCAGCATGGCCCCTGGGTGGTCGCTAGGTTTGCCACGCAAAAAGCTGCAATTCCCACGTGGGAGGAGAAAATGTCGCTTAGAGGAGAAACACAGCACCTGGTGGAGCGCCCGCTGCGTGCCGGCACACCTGGGCAGGCGTCACACCTGGGCAGGCGTCACACCTGGGCAGGCGGGCACACCTGGGCAGGCGGCACACCTGGGCAGGCGGCACACCTGGGCAGGTATCACACCTGGGCAGGTGGGCATGTGCCGCAGCAGCTGATCCTGTTGCAGTGGTTGTGGGGCGCGTCAGTCTGAGTCCCTTTTGGAAAATGGTGACACTGACGCACGGAGAAATGAAGCGATACGAATGTGGTCGAAGCGGAGAGTCAAACGAGCTGCCCAGTTCCAAAGCCTCTGCACTCCCCTGTGCCGCCTGCCTCGTGGGCCAACGAGGAGGCCGAGGAGGTAGGCACGCAGAGGTCCGTGGAAGGAGCCCGAGCTCAGCGCCCGAGGCCGGGGTCATGGACGCAATCCCCGCACGCCTGCGAGGTTTTCACGGCTCCACGGTCACGGCTGACTGCGTCTCCCATCTCAGGTACAGCCGGATTCCCAGGTGGACCAGGAAAATAGGTACAGCTGGGCCAGGGCATCTCAACCCAGCTCAGGCGAAACAGCCAGCGAGCCGGACCAGACGCTCGGAGTGAGGAGGCCCCTTGCGTGTGGCCGTTCGCTCACGGACGACCAGCCGTGGCGCCACGACACCTACCCCAACCGCAACCCTCGAGCGTGTCCTGGGGGCCAGACCCCTCCACACGGCAGCGTCTAAAACACGAGCCGCTGACCGTGGGACCAAAAACGGTACCAACACTCGATGGCTGAATCAAAAAACCACCAGGACAAAAGCAAGATGGACCAAGTCAGATGAGATTCTGTCTTTCTCAGCCGGATCAAACACACCGTGGGCTGGGCGGGAAGGAGAGCCCATGCAGACAGGGGGTGTGAGGCCACCGTGCCAGCTGGTCATCAGGCACTTGCCTTTGCCCCAGGTTCTTCTGAAATCTCCAGTGGGCGGCCTTGTGGGGCCTACACGGGGTGTTCGCAGGGCAGGAGGCAGATGAAAGCAGGCGGCAGGCAGGGAGAAAGCAGCAGGAGGGACGTGGACAAGGAGAAGCAGGTCCCTCTCCCTGTCCCTGGCTCGTGGCCTCCTCTGTGACCCACCTCGCCCCATTAGTAGCGACTAAGAGGAAATAACTGGCCAAGGAAAATGTGGTTTGCCAGCACCAGCATCACAGGCCTAGGACAGAAGGGTGAGTCGGTGCTAAGAGACCATAACTTGGTAACGACAGACCCCATTTGTTGGAAGAGACACCGAGGCACAGAGGTCAAGTCACACAATGTGGGAGCCAGGCCAGGATCCCTGTGTGGCTTCACGTCGAAGCTGGGGGAGGAAGAGTTCTTATTCCCTTCATCTCCGGGCGGCCCGTAGTTCCTACTTGGTCCAGAGGGAGACGCAGGTGCCCCAGAGACAGATAAGGTTAAACCCAGAAGGCAGGCATTCTTGAAGAAGAAGCCACGAGTCCAGAGTTGTGAGTCTACAGCAGGGGCCACGGCATGGTGCAGGTCGGCCGGGCAGCCCCCACGCACGGGGGTTTGTAGAACTACCGATGAAATAGACAATATGGCAATACCTTCTGGTCCGAAGCAAAAAGATAAGGAATCCGGATCAGACGCATTTGAGTTGAGGTGAAGGGGAGACGGTAGGGAGACAGCTGAAAATATGCCTGCGGGTTTCAGGGGGAGGGGGATCCCTATTTCATCTCCCCACAATCGTAAGCTCCTTTTAGACATGTAGCCACATCAAAAACCACTTCCACACCCTCTCAGGCTGGGGCCCCAGCCCTGGCGGCATAGTAAATACACATGGCAGAGAACACGCACATCACGCTGGTCTTGCCCCCCAGAAAGGATCAAAACGCTCTCTGGTGACCCCAATTTGTCAGTGTTTCCAAGACGACTCAACTGAAAGGCGGCAGGGAGAACCAGCTCAGTAACTTCAAGCGCTCTACTGAGCACACAGTAGGAGCTTCACGCGCACTCAAAAACGAAGTCGTTCATTGCCTCGGGGGCAAGTATTGGGTCACAGGCCGGCAGGTGCAGTAAGGCTTAAACGTGGCTATAAATTACAGTGTAAGAGAAGATAAAACAGGGCGAGGTGAAGGCAAAGAGAAAACAAGAACAGCATGCCGTCGGCATTCGTAAATCCCAACGATGCACCGAGCACTGTGGGGCGTTTCACAGGTAGGTACTAACTCTTTTCGTCTTCACGGTCTTCTTGATTATGATGATGCGATTCCCAGTCCCGCTCACAAAATAGGAGCCAGAGGCCCAGGCTCAGTGGCGGAAGTTCCCACAGCTAGGAGGTGGCAGGGGCGGGGTTCACGCCCAGCAGTCCAGCGCAGCCCAGGACCTGCTGCCGGGGAAAGGTCCCCCAGCACATCCACACGGTGAGCATAAGCGAGGCCACTGGGAGCCGCGGCTGTGCCCGAGCCGCCCAGCCCTCGGAGCCCCAGACGGGCCGCCGGTGGGACACCGTCCGTGAGATGAAAGCAAGCAGCAAAACTTCTCCCGGCTCGGAGAGGAAGCCCCCGGTGGGTGGTCTGAGGGGCATGACGGCCTCCCCGCCAGACACTGCGACTCCATCGGTGGGCTTCCTGTGGCCCTGCCCTGTGCATGGAGGGACACGGCACTCAAGGACGAGCAAGCAGGAGTGATCCCGCCAAGGGCAGCGCTGAGACGGTCCGGTCGGTAGAAACACGACACCCGATTCCACGACCCGAGAGGCCCACCCTCGGCGCACGTGCTTTCTTACGGAACCAGCCGAGGTCACGGAAAGAAGTGAGCGGCAGACAGCATGTTCTCTGGCAAGAAGACTCCACAGGGTCGAAGGCCGGGGCACCAGGCCGGAAGCGCAGTGAAGCGTGCCGCGCGCTCATTTCACGATGTCCACCACGGCTCGTTCGCCGAGAAAGTCCTCCCCGGCCTCCCGAGACCAGGCACACACTCACCGCCACGTGCACCTGGCTTTCTGTGGGTGGCCGCATGTCTGTGCACACGCGTGTCTACGTTTCCATATTTAATTCTTTTTTTATTGAGGTATCGGTGACAATTAAAAACGGTATATATGTCAGGCGTACGATTTGGTGATTTGACATGCGTATACATTGTGAAATAATCGCCCCGATCAAGCTACCGCAGTGTGAACTACCTTGATTTTTTTCTTTCCATAGTGAGACCACTTACGGATTACCCTCTTAGCGAATTTCAAGTATTACATCTAATTCCTGAATCCTTTAATCCCCAGATCCATCTGAAGAGTTTCAGGTCCACAATACAAAGTGAGACTCCGATAGAAGGTGAAAACCGGCACACACTGAATCAGCGTGTGGAAGCATTTCATTCGACTCCATCCTTTCGGAGGATTCTTTTGTAATTGAAAAAACAAATGACTGAATCTGGGGATCGTCTTGAAAGAGGTGATAAAGGTAAAGCAAGGTCATTACGCTGGCCCGAATCCAACATGACCGGTGTCCTCGTCGGGAGCGGAGGTTAGAACACAGACAGGCACAGGGGTGGCCACGTGAAGGCGCAGAAGGCAGGTGGCCATTTCCAAGCCGAGGAGAGAGGCCTCGGAAGAAGTCAGCCCTGCCAGCCGCTGACCTGGACTTCCAGCGCCCTGAGCCCTGAGGATGCAAATTCCTGTCGTCCAAGTGTCCCGGTCCGCGGTACTTCGTCACGGCAGCCCAGCAAACGAAGACAGAGAGCTCACTGCTCTGTGTCAGGATCCCTTCCACGAGTCTTGCCTTCCTGGTCTTCAGGTGAACTGCAGAATCATTTTGTCAAGCTGCACGGGCCATCACGACCCAGCTGGACTCTCGCCTGAAGATGGAGTTCTGCATATCGGGGTGACAGATGCCTCTCGACGTTCTGCTACATTTTTCTATGGGTTTTTTTTAACTTTTCCAGGATAAACACGTCTTGTGTATTCAATCTAAGAGAAAACTGACATTTTTTTCCCTTAAAAAGACAGACGCGGAATGTGGTTTTACGTAGCCAGGGTGGCGGCCCTGGCCTGTCCGCGGAAGCCTGCCACGCCATTTTATTCCCCCCACACGTGCGTGACTGCGAGGACCAGGGTGCCTGGTCTGGCCGGACGCGAACCAGCGAGCAGGGGAGGAACAGAGCGCCATGAGTCTGAGCGTGGAACCGGGGAGACAGTGGCCTTGATGGAGACAGGAAGCCGTCATGTCAGGGGGAGGAGACACATGCTCGGGGAGACAGAAGAAAAGCCAACGGGAGAGGCTTCCGCAGGCACCAGATGCAGCGAGCGCGCGATGAAATGGATTATATAGATCTTAGTGACAGTAATGTTGACCTCCTGGAGGCACCATCAGCTGTTAAGCAGTGGGAGACGATGGTGACCTTGCTCTAATCTCCACTTGCATTTATTCTAAATTGGACACCTCGGAGGCGGTTGAAATGAGAGAGGGAGGCTCACTAAGTAAGCCCGACAGCTCTGCCCCCGTCGGGTTGGGAGGCAACGGCACAGGACAGCTGGCCGGAGTCCCAGGGTCGCCATCGGCCCCGTTTACACACCGAGACACGTCCCTTCACCCCCGAGGTCCCGGCACCCTGTGTGTCAAACAGCTCACCTCCAACCCCCCTCCCCAGGGGCACGCCAGGGGCGGGAACGTCACAGGTGGAGCGCGCTTGCTCCGAGCCCCTCACCGACTGCAACGAGCCTTCCCTGCATCCCGGCATCGCTGAGATCAAAAGCGATTCTTTCAGTTCACGGGGCACCCGGACCGCGCACAGCTCAACGAAACCGGGATTTACCGGCCAGCGAACTGGAGAGTCCGGGGGCGGCCGCTCGAGCTCCCCGGCTGGCTGGACCCGCTTTTAAACAGCCACCTCCGTGCGTCTTCACAAACGTCCTTCACCTGGTGGATGGACAAACGGACTGCGGCGCACGGACGGTGAGGAAGAACAGGTGACGGACACGTGGCGCGTGACGAATCACACCTCGTCACGCTCAGCGACAGAAGGCAGCCTCGACGAGCGGCCCGCTCCGTTCCTTCGTGTGAGCGACATTCGGAGAAACCGGACCCGGAGGGCTGGAGGAGAGACGCCGATGGCCCGCGCCTGGGCCCGGGGGGGTCTCACTGCAGAGGCTCAGACCCGAGGGCCGCGGTGGGAGCCGGGGAACCGCTCTGCGTCCCGGGGGCTGCGTTGGCTCCGTGACGCTCATCTGTCAAAACCCAAAGAGCCATACGCCAAATAGAGTGAACGTCACCAAGAGTAAATTTTAAAGGGTTCTGTAAAGACGCAGTTTCGTCCACCCTCTGCTGTCTTGAGCGGAGCTGGCTCTGCGTCGTGGGGAGGTTAGCATCACCCAGCCTCGCACGTTCTCCCCGAGTCCTAAAGGACCCCGTGCAGGTCTCTTCTCAAAGCTGCAGGGAAGAACTCTCAGTGTCCTTGTCCCTGACGGATCACGTGCCCTGAGCCAATCACTACGGCCAGGGGCATGGCCTGTTCCCATGGGCTCAGCCATGCTCACGTGACCCTCCCCAGGAGCCTGGCAATAGGTCAGTTTTGGCTAAAGCATGAAGAAGGGGGAGTCCCCAAAGCACCACCATAGTACCACGTTGACAAGGACAACAGGGGTGTCCTTTGTAAGGAGCAACACAGACACCCACTCTATCACCCACGTGAAACGATTCACGCCAAGTCAGGGCTGACTTCTTACTGCCGATGCTACGTGGACCTTACTAAAGCTGAAACAAAAAAGGGGGTCACACACCAGGCATCTCAGCCACCACCCTGCAGCCATGCTTGGTTTGATGCCCTGCTGTCACACCTGCACCTCTGAAGCCTTTCATTGCTGTCTCTGAACTCGTGCTTTCAAGTGAACTAATGGGACAATGAAGCATGCACGTGAGTGAAGGAGGTACGGGCAAGAAGCCCGTCTGTTGGCCCTTGCCGTCTGCACATCATATTCTGGCTGTCCACGAGTACAGAATTCTGGAGGACCCCAAGAGGAGTGGGAGGACAGCAGGACCCGAAGCCGGAACAGGTGGGCATGTCGCATCTGTGATGACTAAGCAGGGACCCTGAGAGCTCGGAGAAGGCGTACCTTCCGTTCGAACCAGAGCCTGCTCCGAAGGCAGGGAAAAAGGCAAGGACGTTTTCAAGAAACACAACCCACCGAGAAACTCTATCCTATTCTTTTCACTCCTATTTTCCTACGTTAGCCAACAACGTATGCCAAATACGGATGACGATGAGAGAAAAGAAGAAGATGCTTCCTTTCCTCCTCCTTATTCAGCGAGCTGAAGGTAGAGGATGCTGGCAGAACGTGTGCCCGTCGAGAAGTGACATGAAACAGCCAAGCTAGTTCCGTGAGCAGAACGCACCTGACCACGAGCTATGAAGGCGGATCATGCGTTGGGGGATTTCGCATTATGCTCGGTTGCGCTTATATTTGAATTTACAAACTTTATTGCACAATTAAAAGATGACTGGTGTAACATTGAGAGAACGAAAGATAAAAGTCATGTGATCACCTCCACAGAGTGAGAAAAAGCATCTGACAAATAACAATACACACCACTAACCCGGGCTAGCTTGTCAACCGAAATCATTCGTGGAGTACCTTTCAGTTCACTATTTTTAAACAACGAAGTAAAGGATGGGGCACACACGTCGCCCAGTCCCTGTGGCTGCCCCTAGAGATCTGCCTTAGTGAATCCTCAAGATTTTTTTTTTAAGGGTTAGAAGTTAAACAGCATATCTCAGATCCTTAAACATCCTCCTCCCGTCCTGTTGACTTTCAATTACTTGAAACCCTTTTGCCTACTACAAAAAAAAGTATATTTTCTATCTGAACTAATTTTTCGGGAACCAAGTCAAGGGGCTAGGGTCAGGGAAGCAGAACTGTAACCAAAAAGCAGAGGACAGCTGCTTTTGAGAAACTTCAAATTTTAATTGGGAAGATAAGCCTACATTTAAAAAATTAATCAAAAAAAGGAATAAAATATGAATGGTTATCTGATATAGTTCACACATATTCTCAAGATTCAGAGAAAAGAGACTGATGTTGGTTGGGAATTACCACAGACTCATCACTAGTCGCATCCAGCGAGTGACGCAGTTATAGTAATGATAGTAACAGCTAAGAATTGTCCTGAGCCTACTATGTGCCAGTCACTGGCCTGCTTCACGTGTATTAGCTTTTTACACATTTATTCTGCGAGACAGAATATTATTCTGGTATTGTTATATAATTAATGTACTTCTATAACCATACAGGTAGTTTCCAATTCCATAAGTATATTATTACGTCCATTTTATAGTTAAAAACAAAGGCACAGAGACGTGGGAAAACCGGCCTGGCACACAGCACGTGAGGGCGCGGCTCCGAGACCCGGGTCTGTGCGCCATTCGTTCCTCCGCCCCGGGAACCGAACCGCTCCTGCTCGCTTTCCTCTCCTGGGTCTCAAGGCTGCCGCTGCCGCAGACCCGTCACCTTTCACCCCAGCGAGGGCCTGCAGCACCTGAGGGACAGACCCGCCAAGGGCGCGGAGGGGACCAGAAGCTTCCTGACCGCCCGGCGCGGGGCTGTGCCTTGACTCCCGGTCATAGGTCAAATCACTTCTCAACCACAGTTTTGGGGAATCTCAGTCCCTTTCTTCCCAGATTTAATCAGAGCCTATCCTGTGAGGGGCAGTCAGCCTGGGAACAAAGGGACACGGAGGGCCATTCTGGGAGGGGCGGAGCCGGGCACGCCGGGGGGAGCTGCCCCGGCCGGCTTTGCCCCGGCGCCCTGGCCCCGCGCCCCCTCTTCCCCCGCCCCCTCTCCCCCCCCCCCCCCCCGCGGCAGCGGGGACCGCGTGCGCGGCAACACTGCCCTAGCGGCCACGGCCGCCCCGCACGCAGACGCCGGCGTCTGTCCCCGGACTCCCGCGGCGAAGCCCCCCAGGCCCGGGCGACCTGGGGACTTTAATGCGACCGGCGGCTGCTCCTGACAGACAGACCATTAGACAAGCGCGATGATGCCAGGCGGCTACTTAATTTGGTGGCGAGTACCAGAACCCCCAACCCGGTGGCCTCGGTGGGAAAGGCTGTCACCTCCCCAGACCTAAGAGCGCAGGCAGCGAAGGGGCGGTTGGGGGAGGGGCCCTCCGCGACAGTGCACCCAACAGGGAGGAAACACCGCCTGCCCCGCCCCCCCCACCCGGAGAAACGCTGGGGCTCCCCAGACCGCTGACCAGCACTGAGCAGCACCTTGAGAGGCCGGACACTCGCCCCGCTTTCTGTCCCCACTAGTCACCCTGAGAAATCGCCAAGCGGAGGAGAGATTTTTGCCTGAACCAGTCACGTCTTCCAGGCAAATTCTGGCAGCTTTAGGGGACGACTTTTCTTCCCTTCCTTCAGCCGTATTCACTTCCGGGGAAACCGCTCGCTTGGGGCTGGAAATCTGTCCTGTTCTTCCTCCCGAGACCGCCTGGGTGCTGATCGGAAAAGCTGACCCATCAAAGACGAATCCAGCCTGTGGGGACAGAGCGACTTGGGGACAGAGCCACGCGACTCAGACGTGGGGCCGGGCAGGCCTGGGCTGGAGGACCGGTGACCTCCGGGCCAGCTGGTCACACAGAGAGTGCCTCAGCCCAGGACACCGGGAGGAAGGAGACAGGCAGGTGCTCTGCATCCGCGGGCCCTGCGGGCCTCACAGGGCTGGGGCAGGCACACCTGCCGGTCTAGCTGGCTGGGGCCTCCGTCACAGACCACCACAGACAAGGTGGCTCAGACGATGGATTTGTTCTCTCACAGATCTAGGGGCTGAGGTCCAAGGTCAAGGTGCAGGCTGATTTGGACCCAAAAAGAGCCCTCGTCCTTCTTGCCGATGGCTAGCTTCTCTGTGTCCCCACACGGCAGAGAGAGGAGTGCTGGCATCTCTTCCTATCCTTATAAAGGCACTGATCCCTCCTGGGCCCCTCCTCCCAACCTCATCTGATCCTAGTCACCTCCCCAAAGGCCCCGACCCACCTTCACGTGGCAGCCAGGGCTCCAACCATGGGCTCCGTCGGTGGACGCAAAGATGAGTCCCTCACGCCATTCGCCCACAGTGTTCACTGCTGTCATCAGCCGAGCGCGGGGCTCACGGTGAATGAGGGACCATGGACCAACGCCCTTACGAGCTCCGCCCTCCGGGGTGGGAACATGCACAAGCCCGGCCGGTAAGGACAGACGAGCCTCGTGCACAGAGGGGTCAGAGGAGCAAGCCCTGAGGCAGTCCCGAGGGACCTGGCCACACAGGGCCTCTGTGGCCTAACGGTGTCCCACTACGCCCATGAGACCTCAGGTCTGACAGTTGGAAAGAGGGCTTTGAACTGTAATCAGGTCGTCTTAGATTAAACCAGTGACCGGTGTCTTATATGAACAGGAAGGATTTTCACACATTGAACAAAGAGGAGAAGGTCACGTGAAGACGGGGACAGAGGTCGAGATGACGCAGCCACAAGCTGAGGGACGCCCGGGCCACCGGGGGCTGGAATGGGGCACGGGACGGACTGCCCCTCAGAGCCTCCAGGAGGAATCAGCCCTCCATCACCATGAATCACCATGGCCTTCGGATCTGCAGGAGAATGGGTTTCTGCTGTCAAGCACTCAGTCTGGGTCGTTTATCATGGCACACTCAAGAATCAAATAATGTACCCCAAGGACGTACGGAAAGGAACCAGGGAAGGGGCAGGAAGGAGGTTCTGGGGCAGAGGAAAACGGCTTGGTGGCGAGGGACACAGGGCCGGGAGGGCCCGTGTGGAGGGGACAGAATGTTGGGGCGGGGAGAGCCAGGTGAGGCTGGAGAGGGAGGTCAGCACGCAGGGCCAGACGGAGCCCCCTCAATGGCATCTGGACTTCAGCCAGGGATGAGAAGCCACTAAAGTGGCCGTGTAGGGAACACAGCACTGGTCAAGGCAACTTGCAAACTGTCATGGGAATGACGGAGAAAGGGACAGAAGCAGAATGACCGCGCCAGAGACCATGCGGTGTCCAGGTCAACTCGGGATGTGGCCTTGTAGTGAACGGGCGAAGCGCCCCGTGATGTTCACTCTTCAGGGTAGCTAGGACCGTCGGCTCAAAGGCCACTGGTGCCAACACTCAATTTTTTTGCGCGCCAACTGCTTTAAAACAAGCCCGACCAAGACACGCCGCCCTAGAGCGGCTGCTCTGCCGGCCTCGTGAACCTGCTGAATCTGCGGCTGTGCGGTAGAAAAGCCTGGGCTACGAAGACCCCAAGCTGCTGCCCTCTGGCACGCCCTGCCCCTGCGCACCCAGATGCCGCCGGGGAGACACCATGGGGACTCGCTGAGCCCCCCGCTGCTCCGGTCCCTCAGGGGGCTCTCTCGTCTCTTCCACCCAAGGGGGGTCGGTTCTGGAAGGTCTCCTACTCCGAGGGAACCCACACGCAGCACAGTGCCCCACATAAAGCTCGCGCCACTGCCATCTCATGGTCACATTGTTTGGTTAAATCAGCTCTGACGTCTTCAAACTCGCCACCACCTCTGTGCAGAAGGGCCACCAGGAGGGACACGGTGTGTGGATGCTGAGGGACGTGACATTCGGACGGCGAGGGCGGGTGTCAGGGCAGGAAACAGCGCGGTGGTTCTGGCCTGGGGCGAGGGCGGGAGGCCGGCGAGATGGGGAAGCACTGCATCTGGGAAGTGGACGAGCCCGCCTGGCATGCTGGGTCTGAGACACGTGTGGCCCCAGGGAGAAAACGCCCTCACGGGCGTGAGTTCGATCCTGAAGCCTGGGAGGAACGCGGAGCCAGGGAGAGACGGGTCCGAAGAAAGAGTGATGAAGGCGTCCCCGGGGTGAGTGCACGGGAAGCGCAGCGTGGGAGGAGCCGTGATGGCAGGGCTTGGCAGACGAGGAAGCTCTGCAGAGAAGGCTGGCACCCAGGGGTGGGGTTGGGGCGGGGGGACAGCAGGGCAGCAGGGGCACGTGTTGTCAGGAAAGCCAGTGAATTCTGGGGGGCGAGAGGGACTTCTGAGGAGGCAGCCGAGCCTGAGAAGCAGCCTGACGACCTCGGCGGCAGTTCCGAGGAGAGGTGGTGACAGGCAGCAAGTGACAGTGGTGAGGTGAGCAGGACAGGAGGAAGGGGCGGGCCGTCCAGGACAGCAGCTCTCTCAAGACCCAGGGCTGCAGAGAAGCCGCCAGAGAGCAGGAGTGAGAGGGCCCTCCCCGTCCGTCCCCAAAGCCGCTCCCAGCATCTCCACCCCATTCGCTTCTGATGTCCCTGGGAGGCGAAGCGGAGTCTCTTCCAGGCGCTCCCCAGAACATCTCCTGCAGAACTCAGCCGAGGCTATGGCACCAAATCTTCAGCTGTACTCAAACCCCCCCAGTTCCTGATTCCTGCCACCCCTTCAGAGAGCATTAAGCTGATGTTTACCACCTGGGTTGCTATGACGACGGAATGTCAGCGCGTGCTCCGTTCTGAGCTCATAGCAGTCTTTACAGAAAACAGGTCAATGAGGAGAAGTAGGTAGTTCTCCCAGCAAAACCTGAAATACTGAAATACAGATGGCTGAGCTCAAGACCGGTGGTGAAAGGAAGGGGTGCTTCTCCCCAAAAGCCACGAACATCTTGCCTTCAGAGGCACAGGGACAGGCCAAGTGCCGGGCGCTTAGGAGTCTTTTTCTTATTATTAAGCATTTGCGAGTTGCCTCCCCAACATCTATTTCTCTCCTCTCTCTCTGGGGAAAACCATGGTGATCTGCTCATAAATGGGCACGTGACCCTGCACAGGCCCCTAAGGGAGACAGCGAATCTCTGGACATGCACAGAGGTCCCCAGAGAGGCTTCCCCTCATCCCGGGGAGAGAGCGGTGTGCAGGTTAGATAGAGTCCAGGACCTGCAGGCGAATGCTGTCACCCGGAGCTGGCACGCAGAGCCGCAAGGGCCAGCACCACGGACAGCGTAGAGGTCAGCGAAACCAGTCCGCGGCGGGACCGTCTGAGCCGCTGGATCAAGCCGCTGCCTCTGACCTGAGCAGTCCTTGTAACGCATACAACCACTCCCCGGCGTGAGAAGAGCGAGCCCACGGCACCCTGGGAGGTCCCGTGACTTGTGTGTAAAGACAACCCCAGCAGAAGAGAAAGGGCCAACAGAAACGTTGGAAGCCAAAACCAGAAAGTTTCAAGAAATTTTTTAAGAAAACAAACAACAAAAATGGACAAGGGAAGAATATAAAAAGTGAACGCCTTTTCGACTTCTCAACACCACACCCCGTGCATCCCGACAACTCGGAAAAGCCTAATGACGACCATGTGACAAGCTATCGCTTCCTAACCACTTCTCCAGGGCTGCCACGTCCTCCATCCCATCGGATCCAAGCAAGCCGGTCTACACTGGAAAATCGTTTGGGTTCCACAGAGTGGGTGCTTTTAACGTCATCCACCCCCCACCCCACCCCCCGCCTGGTTGGAGAATGCTTCTCACAGCCACGTGCTCGACGGTGCCTCAGACGTTCAGGTTTTGATGAGGAGGCAAAGGCTTCCTGTCGGCCGGGACGCTGCGTTTTCCTCTGGTTTCACGTGTTTGCATGTTTACCTTGCACATAGTTCCCGCGACGTGAAAAGCATAAGCCACCAGCCACTGTGCCCTGGGAACCGTCTGCATGACTCCGGAAGCAAAACCTGTACCTGATGGGTTGGTGTCACAGGGCTTCACTGTCTTCCTGGTTACTGGCCGACCCAGGGGAAAGGACTCGGGTTGCTCCCTGCTTTGCATTTCCGGCAGATTCCCTTCCATACCAATGAGCGCAGGAAGGAACTGGCCCCCGAGGAGTTTTGTTTGAACCCCATTAAAGTCAGAGGGTTTCCCCAAAACTGGGAGATCCCCCCCCCACGTTTTCTCTCTTCGGTCGACAAAAATCTGGAAGACCAGACTTTCAGAGTTTGGTGGGGACACACTCGCATTCATCATTAACGGGGAGTAAAAGTGATAATTTGGCAACCTCCATCCGGAATTACTCTGCACGTACCCTCTGCCTGATGCCCCTTCTCAGAGCTCACGCTACCAGCATGCCGCACACGATCGCAATGCCAGCTGCCGGGGCGTCACCTGGCAGTCACCGCCGTGCTGGCGGGCTTCCACAGAGCCCTGCATCGTCCGGCTCCTTTCATTCCGACACCGACCGCCCGAGGCAGGTGGGGCCAGCGTAGCTCCACTAAGTGACACAGGCAGTGGCACGCTGCCTTTGCGGCAACGGGGCTGGACCTTGAGAGCATGGCGCTAAGTGAAATAAGTCAGAGGGGACAAGGCTATGATTTCACCCACCTGTGGGAGGTAACACAGAAAGCAAGCAAAGCGAACGAGCGCACAGACAACAGTGCAGCGGTCGCCAAAGGGGCAGGGGCTGGGGAGAGGACGAAGAGGGTTTAGGGGGTCAGATACATGGCGACGGAAGGAGGATGGACTTGGGGTGGCGAGCACGCAGCGCAGTATACAGACGATGTATTATAGACTTGATCGTGCCCTTGAAACCTATATAATTATTAACCAATGTCGCCCCAATAAATTTAATTTGAAAAAACAAAAGATGAGGCTGAGAGGCGCGGTGAGGTTGAGCAATTCAGCGGAAGCCTGGACTCGAGCCCAGCGTCCACCCACAGAGGGACGGTGACATCAGCCATGGGCCACCTGCACCACGGAAGTGAAACGATGGCACGTGAAAAATGCAGCTTTGTCAGAGAAATGTCTCCAAGACATATTGCGTGTTAAGTGAAAAAAAAACAAGGTGCAAAATAGTGTCTGCGGTTTACTAGTATTTGAGGGAGAATAGCAAACTATATATAGTGGAACATACATATTTTATGCACAGGAAAACCCAGTTATGTGCTTTTCCACGCGCGGAGCGTCTCTGAACTCGGCGAGGGAAAGTTGACAGCATCGGCTGCGTGTGCGGAAGGAACCGGATGCTGCGGGGTGGGGCTTTGCAATCACAGTCGGGAGAACCGCCTTTCCTCATTAGACTCATTTTTAGACTTTTTGGAATTTGAACAATATGGAGGTATTTTTTCTTCAAATATGTTAGTAGCTCTGTTGGGGTATGCGTCACGTGCCGTGAAGGCACCTGTGCTAAGGGGATGGTTCAGTGGGACTCTACACAGCTGTGCAGGGCTCAGGACGCTGCCGCTGCTGCTGCCCCCCCACAGTCCCCGTACCCGCCCGCAGCCCGGGGCAGCGACTCTCATGCACGTTCCGGAAACCCACGCGCATGCGTTGTCGCGCGGCACGCAGACGCCCGGAAACCCACGCGCGTACGTCATCGCGCGGGACGCAGACACCCGGAAACCCACGCGCGTGCATCGTCGCGCAGACGCTCGTGTCCAGCTGTTGCCACTCAGCCTGACTGTCCATTTCAAAGTCACCCATGCTGTGGTGCATGCGGCAGCTCACCCTGCTTTATGCCATCGAGTGCTGCTGCCCTCGCTAGCTGAGGGACATTCGGACTGTGCCCAGTCAGGGCCAATGATGACTACAGCTGTTACGAGCCCTGACAAACCAGTCTTTCTCTGAGGCCGACCCCTGAGTGGGGATGGCTGGGTCACGGGGGGCGGGGTTCATGTCTAGCTTTTTAGGAAACAGCCAAACTCATTCCCGAAGCTGCTGCACCACTTTCCACCCCAGCAGCTCCCCCAGAAGGCCCCAGCCGCTACGCAGCCTTGCCAGCACTTGGGGTCACCTGTCCTATTTTAGCCGTCGCACGGCTCGTCCAGTGCTACGTCATTACGGTTTCATTTTGTGCTTCCCCGATGGCTAACGACATCTGGGGTCTCTTCTGTCTTTGAAAAATTAAATGTAAACGTTTGAACCCATCACTAACATAGAAACTGAGAAAGATAAAGGCCCTCTGGTTTCTCTCCCCAAATATCAGGACATCTGGAGACGCTGGGTGTGCAGCGCGCGTGGACCCCACGGCTCTTCCCCAGAACTCCTGGCTTCTCATCTCCCTGACTTAGCAGGTCCGAGCAGTGACTATAGTGAACAGTAGGAACAGTGGGGTCGGGGCAGCACCCTGAATCGCACGCATCACTGGCCCCCAAGTCCGAGACACGGACATCCAGCTTCACCGGAATAAAGTAATGAAGAACCTGGGTGCGGCCCCACCGCCCGATGAGTCTGCGGGAAGTTCGCACAAAACATTTTCGTCTTCAGAGCCGTCAGGTTTGGAATTGCAAATAGGAGATTACAGGGCCGGAACATCTGCTCCCGTGCAAGAGGCGGTACCTCCCGGATCCCCGCGGCGTCACGCGGATGGCGGGCTGACCTCAGAAGCCGGTCCCTCGGCCCGCCAGGCCCTCGGTGGGCAAGCAAGCTCAGGGTTCATGTCCATGCATGTACGTCCACTCAAGTCGGCTGAAGATGCTGAGATGTGCTCAGCTCCCTATCCTCAGAGTCCCCCCCGCCCCCCGCCACCCCCGCCGGTACTTAAAGACAGGGCCGGGACCACGCCAGAGCCCTGCACAGAGCCAACGCACCTGCCCCTGTTCCTGGCCGAGCGCACCCTGCCAGTCCCCGGAGAAGCCCCAGCGTCCTCTGCCTGCACCAGGCCGGCCCGCGCTAATAACAGCTGACTGTTTCAAAGCCTCCTGGCAAATCTTATTAAAGTAATCCCCCTCCCTGAGCCCGGATTATTACAGCCCCTTTATGGTGGAATAAAAATTAATTTTCTCAGCTATAATAAGAACGATAAGAATGAATCACTTGGGAGCAAATAAAGATTACAATTAACTCCAACAGAATAAATCTGAATTTCACGCAGGCTAGCCATTCCGCTCCGATCTTTCCGGCGGCACCTGTGTGACAGAGGCCTCGCGATACAGCTCCAGGGACAGGTCCGGGCGCTGGGCCAGGAGCCAGGCCGGGGCCCAAGGCCGAGCTCAGGACTCGGACTTTACGAAGGGAGGCGGGCGCGTGTCAGAACTAGTGAGCGGCACGGCCCAAACCACGTCTCCCCCAGAGCACGGGGGGGTGGTGACGGGGACAGTGACGTGCATGCCTGCCCACCCAGCCCTGTGGAACCCGCCGCCCTCCCTGCGGAGCACCCCCACCTGCCCCCGGCTCTTTGGCCAGTGGCAACTCCACTCTCGCTCCAGGGACGGGCACTGGACCCAGGCCAGGCCACCCCGGGACCCAGGACAGCAGCAAGGAGGCCCAGGGCTGTGTAACGCACGTTCAGCAAGAAATGTCCGTTCTGGGCCTGACCAAGAGGCCAGCTCCGCCCCAGAGGGCAGCACAGGATTAAGCCAATCCCGCCAGGGAGCCCAAGACACGAAGAGACCTTGGGTCCGATAGCTACGGCTGGATCAAGCCACACCTGAAGCTCTTCCCCTCACTTTCCAGTGACGGAGCCGACACAGTCCAGTATTTCTCGTTTACTGTTTTCTGTCTCTTGAAACAAAACACCCTGAGGTATCACTTCTCAGCATTTCATGTAAAAAAAAAAAAAATGAGCCCGTCATTAAACGTGGTTCTCTGACAATGCAGGGCGTCCGACTTGTCAGAGGGCTGGGGAAAGTTCCTATCAGGAGTTCACCAGCCGGACGTAATATCCCAGACCCAGGTCTCAGGTGAGTGAGGGAGCAGGGGGTGGCACACGGGCATGGCTGTGTGACGGGGACTGTGGGCCACATGGACAGCTCAGCTCCCTGCGGGACTGGGGCACAGCTCTCCGCAGGAGGGTGGGGGCCGTCAACATTCCCAGACAATTTTGGTAACTAACCAGGGCCCACACTGTCTGGCACCAGAGAGCCGGAGAGTCCCCCCACTGACCAAGCCACTCCTCCGTCTAGCTCTATGACGAAGGCGAGCCTGGGTGGTAGCATCCACACAAAGCACACGCCACTCCGCATGACTCCACATGACAGGGCCGTGGGGAGGTGGAGCCTGGTCTGCCTCTCCCCTCTCTCCAAGTTCTACGTTTCCCCAATAAAGTGCATTCCCTGCGACCTTGTGGAACTTGTCCCCACAGCCTGGTGCATAACAGGTGACCAAGCAGCCGGCTTAGCCGGCAGAGCTGACAGGGACACATGTGGCTTTGCCCAGGGCACCCCAGCCCGCCTTCGGCTCTCTTGGTTCAAACAGAGCTCCTGCTCTCTGGGGTCCAGCCTCTCCACCGTCAGGGAGCAAGGCCCCGCCCAGCAGAGGGTGACCAGGCTGCCCCACCATACCCCATCGACGAGGCAGGGGCAGTGGGCCCTGAGGGGCCCGCAGAGTCAGCGCCCAGGCTGGCGGGATGGGGAGCTTGGTCTGAGGCCACCCTCCACTGTGGGATCCGCGCTGGGTCAGGGTCAGCCTGTGGCCGAGAGAGAGGCAGCAGTGCGTGCGGCCAGAACAGAGGGCACAGGAGCGGGGGACTCACAACCAGCCGGCCCTCCCGGGCTTTGAACCTGAGACCGCAGCCTTGCTGGGGAAGGGGCGTCAGGAGCTGGGAAAGCCCAGGTCTGCGCTGGGGCCACGTCCTCAGTACGCCCTCCTGCTTCCTCCCCTCCACCTGTCCCTTTCGCTTTGGGGACGAAAACTGTCCATCATCATCACTAAGAGCATCCACCAGGAGCTGCATGGCCCTGGGCGCCATCCCCGGCGCCGGTCCTGGGCAGTGTGCAGCTGACCCCTGCAGAACACAGGCTGAGACCGCTCTGGTCCACTCACACCGGCGTCTTTTCGATAATTACCCACCCGTGCTGTCGCTGACCCAGGGCCGGGCATCTGTGGGTGCAGGGGGCGGCCGCGGCACCGGGCTGTGCCATTTCATTCAGGGGACTCCACCATCTGTGGGTTCTGGTATGTGGGGGGGGGAGGGGACCTCCTGGAACCAATCCCTACACAGGCGCCAAGGGATAACAGTCTTGGGGAGTCAAAAGTTACACGTGGATTTTCGACTGGGCAGGGGGTCAGCGCCTCTAAGCCTTGCATTGTTCACGGGGCAACTGCAGTTCTAGGGACTAGATCCCCCAGCCCACAGCTGAGGAAACCAACACCCAGAGAGGACCTGGCTCTGACCCAAGGTCGCCGGGACGAACCAGCCTCCGCTGTCGGATTCTCTACCCACGTGCCGTCCACCCACCTAATCCAGGTCATGCTGATGAAGTTCAGGGACACTCAGGGGACCCTGGGGTCAGTGCCAGGGAGGAAATCAATGGCATCCAGTCCAGGACCTTTCAGACTTATTTTTCTTAGCTATGCAAACTTTTGTTCAAACAAAATATTTCAAAATATATGTTACGATTATGGGATATTAAGTTTTACCAACAGGTGTTTTACACAGTGACCCACACGTGCTGGCACCTGACCTGCCGTCACGGACGCAGCTGAAGGCTCCTGTGCTGCCCGCCCCCACCGACCACAGTCCCTGCTGAACGTGGGGCTCGTCATGGTCACACTTGTTCTCACTTCGAGGACGGTAGGTGAGGTCTGCTTCCGCTGCGAAACGTGGCGTTGTTTCCACGATTCCGAACGTCACGCCGACACCATTACACTCGACTCTGTGACTCGCATTTCCCGCTCAGTGTTGTATCTGTGAAATCCACATCCATCGACACGTGTGGCCGTCAGCCACTGTGCCGCTGCCACAGAGCACCCATCACACAGCAACGCCACATGGGTGTGCTCTCCGCTGGGAGCTGAGCGGGTTCCCAGCCGCGGGGATGACGCACAGAGTTTTAGGGAACATTCTCGTGGATGTGTTCCTGTTTACATTTGCATGTCCAGTCACCCAGGACTGGAGTTTGAGCTGTTTAAGGAAGAACAACTTGCTTACAGGGGAAGCCAGCAAAGAGACGCACCCAGAGGACCCTGACACAGCGGGAGCCATCCGGGGCCTCTCTCAGCGGAGCCCGCAGCCCCTCTTGGTGGCCCTGAGGGGACGGCTCCAGGTGGATGCCCAGCTGGCAAGGTGACTGGCCAACGGCCACGCATCATGCAAACGGCAGGGCCAGGTCCGACCCCAACACCTGCTCCCAGCCCGAAAGGAGGCAAGGACGAGCAGCCGAAACGGGGTCACCCGCCTCTGGGGTCCGCCCAGCCCGCACGCCCACGAGTGCACACAGCCTGGTGCTTCTGCGTGCCAACTACGTACTGGCAGTGAAGGCAGGCAGCCCCTTCCCCGCGGCACACCGAGACGGGGAAAGCTCTGAGTGTACTGAGGAACAGCCCCTGACATCTGCCCAGCACTCCGTGCCGGGTGCCGGCCGAGTGCCCGACGTGTATCAACTGGTGTCACCCTCCCTACGGCCACAGGCACCAAGGTCAGCTCCATCGCAGCCCTACGGAGAGGTGAAGTCACTTGCTGGAGGCCGCACAGCCGGTGGGGGCGGAGCCCCTGTCGGCCTCTGTGAGACGTGGTCTGAAAGCCACGTCTGGGACTCACCACGGAAAAGACACGAAGACTGGCTGGCGGGAAAGCGGGAAGCGGACACTCACGCAGGAGCCAGGCCAGGGAGGGGTGGCATGGTGCAGACAGAGTGGCTGGGCAGAGGCCGCATCCTCTGGACCAGACACTGCGCCACGCAGGGCTCACGCTCCCTCGCCTGCGACTCGCTGGTGCCGGCCCGCCCCCAGCCGGCCCTGCCCCGCTGACCACGCCCCGCTGACCACGCCCCCTGCCGGCCCCGCCCCCGCCGGCCCCGCCCCTGCCGGCCCGCCGGCTCCTCTTTGGCCGAGCCTGCCTTGGCATGGTCGAGTGGGCGACCCCAGGAGGACGCCTGCTTCAGCCTGTCCCAAGGACTCAGGGGGACAGCAAAACCAAGTCCAGGGCCCAGGAGAAGCCACCCCAGACAACAGCCCAACCCCGCCCGCACGTCCAACACCCGCCGCCTGCCAGGCTGCATCTCCCGGGGCAGTGGGCTGAGCCAACCTCCCGGGCAGCAGCAAGGCGAAGGGGGCCGCTCTGCTCAGAGGCCACGGTCCTCGGCTCCTGCCGCGTCTAGTCTGTGAAGGACGCCCGGGCGGCGCGGTCATTAGCGCCAAAGAGAGAAAAGATCATCCCAACTCCTGACCCCACTGACTTAGCTGGGAAATGACACAGTTTCTTGCAATTTCACTAATTTGGGCTGGAAAAAAAGATCTTTGTGCCTCCCTCGCAAGGGTTCGTGACCTCTCTCTGTTTCCAGCTTAGAGGATTTGCCGCTTCAGGCCCCTGCTGGCTTAGGCTCCCCCCTGCAGGAGGAAGTGGCTGACCCTGCCCCAAGCCTGTATGCAGGAGGCGCCTACTCAGAGCGGAGCAAGAGGCCCACAGGAGGGCAGGCAGCCCAGCCGGCCTCTGGGGCCTGTGGTATCACCTGTGCCCTGCCCCCACCCTACCCCCACCCTCCCCCTGCAGGGCAGGAGGCAGTGTCTACTTGGAACCTGCTTCAGAGCAGGAAGGAAGGGCAGGGTCTGCCCCCTGCTGTCGAGAGCGGATACCAAATTTTGGCAAAACCTCCAGTTACTCCAGGAGCCATCACAACTCACTCTTGTCAAAATATCCACATCCCAAGAAAGCGAGACCTCAGTAATGTGTCCGGACACCCACCTGGCACGCCAAGGCCACTTCCCGAAGGCCTGGAGGCTGGGGTGGCCGCTGGACCGCAAGTCTGAACGAGACCTTCCAAGAAACAGCGAAATCAAGTCCACGCCACACACCCAGCCCAAGTGTCCTGCACACAGTTACACACGCTCGCACCCTGGCTAGGCCGGGGCTGGGTGCAGAGAGCAGAGACGAGGAGAGAAGACTGGACCCAGGGGATAGGAACTGCATTTGATCAGTCCGTCTTAAGAGCCCATCAGGAGCCAGAAGACAGAAACGAAGAGACAGACCGCAGAGAGCAGGGCCTGGGGACACGCAGCACCAACCACATGCCTTGTGGGCCTGACGCAGAGTGAGGGCGCGGGAGCCGCTGCTCAAAAGTCGAGAATTTCAAGTCGGCGACGACGAAGCTTGAAATGAAGCGTGGGGCCCTTCTGCGCGGGGGCCCGTGTTACCTGCACACGTCCAGGCTGCACGTGGCGGAGAAGTCGTCCAAACCAGATATGGGAACGGGGAAGGGGGGGAGGGGAAAAAGAAGAAGAGGCGGGGGTGGAGGGGTCAAGAAAAGCTAAGGACAATGTAGAAGAGAATGCACTGAGCTATTCGACTCACTTCCAGAACCTTCTACACCTGCCCGTACACCTGCCCAGACACAGAGACTGGCATAATCATAAGTGTCAGTGTTTACCGAGCCCAGCGGGGTTTCCGCAGGGCGCAGGGCAAGTCAGTCTCGGTTCACAGGGATTTGCATGGATTAACTCATTTACTCCTAACAACCCTCTGAGGGAGATGTTTCTACGTCTCCACTCGTTTCGTTTTTTATTATTATCATTGAATTACTGAATATTTGCGCACCTGCTATATAGTAGACAAAAGGAACCAAATCAAATTGCCCAGAGTCAGCGTTAACTCCTTCAGCAATGCCTGGGTCCTCATAAAAGAATAATAATAATATCAATAATAATAATAACGTTTTAAAACTCCCAGCCTGCTGCCTGAGTAGCGTTCATGCTCAGGTTCATCTTCACGCCCAATTGTCTCAGGTGTGCTTTCACACACAGCGTAACGTTAGAGGCCGTTAAACGCCCCTAAGACCGTCTGAGAGACGAAAGGAACCACTGTTGCTTTTATCTCCGTCTGTCAAAGCGTCAGCCGCTAAAGCAAAACTCTTCCTTTCGGTGGCACAGTGGGAAACTTGGCTGCCAGACGCCCATTTTTAGAAAAAGCCGAAGCGGCGCGAGCGAGAACGGCGCCCGCCGTGCCAGCCGGCGAGCTTCTGAGGACGCCGCCCCTGCTGGCTGGCGTCACCTGAGCACAGAGCCTGCGTGATGAGGGCCTAAAGGCAACAAAGTGGACAAAAACGGAAGTGTGGCCAGTGGTGCACGTGCCTTCAGGGCACCACGTTTAACCTTGAACCTCGAAGCGCTGTCTGAAAATGAAGCTTCGCAATGCTCCAGGCAAGCGAGCGGCTGTTCCCAAGGCCGCTGTGCCACGTGTGTTCAGTCTCCTCCAAGACGTTGAAATGGTTCCTGTGATTTCGATGACCGCTGGTCTTCTGAGTGTTGCATGTCTTAGAGCCACACCAGGGCCCGGTGCTCCTATGGGAATCTAATGCCTGACAATCCGAGGCGGAGCTGAGGTAGCGATGCTGGAGGCTGGGAGCGGCTGCAGGTACCGATGATGCTTCGCTCACTCGCTGGCTGCTCACCTACTGCTGTGCAGCCTGGTTCCTCGCAGCCCACAGACCCACACCGGTCCGCAGCCCAGGAGGTGGGGACCCCTGTCACAGAGGACTGGGCTAAGCGCGTGTGTGTGTTGCCCGTCCCCAGGTCCCTGGGCACTTCCCTGCTCTGCTGTCTCTGCTCACAGGACGAGGAAGCCGAGGCACAGCTTGCCCAGGTTTGGGATCTGGCCTGGAGCCAGGATTCACAGCCAGGCCAGCGGGCTCCCAGCTCACAGAAGTGTGAGTCCACGTCCTCAGCATGTCCAGGCTTCTAAGGCACGCAGGCAGCATCCGGTGGCCCGTGGCCAGAGGCTGGCAGGCGCAGCAGAAGGTTTGAAGGAAGATCTCTCCATCAGTGGCTCTATGATGGTGAACCAGGCAATGGGAAAGGGAAGCCCACGGGCACAGAGCCGACGACGTCCCCACTGAATCCACACCTGAGTCGTGACAGATGGCTGCAAGATGACGCCTGTAAACCTGCTCCCTCGGGAAAGGCATTTCAGGCATCTCTTGGGCAGCAGCCCCCGCGGAATGCACCCATCCGGGTCCATTAGCTGCGCGGTCCATCAGCCCTGCGGGCCCCCAGGGTAGAGGCCCGTCTCCCCAAGGATGCTGCCGACACATCTGCCCAGAGCCCCGGAGGGCCACCCGGAAACAGACGTGGCTGTGGCGGAGCTCCCGTTCCGAACGCGGGCTCAGTGCCAGCCGTCACAGACAGAGCGCACGCCCAGGCGTCTCGGAGGAACGGGGCAGGACGTGTCAGAGACGAACCTGGAAGCGCTCACGCCAGGAAGCAGCAGAGCGCTCCGAGGGACAGGGACGCGAGGGACGCGTGCGCCGCCTGCAGGCGGGCTCGCGGCCAGCGCTGGGGTCACGGAGGGCGTCCACAGGAACGGCTCGCTGGGTGCGACACGTCAAGTGTGCGGACATCCACACGCCCACAGCGATTCTCAGAAACGAAACCGGGCGAGTCCACGCGGCTGGATTCCTGGCTTCTCCTAAAAACCTGACGTCGCGGCCGCTGCAGACGCGCATGCGCGGGCTGACAGCTGGCCTCCAGGCGGAGTGCGCGGGCTCCGCTCTGCCACAGTGCCCACCGCGCCCCACGGCGTGACCCCGCAGAGGGCGCCAGGGGTCCTTCTGCATCCGTGCAACGGCCGCCTCACTCCTTTACCCTTGCGCCCGGCGCTTCAAGCTCAGATGTCCTTCCGACCTGGCACTCCCTCCCACAGCAGCCCTGGGAGTCAGGTCTGGCTGGGCCAGCACGAGGTGCCCCGGGTTCTGCAGGCTGCTTCTCGAGAAGCCCCGGGACCGCACGGGAACGTCGGGGAGCTGAGGACAGATGCAGCGCATCCTCGTTCTGGCCAGCCGCTGCCCGCCCTCACCACCGCCCCCCTTGCCCTCGCCACCGCCCCCCTGCCCTCGCCGCCCGCCCCCTGTTTGGGGTTCTGAGCAGAGGGCAGCATGGCACAGCCTACATCTTCAAAGGCTCCTTCTGGCTCCTTGGGAATCGACTGAAAAGAGATGAGCACGAAAGCAGGAGACGTGATAGGGGTCCTGGCAGATTCTAGGACACGACAGGGCTCGGGTCCAGGTGGAGGGAGCAGACACTGCCACCCTGGGTATCAGGAGCTAGAGGGGACATGACCCGCACAAGCTGGACGAACGAGAAGGATCAAATAGCCATGTGTGTTTGGAGAATGGAAAGTGTTCGTGTCTATTTCAATTAATTGAAATGCCAATTAACTTTGATTTTAAACCGCCATTCCTAAGCAGTGGCTGCCTCCCTCAGAACGTGGGATCAAAATGCTCCCATTTTTATAACGGTGGCTTGAACCGCTTATGACCCATAAACAGAGATGCCAGGCGGGGTGAGCGCTCAGTGCTGGGACACCCTTTCATGGGAATTCCCCGGGCTACACAGTCCTTCTGCAAACCCCGACACACACGCGCACACACACATGCACACACGCACACACGTGCATGCGCACACACATGCACACGCGTGCACACGCACACACATGCACACAATCTTTTGTTTCCCTCAATTACGTGTAAGCACACGTGAGCAGTGTCCCATCTCAGCTTCCCAAACAGCCCAGAAGAGCGTGCAGGAAGAACCCACCCCAAAAGGTCTCTCACGGAAGAGTCTGGACACCCTGGTCACAGGCGTCTATCACTGAGCAGTCTCAGACCCCAGAGCTCGTCTGACGCGACGTCGCATTTCATTACAATTGCTCGGTCTCGAGTCAAGGAGACATCCTGAGACCACTTCTCAAATCAATGAGCCCATCGGCGGATGGCCGGGGCATGGCCTCTGAAGCCCCTACATGCCCTGCGCCTCTCACTGTTCGAAAGAGCCAGAATCTCTGAGTGAGGGAAGATGGAAAGGTCTGTCCCTCTGCGTGGTGGGCCACTGTTGCCATGGTAACCAGAGGCCTACAGACCAGGTGGCCACTGAAGGGCAGGCCCACAGAGGCCCGTGT
Organism: Eonycteris spelaea; assembly: GCA_003508835.1. Lineage (NCBI taxonomy): Eukaryota > Metazoa > Chordata > Mammalia > Chiroptera > Pteropodidae > Eonycteris > Eonycteris spelaea. The sequence continues at coordinate 9,831,485 of PUFA01000042.1, read as the reverse complement.
CCAGGAGATTTCTGAGCAAACGGAGACGCCTTGCCTCGCCGGGGGGCAGGGGCGCGCTGCCGTGAGGACTGTGACCTGTGGGCCTGGGTTCCAGCCCCGGCGCCCCTGCTCACCATCTCGGGGCTCTGGAGCTTACTCAGGGGGACCCCGGTCTCCTCATCTGTCCAACGGGAGGGCCGACAGGTGTAATGGGGAGTTACGAAGACGGAGTGTGTCACAGGGCACGGAGGAGCCTGCAACGAGTCTGCAGGGATCAGTGCCACAGGCCACAGGCCACAGGCCACCTCCACCCCGGTTCCCTGCCGCCGCCCCGCCCCCCCGCCCCGCAAGCTGTGCTGCTGCCCACTGGACGGTCTGGCTGGACACGTGCCCGGGACTGAGGGCTGCTCTGCACGGCGTGTGCTGTGCAGTACTGTCCCCAGATGGTGGCACCCGCCTACCCAGCCCACGTGCTCTCTTACAACGGACATGGACAGGACGGGTCAGCGTCCCCTCCCCGGGAGGCTGCCTGGGCCTGCGACCGCAGCAGAAGTGGCTCCGTGTGACTTCTGAGACCGCACCAGAAAAGGCCCCTCCGGTCCCCTTAGGGTGCTCAGCCTTGCAACCTGCCGGCCGTCAGTCACAGGGTGAGGGAGTCGGACAGCCAGAGAGAGGCACTCCTGCCACAGCCCCTCCGAGGCCCCAGTGACAGCAAGCTGAGCCTTCAGGTGACTCCTCGCAACTGCCCCAGACGACGGCAAAGGTCGCAGAGCAGCTGTCCCCGCTAAGCCCTGCCCCGAGGGGAGATCGGTGAGCGTCGCTGCTGCATTTTGGGGTCGTTGAAGACAGCCACAGATCATCAGAAGACAGCTCTTGGAAATTTCCATCTGAAGAAGCCCCACTCAAACTGCTCGCCACAAGTCCCCTTGAGGGTTCGGCCAAAGGACAGCCTTCGCCAAGGACAGCATCCATGAGCCCTTCGGGGAGCGCCCTGGAAGGGAAGAGGCTGTGCTGGCTCATGTCTGCCCACCATCCCTCCTCGCCTGGAATGGAACCCGTGACAAGGACCACGTCTGAGAGCTCTCTGCCTAGAGCAGAGCCCGACACACAGGGGGGACTCGGCAAACACCAGAAGGATGAGCACTTCCCATACAAAAAAGATTCAAATCATCAAGAGCCTAGAGGGTGGGGGGTCTTCCATCTTCGTGTACATTACGAATAACAGCGATCAGACGAACAGAAGCAAATCGCAAAATTCCAGGCTTTCTACCCTTCATAGGACGATCATCTGACAGATAGAAAGAGGCGGGTAAAATGACATTTTTCTTTTCGAGGCTATTCGTGAAAAGAAGAATATCTTATTCTGCGTAGTATATGAAATCAAAGACAGAGAAACACAGAATGAAGAATCCGAACGTTTTCTGACTAGGGTGCCAGTCCCAGAACTGGCTGCCCCGGTGGGTGCGGGGCCTTGGCCTGCGGGCCATCTGAAGAGCGGCACGATGGAGTACCCACGGCAGGAAGAATGAGGGGGGCCTACACGTGCTGACAGGGAGACGTCCAAGGATGAATCGCGGGCTGACAAAGAGCAAGCTGCACAGCACTACGGCTAATGCGATACTTGGATAAAAATATACATATGCACAAAAATCATATGTTGTTCACGGCTCTCCATGTAAGGAGCATAGAAAAAGGGTTTGCAAGGGCGCACGCTCAATTCATCACTGTGATTGCCTCGGGGGAGGAGGACGGTTTCGTGCAAAAGAGGACTTCGACTCTTTCTGTAATGTTCGGGGACTTTTTAAAGAAAATAATAAAAGTCTTGTTGCCAATGTGCTGACATGTTGACAGCTGACATGTCTAGGTGTTGAGCACACCGATGTTTCTCACGTTGCCTCGGACTGTTCATATTCTTTCTGTCTCAGGATAAAAATTGTGATTTTAAAAAAGAAAGGAAGGGCTTGTCACATCCCGGGGCGGGGGGGGGGGCGGGGAACGGCCCGTGGCGACACGGGTTGAGGGGGCAACGGTCCGGGAGGGGGTATGAAAGTGGCAGAGGCGCGAGGCCTGGGCCGGGGCTCGCCCGCGCTCGGGCGGCCGCCCTGAGCCAGGCACGTGCTCCCAGGGCAGACGCCAGGGCGCTGACCGAGCGGGGTCTGTCGTCGCGGGGACTTGGAAGCGGCTTAAGCATCCGGCGGTGGGAACAGCCACAGATCCTGGAGCAGGGCCCTGTTGTGGAACAGCGCGCGGCGGCCAGGGCTGAGGCCGACGTCACGAAGTGGAGTGGAACCGTCTCCGCGAAGGGTCGTCGGGAGAAAAATAAAAGCGAGTCGCAAGAGACAGCTGAGGAGGACAGCGCTGACTCTTCTAAGCGCTGTGTTTTCTGTAGGTCATATGTTTACAGTCAGCTGCTGAGAAGAGGTCTGGAATGAAGAAAACAGTGTAATAACGGCGGTTGCCTCGGACAAAGTGGAGGATAGGTGAGGTTTGAGATGCCGATCGCAGGAGACGCTGGCCCTGTGTGCGATATTTTCATTTTCACGTGGGTGAATACCATAGCAGCAATGATGACAACGCAAACCCTTGTACGTGCTTCCCATTTGCCAGATGCTGTTCAAAGGGCTTTTCATCCATTAACCCATTTAACCGAACCCCAGCCCCGTGAGCGTGGGCTCTGCCATCTGCCCCCCTTCAGGAGGGGCCACGGCACAGAGAGGTTAAGAAGCTTCCCTAAAGCAAAATCAGTCGTAACTGTAATCGACTGGAACGTTTTAACGACATATCGGTCCGTCGGTTCGTGATGATAATGCACAAAACCTTCCTGAATCTACCCCATTCATTCACTCGTTTAAAAACGAGCCCTCTCTACGTGCCAGAAAGAACTGCCTGGCCTCGTGGAGCTGATGTTTTTGTGAGAAAAAGAGCGGCCACAGAATGAATAGAATGTGGAGTAAGTCAGACAGTAGCAAGTGCCACAAAAAGCAATAAAGACAGGAAGGGGGGCAAAGGACGGGGGCGGCAGGGGCGTGGGGTGGTGCGGCGTCAGACAGGACGGCTGAGCCAGGGCCACGGGGCTACAGTTCAAGAGAAGGGACGGGGTTCCAGGGGAGGGGGCAGCAGGTGCACACGCCCTGAGGTAGAAGCGTGGTGGGGCCGGCGGGCCGGCGTGGCAGGAGCGGCCGAGGACACAGACAGGTGCTCAGAGGTCGGGGAGCCTGCTTACACCGGACGCTCTGGTCCACTTCAAGCACGTCGGCTTGAATCCGGAATGAGACGGGAGCCGCTGGCGGGTCCTGAGCAGAGGACGGACATAGAGGATGGACGTGGTCCAGCCCGCACTCGGCGGAGCTGCTCTGCCGGCCGCGGGAAGCAGGATCTGGGGAGGAGTGAGTGCGGGAAGCGGGAGGACCACAGAGGAGGCCACTGCCACCGCCCAGGCAGCGACGTGGCGGGGGAGGGGAGGAGGGGCCTGGTTTCGCGTGTCCCGGGCAGGTGGAGCCCTGAGCTGTGCGGCAGGCCCGGATGGCGGAGGAGGAGGACTAGGAAAGGCTCCGGGCTTTTCCGCCAGAACCAGGGAAGGCTGCGGGAGGAAGGAACTCGGGGCAAAGACTGGGCACACACAGAGAGAGCTGTCATGTCGACAGGCAGAGACGTCCAGAGCTCAGGGAAGGGCCTGTCTGCAGATGGGCCTCCTGCGCCATCTGCTAAAACCTGAGGTTCTGAGAGCCACACGTGGCCCACACGTGTGTCCTGTGACGCCTGCACAGCACTTTTTCATTTAGATTGGTTTCCGGCATGTCTCATAAGAGTCCAGATTTCCAGCCTCAGTTGAAAAATGGGACGATCTGGCAAGTCTGGACCCCCAGTCCTGCGTGGAGCTGAGCGGTGTCCGACCCCACCGGGCCCAGCATCAAATCGCAGCCCTCAGCTGGCCAACCTCCCGCCCCGCCTCGCCGCGCCGCGCCGGCCCCTGCGGGCGGCTGAGCTGACGCGCCTGGCACCAGACTCTAACTGCTGTGGCACAAAGTTCGTGAACCCGGAACTTCTGCCTTTTCTCCTCTAACCAAAAAAGCTCATTACGAAGCTCTCTCAGACAGAACGAGCAAGCACGAGCTCTACCTCGAGCAGATTCGGCGTTGTTAAACACTCATGGCAACAGAGAGAAGCGGAAACGCAACGCCAGCCAGCGACAAGTAAACAGCGACAGCCCATCTGCTTCTCATTTGCCTGAATCAAGATCGCCTCGTCTTTTAAACTCGAGAGCTCCAGCCCAACAAAAGTAGCAGGTCAGCGAAGTGTTACGGGGTTGTCCGCCATGGCCCAGCACAGAGATCGCCATTGCCTGTCCCCAATTAGCCAAATGAAGATCAATGTCTGAGTAAAATGCAATGACATGTTCACGCAAACCCTAAAAAAGATAAAATGCTTTCTATCTCGGTCTCAGTCCTTAATAAAGGATGAACAGTCTGCAACACCATGGCTTTCGCTCAAGGCTTTACTGGATGTCGGGACTTCTTAGATCATGCGCTTTTAACAGACAGGCTTTCCCCCGGCTGTGGGGCTGTGCCCGCTGACGCACACCGCGCTAAGTCATCAAAACTGGACGCCTGCGGTCACGGGCGCCAGTGGCCGCGGCCGCGCTGGGACGCACCCCCGCCCTGGTGCCAGACGCTAAGGTGCCCAGCTCGAAGGCGTGGGCGGGGTGCGTTCACGGGTCCCTGACGCCCGCCCAGACGCCTGTGTAAGAGGGACGTGTCCCTACTCCCGAGAGCCACCGCAGAGGCAGGCGTCGTAGGGGTGAGGCTCTCTGCCTGCAGGCAACCTGCACAGTCTAACTAAAGTCGCGGCTTCACAGATATGATCGCCTAGGATGAATTAATATTTTTAAAAAGTGAGTTGGGTTGATTGAAAGAAATATACCGAAAAGACGGCCCTCGGACCGGCCAGCGCGCTGTCCCGGCCGCTGAGCCCGGCCGCAGCTCTGACGAGGACCCCCAGACACTGCCACGTGCACAGCGCGTTCCTGACCCCGACCCAGAGCGGCACCGGCCCGCACACCGTGCGCCCGCGACGCCACGGCCAGCAGCACTGCCCTCTCAGGGGTCAGCAGCGTCCTTGAAACATTCCTAGACGTCAGGGCCGTGTTCGCTTTTAAACAGAAAGAGACCGGCTGTGTTTTAGGTCACCCCAGGGTGGTGGCATGGCCAGGCAGATGCCCCATGCCCACTCTCAGCTCCGTGCGCAGGGGCGCGTGCTGGGCCGAGGCAACTCGGGTGCAGGGACTGTTGGGATAAAGCGGAGGCGTTTGAAAAGGACAGCCCCCAGGATGCTTCAGGGGTGTATAAAACCCCCTCGCTCCCAAATATCTCCTCCTCTCCAGAGTCAGGTGCCCGGGCCCCCACCGTCAGACTCTGGCAGGGGACACTGTCCCTGCAGGCTAGTAGAGATGCGATGCGCTAAGTGGTTCCTCAAAGCCGGCTGTGCGCTGACTTCGCCGGCACCACCTCCTCCAGAGCAGAGGTGGACGCGGCGAGGGGCGGTGAGCTCCAAGGGGTAGGTAGGGACCCCTGAGAGATGAGGACGCTGGACGGGTCAGCACAGCAGCTCAGAACAGAGCTGCTGCTCGGGAACTTGCCCCAAGTGCCCGTGGGCAGGTGCAGAGGCCACACAGACAGCAGGGCCACTAGTGGGAAGGGCAGTGTACTCCCGCCACCCAGCCTGGCCGGCGGGCTGACACCGGTGGCCTCCGCCAACTTCCCCGCATGCCGCCACCCTCGACTGGCCGGTCCCAGGAGGCACACGCCAACACTCAGAGCCAAGCCATTGGGTGCTGGGCTCAGGGCTCGGCTCTGGCCCCATCCTGCTGGGCTTCGAATCCCAGACTGGCCCTCGCCAGCTGTGTGGCCGTGGGCCAGTTACATTGCCCCTCTGTGTCTCCGCGTCCTCATCTGCCGAGGTGGCTCATGACGGCCCCTCCTGCCTCATGGAGCTGCTGTGAGGATGAGCTGAGAGCGTGTGCCCGACGTGTCTGCAGCAGGTCCCGGCCCACGCCAAGGCTCGCTCCCAGTTCCAGGCCCGGGACCCGGACGGGGAGAGGGGAGGAGGCAGGAAGAAAGCAGGAGGGTGACGGACGAGTCTGGGGCCAACAGGAAGGACGTGACGCAGGAAGCAGGGGTCTGGCGACAGCCAGATGTGAGGGAGGACAGCGGGGTTTCCTTCTGTGGAGCGACAGGGAACGAGGTGCCCCCGTCCTGCCCCCTCCCCTCCCCCGCCCCGTCCCTTCCAGAAGTGGCACTGGAGGGCAGAGCGCCGTCGCTGTCCAGCCAGCGCGGTGCTGACCTGGCTGCTGGACACCCGCCTCCCCTCTCACCTGCACTCGCCCGGCTGCTGGGGAGGGGCAGAAACCGCAGCCCCTGCACCTGGCAGGCCCGGGGCCTGACGCAGGGCGGTGTTCAGTGCGCGTGGTGGGGTGGGGGCCGCAGAGGGACCCACTCTGCTTCCCGAGACATGGAGGACGCACAGTGCTGGGGCGGCACCGAGCCAGAAGGGCGGCCTGGGCCGTCCACGCAGAGGGCCCCCTGGTGATGGTCCCCGTGGCAGGGCCACGCCACAGCGGGAAGGCCGGGACGATGCCCGCTGTGCACCCGCCGCAGGACATGGGACAAGCCCAGTCCACGGGAGGCGGGACACGCCCCGTCCCGCCTGACGACGTGAGGCGCTGGCTCCACTGGCGAGAACCGCCGCCCAGCGCTGAGCCACGCGGGACTGTGAGGGGACCTGGCGTGCCCCAGCCCGTGTCCAGCACAGCGACTCTCAGCCCCGTCACCCTCTCTCAGACCCCCTCCTGTTGGCCTGGAGCACAGGACTGGGCAGGGCCATTTCTCGCCCGGCTCCTGCCTCCCAGGGGAGCCCACTGCCCGCCAGGCTGCTCACAAGGGCCAGCGAGGGACGCACCGGCCACAGCAGCTGGGAGCGCGCAGGCCTCCACGCCCGGCTCAGCGGCGGCCCAGCCCGGCGGCTGGCATGGCGTCCGGCCTCGGCGCCTTCTGCTCTGGGCTCTGACTGAGCACGAGGAGCCTGGGGGTCATGGTGCCTCCGAGCAGCCTGGTCCCGATGCGCGGCCCTCACAGGGTGGACATTCTCGTCGGGGGAGACAGACAGCAAACCACAAACAGCGAGTGAATTATGGGGCCTATTGGGAGGTGACAGGAGTGAAGAGAAAACAGGGTAGGATGGAGGCAGATCAGCACGGGGGCGTGACGCTGTGTGACGGTGTGAAGAGAGGCCACGGAAGACCGAGCTGGGGTGGTGGGACCAGCAAAGACTAGAGGAGGCGAAGGTGTTGGCCAGACGGATGCCCAGGACAAGTGCTTCCGGCGGAGGGGGCAGCTGGAGCAAAGGCCCGGAGCTGGGAGGCGCCCGGTGGGTTCGAAGAAAAGCAAGGAGGCCAGTGAGCCGCGAGCCAGAGGGCAGGTGGGCGCCGAGGCCCAGGGTCCCACGAGATGAGGGGTCCCTGGGTTACGGGCAGAGAGAGCGGTGATTTGTCTTAGGCTCTGAAAGGCTGCGCTGCCATGGAGCAGTCATAACTCATGCTGGAAACGCCAGGCAACCACGCAACGAAGTCGCATGACATGCGTGTGCACGTCACGGACTGAGAGGGGAGGAAAACGGGAGTCGCATGGCGCCGCCAATTAAAACCGGAGAAGCAGAAAAAGACCAAAACAAAGATCAGAAACCACACACAGAAAGCAGCCACGATGTGGTCGAGGGCGACCGAGACGTCCCCAGGAGGCAATGGCCAAACGGCAGCGCGTCCCCACGGCGGAACATTATTCGTCACCAAACTCCGGCCGTCAAGTCACAGAAAGACACGGAGGAACCTCATATCATGTCACTAAGCGACAGGTGCCGGTCTGAAAAGGCCACACCCGGTACGACACTCTGAAAAGTGCAGAGCTGGGGACGGAGACCGTGACAGCAGCATCCGCGGTGGCCGGCAGGTGCAGGATGGGGGGAGGGAACAGGTGGAGCTGCTAACAATAGGGGAGACCAGGGTGAGGTGGAAAGTACGTGGAAACGCTGGGTTTTCTCCTCATTTTCCTGTAAACCTAAAACGGTTCAAAAAAAAAAAATTAAGTCTGTTAATTAAAAAAAATGGCGTCCCTCTGGCTGCCGTGCTGGGAACTGGCCGCGGACGAGAGCGAGCAAGGGGCAGGGGGCAGTGGGGCAGGGGAGGGAAGGGGCCCCGCAGACGCCGGGAGGGCCGGCCAGGAGGAAGCGGGGGTGGCTCCCGCGTCCCGGAGGACGAGCCTGGTGCCAGCTGGGATGAGCGGACCTGCGGGAAGACCGCGGGCCGGGACGCCTGAGCTGTCGCGGCCAGTCCCAGGGGCTCCGACACGGACCCAGGCACGCGGCTTCGACTCCCACGGCCCCGAGTGACTCCCACGCCAAGCCGCCTTCCTGTCGCAGCTGACGCTGGCACCGGTGTCCGCCTTCCGGTCCAAACAAGGACCCCGGGATTTCCACACGAAACGCCGCCAGGCGGGTGGGCTGCATGAGCCCGCAGCCCGGGCAGAGCGGGGCCAGTGCCCGCCTGCCCAGCACACCCCATCCTGAGGTGGGCAGCCCCCGGCTCCAGCCAGGTCCCCACGCAGGAAACCTGAGCCGGGCGGCTCGATCTCATCCTCTTTCAAGAGGAGCCAGAAATCGGGATTTTTATTTGAAACCTATTTTTAAAGTTTGGCAACTAACTCAATTTCTTCCAGTTCTCCGTGGGCCAAACAGTAAGCACGCCAAACAAAACACGTCCACAGGCGGACCGGGCACCTCCCGCCCACCGCGACTCCTGCTCCGGGGTTCCAGACGCGCAGGCGGGACCGGGCACCTCCCGCCCACCGCGACTCCTGCTCCGGGGGTTCCACACGCGCGGCGCTAAAGGCCTTCGCACCTGAGCCAGCAACACTGGCGGGCTGGCAGAGGGGCTCTGCATAATAGCACGGACAAGGCAACTGTGCGCACGGCACCTGCTGAGTCACGGGCACCGGGGCGCACACCCGAACCTCCCCCGCCCAGTGAACCCCATGCTACACACGCGGACACCGAGGCGCAGAGGCCGCCTTCCCAGGCTCACGCGGCGTCCGGGCAGCCGAGCAGAGGGGTCTGTGCTCTCAGCCAGGGGGCCGCACTGCGTTCCGGACGGGGCTCCTGTCTGCGGCTCTACTGCACTGGCTCATCTGGGCACTCCCAACCAAGTCAACGCCAGAATGCAATGTCACACATTTCGCAGAGCCCCGGGCAGGACGACTGGCAGGCAACGTCACGCGTGACCGCATCACGCGGCGGGCCCCGCCCCTAGGGCTTTCCGTCATTTCTCACTCACGAGTCTGAGAAGGACTGTTACTGTTACTACCCCCACCCTATGGATCGGAGACAGAGGCTCAGAGAGGTTAAGTCACTCACCCGCCATCGCACAGCAGGCACGTGGCAAACGCTGGACCCCAGGCAGACTGGGGATGAAGCCCGCGGGGACGCGGCCCCGTGCCGTCGCCGCGGGCCACACGCGGCCACGGAGACGTGGGATGGGGCCACCGGACCTAAGGAACGGGACGCTCGGTTTCCTTGAATTAACGAGCGGCTTCAGCAGCTCTCTGGCGTTTCGCTGTGTGGCTGTGCGTGCCTGCCGCTGCCTCGTGTCCACTTCCTTTTCGTCCTTTTTTCTTCTGGAGCCTTTGCTCATGGCGGAAAAGCCGAAAACGCAGAAGAGCGTAGGGCGGCGCGTTGGTGCACAGCCGCCCCCGCTGCCAACATTCTGTATTCCCCTGGCTCTTTCTCTGCGCACGGCTTGAATCCGCGGGGATCTCACCGTGTGCGTCGCCTCCGTTCCGCACTCTCCCTCCCACCTCGCTCAGCGTCGAGGCTTTCTCCTTTGTTAACCGTCCCTCACGCACGTCTCCCCCAAGACCTGACGCGCCGCTGCTGCGTGACTGCACCGCCCGCTTTCTAGACCGTTCCCCTGCCTTAACCAGCACCGGGTGCACTTTGAACACCATGGCTTTGGAGTCAGCGGGCCGGCTGCTTACGACCTCGGGCACGGGACAAGCTTCCTCAGCCTCGACGGCCACAGTCACAGGTGGGAAAACTGGTGTTGAAATCCCTACCTCGAAGGCAGCTGGCAGGACTGAAAGGGGAGCCGTGGGCGGCCCCCACGGAGCTGGCATCTTTAATTATCTTTATCAAGGAATCGTACCCCCATCACTGGGAAACCAGACTGTCGTAGATTTCGTACTGTCATAAACAGCACCGTAGCTCAGGCGGGGACGATCCAAGATGACAAAGCCGCTCGGCCTGGGTGGCCCTCGTCTCCGAAGTCACACAGCGTCACTTCCCCCGTTCACACAGGTCAGAGCAGTGGCAAGCCAGCCACGCCCAAGGGGAGGGACTGCAGACCCCCCGTCCCTCGACGGGAGGCCAGTCAAACACCTGTGACCGGTTTCAGACCTGCCGTGCCAGCTTTCCTCTGCATGGACTCGATAAAGCGATGCCAGGGGGTCACAGCCTCTGATCCACAATGAAGCATCGTGAGTGGACAGGGCGGAATCCGCCAGAGGTGATGGAGAAACTGTGCTGAGCCTCCCGACCGCCGTTATGCTCCACGCCCCCATCGCAGGGCAGAAGGCTGGCCCAGCACAGAGCTCCCGGCCCTCAGAGGAATCACACCCTTGACCGTGGCGGAATTAAACCCCCATTGGCCTTGCACGTCCAGCAGCCATCCCCCATACGCTCATTAGCGACACCTCAGTTTTCCTTTGGTTTGGTTGGGCGCGTGGCCCAGACTGAGCCAATCGGCACTGTCCAAACTTCTGGCCACAGTGCAAGTTCGGAGTTGGGCACAACCCCAGAATCCAGTGAGAACCAACCTTGTCGTTTCTGCCCGAGCAACTGAGAAAGAGAAGTTGCCTTTCACCCAGCCATGAGAATGACGTCAACCCGGGTTGCCGCGGGCTACTCCTGGAAGGGGCAGCTGAAGCACAAGGCCGACGGAGAGGCAGGAGATGGAGAGGGACCGAGTCCTGATGACCTCATGTGGGCCCCCAGATCCAGCCGTGCCTGAAGCTGTCTCTGCCGGGTGTTAGTTTTGTGAGCCAACCTTTCCTTACGCCAGTATCGAGTTGCGTGTCTGTCACCTGCCACCAAGAAAGCCCTAGCTGCTTCAGCTGAGCGTCCCATCACAGGCATCTCCTTGACTTGGATCTTCCACTCAACGTCAACCAATGCCGTCCAAAATAATGAACGAAAAAGAATCACACCTCCTGGGCGGCAGGCCACGCGTCCCGAAGCAAGGGGAACGGAAACATTTCCCATTTGTTCCAGTTCGTAAAACCTTTTGAGCTAACAGCTCCCTCCCATCCGTTCTGTCTCAGCACTTTAAAAAGTAAAGCAGGAAATCAAAGTGTTTCTTAGCAACAAATTATACACGTCATGGGGGAGGGGGAGGAGAATCAGAAGGCTTCAGCTAGTCGGAAACTATTTCCCTTTCTTCCCGAAGTCGCTACCTGCGTGAGACCTCCACGGGGGACAGGAACAAAGGTGGAGCTATTTTAACTCTTCTCCCAGGCCCTGGTAATAAATAAACCCTGCCAACACCAGAACAGTGATACTCAGCACGGGCCACGGCGTGAAACGGGGGAAGGGACTTCCAAAACAATTAGGACTTTGGATTCCGTTTTCCAATGCTGTTTACGAACTGCCACAAACGCAGCAACTTAAAAACAGTGCGGATTTTGATGGGGATAGAGTGTCAGTTTGGGAGGAGGAAAAGGTCTTGGAGCCAGATGGTGGTGACGGTTGTACAACCACGTGAATGTGCTTAGCGCCGCCGGACTACACACCTAAAAACGGTGCATTTTACCACAATAAAACCTGCAGATTTATTTTACAGTTTCTCAGGTCAGAAGTCCTGGCATGGGTCTGGGGTCTCCACCCTGGCACCCATGAGGACGGAATCAAGGTGTCAGCTAGCTGGGTCCCTGTCTGGGCTCGGGGTTCCCTGCAAGCTCACTCAGGTTGCTGGCCGAGTCCAGCTCCTTGCGGTTGTAGGACTGAGGTTGTAGGACTGTCAGCAGCAGCTTCTCTCGGCTCTTTGAGGCCAGCTGTGCCCCTTGCCACATGCCATCTTCAAAGCCAGCACTGGAGACTCTCCCTCATGGAAGGTCCCTCTACAACTTCAGATCTCTATAACTCTCACTCTCTGACCTACAGACCTTGAAGGGTCCATTGATTGGAATGTGCCTACCCAGATAACCTCCCTTTCTTAAAGCCGAACGCGCCATAAAACAGAACCCCAACTCAGGAGTAATGCCCTCCCCATTTACAGCCCCAAGGATGGTACAGGGCGTGCGCATCGGGGAGCGGGCCCGCAAGGTCTTCAAGTCTACCCACGTGCCCCGAAACCCAGCCATTCCAAACGTAAGTAGAGGCCCCAGAGAAATTCTTGCACTTGTACACAAAGAGGTGTGCAAGACACTTCGGCACCGCTCACCTTTGTGGAGACCGGCAAGCAGCCTAAATGCGCATCGACGAGAGGACAGATAAATACACCAGTGCGTTCGTGGGGTGGGGTACCACGCAGTGGTGACAATGGACTCCGGCAACGCGTGTCAGCACTGACGACGGCCACGAACGCAGCGAGAGAAACGCACTGCAGAAGGTGTGTGTCAAAAGACGCTATTTCTATCATTTTTAAACATGCACGATGTTTTATGTAAGGTATGATTATATGTGGACAGCAAACTTAAGATGCCAAATTCAGGCAGTGAACGCCTCTGGGGAAAGAGAAGAAAATAAATGCGCTCCGGGGGAGTGTGCCGGCGCATCGACGCGAGCGGGCGTGTTCTCTCTCTCTGGTGGGGCGGCAGGAGCGTGGTGTCCATCAGGACGTTCTCTACCTCTCCTGTGCGCCTGGAGGGCTTCATAATTTCCAAGGTAGAAGCTGAAACTGAAACTTCAGAATCGCCTGCTGCTCAGGAGCTTCGGCGGTGGGTGCTTCTGATGCGTAATGAGCTACTTGAATGAATTACAGCCCAACGCCAGCCAGGACTCGGTGCTGGCTTTCATTTTGCTCCAGTTAGGGATTTTACAGCATACCAACTTTGTGGATTCTAATGAGGAAACAATCACCAGCTATCCAGGCTTCCTCTTGCTAATGGAGGATATCTTTGATTTAAGGGGGACATAAAGCAAGATGGTTTATAATTGGGGGATCAAAGAGCGCCTAGATAAGTCGGCAGCATGCCTAGTGGGCAAACTCCCCACAAGCCTCCGGGGTGGGTGTTCCCGAGGTGGCGGGGGCCGGGCGTGCTGTGGTGTTAGAGATCCTGCTCGCGTCCATCTGCCTGGAGGCGGTGCGGCCTGATGGTGGCACCCACGCATGCTGGAGCCACTCGGGTCCCCATCCACACATGGCCACTTCTGAGCTGTGTGACCTCAGTCCACTTCCTTGATGTCTCTGTGCTTTGAACTCCATCTGCAAAACGTGGGTGATAGAAGCACCTACCCCGCAGGGCTGCCCCGAGGACTGAATGTGTTCGCACGTGTGTGGCACCTGAAACAGGGCCCGGCATGTGGCAGACGTGATGTGTCAACTTCTGTGACTATCCGAGTTTCACTGTAAAACAGCACGGTCCTCACGCGGTGATCGAGGGCACAGACGCCGAGCCAGACTCCCTGGGCTCCAGCCCCAGCCTCGCCGATCACGGGCTATGTGGCCCAGGGCAAACTACCTGCCCTCTCTGAGCCCCAGTTTGCTCCCCTGTAAAATGGGGATAACGGTAGTAGCAGGCGGGATTGTGAGGGGTAAGTGAGCTAATGCGAGTCAAGCCCACCCCTTGAGCCCCTGCATTGGGGTGATCGATTCTATCCCATTTCAGGAAAAGGAAAAAAACCCTCTCAAAGGGCCGGGTGCTTGTGTGTTTGTTTAGGGTTGTTGATTATATAAATATACGTAGTTCAGGCTCAGAGCAGAGAGTATGGGCCTCAGCCGAGCCAGGCAAAGATGAGACTGCTGAGCCAGATGTGCAAGACCCACAGAACATTCCAGATCGAGCCACACTGAGCTTGGATAAATTCTCCTGGGAAGAGGCAAGGTACCAGTAAACTCCCAGCAACAAGGTTTACGGCACTCAGATCTCCCACCTGCCAACTGGAAGCTACAGTCTCCTTTTCAAACTTCCCACTCTGAATGGCCCCACCTGCCCTTTGAGCTAAGCCAGGGCCCACGCGGTCACCTGCCATCAGCTACCTGCGACAGGTTTCTAAAGCAAATCCGACTGCAAGGAATGCCCCTAAAACAGTGGGTCCTCAAAGCCGGTGATTTCCCCCCAGGAGACATTCGGCAAGGTAAGGAGCCATTCTTGGTTGTCAGTTCAGGGGTAGGTGTTACTGGCAGCCAATGGGTAAAGCCCAGGGTCCTAGTGCCCAGAACAGCCCCTGTGGCAGAGAATCATCCTGCCCAAATGCTGAGAACCCCACGGGGCTAAAACTATAGTCACAGACATTGTCCTAGATGTGACATTGCAGAATACCCATAGGCCGCTGTCTGTGATAACAAGCAGCTACGGACAAGCAAAGTAACCGACAAGAAAGGACCAGTTGTGAAAACGAATGAATGACACTCCATCAGGGACATGCAGGGAGTGCTCTGAAAGAGAAAGCGGTCTCCGTGTGCCACCGGGAAAGAAAGATCCGGAAGGCAGCAAGTAGGGTGGAAAAAGCAAGGTGCATGACGGTGTGACTAATGCACTCTCTAGTATCTTCTAGAAGGGAAGTTATAAAAAGATGCATTCATTCTGGTTTACGCATTCATGTCTTTCCGGAAGGAACCCTCTAAATCTACGAAGTGCGCTTTTACCTTTGGGGCGAGAGTAAGTGGGGGCGGGGGGGCCATGTTAACTTTTCATCTGGCTTCGTTCTGTGGTTTGTGTTCTTTAGCCTTCCGCTAATATTACCTGCGGTTTCTGTTTAAATGTCAAAACAGGAAAAACCATCCCTTGGGGTTATCTAGGCAGGGAGATTAAGGCCCTTTTTGTTTTCTTCTAAGTATCGATCTACATGTGTTTTTAAAAGCCTGAAAAATGGTACATTTCAAAGCAGTTACTTAGGTGTCAGATAATGAAACAATTAAAATTATCTTAAGTGCAGTGCGCTAGACAGAACGAAATGCCTCTCCAAAGGTGTCCTGGTCCTAATCCTTAGAATTCAGCAATATGTGACCTTACAAGGCAAAGGGGACTTTGCCGGTGTGATCGGGATTTTTTTTTTTTTTTGAGACGAGATTATCCTGGATTATCCCGTGGGCTCAATATAATCACAAGGGTCCTTGTAAGAAACAGGTAGGAGGGTCAGAGTCAGAGAAGATGGGGTGTCAGAAGCAGAGGAGGGAGGGGGGAGGGAGAGGAGTGTGTTTTGATGATGCTGTACTGCTGGCCTCGATGGTGGAGGAAGGGGCTGTGAGCCAAGAAACACCAGCATAGCCTCTAGAAGCTAGAAAAGGCAAAAAATAAATAAATAAATAGATAGATAATTAATAAAAGCTCCCTCAAGCCTCCAGAAGGAGCACAGGCCACTGACACCTTGATTTTCACCCACTTGGAACTGACTTCCAGCTCCTGACTGTCAGAACTGAAAGACAATTACGAATGTTTGCCTTAAGCCACTAAGTTTGTGGTCATTTGTTACAGCAGCGATAGGAAACTGACCCACACGCAAGAGCACTTACGCTTTCCCCAAAGGTTTTCCCGCCAAAAGGTTTTCCGCCAAAGACAAATTTCATTTGATCCTTAAAGAACTCCGGGGCAGGCTGGTGTGCCCCTCTGGTATGTGAAGACCGAGGCACGCAGCTATTACACGACAGTTCCCAGGGACCAGGCAGCTCCTCCGGGTCGGAGCCGGCACCAGGGCTTGGTTTCCCAGCTCTGCTGTCCTCCCTGACACTCGAATCAGCGCAGGAGGAGCAGGGCAGGGCTTCAGACGCTGGCTCTGCCCCGGGCTGTGCGGTCTTGGGCCAGTTAATTGACCTCTCTGAGCCTCTCGTCTCATCCTTACGTGAGGCTTGTAACACCTACTGCAGAAGGCCGTTGTGAGAATGGAAGGGGCTCATGCGTGTTAAGTAGCTGGCACGAGAATGACTTCAGTGAAAGTGTCATCACTGTAATTCACCTCGGGCTACTGCAGTTTAGCGCGTTCCCCCCACCCCGCCCCCCATGACTGGCATTCAGTAGACATAAGTGCGGAGCAGCGCGCTCTTGCCAGAAGCACAGGGTTTCCGGACGCCCTGTGGAGGATCTTTATCTTCTCTGAGTCTTCCCGACCCCGGTTTCTTGCCTCTGCCAGCTCCCTAGGCCCTGCCGTGCAGCCAGTTAAGCCTCTGCCTGAGCCTCAGCCCCCTCTCGCTTCCTCCCCCTTCTCATCCTCCCCTGGAGTTCCCTAGCCGTGACTTTGCCCCGACTGTCTGCATTGTAGTGAACATCCCGCCAGCGACGTGCCCTTCTCCTGTACTAGAGCACGGCTGGTTTTGGGGAACCGCCCCCATCCTCAGTCCACATGGTTTCTGATGATATCAACCCCACCCCTAAGCTCCAGGGCTGAGGCCTGGCCAATCAGCTTCTTCCACCCCTACCCCACCCCACCCCCAGCCAAGATGATTGGATTAGGGATTGTCACATGACACATGCTGGTCCAATGACATTCGATCCTGAGACTTCTTACTGTTTGGAGGAAGGAGGTTCCTGTTTCCTCCAACCCGGGAGAAGATAAACCTCTGACTGATGGGGTGGAGCTTCTTGATAATGTCAGCTCCATGAGGACCAGGCTCTGGTGTGTTTTTTTCCTAATTCTAGCCCCAGCTCCTAGAACACCCAGCACATCGAAGTGTGCAATTAATACTTTTAATAAAGGATTTGAATTTAATACTTTGAATAAGGATTTAATAAGGCTTCTAATTTTGGAGAATGAAGCCAACATAAGCAAAGCAGGACTCAGAGATCAGTTCCAGCTTGTACAGTCTGTGTGCCTGGATATAGCTAAGCCTGAATACTGACCTCTCCAGACATTTGGCCACGTTGACCAATAAACTACCAGATCTACTCCCACATGTGCAAAAAGAACTGTGTGCACAAGGATCTTGTACTATTGCTCATAATAGCAACAGAAAAGGAAAGGAAAGGGAAAAGAAAAGAAAGAGAAAAAAGAAACCATCTAAATGTCTTATCCACCAGGTACTCGCTAAATAAATTACGGTGAACCCCACAGTGAAACGCAACACCACAATTAAAAAGAAAGAGGCAACTCTACATGGCCTGGCATGAAAGGCTCTCAAAGACATAAGGTTAAGGTTTCATAAACGCACATAACTACAAGGTGGGGGGGGTGACGTCAGCTCCACGGCAACGAGATCTGGGTTTTGCTGTTCTGTAGTTCAGCACCTACAACAGAGCCTGGCACACGAAGCTGCTCAATAAAGAATCCTGTGTGAGTGAATGAACCAAGGGAAATGTGTGTACTTGCACATGGACAGAAGTGTCTCAGGAAGGATACAGAAAACCCCTAGAGGTACCGGAGGCTTCTGGAAGCCCAGATTTTTCAACATACACTTTTTGAATTTTGAACATGTACATGCACATCTGTTCAGAAAAATCAACTAAATAAATAACAAGACAAAATGCCACCTATCCCTAGAAAGCAACATCCCCTAGGAAACCGGGTTGTTAGTCTGCTCTGCAGTCTGCAGGTGGCGGATGCAAACCATGGGTAAGCCCTGGGGGTTCCAGGGCCAACATGGCTCCTGACTCACTGGGAGGCTTTGGGAACCCCACTTCCCCTCCCTGAGCCTCAGTTCCCTTGTCTGGAAAATGGGAGGGCCAGGCATGATCTCGAGGCCGTTCCTAAGAATCTAGCATCTCCCCAGGAGGGCGTGGCGGACGGAGCAGCAGGCTCAGCATCCTCTCTTGAGTCATTCTGCGTCCGTCCCCGGCCCCAGGAGGGGAGGGCACGGCTTTCCACATTGGAGCATCCGCACATCTCAGGGCGGCCACCCCGGGCCACTCAGAAGCTAAATTATTCCACTTGACGTATCGCCTCGCCCCTTCCCCTGGTAATCTATGCTCTGGATTGGACCCTATCGATCCTTCGTTTCGGAGACTGACACGCACGGTAATTACGTGTTTCCCAGGCCAGACCATTCCCCTGCGCATCTTGGTTTCCATCACTCCTGCTCCTTTAGCAAGGGCAGCATCTGCCCGCGACGCCCCAGCGAGAGCCGGGGCATGGTGGGAACAGAAGGCTAACCTGGTAACTCTGGTTTTCTCACTTAATTGTCACGAGTTGGAAATATCTTTCTGGAATGTAATACATATTCAACGGGATGAAATAAGCAGCAATTTTGACTGCTGAAGCTCAAAAACTTGGCTGGAATATGATAAGGAGGTTTCGCCACTAAAATTGTACCTACGTTAAGAAAACCTAATATATACAAAGCCAAAAATCACAAAGCAGAACAATTTGGTGGCTGCATTTTACAAAAGGATTTGTCAAACAGGTCTTTAATTGGCGGGTCCCCTGGGATTTCTAAATGGGGGCTCATGGTAAAACAAATTAACTTGAAATTGCACACAGTCGTTTGAGAACACGGCTGCTCCCTAAAGTGGGGAACGACAGTGCCGGGGGCACCCCTGGGCTGGGGGTTTCCCACGAGTGGACAAATTGCCTCTTTCTCCTGCACCACATCCTCCAGGGCATGCAGCTGTAGCAACCAATGACACCTGATCAATATCTGTAGGACCAGCCCGGTGAAAGATAAAGAGTCATACGGAAATGAGTGTCCAAAGCAAGGCACGGAAGGAAGGAGAAGGGCAAAGAGGAGAGAGCATAGGGAGCCACTACCCCACTGTAAGGGCGACCGCGTGCCCAGAACTGAGAAAGCGCCCGATAAGCGCTCTCCCACTGCCTGCACCTAGTGACTCTCTTAGAGGAGGGATCCGAGGCTCAGAGCGGTCAAGGGACTTATGGAGGTCACACAGCCCAGAAGGAGCAGTGCTGGGACTCCTCGCGCGAATCTCTGATCGCCATATCCAGGTCCCTACAGAGTCCACTTCCATAATCTGCTAACTAAACCACTCAGATCCCGCCTCTGCACAGAGGAAGGGGTGCGAAGGTTGGGGCGGTGGGCACCGGGGCAACCGAAGGGGAGCGGACAGCGTGGCTGCCCTTGGGGAGCTTACAGCCAGGGGAGGCCCGCAGTGTGCACGAGGGACAGGTGCCAACGTGAGACGCTGTTAGGGGCAGCACGCGGAGGCCATGGCAGAGGTGGTGCGTGTTGTGGGAATTCAGGAAAAGGAGACATCTTTTGGTCCCGGAATGGCTGGGGCAGGGGGTGGGCTAGAGGAGCTTCGCTGAGGAGGGGAATAAACGGATCCTCAAGGATGGGATGCAGCCTGGATGTGCTGGGGCAGAGGGAGAGGCCGGAGGGGGCAGGCAGCACACGGCACGCTCAGGGCAGGAGCCGACCACTGACCGCCAGTCTGAGTGGACCAGAGGATGCCTGGGAGGGGGCGGGAAGAAACAAGGCTCGGATGCAGGAGGCTCAACCGAGAGTGGCGAACAGGTGGCACTCGCGGCACCGCCGCCACCGGGTCCCAGGCAGACGTGCACAGAGCCTGCAGCCCCCACAGAGCTTCAGGAACCTTCCGGACACTGGCTCCGGGAGCCGGCACCAAAGGGTCGGGGTTCGCCCCTGAGATGGGCTCTCTCCACCGGCACCCCTAACTACAGGGAGGGGAGCACAGACGCGTTACACACGGGGCCACCTGCGGGCCAGACGCCAGGCTACCTTGTCACCCACCGTCATCCTGCCGATAGGCATGTTAGTCAAGAAAATTAAAATTCAAATGCAGAAAGCAAAGGGGGGAATTGGTTCCAAACCATAAGTGTGTGATCTTGGAGCCCGGATTCTTCCCACCCCGGGACCCCTAATCTGAATTTTAATTCTGTGGGGAAACATTCCAACATCCATTCTTCAACCCTGCCTACCCCAAAGCCGAACACAGGCGCCTCCTTGATCACCCCAGTCCCTGCCCTCCCCACCTTCCTCCCTGGCCCCCTCCCTCGCGCCCCCGCCCCTGTTCCCTGGCTTGGGCACACGCCCCTCTCTGTCCCTCTGTGCTCCTGGCCTGCTGGGTGAAATGGTGAGCCCCGAGGGGAAACTATGGGGGCCCTACTGGGCCCCTTTCTCTGCCCTCCACCCACAAGGCCAGTCGCCTGGGTTCACAGTGGCATAATTTCTCAGTGTTCCCTGACGGAGGAGGACATCTCGGCCCTCTCTAATGGAGCTGTTGTCATGGAAATTGCTTCAGTGTGCTCTGAAAGGACTTAACTATCCGCTCCCCAGCCCCCGCTGTTTCCCCACTTCTGCCTTTGACAATGACAAGCTCCCTCTGACCCCTCTACTCTCAGCTCCCCGCTCTTCCTTCAAAGAGCAGTCTTCACCCAAGCCTGGAGTCACGGAAAGTAGGTTTTTTCCCCCTAGTCCTGGCTGTGGTATTCCCTGTGCTATTTAAGCTGTCCTCTGCGGCTTCTGGGTCCATGGGGGACCCACTTCCCGGCTCCCTGGGATGTGGGTGGGCTCATGAGGCTCTTCTGGCCAATGGGAAACGAGCGGTCCCAGGGGCATGGGGCAGAGCAGCCTCCTCCTTCCCCTTCCTCCGCCCTCTCGCCCCCCCCCCGACAGAGCACCCAGCGGCAAGGGCAGGAGGTCCCTGAGTGAGGACAACCTGGGCACAGCCCCCAGCCAGCCAGGCATGGACCTATATATGGAGCAAGGAATAAACGTTATTTTAAGCCACTGAAATTTTGGGACGACTCGTTATCACAGTTTATCCTCAGGGACACACTGTCCGTCAGAAAAGATGAAAACCGCATTTAGCCTCTCGTGACCAAAGCTACTTTTCCAAACGGCGCTGGCCCGGGTCACAAGGCCAAGGAGAGTCCTGCGTTTTAAAAGGAGCCCAAGTGTCTGGCACTCACAGCCTGGGGGCTTCATCCTCAGCTCTGCCACTTGCGAGCTGGGCGATGAAGGGCGGTCACTTAGCCCCCGTGCGCCTCGCTCTCTTCATCTGTGAAGTGGGAACGGAAGTAACACCTACCTCCAAGGACAGTTTGCGAGGATGTTAAATCAGGCCGTCTGTGTAGGGGGGTCAGACCAGTGTCCGGCACTTCATTGGCACTATATATTAGTAACATAACCGCTGATACTTATTATTACCACTAGCATCAAAGCATGCACTCTGAATGTTTTTAATGCTAGAACTGATTTTTTTAATGTTAGCGTTTACAATGAACCATCCTGTTTGGGGTTTCCTCAGACCACCCATACATTTATCAATTCATTAAAAGACTTGGGGGATTCAGCATACCGTTGCGCTTATGGCTAAGGCTTATGACATGACCAGATCAGCAAGGGGTCACAGTCTCAGGGACTGGGGGGAACACAATTCGACCCACAGCACCCACAAATCCAGCTCAGTCCTCCACATTAAGGCCTAATGAAGCAAGCCAGTGTGGTAAGGACCCAAAGCTCCGCCTACACGGGAGTCGCTGGGAGGGGCTGTGCCCCGCCCAGCGCTCACCAGCCCGCCCCTCGGTCCTCGAGTCTTCCAGATTAAAACATCACACTTGCCTGCTGGGAGTCACACCGACTTCCCAGCACGCTGACACCAGCTACCTCGCCAGCTGTCAGCTGATGTGACTGACAGCACCACCAAGGGTCAGGTCACCGAAGATGAAGCACTCTCCGCGTAACAGACAGGCAGCCTCCAGGGCACGGGGGACTCACACCCACACAAACGCTCTCTCAAGGCATCCCCACTGAGAAAAAACATCTCATTCCCAACTCCCACCCAGCCATTCAGCCTTGACTAACACCCCCAGATCGCTCTGAGGTGCCTCAAATCAAGCACGGCCCAAGGCCAGCTCATCAGAGCTCCCAGCTCATCATCATTAGAACGGAGTCCGGGAGAGAGAGTTCACTTCACCGGATGGCTCTGTTCTCACGAGCCAAATGCTCAAACGCCCAGAACGCCTCTGCAGTGCTGGCCACTGCACTCGGACCCGCGGTCTGACCTCAGCCGCTGAAGAATGCCCGGAGAGCATGCCTCGGTGGTGACAGCTGCTGCCACCATCTGGAGCCGTCTGACCCCAGCGAGGTCAGCGCGGAAGCCAGGGTCGTCACAGTTCCGCGGATGCTACGGATGCTACGGTTTGCTCTATGTTCCTTGATCTTTTATTCAAACAGCCAATGGATGCAAATTATGCGTTCAAATAAAAGAAGGGAGGGATCAAAGTCACCACCCCGCCGCTCTCCCGCCTCATTCCCAAAGCATGCGCCGCTCAGAGGCAGGGCCCCATGGATGCGGAAAGGATGTTTTTCAATATTCATCAGTATTTGCCTTTAAAAGAACCTTCCAGCCAGAGGTTTCCAAGGATGCAAAATAAGACAACCACAAGACTCCCGGAGCTGGGAAGGCAGGACGCGGTCGGCTCCCGGTGCAGACTTCCCTCCGCGCCTTGGCCAGCCAGCTGCCCGACTCCTCCTCGCCCTTCAAAACCCACCTCGGACCTGTCTCTCATCCGAGAAACTTTACCCAACTTCTCCAGGCAAAGACAATCTCCTTGGTAATCCGGATGCTCCTCCCGCCCAAGGTCGCAGCCCGGCGCTCCGATTTCTTTCCTTCGTTTCTCCTGGACGGCCGCCCAGGCAAAGGGAGGGACTCGATTCCCTCAACTTCGTAGGCATGACCTGTCGCCAGCTGCCCTTCTCATCAGGCCGAGCCCACGACAGGCCCTGCCAAAGGCCTCCTGGAAGAATCAGCCTGGACAGGCACTGTCCCCGGCGGAAGCATGAAGACAAGGAAAACGTAAGACCGCCAAGTAGGGAAGCAAGACTTACAGCCCAGGACGGGCTAATGGCTTCGGGCTAAACAGGAAAAAGGTTGAGTCGACAACAAACCCTACGAACTCAGGGGCTGGAGCAAGCCCCGTGTGCTGGGGTGAGTTTGTTAATCAGGTGACTTTTGCAAAGTCACCTATGTAACCCCAGGATGAGGGGTCGCTGACTGGGGAAGCCACCACGTGATCAGAGGTTTCGAACTTCCAGCCCCACCCCCAAGGCCCAGAGAGGAGAGAGGAGCTAGAGGTCGAACTGACCACACTGCCGATGGCCAACGATTTAATCAATCATGGCTGTGTCACGAAGGCGCCATTAAAAAAAAAAAACGAGATTCAGAGAGCTTGGCATGGTGACCCGTGGAGTGCTGGGGACATGGTGCATGCAGGGAGGCCTACGCACGTCCCACCCCCACCCCCCGTCCCGTGCACCTCCCCCAACTGTCCCCGAGTTGTGTCCTCTCATTATAAACCGGCAACCCAGCAAGGCAACGTTTCCCGAGTTCTGTGAGCTGCTCTAGCAAATTAACTGAACGCGAGGAGGGGGTCAGGGAATCTATTTACAGACAGTTGGTCAGAAGGTGACAACCTGGACATGCGACGGGGCCAGTCCTGTGGGACTGAGCCCTTGACCTGCAGGGTCCGACCCCATCTCCAGGTAGATGGTGTCGGGCTTGAGGTCAACTGGGACCCTCAGCTGGCGTCGCAGGGTTGCTGGGTAAGGCAAAGCCCACACACCTAGGGTCAGAAGAGCATGGAGTAAGGACGAAACAGGGGAGCTGTTCCTTTTCGAAGCCCTCCAGTGGCACCCCCTCTTCCCCGCCCAAGTTCTCAACCAATTAAAACAGACAAAGAAGTAAGGCTGATGTTGCTCCAAGTTCCAACTCTTCCTGCAAAGCTGGCGCTGGGGAACAGAACCCGGCCTCCCGTTCGTAGGAAGGCAGACTCGCTCCCACAGCTGGGCAGGCGGGGCTGGCCCCGGGCAGCGCCGGAACCTCCATGTACAATGAGCTGCCGCTTGCACCCATCAGACGAGCACACCTTGTGCACGCTGGCGACAAGCGCCCGCCAGGACGCAGAGCAACCAAAACACGCCCCCGTTGCTGGCGGGAGCACGAACCTGTCACGCCACCTTGGAAACTGGTTTGGGGTCGTCGGCTAAAGCTGAAGGTGTCATGAACGCACGGCCCAGACCCAGAGCCTGGAGAATTCACACGTGCGGGCTCACGGCAGCCTTGTTCATCAGCGCAAAGAGCAGAGAGGACCTGCCCGCGAACGGAGCGACGGCGACGCGCTCCTCCCGCGGAGTAGTGCGCAGCGGCGGAAGGCGATGAACCCCCGCGGCACAGAGCACCGGGGTGCGTCTCCCCGACCCGCGCTCGGGACAGGGGAGTGGCACAAGAGAACGCCCGAGCACGATTTTGCCCGCGCACAAGTCGTAAAGAGACAAACCAAAATAACGTGTCGTTTAGGGACGCAAACGGAACAGCGAAAGAACGAGAAACTAAAATTTGGGGGAGGGGCGGGGAGAGGTCCTTTTCCAGGAGAGAGACACGAGGGGCTTCAAAAGCAAGCGGGCACGCAATTTATCATCCAAACCTGAACACGCTTTTGAGAGTCAAGAAGGGATATTGGTAAAGATTTTGCTAAGACAAGGGAAAGCTAGACCATCTGGGGAAATTGAGACATCGTGGCCCCCTGCGTGTGTCACCCTTTTACCCTGGGTGGTGGGTATGTGGGTGTTCATGTGAGTTTGTGTTTCTTAACATATAATGCATACGACGATTTTGTCTGTATCCAATTCCACTTAAAAACACATAAATGCGCGCGCGCGCACACACACACACTGACGCTCAGAGCGGCACCTCCTGAATGTTCCGTGGCAGAGAGCACCTCTGGAGGAAGTCGCCGGTGGCCCTCCTGCCCCTCAGCATCTGGCTGCACTCGAGCAAAGCATGACATTCACACGCACACGGGGAGCCACGCTCTGGAGGTGACAATGCCAACATCCGCAGCGGAGGGGGATGACCCGCCAGGCAAGGCCGCGACGTTCAATTAACCCTTCATGTGTTGGAGGGCCTTGTCCTCTCCTCGGGTCATTGACTAGTGGGACGACTCGCTTCCTCCCTCCGCCTTCAGCTCCCCCGTCGCCATGGAGACGGTTGTGAATCAGCTATCGCAAATAAAAATAATCCGGCTGCACACGTCTGCACCACATGCCGCTGGGACCCGGTGCCAATTCGGTTTCCTTCTCCTCGAGCCCAGCACTTGCAGGAGCCGGAGCAGGACGCCTCCAGAGGCACGGATGTGGGGTGCCCATCGAAAGGCAGGTGTGGGTCCATCGAGCTGCCAACCCCTGGACCAAAGGGAAAGCTATTTGTTCGCCTCAACGGGACTAACCCACGAGAAACAGGGAGGCCCTATGCATCAATGTATCCTGCTATTCAAACTCCTCCTGAGCCCCGAGAACCCCCAAGGTGCCCAGAGGCTCCCCGCCACCACGCCCATCTCTTCTGGCCTCCGCCAGCGTGGAGGGCAGTAATCGAAGGTCCTCGGGAATGTCGATTAGAAAGCCACTTGCTTCTTACTCCTCCTGCAACCCTGCAACCGTTCGACTAAGGAGAGGAGGCCTCCGTTTCGTGCTAACACGTCTCAAACATGTGGCTAATCGCCACCATTAACGGAGAGACAGCAGGCCGCCTGAGGGCGTTGGCAGGCCGCAGTACCCCGCCGGGTCCGCAAGACCGCTGCTTTGTTCTCAGGTCTTTATTTTGAAGGATCTATCTATTTACAGCAATTGATACTGTAATAGTGATAAAGATGCTTTTAAAGTAAACGTATTTAAGTAAATTAATGAGTCAATTTTAAAATTATATATTAAATTTAAATAGCACAGGAGTACCCCCAGATGGGGCAAAAGATAATAATCATCATAATTCATCATAATATTATTGATTATTATCATGAAGGTAATAAATACATCAAAGACTGAAGTTGGGGAAACATGGCCTCCCCATTGTCCCCTCTGCTTCCGTTGACCTACCCAGGTGCTAGCTGTGCACACAGTAGGTTTGCAGGTCGAGTCTGCTAAAAATGTAAATGAAGGTGAACCAGAGATGGCAGAAAAGGGACGCATAGCTCCAGAGAAGCTGAATCATTTCCACAGGGGTGCCTTACCACTCCGGCTGATTTTTTAAACTTTCTTCACTGGAAACTGAATGGCAGCAGCAGCAAACCACCTGGGGCGGAGAGCGGCCTCTAACTGGGTCTCCACGTGCCACGCCCACGGGAGGCGTGGCTAGCCACGCGGAGGCTCCCCCGCCCCCACCAATCACCCACAACAGCAAGACGCGGGTGCGTTTCCAACACAGTAAAAGGGCTTAATAAAATGGGAAGCGACAACTGCTGCTTTTACTGATTGTGCTGGGTTTTTGTATTTTCTTGCTGTGTGCTGCTGCACATCCCGTTTTGGAAACAGGTGGCATGTAAACACTTTAATAAGGAGAGAAGGCTGCCTTATTTGCACAGCAATCAGAATTATGTAACGACCCATCCAATCCCCGAGGTTCGAAAGGTAATTCGAAGACTATCAGATTCACTTTTTTAAATTACCGTCATCATGACTGCTGAAGGTACAGTTAAAGAAAAAAAAAACTCACATATTGTCGGTGGAGACGTCAACAGATTTGGCAATGTGAACTGAAAGGCAAAAAATAATCATACCCTTAACCCAGGAATCTGTATTTCTAAGAATCTATAAGAAATAATTGGAGACATAAGAAAATTCACTGCAATAAACACATGGCAGCGAAAAATCACAACCACCTAACTGCTCAAAAATGTAGAGACTGGTTAAATGGAAAAAGGCATGCCCTTTCATGGAAGTACTATGCAGTCTTCAAAATTTGTTCTTGAGGAAAACTTAAAGATATAGGAACATGCTCAAAATCTCATGCAAGTGAAAAAAATTCAAGATGCAAACCTTTACATTTAGGATAATCATCGTGTGTGTGTGTGTGTGGTGTGTGTGTGTGTGTGTGTGTTTCCGTGCATGTTAATATCCCTGGGAGAAAGTAAATTAATGGTAACACTTCTTGAATGATTTTTATTTTTGTCTTTGACTTCAATATTGGTTTTAAAATCAGGGTGGGAGAAGAATCCTTTCTAAGAATTTTCAAGAGGGCTAACAGTTCAGCTTTTTCATATTCATTGAGTTTGTTTTCTATTTGGAGGAAAATAGCTGAAGGTGAATATTTTTCATTGACAGTAGAGAGACAGCAGTAAGAATCGAAAAGAAAACCAGCCTTGCCAATGCCAAGGTGCCTTGAGCTCCAATACACCCCACATCCAGCAGGAGGCAGTGTCTCTCCTTGAGGGGCTAACTGGTTGGATGACCGATTCATTCACTGAACTCCCTTTTTGGGCACGTCTGGGCTGAGCTCTGGGTGGCAGCAGCAATTAAGAACGATTTTAGGTAGAGCCTCCACCCCCAGCAATAAAGCATGAGCTGGGACGGGACCCCCAGCAGTGCACTCTGTTCCTTTTCACCCAGGAGCCAAGGACACGCACTGGAAAGAAGCCACCTGGGATCAGAGATGTGCTGTATTCCCATCCTTCCCTCCATTTCACAATGACTTTGTTGACCCTACTGTGTGCCAGGACATACAGCAACGTCCAGGACCGACGCAGCCCCCACCCTGCCTTCACAGAGCCTACAGCCAGTCGGGTGCAAACACCACTGAACAAGAAATGTTGGCAAAGTATGTGCCAGCAGAGCCTGCGGTGGGAGGCCCAGCCGATCTGACGGTCAGCAGAAAACTGAAGGATGACCAGGAAACTGAAGGGGGACCGGGAGTGGCCAGGCTGGGGAGAAGCCCCCAGAAAGAGGAACCGTGGTGGGCAGAGGGCATGAGAAGGGCTGCAGTTCACCAAGGAGCGTGGCTCCGAGGGGACAGGAAAGAGGGTGGAGAAGAAGGTGAGGGCCAGATCCAGAGCATCGGGAAGTTTTAAAGGAGGAGGTGACGCCTGCATTTTTATGTCACTCTGAACGTCTGTAAAGGACAGGCTGGAGTTGGGAGAAATGTTAGGGTTCTGTCTGCGGACGCAGCCGTAATAATCCCCCTCCCCCCACTTCCTCGTGTTGGCTCTTGCGAGACGGACAATATGCTTGCTAGAACTGTGTCCAAGCACGAGTGAGCGGGCCTCAAACGGGGTCTCCAAGGCCACCCTACAAGTGTGGGCTTCGGCGCGCAGACTTTGACAGCTACCTGGGCCACTCAGAGAACGCTTTATGTATTCTCAGCTGAGTTCCAGATCGCTGAGATCGAAGATCCCTAACTTTTGGACAAAGAGTCATGTTCTTCCATTTGCTCCCCAACACCCTCTTGACAATAAGCAAACCCTGTTTCTGGCTGGGCCCGTCTCCCGGGGCCTTTGCAGCTAAGGGAGGTCATACACCTAAGGCCCCTCTCGCACCCTCGGGGCCCATCCGCTCTGCTCTGGCTGTCGCTGCGGCCACAGGTCTGCTCACGGGTAGCTGACGGCACCTCTGCGGCCCGCGCCGCCTCCACTCCCTGCCGACAGTCCCCGCCGAGATTCTTCCTGGCCGTCTTGCGCGTATGCAAAACTTCGAGTCCTCGAACTAACGTGCTGGGCGCAGTGGGGCACGGTGGCCTGCGGGAGAACGTGCTGGGCGCAGTGGGGCGCGGTGGCCTGCGGGCGACATGCCCACCCACGGCGTCTCGGGCAAACCTCCTGGAGGCGGTCTCCGCAGCGGTCACCGGCTCACTCTGCAGCCTCGGGCTGCTCGTCCATCCTCCCCAGCTACCCCATTCCTGTTCCCGAACCCGTTCCCAGGATAAGTCACCTGCACGTGAGCCCTAAGGGTTCTGCTTTGGGGGTGAAGCCACGCTAACATCACTGAGCTCTGGAAATGGGACATCGGGGAGGTTCTGCAAGCAACTTCTTTAAAAAGAAATGATCTTGAGGAGCAAGGACATGTCCTTTCTCACCCTTTATCCTTCCCATTTCCTGCTGCCTGGAGTGTGGGAGGGACGGCTGAGATCTTACCTCCTGAAGACAGCCCGCCCTCAGGAAGGACGGCCAGCTGAAAGGGACTTGAACCCCAAGGGCTCTGAGCAGCGGGCTGCTGCACCAGCCCTGGGTGCCCCTAATGCTCCTTTACGCGAGAGAGAAATACGCCTCTTCCAACCGTGGTTGTCTAAGGCCTCTGTTATCTGCGGTGCCCCTAACACGTACGACACAAGCGGTCAATCGTGCCCCAGGCTGGGTCCTACCGCTCCAGGGAAATTTAAGGTGATGGCGCCATCCCCGGACACCGGGGCGTCTCGTTTAGTTTCAACAAGGAGAAAGTTCTCATTCGTCTCGAGTCAGAACAAAGCAGCTCCGCTCCCAAGCTCCCTTGACAAGAGGCTGTGCTGAGAATCCTCAGGACACGGGTAAAGAGCTAATTACCAGGCTCCAGTCCCAGCACAGCCCCCAACGTGTCTCTCATCTTCAAGAAAAATGTCATTTAAACAGCATCTCTGCCAGGAACCAGAAGGGCAGCCTGCCTCACTCCACAAAGGCTCCACATTTGTCACCGCACTTTCTGCCGCCAAGAAATCATTATTTCTCCCGGAGCCACTGCGGAGAGGTGAGGCGGCAGGGAGCCCCTCCAAGGTACTGGAACTCGGGCAGCACTCAGCAGCACCGCCCACCCCGAATCAGCTGCCAGGGTTACAAGCGTTCAGGTGGGGAAGCCAGCGCAGGGCAAGTGGCCCAGGTGTGCTCAGTGAAGTGCAAAGTAACTGTAGGCATAATCAGAGGTGTATCTTACAGCCCAAGAAGACGGCCTCGCCTCAGGGCTGTTATTACTGAGGCAGAGGAAAACAGCGGCTCCGGCAAAGAACCAAATTAATTCTATCAGCTGGCAAAATATATTCCGGCTCGCTAGTTAATAAGGCAGAGGTTCTTCGGAACAGTCTCGAAAGGCAAACTCCAGCGGCATGGGAAGACGGCCGGGGACAAAAAGGCAGTGCTGAGACAGAACGAGATTCGCCTGGGCCGGCCAGGTGGGCCCCACGTCATCACAAGGGTCCTCGTGAGAGGGGCAGAGGGCCGGAGTCAGAGCCGTGACGATGGAGGCAGAGGTCGGAGTGACACGCTCCGGTGCTGGACGAAGGGGCCCCGAGCCAAGAAAAACGCCGGCGCCTGCAGGAGCTGGGAAGGCCAGGAAACAGATGTCCCCCTCGAGCCTCCAGGGAAAAACACAGCCCGCCAACACCTTGACTGTAGCCCTTAAGGCCACTTCGGACGTCTGGCCTCCAGACTGTGAGGTGATAAAGCCCGGAGCTGTCCCGAACAGCCGGCAGCCAGGGCCAGCGTCTGGAGCACATCTGCTCCGCAGGTCCCTGAGGCAGCTGTGCGTTTCCACGCCTGGTCCCATCCCCTCATACACCATTAATGCACCCACAAACGCCAGCACTTCACGTCCAGATCACATGTCCCGGGAGGGGCACCAAAGCCCTGGGTCGCACCCCCTGTCTGACTTCTGGTTTGGAGCGCGTCTCGGATGCTCACGGCTTCCGAACCCACCCGGATGCCACGCATTCCACTGTTTACCCCGCCGCGGGCCGGGAACTGTCCTAGGTGCTGACGTTATGCTGGGAACGAGACCGCGCCGAGGGCCGGCACCCGCGCGGCGAGCAAACGCACGAGGCCGCGATCACGGCACCTTGCTGCGGTAAGCCTTCCGTCCCTTACGCCTGCTGTGGACCGAGGAGGCGGAGGCCCGCGGGGTTAGGCCGCGCGCACAGGGTCACGAGCAGTCTGCCCCCCCTGTGCGGTGCGCGGGAAGGACGGATTCCCATCGAACATCCGTCCCGCCATGTGCTGCCTCCCCTGGGAGGTGAAGTGGCCGGTGCAAAGACAGGCAGAAGCAAAGTCTGGCCTCGCACTGGGGGGATCAGTGTCCCCACAGGTGTAAAGCGCCACCCCCACTTCCACAGAGTACTACACGACAGCAAACTCAGCTGTTCCGTTAAGGAGAGAAGGAGAAAGCAGTTCTAAGTGGAAAACCGCTGGGTAAAAGCTTCCCCTGCTGTGAACTATTCAATTCATTCATTAAGGATGAAACAGACTCCAATCCGCTCCATCTCCAAGGGCCCAGGCGGCCTGTTTATTGCATCTGGGGGCAGCAGGCTCTGCAAGGGGCTTCCCATAGATGGCCAGCCTCGCGGGGCCCCTCCGTGACCTCTTAGCTGGATCCAGGGGTCAGAAAGTCGCACGCCTGCAGGGCCCGGCGCAGCAGTAAAGGAACAGAGAGGCCAACGCGTTTTGCTTGCATATTAAGTACGGAGGAACAATCTTCTCTCTGACAATGATGTTCTCTCCCATTGTTCCTGAACGCACAGCCCTCTGGAATTACCTCTCGTTTCTGACAGAGTCTGAGGACAGAGACATGCTTGCCGGCCATACGATTCGAATGCACGGGGGATTACAGAGAGTAACCGACAAGCTCTGTGCGGGCAGGCAAGACGGGGTGGTGGCGACTGTGGCAAAGTGGAGGCCCCACCTAAAAGGGGCAAGCGCTAGTCACCCCATTCCAGGCGTCTATCTCCAAGTGGGCACGTGGGACCAACGTCACCAGAGCCTCCTCTGTTTTGAGACAAACCAAAACTCCAGATTTTTATGAGCTATCATTCAGGGTGTTGTTGTTGTTGGTGGTGGTGGTGGTGGTGGTGTGGTGTGGTGGTTGGCCCCTATCTTTTTCAGACACTCCTTAAGCAAAACAAAATGCATCCCGTTGGCCAGAGTCAGCCCAGGGGGCATCGCTCTGCCTCTCTCGCTAAGGGGAAGGGAAGGTTGCGGGTGGCGGAGGCAAAGCCCAGCGTCCAGCGGCACATGCACGCCCTCCCTGGCCTCCCTCCAGGCTGGGCAACACCCCCCCCGACCCCCGTAAGTTACAGACATTCTGCAACCACATTTCTGTAATGTCCTTCTTTTAGTAAAATTCATCGGTTACCCACACAGCTAATGACGACGTGATTTTCCCGCACTCACAGGGCACTGCGTGTTAGTGAATTCAGATAACGCGTCCCGACTTGGGGTCTAGGAACACGGTCATGGTGTACCGAGCTTGCCTCTCCGCCAAACACCACCAGTGAGCAGCGTTTCCCTGTCCTTCAGCTGACCACTGAAGTCCATCCCACGGGACCGTTAAATCAGACAGCGATACTGTGGCGACTGAGGCCGCCTGGTGCACGTCCCATTCCAGGCCCTGGGACAGAAGCAAGAGGACCGCAGCTGTGCGTGTCAGGTCCGTGAAAAGTGGCCGGTCGCTCTGGGGAGATGTGCTTGGAATTTTCCGGAAGCCAGGCAACAGAATTCTGGCACAGTCGTCCTCAGCTATGCCCTTACATCATTTTTTTCAGGAAGAAAAAAAAAAAAGAAAGAAAACATGGCAATGAAAACAGTCCCAGAAGGAAAGACAGGATCCAGCGACACCCTAAAATTCCCCGGGCCAGACGCCTCTCGTTCGGGGAGGTCAGGGTCCTCCAGGAAAACAGAACCAACAGGAGGCCCACGAATACACAGAGATCCATCGTGAGGGAGTAGCTCCACGTGTGGAGACCGGGAAGCCCCGTGACCTGCAAGCCGGCGGCGCCGTCCGGTCCCCGTCCGGGGCTCCGAGGCCCGGGAGCGCCAGTGTCCGAGGACAGGAGGAGACGGGCGAGCCAGCTCCAGCAGGGAGCCGACTGGCCCGCCCTCCGCCTCTCACCCTGGCCAGGCCGCCGGCAGACGGCGTGACGCCCGCCCGCACTGGCCAGGGCCGTCTTCACGACCCCGCTCGCTGATTCCAAAGTTCGTCTCTTCCAGAAACACCCGCACAGACACACCCAGACATGCTGTTCTACCAGTTTCCTGCGCGCCCCTTGGCCCAGTCGAGTGGGCACACCAAATTAACCATCACGGGAGACAGTGGGGAGAAGCTGCAGAGTTTCGCAGAGTTGCCAAAATGAGTTAAGACGTTTGGCCAAGGCAAACGTCTCGTTTCTCGAAGCGAAGCACGTGAACTGCGGCAGTGGGGAGGTGGCTGTGCGAGGCGCTACATTATTTTAGGTGGTCTGTGAAGGAAATGGGTTTCTTACACATCTATTTACTGTAACATGACTCAGAAGGAAATGTCACCGGCACGACAAACCAGGATGAACAAACCGGTAAGATCTACAGCAGGGCGAAGCTAAGTTACGTTTAAAAACAAGTGGGTCCATTTGAAGGTGGAGGGTGGAGAAGTCATGGTAGAGCTGGGACACGGCGACAAGGTGGCTGGAAGTAACGGCAGCTCGGGAACCAATCCAGGTGAGGACGCGCTCACTCCGGACAGCAAGGCGCAGGTAGGCGAGGAAACATCACGCCCCTGCAGTTTGCACACAGAGGGACCCGACACGCATCGACCGAACGTGTACACGCGTGATGGTGAGGTGACCAAACACTACGTGCCCCGGGACACCAGCGTCTGCTCTGATCAGTCAGAGCTCCGTCCGACTGGCACAGTGTCCTTTGGGGTATCAAGAGCATTCACCAAGTTCGCCTGCGCCCACAGCCCGCTCAGAAGCAGACGTCATTTCTGTGGTTATGACCAGCCCTTCCTAAGGACGGCGGCTGCTGACCCACAACTCAAAGACACCACAGGACAGCCGGACACACCCATCCACTCCTGTGACCTCTGACTCTCGGTCTCAGCTCCTTACCTGTGTGCGTGGTCTCGGATCGAAGCAGACCTGAGTCGCAGTGGTGAGCGCTTGCGTGCTGCCGTCCCCTTAAACGAGCAAGATTTACACCTTCCCAGGGCTATCAGCCAGCCACATTCATCTTTATTTCTGTGCGTGAGTAATGGGCACGGTGCCACCGCCGACCCGTCCCAGGAGATTAATTGCAGACACCATTTGCGAGGGGCTCCTTAGGCTCGGTTCCCTCCCAATGCTCAGAGCATTTTTCAATTCAAGGAGAGAGAATTTCATTTAAAAGACCAATGGCCCGCGTGAGTAGCTTCATCACCAGGTTCCAAATCAACCCTGCGACAAATTCCCGGTGTCCAGAAGGCTGACGACATTCTTCGGCTTTTCTCTAATTACTTAATCTTGTGAAAATTACTGCAGCTACACACATCACAGTCAAGGAGGAACTCTATGCCGGAGAGCCCCGTGGCCAGGGGCCAGCCCACTCTGAAACACATCATTCACTCAGCAAATTCCAACCAGGCACCTACTGTATGGCGGGCACGCTGGTGCTCACGAGAACGCAGTTTCCAAGAATGACGAGGCCCCCACTGCCAGGGAGCTTTAATCCGTGGGAGAGACCAATCATGAACAAATGGACAAATGAGATCATTCCAGAAAGTGAATAAGTGCAAAGAAGACAATGAAGCAGGATGACAGGGCGCCCCGGGGTGGGGAGAGACTAGGGAAGCAAAGCTCTTCCTCATCCCAGGGGCTTTGCCCTTTGCCCTTCCCTCTTCCTGGGACATCATCACAGCCAAGGTCATGATGCGCAGGTGGCACCCATCCCGACTGGCCCAGGTGTTCCTCCTCACTGGCCAACGTCACACTATGTGCTTGTTAAGGGTACAAGTAACTTCCCCTCCCCCACATCTTGCCAAGGCTTCAGAATTCAGACTAAATGTCACCTTTCAGAGGCCTTCGCTGACCGTTCAAACTAAAACAGCCCCCCATCGCAGCCACTCTCATTCCCTCTGTCCTGTGTTGTCATCGTCACCGTCTTTTCCGAAGATGGTGACAGTGCCACACGCTCTTCTGCAGGGTCGCCTTGCCATTCCCTGCACTGACAGGCGGGACCTACGTCCACCGCCCTCGACCTGGGTGTGCTCACGTCCGCTTTGCCCAACAGAGAGCCACACCACTGATGCTGAGTGACTTCGCAGACTGGGTCCTAAGGGATTACACGGCTCATGTCGCCCATGAAGCCCAGAGGCCACCAGGTCGTAAGGAAGCCCGACCAACATGCAGAGGCTACGTGAAGACACTCTGACCAACAGACTTAGTCTTCAAGATGTCCCAGCCCACGAGCCAGACGCGTGAGCGGCTCTTCAGTGAGTCCTGCCTCAGCCATAAGTCACCCTCAACCTCTGAGCCTCGCCAGCTGAGGCCCCAAGCATTGTGGGGCAGGAACGGTTAACCTCACTGTGCGCCAGTCAAATCTCCTCCCTGCAGAATCTGGGAACATAATTATTCAGCTAACCACACCACCCAAGAGAGCAGACCCAGCCCCTAGCAACACAGCAGGCCCCGGAGCACCCCACAAACCCCACGGCTTCTATCCATCAGGTTCTGCTAGCAGCTGCCAAGGCCAGAAACGCAGACCCCGCCCCCGATGTTTCGAGAGGGGAGCAGAGACTAAACAGCACAAAGAAGAGCCTGCCTGGCCTTTGGCAAAAACCGGGAGCTTCCAGGTATACAGGGCAAGAACACAAGGCTGGGCCACATGAGACTGCTGACCGACAAAAACTGCACTCTGCAGTCAGTCCCAGGCCCGATGGAGGCCAAGCTCTCCAGCCTGTGCCCCCGAAGCCTCGTGCTGGAACTCCTGGCAGAGTGGAACTCGCACTGGAAAGAGTGCTCGCACTTGCTCCCCGCGGGCGAATAGGAGGGTTCCCTGGAAGAAGGTTAACAACGGTAAACGAACAGTCCTCAGCGGCCGTGAACCGACCCGGCCTCACTGTGTGTTCACACTTTTGGAAAGGGAACAGTGAGGGTATCACCCCCCCAACACAGGGATGGGCAAACGTTTCCTGTAAGAGGCCAAGTAGGAAGTATTTGAAGTGTTGCACGTCACATCTATTCAATTCAGCCCTGGCAGCTCCAAAAGCAGCTGCAGATACTATGCAAGTGGATGGACGTGGCTGTGTTCCAATAAAACTTTATTTATAAAAACAGGCTGGGGGCCGGAATGGCTCCCAGGTCGTAGTTGCAACTGCAGCTCTAAGTCAAGGTTTTTACCATCTAACATGACTGGTAATAAAATCCAAAAGCACACAGGAGTTTTGCAGCAAGCCCCCCGCCTGCCCTTCCCTAAAGTATGCCATACGCTTTTACATTTCTTCAGTGAGGCGGCATTAAAAATATATGAATCCTGCGACTGACACGCTCCTCTTTTAGAGACTCTGCTGTGATTTCGCAACTCTGTCCCTGCCTCCTAGCACAGCTGTCAGAGGAAAGAGAGCAGCAGACTCCTGAAGCTGGCCTCTGTCTCCCTGCAGCGGAAGCTAATCACTTTTCAGCCTCGGTGAGATCTTTGGGGTTTGATGACAGGTGCCAGGACATGAACGAACCAGCTGACCCAGAATCGCTTCTGTGAAATCCGAGAGATGAGAAATTCAAATGCAGTTAAAAAAAAAAAAAAAAAAAACCTAGAACTTCAAACTCAAGCGATTAGAATCGACAACAGAAGCCGGAAACAGGACTCAGGTGACTCTGCTAATTGTTCCCCAGCACTAGATGCTTGTTTCATCAAGGCCACAATCTGTTGCTGTGACAACTTCAACCAGAACAAGTCCTTCCAGAGCCATCTCTTCATCCAGACTTGTTGAAAGATGTTATTTTTCCCTCACACATATCCCCTCTCAAGAACATCTCATTTCACCTGCATTCAAACCACCCCTGTAAGGTGAAAATAAATAAGGCAAATAGAGAAAGGAAGGAAAAGGGCAGAGCCCTCACTCCAAGGCCACCAATCCCTGCCCGTCGGCCTCCACAGTCCAGACTCGAGAAGGCACATGAGCTGGACTGTTCCGACTAATTGTTGGACAAGAAAAGACCCTTTAACATCATAAAACTGAACCTAAGGGAGCAATTATTAGGAGATAAAAAGCAAAGGCATCTGTATGCAGGAGGATAAATTTGCACACTTTTCCATTTCATTAGGAGAGTCTTATGTGGATTTTTGACAGTCACCTTGAACAGAATTAGAGAGAGAACTGATAATTGCCTAAAGCCTACAGCACAGCCATGCCACCCCCGTGGGCAACTATGGCTTGACAACCCACACACACACACACACACACACACATCTACTCTGCAAGCTGCAACCCCTCTCCTGCAGCCCTCACCTGGGTTCTGAGCTAGGTGTAAGGGGTGGCAGAGACGGGATGCGTCACACGGAGTTCTGCAAACCTCCCCCTCCCCCCTTCGAAACGCAAAGCAACTGTGCTCGCCTGCTCCCTGTGTTTCTGCTCATTCCATCCAACCAACGAGGCTGAGGGCTCCCTGTCGGGCCCCTGTCACAGTCCCTGTCACGGAGAGGTAGGAGAGGCTTGCAGGCACATTCCCAAGCCCCAGGAGAACAGGATTCATACACTTAAAGCGAAATGCAACTCCATCTGAGATCCCGGGGCCGCCTAGGGGAAGAAAGGATGATCTCTGAGGTCCTCTGTGGGTGACGGGAAAGGAGGCCCCGGCAGAGCTGTCGGGTCACTCAGCTGGCCAGCAAAACTAACACGCTCACAAGCAAAAACCTCAAGGAAACTTGTCCGCTGCTGCTTCCCCGAGCCACTGGGCTATCCTGGCTGGGCAGAGGGAAGGGAACTGGGCCCAGCTCATCTCAGAAACTGCCCCCCACGACGTCCCCGGGATCGCCTGCAAGTCCGTGGCTCTGTCCTCCCCCACCCCCCAGCTTACTTTTGTGTTCTTGCTCCTTCTCCCCTTCACCCAAGTCTTTCAAGCTCCTCCAGTGAGCCAAGGCCCACAGAAACAAGGACGCACACAAAGCGGTATGAGGAAGCCTCGCCCCGTGCAAAGCCCGGAGTCAGACCGGGTTCAAACGGCAGCCCACCCGTTCCTGGAGGGATGACCTTGAGCATGTTATTTTATCTTTCTGGGGCTGGGAAGTAATAATAGCACAACCTCGGGAGGTTATTACGAGGATGGAAAATGAAGTGACGTACGAACGTGCTCAGCGTGCTCCATGAACAGCCCCCTGTTGTTATTAACATTGACAAGTTTGCTCCGGACAGACAGGTAAGCGGCCGCTCCCTGTCCGGGACTTCACACAGACCCGGGCGCCCAGGCCACGCGCCACAGGCACGACCTCTGGCCACTGTCACCAACGGCGACGCTACCCTGGGGACACGGCCTGAGACCACGGTGCAGAGCTGGGGACACAGGGGCGAGCGTCCGTCCTGCCTGGGGAGGGTCCGAGGGCCGCGTGACGGGGTCACCGCCTCTGCCCAGCTCCTTCGCAATGACGGATGGAAGCTGCCGAAATCACACAGCTCACAGTCCAAGCTCAGCGTCTGGCAGGGGTGGGGGGCTCCACGGGGCTCCCCACACTCGGCTCCAGGGAGTTTTCAGCTGCCCCCACCTTACGGTTAACCTTTGTGAGTTCTTAGGAATGTCCTTATTTTTACGACTGTCCCAGAGGGTTGGGATGGGATCAGATAGCACATTTCAAGAAAATGTTGATCCATTAAAACTTTTTCTGAGGGCGTGCCCAGGGTGGGGGAGGCCTGTGAGACCTGGCTGTCCAGGAAACAGGTGACAGCGACAATCAGGGCAGCAGGTAACCGTTCACGGGGGACGAAGCGCCGGGGATGGGCAGGTGTATCTCTGCGTGCTTCTGTGGGAGGCAGGACGCAGCACCCGAAGCAAAGGCCATTCCGAAAGGCAGCGCCCTGAGCCTGTGAACCGCCCCGGCCGCTCTGGGAGCCATCAGCGCGCCCACCTGCAGAACTGGCCAGGTTTGCCCGCGGCCCCTGGGCATCGCTGCTTGGACCAGGGCTGGACTGGCTGCCAGCGAGCCAGTCAGGTTCCCTCTCCCGAGCCCGGGGGCTGTGGCTGTGGAAGTGGGTGTCTGCAGAAGGCGGGAACAGGGGCTCGGTACTGGCACCCGCCCGCGTGGGGCCGGAGAGCTGGAGCACAGCATCTCTGCAGACCACGGAGAGGGGCCGGCCAGGGCCAGGGTGCTGGCGGCTCCCTGCTTCCCCCTCCCCGCCTCGCGCCCCTTCCCCAAGCGCCCTGGCCGCATTCATTCTGCCCCAGGTTTCGCGAGCCCCACTCTCGGTTGCCTTGGTTCCTCTTTCTACCTCCCAAGGGAATTTCTTACGAGTCTGGCAAGAGTGGGACTCGCGTCTCGTGAGGCGGTGAGCACACCGGCAGCCGGAGTGTGCCGGAGCGTGTAACTCTGTTAGGCGGAGCTGCTCTAGAAATCCGCCCAGCTCAGGGTCTGCGACCGGGAAGCCACAGTGCAGGCCTCAGACCACGTGCCCGCATTTGCTGCTGTTCCTCGGTTTGCGCTGGTCCACCCACTGTTGTGTTGTTTTTTTTTTTCTTTTTGTAACTGATTGTTAACATTATAAAATACTGGGAGGTTTCACATGAAAATCCGAACATATGACCTCTCTGGAAAAATCAGCCCTGGCAACACTGGGCCTGCATTCCTAAATGAAACTGGGCAGCTAGAGCTGAGCTGTCCCCATGTCCTTCATCTGCGCCCAAGTTTGCCACAGTCCCCTCCATTCCCTGTTGTCCCACCAACCCAGAGTCTGGGTGTCAGTTGCTCCCGCGAACTTACATGGTTGTTTTTGCTGTATTAGAGAAACGTTTCTCTGTACCCAAGTCCCTATCAAAAGAGGAATCAAAAGACAGGCAGAGAGCAGCGAATTTCCGACGCCCAGCCTGACGCCCAGCCGGGCACCCTCCGTGTGTCAC
The DNA here is from genome assembly GCA_003508835.1 of Eonycteris spelaea. Taxonomy (NCBI): domain Eukaryota; kingdom Metazoa; phylum Chordata; class Mammalia; order Chiroptera; family Pteropodidae; genus Eonycteris; species Eonycteris spelaea. The sequence goes on along the minus strand of PUFA01000042.1, from coordinate 9,791,793 downwards.
AGGCCGAGGCCTGCAGGTGCTTGAGTCTGCAATCCCTGGATTAAAGGCCCATCCAGCCAGGGGTCCTGGCTACGACTGCATCTCGAGGCCCACCCTCGATGAAAATGTCTCAAATCACAAAAGGCATTTCCGACCAGTTCTTTTTTTCTAAAATGCTCGTTCATAGTATTTAATATTGAATTTAAAGACTAGCCTAATTCAGCCCAAATTAAAGATGCTTTTTGATATTATCACAGCAGTCTCCCTTCTGGAGACAAATGCACCACGTAGGAGGCCCCAACTCCGTCCTCCTTGCCATTCAATCCTCAGACTCCGAGGCCAGCCCCAGAAACACACCTGTGCCCTGAAGAACTCCACTGAGACCTGCGGTTTGCAAATAAAGCAATCGAAGGGGGCCCCACACACCCCTGAGCAGTGCGAGTGCACTGAGCACCAAATCGGCGAAGGCAGGCAAGGATCTCTTTGTAGACAGAGAAACCTCATTAAATTTACTACAAAATCAAGTCAGGAGGTGGCGGCATAAAAGCAGGAAATGCTGAAAGGTCACCTTGAGAGCGGCCGGCGTGTCCTGCTGGGCTTCTCCAGGGACGAGACAGCGACCTGGGCGTCCAGGGGGTTAGGGGCGAGGACAGCGCGGCCACTTCCCCAGCGGACCGCACGCGGGGCCCTGCTGGAGGCTGCGTGGCTGCGTGGCTGTGTTTCCTTAGCTTCTGTATTTGTCTACTTGGCACCCATTCGTTACAGGGCCAGTTATATTAATGATATTTTCTTATTTTCCATATTTTTGATGCCCAGCCTCGCAGGCCCAGGGAGAGGCTGTCCCTTAAGGGCTGGCCAATTCCTGCAGAGCACCCACCTGCCATGAGCACCTTTCACACACAAACCAGCGGGTCCAAAGGCCGCACCCCTAATCACCGCCCCCTAAAACCCGCCGACACTACCCCACCCCAAATCATCCCAGGACCAGGTGCCAGGCCCAGAGAGGCCACCCCATCGCCCAGAGCCCACCAGACGTCCTCCGACTAGCCCGTCCTCAGCCCCACCTCGCCTTTGCCACGGAAACCCCAATAAAGGCTCTGCCCACCTGGGTGCCTCCCCGTGGCCCCCCGTGCCACGTGGTGACCCCTCTCTGGGGTCTATATGACTGATTTCTTCCTTCCCAGCCTTGTCCTCGTCACTCGCTGTGGCCCCACCAACTTCCCACACCACACCCAGCACCTCCACCCTTCGGTGGCCCAGGGTACTGGACGGAGGGTCTGGGCCTTCTGTGCTCACTGCTTCAGGGAAGGAGGGGCCCAGAGAGAGTCAAGAAAGGGCGATGCCTTTGGGTCTCCCAAGCCCGCCTGCTATGTTTAGACAAAAGGTTCTGTGGAAGAGGTGAAGCCTCCCTCCCGCAGACCACACAGGCCCCCAGACCGGCCAGACGAGAGAGGGGATGCGGAGAGGGTGTGAGGTCAGCGAGGCCCCCCACCAGGGCACTGGAGAAGCAGCAGAAGGCCCAAGAAGCATGAGATAAAACCTGAGATAACTTCCCACCAAAGGTAAAGTGACTTGCCATCTTTATGCAGCAGGGACTCACTGGAGGTAAACGAGCCAGTTCCTGTAGGCTTCCGAAATATCCAGACTAACTCATCAGCGACCTCGTCTGTACTTCTCACATCCCTCCTCTTGAGGCAGGCATGGGGACACTGCACAGCCCCCCCACTGTGCGGCCTTGCTGCCCCCGCCGCTGGGAGTGTGGGCTGCACACAACCTCAGGCCGCAGAGCCCAGGGTCACGCCCACTCCCAGGGTAGACCATGGCCAATGATGAATGGAGGTTGGGGGTGTGAAGGCCCAGGCATCTCAGCCCAGTGGGGGACACTCCTAATTAAGACGTCCTGCACCCTAACCTCCGCCTCAGAGTTTTCTTCCTGGGAACCCACCTTGTAACCCCTCCTGTTATGAACTGAATGTTTGCAACCCCCCAAAATTCACATGCTGGGTTCTCTTAACCCCCAATGTGGTATCAGGAGTGGGGCCTTTGAGAGGTGATTAGGTCACAAGGGGGGACTGGGCCTTCACGGTGGATTGGTGCCCTTACGAAGGAGAGGAGAGAGCTTGCTTCCTCTCTCTGCTCCCCATCACGAGGATACAAGAAAGCGGCCCCCCATGAACGAGCCGGGAAGAGCACCTTCCCCAGAACCTGGCCTGCGGGCACCCTGGCCTCAGACGCCCAGCCTCCAAATCCATGAGAAATGACCGTCTGTTGCTTAAACTGCCCGGTCAGTGGTGCGGTCACAGTGGCCCCAGCTGACCAAGATGTCACCCTTTTCTTATCTACCTGCCCAGCCCGCAGACTGGCAACCACTGGTACGGGGTCAAGGTGAGGCCACTGAGTCCCTTGTGAGCTGTGAGGCTCACATGCAACCTCCCTGGGCTGGCTTTCCTAACTGTGACGTGGGGATCAACAGAGCCCTGATCCAATCACTCACCCAAACTGCTCAAAACGACAGAGATAGTTGCATTTGCAAAAGCAAGTGTAAACGATGCAGTAATTATTCCATCATCTTTGTCTTCATCATCACCTCATAGCAAAATTAATCTACCATGGCATCTGGGTGATGATGATGTGGTAGATAAACAAGCCCAGAGGTTAGAGAACTCCTCCCCTGGCCCCCACCCCTGTGTCACACAGCTCATAAGGGACTCCATGCCACTGAAACCTCATCTTTGCTTTAAACCACTGATTCCCAGTCTGGAGGCCCAACAGGTGGTTAATAAAAGGAAGATGTCACGGGCTGGGCTCCCCAGGAAGGAGACCGAGAGGGAGGTCATAAATTTGTGTGGACTCCTGGGACAGTATCTGCGGGAGAAAGGGAAGCAGGCGTGAGCCAAGGGAGGAGCCGCATTGGGGTGCGGGCCTGAAGTCAACCACAACGCCTTCTGCGCAGACATCCCCTCCTCCCAAAGCCCTCCCCGCATCATGAAGCTCCTTCCCACAGAAACGGCACCCGGAAGCACAAGCCAACGCCTAAATAGAGCGGCCTGCATCAACCAGGTTTATACCTTTAAGTGAAACAGATAGCTTCATAATTTATTAGCTCTCCAAGGGGCACACTCAGATACAAAGCTATCAGCACATTCCAATAATTTTTTATGCATCGAGAGATATAAACTATCAAACGCTGTATAAATCCAGATCAAGGTAATAAAGTTGGAGTAGTAGAAGACCAATAGCAATGCCCCCTGGTACCCCTCCTAAAATATTACAGTAACCCGAGTCTGCATACGGAGCGTTCACTCTCTCTCTCTCCTCTGGGCTTTAAGATGTTTAAGTAAGGCTAGACTGCATTAATTTGGTTTATTTTCATAAAGATGCTTCTCAGGTGTTTCCGAGGTTGTTTTCTTGGATGTGTCTCCCACCAGCTCCTAATTTTCCCTCTCAAGGGAGACAAGATCAGGGCCCCAGAGGTGCACAACCGTCGCTGAGACTGCCAGCCGTGGGTATCGACGGGCCTGTGGACAGCAGTAACTCCCTCTCCTTTCAGACTGTCTTTCCTGGCCACCGTCTCCAAGATTTGCTTCTGGGAATAAAAATCATGCTGGCTGGGAATTTATTTAAAGTCTGCCGTGCAACCTTGCTGCACAAAAATCTATGTGCAAATCCAAAGTAACGCTGAAGGACGTGCCCTGAAGCGCTAAGCGTCTCAGGACATTTCTTAGCTGCAGATCACAGAAAACCAACTCAACCTGGCTTAAGCGAAAAAGGGAGCTTACTGTCTCACGGAAAAGAGGATGGGGAGGTCTACTCCAAGTCCTCTGGAGGTAGAAGACCACGTTCCCACATTGTCCCAGCAAAAATTCTGAGATTAGCACCAACAGGTCAGGCCCATCCCAGAACCAGAGGTGGGAGAGATGCTATGTTTCTTCGATTGGCCAGAGGGAGGCTATGCTCTGATTGGCCAGAGGGGAGGCTATTCTCTGATTGGCCAAGATGTTTTCACTGAATGGTCACATGCCCCCCTGGGCTAAAGGTATGTCAGCGGACCCTGAACCAAAAATGATAATTGGGGAAGGATGGCTATCAAGCTGGGAACCAGGCACATGGCAAAATTTTCAAGAAATGTCTCCCAGCGAAGTACAGATGGAAGGGGGCTGGCCGAGGCACAGAAGACTAGCTCATATCCCATCTTCTGTGAACAGGCAGAATCTTGGGGGACCCTGCCAAAGATCCCCCAAAACCTATTTCATGGGAGGTTCTAGACAAGTTGGAGCCTTCTGTATGAAAATTTCCCGGGCAAGTTATCATCAAACCAAAAGCAGAAGGATTGGAGAATGGATATTTGTTTGCCAAATAGGTAAACAGGGTTGGACTCGTTCTGAACAACTGCAGAAGCTCAAAGAGGTAAGTGGTTATTGACATAAAGAAAGAAGAAATAACAAACTATAACAATCAGATCCGAGCTTTGACGTCATGGGTTACCTTTTTAGATAGTGAGTGCCTCGTCACTGGGAGTAATCAAGCAGCACATAGTATATCCTGCAAAGGGGGAGGGTACCTCTCAGATTCTTTTTACTTGGTTTAATGTCTCCTAAAAACATCCCTCCCATACCTCGGATAGTTATAACTTAAAATGAGTGGAAAATCCTGTCGCCTTTCTCCTGCCATCCACCTGGGCTCTCTCAGTGGGAGATGCGATGACATGCTAAAACTCCAGTGTCACATCACAGACGCTGGAGATGCCTAACAAGCAGAAGGACTTAAAATGACGGATCCCTCCAGACTGCACAATCCACCCCTGCTATCCACACGAACAAAGGGCGAGATGAAACACGCCTGAAAGCCGGCTGGTTTAGGAATCAAAGCACTCCGATGTTCACAAAAGAGTCAGAAATGGAAAAATCAGGACTTGTTTGTACACTGAGGCCAACTCTAGAATCTGGGGCTTCCTCCTTAAAAGGCAGTGTATGTGCCGGAGACACTGAATTGTCCCAAAGCCTTGCATGTTGTGCGTTCATGCCGAAGCAAGTGGGAATCACTTAATAAGGGCTTCCAAATGCCACTGCACGAACTGTGACAGTGATCACAGGCATAACACTGGCTCGCGGTCTCGAAACCGGCTTCCGAGCTGGGAAGGCACGGGAAAAAACGGAGCGCGAGCTGCAGCCCGGAGGCTGACCTCCTGGCGGATCTAACGGAGGCCCTGTCCATATTCTTCACCCTCTGCATTACTTACTCAGATCGGCTTGCTCCCTAACCCCAAACCCGCCCCCGTTCCCTGTGGCGGAGGCGCCGCCCAAGCGCACACAGCTCACGCTGACGGCCACATGGTTCTAGCATCTAACGGACTGACGTTCCACGCAGGGCAGAGCGATTTCCAGTCGACACTGAGCCATCGCTTGATGCCGAGCAGAAAGCCAATAGCATCGCGGGGCAGAACCATCGGTCCCTGCCAGGGGCCCCGGCCCGGCACTGCACCTGCCTGCCTGCCGGGAAAAGCATCCTATGCTGCATCACCTTGAGCGCCAGTGTCATGGCTGCCCCAGCCTGCATCAGACGCAGACGTGTCTGGGCGAGTCAGCGCGGGCACCTCAAGGTGGGACTGGCCCGGGAGCTGGTGACCCCACTTCAGAGCCTAGACCTTGAGGTACGGCCGGGGAGCAGAGCCATGAGATGGGTGTGTGGCAATGCAAGGACATGAGGTGCAGCAAGAGGGTCTGGTGGCGCCCTGCCTGCCTGTCCGTCGGCCGCTGCCTGCACGCACAGCGGAAAGCCACCGTCACCGAGGCCTGTCCCCAGTGCCACGTCCCCCCCGTGGCCTGGGTGAGCAGGGAGCCAGGGGCTTAATCTCACCAGGACATGCACAGCTCAGACTGGCCGGGCCCGACACTGGTTCTTTGTGTGCGGGCCGGCTGCTGGCCCTCCGAGTCTGCCTGCATCGGCCCCCAGCTCTGGCCCCCTCCCAGGGTCCAGCCTGCCCAAAGGGGACACAGCTGGCCTCTGGCAGTGCGGTGCCAGAGACTCTGACCTGGAGGGTGACAGGCTCCTCCCAGCTTGTCCCATGCCTTCCGGGGTCGGAACCCCAACAGACCCCGGCAATTCTCACCACAGCCTCCTGTGACCAGGATCACCCGGCAGGGGACCGGGGGCGCTCAGCGGGGGGTCTCTCCCTGGCCAGCATGGCGGAGCGAGAACAGAAACCCTCCCCGCCCAGCTGGGGGGCTCCGGGGAACAAGGAAAGGTCTGCACCCCTCTCTCTAGGGCCTTGGTTTCCAACACTGTGCTTTTATCACGGGCCTGCATTCAAAAAGAAGCCAATCGAGGGACAGGAAGAAAGAAAACTCCCGAAACAAAAGGAAAGCGGCGAAAGAACGCTGGCTGTTGCCTGCGAACGGTGCCAAGGCTGCCAGCTTTTCCACGCGTGCCATCGCCGCGTGCTGCTGTGGGGGGCAAACACAGTAAACGAAACCCGAGCTGCGATCAGCCGTCGCTGCCTGCCTCCCGCCTAATCCGGCCAACGAGAGGACGCCCCGCCCATCGCGGGGGCCGCGCCCACCCCGCTGAGCTCAGAGCACGGCTTCCGCGTCTCCTGGCCTCGCAGGTGCGGCAGCCGCTGAGCCCACCACGGCGACACCTCGGCACCTGCCGTGCTCAAGAAGCAAACCGCCACGCCGCGGATTGCTTCCGCCTTCATCTGAAGATCTGCGTTGCCATAAAATCGGCTTCCTCTGTGCCCCTAGGTAATTTAGTGCATGCACTTAAAGACGTTTTCCCGGGACAGCGCCGCCGAACGACCAAAGGGGCCCAAGGCGCAAAATGGGTCGAAAATCCCTGCTTCAGAGGAAGGATCACCGGCCCAAGGGAGACGCTCAGACCTCCCGTCCGCTCACAGCCACTTGTCCGGCAAACGTGGGCGAGGCACCCACGCTCTGTCAAGTCCGCGTCCAGGGCCTGGTCACCGAGTCATCACACCACGTGACCCAGGTCCCAAGAGCGAGGAGCACGTGAGCAGGAGTGCGGGGAGACCGTGACATGGGGACAGACCGGGTCTGGGGGAGCGACGGGAGGGCCAGGAAGTGCGTTCGAAGTGAAAAGATCTGCGCTCACGTTCAGAGGAAGACGCCTCTATAGAAGTGGGGTGCGTGCTCCTTACCAAGTGGTTTGCTGGACCCTGGGGGTCAGTGCTAGGGCACCTGGGCCTCGAGCCCACACTCTGACTCTAGACCACGCAAGGCCGGGCGCTGACGTGGGGTTTCAACGACCTCTGCCTGCGAGGGAGGTCAGCAGGGCCGGCAGGACGCTCAGGAAGAGGCCCCGGCGAGGCAGCGGCTCTGACAACGGGCCCGTCCCGCAGGCAGGCGGCTGGGACACGTGCCAGGCGTCAGAACGGCCCTTCTGTGACGCCTGCCCTGCCACTCGTGAAGGTGACAGGGACTTCTTCCGAAACCGACTCGGCGTTCACACAACTCCGGTGTGACATGCCGTGCTGGCCCGGGTTGTGTTGCCGAGAACAGGACCCGCTCCAGGCAGCTGAGAGAGAGGCCACGGCAGCGCGCGCCTGGAGACCTGGCAGGAGGGCGGCTCGGCCGCACCGGCGCCTTCCCGATCGCGAGTCCCTGCACCCGGCCGGCTCACACTCCGTGGAAGGCCACAGCCCCACCTCAGGGGAGACACGCCGTGCTGTCTGCTGCACCTGTGGAGAGGTCAGGACGCCGCCTCGAACCACCGACGGCCACCCCGCCACGGCGAGGAGGCCCCTGTGTGAGGACGGAGGCAGCGCAGAGAACAGCGGAGCCACGGACGGAAGCGACGACGCGCTCCCCCGGGACGCCCCGCGACCAGATCGCCCCCACGGGACGCCCCGCGTGCCGGATCACCCCCACGGGACACCCGTGTCCCGATCGCTCCCACAGGACGATCACACCATGGGACGCCCCGAGTCCAGATCGCTCCACGGGACGCCCCGCGTCCGGATCGCTCCCACAGGACGATCACACCACGGGACGCCCCGCGTCCGGATCCGACCGCGCCTGAAAGTGGCCTGAAGCCTGGACTTGTATGTCACACACACCCAAAGGGAGCGAGACTTTTTTAAAGCAGTTTGGCTGGAGTCCCTGGTTCTTACAACCACAGGAATCGTGACAGTGGCTAAAGCCAGAGAGCCCTAGCGCCGTCCCTCAGGACACAGGTCAGAGCAGACCAGGTCACAGAGCCAGCCACACCGTCAGCACGTCCACGTCTCCCGCCTCCCGCCTCCCAGTGTCTAAGCCTGAGACCTCACCCACTCTTCCTTAAGCTCTCGCTCCTCCAAAACTGAGCCGTCCATTTGTCTCCTCCTCCAGGAAGCCCCCGCTGATCTTCCTATTCTAGGCATCTCAGTGTTTCCCTCCTATGAGCTCTCCGGGCGTGCGGCGACCTAGTACCACGCTGGACGTGGCCTCAGTCTCCCCCTAGAGAATTAAGTCTCTTGGGCGCAAGGGTCTCTGTCTTTCATCTTCCTCTCCCAGCAGTGAATCAGAGATCGGATCGTGTGGGTCTACGAGCGCTTTCTTAACAGGGGAATGAATGTGTCTCCTTCAGGTCTACCACCTGCTCTACCTCCCATTTCTCTTATTGACTCCCCGATTCCTTCTACCCATTCTCAACAGCCAGAGTTTTGAGAGGAATCGAATCCATATTGGTCAGTCATACCGTGAAATTCCCACGCAGGTGAAAAACACGTACATGACCAGCTCATCCCTCCCCTTATCTTAACCCTCCCGACCATCCTGTCTCATCGGTTTCTTCCACACGCGTCCCTGGGTTTCCAGACCTTTCCAAACATGATTCTTCTCAAAAATCAAGCCCAGAAAATGGAGGCACCAGACTTAGAAAAATAGCTGTCTGAGCGCAATAAATTAACAAACGCAAAATCCACACGCCGTGCTCTCAGGAATTAACTTCAGCAGAACAGCCCGAAGCCTGGAGGAAGAACACGAGGGAGCCCGAGCTGTGCGAAGCGGAGGAAGCGTAGTTGAAGCTGAGGTTGTTTTCACAAACGGAGGTGGCCACGTGAAAGAAAATGTGCAAGAACCTCCCAGAAAGTCCTCGCTGTCTTTACTCTCAGAAGCCCGTCCCTTTAGGCAGAAAAAAAGCGGCTGCACAAAATCCAAATACAATTAAGTCTGGTTTTGAAAAATAAATACAAGCCATGATTCTATGCCCCCTACATCTCAAGCTTTGGTGGCATTCTCCAGTGAAAGGTGCGAAAGATTCCGTCCTTGGGACATGAGAACCTGCCCCTGGAGCCACGGCCCTTCTGAAGGCCTCGGGGAGGCGACCCGCGGGCAGCCGAGGCGCCGATCCATTTGATGGACAATACACGCTGAGCCTCCACTCTGCACAGGACGGTCACTGAGTGCAAGGGACACACCAGCCAGCAAGTGCTGGATGCTGCCACCGTGAAGTCCACCGTCCAAGAGGCAAACTCGACTTTAAACGAGAATGCCCACTTACGCGGATACATTGAAATGACGTCTGGGAAGGAGATGAACAGCGTCCCAGGAGAGAGGACATTTGGGTGGCCCCCGAAAGCCTGCCTGAAGTGGGGACATCAAAGGAAAGCCACAGCCCGCTGGGAACACCTCTCTACCCGAGGCCCTCTCTGGCCGCTGGGCCACTGTGGCATGCTCGGCCTGATGTGGCCGTGGCTGGCGAGTCAGTGCCACTGCAGAAGGGTCGAGAGTCAGTGGATATTCTAGGCAGGGTGACTTAGAGGTGTGTTCCACCCAGTGGCTCAGGGGTGGTGAGCCCAGGTGCCCCCGTGGGCCCCAGGCATCTGCTCACTAACGCACCTGTGACTGGCTTTCCTCCCTCCCTGCCTCCTTCTGCTGCTGCCAGTGAGCACCTGTCCCCCACCCCCACTGAACTACCTGCACCCAAGTCTGTCTCGGGGTCTCTGAGGAGACCCAAACTCAGACAGCCATGCCCCAGGACAGAGAGCTCAAGGACAGAAAGGCCAGGAGCAGTGGACAGAGAAGTGGGAAGCGTGAGGTGGTGTTAGACAGGTGTTAGTTTAGATGGATCGGCTAGGGCCACGCTGGCCAGGACTTCTGCAGGCGGCCTGGGGGACCAGGACACTGGAGGACAAACGCTACAGCAGTGTCAAAAGCAGGCAAGAGACGCAATCCTCTTTAAAATATTCCGCTGCATATCAGTAGATTCTGCTGTGTACCAGTGCATGAATGGACAAACAAACTGGCCCAGCCACCTGCACCGCCTGCTCGCCCAGCACGAGCCACAGCGTGGCCAAGAAGTGGAAGCAACCTAAGTGCCCATCGACGGACGAACGGGTGAGGACAACTGTATGCACAGACGCTCCGCAGCCCAAATGAACCTGTTTATTTCCTCTCCTACCTTCTGCAACAGCATGGAGCAGCCCTCGGGGCATTATGCTGATGAAACAAGTCAGAGACACACGAGTATTGTGTGATCTCACCCACGCGTGGGAGCTGGAAAAAAACAGATTCATAGAAAAGAGCTCAGATCGGTGGTGTCTAGGGGCAGGGGGCAGATGAGTCGGGTAAAGGTGACCAAAAGGGACAAACTTCCAGTTATAAGACAACTAAGTTCTGGGGACAGAATAGACGGCATGGTGACTATAGTTGACAATACTGTTTCGTATACTTCAAAGTTGCTAAGAGAGTAAGTCTTAAACGTTCCCGTTACAAGGGGTAAAAATAACCGTGAGGTGGTGGATGTTAACTCAATGTACTGTGAGCATTTCACAATCTATACATCAAGTCATTAGGTTGTGCACCTTAAACTTATACAGTGTTATATGTCAATTCTCCCTCAATAAAACTAGGGGGGAAATGTGGTCTGTCCATACAATGGACTATTACTCAGCCATAAAAAGAAATTACATGCATGCTACAACATGAACCCCAAAAATGCAGTTACATGAAAGAAACTGGAAAAACAGGTTCAAATATTTATATAATCCACTTTTATAAAATGTCCACCATAAGCAAATCCATAGAGACACAAAGTAGACCAGTGGTTCCTGGGGGCTGAGACCATGGGGAATGGGGAGAGACTACTTATAAGTGTGGGGTTTCCTTTGGGGGTGATGGGTGGACCTAAGGGTATTATGCTAAGTGAAAGAAGTCAGACAAAGACCATATGATTTCGCTTATATGTGGAATCCAAAACAAACAAACAAAACAGAAACATACTCATAGATACAGAGAACAAACTGATGGTCGCCAGATGGGAGGCGGTTTGGGGGAGTGGGTGAAAGGAGGAAGGGATTAAGAAGTACAATGAGTAGGTCAAAATAGTCACGGGGATGTAAAGTCCAGCATAGGGAATATAGTCAATAATATTGTAATAACTGTGTGTGGTGTCAGATGGGTGCTAGGTTATCAGAGTGATCTTGGTAATTTATATAAATGTCTAATCACCATGTTGCATACCTGGAACTAATATAATATCATGTCAACTATAATTTTTTTTAAATTTAAATAAAAATAAATGTATTAATAATAAAATTAAATTGAATTGACAAAAAAAAATCTGCTGATTAACTAGAGGAGTCCATAATAATACTTTTGCCAAATCTAAAAACAGAAAACAACAAAACAATTTCACTGAACATCTCAATTAATTAATTGTCTAAAGGAGTCAAGCTTGGTTCCTTAGGAAAAACATGGGATCTATTTATATATTTATGAGAGGGAAAAAATGCATAATGTGACTTTGCACATTTAACCCTGTCCCAATATTTACAGCACATTCCTGTCTGTCTTGGCAAGCAGGTGTCAATTCTATATTTGTGCCTAAAACTTTCTTCTAAAGCCAATTTATAATTCAACAAATCAGGAGATGTTTATTGGCTGAGAATTCATCAGGAAAATTCCATGATCAGGGATGGTCTATTGCAGGCATTTGTCTAAGTAGGTTGAAAGTTAGAAAAGCAAGAAGTTGAGTTTTCTGAGAAGTCCTTGGAAAAGGAAATTTAAAAGATCAAGTGCCCGTAACGTGGGGCCACCACCTCACTTTTAAACTTCCTCCTCCTTCAAACGAGAAACGCTCTCACAGAGACACTCCAAAAAGACCTGAGACAGAAGCCAGGAAAGGGACTGAGAGACTCTGATAACGCACGAAAAGGGAGAGATGTCCACACCAGCCCTGTTTACAATGGGGGAAAAAACAATTGGAAACAATGGAAATACTCATCAATTGGGAGATTTATTAAATAAATATGTACAGATAATGGAATATTATGTAGCTATTACAAAGGATAGGGCAGATCTATATAGACATTTGTGGGAAGAGCTCTAGAATACAAACTACTTTTTTTTTAAATCGAAGTGTAAAAGTGTGTGCACTCTGCCTTCCTTCACATAAACACACACATGCACACACACACACACACAGACTGGTATGCGCATTTAAGATTCTTCAGGAATGATAGGTTAAGTGGTACGAAAACCTGAGTTTTGGTAACACATTTTGTAACTTTATGTACTATTTGAAGCATTTTTACCAAGTACATGTATTTTTTTTTTTAATATTAGTGGTGGTTGGTACATGAGTTATAAGCCTTTTATCCTTTAAGTTTTTTGAGAAAAAAATATATAAACAATTGCTTTCAACTGTTCTCTGGAATCCTGGAATTTAAAAAATGCGTCTGGGCAAAAAGTAGGCGGGGCTTCCAACCTGGTTCCAAGTGGAGGCTGTGTTCTGACCAGTGTCCCTGCACGGCATTTCCTGCAGGAACAAAAGCGCTCCACCACTAAAAAACACATTTCAAAACCACGGGGACAAGGGCAATGTAAATGTACAAGGTCATCTACACTGTTTTTATTGAGAAAAATGTGCTCAAGTTTTCCTGCACGGACTGAAGGTGATGTGGTCTTAAGTCCACATGTCCAGAACCACTGAGTTTGAACAGTGTCCCCCCCAAATCCATGTCCGCCTGGAACCTCAAAATGTGGCCTTGTGTGGAAATGGGGTCCTTGTAGATGTAACTAGTTAAGATGAGGACACACTGGATTAGGGTGGGCCCTGAATCCGATGACTGCTGTCCTTGCAAGAAGAGACACAGGGGCGCACACAGGAGTAGGTCATGTGACAACACAGGCAGAGATTGGAGTGACGAGGCCATAAGCCAAGGAAGACCAAGGACGGTCAGCCACCCCCCAAAGCTGGGAGAGGCAGGAAGGACCCTTCCCTACAGCTTCTGGAGGAAGTTCGGCCCTAGTGACACCTTGATTTCAGACTTTGGCCTTGGGAACCGTCGTTTAAGAGCACTGGGCTTGTAGTCATTTATCGAGGCAGCTCTAGGAAACTAACACACTCACAAAGGGGAGAGAGAGGGAAAGCAGCAGTGTAGACAGGCCCTGAACGCACAAACAAACCACCATCTTTCTGTTCGCTATCCCAACGGTTCTGAACCTAAACCGTGGCCAAATCAGGTTGGGCCCCACCCACTGAGCTCCTGTCCGCCTTGGGGAGGGGAGGGGGGAAGGGAGGGAGGAGGCCTAGAATCTGCATTTCTAACAGGTTTCCAGGAGCCCAGGCTCCCAACACCCCTTCTCCTTTAGGTGATGGCCTCACGTGTAAGCTTGTTTTCTTTAACAAAAGGTTCTACAACCACCGATTATAAAAAGAAACTATGGGAAGTCAGCAGTGTCTCCTCTCCCCGCAGAATACCTTAGACTGCAGGAGGCAGCTGTTGTTTTTGCCTGCTCAGGCTCCAGCCCTCCTTCTGTTCATCTTCCCAGCTTTCCTTTGGGGAGCTACCTCTCCCCCACTCCCAGCCTGGACTGGGGTGGAGAGGTTGGTTCAGGGAGATCCATGCTACCCATGCCAACTGGCGTTTTCTATCCTCTGCGCAGGGTGATTGGTGCCCGGATGGTCTCCGGCAGGGCCCCGTAGATGACGTTCTGGGGGAAATGGTGACACTACTGAGCAGAAACGGTTCTCTTTCCACTGGGAGGACAGGAGCCTATGACTCTGGGAGCATCCACAGCTACTCTGACACCTCAGGAGGAAAGCCAGCCCAGGGACACAGCCAGCAGAGGACGCAAAGCCGGGAGCCGGAAGGAAACTCCCCATGACAGCGTCTGAGGTCCTGGATGCAGCTACACCTGAAGCTGCCGCAGAAGACAATCTGTGCCTTGATTTTGCCACTGCAGAGCCAACAAATGCTTTCAATAGACAGAGAGATTAGCTAGACAGACAGACAGACATTATTTATCCTGCCAGTTTGAGCTGGGTTTCTCTCCATGGCAACCACAACAGTCCTGACTGATACAGAATGACCGAGTCACACCACGGACCCTTTTTGGCCAGGATTCAGGACGCTCACATGTCACAGGAGCAAAATGTAAGTCGATTCTAATTTAGTAAAGTGCAGAGAGTTCAAAGGCAAGTCCTGGAACAAGTGTTAAAATATTAAAGAATTCCCCAGAAAGACTTTTCCAAAGTGGTGACCTTATCCATCAGGAAGCATTTGGCTGAAATGACAGAAAAACCCAACTAAAAGCGGCTTAAGCCATAAGGACGTGTGTTCGCTACTTAACGAGACACCCAGAGGTGGGCGGCGGCAGGACGGCTTCCGAGGCTCGATGGCGTCACCGGGGGCCCGGGCGTCGTTCCAGCGTTCTGCTCTGCCTTCCTCGGCGTGCTGGCAAGCTGTCCCCTCGCCGCCGCCAGGCCTCGAGTCCTCACGCGACTGCGTCCCGAGCAGGAAAGCAGGGGCGGCAGACGAAGGACTCTCTCCGGGGTGCCCTCTCCTCAGGGAGGTTTTTCAAAGAAGCCCCCGGCACACCTGCCTTTCCAGCTCATTGGCTGGACCCTGACCACGTGACCGGGTCTTACCCAATCACTGGCCAAGAGGGAGCTGATTGACGCACCGGCTGAGACCAATCAGGATTCACCTCTGGAGCTGGGCCCACCATCTTCGGCACACCTGTTATTCCAGCAAAAAGGGAGAGGCCGCGGGGCAGGCACCAGGACAGCCTGCCCTGAAGAAGGTTTCTCCGTCCCTCCGAGCACCACGTGCCCACCGCCGGTTTCCGACCACAGAAGTGAGCCTTCCAGGCTTGAAAATGTTCAGCCCCGACCGCTCGCCCTGTTGCAAACGCACCTAGGCTCCCTTTCTCCCTGAGCTCCGGCCCATCCCTGTGCACACAGCAGGCCAGAAATGGGGGAGCCCCAAACTGCTCCACTTTCCCCCCCCGGATCTTTTCAGGGCCAGCAGCTGAGAGGGTTGCTGATGCCTTCCCTCCCCAGAGGCGCCCACCTCCACAACTCTCCATTAATCAAGATCCAGGAGACAAATCCCTCCTCACACGCCAACCATCTGCAGTTGTTCTCACACACGTGTTCCGGTCCCGGGAGCCCCCAGGTGCTAATGAAGGCAGCAGGCTGGGGAAGGAGAGGCCCTGCGAGTTCTGGCCAGTCCGGCCTCCCCGGAGCTTCACAGTCCACTTCGGGAGGCTCAGAAACCAAGGACAGGGAACAGGGGCTTCCTCAGCTTCGTGGCTTCGGGTGGGGTGGCAGATCCCAGATCTTGCTGTCTTGATTTGGGAACCCTAGAAGCACATCTGAGGCCAGAATCGGAGTGCAGGTGGTTGATTTGGGAGGTGACCCAGGTTACATTGGGAGGGGAGCAGAGAAGTGAGACAGATTAAAGGTGTGATATCACGCCAGAACACTGATACAGCACAATATGGTTGGCAACTGGGCTCTGTCCTGCCGGGCAGCCCTGGGACACAGTGCAGGAAAAACTCGGAGTTATCCCACCCCAAGGAGCAGGACTCCTAGAAGTCATTCATTCCTGGCACTTTTGTTCACCCGTGCTCACAAACACCGCAGTCCTGACAGCCAGAGGAAACCCACGGGTGTCAGCAGGGGGACGCTGGACCATCACAGGAATGACAGGGGGTGAGGGCAGGGCTGAGAGCGTCCTCCACACTTGCAATATCTGCCTTGGTCCCTGAGCTGCATGACCTTGCAAGACGAGCAGCCCTAAGATCAAGAGGAAATCACCTCGTAAGTCCCTACAGTACTTGCAATGCCACCCGCACTGGCCTGGAAGGAGTCTGCCCTGTGCTGCCCTCTAATCTTAGGGAAAATCGAGGCCGTGGGTTCCGTGAGAACAGGGCCCTTGTCAGGATAATTCATCACCTCCGCTGACGCATGTGCTGCTGAACGAACACATGGAGGAATGACCAGTCCAATAAAGCCTATAGGTAGATCTTACTCTCATTCTACAGAGACTCAGCGAAGGGCAGACCCTATGAAGGCTAGCCTCGTTCCACTGTGCCCATGCAGCATTTCATGGGACCCTCCCGATTGCCCGGCCAGGTAGGGAGCACATTGACTGGTGCGATCTTAGGCAATTTGCTGACCTTTTCTGTGCATCAGTGTCAGCTGCAAAATGGAATGGGCAACAGTACCTTCCTCAGATGCCTGGACAAGTAAAATGTGGCCTACCCATGTAAGGGAATATTATGCAGCCATGAAAAGGAATGAAGTCCTGACACGTGCTACAACATGAAAGAAACTCAAAGACTTTATGCTAAGTGAAAGAAGCCAGACCTGAAAGGCCACTATTAGATGACCCTGTCTAGGACGTGGTTGCATAGTGTAGTGGTGAGCACATCTGCTTTACATGCAGAAGGTCCTGGGTTCGCCCCAGTGCAGCCACAGCCCATAGTCTACGGCCACGCCACCCTGAACAAGCCCAATATCTGATCTCAGAAGCTAAGCAGGGTCGAGCCTGGTGAGTACTTGGATGGGAGACCACCTAGGAAGACCAGGTGCTGTAGGCACAAATAATAATAAATAATAATAATAATAAAAGATGATCCTGTCTATATGAAATGTCCAGAATAGACAAATCTACAGAGACAGGAAGTAGGTTAGCGTCAGCCAGGGGCTGGAAGTAACTGTTAATGAGTGATTTTACTTTGAGGTGATAAAAATTCGATGGAACTACATAGCAGTAATGGTTGCACACACGGCAAGTACACTAAATGCCACTTGGACACTCACATGGTTTAAATGGTGAATTTTATGTTGTGCGAATTTTACCACCAAGGGAAAAAAACCAAAAGACGTGAGTGGGACTTTAGCATGAAAAGTGAAATTAAAATTTTGCTAATAAGACCAGTTTCCTCTGTTTTTTTTTAAAAAAAAAAATGTGGATTATAACTGCAACTATCAGCCCGTCCTTGGACTAAACCATCAGCAAAATGTTGAGAGTAATCATCTAACTCACCAGACAACACCATTAAGGGCGAGGTGCGCCATCGACACCCTCCCCTCCTCATTCAACTCCTGTTATGTGACCATAAAGACGTGCGTTTTTGCGAGAACATGTCAGGGCATCATCAATTTCCCCAAGGTCACCTCTTAGTCCTTTGCTATTCAAATCATTCTATTTCGAAGCACCCATTAAATTTGCAGTTTGGTCGATTTCCTGTTTTAACTCTGAGAATTCTCATTGGTCAGTGGTTTTGCCTGGGTTCCCGCAATTCACCAACATCACTTTCATTGACTTCCTGAAATCCTACGTTTCTTGCAAAACTTGCAATTTCACTTTATGATCCGCACTGAATTTGCAGTTCATTGTCATTTATCAAATCTACAGTTCCTGCCCAATCCTTCAAAGATATTGATATAATGGGATGGATGGGAGTAAACATTATCTTAAGCAGTGCTTCTCAAATGGGGACAGTTTTGGTCCCCACGGGACATTTGTCAATGTCCGGAGACATTTCTGGTTGTCACAGAAGAAGGAGCATGTCTCATTCTCTCTGAACCCTCATCTTCCAAGTGCAGAAGAGCATTAAGTGCTGATTAAATAGTCATTCAACTAGCATTTAATGAGTACCTACTACATTCCAGGCACTGGACTAGGTCCTGGGGCTATGGCCACGAAGTAGACAAAGGAGGTGGCTGCTCTCATAAAGCTGACGTTCTAGTGCAAAACACAGATGAACCGAAGACTCTATGCTGCGTCAGGAGGTTGTAAATGCTATGAGGAAAAACAGAGCAAGATAAAAGAGGAAGAGAATAGAATATTGGGTGCCAAGGTCAAAAAACGCCCCTCTGAAATGGTGACATATGACGAGAAACACGGTGAACTGAGGAAGTGAGCCTTGCACACGTCAGGAAAGAGCATTCCAGACAGATGCGCATGCAAAGGCCCGGGGGTAGGCATGTGCTTGGCCTTTCAGAGCCAGTAAGGAGGCCAGTGGCTGGCGAAGCACAAGCAAGAGAATGGAGAATGAGTGGGCCATGCTCGGGACTTCGGATTTTCACGCCGAGTGAGCAGAGAGCCGTGGAAGAGCTTGGAGCAGAGGAGGGACACAAACTGATTCAATATCTCAAAAGGCTCGCTCCGCCTCTGAGCTGAGAAACAGACACAGGAGGACGAGGCCATGGTCAGGGAGACCCGTGAGCGGGCTTCTGCGGCCTCCGAGACCTGCTATCACCTGCCTGGCCAGGAAAATGTCAGAGCCAGTAACACAGCGGTGCTCCCCCAAGGTCAGACAACTTGAGCCTGGTCAGCTTTGCCACCCTGTACCCCTCGGAGATGCCCAGAGAGAAGGGCCTGCATCACCATCTTGGCTTCCTCAAGACTGGCAGGATGCCCAGATCAAATCAATACTGAATACACCGGAGTTTAATCTCCACTTGTTTAAGCAGTGGCTCAGCCTCCACGAAACAGCGTCATCTCATAGGCTTGATAAAGGTTTGCAGCCAGACAAAATCCCGTTGACTTCTTTACAGACCTCCAGGCAATGAGGCTGGGCCACCCGTGGTGGTCACACAGATGTGGGTCAGGGCAAGAACGGCCCCGGTTCAGACAAGAGGTGGTTTGGAGAAGGAAGGAGGAGGCCCCGTCCCAACCTGAATGAACACACCTCTGTCCACCAAGATGTACTGCTCAGCGCGCCCAGAGCAATGCATAAACTCTGCGACTTTCCCTATTAAAAAAGTGGAGAAAATAAAAATATACGTCCTCGTAGCTGCTGAGGCGTGCAGGGCGCAGAAACTGCGACGTCATCCAGATCTGTCCTCACTTGACGCGCACGCCTCATCTCCGACACATGTCCCCACGACGCTGCGGGAAGCCTCACGCTTGAGCTGCGTTCTTTTCTAAGCCCAGTTTATCCCGACATTCCAGATATTGATCTCTTGAGCAACGAACAAATAATCAGATCAGGACCTCTCACTACCGATGGCGCTAATTTTTTTTTTAATTGAGATAAAAATTCATAGAACACGAAATTCGCAACGGAAGTGCACAGTTCAGAGGCATTTAGTACATGTGCTATGTGTAATCACCACCTCCGTCTAGCTCCAAGTCATTGTCATCGCCCAAAAGGAGACCCCAGCCACTGTGAACAGCACTGCTGCGAACATTCATGAACATTCCGGTTATTTCTGAGTCCCTGTCTCAGCTCTTTGGGGTACAAATCTAGGTATAGAATTGCTGAATATTCTAATTTTTTTTAAAAAAAGCTTCCACAAGAATTATATGCTTCCCTTCTCTCCTCCCCAACCTCAGCATTCTGCCTCAATGACCAGGGAGCATGCGGCGGTGGGGGGGGGGGTGCCCACCAAGCTTCCCTGTGGGGTCCTCCCCAGCTCAGCCGGAGGGGCGGATGGGAGTAAAGGGTTTCTTCTCCACCACCCTCGAATGCCACCGCGTGGGTGTTTGAGATTTTTCAGATTTCATTTCTGTGCTAAAAATTTAGAAGCCAGATACAAAATGTTACAATTCCACAGCAAAGAAAAAATTGCTCAAAAAAAAAAAAATCACAAGGACTAAACGAGAGAATTTGTGCAACGCACTAGCCAACGCCAGCCCCTTTTGCCCACTTCTGGGAGAAGGTGGGTTGGGCGATTGCCTTCTTCACTTTTCATTTAAAATATTCTTATATTATTTCAATAAATAATAAATGCTCGTGCATACAACTGAAAAGGTACCGGTGAGTACACAGTAAGAATTGGGTGGCCTCCCTGGGTCCCCAGTCCAGCCTCTTCCATGACAGAATGTGACCAACACGGACAGTTTGGAGGGAACCCTTCAGGAGCCCCACACGCACCTGCAAACTTGCACCGTGTTCCCCTTTGTTCCCACGCGGGGCGGCGCTGAGGTTCAGAGATGCCACCGAGTGACCCCGCCAGGTGCCCGACCCCCGGTCTGGCTCTACTCACCACCCAGCACCAGCCGAGCTACCTCGAGGTCACGCGCCCCGGGCCGGTGGGAGCTGATGCTCTGCCTCGAACCGTGAGGCCCGAATGTGTTGATTTATGGCTCTGCTCCGATACCATATTAATCACCATAACTGTTAATTGAGCTAATACAAGCATCATATGTGACTAATTACACGATGCAGATGGAAAACCCTTCCAGATGAACTCCACTGCTCGGGGCCATCAGCGAGGCAAGTCGTGTTTTAATTACAGACCAGAAGGTGTAGGGGCGGCGGCTGCACGGGTCGGCGGCTCGGGGAGCCTGACCACTCCCGCTTAGACGGCCTGCGAGGATGATGAAGGAGGCTGGTCACGCCTTCCGAAAGCTCCCGGCCTGGGGCTGATCCCACCCCCCACTCTCCCACCCCCAGTCCAGACATCTGCACGGCATCAGGCTGCACCCCCATTCCGCCCCAGAAAAGGGTCCGCCGACACCTTTCCCCAGTAACTAATCAAAGGCCTGTTATCAGTGACCTTTTCTGCAATACCCTTCAACGTCCTGTCAATTTGCCCCCACTGGCAGAGCAGAGAGAATCAGGCCACCGTGATGGAGAAATCCCGAGGGTGCTGGGAGACCAGGAGGAAGCCACAGTTCCTGTTCCCTCCACAGACACAAAGAAGGCCCTCGGGGCTGAGGGTGGAGAAGGGAGCTGGGGGAGGCGCCTGCAGGTGCTAAGAACCCAGAGGCAAACGCGGTGGGTCTGGCGGGTCTGGCCCCTTCTCACGGAGACCGCCTTCTGGCCCAGAGCGAAGGGATCCACATCGCACGCGAGTCAACCACCCATGTAGGTGATTCATTCAGACGGCAATAGTGCTAAGCAGACACGTCACACAGAGCAGTTCTTGACAGAGCGTGCCTGGCCCAGAGAAGGCACCATTGGGCGAGAAGCCACAGCGCGACCAGTGAGAAGCCACTTTGTGGCCAGCGCAGAATCCCAGCTCCCACCGCCCTGTACTCGCTCACGCCCAGCCCCACTCTGGGGCAGCGATGTAGGGTGGTGAGGATGGCTCTCAGGCTGGTGGCCCATTAGAACCACATATGGAGCTTTAAAGGACCCAGGTAGACCCAGAATCGGAGACAGGTGTTCAAACAAACACTTGCACACGAATGTTCACAAGTAGCATTACCCACCATGGCCAAAAGGTGGGAACCACGCAACGTCCATCAATGGATGAATTAATAAGTAAACCATGGTCCATCCATACAGTGAAATTACTCAACCGTAATAAAGGAATGACGTCGTGACAAACTCTACCACTTGCATGAACCTCAAAAACATTATATCCAATAAAAGAAGCCAGACAGAAAGGCTGTGTATTGATATCCCATTACATGACATGTCCAGAACAGGCACACCTGCCCGGATGGAAGCAGACGGTGGCTGCCTGGAGCTGGCAGAGGGACGGAGAGTGACTGCTCATGGGGACGCGGTTTCGGTTGAGACGATGAAACCTGTTTTCAAACAAGACAGGTGTGGCAATTGCACAACAATGTGAATGGGCTAAAACCAACGAACCGCACGCGTTAAAACTGTTAATTTTACATTCCGTCAATTTCACCTCAATTTTAAGAAAAACAGTGGAGCCCTCATGGACGGTCCTTTCTTCCTACATTTATACTTTAGCTCGTGCATGAAATATTAAAGTGTGAAACAGAATTCTAAATATATGAAAGACAGAACAGAAAAAGTACCCAGTCCACGCGCACGAAGGCTCAGGGCACCAGTGTGTAAAAGCCAAGTGACCAAACGGGCAGCCGAGCAGAGAAGCCCTGGGTCAGGGCCACCAAGACAAAATGAAGCTGACCAAGAATCAGGAGCAAAGCCCCATGTTCGTGGGGTTCAGACTGAAGAACCCGCCGCCTAGAGAAGGTGGGGAGAGAAGAATGGCCATCGAATCCGCAAATTGTTTCCTGTCAAAACGAGCAAGTGACCTGCAGGGCGGATCGCATCTTCCTCACAGGCCATCAGCGCCCGTTAACGAATGGAGCAGCCACATTTCACAAGGTGCACGCCCTTCAGCGGAACTCAGATTCCCAGAGGAGATGGAGAGATGGGGAGCGAGGGGCCTACAGAGCAAAGGACGAGCATCCTCGTTGCTCCCGCCAGCAGGAAGTCAGGAGAACAAGACATTTGTCCTATCTGGGGACAGAGGGGGCCGGGCTGAGTGCTCAGAAGGCGAGCAGTGTGGGGTGGTTGGAAGGGAGGGTGAGCCTGGGGTGGGGCTGCCAGGGTGTGCACGCTGCCCTCCTTCTATTTTTCTATTTATTTTTTGGAACCTAGGGTTTCACATCCTGTTCCTCAGGGAGTTCTCCTAGCACTCAGCTCTGGGGCACAGGACCAGTGCGCTCAGAAGCAAGAGACAGCCGATCTGCAGGGAGCAGCCTCACTCCTGGGGGTCGGGAAGTTGGGCCCAGGGAAGTCTGCAGACCTGCAGAGGTGGGGACTGGCCAGGGAGAAAAAGGCAGGGCGGTGGAGAGCCCGTTGGGAGGCAAATATCTGGGGCAGGAGGGAGTTCAATTCTCAACACCAGACCACAAATCCAGCTCTGCACTTGACACTCCGCATCTCATGGTCACATGCCCCTGAACCCGGGGCGGCCTCAGACTGCCGCGCAGAGTTGCTGCAGATCAGCTCTTCTAAGAACTCAGGCCGAAACCCACCCCCATCAACTGCCCCGCCTCGCTGCTACCCCACCACCCACCCCACCCCACCCCACCATCAGCCTGTCTCCCGCAGCGCACTGGACTGAAGCTGTTCCAATGGGGAATGCTCCAGGTCACTTCGCCGCTCGAGCCCTCCAGTGGGTCCCCATTCTCTACTCAGAAAAGCCGAAAACGCTGCCCTTGGTGATGCGGCCTCACCACCAGTCTGCTCCGCTCCGCTCCGTCCTACGAACCCTCCGGCCACACCGGCCACCTTACTGTTTCGTGAACTCACCAGGCACCTCAGGGCCTTGGCACTTGCTGCTCCCACAGCCTGGAGCACGCCCACCCCAGACGGCCACGGGATCTCCTTCGCGTTCCTGGGCCTCTGCCAGTCAGGCCAGGGACAGAGGTGACACCTCACTCAGGACTCCCAGCCCCATCCCAGCTTTGTCATTCTCCACAGCACTCACTGTCCCCCATCGGAACCGCCGCCTCACGCGAGAGCCGGGGCCGCCAGCTGCCTTGTTCATGCATACGTCCCCAGAGTCTAGACCAGTACCTGACACAGCGTAAATACGCAGTAAATCGGTGAATGAATGAATGAATGAATGAATGACCAAACAAGTGAGTGGATACAGATGAGATGCAGAGGAGAAAGTCCGGAAATCCACTCAGGCAATTCCAAGCGTTCGTTTGAACACCTGTTTCCGATTCTGGGTCTGCCTGGGTACTTCAAAGCTCCATACGTGATTCTAATGGGCCACCAGGGTAGGAGAAGGGAGCTCAGGATTGGGGAACATTTTCATTTTCTACAAAAAGAGAGTATATATGCACAACTTGCCGTGTTATATTTTTAAAACACAATCAATAGCACTTGGATCCCGCTGAATAAAAGAGAAAGGCAAACTCACGGGCGGAAGAGGGGCCGCCACACAAAGCAGAAGTCTGTGTGCGTCACAGACCGAGCTCTGCCAGCCGGGCCTGGGGCTCAGGCCAACGACCAGCGGGAGCTGGGAGACAGGGACCGAGTGTCCCCACGCTGCCAGGCGAGCCAGGAGGGGCAGCGAGAGGAGACGGGTGGTCCTTGCACCCGGCCCTGTGGTCAGACCCCACAACAGAGAGAACCCAGCAAACAAACGCCTTGTCCCCACGGCCCCACGCCCCACAGCGCCCCGCGGAGCATGCAGCAATGGGGGAGGGGCGGAGATGAGCCAGCCCCCTCCCGCCAAGAGAGGGCTGTCCCAGTGACCAGGGCGCTCTCTGCTTCACCAGCACCTGCTCTCAGTGGTGGGGACAAAGGAGCCCAGCTGGCCACTGGGCCACTCCCCAGGGCCACTCCCCAGGGGCCTGTGCCCGGTGCCACAGCAGCCACACTCACAGGGCCCAGCGTTCTCTTCCACAGAGCCGCACTCACACTCGTCAGGCTGCACCGGACGGGGGTCCCACCTCCCCTTTCGTGTCTTTAACCCCAAGCTTCTTCCGCCACCACTGGCCCCGCTTCCCAGGCGAGGGCCCTTTGGGGCGGAGACCTTTCTCCCCAGTGGGCGCTCCCTTCCCAAACAAGTCGATTTTCCAAGCAGAATTCGTCTGGTGCACCCCGAATTAACCCGGAGGGCAGTCCAAGGAGGGCACTCGAGGTGACGGCATGCAGGGGCGCAGAAGGACCTGGTCTGGCAGCTGGGACAGCCCCGCGCCCCGGACCCCAGGCACAAAGCTGAAGACCAGCTTCGTGGAACCAAGAGAGGAAACGCCGGTGACCGCTGGGCCAGAGAAGCGAGACCTCTGGTCACACTCAGAAAGACACGGGTCGCTGCCAAGGCCATGCACGGCTCCGACGGCTCTGAGACAAAGCGCGAAGCCCTTCCGCAAGCAGTGGGTGTGACTCAGCCGTGCAAAGGGACAAAGCGCTGACACCCGCCATCCCACAGGCGAACCCCGCAGACACCCGCCACCCCGTGGGCGGACCTCGCAGACATGTTGCTGAGTGAGGAAAGCCGGGCACAAAAGGCCACATACTACATGATTCCATTGATGCGAAATGTCCCAAACAGGCGAATCTATAGCACAGAAGGTGAAGCCAGTGGGTGCCAAGGTGAGGGAAGGGGTGGGGGAGGGGAGCATAATGGGTTCAGGTCTCCTTTGGGTGCGATGATGTTTTCGAACTAGAGAGAGGTGACAGTCGCACAACACTGCAAATGTGCTCAATGGCACTGAACGGTGTTCATCAACATGGTTACTTTGTACGTGAATCTCACCTCGATCATTTTCTTTGTCTCGTTTTGTTGCATTCTTTCTACAATCCTTTCTTAATCCAAATTCTCTCTTTCTGCAAGGCCCGCCTCACCTGAGTCCTGTCCACCTCTCCAGCTACATCTAACATCATCTCACCCGACTCCGTGCCTGATGCTGCTTACACTGGACATCCCAACTGGCCACCAAGGAGATCCAAGTTCCAGACCTGGCTCTGCACGATCCACGTACCTCAGTTTCCCCAACTGTTAAGTGAAAGAACTGGATCGAGTGATAGATGCCAACTCGAATATCCAGAGCCACACTCTCCAATAGTTTAGCCAACAGCCAGGTATGGCCGTTTAGACTGAAATTTAAATATCTATGAATGAGAATGAAATGGAATCACCACTTCACTTCCTTAGTCACACTGGCCACATTTCAAGTGGTCAACAGAGACATGTGGCCAGTGGCAGCCATACCAGACAGGGAACACTCCAGTCATCGTAGACATTTCTGTGGGATGGTGCCAGTCTGGAGAAGCCAAGCAGGCAGCGTGACGAGTGACGCATTCTAGATGGACTGTAAGCCCATGACGGCTGGGCCTCTACCCACAGCACCTTCAAGGTGCCTGGCGCATAGTAGGTACTCAACTAAATATCTGTTGAATGAATTGGGAGACATGTCTGGGGGGGCGGCCCCCACTCACCGCAGCCAAGAGTCCCCCACTGGGATTTCTGCTGCTCTGTGAACAGGAGGCCAAAATCCAGATTTCAATCCTAAACCTTCCAGCTCTTGAAATTTGGCTCAAAAATTATTAAAGCGCTGGGCCGGCCAAACAGCTTTGCCCCTGGGCTGTATGTGGCCACAACATGCTGGTTTACAGCCACTGTAGGAGGAGGTGGCAAAGGGCAGGGGCTCCCAGAACCCCCACAGAGAAACAAGCAGGTTTGGAGTCTCACCCCTCCGGTCACTCCCGGGAGCCTGGAGCCTCGGGGCTGGAGGAAGCAGCCAGTTGCATTTCCCCCTTTTAAATATGTGCTCAG
Organism: Eonycteris spelaea; assembly: GCA_003508835.1. Lineage (NCBI taxonomy): Eukaryota > Metazoa > Chordata > Mammalia > Chiroptera > Pteropodidae > Eonycteris > Eonycteris spelaea. The sequence goes on along the minus strand of PUFA01000042.1, from coordinate 9,765,624 downwards.
CACAGAAACAATGTGCCCGAGCCCCAGGTGACATTAATATTCTAATTCCAATTTCCCACGCTGATGAAGGTGGCCGGCACCGTCTTGAAATGCTCCCAGCGCTGGAGGAGCCCCTGAGGAAGGAGGGAAGTGGAGGCGAAGATGCGAGGCCTTCGAGCCACGGCTGGTGGCCGAGGCGGAGGACCCCACACCAAGCCTGCTGCTGTCCAGCAGTCAGGCCAGAACTGTGGGGACCCCGTTGAAACCATGGGCTCCCGAGACGTGTCACTGGAAAAGGGCCCGGGGCCATCGGGTGGCTCCGAGGAAGAGCAGTGGGACATTTTCAAAGTTGAAGAAACAGAAGTAATGGCCCAGGTCTACAGGGACCCCTCCTCCCAGCTGGGGGGCGGACAGTCCCACCCTCCACCCTACCACCCACAGCCTTCCTGACGCATCCAGGAGCCCGGAAGCCCCTCCCCCCACCCCATCACCTCTTCCTTGCCCAATCTCGTCATGCTCGGAGGCCTTTTGGTGATGCACTGACGAGCCCTTGCTGAGGCCCCTGCCTGGGCCAGTCTTGCCCCAAAGCACTTGTGATGGCTTTAAAATAAGTCTGCAAACCCTGTGACATGTGTGTGATGGAGAGGGAGCATCGGATTCCCCTTCCCCTGGTTATGGGCTGACTACTAACAAAATGTGGTGCAAGGGACCTTGAGTGACTTCGAGGCCAGGTCATTGCAAAGGACCGAATGCATTATTAACGAAAAGCATTTTAGGTAGCTCTGTGGAGAAAACCTAGATGTATATTTTTTTTTATGGGCATCCAACAGCCATCCTAAGTTCCAGAGAAGCAATAAAAGTCTACTAAGCCTTAAAAAAAAACATAAAATCGTTATCACTAAAAAGAAGTATGTCGGTATCAGTAAATATTTGTATTTCGACAGGGTTGTCATAGAAATAATCGCTTAAAATCTGAAACGTTAAGGGAATGAGCCAAGCGCTACCTTTTATCAGTTCTGCTGCTTGTGACCTGTCGTTTCTGTTACCCTGACCCCCGGAAAGCTGGGACATTCACACTTTGACTGGGATTTGCGTGTGCAGCCCTGCGCGGCCTCTAGGGGGCGGCATCAACGATGTTTTCGTCTTCCGACATTCAGCATCACAGCCACAGGCCAGGTGCAGGAGACTGAGATCATTTCTGAAACAGTTTTGATTGGCAGGGTGAGGGTGGGGGACAAGGAGGAACCTCTCATACCAGTAATTACTGGCAGATGGCATCCACCGAGTCTGAACAGCACTCTAGGCACTGCAAGTAAAGCAGGGAAGGGGAGATAAAAAAATATATATATTCACACAACTCTGCCCTCAATGAACTTGGTCTATGGGGGGAGATAAGGCACGTTTTCTCGATTTCAGCCAAGAATGCCAGAGGCTATTCAAGGAGCGGGCACTGCCAGGCAAGGGAGTCTGAGAAGCATTCACGGACTTCATCAAGACTCTGGTTGCAAGTGACAGAAACGCAACTCAAAATAGCTTGAGGGAAAAAAAAAAAAGTGTGTTGGGTCCCGTGCTGGAGAAGTTCAAGAGCAAATCTCCACCAGAAGCAGTTACTTTGGGGTCCTCCGACAATGTCACTGGGAAACTCTCCCCTAGTCCATCTCTTAGCGTTGTTTTCCCCCGATGTTGCTTAATTCGCACACAGTTCCAGGTGGTCGATCGCTGCTAAGGTGCCTCCAATGGTCTCCAGCGGACGGCATTCGCAGCTTCGTGGGGTCCTAGCCCCTGGAGTAAATCCCTTCTGACTGATATAACCCCTCCGTGTGGGAAGGAGGTTGCTTCTGTTATCACGTCACAATAGACTGTCACTTAATGGCTTTAATGAAGCAACCTGCCGTGTGGGGAGGACCACGTGGCAAGGAACAAAGGCCCTTGGTCAAAGAACAGCCCATAAGCACTGAAACCCGCCAGCAAAAACGTGAGCACAGGAGCGGGTCCTTCCCCAGCCGGGCTTTCAGGTGAGACCCCAGCCTGGTGACAGCCTGATGGCAGCCTTGTCGGAGATCCAGAAGCAAAAGCTAACCCATGCCTGATCCCGGACCCGCAGACACCGGGAGATGATAATAACTGATAAATCCGGGCCCATCCTGCCAGCTTAGCAAGGCAGGCCCCGTCCCCAGCTCAGGGCCAGCCCTCACTGGCCCAGCTTGGGTCAGGTGCCCAAGCCTGATCCAATCCGTGAGGCCCAGGAGATGAGATGCTGTGATTGGTCGGCACAAGTCATGAGCCCGCCCATGGGGAAGGAAGAGAAAGACCACATGGCCTGCAAGCAGGGGGGGGGGAGGTTCTCCCCTCCAAAAAAAAAAAATCAGAGGAAGGCAACTATAGTAGACAACCATGCTCTCATGACAGTATTTGGATGTGACGTTATACGGGAGAAGAGATGAGCGAAGCCACAAAAATGAACGTTAGGGCACACAGTCAGTGTTCAAACACTCAGCGAGCGGAGAAGAGTGTGAACGCGCGAACACTTATTAAAGACCCATGTGAGTTCAAGCACCGCACTGAGTTCTCACACATTGCCCACTCTCCCATCTCACGGATAGGAATGCTATGGCTAGGGAGGTGACGCAGCTCGCCCAAGGGCCTAGAGCTAGCCAGTGCCAGAGCTGGGATTCGAACCCGGGCAGCCTGCCGCCTGAGGTCATGCCCTCAGTTTCAGCGACCTGCTAGAATCATCAGCGGAGCAAGAAGCTGGAGGCGGAGCAAAAAGTATGTAATTAAGCAGGGGGAGCCCGAAAGCTGACAGGAAGTGCTACAGAAGTTCATTCCTCACTCAAAACACTTTCTTAAAAGTTCACACAGGTGGAATAAAAGGCGTGAGGAACCCTCAAAGGCTGGGAACGACTGAGAAAATTCCAGCACCTTCCTCCCTCGCATCGTCCTCTATGCTACCGCGAGGGAGAAGCCGAATTCAGCCGCCCTGATAAAAACGCACTGAGATGACAGGCAAATTGATCAAGTAGGAAGACGAGGCCACTTCGGAGCGTGGGAAGAGGAGCTGCTGTGAACGGCAAGGCCGCCGCCTCCTCCCCCGGCACTTTCCTCCTGAAATATGCAGACCCTCCTAACAGCTCGGCCCATAAATTTAGGAGACAAACCCTTAAACTGGGGCGGGCGTGGGGGGATGGTGGGTGGAGGGATTAAAAAATACATCCTCAGGAAATAAAAATTTCATCATAAATTCATGGTGCTTTCCAGAGAGCCTTTTCCATTAGAAGCAAATGTGCTTATGTTGAGGGCTGCGGAGACGCAGATTGGGGAACTGGAAGATGTCCCTTTTCTGTGACTGAGGCTCCCGGAACCTGGACGGAGGCCAGGAGAAGATCGGTTGGCCTTCCAAGTCCTCTGGAGACCATCAACAGCCGGAACTCCTGGGAACAGAACCTCGGGAAGCATCGAGGACCAGCACCTCTTGGCAAGGGGCCTGGGTTCTCAGGAGAGTCCCCCGTCATCCCGTCTCCCTGTTAGCTCCATGTCCTCGGGTGTCAGTTCTTTCCTCTGCCATCACTCAACCACACCTCCAAGCGTCTAGAGATCCCGGCTCGGTGCTGATCTCTGCCCAGTGTTCCCGGCGGGTGGGATGGGCCGTTGTAAATCTTTCTGAGCCCTCTCTCTATGTCTGGGGGGCTCCCCATCTTATGAGGCAGCAGGAAATCACTAAATGCACTCTGATATTTCCATGCCATGAAAGACTGTACGGCAATTCGAAAAAATAGGACAGTTCTACATGGACATGAATATTGGGGAAGAGACAAGATATAGATATAGATATAGATATAGATATAGATATAGATATAGATATAGATATAGATATTTCCCACAGGGAAAAATACAGAGCAAACTGATACGAACGATCGCCTTTTGGAAGAATATGAAATTGTTCAGATGGGACTTCAGACTTCTCTGCAATATTTTTTGAACTCTTTTTAAGTCTTTGACAGAAATAGTGTTATGCATTCACCAAACTGCTTTCGTTTTCCTCCTGGTACACAGAAAAACCCTGTTTCCCAGGCCTCTGCCTGAGGAGGCGGAATGAAATCATGCACGCGTGCGTGCACACACACACACACACACGCAAAGACAGTGTGATTATAAGAGGCCCCAATGGTTCACACCTTCCCTTCAAATGCTGTGCTGTCCCGGCTAAAGTATTCATGACGGACTAACTAGTAATTACCCCAAGCCATATCCATTTTCCCTTTCTTCCACATTAAAAAACAAAAAACAAATAAACAAACAAACAAAACAAAAACAAAAAACCCTCTTGGTTTTTAGCAGCCTAAAATGACTGCATTTGCCCACCTGCCCACCACTGAAATGGCACCACGCGGCCCAGGGCCCCTTTGCCGGACAGCCAGGCCGTCTGTCTTTCACCACTCGAACGATGCCGCTACGAATGATCTCAAACACGCGACCTTTGCTACGGTGCTTTAATGGGCTGAAAATGTGGATTTCCCAGAAGTGGGTCCGCCGGGTCGGAGACTAAGTTCGCTTTCAGGGACGCTCCAGATACTCCACACGTTCAGCCAGAGCAACCCAAACATGGGCGAAACCACTGGACGGTAAAGCCCCGGGAGTTCCAGCTGCAGCCCGGAGAGCACCCGCGAAGGGCAGGCGGCGCGAGCGCGGGCTCCCGGGGAGCAGCACTGGGGGCGCCGACCCCCCGCGCGCGGGTCCCGCAGCCCGGGGCTCTCCCCGCCTCGCCTGCTGGGCTCTCTTGGTCCAGGAAGGGTGGGTGTTCCCTGGGGAAGCCGGCCCTGCCTCTCTCGCTGGCAACGTGTCTCCGATTCCAGCTCCGGAGACAAGCTTCTGACTTAAGTGTGGCGGATGGGGATCAGGACGCCATCCCCATAAGCCACAGGCCCTGGGTGAGGGGTCGGCAGGCGCCCGCCCAAGTCAGTCCAGTAAAAGTCAGTCCCGGGATTCTCGCTGGGACAACTAAGAGACATTCAAAGAAAGTCTAAAGCTGACTGTGGCCAATTGTGCCACAGGTGGTGGGAGCCCATCTGAGACTTAGGTGACCACCGGGGGAAGGAGAACCAAGGGAGAAAGCGAGAGAACAGAAACTCTCATTCAGAGACGGGTCAGTCCCCGGAGCCAGCTATGCCGGAAGCTGTGTCCTCTTTGACCCTCTCAGCTCCAAGGAACACTAAATTTCTGATTTTGTCCCTTGCAACTATGAGAATCAGATTAGCACAGGGACAGGGCCTTGCAGGCAGTATTTCATCTCCATGAGTGCACCCAAAATCTTAGTATTGAACAGTGAAGACGTCGCAGACCCCGGCGTCATGCACAAAAGAGAGGGAGCTGTGTTCATCTTTAAAACAACCCAGAGGAAAAACAAAGGCCTAAGACAGAGTCAGTGATCAGAGCTGTCTCGAGTATATAATACTGAACCGGTGGCTCCTTTAATACTAGTTTCCTCCATCAGCATCCCTACGAGTGGTCTTCTGAGCTGTGAGCCATCATGGAGCTTTGCCTGTAGAGCAAAAAATATCTTGCATACACACGCTACTATTTTTAAAATGTTACATAAATGCTACTGTAATTACCAAAACCCACTCGTTCAAAAGCATTTCTGAATTGATGGCAACTTTCGATCAATATGTTTTTCTTTCTCAAACGAGGGATACCAAAGCCACAATTCTTCTCATTCAGACAAACTAGATAATTTTTTTGACATTTAAGAGGGGTTCTCGTTCTTGATCACAAAGTGCTATAAACACACATTTACAGAGCATTCCCTTCTTGACCATTTAAGGAAAATTTTGTCTTTAAAAGGGCCAGAGAGTAGGTCATTTATTTAGGCTTTGCAGGTCCGACGATCTCTGTCATAACTGCTCAACTCTGCCATTGTTTTGAGAAAGCAGCCATAAACAATATGTAAACAAATAGATGTAGCTGTGTTGCAATAAAACTTTATTTACACAAAACAAGTAGAGGGCCGGATTTACTCCATGGGCCATAGTTTGGTGATACCCGGTTTAAGAGGCACAGAAGATAATAAGCACCATGTCAGGATCCCAGGCCAGCATGAGATCAGATGGAATCCACGCATCTCTAAAACGTTGTGGAAGGAGATGAAGAAAATTGAATCTGACTGACATAACTGTTTACCCACCCATCTTCTAAATAAAGCAAGAACACCTGTACTGGCAAAGTAACAACACACTGTGCCAAATAATGACATCATGAACACAGAAAGAATTCTTTCTTTGAAATTAGTGGTTCCCGCAAGAAAAATGCAACCCAGTTCAGATCCAACCTCTACCTGCTGTTTCCAGGTGCAAGTATCGTACCTGAGCCCCAGTTCCCTCAACTGCCCTAGCGGCCCGATGAGGAATGGCCGCCACCTGGTGCGCACTGAGTGTCTGCTGGGCACTATGGAAGAACCGCAGGCTATAGTCCCATCGATCCTCTCTTGTGTCCGCGTTCGTGACGTGTCGTTACGTCCATCTCAGCGACGGACTCAGCCCTCAAGCTTCGTCCCAGGGCTGTTGGGAAGATCACACGAACGGCAAAGCCCAAGTCACAGATGGAAGTTCGGTCGGTTAATTTCATCCTTAACACGCAGTGATTTGGTCCCAACGCCAAGCACAGTGATAGGCGTGCAGTTGGCACCCGGCAGACATTGAATCGGAAAATCTTTTCGAACTACACCCTGAATGTCATCACTTCTCAGCCCCTCTACAGCCACCACTGTGGCCCCAGCCACCGTCATCACTTGCCTGGACTCTTCCTGCAGGAGCCCCTCTGAGGTCTCCGATGGGTAAAAGCCACCAGCTCCGATCCCTGCCACCTCACCTGCTCCCCCCTCACTCACTCGACGCAGGCTTCGCTGGCTTCCTTTCTGTCCCTGAACCTGCTGGGCACGTGCCCACCTCAGGGCCTTTGCGCTGGCTGCTCCCTCTGCTTAGAACGCACCTCCCCAAGAGAGCCGCCTGGCTCACACCCTCCCCTCCCGGGGTCTTCGCTCAAATGTCACCGTCGTGACCTTGCTTTTTGACGGTAAAGCATCCCTCCGTAGTGCTCGCTCTCTGCTGCCCCTGCTTCCTGGTTCCCCGCAGCACCTACCTACCACTCGATACACGCCTCACTTATGAATGAAGTTCAGTGTCTGTCTCTCGCCGCCTCGGTGCTCGCTAACCCCACAAGGACAGGGGCCTGTGTCTACCTTGTCCCTGCTGTATTACCAGCTCCAAGGACAGTGCCTGCTGTAACACACACACACACACACACACACACACACAACACGATAAAAGGACCGAGTGAACAAAGGTGGGCGTGAAGGCATGGGGAGGACTGGGGTGAGGTTTCAAGGAAGAAGATCAGCAGGGGGTGAAACAGATGGGGAAACTGAGTCTCACAGAGGTCAAGGGGAGACCAGTTGGATCTCCCAGTTTCTCGAGAGAAGCCAGAGAAGCCTGTTTACTGACATCTCCCACTTTTTAAACGCCGGAAATTAACAAGAGACATCTGCAGGCCAGACGTGGCCCGAGGGTCAGCCAGTGGCTCTCCACCAGCCCCAAAATGTTCCCATTCCCTGCCACCCCAGAAGCAACTTTTTTTGGCAAAACGACATTTGCAATCCGCATCACGCCACCCCCTCCTCCTCCCGCCCAACCATGCGGCTTGGAGCAGATGCAGGGAGTGCAGGGTCCCTCCCACCCAGCCTCCCGCTCTGGCCTCGCTTCCCGCAGCCCCTCAGCCCCCGGCCCAGGTGCCCCCGTCACTGCTAACCTGGCCCCTCGGCTCGCCCAGGGAGCCAGCAGCCTGCAGAGGCAGATGGCTCAACTACAGAAGGGAAAAATACCAAGGCAAGGATATAAATACATCGACAGCACACGGCTCGGGGAGAACCAGGCAGACAAAGGGAGCCACGGAGGCCGAGAGCCCCGAGACCCGGCAGGGCCGGCCCGCCCCTCCAGAGTCCTGGAAGGAGGGCCGGGACCCCTTCAGGCCCACGGAGGCAGCCCGGAGCGCCGGCTGCAGCCACAGCAGTATTTTGATGTGTCCATTTGCTCCGATGCATGAAAAGCCCCCGTGGGAAGCATTTGAAGCACAAAGCAGATACGAGAGACGGCGTTATTTACTGAGTCACCCTTCCTCGGCACGCGACTCCAGGCCCGGGAGCACAGCTGTGATGAGTTAGGTCCCCCAACGGGTTAATTTAGGTTAACACCGTGAAACAGCCCGGCTCAGGAGCACGGGGCGATTCCAGACACTCCATCACCCTCAGTAATAAAATACGGCAAATCGAATTGGACTCCATTGATTTTTTATGTAACTATTTTGGGGCCGAAGCTTAAAGGCAAGGGTATCGATCAGTTAAGGAGTCAGGTGTCAGGGAAGGGAGTGTGGAGACCCCCGGCCGTGGACCCAGGCGGTGTAGGGGAGAGGTGACGCCCCGATCCGTCTCCGCGGGACCTCGGCTTCTCTCTCTCCTACTCTGGCAGAGGGGGCATCAGGGGTCCGCCCGGCGCTGAGTGGGAAGACACACACTAAGCGCCCGGGAGAGGATAAGAGCGACGGACAATGACCCGCGTTGCGCCTCCCTGCGGAGCCTGTCACAGCCCGACGTTAACTTACGTATCTGTTTGTCCATTGTTACATTGTCTCGCTGGGGGACATGTCTCTTGTGTTCCCTGCTGTGTCCCTGGTGCTTAGCACTGCCTGATATGTCTGCTGAATGAATGAGTGAATGAGTGAGTGAGTGAGTGGGCGCCCCAGCCGGCGTCTCTTGAGCACGTGCTGTGTGCCCGTCACCGTGCGAAGGGCCTGGCAGGGGTCTGCATGCCTCCCGCCTGGCACGCCCTTCTCCGAGTCGGCACTTTCTGGTCATCTAGATCTCAAATGAGACCGCTGCCGCCTTCTCCGAGAAGTCTGCCTGGATCACCCGGTCGCTCTCTACCCCAGCGCCCTGTGTTGAATGGGAGGGTATACACTTCTCCCTGGACTTTCCTGCTGGTGTGTGTGTTAGTGTCTCGTCTCACTGTCACTGCAAGCCCCTGAGGTCACAGCACCTCAGAGTGTGGGGAAGCTGAGGCAAAAAGCCAGGACAAGGAAGCCCCTAGGGCAAGAGAGACCAGAGTCAGGTGCTCTGGGGAGGTGACCCCACCCTGCCACTCATGCCTGTGTTGTCTTCAACAGGTCCCTGCTGTCCTCTGAGCCTTGGCATCTCCATGCGAGGACACATCTGAGCCCCTAATCTGTCCCTGGGCGGTTGCCCAAGAATCCACTGAAATCCCAGGTGGCCGAGGGCCCACCACCCTTCCCAGCTGTGGCTGCCACAGCCAGAAGCCCACCGGCCCTTCCCTCATCACCTCTGCCCCCTCACCCCCAAAGGAACCACGGGCCGTGCCCCACAGCCCGCCTCGCACCGTGGGCGCTCCCCAACCTTGTGACGAGATCAGCAATGGGGAGCTTGGGGCCTGCTCTAGGCTGAATGTGTGTGTCCCCCGAAATCCACACATTGCTACCTGCCCCCCAAGGTGACGGTGGTAGGAGGCGGGACCTTTGGGGGATGACGAGACCGTGAGTGAGGCGCCCTCATGAATGACATTAGTGCCCCTATAAAAGGGACCCCAGGGAGCCTCCGCCCCTCTCGCTGTGTGAGTTCACAGAGCGACCTGGGTTCTCGCCAGAAGGTGACATGCTGGTACCTTGGTCTTGGACTTCTAGTCTCTAGAACTTTGAGAAAGAAACGCCCGTTGCTGGCCAGCCACCCCGTCCGCGGGTTCTGTGGCTGCAGCCTGAGCAGATGAAGACAGGACCCAGCTCACAGGTGGGCGGACCAAGTCTCACAGACAGAAGGGCCAGACCAGTGCTCCCGGCCTCTTCAGAGCCGGACACCTGGATCGTGACACTGACATCTCCCGCCTTTTAAATGCTGGCGACATTTTGGATGTCCGGAGACCAGGCCCGGCCCACCCCGGCCTTCCTCACCAGCAACATTTCCCAAAACACCAAGCCCCTCCCTGCCCATGCCCCCGGGCTCCAGACCGAGGGGTCCGACACTAGAGGCCCCAGAATTCCCCAAAATGGGTTTCTCAAAAACGACCCCACTCTGCCCCCACCTCGAGACATGTCCCTGAATTTCCTGGGCCCGAATTGGTCTCAAATCCATAAACTAGCCACAACACTCAGCGCTCAGGGACATGCAGAAGGTCGCGGCTAGGAGCATGACTCTGAGGCGGCACACCGTGGGCTCCCTCCGTGCCCCATCCCTTCGTGCTGTGTGACCTTGCCCAAGTCACGGCGCCTCTCTGAGCCTCAGTTTCCTCATCTGCAAAGTGGGGCAAATACAAGTCCTCACCCCGCTGGGGCTGTCGAGGACCCTGGGGGGGTAAAACCTGCATGCGAAGGGTGTAGACCACATGCTCAGCTCTAGGTCCCGGGCTGGGTACGGTGTCCTCTCTGCTTCTGAGGTGCCCCGAAGTGGGAGAACCAGACAAGAGCCCAAAGGCAACGGAGGGGGCATCTGCCTGCCTGACTCTCACCCTCTGATGGAAACGTCCACTCCCGCGAGGGCGCAGGACTGGAAGGTTCCTGGCTGCCCGCGGAGTGGACTCCCGTCTGTTCGTTTCAATGGCTCTAACCCTTAGTTCATATTAATAGATGTATTAATTGCAGAGAGAGAGTGCGCGCGTGCACAGATAAGCAGAAAGGAACTAAAAGCCCCCTCCAAGGCCAGCACATGGAAGAAGGACTGAATGACCAGCCCCGCCCCCACCAGGATGGACACCTGCTTGTCCAGAAGTCCGTGCACGCCACTGCACCTGGGCTGGAATCCTGACACTGTGTGGCCTCATGCGAGTCACTCAGCATCTCTGGGCCTTGATATCCTCACCAGTCAACTGTGGAGGGGCGAGGGGTCCGTCCTGCTCACGGATGGGGAGCAGGTTCAGACGTGCTTCCATCGCCACCCCGTCCTCATCCTCACTGTGACAGTCTGCTGGCTGCCTTTCCGGGTCGGCATCTGACATTTTGGCCCCACAAAGCACCGCCATGTTCGGACCCTGGAGTCACAGTCCCCGAAAGAAGCACACAGTCGAACTCCCTCCCCTGGGCAGGGCGTAAACGTCCTGGGTGAGTTTTTTTTTTTTTTTTAAAGAGAGAGAGCGCGTGTGAGCACGAGCCATGACCTGACGCCAACACACTGTGTGACCCTGAGCGAGTCACTCGCCACGCCTGAGTCTCCTTTGCCCCATCTGCAAAGCGGGCTGGTGGAGGAGATGCTCCAAGACACCTTTCTGCTCCCGACGTCCGCTCGCTCGCTCGCCCTGCGGAGGAGTTGACGGCGCCAGTCACCCCGTGATGCCCCGTGCGGTACGACGGTGCTTGCCCCTCCCCGCGGGGTGGGAGGCGAAGCATTTGCTGAATCCCACAGCTTCAAAGGGAGATGGACTTCTCCAGCCCCATCCAATTTAGACCCAGCAGAGAAGAAAGGAGCTACCCAGCCGCACACAACTGGAGGGGAGGGGGGACGACTCATCCGGGAACCAGGTCCCTGAAAAGGCTTTGCCGGCCCAGAGACCACCCGCCCAGACTTCACGCCAACAGGCAAGGGGTTTCTTTGGCTCCCTTGGATCAAGGATACCGCACACTAATTGTTGGCTCCGAGCACGGCAGCTCATGCAGAAGCCCCACGCCCCCCCCCCCCAGTTCCCAGCATCCGGGGGGGAAGAGGAAATGAAATGATTTACTCTGGGAACTTCCACTGTACCGCCATTAAATCACTCAGGGGAGGCGACGGCATTTTGCATACCATTCCCTGCCACCTCCCAATGCCACCTCTCTGAAGAGCAACGCCACACACAGGCAACCCCTCCCCCCCCCACCACCAATCACTACTGCAATGAGAGAGAGCTGTACCCCATGCCAAGTGCCAGGCAGGGCTAAGAGCCTCTCTGCTTGAGTCCCCCCCTACCCCCACTAGCAGGCTCTGCTCCTCAGAAGGCGCCTCTGTCAGGGGCTTTCTGCCCACCCCGACTTTGTAGGGCCCGAACATAATGGGTCAGTGATGCAAGGCGCGTCCATTTTCCCCAGCAGGGACGGTAACGGCACGGCTAATTTGCAAAGCCACGGCATGCACAAAAGTGGCTTGAATAATGGGGCCCCCTAGTCGCTAAGCGGGGGGATTTGTGCTGACTCTTACCAAGTACAGTTCCATATGTTTAAGCACTCGCGAGGCGGGAGAAGCACACCCACCACACGCTTCACCATGGCAGCTGCCCACGCAGGAGCGGGGAGGGGCACGCGCAGACGGTCCCTGTGCCGGTGGCAGGGTGCGTGTCCTTCCTCACCTCCGGGCTCGCGCAGCCCCCCCCCCCGCCAGAGACGCGGTCAAGCGTGGTCAGCCACTCACGCCAGAAATGAGCCCTAAAATCCAACCGGCTCTGAAGGAAGCCCCGGTTCATTCCCACAAACCTTTCAACCAACGGTAGGCAGCTAAGTATCTTTCAGGAATTTCAGCCTTGTTTTTTTTTCCCCCCCAGCTCTCCTAACTGGTGCTAAATATAGAGTTATCAAACTGTCTCTCTTTATGTCCCCAGTGGAGACTGGGCAAAGACAGACATGTGCTTCCCAGGGCCTGGTGATGACATGAGGGCTCGCTCGCCAGCTGCCCAGCCAGGCGGCTCGGCCGGGCGCCGGGCCCTCCGCGGGTGTCAGGGTTGCTCCACCTTCCCACCCAGGACCCAGGCCTCGCAGAGCCAGGCACAGGCTCTTCCCACTGCCGGGGGAGGCGGCGAGGTGGGGGGGGCGGGGAGCGGAGGGAGAGGTGGTTCGCCGTGTTCCCTTGCAAAGCATTAGGCTGGCAGCTTCTCTGAGAGATCCAGATACCCAAGGCTGCTTCCGGGCACATCCAGGCAAACGCCGACCCCCGCGGAGAGACAAGATAGAGACAAAACTGCGATTTTCAAGTCCGAGGGGCTGTGCGTTTTGGGGGAACAGGTCCCAGGGCTGTGGCGAAAAGGAGACAGCCTGGACCCCAGCGACAGCCCCTCTCACGTACGCCAGAGCCCAACGCTGAGAGCCAATCGGCCATCACAGCCGCTTGAGAGCCAAGCGGCTGGGAGATCAGCCCCCAAGCGAGCGGGACACCATTCTTCCCCAGGGCTGCGCCAAAGCCCAGCGCTGGCGGGTGTCTCCCGCAAGGCTTCCTCCCCGCCCAAGGTCTTATTAAATATTTTGGGTCACTCGAGGTCATCCAGAGAAACACATAATTACTTGTTCCATGCAAATACATCACACATGAAGTTAGCATACGGGGTTTGCTCCTAACTGCAACCTTCCGAGACAGCTCAAGCTGAAAAGTTAAAGTCCTGTTTTTCTACTGCATTCTGAGCGTCTGCGCGGTGTGTTTGTTAAGAAAATGAGAAGAGAATTTCTAAAGCCACAGCTCCCGCTCCCAAATCACAGGTCCCCGTTTGAAAAGGTCTGGAGAACCGAGCTCCCCAAACGCACAGGAAGTCGCCGGGGACTGCTGGCGGTTCATCCCGGCCTTTAGGATTTTCTCCTCTGCTTGGGGTGGGGGGAGGGGAAGAATCGGCATTTTAGGATAAGCTCCCTCCAGAACCAACACGTAGCCACACCAAGGAGGCAGGAAGCTTCCCAAACTCCACCGGGGACGGAAAATACCTATTTTGCCTTTACCCCTCGCTGCGTTTTGGCGACAGCTGCGCCGGTACCAGCGAGAAGCCGGGCTCCCCGGTACCCGGGCTCTGGGCGCCACCGCGTTCAGAAGGCCCTGAGCGCCCAGGGCCGCCTGGCCGCCTTGGGGTCAGCGAGCTGGGCAGCCGGGTTCCCGGGAGGCGAGCGGCGGGCAGCGCCCCCGCGGGAGGGAGGCCACTGGTGGGGGGAAGTGTGGGGGGGGGTGGAAAACCAAGAGAGCGCCGCGGGCCGTGGGGGAGGGCTGGGGACGTGCCAGGCTGCGCCGACACAGACAACCTGAAGGCTGGCCCCGCAGGTGTCCTGGGAACTCACGGCCCTGCGTCCGCGCGCATCGGGAAACCGAGAGAGAGAGGGTTCCCACCGACGCCCCGCCACAGCAAAGCCCCGCGAGAGCCAGGGCCTGGGGGATGGCGCCCCAAGGCGGGGCGGAGAGGGGGCTCGATTCCTGGAGCGCGCCCCCACCCGCCCCGAGAGGCTCCGCGCCTCCGGTCTGCTGCCCCCGCGCGCCCTGAACGGATCCGCAGGGGAGCCGGGGAGCAGTCGGGCGGGCTCGCGCCGGGCGAAGGGGTCCGTGCTGGGGACCCCTGGGCTCCCAGGGTCCCCGGATCTGTCTGAGTGCGGGAGAGGCGAGCTGCCAGGGACTTGAGCAGGAGGTGGCCGCCGCGTGCGGGAGCCAACTTTGCGCGCGGCGGTCGGAGACGGGGTCCCGGGACGCGTTACCTGGGCACCGGAGCGCGGTCAGCGCCAGCAGGAGCCCGAGCGGCGGCGCCCGGGCCGGGGGCGGCATGGTGCTCGGCGCGCGGTGGGCGCGGCGCGCGGCTGCTCCTGTCGCGCGCCCGGCCCGGCCCGGCCCGCGGCTCCCTGGAGCAGCCCCGGCGGCTACGCCCGGGCGCCGGGCATGGCTCGCTCCGCGGGCGCCGCTCTTCCCCGGGCGCGGGCGGCTGGCGCGGGCGGCGCTTCTCGGCTGCGCCGCTGCGCGCTCTCTGGGGCTCGGCCGGGCGCGGAGGGGAGAGGGGCGCGAGCTCAGCGCCCCGCGCCCTCGCCGGCGGCCCCGCACTTGGCCCGAGTTGCGCGGCTGCCGCCGCCGCCGCCGCCGCCGCCGCCGCCGCCGCGGCTCCTGCGCCCCAGCGCCCGTCCCATCCCGGTCGCGCCGCCGCCGCCGCCGCCTCTGCCCGCGCCAGCTGCCGGCCGCCCCCGAGCCAGCGAGAGAGTGAGCGAGCGAGCGAGCGAGCGCCGGGAGGAGGGGAGGGCGGGGAGCGAGGGGCGGGGAGCCCGGGGCGGGGCCGCCGCCGGGGACGGGGCAGCGGGACGTGCCACTCCCCGGCGTCCCCGGGGAGGGGCTCCTGGCCGCAGAGGAGACCCGCGGGGCGGTCAGGGAGGGGGCGCGTGGGACAGGGCCCGCCGGAGCGGCGACTTGCAGGGGAAAGTGCAGAGAGACCCGGGCGTGCTCGGGCGTCGCGGTGGGCGCTCCCAAGGTCGGGGGCTGAGGCAGACAGGGGAGGGGTCTGGGGATGGGGCCGCGACGTCTTGAGGGAAGGTGTCTGCGGGGGACAGGGAATGCGAGGCTGAGTGCAGACAAGAGGTCCGGAGACAGATTTGGGGGTGCCTTGACGGAGGGGAGGGCCGGGCTGGGCTCCCCGAGTCGGGGTACCTGAGGAGTGTCCGCACGCACTAGGACGCGGCGGCTCCAGCGGGGCGCGGGCCGGGCGCGGGCAGGGGCCCTAACACAGACCCACGGCGTCCTGAAGATGGCTGCCCAGGTGAGAAGCAGGGACCCTGGGGGCACTGACGCTGGAGCGACAGGACGCGCCTTGCCACTTGCCGCAGGGCGCAGGGGGCGCGGGCCTGAGCGGGTCGGACAGCACCAGGTGGGGCGGAGGCGGAGATGGGGACTGGGCGGTCGGTCTCCCAGCCAAGAGCAGGGGACTGGGCGGTCGGTCTCCCAGCCAAGAGCAGGGTCTCAGCCGAGGTGGATCAAAAGTCCCGGGTCTCCCTGGGCACGCCACCCGCCCACCTTGCACCAGGGCAAGGCGACCCAGGCTCTGCAAAATGGATGGCTCATGCTGAGCGCACGCAGGGCGCGCCCGCGGTCCTCAGATATCTTGAAAGTTGCCCCACCCAGCTGGAAGATCAGGGGGCCTGCTGTGGGGGCACCCTGGGCTGGGGTCCTGGCATTGCCCCAGGCCCCATCACACCAGCCAATGGCTCCAGCGGTTGTGTTTTCCATGAAAAAGTGGGTCACACTCTTCGGAATCGGTCAGTAAGGCACAGATAGGGGACGACTCCGGTGATCTGGAGTCTTGGCCGAGAGTCTTGGCTCTGCCACTCTTTCTTTTGTCCTGCAATCTGGGACGGGTCATTCGAGCTCTCAAGCCATCTGAGAAGCGGACGCCATCGGGCCATCCACCTGGTGTCCCAGATAACCCGTAGAAAACCCCTGACCTAAGAAGTAAGAGAGCTCATCTAAAGGGCTCCACGGTCAACATTATTATTCTCATCATTATGGCCATTATTCTTATGTATCTGGTTTTCCTCTGCAGGCCCAGAGCTCAGATCAGAACAGTCCTCCGCCCCTCCCAGCTGGTGAGGGAATGGGGAGGGGGGAGCACCTGCTTCATTAGTACAGACAAGCTCATTAGCAGAAGCGGCACTCTCTTCTTAGATGAAAGAAGAAAGAAAGAGCTAGGGGCAGGTGGAGAGTCTGCAGCCCAGGTTAATTGTGAAACACAAAGAGACTTCCCTGTCGCAGCTAACAGGCTTCCTCCTCAAGGAACTCAGCTGGGACCGAGTCCCTTTTGGGCCCCCTGGCAAGGTCTCGGGTGCATGAAGAGCCAACAGAACAGTCTAGATGATGGTGTTCTCCTTGGGTCTGGCGTGGCCTGGGAAGGGCCCATCTGTCCCCTCTCTGTGACCATCTTTCCAGTGGGGAGGATGAGCCCCCAGACGCTGCCAGGCCTTTCCTGGGAACGTCTGCGTGGGCTACCACGGCCACCTCTTCTCTTTCCCTCCCTCTCATTCACAAGTCTTTGCTGAGATGAGCACCTACTGTGTGCCGGGCCTGTGTGAGGTGATGGCGAGACAGAAGATGCACGGAGTTGTGTGCGCATGCTCCCGCGGGAGTTCTCTGTGGCAGAGGGAGAAACCACACACACAGCCCATCACCAGGGCATGCCGGGTCAGGGGAGTGGGCGGCCCGAGTGGCCGAGGCCGTTTCCGCCGAGGTGCCCCACGTGTCTGACCAGGCAGCAGGTCGGGGAGGCTGGGAGGCTGTGACCACAGACAAGAAGTCATTTTCTGGCAGGGGTGCATGGGGAAGGGTGAGCCAGTCCAGTGAGTCCCCAAGCCAAGGGTCACACAGTCTCAGGTGCGGTGGCAGACAGAGATCGCCTTCCTCCTGCCCACTCGGGATCACCCCATCACATGCCACATAGGCACCCCACTTCCCCAGGGCAGAGCCAGGGCTGGGGCGTAGGCACACTCACCTGCCCACCTGTGCACCCCCAGCTCACGACGCTGCAGCCGCACCAGCCTCCATGTGCCCACTTCCGTGCCTTTGCACTGGAAGCTTCCTCTTCCTGGCACACCCTTCTGGGGTCTTCCTACACCCCCCCCACCCCGCTTCAGATCTCAGCTCTAACCCTCAGAGAGGCCTCCCCGGACCAGGCCATCTTAAGAGACTCCCCCGCCACCCAGCCCTGTTCACCTGTCCTTCTAAAACTCGCTGTGGCAGGGCTGAGAGAGTCAGGCAGGCTCCCCGCCCTCGGGTCGGTCAATGCTGACAATGGCTGAACCAGAGGCTGGGGAGAGGCCTCTGACTCTGAGTGGCTTGTCTGTGGCCTGCTGTGTGACTCTGGACAAGCACTGAACGCTCTCTGTGCTCCTGTGTGACTAGAAGTGAGCCTGGCAGCTCTGCCTCAGCCTGTCTCGTGGTTGGATGAATATTTCTGCATATTAACCAGGCCCAGAGTCTATACTAATGGGGGTATTTCCGGGGTCATTCTGAGCGGAGAAAGACGTCTTCCCTGGTCATAAAGGCTCAGGGCAGCAGTGACCTAGGAGACCCCAGGACTGGGCAGACCCGTCCCCTCTCTCCCACCCTATCTCCCCACCCGGCAAACCCAGAATCTCTCCCCCAGCCTGCTGGTCTCATAGCGGTGGGCAGGATCACAAGAATCACACAACCCCAACTCTCCCCCTGCGTGCAGATGGGGAAACTGAGGCCAGGAACGGTCGTGCCCCAAGATCTTTAAGTGTGGCGGGGCTGATTCAACCAGGAGCCAGCCTCGTCCCCGCCCAAGGCCCTCTGCTCAGCGCTGGACTCGCCGAGGCCCGGCCACGCCCCACCCACCAGGCAGCCGGCCGCGACGCCCGCCCTCCGCGCCGCACCCTCTGCGGCCGCTCGGCCCCCGCTCCCGCCGAGCTGCAAGGTAGAGCGCCACTGCCATCTCGTGGCCGTGGCTGGCACTGCGAGCCCGGCCTGAGCCGCAGAAGGAAGACCTCCGCCCGGGCAGGGGCGGGGACGGCGGTGGCGGCGGGGTGACGCAAGTGGGCGACCAGGCAGAGAGATTTCCCCACCTCCCCCAACTCGCAGAGGTTTTAAAAGACCTCTTTATCTCTTGCACCGGCAATGGTTTCAACACTCAGGCGGCGACCCCCGTCGTGACCCACCAGTCGGGATGTTCTTTGCAAAGACCCACTTTGTTCTCCGCCGCAAATAGACTCGTTTAGCTGAAGCCGCCCCTGGCCTTCTCGCCAGGGAACAGAATAGACCAGCTCGGATGGCGGTTCCACCACCCCGTGAACAGCGGCAGCGGGGGAGGGGGTGGGGATCCTCAAGACAGCAGCGGAGCTCATTTACCTAGAAAACCAAGAATGGGCCATTTCGGGGCACACCTGGACGGCTGGGCCGGTGAGGGAAGAAAGGGAGAAAGAAGTGAGCCCCAGGCCCGGAGTATCCCATATCCCTCTGTGTGGCCTTTCCCTCCTCGATCGCTCAGCAGAACAGCTGTCACCGCCTGCCATCGTGTGTGCAGGCAGGTGAACTTCACTGCTGCTGGTCTCCAGCGGCTCGTCAGCCCCTGTCTTGCTCGCCGGGGGTCGATGGAAGGGCAGTGCTGGGCGCGGGGACACGTGCCATGAAGAGCGGCTGAATGAAGGAAAGGAACTCGGGTTGGAAACGAGAGTAAGGGCTGAGCCCTGGGGAAATCGAGAACAGAAGGGGCTGGAGGCCCCTTCAGAGTCCCCGGTAGGTGGGAAACCCCCGTGAAGAATGGCTTCCTGGCGTGTTACAGCCGAAAGCGCCCCAAACAGCTGCCCTATAGCTTCCCGGCAGGCGTCCGATACCCCAGGGGTGGAGGGCGGGTGTGAGGTGAGGACGGCAGAGAGAGGGTGGGATTTCGGGGCACGTTTAGACCCCACCGGAGCAGAACAAAGACCAGCACGCAACACAGGTCAGGCAGGCTCTGCCCTAAACTCTCCTCCGGATTTTTATTGTGATAAAATTTGCCACTTTACCCATTTTCAAGAGTACGATTCAGTGGCATGTAGTTTATGCACAAAACTGTGTAACTATCACCGCTATCAGGCTTCATTTTCCTCACCCCAAACAGAAACCCCGTCCCCAGCTACTCCCCGCCCATCCCCACGCCCCAAGCCCCTGGCAACCACCGAACTCCTTTCTTTCTCTACAGAGTGACCTATCCTGAGCATTTCACGGACTGGGCAGTCTCTGTGTCTGGCTTCTGGCATTTCGCATGTTCGAGGCCCATCCTCATTGCTGTGGGAATCTGCACTTCACGCCTCCCTGTGGAAGAACCCCCGCGGTGTGGTGACGTGTTGGAGTACCCGTTCACCTCCGAGTGGATACTTGGCCTGTCCCCTCTTTCGGCTGTTATGAACGGTGCTGCTATAAACACAAATATAAGTTTTTGTCGGAACACCTGCTTTCAGCCCTTTCGGGCTTGCGTGCTTCAATTCGCTGACTGCTCACAACCACCCATGTGATTTATGATAGAGGAAACAGACACAGGGATTAAGTGACCTGCCCGGGTCACACCGCCAGCCAGCCAGCGAGCAGCAGAATCAGACCGACCCCAGGCCGTCTGACCCCAGGGGTCTGTTAGCCACTGAAATGGATAGGCTTCTCCTCCTCCACCCACCATTGCCTCGGGCACAAACCAGGACCCCCAGAAGCTTTATGCAGCCGTATCTTCCTTCCCACCAGGCCCCAAATTGGTTTGAGTGACAATGTTCCCAGCCCTGGGGGTAGGGGGGGTGCATGCTGACAGATGTCGGGCAGTCACAGGCACGTGACCCGGTTCTGACCAATGAGGTGTAAAGGGGAGACTGCCTCCTTGATCAGATGAGCGATGCCAAGGGCCCTCTTTCCATGTTCCCCCCTTCCTGACATCTCGTAGAGTGAAGGTGTGAAGGAGGGCTCTGGCAGCCTCTTTTGACCATGAGGCACCACAGGGCCCAGCATCAACTACAGACGGCGAAGCAGAAGGAGAGCTCCCGACAAGGTCCTGGAGCCACGGCGTCAGGCCCACAGGTGCCGCCTCCAGACTTCCCGTTCATGCGGAGGGTAAACCGGATTGTTGAAGCGCCGCTGTTTGGACATCCATTACTTGCAATCCAGAGCAGCCTCATTGATAAAGGCAGATACAGGGAAAGCCCAAATGGACTACGGTGCCTATTCACCGCTCGCCAAAATAACTTAAGTCAAATGGTGGGGGAAAAATACAGAGAAGTGTATTTCCTGTATACTGACCTGGGGAGGGTTCAATTATTTTTCAAATTACGTGTTTCTGGCAGAAACTTGAAGGTACAAATATTGAAAAACATTACCCTCACCCTTCAGAGACAACGACTTCTAATACTCTCCTGTATTTTCCAGTCTCTTCTCTATACGTATTCTATATATAATTTACTGAAAATGGGCTCACACATTACATGTTGTTCTAATTTGCTCTATGCACTTAACTATATATCATGAACAGCTTTCCGTGCGGTGTAAGTGTTTTTCTACAGGACAATGTTAACGTGAGTGACCCTGCTGTCGGAAACGCCATAACGCGTTGATCGGTTTTCACGTTGCCAAACATTTGAGGGCGTTCACCATGTTTCCCTGTTGCAAAGCCGTGTTCCTGCACCATTCCACGTGGGCACGATTCCTTCCTCGGCGTAAGTTCCTAGAAACGGATTGACAGGCGAAAGTGTGGGCCATCCCATCTGCCTCACAAGAAGTGCCTCTCGGACACGTGGGACCGATCCAGACTCCTGTGAGTGCCTCGTGGTGCCCGTTTGCTCAAACCTGGGCTTGAGGTCTGCAAACGCAACCTTGTTTGTTTTATTTATTCATTTTTAATATACGCTCTCTGGTTTATGCAATTAATAAAAGATTTCTCCTTCGGGTTAGTTCATTATGCATGACAGATTTGTAAATATCAAGGAGATAGATGGTCGCAATGAAACCTTGAAATTCCGTGAAACTCTCATTAGTCGTAATGTTAATGTCACTTATGATCACAACGGCTTTATCCACCGCCTTTGGTGAGATCCGGCTGGAGGGACAGCATCACGTCATCACCAGGAAAATGGGCGGGCTTGTCCCCTCTGCATGGTTCTCTGTCTTATCACGTATGCCTGTGTTACACTTTTAAGTATTTTTTACTTCTCTTGCAAATTATATTTGTTCTCTACTCTTTGTTTAGGAGAGCTTCCCATGGGAAGATGAGAGCATGTGAGCCGCGCTAGGATTCATGCTAACGAGCTTCTTGGGGTTTACAGAGCTCCGCAGAGGTCAGGACATGATTCAGCACAGGGCAGGCTGGGGTGGGATTGTGGAAGTGGCAATTGGAGAGACAACACCAATGCTGGCTGGGTGTGGCCGCACACGGTCCTGCCCTGGAGGAGCAAGTTGGAAGCGACCGGCTTGTCAGATCATCACATTTGGCCGACACACAGCCATGAGAGTCCTTCCCGTCTGGAACCCTAGGGCTCTGAACAGTGTCATAGTTTATGATGACAAAAACCTAGACAAAAACCTAAGTCAAAAGGGATTACGGGCTCGAGTAATCCAAGTGTCCATGGCTTCAGGCTGGGCTGGTTCCAGGAGCCCAGTGTCCTCCAGAGCCTATGTCCACAGCAGAATGGCAGGAAAGGAATATCATTGGCCACAGTGAGGTCACATGCTGGTCCCTGGACCAATTGTTGAGCTCGAGGGGATGAATGAGCTCATTGGCCAGGCCCCATCGTAGGGCTGTCCTCGCCTCTGAGCCAGGAGCCAGGAGGGGATGGGCGTGCCAAACCTCCCAGCCTGAGGGGTGGGGGGCTGGGCCCCAGCAGAGTGGGGACAGGGAGCTGCTCTGTTGATGAGGGGGATCCCACCTCCTCGCCCCACCCTCTCACCCCCCTACCCCTGCCTTCCCCAGCGGGCAGAAGACGGACTTGACGGTGATGTTTTATGGCCTTTAAGAACGTAAAAAACAAATGTTTAAGGTGGCTGCATTTCCTTAAGCATGTTTGCACTGAGCGAGTCCGGCATTTTGAGCCCTAAGAGCTGGGTTACCCCGGTTTCTCACAGTGGGCACCTCTGAGGAGGGCGGGCAGTCTTGATCACACCCACGGCCAGCAGTCTCAGAGGAAAGCGCAGGCCTCGGGTCACTGGTGAGTTTTCGGCACGGCCAGGCCCTGAAAGGAGAAACCACCTTCGGTTGAGCAGCCGGGCACGGGCGCTCCTTAACGTCCGGTCACCTGAATGTGGTCATCTTTGTCTTACTGTGTGCGGAGA
Source organism: Eonycteris spelaea (assembly GCA_003508835.1). NCBI lineage: Eukaryota > Metazoa > Chordata > Mammalia > Chiroptera > Pteropodidae > Eonycteris > Eonycteris spelaea. The sequence goes on along the minus strand of PUFA01000042.1, from coordinate 9,743,120 downwards.
CCTTCCCATGCGACAAAACCATTTAACTCTCTCCGGTGCAATTGCAGGGGAGTTGGAGGTTACCCCCATTATACAGGTAAGGAAACTGAGGCTCGGAGTTTAATCGGTTTTGCTCCAAGTCATTCAAATGGCAGAGCTGGAATTTGAAGCAAGATCGAGGTGTCCCCGGAGCCCTTTTCTGAGCGCCCCGCCCCCCATGCTCTTCCTCCGCCCCTTCAGAAAGCCCATCCCAAGGTCAAGGGTGCAGACGCCTGGGGGTCCGGCTCCGCCCCGCCCCGGGTGGGCGTGGTCCCACAGCTGTCAGCTCCGAGAACGCAGGCTGGACATCCTTCCAATCGAATCCATCCGACTCGAACAGGATGCGTTAGCGGGTTAGCAGGCCGGGCGGAAGCTCACGCCCAGAGGCGGGTGTGCTGGGCAAGCTGGGACCTGCTCAAAACCGCGCTCGGACATGACAATCCAGGCGGGAAAGACGCGGAGGCGCCCAGCTCCGGGCAGCTGCCAGCACCTTCCCTCAGGGGGCGGGGGGGCGCCGCCGAGGTCATTAAATGCAGCGGGTTAAGCCCCCTGGGAATCGCCACCATCCACCCTGCACTGAGAGACCATCTCCTTGACATTCACAAATTCATCGTGTATAATGAACCCACCCGAAGTGGCAATCTTTCGTTAATTGCACAGAGCAGAGAGTGAGTGTGAAAATGAATAAAGAAAACAAACCAGGGTGAGTTTGCAGACCTCGAATGAACTGGCTGTGGAAGGAGCCTTGGCACACGTGACTCCTTGGGGTTTGAGCAGGAAGCGGGCGGCTGCCCGTCCTCGCGCGGGAGGTCCCCCGGGGAAGGGAGCAGGAGCTCGCCAAGCCCCCGACTCTGGGCAGCGGGCGTGTGTGCTGCTCTTGCAGACGGCTTCTGCCGGTTTCAGAAACACCAGTGCGTCTGAGTCGGAGACGCCTTCATGAATCCCCATGAGATGCTGGGGACTTGGGGGCATTCAAGGACACGCAGCTCCTCCTGGCTCTGATTTACAGACCAGATCTCGCCTTCTACCCCCAGACGTGCCTGCTCAGAGCGTGACGCTGGCCGTGGGCTGACGCTGAGGTCAGGGCTGCTTGGCCGCAGCCACCCACCAGTGTCCCATCAGCCCCCAGGGCCACCTTGGCCTGTGCCAGGAGCCCTGTCCCTCCAGGGCTCTGCGTCTGCAGCAGAGAGGAGAGGCTGTGAGCGCTCGGCTTGGCCGCTCCGTGCAGTGCCAACAGCTTGCAGAGTGAAGAGCTCAGTTATATGAGGAAGCTGCCTGAGGAAGGGAGGCTTCTGCCTGTCAGGTTTTCCCAAAACGGGGGGGGGGGGGGCGGAGAGAGAAAGAGGGGGAGGCAGTAGAGAGAGAGAGAGAAACAAAGTGAAAACTGCCCTCCTTAAAATTCCTTCCTTCCTTCTTTGGACAGGTATTTCTCGAGCCCCCACTATGCTCCAGACACCATCATAGGTGCTGGGGACGTCACGAAGAGTCAGGCCAAACTTCCTGCTCACGTGAAGCTGACATTCTGGTGCGGCGGGAAGACTGTAAACTAAATAAATGGGCAGAATATATAGTAGGGCCGATGAAAATCAATGCAAAGAGAAGCAAAACAGGTTTTTTTTAAAAAAAGGTATTTTTAGGATCAAAGGAAGGGTGTAAGGAAAGGCTTCACTGAAAACGTGACATTGGAGCAAATTCTTAGCACGTGAGGGAATGAAACGCACAGGCGCGGGGCGGGGGGAAGAGCCTTCCGGGCAGTGGGGACAGGAAGTGCAAAGGCCCTGGGGCTGGAGGGTGCCACCGTTAGAAAGGTGCCAACGGGGACTCATAGCACCAGTTGGGGACTTTGCAGACTCCACGGCCGGAAGTAGCTAGCTCCCAGCAACCAGAAAAAAAGCCTGCAGCTGCCCACAAGCAGACTTGGCTGGGCTGGCGGGGGCAGGGAGGAGGGGGGTGAGTGCTGATTCCCTCGTGCGTGCCTTGGCAGGCGGTTCTCAGGTGGCCTAAGATGCCCTGTGCACCCCTAGGACCGAGACCAGATGGAGTCCCCTCCTGCGATGAGGTTACGTGGCACGGCACAGATGACTTTAAGACGGAGCGAGAGGGATTGTCTGTAGGAGCAGGGGGCAGGGGGCGCAGAGGGTGGTCTGTAGGAGCTCGGAGCAGTCCTAGCCGTCTACGGGGACACACAGCTTGGAGGAGAAGCCCACGGCCCGGCTGACACGTTGGTGTCAGCCTGCGAGACGCAAGCCGGGGCCCCGCACCTACAGAGCCGCGAGCTAGTGAGCAGCCGTCGTTTTAAGCGGCTACGTTTGGGGCGATTTATTATGCAGCTATAGAAAACGACAACACATTCGTTAAATATTTCAGGGTGCCTACTGAAAGACTGGAATGATTCCATTTTTCTGAGTGATCCCAAGATGAATTGTACGAAAAGTTCCCCAAAGGCCAGTGGTCAAGAACAATGCCTTACCACCTGGCCAAACCAGCCAAACCAGCTAATCGGTGGGCCCATAAGGCACCCCCACCCTTATTTCCTCCTGCACATATTCTGATTACTGCACCCGGCACCTTCTGCACTCGGCCCTTTCTGCGCACGGCCCCCTATACGCAGCCCCAACTGCACACGACCCCCTTTTGCACGCAGACCCAACAACCTACCACCCAATCCCTTTAAAGGTCAACCTAACCCCCCATCAGGTGACGCCAAGGCATCTCCCCAAGGCTTGCGGTTTTACCCTTTAAATCAGGTCCCAGCCCCTCGGTCAGGGCTCCTCTCAACCACTGCTGCGTCAGTGAACGAGTGGAGTCCAAACTCGAGTTTCAATAAACTCCCTCTTTGCGCTTACATCGGTGTCAGTTTCCTTCTTGGCTCGTGGAGTTCCAAACCAGGGCATTACACCTACTACGTGCCGGTCCCTATTAGGTGCTGGAGACCTGGCCCTGGGCAAGACAGAGACAATTCCTGTGCCAATGGGGTTGATCTTCAAATCAGAGAGCTAGACAGCGGGCAGGGGGCAAATGAGGCCATGTCGGATGGAGGTGATGCTGATCCTTGAAAGCCGAGGACCCCGGGCTGAGTCTCAGAGGCCCCCATTTCTTCCAGCCAGGGAGACCCACGTGGGCAAACCAACTCCCAACAGGCAGAATAGCCAGATGAGCTCTCCACAGCCTCTGTGGTGAGGCCTGCCCGTCTCCAACCTTGCCCCGTCCTCCTCCTTCCCTGCTCCTCGTGCGGCAGCCACCTGGCCTTCCTCCGCTTCCACCAACGCACCAGGCGTGTTCCCACCTCAGGGCCTTTGCACGTCCTGTTCCCCTGCCTGGAGTGCCCTTCCCCCAGATCGTCACGTGTCTGGACTCTTTCATCTTCCCAGTCTCTCCGGAAACGGCACGTCTTCAGAGACCTTTCCTGAAGAAACCCTCCTGCACGCCCTCGGCATGTTTAATTCTCTTCACAGCGTGTGTTGTTCTCATACGTTGTCCGATTTATTAAGTTCCTCGTTGCTTATCTCCTCCACGCGGACAGACGCTGAGGAGAGCAGAGAGACCTCCTCCTCCCAGGGCCCCCGCACACCTGGAAGACGCTCAGCGAAAATACCCGGTCACTGACTGATTGGAAAATTCCTCTGATCAGTCAGTGGTTGTTTTTACTTCTTCCAAGTTGGGGGGAAAAAAAACAGTGAAAAAGGAATAATTCATAGAAAAATGAAAACCCTAAGCTATAACGAGACAGTCATTTGCATAATGACAAGCATCTGATTTTTAATATAATTCCACCTCCAAAGTAAAATGTGAGCTATTCAGTGCAGCTCGGCCCCATGAAAGGCGCCGATGGCAGAAGCAGCAACCGCAAGGGTGGAAACTCAGAGCCTCCACTTAGATGCGGCCGGCCCTTCCCGACACCGCACTGTCTTATCCAGCTCCCATCTCTGCTCTCCGAGGCTTCCTCCCTGTCCAGTGAGATGAGATGGAAGAGGCCTAGAGATCGTCCAGGACGGTCTCTGTCTGCCAGGAATAAGAGACAGGGGTAGCTGACCAGGCCCTTCTTCCTGCTGTCAATGTAGCCGTGATGGCTGGAGTCTCAGCAGCCGTGTTGTGACCGGCAGGAGAAGGCCCGGAGAATCAGAGAGACGTCCGGCCCTTCCGTCACTGAGTAGCCTGATCATCACCCAAAGAATCATCACCTCTCGAGATCTTGCTACGTGAGAGAAGCAAATCCTGACGAAGCCACCACAGTGAGGTTTCCTGTACCTGTGAGCAAACGGTCACTTCTTCCCAACGTGCCAGCTCTACGGCTCCATATAAGCGAACGAAGTTCTGTCATTCGTCAAAGCAATTTCATATCGAGATCCCTCCCCACCATCACCACACCGCTGAGCAGGCTTTAGTGTCCCCATTTGCCAGATGAAAAAGCGGAGACTCAGAGAGGGACGGTGACCTGCCGAGCTTCCGCAGCTGGTGGCCATTCCGAGAGCAGTGACAGCCGCTCCCGCCCCGGTGACGGCAGCTGGCATATGAAGACCAGCTGTAGCCTCGCCTCCTCCTAACAGGTTCTTTGCTCCAACCGACTGGACTTTTCTTGAGGTCCTTGAGCCTCCTACAAAGATGTCTGGACCTCGGCCTAGGGGACGACGGCGGCAGCTCTTCCAGGCCCGGATCCTCTCGTTGTCCTCTTCCGCCTCGGCTGTTTCTAGGCCCTCGGAGGCCTCTTTCCCTCCTTTGATCAGTCAACCACGTTTTCTTATGAGTTAATCATTCTTTATGTTGAACATTCCCGTTCGAATTCTCCATTCCCCGATGTGATGGCCTTAAAGAAAAGTCTTTACTTACTGTAGCCACAGGGCTAATGCTGCTGAAAATCGAAAACAATTTAATTGTGTGCACTGTAGAATTACAGCAACGGTTCGATGCCCAGCTTCGCCAAGTTTCTCGTGTGGCAGACGGGACAGCGAATGGGACGTCGAAACTGGGAACAGGGTCATCTGGTGAGACTCAGATGAAACTGAGAACCTCACGTTCCCACGTCACTCGGAATCTCCCTGCCCAGAGGAAATGGCCTCTCCATGTCTAAGGACGCGAGCCGTCCTGTCGCCGAAAACTCACCGTGTGGCCAACTCGCCTGCCACGGGTGCCTCGCGAGGAGGTGCCCGTTGCCCTTGAGACCCGCACCTGCCATGCTCCCTGCTGGCACTCAGACTCACATGCAGAATCTTAGAACGGGCCGCCGGTCGGGGACGCTATGGCCCAGGATGAGATAGCTTACGTGCCAAAATTGTTGCAAGATGTTGTCAACGTTATTGGCAGAAACCTTAGGAGCGTGAGAAGGTGCCAGACCAAGGCAGGCGGGACACAACCCCAGCCCATCTAGAGATGTGGAATGTAACCCGTGAGCTTATGTAACCGGAGCCGGCTCTGCTGGGCGGGGTGACTGGAACTAGGCTCCGCGGGGACCTACATTTAATGGGGGACGATGCCGGCACTGACACCGTGCACATGAGGGGTTGTGATGGCGGCCCGCACACCCTCAGCTCTGTCCCACTTCCGTTCCTGGGGAGGCGGGTCCCTGATTTCAGCGACAGGGACCCCAGAGCACAAGCCAGTGACAGCGCTCACGGCGCAGCTCATCAGCCAGGAAGCGCAGCGGGAGGTACCGGCCCCCGCGCGCCCTGGTCCGCAAGGGCCTTTGGCAGAGACAAATTGCCCCGGCGTCCCCGGGAGTGAAATCGATGGGAAGCCAGCTCGGGAATTCATTTCGCGACCAAGAAAGCGCAGTGATGGGCTCGTGCCCAGGGGCAGCTGCAAAGAAAGGGAAAAAATCGAAGGCGTCGAGTGGGGCGGAGGCCAGAAGCCAGCAGCCCGAGCAAGGGTGGCGGAGAAAGCAGGTCCCACGAGGCCCGCTGTGCGCCCCCCGTCTGCGCCCCGGGAGAGGCCGCTGCGTCCCGCGGCTGGACCAAGTTACGCACGCGCTTCCCGCCCCGCCCCCACGCCGCACCTAGCACCTAGCGGATGAATGACAGACCCGCACGTGACATCTCGGGGCAGGATGGGGCTCCCATAGAAGCAGGTAGGGAAGCCGTGACGCTTCGTCCTTTTGGTTCTGAAATCACAAACTCGGGAGTCCGCGGGACCCGAGCTGAGCAGGATGCACGCGGGACCAGGACAGGTGCGGGCGATGGGGGCGGTGCAGACTGCGGCACCCCGGACGGTGCGTGCCGCTTCAAGGCACCCGGAATCCGTGTGTCGGGAGCAATCCTGGGGGACCTGCAGATGTGCCCCCAAACCGAGCGAGGTTTCAGGAAACCACAGAGCCCTCGGCCTCAAAGGATCCCTCCGCGGTGGGAGGAGGGGAGGGGCCGACCACGGTAAACACCTGCCGTGTGACCCGCCCTTCCTGCGCCTTCCTGAGAAACAGCACAGGTGGCTGCGCCGAGACCTCACGCACTCAGCCTCCCACGGTCACTGCCAACCCACCGTCTTAAAGGACAAAGGGCAACGGCCGACAGGTGGAATGCGGCTCAGCTCCTCTTGGGCGTGTTCACACACTCTGTCCCTGCGGTCACACGACACTCTGGGAACAGGCGCGGTCATCGTCTCCACTTTGCCGGTGAGCGGCCTGAGGCACACACGTGTTTCCCGGGGCCACACGTGGAAGTGGCGGAGCCTGGATTCGAACCCACCCCATCTGGCCAGAGTCCGTGAACCTCCCTTCCGAGGAGGGCCTGGGTGTGCGTCGGAGTTTGGCCAGTCGCACTTTGAATTGGACTCAGGTGACATTGGCTTTCCAAACTCTGGACCGGTACCAGGAGGGGACTGAGGCTGCGGCGGAACCCCGGCCCCATCCGTCACCCTCGACCTGGCGGCCGTGGCCAGGACCAGTGGAGAGTGTGGTTCGGACCAGGTATCTGGATCCAATGCAGATGAGCTGTCTAACACCTTTCGTAATCATTATTAGAAATTAGCTCTGTGCCGGGTGCACCCCGAGCTGTCAACTCGGATCCATCCCGCCATCTGGAAGAGGCTCCTGCTAACAGCTCAGAGCCCAGGCAGATGCTCTCAGTTCAGGCATGAGCACAGGTCAGTGGAGAGGGACAGACAGACAGAGTGAGAAAGAGGGAGACGAAACGGAGAGACAGACAGAGAAAGAGAGAGAGAGAGAGAGACAGGGATAAGACAGAGTAACATGGAGAGAAACAGGCACACAGAGAGAAAGAGACACAGACGGCAGGATCCACCTGCCATACGCCCATCGCAGAGTTGAGTCCCAAAAGGGGTGACGTGACAAGCTGGCAGGGGCACCTCTGAATCCAAACAGAGGTGACTCCCCTTCTCTGCTCCGCAGAGGACCTGGGTTTTCCTTCGGGACCTGTAGGAAGGGGCACCACGACCTTATCTGAGGTCCTGGGTCCAGCCATGCTTGAGGTCCATTCTCGGACTCTCCGGTGGGGCCGGAATCGATAGAGGTTTTCCATTCCCGGAAGCCGGATGTGTGAGTTTTCTGTCACTCGCACTCCAAGATATCTCACGTTTAATCAAGCCAGCTTCCTTGAGTTCGACCCATGAGCATTTTAGGAGATGGGATCCTGTCGAAACATCACAGATCAGCCGTGGCGTGTCGGGCCAACCTGTCTGTCCCCTCAGCCACTGCGACTGGGTCAAGGACAGCCCCATGAGAGCGTCACGATCTAGTTCTACGACCGATTTTAGAAAGTTGCCTTCTTATTCCTACCTCTAAAGTAAATTCTGATATTAACGATTAAATGGCCAAAACGCGATATCATTTTGTCTCTCATGGATGGTCTGCCCTCAGATAAAGTGGGTAATTGCATCTTGCAAAAGGCACATTTTTTTTTTTCTGAGCTCAATAATCGATAGAAAGTACTGGTCAAGAGTATAGCCCCTGGGGCCAGCCTACCCGGGTCTGAGCCCAGTTCATGCGCTTCCTGGCTACCTGACCTTGGGAAAGTCGCCCAGATCTTACACTTCGATTTCTTCATCTGTGAAATGGGGGAAATGACAGTCCTCACCTCAGGGACCGGACAGGAAGACTAAGTGAGTAATTGCATGAAAATGTGTCTGGAGCCGCGGCTGCCACGGAATGACTGTTACATATAATCACTACATCTACAACATTCTTCGCACCATCCTTAATTGTTTCCATTTTACTGAACGTGACCTTCGTACAAAAGAAGAGACTGCCCCCCGTCCCCTACAGCGCAGGCAGAGCCAGCCAGCAGACAGAGGGCCGGCCACCACTTGAGTTTGTCTTCCTCTGAGGGAAAAATATGCAAGCCAAGACGATGCTCTGTAACCCAATTTGAGTGTCTCATTACAATTACATAATGCTAATTGCTGGCTTTGTGTTCCATTTGGCAACTTGTTAAAGTAATTGAACAAAATATAACTAATGAACAATTATAATGAAGTTCATAATTAGGTCCTTGAAACACTTGATATGGAAAATATTTCAGATGCTTTTAAAAAACTACTCAAGTGAGGTGAGGCAGATCCAGAAGTCAGAGAAAGCTGTGAATGGTTTCTCGGGTTCAAAATGAATAGCTGCCCCCCGCCCCCGCTCCGGAGCGCTGGCCCCCTACAGCTGACAGGCTCATTTGAATGAGGTAGGGGATATGAGTGCCTAACCCCAAATGTGGCACATAGTAGGTGTGCAGGAAACCTTAGTTCCTTCCTTCCCATTGGGCAGGAAGGTCAATGAGGGTAGACAATGTCATCTATTACTGGGCTGTGCCCAGGGGACTGAGACGCAGTAGGACTTTAGAAGTATAACCAAAAAAAAGAGAATCGAATCTGCTTCCCGAGGCCCCTTCCCCCCTCAACTCAAGATGAGTGATAACTATCAGGACCCAGTCCTCAAACCCAGGTGTGTGAGGCCACCGTCACCTCTGGGAGCTGGCAACCAACGGCCGTCCCCGCCCTTGGCGGAAAATCCAAAGCCGAAACAAAACTTTAGAGCAGAGAACCTGGCACATCCCACCCCACCCACCCCGGCGCATCACACCGCACCCACCCCACCCCACCCCACCAAAGCGATCCAAGTTCGTACTGCCGAGTGGCCCCCGATCCAAGGCGTCAGGAAGCCTTCGGCACCACCTCCGTGTGCTCCTGCCGAAGGTTCGCTACTGCATCGAAGTGTCAGGACCCGCCAGGCGGCCCGAGGCGGGGAGCACGCCGCGGACTCACTGGCCTGCCCTCCTCAACCGTCGCCTTGGCGGCCGGCAAAGCGGTGCGTCTGGTGGTCAGAGACCGTGAGGCGCGACGGGCAAGTGCGCCGTGTGGCCCGGGGTCATTCTGCAGCACCGGACGTTGGAGCCGTTGGCGAGATCCGGGAAAGGGTGAGCGAGTGGGTTGGATCATGGCATCGTTTCCCTGCCAGGTCCCCATTCTCACCATCATGCTGTGGTTTTGTGGAGAGAATGTCTTGGCCTTTTGGAAATACGCAATGAAATATTTCGGGAGAAAGGGACATTATGTCTGCAACAGACTCAAATAATGTATTGAATAGACACGTACGGGTGTGTGTGTATGTATGTGAGGAGAGAGAGGAAATAAAGGAATAAAGCCCTTTGTTGACATTTGGGGAATTTGAGGGAAGGGTATCGGTAATTTTTTTTTTTTTTGGTGTTATTCTCACTTTTATTTTAGTCTGAAATCATGTCCAAACAAAACAATGAGGGGAAAAAACAATCAAGATTTCTTCCCAGCCACCCTTGTGGCTACGGGGTGGCCTCAAGTGACTGGACAGGAGGCCCCTGGGGACACTTCCCCCACAGGGGACCACGAAGAGAGTTCTCACTGCGCTGGCCGCCCCACAGCCCACATCCTGCCGCTGACACGGGTTTGTGAGGACGCGGACCCGAAGCTGGAGCCGCCACCTAATGACCAGGAGGAGGCGGCCAGGGAGCTCGCAGAGGGGCTGCCCGGGGCCTGATTCCGTCCCCACCGACGCGGGTCCACGAGGCTGTTAAACGCCTGCACCCGTTAGGTCCCTACTGTCGGGGTGCTCTGCTGTGTGCAGCCGAAGCTCTCCTAGCTCTCCGAGCGCTTGCCAGCTCCCCACGCCTCGCCTGGGGGAACCGTGGCCCTCTGCGCTTAGCTCCAACGGGAAATCTGGGGACGTCGCTGCCGGAGGGCTCAGCCCAGGGGCCGGGACCCCCACTCATCCCCACCAATGTCTCCTCTGTTGTGGCTTCTCCTCCAGCCCGGAGGCTTCTTCTCGTCCACGGTGGCGGGAGCAGAGAAAGCCTGTGCTGCTTCGTGTTTGCCGTTCTTTCTTCGTGCTGCGCATGTCCTTGTAGTTTCAGACTTTTAAAAAGTAAAAGCTGTGAAATAATCCGCCCCCATATCTATCCCTTGCTCCTCCCTCCTCCTCTTCTCTCTCTCTCTCTCTCTCTCTCTCTCTCTCTCTCTCTCTCTCTCCTGCAGCCATGAACCTTCCCTGCCGTCATGTACACAGGAGACCCCAGCTTCCGGTAAAGGGAAGGGTCAAGAAAACATAGTGAAAAAAGAAAAAAAAAATCCCTTAATTTGACAAATAAGACCTCTCCATCCAACGGTCTTCCGCCCCTTGAACTCCCCTTCCTGCATTTCACCATTTTTAAGAGCACAGTTTGGGGCCATCGCCACCACCCACGCCCAGAACGTTTTCATCTTCCCAAACAGAAAGTGTCCCCATTAAATAACGACCCCCTGTCTCCGCTCCCCCAGCCCCTGCATGGCCCCGCTCCGCTCTCTGCCTCCTCCAGGTATTGCGTGTGAGTGGAATGGTACGGCGTGTCCTCTCGTGTCCGGCTTCTTCACTGAGCGTGACGTCTCCAGCGTGCACCCACGCGGTGGCGTGTGTCGGAACCGTATCCCCTTTCATGGCTGCATCATATTCCACCGTGTGGACCGACCACGCTTTGTCGACCCTTCACCTGTCGATGGACACTCGGGCTGCCTCCACCTGGTGTCCAGCTGTGCATCATGCGCTGTGTGAACACAGGTGTGCGGATGCCTGTTTGTGTTCTCGCTCTCACTTCTTTTGGGTGTGTACCTCGGAGTGGGGGGGCCGGATCACTCGGTAACCGTTTCAGTTTTTGAAAAACTGCCAGACAGATCCCACAGCGTCTTACATCCCCACCAGTGACGTGCAGGGGCTGTCATTTCTCCACGTCCTCGCCGAAGCTCAATTTGTCATACACGTACATAAGTTCAAGGGCCACGGCGTTGATCGCGACATAACCCATTTCCCGCACCTCCGAGGGCAGGCCCGTGGGCCTGGGTGGTGTTGAGAAGCTCCGTGGCCGCCAGGGCGAGAGCCGTGCCCTAACTCTTTGTCATTCTCCCTCTGGGAAGGCTGGCTGACGCCCAACCTAAAAATAAACCTCAGCCCTGAAGACGGAATATTAAAAATGACACTGTCACCTTGGCAGAGCGGTTAATAACGCCACGGCAGGCTGCCGCCTTCCGTTGGGGGAGCTGAGGGGGGTCTCCAGGATGGAAGGGGGAATGCGAGATGGGACAGGTCGGAGTGGCCGCCCGCCGTCCCCGCCCAGGCCTGGGAATCTCGGCCCACACCCCCCTTCCCGGGCCCCTCCCCGCGCCGCGGACATGAAATGTAGCAGGAGGGCTGACCTCCCTGGATTCAATTTGCAAGGTCAACCATGCAAGAACCCAGGCCTAATGGAATCATCACGTTGGCATCACAGCCACCCGCAACACGCCCGTGCCCGGTCTGGACGTGAAAGCAATTTCACGACACGTGCTTTTGTCAGGGACTTGACATTCCCGTGGCGGGGAGGGCTCACTGCCAAGTCAGGCCGTTTCAAAACAGAAAGAAAAGAAGGAAAGCCAAATAACCCCCACACACACACACACACATTCATTCTGAAAAACTGGAAAATCCCCACTTCCCTAGAAATCACACGGGAAGCCCTAAGAATCACAGTCCCTTTGAAAGCGCTATTGTCTTAAGGGCGTAAATAGCATCCTGCTTAAAACCCACAATTTCAATCAAGCAGGAACAATGGGACATTCCACCCGTGGAATGTCGTCTTTCGAATTTTCATGACACATGAATTGATTCTCCCCCAAATCTAATTAGCGGCTGAAGCTCGGGAAAGGGTTGGTGACAGCGTCGAAGTCACTTGGAAACCGTACATGGTAATTGATCTTTTTCACTGGGGTATGAACTTTTTTTTTTTTTAATCAATGTAGATATTCAAGAATTACCCTGAAAGAAGGACCACGAAACGAGGTTTAGCGAAGGAAGCGTTCTCTCCTTTCTTTCGGGCGCTCTCCCCAGAAGGCTCAGGAGGAAGGTTAAGGCCAGCGGGCGGAGCCAGCCTACCCTGGCCGGAACCCCAGCCCTGTGTGACCTTGGACAAGTCTTTCACTCGGTGCCTGACTCCCCGGATGCAAAAAGAGCATAACCTGCCCCAGCGCCCAGCTTGTCGTGAGAACCACGGCGACGTTAGCTGTCGGCACCAGCCAGCCCGAGCCCAGGGCGAATGGCCCCCTCATCACAGAAAGGTGGCCTGCCAGGCCTCGCAGTGGGTGCTGTGGCTCTCGGCCACCAGGACAGCCCAGGCAGATGGAAAACAAGCTCGTCGCCTGCAGCACCTGGCACCTGGTTCGGGCAGTTGTCACCAGAACTGCAGGGACCCCAGTCGGCTGGACGTGGCGTGGTGCTCGTCAGCTCCCTCCAGCCCGGCCTGCGTGGGGGAAGGGCGCCCAGATGCTCCCCCCACGACCAAAGCTCGGTTTCCGGTCCCCGCCAGCGGCCCCCAAGCACGGCTTGTCTGCAGCCTGGGGACCCCTGCTCTGGCCTGCCTTCCTGCATGGGACCACTAGCTGGGCCCCAGAGGGCACCATCCCTGCTCCCCCAGAAATCTGCTGGGAGAGGGGCCCTCACACGGCTTAGGGGGCTGCGGCCAGACTGCCTGGGCTCGAATCCCAATAGTTCCTTCACCTGCTGCTAGCTGTGTGACCTCAGGCAGGTCGACCGCCCCAGCTCGGTGTCCACTGCGTGAGAATGAGGATCACCGACCGGGGCATCCTCCTGGCGGGGCGGCCGTGAGGGTCCAGCGGGGCTTGCTGCAGAGTGAGCGGCATCTCTTGGCGCTCGGCCGGCGTGCTCAGAAAGGCCCGCTCTGTGACAACTCGAGTTTCGCAAGGTGGATTTGCTCCGCAAGGAGTCATTCACTGGCGAAAGGGGCCTGCCCGGCTCGCACCTGCCTGGCCCTCAAAACCCGATTCTTGCGTTTGCCGCCCGTGCGTGCCGGTCTCATTTGCGCCCACTACACGTGAAGAGTCAGAACCAGAAACGCAACTTTGCTCCTTCCAATTCCTTTTGGGACTCTTGTCTGCCAGGCGAGGCTGAGTCTTTGGTTCTCTGTCCCTCCTGACACAGGCTTCTCTTACAGAGTCGAGCCCTGGCATCTTCTTTTGGGGCGTCATTGCCAGGGGTGTAAGGTCAAGGGAGGGCCCTCGGCTTCAAATCCAGCAACAGCCGACATTCTGCCATTTCCATGGCGCCCCCGTACCTGTGCCGAGTGGGGAGCTGGTGGCTGTCAGGAAGCCATCGTATCCTCACTGCTCCTCTACCATCAGCACCCCTATTCTCCTGGGAGGGACCCCCCTTCCCCACTCATGCCATTTAGGTCAGAAGCAACGGTGACACTGGCAAGCTCAGAGCCTGGACATAAAAACCAGGAAAAGCCACCTGATGTGGACACAGAAAGTTATCTCCCAAATGGATGCTGCTCCAGGCTGAGGTAGCTTGTCTCCCAAATCTTAGTTTACCTCCAAAATGTAGAGACGCAAATGAACACGCACTGCCTTCACGCACACGCACGCCACTCTGCCCCAGGCTGAACCCCAGCTGCAGGTCAGCGGCACCCGCAAGCTGTGACGCGGCTGACGGGCACAGCACCCAGCATCCTCACTCACGGCTGAGCCTGTTACGTGATGAGGCTGTGGCCGATGGGACGTGAGCAGAACGGGCGAGGCCACTTCCTTCTGGGCCCCTTTCCCAAGGGGCTGCGATGTGCACTCAGGGTGCCAGCTTCGGCCACGTGGCCAACGGCCATGGGGACCACACAGCAACCAGATGAGAGAGACCTGGGTCCTTGGGTGACCTTGCAAAGCAAAGCCACCCATCCACCCTGGGGCAGTTCTAGAAGAACTCTTTCTCAACTAAGCCAGATTCGGGGTGCTCATCACAGCAGCTTAGCTTGTACCCAAATTACTACAATTTACCCCCATACACCAGTGTGCCACTTCCTCTCTGCAGGCTGAAGCCGAGTCAGAGGGTGTGGCTGGGCCCTGAGAGGGACTTTTGTTCCCCATGAGACCCTCGCCCTGGGCCTGAAGACCCCAGCGAAGGGTCTCCCTTGTCCCTATACCCTCAGTGACAGGAGGTCCAAAGTTCAGGGAGACACCTTCCCCAATGCATGGTGGGTTCAGTCCCTTGGCTAGGGGCCCGGGATCCAGGTGGGCGAGCGAATCTGGGTCCCCGAGGGCACAGGATGTGGGGAGGGGAAACCGGCGGGCATGCCCGCAGTGCGAGAGGGTGGATTCGAGGCCAGTGGGGACAGGATGCACTCACCTGGCATGGAGCCCCAGGGTCCCTTAGCAGAGTCTGCACGGGCAAGGAGGTGGGGGTGGGCACGCGTGAGTAGAAAGGAGGGCTCCAGCCTCTAGAAGTTTCCTGGGCGTGGGAAGCCAGGCCAGGGGAGGAAGGGCTGCTCTGGGCCCTGCAGGCCGCGGGGGACAGCAGGAGCAGAGTCTGGGCCGCCTGAAAGCTGCCGGGGGACATGCGAGGCGGGGAACCGGAAGGCAGGGCACGGGTGTGGTGCCACCCGTGGCCGCTGCGGAGGGGAAGGCAGCTGGACAGCAGGTGCTGGGCTGTGCTGAGTGATGCTGGGGCCCGGGCACGTCAGTGGGGAGCCATCGCCACGGGCGCCCGAGTGGCTGCTCTTCCCCACCATCTGTCTTGCGCTGATGAAGCTGTCCAGCGTGGCTTATTAGTAAGGATGAGTGGGCTTAGCCAGCCTGGGACAGCTTGTCAGAACTAAAGGGCACAGCAATTAAGCCCTAACAGCTCCCCGGGCACAGCCAGCAGGCAGTGGGCCTCCAGGCGCCCGTGCAGCCCCAGGCCTGACCCAAGCCCTGGGAGGGGCAGTCACACAGGAAGCATGAGCCCAGCCCGGGGGGACAACAGCCAGGGGTCCCGAACACTAGGCTCTTCCAGCCCGGGGCTCACATCTTCCCCTCGGCCACTCTGGCTCCCAAAGATGCCCACACCCCAACCCCCGGAACCCGCGGAAACATTCAGTTGCATGGCCAGGGAGATTTAAGGCCACAGATGACATCCAACTTGCTGGTCTGCAGATGGCAAGACAGATGATCCCGAATCATTTGAGTGGGGTCAGTGTAATCGCAGGGTCCTTATGTGTGGTGGGGAGGGGGCGGTAGTGTCAGACACTGCGGGATGGAGGACGGAGCCCCTGGCCAGGGTGTGAGCGGCCCGGAGAGCCTGGCAAAGGCAAGCAACGGACTCTGCCCGGGGGCCCCGGAAGGCACGAGCCCCACCGACACTGATTCTGACCTCCGGAACTATAAAACTTCGTGCTGTTTTAGGGCACTGCGTTCGTGAATTTTGTTATAGCAACAGCAGCAGCCTAGTACAGAAAAAGGAACAGGTCCTGTTTAAATGACTCGGATCTCCGACTCCCTTGCAGCTAGGGGTGGCCGGCTCCCGGCCATGGACGTGTAACAGATGGGCACTGGGCGGGGGCTCCAGAAAAGCCATTGCTCTGCCACTGAGGGACAGACGGAGGGGGCGGGCTTCTTGCCTCTCACCCAGCCTCCTGTCGCTTCTCCTTCTTCTCACCTGGAACACAGGTGGGAGACGGGAGGTGGGGCAGCCACCCGCTGAGGACCACAGAGCACAGGAGACAGGAAGAGCTGGGCACTGCTACCTCCTGTGGTCACAACACCAGCCCCAGGAGACTAGGCCGCCTCCAACTTCCTGGGACACGAGAAAAATAAGCCCTGCTGGGCTGAGCCTGGACGCTGTGACCTGCAGCCAGACACGATCCGAGTGGCTGGAATGACGAGATCAGAGCTGCTTATCCAGAAACCAGCCCTGAGCCACGAGAGCGCCCGGGGAGGACGCTGTCACCCTCTGGGGTGTGGCTTCCTGCTGAGCAGCACTGTGGGGCCGTTTGGTCACCAGGGGCCCAGCAAATACCTGTTTGGCCTCGGTCACCACAGCTAGCTTCCCACCTCCCCGCCCGCGGAGCCAGTCACCTCCCTCAGAGAAGACAAGAGAGCCGCCGCCTGTTCCGGTGTGCGCACACGCACGTTTATTGCACTGAAGTCTTCATGGCGCTTTCCCTATGTTTTTTAGTCCAGAAAGGATTTCATTGTGCTCACTTTTAAAAACTGCAAAAGCGACCCATTAGGATTATAGGAATTTGTTGCTATGCTGAACTGCAGAGAACACCCAAACCACCCATCAAACCCACGACGTGACGGACACGGTTCTGATGTGAGGAGCCCTCAGGTGCAGGACCACAGCGGGCCATGTCCCCAAGGGCAGGCAGCTGCCTCCGAGGACCGCCGCCGGGGGGCCATCCACAAGCTGGACGTCCCGTCCTTCAAACACCCACACACGCAGACGATGCATGTTGAAGATGTTTAAGTCCATAAAGCAAAGCGGTCCCGTTAAGGCACGAAACCCACTGGTTCTCCAGAGGGGACCATCCCTCTGCTGGGCAGGGCCTTCGACGTGGTGACATGTGGTTCCGCCAGGGACTGCAGTGCCCCCCAGCAGACGGCCCACGGCGGTCGGCCACCGGGTCCTGACCCGAAGAGGCCGGGCACGAAGTCACAGCGGGGTGCCTGGTGGCAGTGGGTGTGGCCTGAGGGACAGCCAGAGCTGGAGAACAGAGGACAGGGAACTGATCTGCACCCTAACAGGGTGGAGAGGGGAGGCTGGGGGCCGGCGGGCTCCTCGGGGCTATGCTGTCACCGATGCCAGCCAGTGCCGCACGTGTGACCAGGCGGCGGCCGTGACGGTCACGCCAGGGCACCAAGACCGCCACACACGCCCGAACCCCCTGTCGGCCGCCGGGCCAGGTTCCTGTCACCGTGTGTGGTGGGCTCAGGCTGCCCCGGTAGACAAGACAGACGACTGTCCCCCAAGCCACGGACCCTGGGGCACGCCGCCAGGGAGGTGCGGGTGTGCAAACACGCGGATGTCACGGCGCCAGGGCGTGGGGCGCGCGGCCACATGCGGGCCGCTCAGAAGCCCTGCAGCTCGGGGACGTGCTGGTACCACTCCAGGGTCTCGGGGTTCGAGAGGGCTGCGCAGTTCTCCACGGGCTTCCCAGCGATGACCTGCTTCACGGCCACTTCCACCTTCTTGCCGTTGAGAGTGTACTGCCGGGGGAGGGCGGACAAAACACGACAGCCGCAGTTAGGCCTGGGCCCCGGGGCCCAACGCGTCACAACCGGGGAGACCGGCCCCGCCCGAGGGCAGCGGCAGGGCATGCGGCGGGGGAAGGGGGGCCGCCAAGCGAGCGGAGCAGCCGCCGTGCCTCCGCCCCTCGCCCAGGCACCTGCGGGCCAGCGCCTGGACCCAAGGCTGCCTCCTCAAACGCAAAACGGGGGTGACAGCACCTCCCCCCAAGGCTGCAGGCTTAGGCGAGTGAACACGGCTCCCAGGACGTTCTAAAGACTGGCTGGGGCTGTCGCTGCAGGCCCCCACGGCGCCACCGCCAAACTTCTGCAGAAGCCCTCAGAACCCTTCACCTGCACGGCACGGGTCACACGACTCCTTTGCGGAGCACGTCCTGTGACCCCAATGGGCTTTTGGCGGTGACGCTGGCGTGTTTGGGGGCCAAGAAGCTTCTGGAACGACGGAGCCCTTTAATAAAGCTGCCGGTGCCCTGATCCCGCCTCTCCCTGGCACTTTTTTTTTTAACCTGCAATGTAATTAAAATTCATTCATTTGAAAAACTCAGAAGACGTGTGAACTAATTAAGGAGGTGGCGCTGGCTTTCGAGGGACTGCCTGTCCCCGCGGTGTCATCGCGCCTCGCTCTGTGACATGCCAGCATCTCACGTGCCTTCTGTGCGCCTGAGCCTCACACGGAAGCTCTGAGCACGGCTCCCAGGGACTGATGACTTAAATCGTCCACCAGCCAACACGACAGACACGGCAGGTTTCATGGGGAACCCGCTACTGTCCCCTCCAGCGGGAAGGGCTGGGGCGAGGCGGCGCCCCCAGACCCAGGGTCGGGACGGGCGAGGCGTCCAAATGGTGGCCCAGGACACGGATGTGCTGGGCCAGGACAGCTGTGGCTGTCCGGGCCCCGCCGGGCCGGTGCAGCCTCAAATGCCCCGAGCCCATTCTCCTTGACTGTGACCGACCCCAGGTCCCCACGGCTGGGCCAGACCCTCCCCAGCTCTGCAACACACAGGGCGAACACTCCCGAGGGCTCCGTTAGCTCAGTCGCGGGGGTCGGAATGTACTCGACAAACCCCGAGTAGCCCTCAGCAGGGCTGCCTGCAGACGGCGGGGACGGCCTGGAGACAGCACAGCTCGGAGGTGACTGGGGCCTCGGTGAGCTGGCGACAGCCAGGCCGAGGAGAGAGGCAGCCCGCAGGCTTCTGTCCTCAGAAATCGCTCCACTGTGCTCGTGAACAGATACAGTTTGGGAACAACCATTCTGGCGGCAAAGGACACAGGTTCTCTGTAAACAAACCCCAGGGACAATGCTGCTGGCATGGGGGCAGGGCCCCCTGAGCGCCCGCACACAGGAGGGCCACTGGGGGTGCCCTGTCAGCCCTCGTCACTGAGACTGTGTTCACGGTGCCGCTAGCACTATCAGGCCCAGAGGGCCACCGCTGTCTGCTCTCGGGGTCTGCGGCAGGGGCCTCACACCTCTCAGGGTCCCTGAGACCCTGCCTCCGACTGCAGCCCACACGCCCGTCCCTGCCTGGGGCGGCGTCGGGAGGCGGCTCTCTCTGTCTGATGGCCGGGGCAGGGTCCATGCCCGATCCCCCGCAAGGGAGCAGCTGCCCTGAGGGCCAGGGTGGCCTGGGTCGCCGGTGCAGTGACAGCTCTGTGTGCACGCTTGGTGGAGGGTGCCGGTTTTGTGAGCGGCGTGAGTTAAAGCCGAGATCCGAGATTTGACGGCGGGGCAGGGCGGGGGGAACCTCCTCCCCCACGCAGAGTCTAAAGGAAGTACGCAAAGTGGGGCACGTCTCTGAATAGATCCAAGCCCCCCCACCACGGGCAGGACTTCCAAACGGAAAGGCGGGAGCGATGGCACCCAGCGGCTCTTTTAAGAAGTTAGCATTCATTTTCTCACCGATCATTTTGAGAGCCCACTAAAACCGCCCGGGGAGAGAGCCAGGCAGACGCGCAGGGCTGGGCCTGCCTCCCCTCTGACCTGCGTTCGGCAGGATTTTGCTGTATCATGCGATCGAGGAAGGGTTAAAAAAAAAAGATGACAGGGAAAAAAAAAAAAAGGATGGCGTTGCCAGGCAACGAGGACAAACTCTATATAAAGCATGAGCAAGCTTCTGGGGGAGAGGCCCTGCGTGCGTGGGCTTCGTGGGAGGTGACGGCGCTCTGGTCACCGCTGCCAGGCAGCAGGAGACAGAGCCGGCTGGTGGCCGTACCGGGATGTCCTTGGTCTCCAGGATGAGGCTGGGCACGTGCCGGGCTGACAGGCCGATGCGGATGGCGTCTTGCACGCGCCTCACCAGGCCTGGCTGGAAGGAGTGCCCGGAAGCCATCTTCAGGAAGAGGACCACCCGCTCTTCCCCGTCCTTGCTGTACTGGGAGATGCAGAGGCTGTCCATCACCTCCTCAAAGGCTTCCACTGTAGAGACAGGGGAGGGTCCTGCTCGCGCTGTCTGGCCTTGGCCAGCCCCACCTGCAGGATGGACGGGAAGGCCAGGCCACCTGGGCTTCTCAGGGATGGCCAGTCTCTGCTCCCAGCCCTCCCAGGAAGAGCCCTTGGGAGGGGACACAGGCAGGAGACCACCCCCAGCGGGGATGTAGGAGCTTCAGCATGAGCTGGCAGGGCTGACTTGGGAAGCAGGCCGTGGGGCCCTAACTTATTTTCCAAATTAATTTCAAAATGAAAATGAAATGAAACGAGCCCCGTAGTGGGAACTCACGGCGGGAAGGACAAAGGCTGGAGTCAGAAGGGCTGGGACTTGCCTGCCCCCTGCACGATCAACCCCGGCGAGGTGAGGCCAACTACGTGGCCTGGGCTGGCGTCGTGAAGGCCCACGGGCCCGCACAGCCTTTACTCGGTGTCCTGCATGTGCCTGTGACCATGAGCAACCATGCAACACCCTGAGCTGCTGAGCCCTCACCCACAAAAAGCAGACACAAGTGTCAGGCCCGAAGGAGCTCAATGCGAGGTTGAATCAGGACGGGCAGGGGACGAGCCATGTGGCCCCACGAATTCCCTTCTGAGGGTTTGTGAGCGCAAGCAATGTGGACAGTGGGCGTGCTGGAAAGGACGCTCCTTACATCATTCTTTCACTGGTGAGCTCTGCCCACAGGTGAGCTCTGCCACAGGTGAGCTCGGTGGCAGGCAGGCCCCGCCCCTCTTCCCTCTTGGCCAGAGCACGTGACTCGGGGAGGGGACACGCACCGATATGATAGATTTCCGAGCTGCCGAAGCGCACTCCGCTGGGGTTGAGCGTGCCATCGCTGGGGAGAGAGATGGGGCCGTGAACACGCGGCAGCTCCTGAGTGAGGCGCATCGCAGGGGCCCCGGGGTGGCAGCCACCCCCTTCCCCCACGGCGACGCTAGGCCTTCACCAAGGCTCCCGGCCCCCACTCTCAATCCTACTCTGCAACCCCCCCCCATCTCCACGCTGAGAGCTAGACTCAGGGGGATCCCCTGTGTGGGGAAACATCTGTCACCTTACTGTCCCTTCCACCTGTACATGGGTCCTCCCTCCCAGGACCCAAGGCCCACACGCCCCGTCCCAGGGCTACTGCCACTGTGAACAGTCACTGCTGTGCCTTTGCCAGCTGCCTCCCGCCCAACACCTCCTGAGCCACCACTTCAGGGCACAGGAAGGTGGACCGGGCCGCAGGAAACTGGCCCAGGAGGGACACAGAGGGGCCCAAAGCGGGGGCCCAGCCACAGACTGAGCCGGTGGAGGGGGCCGGGTCACAGGAAGCACCCCTCCCCTCCCCGACAGCTCCGGAGGGGGCCCCAGGGAGAGCGGCGGCCGCAGACGCTCACCTGCGGCCCAGCATGATGACGCCCCCGGTCTCGGGGTTGACCCTGCAGTAGTCGCCATGTGTCCAGACACCTGCAGGGAGGCGGAGGTGCTCAGTCCCCCCCCGGAGCAGCGGTCCCCGAGGCAGGCCTGACAGCCACGGGCACTCGTGCATTCGGCAACCTGACTCTCCTCAGCAGACACAGCCAAGGCCAGAAACAGGGGTGGCACGGGGTGGAGGCCCAGGCGCTGGGGACAGAAGTGACCCGGACAGTCCCTGCCCCCAAAGGACCCCGTCTAGTGGGGGCTGGTGTGCACCCAGCTCCGACACGCGCCGGCATTTGAGAAAGGCCACTCCTGCGGACACCAGCAGGTCTCCAGGGTTTCACAGAGGGTGAGGCCAGCCCCAGGCACGAGGCACACAGAGGGCGGGCCAGGGGGAGTTCTGGGGGAGGGTGGGGAAGGGCACACGGCGCCTCAGGGGGACAGGGTGGCCGGGGAGCGGGGGCGCTGAGGGAGCGGGTCCGGAGGGGCTGGGGCCACTCCTGGGACAGAATGAACAGAAGCAGCATGGCCAGGTTGGAGACCCCAGCCGCGTGGACAGAGCGCCGATGAGCAGGTAAACCCGGGACGTGCAGGGCGGGGAAAGAGGGAAGAATCAGAGCCAACGCTGACACGAAGCCCCTGGGGCCGGCCCCGCGGGGCCGCAGCGCCGCTGGGTCTGGGGCCGGCGATGTTCAGAGGGAGGCTCACGTCTGGGGGCACAGCTAGTACCCCAGGGGATCAAACCCCAGCTTCGGACGCATCCTCCACCCCTCACCCGATGGTAGAGAGAAGTCGCGCCTCATGCGGGAACCACCGGGAACGCTCAAACCGCCGGCGGCCTCCTCCTGCTGCACGGGCGGCTGGATCGGCCTCCCGAACGGGTCACAGGGCGGAGGTCATCGCGAGCATGCCACCCGGAAGTCACCGCCTGTGCAGCCTGCGTTCGCCTCGTCCACAACCAGAGCTTCCGGTCCCATGATCTCATCTGCCTTTCTCTTTCCACTTCTGCTCATATCTCCCACCTACTCCCAGAAAGCATTTAAGAAAATGACGTATAAAGCCAACGACATAATGGGAATAAGAGACCCTGTAGTGGGGGCAAATGGCATGCTTTAACAAAGCAATGATTTCCACTCCGAGTTTCCTGGCAGCCAAGGCAAAAATGGAAATACAAGGGGTCACAAAGTATTTGTTTCCTCCCACAAGGAACATCAGCGCCTCAAAAGCAAAGACTTATTCTGCCATTAACCCTGAATTTATCACATGAACCCCTGTACACGTAACAAAAGGTGACAGTTTCAAAGAACAGTATTGCAGGTGAAGAGACAGGTCCTCAGGATGAGACTCGAATCCTTTTGGCCTCTCTTCCTAAGACGGGGCCCCCTGCCCTCTCCTGGGGCCATCCCAGGGACACTCCTCTCTCTGTTCCTTCTGTCACGCCCTCCTCTGACTGGACAGCTACGCCCTGGCAGGCTCCAAGGCGGTGCTCAAAGGCATCAGGTATCCAGAGGGGGCCAAGCCACATCTGGGGGAGGCGCTCCTGCAGCTCCCGTATGGGGGCGCCACGCTGGACGCGATGGCTTTCCCATGGGCCATGCAGACATGCAAGGCCCGGTGCAGAAACGGGGGCGGGGATCCGGGGCAAAGCCCACCACGATGGTCACCGGCGGTTCCCCGATTCCCCACGCGTGCTTTGTGCAGGAGCAAACTACCTTTCCAGACACTGCCGAGAGCGAGCACGCAGCATAAACCACCGCGGGGCAGAAGGCTTGCTAAAATATGGGGTCTTCCGCGGCAATAACTCGGGGCTACTCAGGAAGTAGGGTAAGAGGGAGGCGGGGGCTGGAGCCTTAACTAAAAGGTTCCTGCACTCCGGAGCTCGGCGTGAGGGTGGCAGGGCTGGCCGCAGACCAACCGCTGCAAAGGCTCTCCCTGCCTACCGCCACCCCGTGGGGACCCGGTGACCGTGTACGACACAGACAGCAAAGTCCCAGGCGCTTCTCTCTGCCAGGCAGACACAAGCCGCAGTAAGCCAGCGGGCCCCCTGGCCTCACGCGGGCAGAAGGCCGCTCTGCTGGCTCCCGCGGGACCAAGGGACTCTGGCCCGGAGGGCGGTGCAAGTTCAGCGGAACCCAGATCACGGTTTCACGTGCCGGCTTTCGAGGGGAAGGTGGCCGACACTGACCCAAAGTTCATCATCTCCCCACCAGCGCAAGGAGCTGCGAGCAGCTTCACTCGGGCTTGGTGGGTGGGAGGGGGTGGGGGGGCGTCCGGAATCAGGGCCGCCCACCTGGGAACTTGGAGAAGTACGACTTCCGGTACTTGCTGCCGTCCTCGTCGTTCCAGAAGTGCGTGGGCTGGCAGGGGAAGGGCTTGGTGCACACCAGCTCGCCGCTCTCCCCCCAGACGGCTGTTCCTGGTTTGGGAGGAATCAAAACACCGCCTGAGCACACGGCCCGGCCCCGCACCCCAGCACGTGCGCATGCGCGCTCCCTCAAGCTACGACGCGCCGTGCAGGGCACCCAGGCCGCCCCTCGCGTCGCCCCTCGCGTCGCCGGCAGCGCGCCCGCCCTCCCGGCGCAGCCCCACCTCTCTCCGCCGAACGCGCTGTTGTTCTCGCGCGTGCGCTCACGCTTCCACCGCGTCGACACGCGGGCCTGCCTGACACGCTGTCCTGTCGGCTGCACGTCCCCAACCTGGCGTGCACGGCGCCCGGCCGCGCGCTCCGCCAGCGCGCTTCGGGGCCCCGGCACGACCTCTGGGCGCCGGGTCCCCGCTGCCGCCCGCGCCCGCCGCCCCTCTGCCCTGCGGCCTCACAGCCGCTCGTTCCTCCCGAAGGTGCACGTTAACGCCGCTCCCAGTTTTGTTCTGTTACGAGCCACGCTGCTATGAACGTCCTCGCACGTGTCGCCTTGTGCATGCGTGCGAGGACGTCCTCCAGCCGCGGAGTTCCCAGATCGCCAGGTGCCAACGTCTCTCCACCACAGCGCTTACTGAAACACTTGTCCTGAGTCGCAGCTCTAGCCCCGACACTCACAGGCCGCAGAGGCCAGTGGGGAGCGACCCTTCCACTGACTCTGCCCGGGAGTGGGGGGCCTCGGGGGCCCGTTAATCCGCACCTTCCACAGGCCGAGCGCGGAGGACGCCCGCCATCAGAGAAACCGTCATCACTGTGTACGTGCGGACGCCCCTGCGTTTTCAAATTTCTTTCCCCTCGTCTGGCCCCGCGTCCCACAATATCCTCGACAGAGAAGACGGACCGATGACCTCACGCGCGTGCGACCCCAGGACGCGGCAGGGCCCGGCCAGGACAAACGGAGCAGCCCGAAGGCACGGAGCCAGCCCCCGCTGGCAGCGAGGGCAGAAGCCCCCGCACGAAACGAGGACTAGTTTCCAGCAAGGCCTCTGGCGACGTCTCCCTGGGAGAGACACCTCCTGCGCCCTGAGGCTCCCCGCCCCCACCCTGGTGGGCGCCCCCTCCGCCCCCGCTGCCCTCCTCTCTCTGCCTCGCGCAAACAGCGGTTGGCCTCAGCTCCCACTCACCCCGTCAGGGTGAAACAGCAGCGGCCACAGGCAAAGGGTGTAAGTCCATGAACCTGCACAGCACACACACCGTTCCCCGGCCCTGCTGGCTGCTGGACTCAGCCTCTGCTGATTGACAGCCGATAGCCACTGCAGGCTGCAGAGCAAAAGTCTGTCCTGAGACCAGCAGAGAAGCCAGACCCCAACGCGTCCATGGTCAAGGTCAGGGTGTCGGGGAGGCCAGGCGGTGAGGCTGCCTCAGCAGCAGCCCCGAGGCCCAGAAGCTGGGGTGACGACCGCCCGCTTGCCTTCCCTGAGCACCTGGCTCTCCAAACACCCACGCCTCGGGCGGGCAGGCTGAGCGGGGCTGGGGACGGGGAGCTCGGGGGCTGTCAAACCTGGCTAGAGGGACAGCAGTCTGCTCCCCGCTCAGACAGAGCGGCCCTGGAGAGCCGACGCCGGGCAAACACCCACACCCACGCGCTTCCACGCGGCCCCCATGCCGAGGGACAGGAGCGGCAGCGGCCACCGACACCGTACCTTGCTCGTTCCACACCTCCACGGCCATGCCCAGGTTCCGGGCCTGAATCTCCCCCTTGTACACAGGGAGCGTGGGGTTCTGGCCCATGAAGCAGGAGATGATGTCGGTGCCGCCTGTGACAAAGGCAGGGGGAGATGCACATCTCAGAGGACTGAGACCCGTCGCCTGTGTTTCCCATTAGCGAGCAGCACAGAGGGAAGACCCCGGGGAAAGCCCCCCCCATGGGGGCCTTCTACCCGGGGAGCAGTGGGGGAGGTGCTTTAGACACCAGAGCCGCCCCCTGTGCTGGGTGACTTAACTCCTGGCCGAGTCTCCCGCTGAAGGAGACACAAGAGAGACAACCTCTCGTCGTCACACCGGACATCAGGACCCGCTCGGGCCCATGGCAAACGGCCACCTTGCCCCACTAGGCCCGCCCCACGGGCGCTGCCGGGGCAGAGGGTGTGCGTGCCCGTGGGGCCAGCCCCCTGGCCCGGCGACAGCACTCGGGGGCCGCACCTGAGATGGAGGCCAGGAGGACGTTGTGCTTGACGCAGCTGTACACATACTCGTAGCACTGGGCCTGCAGCGGGGAGCCGGTGGACAGGATCGTGTGCAGGGACCGGAGATCGTGCGTTTCCACTGGGGACAAGCGGCGCCACAGGTTAAAACGCAAGCCTGGCCGGCAGGCAGGAGGCCGGTGGCACACCGGGCGCCAGACACCGAGCGGCTCACTCACCTGGCTTCAGGTTCCCCTTCTCGAGCTCCGCCAGCCACTTGGCGCTCGTCCCCAGGATGGTGATGCTGAGGGTGCGAGAGGGAGAGAAAACGCCAGAAGCGCGTCGAGGGTCTGTCTGTCTGAAGCGAGTGGCCTGTGTGCATGCTCTGAGGCACATCATGGTAGGGGCCTGAAATGATACTTCCTGCCTAGGGGAAGCGGGTCCCAACACCTGTGCCGACTCGGGGCACGGCAGTGACAGGCCCTCGCTCCGGCTCCGACATGCAGAGCGCCCGGCTCCCCTGAAGAGCAGGCTGTGGAGCCCCCACACAGACCCGCCGTCTCCCCAGCTGCACACTGTTCTCTCCTGGGAACCTCGGAGGGAGGGGCCCTCACACTCTAACCTCGCAGGAGTGGGGGGCCAGGGTCTTCGGGGAGAGCCAGGGCTGCACGTCGAGCTCTCAGCTGCTCCCCGCGCCTCAAACAGGCTCACGTTTTCGTGAAACTTAGGAAATCGCAGCTCTTTTCTTTTTGAAGTTTGGAGTCTACCATCCTTTATCCCCGCGTTCACACTCAAAAACCGACACGTTGTGTTGGGTACGAATCGCTGTGTTTTCAAGGGCAGAGTATTGTTTAATATTCTATTTCCTTCCTCAGCTGTTCAGGGAGGTGGCCCTGTCACCTTGTCTTCCTAGCGAGAGATGTTTTGTGCTCAAAGCAGGCGGTAAAACCAATGCCCTCCTCGTCCCTCTGGGCAGTAAACCTTAACCCCTCACCCTGGGGACAGGTGATGAGATCTGATGCCAAGAGGGTGACTGGGTGACTCAGGGCTGGCTGGCCTGGGAGAGGCCAAATCAACAGCCAGGGGGGTTCCCCCCAAAGCTATTGTCTTCTGCACCTCGTATTCTCTTCCTCTCTCCACCAGGACCCCCAATAAACCCACCACTAAGACCTCAGGCACCTCCTGGGGCCCTGGGGCCCAGAGATGGCTGTTTCGGGTCGGGGGGAGGTTGTGGGGAGCAGGAAACAGATGCGCTCCTCACTGTCCCCCATGTTCATTTCACAAACTCAGTCTGATGAACTAATGTGAGATCACCCCTCGGGAATGTCCCCATTTTCATAGGAGACCAGGGACGCCAGCACCAGCCCTGGACAGCAATGACTGTCCTCGGTCACTGGAACAGAGAGATCCGACAACCACACCAGACACACCCATCTTCATCATTCCATGGCTCTCGATGGCTCTCGATGGCTCTCGGCTGCTCTCGGGAGCACTCCCGTCAGGGGCGTCAGGGGCGTGTGTGGTGAGCCCTGCCCTCGGCAGTGTGTCCGGACTGAGCGGAGGCCCCGGGCTGCAGGCCTGCTCCTCAGCAGACTGACAGTGCCCCCCGCCCCCAGCTTGCGTAGGACGCTGTGGAAAACACAGAGAAGGGCGCGCTCTCGTGTGGGCGCTCGGTGCCGCGTATCTTTAGCGACTATCGCTGGGAATCACCCACAAGGAACGAGGCAGCTTCTCGGCTCGAAAAGCAGTGGGACTCGTGCCTCCCTGCCCTGCCCCCTGATGGCCTCCTGAGCCCCCATTCTCCACACAGGAGGGAGACTGAGCTCTAAAACCTGTGAACCAGGCCCTGTTGCTCCCTGACTCAAACGGGCCAATGGTGTCCTGTTTCCAGCAAGACAAAAGCTGTCCTGCCAGCACA
The DNA here is from genome assembly GCA_003508835.1 of Eonycteris spelaea. Lineage (NCBI taxonomy): Eukaryota > Metazoa > Chordata > Mammalia > Chiroptera > Pteropodidae > Eonycteris > Eonycteris spelaea. Next base: position 9,715,337 of record PUFA01000042.1, on the reverse strand, counting down.
GCCCGGAGGTCCCTGTGGGGTCTGGCCCACCCCTGCCCCCACCCACATGGCTCTTCACATCGGTCCACAGGGGCTCCCTCCAGCTGCCCCCACAGAGCTGCCTGGTCCTCCTCCGGCTGTGGCCCTACACCTCTCTGCCTGGAACACGCACCCCCCAGTCCCTGACGCTCAGGCCCGCCCCGGGGCCGTCCCCTCCAAGGGGCCTCCCTGAGCCAGGTCTACAGTGGCACTTCCCTCTCTTCTTGCCCCCCCCATCCGAGTGCCAGCCCATGAGGACAGCGACTTGCTCCCCCAAGTCACTGCGTGGCGCAGGGCAGACACCCAGCGACGTCCGGGGAACAGGAGTGAGACTGGCTCTCCTCGAGGGATGAGCTTGCTCACCCGTCACAACACTCCCTCGGGGACTAGCTTACTACGGTGCACCCACTCAGGACAGGTGACACCAGGTGAGACTCAGGTGACTAGCAAAACCTGGATGAGACACCCCGCAGCTCCAACCCTGACCCTAACCACAAAACTGCCCTGGCCACCCATGCTCTCTTGCACACCCGTGTGCGTGCATATCCACACACACGTGTATACACACATGCGCACACACACACACGAAGCCGCATTTCCCGGGCCCTTCACCGGCACCAAACCCCAGCGTGTGGGTGTGAGCTGTTCCCCGCTCCCTCCTCCTGTAGCGCACACACACGCTCCCCAGAAGGGCCCACCGGGGGCCAGTCTGACGGTGTCACAGGGGGGGTCTCAGCGCCATCCAAGTCCCCCAGGAGTTGATTAACCTCTCGCTGGAAACAGTCTCATTAGCAAAGAACCTTCCTGGCGGATGTTGCGAGCCAAATGTCAGGATTTAAATATTTCCCAGGCCAGGCAAAGATACATGTAAAATATTAATGGCCAAGGATTTTAAAACGTTAGCAGCTCCCCACGGAGGGCGAACTCAAACTTAAAGCAACGGGATGGGTTCGGAGTGCTGCTGACCTCCGGGCCGGGGGCTCGCTGGCGCCCGCGACAGTACCTGCAACGCGACCTTTGGTCAGCGGTGACGGAGAGCCACACGCCAACGCACCCGCCAGCCACGGCTGGCCCGCCGGCAAAGACAGCACCAACGCGACACCGTGCTCCGACAGGGGCTCCGAGGAGGGGACTGGTGGGCGGAGGGGGCCACTTCCTCCTTCCCATTTTCATAATTCTCAGGCCCCAGGAGCGGCCCGACACCCACTTTTAACCGGCTTCTGCATTGGCTCCTTAGCATTCCCACCTGTCGCCCAACCAAGGAAAGAGCCGTTCACAGGCTGCAGAGAGGCAGGGATGCCTTTCGTAGCCCTGGATCACACTTGTGAGGGTTGCGGATACTCTAGGGCAGAAGTCCCCAACCTTTGTGGCACCAGGGCCCGGTGCTCCCATGAGAATCTCATGCCTGGTGATCTGAGGCGGGGCTGAGGCGCTGATGCTGGCGCTGGGGGGCGGCTGCAGATGCAAATGGAGCTTTGCTCACTCGCCCCCCAATCACCTCCTGCTGGGCGGCCCGGTTCCTCACAGGCCACGGACCAGTCCTGGTCCACGGCCTGGCGGTTGGGGACCCCTGTTCTAGGGGACAGCTGATCAGCACTGCGGGGCAGCTGGTGACAGGCAGGGCTCTCCCCCTCACCGCTGGGCTCAGAAGACAGGCGGGTGAGAAGTGCCGGCGCTGGTACCCACCCTATCCTGTCAACCAGGTCCCACAGCACGTTCGGCGTGGGCTTCAGCGGGGAGCCGTCATACAGGACCACGGCCGTGCCCACGGCCAGAGCAGACACCACCCAGTTCCACATCATCCAGCCGACCTGGAACAGTCAAGGAGCACAGAGTCAAGCAAGCGCGGGCCAGCTCCCTCTCTCCGTCACTCAGCCTGTCACGTGCCTAGAACACCGTCCAAGACGGCCCAGAGCTGGCAAGGACTGGCCACTTCACGAGCTGGCTCGGCCAGGTGGGGCCCCACAGCGACCGCCCCGAGGCTGCTGTCAGTGCCGGCTTACTCCCCAGAAACCGCCGGCTGTCCAACCCGTCCACACGGAGGCTTCCAGAAAAGGCAGACGCCCCAGATTTCTGAGTCCTGCTACTGTCCCATGTGTGGGGAGGGTGTGAGCGGGGGCCTTGGCTAAATCCTACAGGTGAAACAAGCCTGGATCACTTGTCCCACGCCCCTTGACTTACAGCTGCGCACACAGAGAGCTGAGGCCACCTGCCCCTGGTCACACATCGAGAGCGATCCAGGCTCCCCGTCCTGTGTCTGCCTGGGGCCGGGTCTGTCCCCAAGGCCTTAACGTCACAGGTTAGGGTGCACCCCAGCACTGTTCCCTTAAAAACTCAGCACAAAGTCCTCACCCCGGAAACAGAGCTCGGTCACCCCGGAACTTCGTGGTGCTTGCAGCCTTGAAAAGAGCCGACACTGAATGTTCCCCCTCCGGGCTGAACACGCTTCCTTTCGCGGTCCTAAGCTTTCCCCGTCAGCGTCCCACAAGGACAGGAGCTCTCCAACCCCTGCACCGAGCTTCGGTCTGTGAGCCCCACCCGAGGGGCGGAAGAGCATGGGGGCAGGACTCCACCCCCCCCGTGTCCCCCGCACAGTGCCAGCGACGGGGGCACGGAGAAGGGGCTCTGCGGCCGTGGTCTCTGCTGCATCCTGCTCGCGTTTCCTTGGCTACCATCATGGGGGGCAGGGTACTGCGGCCTTTGAGGGCTGTGCTGCAAATGCCCCGGCGAGGAGCACGGAGGCCAGGCAGGCACGTGGCCAGCTGCTCCGGCAGCGGGGGCAGGGGGCCCGGGCTCAGCCAGAGGCTGCACGGGCAAGGACGCGGGACAGGGAACAACAGCTTCCGCGGGGCAGCATCGGCCAGGGCACGGCGCGAGGTGTGGGCCACACGTCCGTGCTCCCAGGTCAAGGACCATGGGAGCACAGCCTCCCTCAGGCCCCCCTGGTCACCACACCCGGATCCCCAGCTGTCACAGCAACTGGCAAGCCACCCGTATGCATTTCCTACTGGTGCTGAAACCTCAGTGGCCAGAAACAAGACGAACTTGTCACCTGAGCGTTCTGGAGGCTGGAAGTGCAAAACCGGGGTGTCAGCAGGGCTGGGTTCTCTGGAGCCTCATGGCGAGGCTCTCGCTTGCCTTTTCCAGCTTCCAGAGGCGACGCTCCTGGCCTCGGGACCCAGGGCACTGCGACCACTTCTGTGACCACATCTGTTTCTCTGACTCCAACTCTCCCGTCCCCTCTTATGAGGACGCCTGTGATCACCCTGGGCCACCTGGATCGTCCAGGGCCATCTCCCAGCTCCAGATCCTTAACTTAACCACATCTGCAAAGTCCTCTTCGTCCTGGAAGGTCACTCATTCATTGGTTCTGGAGCTGAGGACCTGGACATCTTTGCCCCCGGAGCCATCCCCTGCCTTCGGATAACGTCCTTTCCCCTCGAACGAGTCACTTTCCAGTGCACACACTAAGAAGTGACAGCCCTCATGACCTCTTCAGTAAAGTCCTGTCCCCTGGTGGACGGCAAGTTTCAGCCACGGGACTCTCACCCTGCAGCTCTAGAGGCCTAAGGGACTGAACTGGTGGTCAGCGTGCTCGGCTTCTCCAGAGTTCCCCAGGCGCTCAGCGTTCCGAGAGGAGAGGCCGAAGCAGGGAGTGACGAGGCGGCACAGAGAGGCCAGTGGGCAGCAGGCCTGGGGGCTGGCAGGGCCGCGGAGGCCGGAGAGGGCCAGCGAGCAGGAGCTGCTCCACCCGCAGCCCAGGCCTCGTGCCGTCTCGCTACTGACACGTGACGGGGAGTGGCGGAAGGACAGGACAGACCCCGGCGAAGCCCACAGCCCGGGCCCCGGAAGGAGCGACGCGGGGGCGGGGGCCCGCGTGGCGCCTCGGGGACACTCACCGTGGTGTAATACAAGATGATGTCGCTGCTGGTCATGTCGCCGTGAAGGCTGAGCTCCTTCAGGTGCTGGATGAGGGTGCCCTGGGGGCGCGGGGGGAGACGGGCGTCAGCGGCCGCGCGCTCCGGGCGCCCTGCGCGCCTGCCGCCTGGGGTGCAGGGCGGACCCTGTGCGCGTCTCCGGAGGAAGCTCCGCGTGCCCCCCGCCCCCACACGCGGAACTGCAGCGCCCTGACCCGCGTGTCGCTGGGGACGCTCAGGGACCTCTGACGAGCTCTCGCCGGCCTGCGGGCTGCGGGCGGGCGCCAGGGCACCAGCAGCGGGGCGTGGAGGTCATCGGGCGGCCAGTCAGAATTAACGGTGAGGGCAGGGTGGGGCCCCTGCACTGTCTGTCACCTCCAGAACAGGCACTGGGAGCCTTGTCCCCTTGCGACGGACAGGCCAGAGCAGTGCAGGACGAGACCGCCCCCCAGACTCAGAGCCGCTGCTGCGTGTGCAGCTCTGCAGGCCTCGGGTCAGAGCGTGGGGACACCGTGGCCGAGGGGGCGGCACGAGACCCTGCTTCCAGCTCACACCAACGTCTGGTCGGACCCCCCCCCACCCCCGTGCACGGCCTGTTCTTTTTACTTTAATGTTCGAGGCGCAGTACATCCACACGACCTCCCACTCTGAGGCACATGCACGAGCAGCCTCCCTCGGGCTGCACCCGGACCCCCAAGGCAGCCGGGGCACCACCTCCTGGGCCTATTTCCGGTACGTCCCTTGCCCGTCAGCACGTACCGACTCGCGCTGCCTTTTACGGGGACGCGTCATCCGGCGCTTTGCCTTTGCCAGGGAATGCACCTTTATCAGGGCACAGAGCTCCCACACGCTGTCCACAGCTGCCCAGACCCCGCCAGCCCCTAACGACTGTGCTGGCGGCGGGGACAGGGAGCGTCCCGTCACGAGCGCAGTCCGGACAGCAGAGCCAGCGGCCGCTTACCCGCTCTCGCCTCGGGTTCCCCCGTCCTTACAACGGGTCTCACACCTGATCCTGGCCAGACTGGGGGCAGCCTTCCGAGCCCCCTGAGAAGGGCCGGACCCCGCCCTCAGCCTGGTCCGCAGATGGCAGCCCCCGGCTGACGGCAATGGCACCCGGGTGGGCGGGGACGACCGGGGCTGATGCAAGGACCACGACGAAAGCCAGCTTCACGGCCCTCATCGTACCCAGGAGTGGAAGGGAGCGGCAGGAAGAGCCAGGCCTTCTAAAAGCTCCACACGAATCGCCCCCCCACGAAGACGAATTCCTCTGTCCCCCACGGCCCCCTTGTGCCGTGACGGCCACACGCGCCCCCGCAGAAGGTGGCAGACTGCTGGGAGGGGCAGCCCCTGCTGCGGAGTCCCCGAGGCTGCCTGCAGCCCCTCGGAGCCGGGCGCCCTGGTGGGTTTGCCCAGAGAGCAGGGTGGGATCGGGGACAGAGTACCTCCCTCCCCCGCCGCCCCGCAGGCCTGGGCTGTAGAAAACTCCCCAAGGGACAGTGTCCCTCGGAGGAGTGGGCACTCGCTGGGGGACAACGAAGGCTTCCAGAGACACTGACTAGTCACACCGTGAGCACACCGCAGGCAGCGAGGCTCCTGGGTCACGGGGACTCCCAGGACGTCCCCTCCTGTTTCCTTTCTCCCTTAAAACCGGCATTTACTTTTTCCTTCCTTATGTCTAGCATTTAACTTAGATCTGTCCCTTCGCCTGTGTGACCCGCACCCCACGCCTGTTCCTGTTCTTTATTCCCATCCCTTTGGGGGCACGAGCAAGCTGGGCTTTGCTTCTCTCCCCAGGGCCTCTCTGCACGAGCCTCGGTTCACATTGGTGATGTCCCCTGTCATTTCTAGCGGGCACGGCCGAGTCTGAGGGGAAGGGAACGTGAGCGGCAGGGTTCCGTGGGTCGCAAGCAGGAGGAGCCATCTGATTTATAAGAGGAGAGACGCTGCCTTCAGAGACCCTTAAAGGTCTTAGAAAATCAACCAGCAAACCAGGAACCACCCCCGCCCCCAAACCCAGGGGACCTGCCAGCCACTCCATCACTGTGACCTCTCACCTTGCTGCTTTCAAGTTTCCTATGGAGACGAGTCTTCAAAACAGGCCAGATGCTCAGTCACTTTCCTAGAGGTGTGAGCATCCCGTGAAGACAGGATAAACCTAAGTTTTCCTGATTTTTCCATACTTTAAATATACCAAGCATGATCATTTTTAGGAGCAAACTACATTGTATGTGATATGGTTTTATGTTACTCTCCTAAAAAAAAGTCACATTCACTACGCATAAAGCACTAAAAATCAAAGTACAGTTGGACGTTTCAGTTTCTCCTAAGCCCCCTCCTCATCTCCAGGTTTTCTGAAGTCGGGCATCCCCACGGCAGACAGGGCTCCTGGGAAAACGGGACTCCGTCAACCAACCACGGCCGCGGACATCCCAGGCCCTGCACACGACCCCGACCGGATTTCACAGAACAGGGCGGTTCCCGTGACGTGGCCAGCTCGCCCCCGTGGGAAGGCACCGCAGTATGGCCGGTGCTGCTCCCAGAAACAGAGCCTTTTGGCCCTGGAGGTCCCTAGTCCCACCTGGGGTCCCCGGGAAGTGGCTGCTGTGCATGAACGGGCTCTGGTGTGTCTGGCAGTCTCGTCTCATGACCTGCGCTCGGATCCCTGGTGGGTCTCATTCCGGGCAACGACGGCACATGCCCCTCCCTCCCCTGCTGCGATAGGATTGCCCGGGACAGCCACGTGAGGCTCTCAGCGATGCAGGCGGGGGTGGTCCGGCCCCTTCTACGGTAGGGATTCCCAGTGCTTCCGGAACAGAGGACCCTGCTAAGCTAAATGAGCGAGGGTAAGAGGAGTTCTGTGTTTCATTTTTCAAACACCATCGTCTGATCAAGCAACATCTGTGAAGCTGTTCGAGAGCAGGAGGCTTCTCCACTTGGGTGGGCCTCCTCTCCTGGGCGAGGGGAGAAGGCGGCTGTGACAAGGTCTGAGCACGATCCTGTGTTTTCTCCTCCCTACGGGCCAGGCCGCCTGCGGGCAAGGCGGGAGGCTGGGTGTGTGGGGTGGGGGTGGGAGAGAGGCCCACGCAGCGGGAGCAGCAGCGCTGGGTTGTGAGCAGTGCCCTCCCGTCTCCGCGGCAGCACCAGGGACAGCGACTCCCAGCCTCCCCCCCACACACACCCCCCACGGGCCGCCTGCGTGAGCCCCGAGGGTGCTGCGCGAGGACGCGGAGCCCCGCACGGCGGGCGGGCGCCCAGGGACACAGACCTACCCCGGCAGAGTGCACCATGCACTTGGGCACCCCGGTCGTGCCCGAGAGAACATGATGAAGAGGGGGTGGTTGAACGGCAGCTGCTCGAACTCCAGCTGGGGCGCTTGGTCCCCTCTGCCAGTCGCGAGGAAGTCGTCCAGGAACACACTGTGGGCAAAACGCACGGGGCGAACCGTGAACGCTCCGGACGCTGGCCGGGTCGCAAGCCCTGCCAGACTCACACCCTCCAGCCCGCCTGGATGACAGCCCCGGGCTCCGGGGGGCATGAGCCTGGGGCAGAGGTGCCCACGAGACAGCGGAGAAGCCAACACCCAAGTTCACGCCAAGTGGGGGAAGCCGCATCAACGAGTGCGAAGGTCACGCGGCTGCGTGAGCTCCGCGGACAAGGCCAGGGCCGTCCGCCGAGCGCCTGACAGTGCTCCCAGTCCCGCTGACATGGCCGTTGGTGAGGGAACTCCGCCCAGGGGGTCTGGGGGTGCTGCCGGCGCCCACGCACTCGCCCTCTCCGCTGCTAACCGGCTCCTGGCAGGCCCTGGTCTCCCGCACCCAAAGGGAGGCCCGGGCCAAGGAGGCCTGAATCGTGACACTCTCCCCACCGGGAGAGGGGACGAAGCAGGGGCGAGATTTGAGAGCTTTTCCCGTGTGTGACGATCAGAGCAAGAAGGGGGAGTGGGGCTGAGATCTGAAAACTACATTTTCTATGACAGAAAAGCTGCCGGGCAAACGTCAGTGTCACCCGCCCTTAGGAGGCACACAGCCAGACACAAATGTTTGTCCGGGAACAAGTGAAATGAAGCCCGGCCACTGAATGCCCCGCCTTGTCCCGAGGCCGGCCTGAGCATGGCACCTGTGGGCAGGAGCAGGAGGGCCACACACAGGGGGCCTGTTTTCTGAGCAGGACGTGGGCAGCGGCAGCCACACAGCCGTCCTGGGAGAGGCGGGTCCCCTACTTTGAGGTCGGCAGAAAGACAGACCCCGAAACACTGGCCTGGCTCCCCTGCAGGTTTAAAAGGGGGCAGGGACGCCATTTCGATCAACTTTCTCCCTCTCAGGGAAGGGGACGAAATCAGTTCAACTCAGCGCAGTGATCTGCAAAGGATAATCACGCCGAAACTGATATGAAGGCCCCTGAAGACGGGTGTGTCCGGGGGAGACACAGCGCTTTAAAAAGGGCATCAGAATAACCCGTCTCCGCCTCTGAGCAGTGAGCAAGGCCTCCTGCGCCAGGCGCCAAGAACACGCTCGCTTTGGGACCTCCCGGCCAGCGGCAGCCCTGCTCCGCCACGGGCTCCACCGTCCGCCCGGCCGCTCCGCGGAGCCCGTCCTCACGCACTGCCCAGGCTAATCGGAACGTGCCCAGAGGCACAGCTTTGCTTTCAGACGGTCTGTAAGTCAGTAGACAGCGACTGCTTTCGCTGCTCCTCTAAAACGGAAAGTCCAGGGCGGGGAGTCCCCCACCAGCCATCGGTGAGCGCCGAGGGGGTCTCGTTCCCAGGGTTTGGAGGGGAGGCGTTGCACCATATGAAGCTAAATGCAGTGGCCACCGTGCTTCTCCTGGGCGCTCGCGGTCTGTATCAGTTACGACGGGCACACTCAGAGGAGCCAAAGCCGGGCGCCGGGGCCCTGGGCCCGTCTGCTTTTCCCTCGGCCTCGGTGTGGCTGGCGCCGGCCATAAAAGCAGGGAGCTGTTCTCGGCTTCGTGAACGGAGACCCAGCCTCCGTCAACTGGTTGTAATTGATTGAGGTTGGCAGAGTTCCCACAGCCCCGGGGCCAAGTGCAGGGCCCTGGGCCTGCCTATGAGAACCTGCACATGCTGACGCCCACACTCCAGGGCACAGAGCCCACGACTCCCACTTGCCGCTGTGCCCTTCTCGTGACAGTATTACGGAGGACCAACGGGCTCCGCCCAGCCTTCACGTACTAAGTCCCCACAGCCAGCTTGCGAGGGAGGGACTTCATCACCACTTTGCAGACAGGGAAACCAAGGCACAGAGAGATTAACCTGTGCCTCCACGATCTGGCTCGCGACCCCAGCCCTCGAGCAACAGCCATTTTGCTCGAAGCCCCCTCCCACCTCTGGAATCCTGGCTCACACAGCTCTCTCCAAATCCTGCTCTTTCAAGGTCACCTCAGGTGCCACCTTCCCAGATCCCAAAGATAAGCAACGTCACCCACCTCTCAGCTCCTGGTACTGCCTGCCCCCTCCATGAGCACAGCTGTGTTCCCTGGGCCCAGGGCCATGGCTCACTCTCCCTGCAAGAGTCCCTCCCTCCCACTTGACTGCAGGCCCTTAAGGACAGCACGGAGGCTGGGTCCTCCCAGTGGCCCCAGGGTGCCCTGCACAAGACCACTTGGCCAGTGGACAGCCTGGGCAAGAGAGCCTCCCACGGCGGGCACAGGATCTATGTGCCTGTGCAGACACTTCCCATGTGGCCTCACGGGGCCACTCACGAGGCCCCTACCGTGGCCCAGGCAGGAGGCTGAAGGGAAAGGTTTACCTGCAAAGGTGAACACGCCTGATCTCGAAACTCTCTCCCAAAACTGCTTTCAGAAAAAGGAAAGCAGTATAACTCCAAGAATTCAGGGATGAATTCGACTTTGAGCAAACCATAATCCATTCCTTGATTTCTATTCAAAATTAAAATGGACATAATCCTATTTGGTACCCAGGGCAAGTGGTGTATCAGCTTACGAAGGTCAGAATGGCAAAGGAAGGCGCCATTAGTGATGGGGACAAAAACAGGTTCTAGACAGGAAACACGTGTGTGCATGTGTATGCATGTGTACATGCATGCACGCACGTGCACATGTGTAGGCACCACACCTATGTACACACCTATTGTGTGGACGTGCATGCACAAGTACTCATATGCAAGTGTGCACGTGCACTCACACGTTGACTGCCACTTAGAACTGCTGTGGCCGATCCGGGCCTGGCCAGACAGGAAGAGAGAGCAGCCCGGGAGCCTCTCTGCCCTGCCGCTAATTCTCTATGTGGCCTTGGGGGAGTCACTCCGGGGCCTCAGTGCCCACCTACAAAGCAGTGATTTTAAGGGAAACCTCCTGCGACACCACGTGGGAGGAGCCAGAGGAGCCACAGAATCCACGGCTGGCGGGACACAGAGCGGGTGCCACGCGGGGCCAGCGGCGGGCACCTGGCTGACTTACCTGTTGGGGATCTTCGAAATGTCTATCTTGTCTCTAGAGGTAACGTAGGGGATCACGACCACTTTCTCCAAGTCTGGCAGTCCTGATGGAGAAAGGAAGAGAAAACAGTTCCAGGACGCAGGATACTTAGTTGCCAATACAGTTATTTTTGCAGTTCGCAGCCTCGAGAGGCCTCCGTGACTCCCGGGGAGGGCGGGGGGCTCTCAGCTCCGCTCCCATCCCCTGCCGTGCCGGCTCAGACGGGAGCGCCACGCACCTTTAATGACCTGCTGCAGCTTGTCCAGGTGGCCGTGCTTCTTGCCGTTGTACACAACGGCCTCCACAGAGAAGATGAGCTTCGGCTGGATCTGGGAGAACCGGTCCAGAACGCCCTGAGGAAAGCAAGGGAGGCATCGTCACTGCTCGTCCCCGTGGCGAACGCCTGCAGCCGCCCACGCCACCGCCGCTCTTCAGAGGAAAGAAAGAGTGGCACTATGGGTGCGCCAGCCCCGCGCCTGCGCCCCCGTCACCCAGCAGCCAGAAACGCCAGCCAGGCAAAACACGACGCACACGACATGAACGCCACTTCAAGGCAGGCACCGCGACGAAACGCCGACGGGCTGACGGGCCCTGACATCGCAGGTGGGAAAGCCACAGGCACGCGCACTGCCGAGGGGACCCCCGCTGGTACGGATGGAGCCTTGCCACACAGCTCCCCGGCACGTGGCGTGAGGACCCGCCTTCCCAACAGGCAGCTACAGCTCTGCAAAGTGGTTCCATGTTTTAGTTCTCTTTCAACCTTCGGTCGGAAAGGAACCTGACTTCTCCACATAGTCCCTTCTGCCAATCGCATGCATGACCCATGAATGTGTTATAGGAAACAAGCCCCGTTTTAAAAAGCGGGCTCACCGCCCACAGAACCCGCCGAGCACACCTGTTTCCCCGAAGGCAGGTGTCCCCCGCCAAGCAGGTATGGAAATTGTTTCTGCAACTGACGTGAACGGACAGGCATAGCCTTGCGACACACTTGACACACCCTGAGTGTGACCGCACGGGTGACGGGTCAGAGCGTCTCGGACGGGCCTTCCCTCCCGACGGTGCAGCCTTCCCATCTGGGACATGACAGCGCGGGTGACATTGCCCAGATGGCTCTCCTGTCCCCCTGCCCAGCAGTTCAGGGCGAGTGGTTCCAGATCAAAGCCTGGGTGACCCTAGGGCAAAGGGAGTGAGGCCAGCACCTATGCGGAGCCCGGAGTCGGGGGGGGGTTCTGCCCGGCACACACAGCTGCACGGAACGGCCTCCTGCAGCGGGACTGTGGATTGAGCTCATCAGGGTAACCGACTGCCCTGCAGCGGGCCTGGCATCAGAGGAGAAGGCAGCACATGTGTCTAGGGCAACGAGGCCATCAGGGCCCCTCAGAGGGGTCCCAGCAGTGACAGCGTCACCTGAGACCCAGACCCAGAATGGAGAACTCTGGGGGACCCAGGAAACCTGTGCTTTCGCAAGCCCCGGAGACCCCGACATACAATAAAATTTGAGATTCTCCAGGCTCAAGGTTCGAGGATTGAGATTCTACGTTCAACGCTGCCCAGTCATCAAGACAGGAAGCTGCATTAACAGAGAAGAGCTCGTTTGTTCCATCTACTGAGCCAGGGAAGCACTCGGACAGGATTCCTGCCCCCAGGAGCACACGATCTATCAAAAAAGCAATAGGAAAACAATGATAATGTTACTATTGTCCATTCCCAATTATTTTCAGTGAAATATACTCATGACTGAGGAAAAGAAAAGTAGGAAGGAATTAAAGCCATAAGGAAAAATTTACGATGGCATCCATCAATAAATACAAAATCTTTTTTTTCCGAAAAGACCAATAAAATAAACCTCTTGACAAATCTGGTCAAGAAAAAAAGGTGATACTTCTAGCTAATGCTTACATAGTATTTAACTACGTATCCTAAGCACTTTATTAATATTTACTCAGTGTTCACAGCAACCTGTGACACAGGTAAATATGATAACCTGGGATTTGATAACAGAGGACAATGCCATTATTAGCCCTATATCACAGATAAACTGAGGCGTACGAACGCACGAAATCAGAAGTCACACTTCACTACAGAAACATACAGATTAACGAATGAGAAACTATTATGTTTAATGTCATTAATAAATTTCAAAATCCAGACGGGATAGGTAATTCCCCAGGAAGATATAAAAAATCATCAGAATGGACGCGAGAAGTGGCAGAACGCTGGAAGAGACATAACCATGGCAGAAACCGTGGTCACAAGTCCGCTCCTCACACCGGCGCCAGGCGAGGCAGAAGGGCAGGCGGGTGGCGTGCACGAGCGGGTGCCGGGCTCAGATGGGGCCCACCGGGTCAGGAGGAAGAAGAGGGGACCCGGTCAGCTCCTGAGGAGCAGCACCCCCTGCGGGTGTCGAGAGGAGCAGGCTCCGCGGCCAGGTGGGCCGGAGACACCCACGAAGCAGAGGGGGCGCCACGAGCAAAGCCCAGGGCAGGGGCCGCTGGCCCAGGGAAGGGAACGGCCTGAGCCAAACCCTGAGGTCAAGCACGCAGGGCACCCTAGGGCCAGGCCGGGGGCCCAGAAAGATGGCAGACATGTCCCCGTGAATTTCATCATGAAATTCTCCCAGCCAGCTGTCCTGTTCTCGAGGGGGCAACGAACTGGGGGAGGCAACCCAGTCTGCCAGTGACCTGGGACTCGGATGTCCCAGGGGTGACCCTTGGTCACAGTGACAGCGAAAAGAATCAGAGGCCTGGGCCGTGACACCATGGGAAGACTCGGAGGTCCCGTGATGCGCAGGAAGTGGCCCTGGCTGGCCGAGCGCAGGTTGCGACCTCTGAGCACCTAAAACCAGCGGACCGGAAGCTAGCCCCGGTCCGGGACAGAGCGCTCAGCCGAGAACTGCTTTCCTGCTGCCATGAACACGCCCATGATCACACATCTGACCTGAATGCGGTGCCTAGCAACCAACCAAGCAGCCGGGGCTGAATCACATGGACGGCCCCCTAGAGCAATCCTGTTCACACACCCACAGCGATCTGAAGATACACGTGAGAGCGAGGGCTGCAGGCTGTGGGCCCGGCTCAGATGTGCGGCCATCAGAGGCTGGGCTCCCCCAGCATCTTGGAGAAAGCCACCAACTTGAAGGGGAACAGCGAAACAAAGAAAACAGCAAAAGGCTGAGAGTGTGACGCCTGGAGGTCCGGTGAGGCTGGGAGGCTGGAGACCCAATAGGCAAAGCACTCCTCCCACCTGGTGACGCCCCCTCCCGCCCCGAGCACTGGGTGGCCATGCCGAGGTGGGAACACGGGAAAGATGGAGGGGGCGCCGGTGAGCAGAGAGGCGGGAGCAGGGCAGATGCAGGCAAAGGGGCGGTGATGGGGGATGAGTACGTCCCCCAGCACCATCCAGGGAAGAGAGGTGGCCCACACTCGTGGCAGCCCCCGCAGACGTACACGGCAACCTAGACGGCCCTTCGTCACCAGCCAGCTGGGCAAGGGAAGGGGAGGTCACTACGACATCTGTGGACGGTGAACCACCCGCACGGAGACCCCCCCCCGTACTCGTAAAGTGCCTGGGAATAAATCCACACGCGTGTGTCACAGCCCCAGAACGTCCGTCAGCCACCAGCAACACGCCACGCTGAAAAGGAGCCAAGTCATTAAAATCGGGATTTGCAGGCGAGAGGCACTGTGCCCCGTTATACCAGGGACACTCAGCGATCTGGAACAGGAAACACGACACAAAGCAGCAAAGACATCGTGTTTCATCACAGACCTCAGAAAGGGCTCTTTCCTGAAAGGGCAGGCCGTCCGAAATTAAGAAAAGGAGACTTTTTTTTTACGTGGAGATTTGCGAACCACTGAAGAGAACTGTCCGAGCCCACAGCGTCCCCCCATTCATTCAGCCCCACCTCGCCATCAACACCACGAACGCTGCCCAGCGCGTAAACCACGGGCAGAGAATTCGATGGCTGACCGTGAGGCTCCAGGGTCATCCACGGGTCCTGGGGGCCTTCGCGGCACACAGGTGCCGGTGTCCATGTGAGCGAGCCCCACGATCAGAGCCCCCGGGCAGGGGAGCTCACCCTGGGAGCCGACAGGCAGGTGGGAGCAGCCAGGAGGAGCTGAGAGGTCGCCAGGCACAGCCACGCTGAAGGCGAGCAGTGCCCTCCGGCTCGTGCACACGCCCACCTGTCCCCGGCCGGGTGGAGGGAGGACCCTGTGCTGCCACACCGGCCATGAGGTCGCTTCCCAGAACTCTGGCCGTCTCACCCGCACAGACTCCTGAGCCGCGCGTGCTGAAGGCGGCGGGGACAGCAGAGCCACGTCGCCGCCCGGTGCACTCGCGGTTCCTACGCCGGAGCAGCCTCGGCAGCCCAGATTCCTGAAACCCTGAACCGGGACAGGGCCGGACACGTGTGCCACAGGGCCCTCCCACGGTGTCCGCCACGGCGGGACCTGGGACCGGAGGCGGCTGGGGTGGCGTGTCGTGTGACACTCTGCACAGGACGGCGGCCCATGAGGACAGGCGAAGGGTCAGCAGCAGCTGCTGATGCTGCAGCCGAGTGGGAGGCAGCTGGACGCCCGCCTCGCGCCCCGCGGCTCAGACGCGACACCCCGGTCCCACGCGGAGCGCTGTCCCCCCCTCCGCCCAGCTTTCGGGTGGGGCCTTCGTTCCGGCCCCTCGAGGCCACGCTCACACCCCGTGCCACACACAGGTCTCCCACGTCCTCACGCCCGGCTTACAAAAAGTTAAAGCTCCAATTCAACTCTGAAAACACTCACGTGCCAGCTCGCTGAGAGCTCATAGCACTGAGCCAGGGGTCGGTCAGCGCGTCCCCAGCCCTGTACGGCCTCACCTCTACGGTCCCCACGAGCTCCCCACGTTCGTACTCAGGACACAGGGCTGGGAAGTGGCAGACGGACTCGAACCCGGGCCGGACCTGCCTGCCCGCTGCCAGCATGCCACACTGCCTCCTCTACCCAGGGGCCCTGCCCTCCGCCTCCTGCCACGTGCTCACGACCCACTGCGGGATCCGTGGGCGACAGCGCCTCCTCCCCGCTTGCTGGCCCTCCCACAAGGCCACCTCTGACCCCGAGCAGCACACGCAGCCACAGAGAGGGCCCAGGAAACGGGAGAGGACACACATGGACTTCTGATCTCAGGTCAGTCCCGGCTGACCTTGTCCTGGGTGGAGGTCATCGAGGAGAGGCCCTGGAAAGTTCCAAGAGGCATGAGCACAGTCCAGCCATCAGCCACAAGTGGTGATCTCTGGGGCGTCCCCCTCCCTAAACTCGGCAGGGCTCTGTCCTCACCCTGCTGGTCCCCGCCCCGGCAGGGGGGACACCAGGGGCCACAAGGACAGACCCCTGCTGGAGGGCCTGGAGGGCACCCGTGCCCCTGGCTGCACTTCCTGGCACCAGGCCGCCTCTGCTCCTGGCATGGCCCCGTGCTGGGCACCGGTCAGGGCAGCTCAGTGGCCGGGGGTCAGCCAGGCTTCATCCCGCTCTGCTGCCTATTTGTCCCACAGAGGGTCGCAGCTCTGGGCAGCCGTGATGGGGTCAGCACACACTTCCTGCCCCCGCCTGGCTGGGACCGGGCAGCTAGGCAAACCCGCCCTGGGTGGGTCCTTGGTCCCCTCTGACTCATGGAGATGATGAGGCCCTCGCCTTCCCACAGGAAGCGCGAAGCCCAGACCCCAGTACAAGATCAGAGACGGAGCGATGGATGCGAGGCCTCGCAGGAACCCCCGTGAGCAAACGGGGAAGCCGCACAGGATCGACGTTCGGAAAACCTCACGTGGTCGCGAAGTCACAGGGGAGGTGACCAGTCAGCTCCAGCTAGAGCTTCGCCTCAGGGCCTGTGGCCAGCGACACACGCCGAGGCAGCACACACACCGTGGGACAGCAGGGTCCCGAGAACGGAGAGCAGAATCGCGTTTTTAGATTTAAATGCAAAGTACATTCCCCGCAGCCCTGCACAGCCCTGCTCTCTCCTTTTCACCGATTATTCTCGTGTCCCTGGCCAGAGAGACGGGAGGCCATCGTGACATCACTTCCTCCAGCCTTGCTGGCCACACAGGTCCACTGGGAACCCCGCCCCACACGCCCTACCCAGGGCCTCACGTGGGCACAGCCCTTCCCTGCGGAAACCACACAGAATGTCCCCCTGCAGGGCCACACGTCCAGGACGCTCACGGGGCCCAGAAACGCCCCCTCTGGTGGGGACCCAGACTCACATTCACCCCGAAGTCCGGGGACATGGAGCTCCAGATGGCACCAATGCTTGCAGCAGCCAACATGGCCTCCACGGCATGCACACTGTTGGGTAAGTAACCTGCAGAGGGGACACAGACAGGAAGCTGTGGGTTCAGGGTGCGCTGTACGCGGGCACCCTGAGAGCAGGCGGGCATGGGGAGAGGGGCTGGCTCTGAACGCTGAGGAGCCCCACCAGCCCTGCCTCTCCCCCTCCCCAGCTGCCTCAATGTCTCTCTTTGGATGACCCTACTGCCACTTCCTGCTGTCACCGCCTCTGGCCCTTCCCGTGCTCCACTCGGTGACCCCCGCAGCCCTGCACGGCCCTGCTCCCTCCGCTTCTCGGCTGCACCGCGACAGCCCTCTTTCACGGTTGTAGTTGGTCCAAGTTCCTCCTGCCTCAGGGCCTTTGCACGAGCTGCCGGCCCTGCCTGGACACTCTTCCACACGCAGCAGGCTTCCCTCCTCCGGGCACGCTCACCCTTCAGCTTGGAAC
Organism: Eonycteris spelaea; assembly: GCA_003508835.1. Classification (NCBI taxonomy): domain Eukaryota; kingdom Metazoa; phylum Chordata; class Mammalia; order Chiroptera; family Pteropodidae; genus Eonycteris; species Eonycteris spelaea. The sequence goes on along the minus strand of PUFA01000042.1, from coordinate 9,698,202 downwards.
CCAAACAAAACTTCCTCAGAGAAGCCTTCCCCTGAGCCCAAGTCTCCCCGGCAGCCACCCACAGTCACCGCATTTCTCCCTCACCAATTTCTTCCTTACCAAGACAATCCCCCATGCACAGGAATCATAACTGGCTAAGGAACACCTGGTTCTCAGGTGCACGCAGGGGCTTCGTCTGTCCTGCTCTTTACTGTGCCCCACGTACCAAGGCCCTCAGATGCTGGACTGGTGGCTGGCAGGTGCGTGGATTGATAGATGGATGGTTGGATGGACAGATGGATGAGTAGACAGACTGAAGGATGGAGAGTTAGACAGATGGAGGGACAGATGGATGGATAAATGGGTGAGTAGGGCTAGATGAATATACGGAAGGATGGAAGGACGGGTGGACAGACAGGTGGGTGGGGGAGTAGATGGATGGATGGACAGATGGACGAACAGATGGATGGATAGATAGATGGATGGACAGATGGATGGATGGATGGGTGGATGGATGGATGGATGGATGGATGGGTGCGGGTAGGTGGGGTGGGTAGGTACGTGGATGGATGGATGGGTGGGTGAGTGGGTGGATGGGGGTAGGGGTGGGTGGTGGTAGGGGATGGATGGGTGGGTGAGTGGGTGGATGGATGGATGGAGAGGAAGGAAAGGGGAATGGAAAATATGAGCAGGACAGTCGGAGACACACATACTCCCATAAGGGACAGAGGAAGGGGTCAGGCCCTCCATCTAGTCGGAGGCTGGGCTATGGCCAGAGAGACCACGATCACGTAAGCAGATCACCCTAAACGCTCCAGGGGAAGGATCTGTGACCAGCACCAGGGACCAGCGGGTCCCGGGCCAAACGCCTCCCCAAAGCAGGGCTCCCCAGCAGCCACCACGCCCAGCAGGCTGCGGCACCCAGGAGCCCCTCCCACCTGACCACCACAGTTGACGCTTCCACTTTGGGGGTTCACTGCATCTTCCCTGCCCAGCCACGGTACCCCAAGGGGCAGGGGTCACGGCCCCCAGGGCCCCACACTGCCTCTGGCACAGGGCGGGCCTGATGTTTGCCGCGGAGGAGAGTATAAACCGAAGCTTCTGGGTGGTGGCACTGCCCGGGGGAAGGGCAGACTTACCGCCCAGGGCCGCAAGAGCCGGCTGGCTGACTTGGTGGAGACCGACCAACGGCCAGGATATGACCACGTCACAGACATGAGAGACTGAGCCAGGGACAGCTCCGTCTCTGAAGTCCCCGAGCTCCCCTCCGCCGGCTCCCCCCCTGGGATCGCTCCTCCTGCTCTCCCCCAAGAAGCGCCTCCAGCCCTGCTGGCTGTCGTCAGGCAAATTACTGTCCAAGCGGAGACGCCCGAAAAGGACAGGTCACCAGCTGCCAGCCTGATTCGGGGAAGTCCAGGGCACCAAAGTCAGGTGCCCCTGAGAGACAGCACGGCCAAGAAGGGGCTCGGCCGTCCTCCCCAGCGCACCTTGTTCTCTGTCTCCCCATCTCTCGGACACGCATGCCACCAGGGGGGATTTATAAAAACAAGCATTGGAGGGAAGAAAAAAATGGCAGAAGAAACTTTAAATTCCTTTCCCAGGCCTGACAAGGGAACAGATTCAACTGGACCAAGAGGGACCCAAGAGACGGAGGTTCCAACCGCAAAACTGTCTGGTCACCGGCCAAGCTCACTCATTTATTAAATAAACATTCACTGTCCACCTACTGCACACCAGGCTGAGACACCGGACAGGCAGGGAGCGAAAGACAAGGTTCCTGTCCTCTCGTACTGAAGGACAGACAGACGCACACACACAGAATCCTGTGATTTCGGGTGGGCGATAGGAAAATTAAGAAAAATAAAGCGGGGTGCAAGGGGAGAGCGGTGATGGGTTTTTCCACAGGATTCCCCCAGGGTGGCCTCTGGGGGGGAATGTGTGAGCTGAGACCTACTGAACCAGGGGGACCCGCAGATATGCAAGAGAACGTTCACGGGGGCCGCGTGGTGTGTCCCTTGGCGCCTGATTCCTTTCTAGTCAGCTAACACACGGTGAGCAGAGTCCCCAAGCCCGTCTGACGTGGCCTGACACGGGGTCCGGGCCGTGTGCCTGGTTTATAGTGGATAAGGCCACTCGGCTCTCTGCCCTCCTGGCAAACACACTCTGAACGCCCACTTGCCGTAAGTTCCCCTGGGAGAGGAGCATCCGTGCCAAACACCGAGGGTCCCAAGGCCAAAGCCCCGCCCGGGAACTTTGCCTGCTGCCACACTGGCTGCTGCTGCCACACTGGCTGCTGCGGCCCCGCCCACGACCCAGGGGCCAGGAGGGCGGCCTGGCCCCTGGGCAGCGTGGGAGTAAGCCGTCATTGCATCTTTACCGGCTCCCCGCCGTGTGCAAACCAACCCACGCCCAAACCAACTCAGGTTCCCTGGGACAGAGAACAGGTGCACGCACAGGTCTTTGAACTTTTCCTAGAAGTCAGAGTGAAAAAAAAAGATAAGGAAAACATCTGAGCTGCCCTTGGTAGGATGTCATGACTCACCAGGACGCCTGAGGGAGCAAAGGGAGGGTGAGCTCGGGGACACCAGCTGAGACGGGGACTTTTCAGGACACCCGCCCCTGCGTTCCGCACTGCTCACCAGCCTCCGGGCCTTTGCACGGGCCGCTTCTCTCTGTAGCCGGGACTGGCCTCCCCTCCCCTCCCCCACACCAGTGCAGGGCTACCCCCTAAAGACCCCTCGCTAACCCAGTCACCCGGTACTCACTGCACACTCCTGACACTTGGGAACCTGTTTTAGGGCTGCTCAGGATGAAAGGGATTGGACAGGGAGGGCTGTGAACAAAGCAAAAGGTTCGGAGGCAAGTCCCCTCACAGGGCGACCCCATCATAAATTCCTCATTGGCTGGTCATGGCGGGGGGTCCCCACCCCCAGGCCTATCCCTTCGGCCGTAAAGGCTCATCTTTGTCTCAGGCCAGCCCTGGCCACTGTTTCTGTGCGTCCAGGTGAACACACCTTAGAAATGCTTCTTTTCAGACCCCTCTTCTAATACGAGACCACCCTTTGAGGCCCTTCCTTCTCATAAAGCCTGCGCGAGAGCAAACAGGCTTACCGCCCCGCGCCCCCGCCGCGTGTTGCTCGCTCCCACCTCCAAGCATGTTGCTTTACGTCCCCTCCTTAATCTCGAACGCATGAAAGAAACTGCAAACTGCTATGCTCTGAAGCCTTTATCTCAGTCTGGTGCGACCCTGCTTCCAGGTGGATCCTCTCTTTGGCTCAAATAAGTTTTCATAAAAATTCTCTCCACGAGTGGACGTTCTTATGTGGACGGGACATGGAGCGTGTGGAGGACTCAGGGAAGGTGAGCAGGAAGGCCTGTGTGGGGCCACACACCTGGTTCCAGGCCTCCTCGCCACCCTGGGGGCTGTAGGGGCCGGCGAGGTTTCGGCGGGGGACGGATACCACCGTGGGGCCAGTGTCGTGAGTGCTGTCGTGCAGCCAGAGGACAGAAAATCCCTTCTCTTTGGTTTAAGAGCAAAACCCGAGTCCGATCCTGGGAATGAACACCTTATTAACTCCAAACTCGACAGCACTCCAAGCCTCAGCCCGACCCGGACCGGAAACTGTCACTGGGTGCTGTCCTTGTCATGGCCACTGGCCTCACTCTCGTGACAGCGGGCCAGGGCCAAGAAGGTGTGCGTAACCTCTCTGTCCAGAAAAGACGCTCAACAACCAGCCAGTTCAGCCTGTCTCTGCTGCCCTGCTTAAAGATGAAGAAACTCGAGGTCCAAACCAACACACGGCCCACACCGTGAGACAGGTGGCATGGCTCCAGGGAGCCTGGGGCCCTCAGAAGCTGCTAAACAAGCCACACTGAGGCCGTCACGGCCACACTTCTGGTGACCTTCCTTCCTTCCTTATGTTTTGCCGCGCATGTGCGGTTGAAGTCCTAAGTCTATATGTTCTGTGACACGACTCAAAAGCTGTCCCGACCTTCCAAGCCATTCTCCCACCCCCCAGCACCATGACAAGCACCAGCTTACCGACAACCCGGTCTGTTTGTTTTAAACCCATTTTCCTCATTGCTGCTGCAAACAAAGCCACTTGTTGTCGCAGCTCTTCAAAAGTCACTGTCACGATTTCCTCTTTGCCTTCTCCTGGAAGAAAAACAAAAGGACAGGTCATATGAAGACCGTCCTAAAAGGAAAGGTTCTGCGTCACGGACACGGATGAAAACTCACACCTGTTTAAGTGCAGGTTAGGAGTACGCGCCCCGGGGAGAGGTCACAGAAACGCAGGGGATGTGAACAAAGATGCAGGTTTGCTCGACTTTATAGAAAAGAAAGGCTGTGAAAATTAGCCGAAGAAACACACTCACAGAATTTGTCATTAAATAGATTTTTTATTATTGGGAGTGCTTAAGTGAAGAATCCTTTGATTTGTTCACGGTTTTTTTTTTAATCTGTTTGTTTTTGTTTCTTTTTTAACTTTTCATTGTGAAATGATGACAGATTCCCAGAAAGGTGCAAAGGTACTACAGCTACCCTTCACCAAGCTTTCCCTCCGTTGGTTACATCATACATAACTCTAGTACAACATCAAAGCCAGGAAACTGACGTTAATACAATGTGTTCTTTGTCCCGGTATAGTGTTTCCTATACCGCCACCACAACCAAGGCCCAAAACATTCCCATCACCACAAAGACCCACCTACTGCCACCCTTTTATGGTCACCCGCCACCACCACCATCACCACCAGCCCTGACCCTGGCACCACTAATCCATTCTCTATCTCTAAAGTCCCACGTCAAGAATCTTATATGAATGCAATCACAGTAGACAGCCTTAGAGACTGGCTTTTATCACTCAATGAAATGCCCTTATGATTCATCCAAGTGGTTGTATGTGTCAACAATTCGTTCCTTTTGATTGCTGAGTACTATTCTAACTTTGGTTTGTTTGTTTGTTTGTTTTCTGTTTTTTGGGGGGGTTGTAAAGGTAATGTGAGCTCATTGTAGAAAACTCTGACATTGCAAACAATGTATATGAATAAGAAAATAAAATCATCAGCTCACTCACTATCGAAGAAATGTACATTAAAACAGTGAGGCATGGCTTTTCGCCCGACAGGTTGGCAAGAATGGAGTGGTAGCCAGCCTCCAGCGGCCCCCACGATCCCTGCCTCTGGTGTTCACGCTCTCGTGGTCCCCCTGACATTGAAGGGGCCCAACCTGGACAACCAACAGAACATCATGTAAATGACAGTGACTTCTGAGCCTTGGCCATAAAAGACACCACAGCTTCCATGTGCCACTCTGGGAACCAGCTACCATGTCGTGAGGACACTGAAGCAGCTCATGGAGTCGGCCACGTGGCGAGAAACCGAGGCCTCACACAGCCACGGGAGCGCGCCATCTTGGATGTGCACGTACCGGCCCCAGTCCAGCCTTCAGCTGACTGCAGCCCCCGCCAACACCCTCGCTGCAGCTCCGCCCGCTAAGCCACTGCCGAATGCGTAACCCACAAAAACTGTGAAATGTTGAGCTGCTCCCTGTGCCTGGAATGTTCCCCCACCTCTGCGTGACCCCCTCACCTTAACCGATTCCTGCTCAAGTCTCACCGTCTCCAAACGGGCAGCCCTGGCGTGCCCGCCGGAAAGAGCTCTGCTCCCCACCCGCCATCGCTCTCCCAGACAGTGCTTTGTTTATCCTTCCACGTGCTTCGAGCCCACTGGGAGTTTATTGCACGTGTTTTCATATTTACTGTTTCCCTGATAGAACGTCAGCCCCATGAGAAAAGGGTACTCACCTGCCCTGTTCAACGCTCTTCCCAGCACCTCCCCCGGAGGAGGTGCTTGATACAAAGCTGAAAAACAAGTGGGCGGGTGGACGGATGGGTAGTTGGAAGGATGGATGGATGGGCAGACAAAGAGATTGATAGAAGAAAGGATGGACAAATGAATGGATGGATGGATGGATGGATGGATGGGTTTGTGGGTGGGTAGGTGGGTGGATGGATGGATGGATAAGCAAACGGCTCCTTAAAGAGCAAGGGAGAGAAGTGGGACAGATACACCATTCCAAGGCAACTTCTCCACTCAGCCTAAACCATATCAGAGCTAAGAACCAAGAAAGGGAGCTAAGTAATACTAAACAGCCATCACATTGCATACAGACAGGATTCTGCAGTTCTTAACCAGGAACATGCATCGGAAGCAATTGTGTGCTTTAAAAGCAAACGCAAGCCTGGGTGTCACCCCCAGAACTTGCTCTGGACGTCACAGTGGGAACCGGGTGTCCATGTCTTTACAAGCTGCACTGGGATTTCTGATGTCAAATCTCACTTGCATATTTCCTCTGTGCCAAGGACAGCTGTAAGATGTATGTTCATGTTCATGTATGCAACATATACAGCAATTGCAATGTACATACCTATCAGCACCCCCACCTCTGGTATACACCCAGAAGAATTCAAAGGAGGACCTCAGAGAGACATCTACACACCCATGTTCACAGCAGCACTGTTCAGAATAGCCAAGAAGCGGAGTAACCCAGGTGTATCAACACCTGGATGGATAAAGAAAATGCAGTATAGGCATATAAAGGAATATTATGCATCCTTGAAAAAGAAGGAAACTCTGACACATGGATGAACCTTGAGGACTTTATGCTGAGGGAAACAGACCCGTCACAAAAGGGCAAATACCATTATGACTCTGCTCACAGGAAGCATCGAAAGTAGTCAAAATCGCAGAAACGGAAAAAAAGCAAGGCGGTTACCAAGGGCTGGGGAGGCGGAGGGAACCAGTGCTTAGTGGGCACAGAGCTTCAGAGTCACGAGCTGGAAAGTCCACGGATCTGCCCCCCACAACGTGAACACACCTAACACGACGGAACCGCACACCGAAACACGCTGAACGGTAAACTGAACGTTATGTTTCTGGTCATGTTTTTTTTAAAGAAGACAGGCGCAAAGACTCTGCTGGAAAGTCACACGCTGCGGTCTCTCCAGGCGCGACGCCTCCCCCGACCCGGCGAGCGAGAACGCACGTGCCGCGCCTGGAGAGAAAGCGGCCGGCGCCGGGCACTCACGTGCGACGTAGAGCGCCGTCCTGCCGCTGTCCCCGCGCCGCAGGAGGTTCTCCGCGAAGTTCAGACGGCTGCCCCGGAACCACTCGGGGACGTCCGCGACCCCTTTGGACGTGTCCACAACCTGCAGAGGACGACAGCAAAGCCAGGCGAGATCTCACCACGAATGAGCCACCGGGGTTCCCCCCGCCCCCCAGGAGGCCCGAAGCGTCCGCAGCACGTTTTGTGGACTGGACACGAAACTGGCCCAAAGGCCTGAAGCTGGAAACACAGAACAACCCGCCGTGCTTACGCATACGGTGTTCTGCACCGGAAAGTCACTGAGAGATCCTGAGCATGCTCACCCCGCCCCCCAAAAATAGGTATGTGAGGTGAGGGATGTGCTAATTCCACAAAGCGTATCTATATCGAATCATCAACGTTGTACACCTGAAATGCATACATAATTATATTTGTCAATTATTCCTCAAAAAAGTTTAAAAAAAAATTAATGCCAAGGGAAAACAGCATCCCTCTAATTTCCTTTTTCAACACAGATTTTTTAAGCACCTCAGTTATGAGAGATGCTGAAGACAGAAAGTAAACAAGACAGATGTGGCACCTGGCCAATGTCCCAATGTCAGACCAGATACATGAAAACTGGGAGGTCGGACTCCATGACCTACCTACCCGCAACACGACTTCCGGAAGTCTGGCCCCGGCCTCCTTTCTCCGGAGCCAGAAACTTGATCTTCTTCAAGTTCCTGCAGATGAACCTTACCAAACGGTTCACCCAATAACCAAACCGAAAACATGGTGACTATACTTTAAGTAACAGGATGTTCCCCAGATTAGTTGCTGATTTACAGTGTAAGGAGAAAGATCTCTCAAATCCAGGTTAAAAAAAAAAAACTAATGAAACTACTGAGAGTTTAAAAAACAACCCGAATATAAAAATATCACTGAACTATGTACACTTTAAAGTGGTCAAGATGGTAAATTTTATGTTATGTGTACTTTTCCACAATTTTAAAACTTTTTAATAAAATGAAAATAAACGATGGCCTACCACTTAGGGTCGTCAGGGTCTCAGGACAGGGCCCGGGTCCACGCGTGTCAAAGGGCCCAGAGGTGGCACAGGCTTCGTGGGGTCTGTGACCCCAGCACAACCTTCCACCAAATCTCTAGGAAATGACTTTCCCCACCGAGATGAGGTTTTCAAAGAAGATATGGCTCGAAGTCCCAAAAATTAACCCTTCATTTTAGACTATAACCATAGAGAGATAATAGATAAGCAAACTCTCTACTTACCTCATCATACATGCGTGAGTAGACAATCCCGCTGAATTTCCAGAACTCTGCCCAGAAGTCCGAATATGACTCAACTGACCAATGATACAGGTCATTGTAATTTTCTAAAAATAAAATAAAATGGCACACAGCTCAGCTAAATCATAGTAGAGTCTCAGCTGTGGGACACGTAGAAGGATGCACCTAGGGGATGTCAGGTGTCTGAGTGGTTCAAAGGCATCTGAGGAGAAACGGTCTCGGGGGTGGAGGGGTGTCCTGATTTTTATTGATGCAAACCCACCACCAGCAGTCCTAAAAGGGACCGAGCGACAAGGCAGTGGTTGTGTATCTGAACCGGCATGTCCAGGAACAAGGACTCTGGAGCCACAGGGTTCAAATCCTGGCTCAGCCGTTCATTAGCCGTGCGACCTCTGGCAAGTACTTCTGCACGCGGTGTCTGTTTCCCCTTCTGTAAAATGGAGGTGGTGACGAGCACCCCTCCTTCACAGGGCCACCGCGAGGGTTCCAACGAGCACGTGTGTGAAACGCTCACGTGGGGGCCTGAGACACGATCAGAACGGCCTCAGGAGTCTCCTGTCGCCCAACCCTACACACTCAGGGAGCTACGGTCACGAGACTTGAAAGCCCAGAAGTTCGGAACTAGAAGCTTACCAACGACTTCTCGTGCCAGGGCGACGTTTGGGGGAGGTTTGGGGGACCACTTATTCATTTTGACCTTTCAGTAAGCAATATATCCACAGGATTCGAAATAGAAAAGTAGAAAAGGTTATATGACCAACAACAACAAAAAAGTGTCCCTGCCTCTTGTGCCACAGCCATCCACCTTTTCTTGCCCAGGGGGACCAGGCACAGAGGTTTTATGCATGAGTAAAGCCACCCCTCTCTTCACTTGTCACAAACGGAGGCGTGCTCTTCACACCAGGGGAACCCCAAAAAGTCCTGTCCCCTTTCGGGCCTTTTTGATGTCAACATATTCCAGGAGGACATACATTCATATGCTGGTGCTCCAGGCACTTGGTGACAGACAGCAGGATGATGACCACCAGTGTCAAGAACAAAAAAAAAGCACCATGCAATGACCCAGCTGGACTCTCTCACCACCCTCAGCCAGCTTCATGCAGGTTCAGCCCTCTGCACTTTCCCCACCGTGAGGGCTTGGGGGGCGGGTACACAGAGGAAGACATAGGACGATCTCTGCCCTTTGCCACCATCACTCCTCCAGTAATGCGCGTCAGGAGCCAAGGAGAGGAGTCTCTGACAGCCGGGTCAGCAGGGGCGGGCTGGCCCTGGCAGCGAGGGCAGGGTCTGGACACTGGGAGGGAGCCACGAGCCCAGGCAGAGAGCTGGGGCGAGCAGGTCTGCCACACAGGTGGAGGGGTGGGGACATCTGGCTCAGAGGTCACATAGCTGAGATGGAGGCACAGGGTCCTAGGGGTTCCAGGCTCAGAAAGACAGGGACTCGGACTCCTAGTAAAGTTGGCTGCACCTCCTCCGAGCCCCACGAGAGAACTTCGCCCAGCTGCCCCATCTACTCAGCCCAGGGGCCACAGTCCAGGTCAGGTCAAGCAGGTACCGGGAAAACATGCCAGGGCCAGTGCATCTGGAAAGCTGGGGCCAGCCCCGACTCTAGGGACCATGCTCGGGGGGCTGGAGCAGGCCACTCTGCCCCTCTGGGATCCAGCGTTCCTCGTGTGTCGTGGACTGACCCCTGGGGAAGCCTTCCCACAGCCGAGCAGAGTCACCCTGTGCTCCAGGGCCAGGCCTGGGTGGCCTGTGTCAAAATCCCAGCTCTGCCGCTCACTGAGCCATGCATGACCTTGGGCGAGTGCTTCACCTCCCTGAGCTTCAGCGTTCCCGTCTGTGAAGTGGGGGAACCGCGAGCCCTCCGTGGGCTGTGCCGAGGATGGTGGGGCCAGGCTCCGCGCTGACTGCCCGCGCTCACACCGCCCCTCCAACCAGATGATCTCGCACAAGCCGGGAACTGTCTCTGGGCCCCAGGCACTTCCTCCATGAAAGGAAGACAATGGTACTTATCACAGGGTCACCGTGGAACTGAATGAGGCAAAACACGCAAAGCAGTAAGGACCGCGCCTGGCAGAGAGAAGGTGCCGGAAGGTGTCAGCCATCATTGCGCCCGGTCATTTTGCAGGAGCGTGATGCGTGAGAGGCTACATGATCATACATCGAGACAGGGACATAAAGTATGGGAAAGTGACCATCATTAGCAGTGGGCCACGTTCTCAGCTAAGACAGAGGTCAGCACCAGCCAGGGCGTCACCGGGGAGGAAGCCTCCAGGAGAAAGGCACCTCACGGGACAAGGCCCCCACCTCCCTCCCAGCCTTTTGTTCAATCGCCTTGGTCCTCACCAACTATGGAGTCAGGCACCAAAAACTCTTCCTAAATGCTACAGGGAGGGGCCAGAGGCTTGAAATCTAGGCCTCCACTGAAGACCTCAAAAGCCCATCATGAAGTAAGTCACCACCAGGCCACCTGTCCGGGACAAGTGGCCACAACACAATCTTAACATCACAAGGCCCTGAGCGGATGCACGGGGGTGGGGGAGGGACGGACTCAATGCAGAACGAGGCCACCGTGCATGGCTCGCCCGAGTTGCAGACTGTGATTGGGCTTTCGCTCACACACGCTCCCACCTGCACGTGGAGGTTGTGCCCAGGGTCCAGATGACCGGCCGGGACACGGCACATTTGGGTTGGTTTCCATGTGTTCAGAAAGCCCCTGAGCTCGCTGCCACCAGGAAAATCACAGTTTCCGAGTGAAATGCGGGGTTTCTGGTGTCTCCTGAGAAAACAGAGTATCTGGCTGGGGTAGCCGGCCAGCCATGCTCGCCGCCTGGCGATTCGGTCCCCGTGCTGTCCCCTCCCCACACTGAGCAGGGCTCATCCGTGAAACCCATAGGATGCCAGGGAAACAAGCGCGCACGGTGTGTGAGGCTCAGGCATGAAAGACGTCGCGGCTTCCGGCTCGGACGACCCTCTCTGTGGGACGCCGGCGGCCACGTTGTGTGGCCGCTCCAGTAGTCCTAGGTGGCACGAAACACATGCCTCCTGCCCCCAGCCAGCACTGACCCACTGCCACATCGTGAGAGGGCCACCACGTTCCTCCAGCCCCTGTCGAGCCTTCGGGTGATGGCGGCCTCCTGAGACCCAGAGCCAGAAGCCCACCTGGGCCCCTCCCAGCTCCCCGCCCCACAGAAACTGCTGTTTTACGTGCCAAGTCTCGGGGTGATTTGTCATGCACAATGGATGACTAATGCCCTATCACACCACATAGTGACAGTTGGCTAGGGAGGGGTGCCAGCTGCCCCACCTGGCCAAAACACAGCAGCTGGGAGCACTGATTCTGGGGCCGCAGCCGCAGCCCGCACAGCCGAGAGCTCTCAGCCCAGACTGTGGGCTTTTGTTCTCTCAACGGGAGGGGGGGGCACCAGCAACCGCTTCCGAGCCCATTGCTGAGGATTAAGGCAGTTAGTATGTGTAAAGAGCCCAGGTGGGGCCGGGCGCATAGAAAGCACTCAGCAAATATTAGCTATTATTAATATCTCCAACCTGCCTGGGCCCCGCAGGCATCCGGGTTTGCCAGTTCGGCTTTCCACTCGCCCCCTTCTTCCTTCCCACCTAGGAGGATTCCGACCAGCCTATACCTTCCCATCTCAGCTTGAGATCTTGTCGGCGCCTTTCAGCAGCGCTCTGACAGACCAGGACGGCGAGGCATGAAGGCGGGCAGCACGCTGCCCTGCGTCTGGCCCTCGGTGCTGTCACTTCGCGGCGAGGTTATTCTTTGCGTGAACTTTCTCCACCCCCAGCGACACGTAATCTATTTGAGAACGGGGACCCAGCCTTCTGCAGGCTGGCACTCTGTCCCAGCTGCCGCCCACAGAGGTGCAGTGTGGCTCGTGGTGTACAAAAACACACTGGCACGGTCCTTCAAAAGAGCATGGACTGCAAAGCAGCGTCACTCCCCTAATGACACAGGTGGGGTACGCGCAGCGTGTCCCCTGGGGCGTTGCGCATGAAGCCAGACATCACGCGCACATATGCTGGGCCAGGGCTGCAGGCCGCCCCTGAGGGGGTCCGCATGGGTGTGTCACCTGAGGGAGTCCTCAGGTGAGCTCTGCTAGGAGCAGTGACAAGAACCAACCAACCTACCGACCTGGTTAGAAAGGAGAACCTGTAACTCCAAGGGCCCACCCCTCTGAATACACAGGGTTAGGGCTCAGGGAAGGTGGTGAGGCTGGGGAACCACCTGTGCACCCCCCACACACACACACACGCATCCTCAGGGCAGGAGCGACGCTGAGGCACCTGTGAGGGTGTGCGCCTCGCTGCCTCGGCACATCCCGTTAACAGCAGTGCTCAGGAATGTGCACCAACTATGCACAGCCACACCTGGGAGTCCGGGGGTCCAAGTTCAAGGGTACTGGCTTTAAGCAATAACAATGCTCATAATAAATGAAAAGGCAAGGCAGGGTGCCAGTCCAAATTACACGTGCTTGGAGAGCAGAGGAAAGGAGGAAATGGTCGGAGAGAATGACCACAGAGAAGGTGGCCTCTGATCTGGGTCTGAAAGCAAAGTCCAAACCTCCAGGGCCAGGCCTGTGAAACGGAGGGAAGCAGCTGGAGGTAACCGTCAGGAATGGAAGAGGAGGAAAAGCCAAAGCCAAGCTCTGAACACCCCACCCCCGCCAACACCAAAGGAACCCCACTCACCTCAGCTGGCCGCCACGTGGGCGAGCAGACCCGGCATCGCCGGCCATGTTTCCCGAAGAAGCTGTAAACCTATCTTTTCCTACACGGTCTCCCCTCCCTGAACTAAGCTGCACGTTCATTCTCGCCCACGAGCCACCAGTCTGCGAGCCTTGAAGGACGGAGAGGAGTCTGGCGAGCGGGCTAGGAGCTACCAGTGCTTGCTGGTGTTTACACAGGACTGCCATAGACCAGGTGCAGGTGCTGGGCCTGGTCACCTCTGGTCACTCTCACGCCCACCCAGTGACACGGGTGGCTCATTTTACAGATAAGGAAACCCGAGCTTGAGATCTGTGATTTCCTTCTGACCACACAGCTAGTAAGTGGGTGGAGCCAGTTCAAAATCCAGGTAGTCCAATTATTCACCTGATTATTCACCTGACAGAGCTGCCTTTACATGAAACACTGTGTAAAGCACCAGGGCTAGACAAGCACCTGCATTATGGCTGGCAAAGGAAAGAGGCTGGAATCCAGGCAAGGTAGTGCAGAAGAAGGGTATGGTCCTGCTCTGAGCTCTCCTTGGAAATCACGTCTGATCTCCCTCAATCCAACACACACTAACTTACCAACCAGAGGGTATAAGACCCATTTGTCTGGGGTAGGGGAGGAGGGATGGAGCTGGGGGAGCCAAAGGAAAGGGTTTGGTAGAAGTTATGACACCGCCATATGCTGTGGAGGGTCCGGAAGCTGCCAGGTGGCACCATTTGCCAGTCCATAGTTGACGAGAGCCATCGGAGACTCTGAGCCAAAGACGGACAAAGTCAAGCCTGACTGCTCTGGCAAAGCAGGCAGAATGTGCTGACGAGGGGAGGGAGGAAACGCAGGCGGCAGGAAGCCCAATCCATTTTCAGAGAAGAGGAAAGGAGGGTCTCGGGAGAGGTGCTGGCACTGGGGTGAGGGGGTGCAGCAGGCGCTGCTGCTGAGGTAGACACCCTGTGCGGGCCAGATGAGTCGGGTCACCACTTCTGTGAGGCTGACTGAGGACAGTGATGCCACCATATGGAATCACAAGCATTGCCACAGCCAGCTGAGGGGTGAGATGGGAGGGAAAGCCATGACAAGTTGAAGACCCCTGGGCAGGGGGTGGGGGGGGTGACAGGTAGATGGACAAGCCAGTTGGAGCTGCCCAACCCACCTGCAGCCAGGGGGTTCCTGAGGGGCTCCGACTGGGTTCCGCTTGGAGCCAGGGTGTGAGCACGAGGAGAAGAAGGAGGTCCTCCCGGATCCCAAAGGAAGGTGCCCACGGGGCCATCCTTCTCCTAGGCGCCCCGAGTCTGCGCTGGCCTTCCAGCAGGATCAGCCAGCCTGGGAGTTTGGGCGGTGGGGCTAGGAGGGGACAGCACGAAGTACAGTGATCTGGCAAGCGACCCCCACAAACGGAGGAGTAGAGCTGGCAGTCAGAAAGGGCGTGTGTGTCCGGGAGGAAGCTCCCAGACTGGAGTGCAGGACCCCAGAAAGCACCTCACCTCACAAATAGGAACCGGGTGACAAGGGACCGCTCAGGGCACAAGGGTTCCGAAAGCAGAGGTGGGAACGCCCAGGGAGAGGGCGCCCTGCATGCAGGGAGGTGCTGCAGGCAGGAGTCCAGCAGCCTGAAAGCAAAGGGGGTGACGCCCCGGGCGGACAAGGGGCCAAATCTCCCACCCCCCCCCCCCCGCCATCAGAGGCGCCCCACCTCCTGGAGAGAGACCCTAAGTCCACTGGCTCCTCTGACCCCAGAGGAGGGACACTGGACATCCGGAGACCACTCCGAACGACAAGGAGGGGCCCTGACAGAAACGTCCAGGAAAAGGAGGCGTCCCGGTCCCCAGGAGGAGCGCCGCTCCGCCAAGTGGTCCCTCGGCCCCCGCCAAGTGGTCCCTCGGCCCCCGAAGGGGGTGGCCAGAGCCCTGGGGCCGCGCGCGCACTCACCCAGAGCCAGGCCGCAGGCGGCGCTCACGGCCACTCGGAAGCGGTCCATCTGCGTGTTCCTCTTGCTGTCAGGCTCCCACATCACCTGGCACCCCAGGATCTCGTCCTGCCGGGCCTGCATTTCCTTGGACATGGCTGCGGCGGAGGCTGCGTGGGGACCGGGACAGGCCTGGGACGGCGGAGGCCGGGGACGCGGCGGAGAAACCAGGCGCAAGCGGAGGGGCGAACGACTGCAGCGGCCGGGCAGCCGGGGAATGACTCCCGGGGAGCCCCGCCCCTAGGGCCCGCCCCTCAGGTCCTACCCCCTCGGGCCCGCCCCTCAGGCCCTCCCGCAGGCCCCGCCCCTCGGGCCCTCCCCGCAAAGCCCCGCCCCGCAGGCCCCGCCCCTCCCGCGTGTAACCCATCGAGGGCGCTGCGTTCGAGTCGCCGGGACTTGGACGGAAGCTGGCGGGGCACGGGCGGGCTGCGCAGGTCTGGACGCCGCGCTGTCACCTGGAGCTCACAGGGGTTAAAGCGGCTCCGGGAGCCGGGAGCCCGAGGCCGCCGGCTCGGACAGGTAGGTGTTCATTCATTCTCTGATTTGTTCTAACCGCAGTTATTTACTGAGCGCCTCCTGGGTACCCTCCTCCACGCGGGGCTTTGCGGAAACAGCAGTGGACAAAGCAGAAGTCCTGCCGGGTCAGCAGAAGGTAAAGGGAGAGGGGCAGGCGTGGAGAAGCCGGGAGGCTGTGAACGAATAAATACATCATGCGCGTATCAAGCATAATGTAATGCACACGCTGTTTCCCAGCGAGTACGTAACATACGCAGTAGAGAGACACGTGTGATATTATTTGTATGATAAAAAATACTAAGTGCCATCGAAGGAAATAGACCAGAGGAAGAGTAGGTTACATGGAGAAGTGTTTTCATTTAAATAGGGTCATCAGGGAAAGTCCCATTGAAAAGGTGACTTCTACCAGTGACTTGAAGGTGACAGAAGTGAGCTCTTCAGCATCCGAGGAACGAGTCTGCAAGCAGAGGGAACAGCCGGTGCGCAAAGGCCGGGAGGCGGGAGAGTGTCGGTGTGGTTAGATGATTACCTAAGGACACCAGTGTCTTAAAGGAAGACGTAACAGCACAGGGGGGTCCTAGCGACCACTGAAGACTGGCTTTCACCTTGGGTGGGTTGAGATCGTCGGAAGGTTTTGAGCAGAAAAGGGACGGCGCCCACACTTATTAAAATGTGGTTGCCTCAGGCTGCCGAGCTGAGAAGTCTGCCAGGAGGGAGACCCATTTTGATGATGTCTCAAGAGATGGCAGTGGCTGGACCAGGGGGCGGCTGCGGAACTGGAGAGAAAATGAGACTTGGGATATATTTCGAGGGTTTATTTGTTGGGCTCCTATCGTGCGTTGGCACCATGCTAGGGACCTTCTCGTATTCTTTGTCGTAATTTGTCCTCATAGGAACCCAGGCAGCCGGCTTTCCTCGAGTCTGTTTTTTCTGGCAGTGTTGAAGTTTTATGAAGCAACCTCCCCCTCCCACTGCTTAAACAGTCTCCGTCCCCGGTCATCACTAATAAACATAGGTTCTTTGAATGTCAACTGTAATTGGAAACAAATAAAATAAAATACATTTTTAAAGGAGAAAAAATAAACATAAGGTTCTAACTTAAAACAGGGTACTGATATATCCACGTGACATCCGGAATAGCCCCCTTTCCGGACCTCCACACTCTGGGACCAGCTGCGGCGCTTTGTCACCAGGTTAGCGCCTTCGGAAAGGCATGAGGCCATCTCCACCCAGGAGATTCATTTTTGAGGGATTCGTGTATTTACGTTCTTTCCTTTAACTCGAGAATGCCAATGCCGCAGAAGCAAAATCCTTGTCAAACTGCTTCACCAAAGGGTTCTCGGAGTAGGGGCTCCAGAAACATTCATTCGCTCATTCATTCATTCATTCATTGAGAACCGCCTGGCAAGCACTTGCTGTGTTCTAGGCAATGGGGGCTTTGCCATGCAAAGCATAGAGCCAGCCCTCAAGGAACATGGAAATCCCGGTTTTTACCAGTTCTCATGGAGCAGGTGAAGGCTGGTTTTACACAACCGACAGCCACTTGATTCAGTCTTCATTCTTCAGCTTGGTCCACCCAACCAGGCACAGAGGAACCCAAGGGAGAGGTCAGCTACAGCCAAAATAACAGGGTACTTTGTCATCACCCCTATGACACTCTCCCAGACACACACAAGCCTTCAGAGGTCCCACCTTGCTACCTCCTATGCTTGATGCCTTCTATCTTATCAAGACCAGAGAAGGGAAGAGGAGAAGATTCAAGGAAGCTCTTCCCATTTAAAACAGGAACAGAGCTGGAAAGGGACCTTCTTGACCAAGAATGTTAACTGCCTGAGTCTGGGCATGACTTCTGCCATTCCCATCTTCCTCCTATACTTACTTGTTGCTTATTTTTGATTTAAGGATTCAGATTGAGACCTTGTATAACCATTCCCCTGACTGGTGCTTCCCCATCCCATTCCAGGTGCTCTGAAAATGTTTTAAAAGAGCATGGAAATTTGCCAGGCCAAATGGACGTACTCTTCTATCGGAATGCGAATCTCTCCATTATTTCTTGGAATTTGCCCTGCTCCTCCCTGCATGTATAAGCCCACCTGCGTTCCATTTTCATTTCTCCCACCATGGCATGTTAAGTTAGAGTTTTCACATCTGAGAGTTCTCACTATGATACAGTTGACCATTAACCAATAGAGTGAATTATGCAAACAGTATCGAGTTCCTGGAAATATGTCAAAAGCTGTTTTATGGGACAGGTATGAGGATTTAGAAATAGCAAGGAGTTTTCCCAAAAAGGCCCAAACGGATCATCCAGAAGAAAAGCAGCCCTGACTGAAGTAGAAGCCAGGATGATCTCAGAAGAGTCCACATGCTTTTGACGATACGAATCTCAATTCTCTCTTCTCTTCCCAAAGCGTGATAGTTCTTTCTACACGTAGAAACAGATGTCACAATGCTAAGATACAGCTGGGAGGAAAAAAGAAATGTCTGTCTTAGGGAAAGAGCTGGAAAAGAAGACATGGTGGATGTGATGGCAGCCAAGCACTAGGCATGTACACGCCAACTTTGGAGTCTCTCTTGGGGACTATACTCTAAACTGACTTCTCCAAAGCCTCATCATAGGCTCACATGGATATTTTTAATGGAGCATTTTCCGATAAAATAAGATGAGGATTTACTGTCTTTAGAATGCATATGCCCTGATGTTATTAAATAAAACACATTTTTATTTATCTTATCAATTTATGCACACAAGATCTGAAAGGAATCGCACTTAGAAGGGTAGTCTTTGATGTTCCTTGATGTGTCTTAAAAAATTTAGAAGCATTGGAAAATACTCCCATTTCAGTTAAGAGATCTTACCAGTCAGTGTCAGTAAATGTCACTGCTTTGGTTCTAAAACCAGAACATTCTAACCCAAGGCAACCATGACCCTTAGGAGAAAGGGCCCGGATAGAGAAAGACAGTAAGATAATAGAGGTTACTATTAAGGAGGCTGTAATGCCTGGTTGCTGTTTTCACCCCAGGGCAGGACACCATGGGGGGGTGGGGGTGAGGGTGAATTCTCAGCAAGCCTCTTAGGTGGCTGAAGGATGACTGAGCACACAGACAATGCCCCTGACAGTGTGAGTACCTGTGAGGTTGAGGATTTGTAAATTACGTGCATTAAAAGAATCTAGGCACCCACGCCCCTTGCTAATCTTTGTATATGCCCCAGTCCTCCCCCCACCCCCAGTGACCAATGTGCCCCCAATTAACCCATTAGTCTAAGCCAGTCACAGCACTCCTTCTCCTTGGCCAGGCTTTGGCTCAGGGTAGTCATGAGACCAAATTCTGGCCAATGAGACGAAGAGGAGTATATGGAACGCTTTTCCCATGAGGAGTGCTATCCTTTTGCGGGAGCAATGACAGGTATTTTGTAACCCTAAGAAGCGAGGTCAAGGAAAGCCCACAAAGAGGGCATGGTGGGGCAAAGGGTGAAAGGCCTCTCGCTGAGTTATGGGAGCAAGGCTGTGGCTTCTGGTCAAGTAAACAGTGCCTGTCATCACGGCTTAAGCCACTGTGAGTTGAGCTGGCGTAACTTGCTGCCCAAAGCGTTCTAACTAAAACAATCACCAAAGGTCATTTCATTTGCACTTCCCTGCTCGCCCCCACCAACTCCCCGGGCCCTTCTCTTCACTTTGGCACACTCATGACTCATGTGTGACGGCCTGGACCTGATGTGAAGATGCGAACTCATCAGCCATAACTAGATGAGTCAGCTTCCCGAGCCAGGATGCCTCCACCCCAGCTTCAGTTTCTCGGGCCCACAAGGCCAGGAGGGACGAGAACCGAAGATTCACCACCTAACTAAAGGAGACGCCCAGCCCAGTGCTGATCTTTGGGAAGAACCTGCTCGACAGCACAGCATGGGAAAAGGCTCTGAGACACACTTGGCACAGAGGGTGGCCACGTAGGGCCTTGGGAGGCCATGGGGGAGGGGCTTTGGACTTTATTCCAAGTGTGATGAGAAGCTATTTGGGATGTTTTGAGCAGGGGAGTGATATGACTTACGTTTCACAAGAATTATTCTAGCTGATATAAGGTAATAGAGTGAACGAGGTTGGGTTTGAGGAGGATGGAGTACAATCAGGGAGACCTTTTAGGGGATACCGCGAAAGTAACACAGGGGTATCACAGTGGCTTGGACGAGGGTGGAAAAGTGGAGATGATGAGAAGGAGGATATATCATAGCTACCTATACACCTGCATACCTATATGTAAGGACAAGCTTATAGAGATACACGTCTTTAAATATCGATCTATGCAAAAAGGCGCAAGCAGGCAGAACCGATATGCTGGATTACATAGGCAGTCCTTGGAGCCCAGACCAAATGAGAACAAATTCTAGCATAAAACTCATGTCCCAAAGTCATGAACAAGGGTGTCACGAAGTGGGACTGCAGGGGAACGGGAGACCAGAACAGGCAAGAGGTTGTCATCTTGCCACTTCCAGTGGCTGCCAGCACGACAGGCTCTCCCGGGCCCCTACAGAAGAGAGATGAGGGCATGACTCCAAACAGAGGCTCAGCAAATTCCCTGGTTTATCAGGGCAAAAGGTTGTTTGAGGATTTCTTTTTCTGGCCTCCATGGCATGGTTCCCTCAATCCACCCAGTCTGCCCCAACAGACTATGGTAATCGCATAAATGTCAACTACTGAAGGTCAGCTTAAAGTTCAACCTTCCCACCTTCTCTCCAATGCCAAAGAGAAGGCAGAGGAGAACATGTGGAATAGGGATAAGTAAATGGTGGGTAATCACCTGATGGAATACTATGCAGCCATGAAAATGGATGCCCTACAGATGAGCCAGCATGGTGAACCTCAAAAAAAGAATTTTGAGCAAAAAAAAAAACAGGCCACAGAAGTGTACCAACTGTATGTTTCCTTTTACAGAAAAGTCCAAAGCAGGAAACCCAAAATATCTTGTTTAGGGATACTTACATGTTAGAAAGACATAAAGAAATTCTTAACATCTTACAGGGCACTATTTCTTCTAAGAGAAGTAAAGAAGAGGAATTTAGGTAGGGGCTTGCAAGCTGCTAGTCATACCCTAGTAAACTAGGTGATAGGCAGATGGTGTGCATTTATATTATTCTTTAAACTGGACACACATACTATATTCAGTCTTTTTGTATCCTTTATGGGACTCACAATTAAAAAATAAATAAAAGCAGGCCCTCCAAACTCTGACAATATTAATAACTATTGTACTTCCCCAAGCCCACGGTGAAAACTAAAAGTCCATCAACAGGAGAATAGCCTAGTCCACACCTTGCAGGACTATATGCATCAGTTAAAAATGATAAGATTGACCTATAAACAGCATAGTTCTTGAAGAGATGTTGAGAAGGAAGAGCAAATTGCAGAATGATAACATCTGCCACTGATAACATACACATAAGACTCATTTGTGTTAAGATATATAAAGTATACACTATACATATACATATACATTATAATTAAATATATTTAATGTATACATGATACATATATAATTAGTATGTATACATGATACATATATAATTAGCATGTATACATGAACATTTATTAATGTATACATGCTATATATTAATATTCGCATAGGAAGTATGTTGTAGTGGGTTGCGGGATGGCTCCCAAAACATATGTGCACCTGAAACCTGCGAATGTGACCTTATTTGGAAAAAGGGTCTTTGCAGACGTAGTTCAGGTAAGGATCTTGAGATTAAATCATCCTGGCTTATCCATTTCAGCCCTAAATCCACTGACAAGTGTCCTCACAAGAGACACAAAGGAAAGACATAGTGGAGGTAGCCATGTGACCCTGAAGCAGAGATCGGAGTAATGCAGCCACAAGCCAAGGGATGCTGACAGAAGTTGGAAAGGCAGGAAGGAATCTCCCTTAGAGGATTTAGAGGGACTTCAGCCCTGCCTGCCCTGTGATTTCAGTTTCTGGCCTTCAGAGCCATGAGAGAAAATGTGTCTGTCGTTATAAGCTACCCTGTCTGTGGTAAGTTGTTACAGCAGCCCCAGAAACTACTACAGATCTTCATTCAACTGCTAAAGGTGGTCACCTCTAGACAGGGAAGATGGCGTCAAAAGACACAGTCATCTCATGTGCCACGTTCCAGTGTTTCATAAGGGGAACGGACTATGTCATTCCTGGCAGTGTGAAAACTTTTCTCTGCTGACCTGTTTGCGACTTGGCTCCTCCTTGGAACGTCATCTCCACAAGAATAGGGTCTTTGTCAGTTTTGTT
The DNA here is from genome assembly GCA_003508835.1 of Eonycteris spelaea. Classification (NCBI taxonomy): domain Eukaryota; kingdom Metazoa; phylum Chordata; class Mammalia; order Chiroptera; family Pteropodidae; genus Eonycteris; species Eonycteris spelaea. The sequence goes on along the minus strand of PUFA01000042.1, from coordinate 9,676,342 downwards.
CAGTGCTGTGTCTCGCACCCAGCATAGAACCCGGCACCCAAGGGATCTCTAGCATAAATAAATGAAGGATCTTGGTTTACGTAAATACTTCCAAAGTTCCATCCGTGCTCAGGGCTTCCCACTTCAAACTTTCTCTGTCCCGAAGCTTGGAAAAGAAGCTTTCCATGGGGGCAGTCTGGACACACAACTCAATCATTCATCGAATTGTTTTTGGCCAATACAAATACCTAGAATGGGTTAGGGGTTACAACAGTAAACAGAACAGGCACAGTGTACCCTTCCCCACACACACCAGAGCGCACAAGCCAAGGACAGATAGTACGATCAGAATACTCAAGATTAACACCACAATGTCCTCTGTCTGGATGTTCTCGAATAGACATTCGAATAAAAATATGTCCACGAAGCACATTTTCTCATATTCAAGAAAAAAATCAGAAGAGGATATTATTCTTTGAATCTAATTCAACAAGATTAAGCCATAATATTTTTTTTTTTTTGGTAAATTGGTGAATCTGACCAATTCTGCAAATCCAGTTAATTGATTATTTGACAAATTGGCTTTCAGAAAACTGGTTTTCGATATATTGGACCACTTCTGCCAGGATCACCTAATGCCAGATATGGGCCATCAGTTCAAATGTCACCCCCCCCAACTGACCTTCCCCAGCCAGACAACTAGTTAAACATTTCTCCCACTCCCTGCCCATGCATCTACACACTATTTCGTTTTGCTTCCTACACAGTGCAAGACTAAATCACCCGATTAACCTGTTTACCTTTATCTTCCATCTCCTCCTATTACAGGGAAGCTCGGTGGTAGCAGGGCCCTTTCTCCTTGTTGGCACATGGCAGGCACACTATAAATGATTGTGACGTGAATGCATTGTTCCCTACGGCCCACCGATATCTACCACTGTAGGCTCACAGCAAACGGAGGGCACAGGTTACGTTCTCGCTGTTTGCACTTTGACCTGCAGCCACTCTTCATCACCTACAACTTGGGGATCTGCTATGAACAGGGCTTTAGACAGTACTAACCCTTATTAGCCTGGTGCTTCAGATGAAACAGGTACTATCTTCAGCAGAAGCCTCATTTAATCCCAAAGAGATTTAGACCAGCCATACAAACCATCTAAGGCTTCCTCTGGGCCAAGAAAAGGTGACCAGATAAGGTGGGACTCCCTACCCTCTGGCTTCATTCTGCTTTTTTCTCCTCTTATGTAAGTATAAAGCTCTCTCTGGAGATGGCAGGCTTCCAGAGAAACGGATCATGAAAAATACAAAGTCTCTAGTGTGTTCAGCAGGCTCATATGGTGAAGGAAGGGTGTAATAAGATGATTTTTTTGCACGCATGCGCACAAGCGCGCGCGCGCACACACACACACACACACACACACACACACACACACATTTCCCTTTTTCCATACTAGACTCTCTTCTCTGCACATAGAAGGCCTCCAGAAGGCTGCTCCTGGTTTAGAAACCTTCCCCCACCCCATTTTGTTGCATGCCGGTGCAACTCAAAGCAGCACCCAGATCCTTCCCACCCATAACCCTGTTTTTCCACCATAGCGCTGATTGCCATCTGAAATTAAGTCCTTTGTGTGCACTTAGTTCTTGCCGGTCTGGTTCCCAGCTATTTTCCCCAGTGCTCCGCACAAGGCTGAGTATACACTAGCAGCTCAATCAATATTTATAGAAAGATCAAAGACACCAAGAATTTGGAATTTGTCTCTCTAATCTATGTTGTAAGTCGGTACTGGGCATTTCTGAAGAAGGGCGCGGTTGGGGCTTCTGTAGTAGAGGCCTCACAGCGTCCCCCGTCTCACTTATCCTCACCCCGTAACTTAACAATAGAGTGTCCCCAGTGGCTTAACCCAGAGCTTGGAAAGTCCCCTGCCATAGGAAGTCGCCCTGATACTTTCTGTGGATGCCCCTATGCTTACTAATCCCAATCCTTCTGGTCCAGCGTTCTTTCCAAACTACTCCCATCTTTGTCCCTGGGTTGTTAACCACCCAAGGGCCACGTTGCCAGAGGGACGCCTCCAAGAAGTACAACGGACACCTCGGAACCGTCAGGTAGCCCCTAAAATAACGCCCAGATTTTCCCTTAAATGCCCGCAGCTGGACCGAAAGGGCACAGCAGTTTTCGAAGGTGTTAACCTGCTGCTTTCTCAGGTCACCGGTGCTGTGACAATTAGACGCTGATTCTAAATACCCCTGGTCCTGGGTGGGTCTGTTAGCTGAACGACACAGGCAGCAGGATCCCCGACTCGGATGCCCTCTGGTTACCTTTCTTTTGGACATTCAGGGCAAATAAACCTTTCTTTTATTTTTATTAGCGGTCTTTTATTGATTGTACTTACTTGTATTCCTGATTCTTTCGGTGATTTTTTTTATTATTATTATTATGCTTTAGGATGTCACGGGCGAGTCTGAATTGGCTGGAGGGGCTGGCTCTTGGATATAGGGACAGCCCCTCTGATAAAGCTGCGGGCTTTGTTCATCGCCCCTCCACTTGGTGACGGCTGCCGCTCTGCCTCCCCCGGGTCCTATCCAGGGCCCAGCTCCCGCCTGCAGCTCGCGCCTTGGGCGGCGGAAGGATCGGATCCGGGGCAAGTGCGCGCTCCACCTCAGCTTGCGTGCTGATTGGCTGGTGGAGCTGCCATATCGCTCCAGGCTACTGGCCCGCGGAAGGCTGGCCTGAGCACCCACCAATCGCAAGACTCTCTGGTGCATGGGCCCCGCCTCTCAGCCAATCCAAAAGAGGAGTCAGAAAAAGGCGTGCCCAATAGGAACTGGGCAGCAGTATCAGTTTGCCATTGACCAAGGGCCGTGGGCTGTCACCTTTGACAACTTGACGGGTGATGGGAAAGTCAGTACTGCCCCACCTGCTGATCTCTTCTGGTTTCGAAATAGTCATCCTTGACGTCACTGAGTCAAAGCCTAACGCTTGATTGCTGTGGGACAAACGGGGAGATTTGTGGCTGGGAAATGATTTTTCTTCCATTTACATATTCAGATATGCTTATTGGGCTCCTAGTCTGTGAGGACCCAAAGCGCTTGGGGAATCCGAGGGAACCCACGAAGTGCAGAGGGAAGAAAGTGAACAGATTTGTAACTTGAGGTAACTCGAGTGAGAAGTGACAAATAACTTGGATCACTCAATAGAAAGTAGCTGAACCCGGAAGCAGCCTCTCTCACCAGACACCAAATTCTAGCACCTTGATCTTGGACTTCCAGCCTCCAGGACGGTGAAAAATAAATGTTTATGTCACCTGATCTGTAGCATTTTTTGTTGTAGCAGCCGGAATATACTAAGGCAAGGACCTTGTACACTCTTTCACTTACTGGGGACCCCAACGAGCTTTTGCTTTCGTGGGTTATGCCTACCGATTAGAATTAACAGTAAAGTTAGAAGTAACTGCCAAATTAGAAATAACAATTGAGAAACCTATAACTATATAATATACTTATATTGAAAGAACAATAAGCTAATCAATACGTGTTACCGTACACAACGTATTTTTATGAAAATAACTATACTTTGCAAAACAAAAACTAGAAGAGTGGTATTGTTTCATTTTTGCCCATATCGCTGACTAATTTAATCGAAGGTAGCTGGATCCTCATCTGTGCTTCAATGTTCCCTCGTCACGGTTTCGCAGTCTGATAGCCTCCGGAAAACTCCGTTTTATGTTCACGATAGAATGAGAGCGAAAAATGCAAACAACTGATTATTAATAGTATTTTATATAGCTAGAGGCCAGATCACACTCTGAGAACCACGGGCCTCTGCAAACGGGTGAATGAAGAGCATTTTTAAGCCTCGTCAAGGTTGTTTCCTCCATGAAAAAAAAATTATATATGCTTGCAGGATGAGCATTCGGATGATTTTGCAGTTTACAAAGGGTGTTCTAAGCAATACGAGGGGAGGATCTAAAAACCAAGGGAGGCAATTTTGCAGTCTTTTGACCTCAAAGTCAATGAGGGTACACCTGGTGCCCTTATTCTGTCTAATTCCCAGGCAAGAACGGTCTCGCCCTACTCGCGACAAGATCCTAAATCCCAATCAGCCTCTTTGAACAGGGCAAACTGAGACCCCTGAAAGCCAAAAATGTCCAGAAAAAAACAATCTGAGGTTCTCCTGAATGCCCAATAAGCTGCAAAATACATTAACACCTACTTCCCAGCATAGCTGGAGAGGGTTTACTGGCGTGAGGGCCAAATGCAGGCCTGCATTTAAACATTTTCAGAGAAGGGCTATTCATGTAAATTTTGATGGTAGAGGGCGCGCTCTCTGCCTCAGCAGGCAGTGGGAAACTGGCTGTGGCATCAGAACTGCTGGATTTCAGCCATGGCTCCCCACACTCTCAAGCTGTGCTGTTTTGTGCACGTCACTTAACCTCTCTGAGCCCCATACAAAACAGGAATTTGTTGTAAGGCTTAAATGAAAAAAAAAAAGATAAGCTGTAAAACACAAATATTTTTATCATCACTCTCAGCTGCCACTCTTGGGCATAGAAAAGATGGTGGTTATTTGAGCTTTTTGATGGTCACAATTTAGAGTCAGTGTTTCATCAGGGCCACCAATGAATATCCACACACACAAACTGTTGAAAGCCACAGCTTCTCCAGGAGGGAGATCCTAAAGGGTGTAGTGATTTCTGCCCCTAGGGAGGTGGCCTGCAAGACTGGGCTCCAACTCAGGTTCCCCAGGACGAGCCACTCAACCCAGGGTGTTTCAAAACTTCTCTGAACACAGTTTTTCTCATTCGTGTTACAGAGATGGTCTCTTCTTAGCAGACTGTGTAATTTCAACCAGCCAGGGCAGATAGAGCTGAGCTGACACGTGGAAGATTGTTTATGAGAGTTGCTGTTGTCATTTATGGGGGGCATAAAGTCACCACTTTCCCATTTACCTTTATATCGACCTGTGGAACACTTGGTCCTGAAAACTCATCTAAAAAAGAACTGTTTCTCCACTCACAACACTTGGACACCAAATGTGTGGGTTTTTCTCTCACCTTCCAGAGTTAGCGCAGACCCCACAAGTCAAACACTCAGCCCACAAGACGGCTCCCACCTCAGATGCCAATCCCACAAGTAGTGGGTCCCCAGGGCACCCAAATTCCTGCCTGACTTGGCTACTTATCAGATGTTCCATGACCCGTGATTTGCTAGAATGGCTCACAGAACTCAGGGAACCATTTACGTGTCTCTATGGTTTATTAGAAAGGACGTGATGAAGGACACAGATGCACAGCCAGAGGAAGAGGCACTTGGGGCGAAGTCTGGAACCGTCCCAAGGGCAGGAGCTTCTGTCCCCATGGAGCTGGGGTATGCCACCCTCCTGGCGTACCCCATCCTAGAAGCTCTCAGAACCCTGCTGTTTGGGTTTTTATGGAGATTCCATTACGTAGGGATGGGTGATTAAACCACTGGTCATTGGTGACTATCTCAGCCCCTTCTCCCCTCCCCGGAGCTGGAGAGGGTCTGAAATCTCAACCCTCCAATCACATGGTTGATTCTTCGGCTGTAGAACAGGTGTGTGGCTATACCCATGCCATCATTTTTGAGTGGTTATTTTGCTATCGTAAAGAACAGGTCTGGCTAACACACGTCATTAAGAAGATTTAGACAAACTTTATTGAAACTGTTTATACTCATCAGAAATAGCATTTCTTGGTTTCATTAAAGATGGCCAGCTTTCAGTTAAGACGCTACCCCTAGTAAGTGAACAGCCTGCTTGGGGGAACAAAGCTGACCGTACCCAGGACTGGTGAGGGTGTGCAGGAGCTGGAATTCTCACACCCCACTGGTGGGGATGTCAAATGGTACCAACCCTTTGGGAAATGGTTTCTTGAAGAATCAAACACATACTTATCAGATGGCCCAGCCATTCCACCCCTAAGTATTTATTCGCCCAAGAGAAATGAAGAATATGTTCATCCGAACACCTGTGCACAGGTGTTCATAGCTGCTTTATTTGCGATAGCCCCAAACTGGAAACACCCCCAACCCATCAACGGGTGAGTGGATAAACAAACGGAAGTACGTTCATACCGTGGACTACTTACTACCTGGCCATAAAAAGGCGAGAACCACTGACACACACCGGGGTGGGTTGCAAAATAATTATGCAGAGTGAAAGAAGTGCCTCGTGTTTGACCCAAATCAGTGCTGCAAAATGCCAACTCACGTGCAGGGACAGGGAACACATCAGGGGTTGCTTGGGGGCGTAAGAGCAGGGAGGGACCAGGAAGAGACATGAGGGACTTCGGGAGGCGACGGTCGTCACACTCCCTAATCTCGACTGCGGCCATGTTTTTACGGGCAGACACACACATCCAGGGTTATCAAATTGTGCACTCGAAACGTGGGCGGTTCGTTGTATGTCAGTTATACCGCCGTGAGGCTGTTTTAGCAAAACCAGCAAACAGGCCGTCGGAAGCCTGGACTGAAAAAGACACAGAGGAGACAGGTGTGACACCTACCTGACCTGGGCATTAAGTAAAGCACATGTCGGCTGCAACGGTGGCCATGACCAGAGGCAGCCGGTGGCTTTCGGCGGAAGGAAGGGTGGAAGCCGGTGAAGCTAAAACGAGGCTGGACTGGGGCAGGACGTCTGGCTGGCGCTGTCGGGGTGAGCTGTCGTTGCCTTGGAGGCTCGGTCCAATCACACTCCTCAGCCTGGCACAGCAGCCCCTGGCGAGGACAGGCTCTCTTCCAACTAATTCCTCCGGGTCACCATGACCCGTTCCCACCCGCCTCCCAGCCTGCTGTTTCATTCAGATCTTTCTTTTTTAAATGTGTTCTTGCAAAAACGATTAGTTTAATCACATGTTACTTAATTCGCTTGCGGGTGATGGTTTGTATATCTCATTCTGGTTCCTACTTGCTCACCCAGCACTGTTGCTATGGCTACTAGGTGCCGGATTCTCTTCCCTGAGGTGGGGGTGCTGCGTTTGACCTGCACACTCTCCTCGTGCTGCTGGACCAGACAGGTGGCCTCCAGATAGTGGGGCCTCACCCTGTGCCCTGGCGACCCCTGCGAGACTTTCTTTGCGATATCGACAAACCCAAGAGCAATACTTTTGGGTCATAAGTGGATTTAACTTGACTGTTCTCTTATTACATTTATTCCTGAACGTCTGCTAGGAAAACACTTTTTAGCACCCACAAAAGCATCTCGAAAGCATCTCGGTTCAGGGTGGAGTGGAGGGGTGTACATCAGTTGCAAAACCCTGGTAGGGTTTCCCAAATTAACAAAAAAAACTACAGGATGCCCGGTTAAATCTGAACTTCAGATAAGCAATGAATACTTTTTTCGTATTACTGTCTCAGATAACACATGGGATACTCATACACTAAAATGTGTTTGTTGCTTATGTGACACTCAGATTTAAGAAGGCATCCTGTATTTTATCCGACAATTCAAATTTTAAATTCAAGATTGTATGACCTTCTCAGACTAGGGAACAGAATCGATCATATCAAAACTGGGAAAATTCCACAAACACTTGGCCGGAAGAGATGAAATATATTTAGGAAGTCCGTACAACGAAATTACAATAAACATTTATTAATAGCTGCAATTTCCACAATATTTTAATTCTGTTCTGAAATCAGTCTACAAATATCTCTACATAACACCAAAGCCATTATTGAATAAATAACAGGAATGTATGTATCGCTTGCAAAAAAATAAGCCTTACACATTTATGTCTATATATATTTGTAGAATCAGTTTCCCAAGACTCATGAGACTAAAGTGTGCACACCACACACACACACACACACATACACACCCACTATATTCAAACCAAAGGGATTTATATTAAGTGTCAAATTAAACGCTATATCAAATTCATAACCAGGTACACACAATAGGAATCGAATCAGAAATGCACTGTTGGCAATGGGCGCCTTACTTCACGAATACGATTTCCAGTTAAGAAGGAGGGCACTGCTCTGCTGGATTTGAAGTGAGCACTAATCATCATCACCATCACGAGAAATCGGTTTAATTACACGGTACCAGAGATTTAACACACATGCAGAAGTGAAACTGACGCTACGGTAAAACCGTGAAATCTGCAAGAAGACATTAGGACGTATGGTCAATAACGCCACTAGCTGCCACGGGTTTTCAGCAGACGATGCAAGTGACAATCAGTTTGGGTTGGGTTTTTTTTTTTTTTTTTGCCACCACAAGGGACAAACTGGTCCTGATCTATCCACCTGCTACACATCCAGGAATCGCAGAAGAGCAAAGCACAGAAAATTCGGCTTATCCCCGATACTGTATGTACATCGTATTGATGGCTGTCCAATATTACTTTTAAGGGTACCGTGTTAGAGCCTGCCAAAAATATATAATTCTATTATTCACAAGCTGAGGACAGAAGTTCAACACTCGAATGGCCATACACAAAGACTGTACAGAAGAGTGATGTATTATTTAAAAAATGAAGTCGGGGAGGTGACACCGTAAGGTCTTAGGAATCCCTTTTAACTCGAGCTAGCTGATGGCAAGCACAGGCTTTTAAGTCAGCAAACTTGACACCAAGCAGGGTAAAGGCGGCAAAGCAATCAGGCAGATGTCATTCCTCAAAAGCATCTTAAGAAGTAATGGGAAGCAGGGAAAGGAAGCAGTTTACGATTCCCACCTGGGACAAGGCATAGGTCCTACTGTTTCAGAGTCTGGTTGGCTACCGGACATGTCATTCCTAGTCTCTCTGTAAGGCTGCTAATCAGAGACAGACTAACAATCAACGCAGTTCCCAACTTCCCCAGAAGCCAGCCCTCATGGCCGTGCGAAAGTCATGATCACAGGCCCCCGCCTGTACATTCACAGCCGATTAGAGACGTCCCCACCCAGCTACTTCCCACCACCACAGTCAGGAAGGCACGGTCCCGGTCCCCTCACTCTGCTTCCGTGTGGCGCCTGTGCCTCTCATCCTAGGGTATTAAAAACCCTTTCCTTGATATTAACCCTGACGGGTCACTGCTCGGTGGTCACCTTCATAAATGAACTCCGGCATAACCCGCGAGGCCAGCTCTTGAGAAGTTCTGTTGTTGGTGCACTTTGTTCCCAGAAATGATACGGGGTCTCACCACAAGGTAAAGCAAAACAAACAAACGAAAAAACCCAGACGGCAAGTAAAGCTGATGAGTTTCGGAAAAGAAATTTACGGAATATAAATACATTCCATAAATTTCGCACCACAAAAGCATCTTTCCCCGCACGTCAAGGAAGAGCTCGTTATAAACACTGATCCCAAAACGTCCACGCGAATCCAGCAATGTAGGGGTCACTGGTCCTTTTTCTTTTCTGGACTCTCTTCTGTCCTTGGTATTTACTGTGATACTGAAATACTGGGGGATTAACACTGATTAAGAGATTTTAAAAACTGAGTCTTCATTATAACGGATGCATAGTCGGTCTCACCGGGTTGGTTTTATATCACATGCGATGAAGTGCTGCACTAATATTCTACAGCCCTGAAGACATAAAAAAGGGTGCTCTTCAAGGTGTGAGATATGGTACAAAAATACATTTTTTCCACATACGAAACAAAGAAATAGGAGTGGGCTATGGCAGGAGGGAGCCAAATCCCCTGCAAGCTTCCGCGGAATGGAGAAAGAAAAAGTCCCAAACTACTTGAGGTTAAGAATGTGGCCAAAGAAAAGTCAAAGTTCTGCATTAAAAAGCAAGAGTTATCAAGACCTAACATCTAGGACTGCTATCAGAATTTCAAACAGGGTTCTGCCCCAAAGTGAGACTCCAGATTAAGTATAGGTTCTTTTATTAAAAATAAAGACATCTCTCCCTTGAGCGTATCAAACTGTAAACTGGGCTTCAGAGCCTACACTTAGCCAATTTGGTAAAAAAAAGGTGCAAGGGCCTGACAGGGAATTTCAGTTGACACTTGTGGTCTCACCCACGAGGGCCCAGACTCAGAGACCTTCCTTGATTTAATGGCAGATAAAATGGCTTTCCCACCTAGGCCCCTGCAGGTCCCATGTATGAGGGCAGGGAGTGGAGTCGCTGTTATACCTGGACCAGTGAGAGTTCAAGACTTAAAGGCTTTGTGCAGAATATGCCCATTTCCCATGGTCCACATAAGCAAAGCAATGTTTTAGTACCTAAGCGTGCAACACACAAAAGCCAAACGCACACACAAAAAAAAGGCGGGCAAGGATGACCACCCCACGGAAAAATGGATTCATCCCCAAGTATCTAAATGACAAAACTGGACCGGTGTCGATCCAGAAACCACAGGTTTCAAATGCTCACGGAGAAAGATTTGCCGAAGCAAACCTTGTGGGAACAGGTAGGCATGATTCCAGGAAGTGAGCCGAATGCAGGAGTGTTTGGGTCCCGTGATGTGCACCCTAAAAAGAGAAGTCTCGTCAACGTCCTCCAGAACGTCTGCTTCTGTTTTCCAGGTATTTGCAACCAAAAATCAAACTTCACAGAAACACCGCACAGGTGTTCGCAGCCAGCTGAGTTATCTACAATCTGATTCCTGGGCCACAAGGTCTTGGTTTTACCTGAAGGGACAGGGAGGGGTCTCTGCGCATGTGCGTCCAGGGGCTCTGGGTGGGGGCTGCCGGGGCGCAGAGGCGGGCAGGGAAGGACTATGGAGACCGTCTGGACCCCTAGGAGTCTTCAAAACCGCAGTCTGCCACAGCGGGACCTTCCTTAACTTGTCGTTTTTCCGCTGCTTGCCAACACCCTTGGGGCCCTGGAAACGGGGTATTTGTACCCAGCTCTAAGCCTTGCAAAGCTCCCCGGCCCGGAACCCCCATAGCTGTCTGCCCAGCATGTACCTCTGCCCGTAGAGACTCCCAAAAATGAGGACACCACAGACTGTAGACAAAAAGTACCCAAAGCGTGTATTGTAAAAACATCGGGAAAAACAATTCAGGTCTTCCCCAGAGCTAGCTGATGCTGCTTATTGTTCCTGAGACTCTTTATAAGCAGCGACAAGACTTGAAAATGTTCTTAGCTGCTATGGTTTATTTTCCTTCCAAGGTCCTGAGTCAACCAAAACCAAAATGCAACAAATAAACACAAAACCCTTGAGTGTGGATCTCTCTATACAGGCCAAGCTGGCAAACGGCAAAATTAGGACACCGAAGAGATCTCTGAGCGAGCTCGGACACCTCCCCAGGTGGCTCCCGACAGCAAACCCCAAGGACATTTCTTTGCCCAGTCCTTGAGTTTTTCCTTGACAAAATGTTGAGGTTAAAATTCATCCGAGTACAGAAGGGGAGAGGGAGGGAAATCTTAGGTATTCCACGAAGAATGACTTCTTAGAACTATACTTGATGGTGGCCTGGCTAGGATCGCCAGGGTCCAAGAGGCATCTAGTTCCAGCCTCAAGCCCAGCCGTCTACAAGCGACAACATTCATCAACTCGGTCGACATCCACCAAGAATAACATCAAGAGAAGCTCGCCGTTTTGGAACAGGAAAATAACGCACACAGACCTCACCCACCCACCCCTCCGCTGTGAAAAAAACACTTCACTCTTCCAAAATGTCAAGCCAGCATATTCTTCCCCTCCATGTAAAGTTCTAACACACTCGACTCGGATCTGCCTTTATTAAAAAAACCTTACAAAAGATGTATTTAAATGCTTGAAAAAATTAACTTTATGCTCTATGCAGATAAACTTCTCTGACTGTACAGCTAATATGGTTATATCCTTTGTTTAAAAAATATTTCTCCCACTAATGACACGTCGTAGGCAGTTCTACATGAACGATCTTGTCATTTCTCTCGGATTGGGTCCCAAGAGTTTACCTGTGGCCGGAAATACCCTCACAAAGCGCCACTCTCTTGCTCAGGGGTGTTTATTAAGATTGTTTCGGGTTTGGCATTCTTTTTTTCTTTTTTTTTTCTGTTTTCTGAGAGAGGGCGCTGGTGTGAGGGGACCCGGTCGGCTGGCTGATTGTCACTTGCTGTTGGCACGGTCGAGACTTTCCAGCACGCGGTTGAGGCGGATGTTAAGCAGTCTGACCTGGTTCTCCAGGTGTTCCAGCTTCTCCTCCACGCTGGGGCCGCTGGGGCTGCCACGCCAGTAGAAGCCCATGGGCCCAGTCATGAAGTAGATGGCCACCACGGAGCACAGGGGCAGGATGGCGTTCTCCGGCTCGCCCTCGTACTTGTGCAGGATGTACACGCAGGACATGGAAAACAGGATGACCCGGAAGACCCAGAAGAAGCGGCCGAACACCACGTGCAAGACGCTGAAGGTGAAGCCCAAGGTCAGAGACAAGAACCAGTAGGCCAGGAGGACGATGCCGACGAGCAGGAGGGCGCGGACCGGGCTGTTGGCCACCGAGGCTGGGCTGAAATAGTGGGACAGGCTCGAGACTGCAGAACAGAAAAGAGGGACAGTGGCCGGTTACAGGGCGTCGGGGCTTCCTCCACACGCTGGGACTGGGCAGCACACAGCTCACTGGCTGGGCGTCTCCCACAGCCTGAGGCGCTAAGCTGCCTCCACGACCTTCATACTAAAAACCCTGGGAGAAGCCAGGGCGAGCCTCTCCCGGGTTTAAACACCCGTCACGGTGGGGCAGAGCCTGCAGACTCTCCTCCAATCTCCCTCCTTCCTGTCTGCCACAGTCACAAGTGCCCAGTTTCTGGCTGGGCACGCGGCTGCCTGGGATAAAGGCATCTCCCAAGTCTCCCTGCTGGCCACATAACTAAGCTCTGGTCAAGGAGAGGGAAGCAGAAATGTTCTGTGGTCACTTCAAGGGGTTTTTCTTAAAAGTAGCAGGAATGTGCCCTTTACCTCCTCCTCTTCTGCCTGCTGGAAAGTGGATGCGATGGCAGGAGTGCGAGCAGCTGTCTTGGGCCATGAGGGAAGAAAAGACACCTATTGGGGAGCAATAGGACGGAAGGCGACTTGGCCCTGAGGACAATGTGCTGCAAAGCCACCTACCTGCCTAACCACCTACCTGCGAATTTTCATGTAAGAGAAATAAGCTTCCATCTTGTGTAAGCTGCTGTAATTTGGGGGTTCTTACTCGCAGCCAAACCTAATCGTAACTGGTACCCACACATGAAGTTCCATCCTAAGCATGGAGTGAAATGCAGGAGTTGCATCTTCCGAGTGCCCGACTTCAGAAAATTTCCAAACAGAAAAGTTAAAAGAACAGTGAAATAAATACTCCTATTGAAACTACCTAGGTTTAACAATTATTAACATTTTGTGTGTTTTCCTTCATCTCTCTAGTCACATACCTTTTTTTTTTTAACCAAACCGCTTGAAAGATGCACAATCATACTTTAGCACGCTACTTCCCACCCCCCGGTTTCACTGACATAACCGACAGACAGCACCACACACGTTTAAGAGCTCAGCAAAAATGACTGACTGATGTGTACTGTGACACACCACAATCAGTCAATTTAAAATCCAACGTGTCACATAGATACAAAAAAGGCAAAATCACTTAACAACTTTCAAATGTATCACACGGCAGTGTTAGTAACAGCACCATGTTGCACGTGACACCCAGGACTTACTTATGTTACAGCCGGGTGTTTGTGCCTTTTGACCACCTTCGTCCTTCATCCAATTGCATCCCCACCCCCACCCTGTCTCTAGTAACTACAAATCGGATCTCTTTTTCTATGGGTTTTTTTTTTTTGAGTCCACATATAAATGAGATCGTACAGTATTTGTCTGTCTCTTTCTGAATTATCTTACTTAGTGCAATGTCCTCGAGGTTCACCTATATTGTCAAAAATGGCAGAACTTCTTCCTTTTTATGGCTGAGTAATATTCCATCGTATATATACCACATCTGCTTTATCCATTCATCTACAGATGGACACTTAGGTTGCTTCCAAGTCGTGGTGATGGTGAATAGGGGCGCAATGAATATGGGGTGCACACGTCTCTTCCACGTAGTATGTTCAATTCCCTTGGCTATATAGTCCCAGAAGCGGGGTTGCTGGGTCATAAAGGAGTTCTAAGTTTTCTAAGTTCCATACTGTTTGCCATAATGGCTTCACCAATTCACATTCCCACCAAAAGTAACCAGGGTTCCCTTTTCCCCACATCCTCACCAGCATTTGTCATCTCTTGTCTTTCTGAAAATAGCCACTCTAGCAGGTGTGACGTGGCGTCTCACTGTGGTTGTGATTTGTTTTTCCCCGACGACGAATGGTGTTGATCGGTACCTTTTCACGTATCTGTTGGCCATTCATTACCTTCTTTGGAAAAATGTCTCTTCAGGTCCTTCGCCCATCTTCTAATCAGATTATTTTTATTTTATTTTTTTGCTATTGAATTTTATGGGTTCTTTATTTTGGATATTAACCTCTTAACAGATCGCTGGATCACAAATATTTTTTTTCCCATTCCATAGGTTCTTTTCATTTTGTTGACACCTTTTGCTGTGCAGAAACTTTTTAGTTCAGTATGGTCCCACTTGTTTATTTTTGCTTTTGGGGTCGAATCTAAAACACAATCATCACCAAAACCGATGTCGAGAAGCTTACCACCTATGTTTTCCTCCAGTCGTATGGTTTCCGGTCTTACATGTAAATCTTTAATCCATTTTGAGTTCATTTTTGTGAGTGGGGTAAGAGAGGGGTCTAGTTTCATTCTTTTACATGTGACTATCCAATATCACATGTGAATAACTACTGATCGAAGAGGCTGTCTTTTCTCCCTTGAGTATTCCTGGCTCCCCTGTCAAATATTACTTGACCATCTATAAACGTCTTTATTTCTGGGCTCTCGATTCTGTTCCGTTGGTCTGTGTGTCTGTTTTTATGCCCGTACCATGCTGCTTTGATTATTACAGCCTAAAATCAGGAAGTCTGAGGATTGCTTTGGCTAATTGGGGTCTTTCGTGGTTCCGTATAAATTTTAGGATTATTTTTTCTGCTTCTGTAAAAAAATGCCACTGAAGCCTCGATAGAGATTGCACTGAATGTGTAGGTGGCTTTGGGTAGTACGGACATTTTAACCATGTTAATTCCTCCAATCCACTGATGTAAGACACTTTTCCATTTTTCAATTTCTTTCATCTGTGTCTTGTAGTTTTCAGAGAAGAGATCTTTCACCTCCTCGGTTAAGTTTATTCCTACGCATTTTATTGTTTTTGATGCTCTTGTAAATGGGATCATTTTATTTTTTTTTTTTCAGATAGTTCCTTGGTCGTGCACAGAAACGTTGATTTTTGTTTGTTAATTTTGTACCCTGCAACTTTACTGACTTCGTTAATCAGATCTAACCACTTTGGGGGAAGTCTTCATGATTTTCCATATAGGAAATCATGTCATCTACAAATAGCGACAATTTCTCTTCTCCCTTTCTAGTTCAGACGTCTTTCACCTTTTAAGAATAAAAACATTCCCCTTAAAACCATAATACTATGATCACACCTAAGAATAATAAATTTCACACCATCGTTCACACTCCCCAGTCATCCAGGAACATATCTGATATCTGTTCTCTGCCCCCGACCGCAGGACCCAGTCACGGTCCCCGTGACCCAAGCGGCCGCGCTGCGTCAGTCTGCGTCAGCCTAGAAGGCCTCCGTGGCGCTGACGCTCTGCAGGCCAGTTTTTCCAGGCTAGATTTCTCTGCAGAAAGTCCGCATCCGGAATTGGTCTGATGCTTTCCTCATTCTCAAGGGCCCTTACACCTGAAGTGCATCTGACTCACACCGGCGGTTCCCAGACTTGTGTGTGTGGCCCAGGGCCCGCCGGAGGCTTGGCGAACACAGGCAGCTGGGCCCCACCCAAGGACATCAGACTCGTCGGTCTGGGCTGGGCCAGGGAGTCCGAACCTCTTAAAAGTTCCTGGGGCTGCTGCTGCTGCCACTGCCGCCGACCTGAGGACCTCACTCTGAGGTCTACTAGCCGATGCGCAGCCCACTCTCTGAAAGAGAGGGAAGAACGGGGCGTGGGGTGGCGCGGCTGTGACCATCTGGAGTGGGTAAGTGTGGACCCAGAGCAGGCACGAGACGGGAAGCCTTGTACCTGGGGCTTTTCAGGTCTCTAAATGCACCTACAGGGTGAACATCCTACACCCTCCCCATAACCTCGACAGGGAGTCAGATTGTCTACTACCTGCGCACAAGCTAGCCGCTTCCTCTGAGGCGGAAGGCTCAGGATCACCGGGGACTCCCGGAAAGCCAGCAGATGAGACTAACCCAAGCCCTGTGGTCTTGGGACTCCAGGAGCTTTTATTTATATGGGTTTTCTGTTTATATTTACCACAGTAGAAACTAAAACCATTTTTTAATAAATTCTTAACTTAAAAAGGTGTTCTCATTGTGATTTATACGTTAACATACCTCATACTTTCAGGCGAATTTTTCTTAAACGTCCTTTTAAATAGACTAATAATAAACATCCTTTTAAATATTTTTCAAAGGAGTTTTAGGTTCACAGCAAAATTAGGCAGAAGGCATAAATTTTCAACACTGCTATTATTAATATGTTTAAAAATAACAATGAACCCATTATAGATTAACACAAATGATATGCTTTCTATGAAAAATAACTGTTTCCACAAACGAAAACAAAAACAAAAAAACATAGAGCAACAGTAGCACTGTTCTGCATTTTTCACATATCTCTTTAATCTCTGGCTCGTTAGGAGGGAGCTGGATTCTCAGATTGGTTTTTGAATTCACAGAAATAGCATGCAGCGCAAATGTGAGTCATCTACTATTTTAACTTTTCTAGTAGCGCATTAAAACAGGCAAAAAGGAACGGGTAAAATTAATGTTAAGATGTTTAACCTAATAGATTCAAAATATCATCCACGTGTAACCGATATAAAGAAATTCCTGAAGCACGTGGTGAATGCCTGGCCTCCCGAAGACATGTTGCTAAAAAAAGGGACCCCCCGGGGTTCCTCAGACATACTTTGAGAACCACTGAGCTAGCCTCTATGTCCAAAGCCATACGACGTGGACTGCCCTGTTGCCGAAGGGCTAATGCGGTGACGAGCAGGCGCAGGGACACATGGAGGGGAATCCTGGACGGGTGCTGAGGTCACCCCGCACGCCACGATTCAAGGGCTTGAGTAGAAACAACCACTTCATCCAAGAGAGGGGGAAGAAACAGCCTTGCTCCCCGGAGGCCCGAGAGCCTGAGCAACTCTGGGCGCCCCGCTGCAGCGCAGAGGGGTGCTGCGCTCGTTCCCAAGGGGCTGGTGGCCATAACAAAGCGCCACAGGCTGAGTGGCTTAGCCAACGGGAATGTATCGTCTCAGCCTGGAGGCCGGAAGTCTGAGCCGGGGCAGGAGCCAGCAGGCTTGGTCCTTCCCGCGGGCTCTGAGGGGACACGCTCGTCCAGGCCACCCCCCAGCTTCCGGCGCTTGGTTGGCGACCTTTGGCGTCCTGGACTTGCAGCAGCGTCACCCCGATCATGCCTTCATCTCCACGTGTGGCTTCTCCCTGTGCGCCTCTGGGTCCGAGCGTCTCTTTCTTACGCGATCACCAGCTCTACCCTCGCCTTGACACCTGCAATGACCCGATTTCTAAACAAAGTCACAATTCCGAGGTCGTGGGAGGTAAAACTTCAACATGTTAATTTTGGGGAGTCACATTCAACTCATAACAGGTACTTGGCCCAGGTTTACGTCCCTGCACATTTGCACAGTCCCCGTGGGCAGAGCAGGAGAAAGCTGGCTCTTTGCACAGACACCAGCGGCCCCCGGCATGGAGAAAGGCTGGGGGCGGGGACAGGGTCCCAGAGCTGCAGCGTGACTCACTTTTTTGGAGCAGAGCCCACTCCCAAGCCACTGAGTGTTTATCAGGTATGCCCTACGGGCCGGGCACTGCTCTGGCTGCTCTGCACGAATTGTCATTCAAAACCTCACGATGTGCTGATCAGACACACAGTGTTTGTTTTCCACACGGGGCCTCGGGCACACACAGTGACATGCCCCGAGTCCCACAGCGAGGACAGAGTCAAGCTGGAAGCGGGGAGTCGAACCAGAATTCTTATTTCCCCCATTCTGTCGGAAGTGGTCTCAGAGGCTTCGGAGAAAGCAAATGGCTTGAGGAAGATGGTGGGGGTGTAACCCCATCCGTCCGACACCTGGACCAGAGCTCTGTTTCTCTGAAAAGCGTCCTGAGCCGGCAGATCTAAAGCTGTGCTGTCCAGTCTGGTGACCACCGGCCGGGCCACAGGAGATGGCTGACACTGGCAACATGGCAAGGCTGAACTGACATGTGCCGCGTCAAAGACAGACTTAATCCCCCCCACTGATCCTTTTCCACGTTGACAGCTAGTTAAGGATGACACTATTTGGGATCTACTAGACTAAAACACCTTACGAAAATTAATTTCATCACCGGTTTACCTTTCCTTTCTTAATGTGCCAGCTAGAACCTGTCACATGACACACGTGGCTGGCATTCTGCGCCCACCAGACTGCTCTGGGCTAAGAAGTCTCCGTTTTCACCAGCACCCTGGAACACCCTGAAGAAGGAAGCCAGAGGACCGTGCTCATGGAGAGATGTTGCATGAGAACATCTAACTTGGGAATACAGTTTCCTACAAGGGCTTTGAGACACTCGGGTGTCTAAGCAGAAGACACGAATTCCAGTGGCCTTCGGATGCTTTGAGGCTTATGCGTCAAATCAAAGGAGGAGAAATCCATGGCTTGGATGCGAGTCCTTTCACCTCAGAACGGGGGCGAATGCGAGCACTGACGGCCTCGAGGCTCCGGGACGGACGGTTCCTTTCTGGTCCTCTCCGTATAATTAGAAGGCGGTCTCTATTCTGTGGGTTTTTGTTCCGAGCTGCACGCAATTCCTTGTCATCGGGCTTATTCCTCCAGGGCTCACTGGTCAGGGGTGGCAATACTGGCAGCTTAACAAGCTGGGCAGATGGTGCGCACAGATCCGAGCCGGATTGCACGCAATTGCTGAATCTGGGCTGTGCGTTGGCTCAGCCCGTGTCCCAGGAGGGGCCACAGCGGCCCCAGGAGGTTGCAGGTGGCAAGGCACTCTCTCAGAGGGCCCCAGAGCTGCCTGAGGTTCTGTACCTGAGCCGCAAGGTGCCCGAGTCAGCCTAAGGCCTCTCCGAGGTTCAGTTCAAGGGTTTAAGGCTGGAGCTGGTGCCCGGGGCTGCGGGGTGACTGCAGATGTGAAGCAGGTGCCTCACCTGTGAGCCAGGTCACCAGTCTGTGAGGCGGGAGTGTCAAGGGCCGAGGGGAGGATTCCGAGAGACTCTGCACCTCCTGGGGCCGCGGTAACAAACGAGCAGACTCGGTGGCTTTAAACAACAGAATGTATTCTCTCAGCATTCTGAAAAACGGATGTCTGAAATCAGGGTGGCAGGGGCGCTGGGCTCCGCCAAAGGCTCTAGGGGAGCACCCCGTCTTGTCTCTTCCAACCTCTAATAGCTCCTGGTGTCCACTGGCTTGTGGCCCTATCACCTCATTCTGTGTCCATCGTCACACGGCCGTCTTCTCCTCGGGTTGCTTTGTTGTCTGGGTCCAAATGCCCCTCTTTTCATAAGGACATTGGGTTTCAGACCCGCCCTAGTCCAGAATGACCTCATCTTAACTTGACTGCCGCGTGCACAGGTAGCGGGGCTTTCTGGAAGGACATAATTCACCTCACACCAGCTTCGAAGCAGCAGGACCAACAGTCCTCCGACTCTTAGTAATGATGGGGCCCTTTATGCCAGGGCCGAGGGTGCAGCCTGGAGGAGACCGGCAAGACCACGCTCATGGGCGCCAAGACTCCAGAGGGAGGCAGGACCCCCCCACACACATACACACACAGGACGTCACAGCCGATGACGGCTATAAAGAAAAGGAAGGGGTGGTGTGGAAACAGACAAGGTCCCCTTCTACGGAATAATCAGGATGGGCTCCTCAGACGAGGTGTCATGTACCAGAGCCCCAAAGACAGGAAAGAATGGGCAGGCAAAGGGCTGGGGGCATCGCTCTGCAGGCAGGGACACCTAGATGGACCGGAAGATGTGACAGGCCAGAGTATGTCCAAGAACAGGATGGAGCGGGTCAGGCAGGGACGCTGGGCAGATGGCTTGGCGGTCACGGTCCTCGGTATGAACCTTGTATCAAGTCCAAGTGCAACAGGAAGTCCCTGGGCAGTTTTAAGGAGAGTGACTTGAACCATCACTGTGGGTTTGTTTTTTTTTTAATCACTCTATTAGATAAAAGTAGCAATAACAAAAAAAGAAAAAAGAAAAATCCCTCTGGCTGATTGGCTGGGGAGCGAACCTGAGTTAGGAGACAGGTGCGCAGGGAAGAGTCCCGTGGTGGGCCGAGGCTGCCCTCCCCAGGACGCCGGCCCGCGGGCAAGCCCGGCCCTCGGCTGGTGTCCAGGAACCAGCATTTCCGGAGTGTGATTCTGTGATTTACAAGGAAACATTTGGTCTTTATCTCCGTTTCTTGCACGAGCTCCTCAAACCCTTAGAATTTCCTTGGTGATGACAGCGATCAAGGAGTCCTGATGAGGGTTGAGAAGGTGACTTTTGGAGAGCCCCTAAGGATGGGGGCTCGTTGCCAGGGGAACTCACCACGTGATTGGAGGGTTGGAGGGTCCAGCCCCCTGACCCACGTGTGGGGGAGAACGGCTGGAGGTGGAATCAGTCACAGATGGTCTGTGACTTCATCCATGTGCTGAGGGAATGGGGCCTCTAGAGAGACCCAAAAGTCAGGGGTTCAGAGGCATCTGGGCTGGGGGCTCAGAGAGCATGGAAGCGCCGTGCCCTGCACCCCCAGGCCCTGCCCCGTGGCCCTCTTCCATCCGGCTGTTCCCACATTATATCCTTTGTAATAAACAGTGATGTTAAACTGGTTTCCTGACTTCCGTGAGACGCTCCAGCAAATTATGTGGCCCGAGGAGGGGGTCGTGGGAACCTCTGATTCATAGGTGGTCGGCCAGAAGCACAGGGGACAACCTGGACTTACGACTGGCATCCGAAGTGGGGGCGGTGTTGTGGGACCGAGCCCTGGATGGGCGGGGTCTGAGAAATGTGACATCCTCTCCAGGGAGATCACCTCGGAGTTGAGTTGTTTTGGTCGGTGCCAGGCGGAGGGTGCCTAGGTGACCAGCCCATAAACACCCTGGGTGCTGCGTCCCTAAGGAGCTCCCCTGGTAGACGGCACTTGACGCGTGTTTTCACAGCTCATTGCTGGGGAATTAAGAGCATCCTGTGCAACTCTCCTGGGAGAAGACTCTGGAAGCTGGAGCCTGGTCTCTTCTGGGCTTCACCCTATGTGGCTTTTCCCTGGGCCGATTGTGCCTTGTGCCCTTTCGCTGGGATAAACCACAGCCACGAGTACGACCACGTGCCGGGTCCTGTGGGCCTTCCTAGAGCGTCCCCGAGCTTGGGGGCGATCTCGGGGCTGCTCACACAGGAGGCTGCTGCAGACTTCCCGGATAGAGAGAGGCGGCAGCCCAGCCCTGGCTGTGTTCATGACTCCAACAGTTCCAGCAGCAGCCCCCGAAGCCAGTGGCAGGGCAGCAACGTCCCCCACAGGCCAGGCTGGCCGGGTTCTAGGGTCACACGTCACCTCTTCAGACATGACGATGCCGTGAGCACCTCATTCTCTGTATTACATCCCTTTCTCCTTCAGTAACTGGAGGAGTGACCCAGAGTGACCCAGAGAACCACCTCTGGCCTGTGCGGTCTGCTTGGGGGCAGACAAATCGGCCCAACCCCCGGCGCCCTGACCTAGAAGCATCTGTGAACCCCAGCTTCGATGGACCATTTGTGGATGCAGCCATTGCAATAAGGAGTTTTCGTTCACATCCTCGCTGCCCTTCCCCCCCGCCACAAAACACCGTGTCATCTAACCACTCAGCTAACCTGTCCCATGGGTGCCGGTTGTACACTTTTGAGAACCACAGGAATGAAACAGCACCTTGAATGAACGCTCCCCTCCCCCCACAAACCTACCGTCAAGGCCAAGAACATCCATGACATCCGTCCACACTTTCCACACCGTTTCCAAAAACATATCCACTCCCAGCACGAATCTCTCGGTCAGCCTGGTCAAGAACTGCAGGGACAAGGGAGGCGCGTTAGTAACTCAGCCAAGCCCCTCTGGTCAGACGTCAGCAGGAAAACAGCCCCTGACAACAGCCCCACTGGGAGTGGCCGAGTAGCCCAGAGGACTGACTTGAGCTTGGGCTGGTCGTCAGGGGCCCAAGAACTGAGCAGACTTTGGTCCAACCTCCCTTCCGCAGGCCGAGCAATGCACCATGGGAGACAGAGGGCTCTACAGGCAGCTTCACCCCATCCAATTTCTTCCAGAACCTTCTGCTCGTACTTTTGTTAACATCTCTGCTTTCCTCTGCCTGATTTCTCATTTCTATTTTTATTTATGTTAGTTTATTTATTTTTAGGCAAGGCAACCTTGGTTGACCTCACAGATTGCAAGGACCTCGTCAGCTTACAATCCCTAATTTTTAAAATTTTTTAACGCCTACAGCACCTGGTCTTCCTAGGTGGTCTCCCATCCACGTGCTAATCAGGCCTGACCCTGCTTAGCTTCCAAGATCCAGACAGGATCAGGCTTGTTTAGGATGGCATGGCATAGACTATGTTAGTTTTAAATTTTTTTCAATTATAGTTGATATTCAATATTATATTAGTGACGAGACGTTGACATGCCTTACGAAGCGATCACTCTAAATCTAATACCCATCTGACACTGTATGTGGTTTATTATTAAAAAAAACTCGGGGCAGCTCCATAGTGTAGCGGTTAGCACGTCTGCTTTACATGCAGAAGGTCCTGGGTTCACACCCCAGGTGGAGCCGTGGACCATACCCCGGGTGTGCCAGTCCTCTCAAAGTGCGCCAGGGGCACCTGGCCCCAGGTGCATGCAGAAAGCACGTGGGAGGAGACGCCCTGCCTTCAGAGATCCAAATCTATAGGTCAAAGGTGGAAGTTTAGCGAGGGGAGCGGGGCGGGGGGAGGGTGGGGAATTAAAGAAGGGGGAAAAAACTCATACGAGATGTTCAAGAAATGATGGAATGAAGCTTGCTTTTTTGAATAGGTCATATTCTATACACATGGTACAAAACCCAAGGCTGCGGATGGGAATTCAGCGAAAAGCGAGCCTCCCACCTCACTCCCCTTCTGGGAGGCGTCGTCATGAGCATCACTTCTCTAGATTCCTCCTGGGTGCACCAGGGGAACGACGGCATAGGCCAATATTTTGTCCACAAATGGCAGCCTATGTGGGCAGTTCTGTAGTTTTTCTCACGTAAAACACTGTCTTGGTGAGCACTCAACCTTGGCCCACACAGAGCTGCCTCATTCTCTTTAAAGATGATCTACCTGCCGCTGTTTAACCAATTCCGTACTGATGGACACTTCCATCGTTCCCAGCCTGGGCCATTACAGCCAACAGGACCCTGAACATTTGGCTCCCCTGTGGAGAATCCATGCCTCGGGGCGAATTGGCTACGGCAGCGTTTTAAATTGGAGATCCTGGGGGGACCTCACCTCTAGGACAGAGGGAAGAGGAGGAGCAGGGTTGAATCAGCGACCTGGAGAACAGAGGCCAGAAACCTCTGTGCGGGCGCCATGGCCTGGCTGAGTGCGCCAGGGCCCAGGAGTCTCACTGCCAGGGTTTAAATCCCAGCTCTGCCTCTTTCGAGGCAGGTCAGCCAAGGGCATGCTGCATATATTCCTAGAACATCTAAGGCTCCCGCTGACGAACGGAGGGAACAGCACCTGCCCTGTCTGCTTATCAGAGCATTAAAAGGGATATTCCTGTGAAGTGCTTTGAGCACTTGTTAAATAGTCAGAATTCTTACTGACACTCAATATTCTGATGTATAGAGTGTCGTCCCAAGGGCATTAGCCTCAGTTAATTGCACTAAAGGGATCTATATATTTAAAGACCACATGGCCATCGGCTGATGAAGGATAAATAAAACCCAGCGTAGCCACACCATGGGAAATCTGGCCATGAAAAAAAGCACTGAGACATGCTCCCAACATGGATGAACGCTGAAAACCTTATGCGAAGGAAGTCGGACACGAAGATCACATGTCGTATGCTTCCTTTTGTATGAAATATCCAGAACAGGCAAATCCATAGAGACAGAAATCGGATTAGTGGCTGCCAGGGGCTGGGAGCAATGGCTGGCTACAGGATTCCTTTTTGGAGAGATGACAATGTCCTAACGCTGGCCATGGTGGTGGCTGCATGACTCTGTGTACTAACACCCACCGAACTGTGACCTTTAAATGGGTGAACTGCATGCGACGTAAATGCTACCGCTATAAGGCTACTATCTAGAAAATGGAAGCGTTAAAAAAACATAATGGGGAGTCAATTAAAAAAAAACCAAACCACCAAAAGACTATGTGGGGAATGCCAAGAAAAAGGTATATATGTCAGGCAGAAGGGAGGGTGACTGCCCCTCTCTGGTGGAGGGGAGACAGGGGGTGGGAGACTCTCCACCAGGGAAGAAGGCCCACCGGTGTGGGTTCAGTTGTAATTCTTTTTGTGTTGTTAAGAAGCTTCATTGAGAGATCATTTACATACCATAAAGTCCAGGCATTAGTATATATAGTTCAGGGTTTCTGGAATGTTCACGAGGTTCGTACAACCATTACCAGAATACAATTCTAGAACACTTTTGCCACCCCAAAGAAGCCTTGTCACTCCCTCCCTGTCCCCTCCTCCCCGCAACCCAGGCAACCGTTCATCTACTTTCCGTCTCCAGGGATTTGCTTTTCCTGGATTTTTCTTGCGATACGTGACCTTGGGTGCCTGGCTCCTCCCACTCAAAATGACATTTTCGAGGTCGACCCGTGTTGTTGTTTGTGCCAGTACACTTAGCTCTTTCTCTGGCCAAATGCCATCCCCTTTTACGGACACGTCACATTCTGTTCCTTCTGCCCTAATTCTCCAAAGCACGTATAATTTGTACCTGTGCGTCAACAGACAGTGATGTGTACAATTTATTCAAATGGAGGCGTAAGGCAAGGGCTCCAGGCCAAGGCTTTTGTAAGACAAGGATGTCAGGGGGCAGTTGTTTGGGACGGAAGAGACATTACTGCTGCGCCTCGGTGCCTCAGTTTCCACACCTGTGAAGTGGGATGAAGGGAGACTTGCCATCGGAACCTGTACAGACCTCGGCTCGGGGCCAGCGCACAACGCGGGCCCAGGTGTCAGGGCTCCTAGGCTGGCTTCTCCTGTCAGACCCATGCTCGAACGGCTTCGCTCCCAACTGACATATCTTAGATTAGCTTAAAAATGCTATATTCCAGGGTCAAAATGTTATCCCTGGGGGGAAAGATGTAACGAGAATGGCATGGGGGAATGGGTGGAAAAGGTGAAAACATTAAGAAATCCAAATTGGCAGTTACAAAACAGCATGGGATTATGGTCAACTATATTGTCACAACCCTGTACGGTGCCAGGTGGGTGCTAGCCTTACGGGGTGATCGCTTCGTAAGTTATAGAAATGTCTCACCACTATGCTGTAGACCTGACGCTAATATAATATTGCATGTCAGCTGTAATTGAAAAACTTTATTTTTTTTAAATGGAAGAAAGTTGATCAACGGAAGTGCTGGGTGATGGGCAGAGGCTTCGTTATGCCATTCTTTCTCCCTTCCCGTATGTTGGACAATTTTCAGAATGAAAAGTTAAAACAAGGGAGATTCGGGCAAACAAACTGAGGAGGCCTGCAGCCATGGCTGTGGGAGGGGACGGAGGTACTCAAACTAGGGACGGCCCCTCCGCTCGCTGCAGAGGGGCCTGGACACCCAACCCCAGAGGACTTCCCGCTCCAGGGAGAATCAGGTCCAGGTAAGTCAGGGAAGGGCCAGGCTCCTGCGGTTCAGAGCGACACAGTGAGATGCAAAGGTCACCTCACCTTGAACACACGTGGAGTTCACGAGTGAATTATAAGGGGAAGAGGAAGGCGGAGACCCGCTGAGCTCCCATCAAACATGGAAGGAATGGGACACGCGGGCACCACGAGCCCGGACCCACGGCCACCGCAAGGACTCAAGACCCCTTCTGTGGACTTCTAGCTATAATTGCTCTCATCCCTCTGCCCTGAGGGACATTGCCAAAGACAATTGCCAGTCAAAGCCACAGTGAGAGAGGACTTCAGCCCCACTAGGCAAAGAACAAGGGTCAGCGAAGATGTGGAGGGTCTGGAACCCCACACGGGCTGGGGGAACCTAAACAGGGGCGCCACACGGCGGGTCCTGGCAATGTTAGAGCTACCCGGGGACCCAGCCACTCCACGGCGAGGCCCACCCCCCAAAACGGTGAAAACGTGTTCACACAAGGACTTCCACGTGCATGTGCACAGCGGCGTCACGTGAAGTGGCAACAACCTGGCTGTCTGCCAGCGGATGGATAAACAGCCAGGAGGGAACGAAGCGCCGACAGCCCGCCGCACACGCGTCTGCGCACGCGCGGCTCCGGGAGGGACGCCAGGTGCGAACGACCACAGTACGATTCCGTTTACGTGAACCGACCCGAACAGGTGCCTCCGGAGACAGGAAGTAGGTTACGAGTTGCCAGGGGTGGGGATGGGGAGTCACACTAATGGGTACGGGGTTTCTTTTTGGGGTGATAAAAATGTTCTACCATGGATTAGGATGAGGGTTGCAGAACTCTCCGAATATACTAACCACCACTGAGTTGTCATCTGAATTGTAGCTATTACCAAAAAGTCAAAATCATAAAAGCTCCCCACACCCCCCCCAAAAGTGAGGGGACTTAGACAAGCTCCAGGAGACTAAAGAGACATGAAAACCAAGTGCATGAGCAATCCTTGATCATATGTGTGTGTTTTTTTATAAAGCTATAAAGGGAATGTGAATATAGACTATGTATTACAAAACATGATTGCACTAAATTTAAGTTTCTTGGAGGGGCAATGATTTTGTGGTTCTGTAGGAGAAAGTGTCATGATGCTTGCAATTTACTTCCAATGGTTAGGCAGTAAAATGTGTGTGTGTGTGTGTGTGTGTGTGTGTGCGCGCGCGCACGCATGCAGTGTGTTTGTAGAGAAAAAGAAAAACATGTTTGCGAGGCAAATAATGTGAACTGGTGAAACTAGATGAGGAGATTATAGCTGTTCCATACTCTAGTCTTTTACTTTTCTTTACCTTGAAGTTTTTCAAAATACAAAGTTAGAGAAAATATTCTTTTGATTATAGTGATGGGTTTTCCTGGGTGTACACCTATATCAAAAACTATCAACTTGTCCACTTTTATTTACTTTTCCCTTACTTTAAATAGGTGTGGTCTACGGCCCTGCCACCCTGAACGTGCCTGATCCCATCTGATCTCAGAAGCTAAGCAGGGTCGGGCCTGGTCAGTACTTGGATGAGAGACCACCTAGGAAGACCAGGTGCTGTAGGCATAAAAAATAAAAACAATAAAAGGGATTGTAAGCTGACAAGGTCCTTGCAATCTGTGAAGTCAACCAAGGGGTTGCCTAAAAATTAATTAATTAATTAAAATTTTAAAAATAGATAATTAAATAGGTGCAGCCTGTGGATGTGTAATGTCGATTACACACCAATAAAGCTGGTCATATGTTGGTGGGGGAAAAAAGAGGTATAAAGTGTCAAAATTATTTTGCTCAAAACGTTTTTTTTTGTAAATTGCCAAAAATGCAAGCCTCTTTAAAAAAAAAAAAAGAGAGAAGGACCAACAGCTTGATAGAAAAATGACAAGGAAAACAAAAGGCAATTCCCAGAAAAGAAAAGGCCAATAGATTCTGAATGAGCGAGAAGACCATCTATCTCGAACATAATAAACCCCAAAGTTTGACACTCTTTGTTGGGGCAGGTAGGGGGACCGGCTGTCACATGCATTTGGGCATAAGTACAATAAGTGGTGTAAATCCTCAAGAAACAGTTCAGTAATATCTCTTGGGCTTAAAAGTGCTCACGGAACTGTGCATAGAGGAAACTAATTTATATTGTCAGAAGTCAGGAGAGTGGTCATCTTGGGCAGAGATGGCTGAACAATCCACTTCTTGATCCCCAAACTGGTCACATGGGTGTGTTTGGTGTGTGACAATTTATTATACTTATCATGCGGAAGAGTATACCAATTATATTTCAATTAAAAATTTCAAAAATGCACAGATGCCTTGACTCAGCAATCCCATTTCTAAGAATTGATGCGTTTATCTACACACACACACACACACACACACACACACCCTTAAGGAAGGCCTTTATTGCAGCCTTGTGTAGCAAAAAGACAGGAAAATAAAAAACATCCACCATTAGGTGTGGGTGGTATTATGGTGAAGCCTCACAATAATTTGCTCTTTGAGGAATTTTTTCCCTCCAAAAAGGAAGGAAGTTATGTACTGATAAGGTCTGATCTCCAAAGTTTAATTAAAAAAAAAAAAAAAAGGTGCAGAACGTGGACATATTAGGAGGAAAAAAAAAAAAAACCCAGAGTGCACCTACCTACTTGTTTATTGTGCTCAGAATACCTGGGAAGAGCAGGAGATGGGTCAGCGGTAGAGAAATTTTCTTTAAACTTCTGAAATTTTAAACTATTTGAAATGGTATTCCATGCAACTACGGCCTTATTATTTTAAAAAAAAAAAATCTATAAATGTTAAGCTCCTCTAAAAAAAAAAAAAAGCTATACTTAAAAGCAGAGGAACAAGGAACAAAAAACACGGGTTCTCAGCTCAGCATTTAGCCATTCCCACATTGTGCAATTGGATTTTTTGCCCCTGTGCTCCCCATGATCCAGACCTCAATGTAGTCACCTGGGAACCTGGCCCCAACTTTGTCCCAGGCCTTCCCTTCCCTGCTAACCCATCTTCCCAGATGCAACTCCGTGCCCCTTCCTCCAGGCAGGACACTTGGACCCCATCCTCTCTGCTCTCTGCAACGCCGTTCTTACACCGTGATCAAGTCGACTTTAACCCACAGGTCCTGCGTGATGTGTCTGCCTCCTCCTCCCCCTCCGTTACAGCCACACGCCGACCCTCCCCGGCCCTCACCTGCAGCAAGCCTGTTCCTGATGCCTGCGATGCTCTGTCCCCCAGGCTCTCTCTTGTTTGGCTCACTTGCCCTCCAGTAATTTCCACCTCTGCAGGGTTATGAGCCTGGACCCGCCAGCTCTCTATCACTGATTGGCTGAACGGTGGGCAAGAGATTCCACCTTTCGATGCTTCGCTTTCCATAAGACAGGGGCGAAAATAACAGACTCTCTCTCAGAACAGAGCCAGACACACACTGACCTTAAACAAAGAGCATCCTCCATTATTAGTCCATCATCCTGTTTCATTTCTTTAACGGCACTCATCGCTCTGAAATAATCTTGTTTTACTCCTTTTTCACTGACTTATATAGCCTGTCCCATGAAAGCTCCTCAAGAGGGACATTTTGTCTGGCTTGTGCTCCATATAGTATGTGCTTGAGAAATTTTCAAAAAAATTTAAATACACATAATGTAAAACTGATCATTTTAACCATTTTAAAGTGTACAATCCCATGACAATAAGTACATTCTCAATGTTGTGCAACTGTCATCACTAGCTAGTTCCAGAACCTTTATATTACCCCCGAAACAGTCTCCTGATCAATTTAGCAGTCACTCCCCACGACCCCTCCCCTTAGCAACCACTAATCTACTTTCTGTCTCTAAGGACTTGCCTGTTCCGGACATTTCATTTCATAAATAAAATTACTCAATTTGTGGTCTTTTGTGTCTTTTTCTTTTTTCAAGGTTCGCCTGTGTGTCATGTACTAGTACGTCACTCAATACGTACCTGCAGCATATGTCATACTTCGTTCTTTTTCACGGCTGAATAATATTCCACTGCACAGGTAGACCACATTCTGTTTATCCATTCATTGGCTGACTGACATCTGGGTGGTTTCACTTTTTGGCTGATGTGAAAAGTGCTGCTATGAACACTCATGTACATGTTGTTTAATAATTTTTAAATGAATTAATGAATATATCAGACAAAGGCCCTCCTTATATAAATATCTTCTACCATTAACTAAACACTTATTCAGTGCCTGGTATTATATGCCTCGACTAATCACACTGAAGTCCCAATTTATCTCCTTTGCACAAATGAGACACAGAGAGGTTAAACCACTGGCCCAAGGTCACAAAGCTAGTGAAAAGCAGAGATGGGATTCAAACCCAGGCCTGTGGGTCAGCAAGACCCATGCTCCAAACCAGGAGGTCACGGATTTATTTTAGACAAGTCCTAGATTAGAAAAAAGGGTGTTTCTAAAAATAGGGTGTTCCCTTAAACACCCTCAAACTTCACCACCTGACAAAGCAGGTCTGGCTCTAATCAGTAAACCCAGATCCCTGAAAACCACAGTTGCTAGGCGACCCAGTTCTCCTTTTCATCAAGGATCTCTCCAAGCCTGGCTGGCCTGGGCCACACTCAGCAGGGAAAAATAAGTCAGGTCAACCTGATTCTAGATGCTGCACCAATTAGAGAAACCAAGATGGGTCACAAAGCCGGAAGACTGGTTGCGGGTGCTGGTATGGTCTCCAGGCCCACTCTGTCCGGGTTCGAATCCGGGTTCTGCCACTCAGCCTGACCTGAAGCCACTCACTTCACACCCTGCCTGTCTCCCCATCTGTAAAATGGGAACAGTGACAGCACCTCCCTCTTAGAGCTGTTCTAGGAGAAGTGAGTTACCCTAACAATAAAAGTACTTAGTGCCTAACAGAAGATAGTACTACTCGCCTCTCTATTGGAGGCGCAAACCCTGGTTGACCCCCAAGAGTTCTGACCTAGAGATTCTGAGGTTCTTTGCCAGAATATAGTTGTCTTATTGACACCAACCCAGAGGTAAAGCCCTTAAATAACAGTTTTGCAGTTCGTGTCCGTGGACCTTAGATTCTCACATAGAACCGTGAGCTAAGACATGGGTTGCTTCTGCTTAACCTGAACAAGGAAGTCAGACTTTTCAGCTCTAACAAAAATGCTTTCTGCTTTCAAATCATTTGCGTTGTAGACTCACCTTGCTCACATCCTCTACCCCCTACAAAGAATTCTCTCCCCTAGAACCCACAGCCTCCACAAGAGGTGTCCACACACCCATGAGAGGGTGGTCACAAGCCAGCTTTCAAACAAGTGAACCTTCATGTCACCAATAAGAATATCCAGCCAGTCTGATTGGGTTTCCACGTTCTTTTCCCCCTCCATCTCTCTCAAGTACCAGAAAACTTTTTTGAACCCCTGGAAGTCCTTCCAGTAGGGCTAAGCATTGTTGACTTGTGTGCTGGCTACGTTAAAACGCAAAGGCTGATACCAATTCAGCCTTACTCTGGGCCAGGAAAGTACCAACCACTCACGACCCCAACCTCATAATGAAGGGGTATTATTATCCCCATTTAACAGGATAAAGAACCTGAGGCTCAAAAAAGGAAGCCACTTGCCCAAAGCCAGCCGAGGTGTAAGTGGAAGAGCACGAACTTGAACCCAAACTTCTCTCCATTCCAAAATCCCAGGGCTTAGCGCAGACAAAGGAATTACTAGGAGGACGGCAAGGACTGTAGTCAAGGAACCACATTACCACATGCAACTGTGCCCCATTCACTTCCCCTTTCTGCGGAGCTTTTGGTGGCCTTCTTCCCCGAATGGCCCGCCTATCCTACCCAGCTTCAGGGGGCGCGGGGACCTCCCTGAGCTGCAGCTAGGCGCTCCACAGCACTCCAGCTCCACGCGAAAGGCCAGGCACACAGTAGGCGCTCAGGAGGGTGACTGTGCCGGGTTGCCAAAAAAACGGAACAGCCCGCATCACTCTTTCTTTTCTTGTAAAGCGTTAAATCATAATGATGACGATAATAATAAAGCTTAAATGTCTTCCAAGCAGAAGGAGGAGGGCCCAAGGTGCTCAGGGGAAGTGGGTCGGGTTGACAGGGAGCGCGCGGCGGCGTGGGTACGTAGAGGGCGCGGGCAGGGCGCCCGCCCCATGGGCAGCCAGCGCGGTGCCTGGCTCATAGTAGGTGCTCATTCAAACGTGTTGAATGAATGAATGAGAAGCGCGGCCGGCGTCAGCGCAGCCTAGGAGAGGCCCTGGCCGCGCCGCCCTAGGGGCAAGGTCCAAGGAGAAGTGCGGCGTGCGGGAAAGGGGGCTCCCCAGGCCCTGCGCCCCACCCCGCGCCGGAACCGGCCGCCAAAGCCGACACTAGCCCGGTAGGCCCCGGGGCGCAGGCCAACCATCCCCCTTCCCGCGTCCCGGAGGCCGCGCACGGCCGAGGACGGCCCCGGCGCCAGGTGCGCGGCGGCCGGAGCAAGGTGACCGCGGGCTCGGGCCCGGCGCCCACCTTCTGAGCGATGCGCACGTTTTCCTCGCCGAACAGGCTGCTGACGCTCTGCGAGAAGGTGTTGACGGTGCGGCGGTAGCTGTTCTTCTCGGTGCCGCCGCGGCCCCGCGCCCCCTGCGCGCCCGGGGCCAGCAGCCCGAGCAGCAGCGGCAGCAGCATCAGGAGCCCAGCCCGGGCCCGGGGCCCGCCCGAGGCGCGCGCGCCCATCCTGCGGCCGGCGGGATGTGGGGTCAGGGACAGGGTGAGGGCGGCAGAAAGGGGCGCCGCGACTCCAGCAGCGACCGCGTAGGCGCGATTGAGGACCGCGCGCCGCGCCTGTGCCGGCCGCCGCCGCTGCGCCACCCGCCCCGCCCCGCGCGCAAAGGCGCGACGGCCCTGCCCACGCCTGGCCCCCCCCGGGCGCGGGGACCCGCCGCCGACCTGGCCAGAGCGGGTGGGACCGGTTTAAGGTGGCTTTGTCTCCCTGCCGCACCTCCCGGAAGCTCTTCCTGACCTGGTGGGGTTTTAACTTTCTTTTTTTTAACTTTTCCGTAAAATACAACCCATGCCTGGAAAACTTGGCACAGCCTCAACAAGGATAAATGACTGAGATTGATCGGAAAACAGGAGAGATAGATAGAAAGATAGATGATAGATAGATAGATAGATAGATAGATAGATAGATAGATAGATAGATAGATAGATAGATGGATAGATAGATGATAGATAGATAGATGATAGATATCCTATATCAATGAATCTAATAATGAATAATGGTACCCGATAATTGGCTACTGGTTGCCTATGGCAACGGCACCCGCTCATTTATTCATTCTGCACTATTTAAATAAAGGGCAAAGCATCTAACTCCCCTCTTGGCCTTTCTGAAAGAACTGTATTTCAGAGTCACAAAATAGTTAAAGGTAAGTTGTTTTTAGAAGAGTACAGCTCGTAACTGAGGAAGGAGTGAGATTATTAGAAAATCGTTTTGCAGCCCTTACTTAATGAAGTGACGATGGATCAAGGCGATGATCATCCAGAGATTAAAAACAGGAGGTTGGCGGGTAACTGGAAAATGGGTGGGCCAAGTTGTCCTGACCTGGACCCGCCACTTATGATGGATTCTTGCCAAAACCCTTTGAACTGTAACCTGATCTGTCCCCTGTATCTAACAAACGGTTTACCGGATACATGGGGCTGGAGGGAAAAATTAGAAGTGGAAGCAATCAGCCAGATTCAGAATGGAGCCCACTCTAGGAGACCAACAGCCCAGTTTCTTCCATAAGTAAATGGAATAAAAAGCGAAGGGAGGGGAGGAGTATTGGCTTTAAAAGACCTAAGAGCTGTAATAACCAAACGCAATGCAAGGGCCTGTTCGCATCCTAAATCAAATAAACCATGTCTAACCAGACATTTTTGAGACCACCTGGAAAATAAAACTTAATTTTTGCCAACCCAATGAAAGAAAAATCGTATCTTATTTTTGAACTTACGTATTTCTGGATTCCTGGTGAGGTTTTCATATATTTATTGGCCATATATTTTATCTTCTTTTTTTAAAGTAAATTTTTAATTGAAGTATAGCATACAAACAGAAAAATACACAAATCCTAAGGTGCCTCTCTAGGAATCTGAACAGCACAGAGGTAACCAGTCTGCAGATGGAGAATTGGAACATAACCAGCTTCCCAGAAAGGCTCCCTTTGTCCTCTCCCGTCCACTATGCCCCTCCAAAATTTAGAGGATTCATTTTACCTGTTTTTAAACTTTATGTAAATGGAATCACCAAATATGATCTTTTCTGATTGGCCTCTTTTATTCCACATTTTATTTATGAGACCCATGCTGTGCATATATGTCTTTTGGTGGGGGGTTATAGAATGTTCATTCTCTTCTAAAGACAATCTTTTGGCATATAATATTTTGGAATAAAATATAGGAGAATGTACTATTACCTACTTGAAAATTATAAAATGGACACACTTTTTATTTAATTAAATGTGTTTAAAGGAGAAACTGTGGATCACTGTCATCCTAAACAATGAAATGCATGAAAACACAGGTTTGCTATGCTAATTGCACTTTTTCCAAAAATCCATTTAATATACAACTTTTTAAATTGTTCATATGTATACTACATAAATCCTCATGTACCACCTGTGCATTTGTGGGGCTTTCTTTTTGTTTTGGAAGAAGGGGCACTTATCCAAATTTAATCGCATTCTTCATTCATTCATTCAGTCATTCATCCCTACGTTCAACAACTATTTATTGCTTGCCTACTCTGCAGCCAGATTATTCCAGATTCCTCAAATGTTTTTCCTGGGACAGTTTTTAAGAATAACTTTATCCTTTCTAAAATTCTAAAATAACTCCTAGGTCCTTCACCTTTCTTTGTGACATCATTTATTTAAATGTTTGCCCTTAACAAATTAACACTTAACAGAAAAAAGGTGACACACTATAACGATTCTATTCTCAAGATAATTACAGGATTCAGAAAATATATTATTTCCCAGTGCTCTGCAGACAATGTAATGTGTAATGAGAGTTTAAAGCTAATAGATGCTTTCTCCTTTCAGTTTTTTTTCTTGTAATGGAAATATTTTACCACCCAACATAATGTATGTTTCTTATAGGAATATCAAAAAATACAAGTGAGCAAAAAAAAAAAAAACGGAGGGAAGAAGTTTGTATTGGGGGCGGGGTTATATTTTTAAAGGTGACAAAACGCTCCTACTCTCAAGTCGCTAAATTAGTATTAGCAGGTAATTCAAATTTAGAGGCTCAGACTACACCGCGCGAGAAATACCCTGGGTTTCAACCAGGCCTCTGCAGGCATCTCAGGCCTTGCCCCTCTTTTAAATTAGCCTCGCCCCGCCTCCGGCCCCGCCCCACCTTTCCGCGTGGCCCCGCCTCTAGCACCGCCCCTCAGTGGGCCGGGTTATGCTAAGCTCTCGCGAGAGCGCAGCCCGGAAGTTTTCCGACCTGAGCCGGCAGACTGGGAACCCACGAGGACTGAACTTCGGAGTGCTGTAGGGGTGAGCCCCGCCTGAATCTAACAGGACCTGGGCGCCATGGGGAAGCTGCATCGGCGGTACAACGTCAAGGGGCGCCAGCAGGCGGCTCCCGGCACCTCGAAGGGCGCCCCCGAGCCGCCCCCCGTGCGGCTGGAAATAGAGGGTGAGGCGTCCCAGGAGTTGAATTTCGGGGAGGGGCCAAGCGGGGCCCCGCGGCCAGGGCTGGCCATTGGGGACCCAAGGGCTCCCGGACTGCGCCTTTCCTCTTAGGGGATACAAAGGAAGGAGGGGAGAGTGACAATCTAATTTTAACTGAAGAGGGACAATACCTGGAGTTTCTCTCGCTTAGAGTCCAGCCCCAGTATAACAGCATGGGGAGTTTGGGCAAGAACCCTAAGTTCGTGTCTTAAGCCCAGACCTGTCTGCTCAGCTCCAGAGTGCTTGACACTCCTTTGTAGTAGGAGTGCCTACTATGGGCCAGGAACTTTTAGGTGCAGGAGACATGAGGGAAAAGGACATTTAAGGAAACAAATCCCTGCCCTGCTGAGCTTAGGAAGGAGACAGGGAAAGACAAACCTGTTGAATCTATAGAATGTAGTGCCAGTCGTAAGTACTGAAGAGATAAAGCTGAAGAGGTGCTTGGGTGGGTTGCCATGTTCCATAGGGTGGATGGGAAAGGCCTCACTGAGAAAGTGTTATTTGAGTCAAGGCCTTAAGGCAGCCAGAATGGCTGAGTGGAGATGAAATTAAAAATGGGGGCGGGGTCATGCAGGGCCCCTTGGGTCATGGGGAGGACTGGCCATGGGAGACAGCTGCATTGCCTAAAATTCTCATTCTTCTTCATGAAGGTCACGATACACCTCCTGCACTTTGTCACAAACGTAAAGGCATGAAAAGCCTGAGCAGTTAGTTAATAGAAGAGTCGCTTGCTGCCCAGAAGGGACACTGGAGGGAAAGCCCAGTGTTAGATACTGATACGCACTCCCCAGGGTCCCTTCTCCTCAGGGTGCTGCAGTGAGTTGAGTCAAAGAGTAACGTGAGAGCTGAACTCTGGTCTCGACTGTATACTTTAAAACTGTGACTGTGTAAAATAGGTACTTGGTCGACTGCGCTCTCTGAAGAGAACATGTAGTATCATTATGAAGATAACTTTGACCTTACAGACCCGCTGAGAGCAGGCCCCACTCCGAGGGAAGCACTGTTACAGCATGTACCCCCCTTACTGGTACCCTTCCTCCCCCAACACCAGGATGGAGGTGGCGGGGCCTGCACCCCTATGTCTGTGCCATTCCTGAGGGGGCTCGCGTGGAGCAGGAGGGCCCCAGAGGAAGCAAGCAGAATTATTGGGGATCGCTGGTGTCGCCAGTGCTCGGACTGCCTGGCCCCGGGACTGTGGGTCAGGCAAGCATGTCTTTTCAGATAAGGGCACGTTGAAAGGAGTCGATGGCAGCAACGTGCTCGTCCTGCCGGGGAAGAAGAAGAAGAAGACCAAGGCCCCTCCACTGCCCAAGAAGAGGAAGCCTCTGACCAAGAAAGAGCGGAAAGTGCTGCAGAAGATCTTAGAACAGAAGGAGAAAAAGAGCCAGGTGTGCCCGCTCTGTCGGTGTCTGCACACGGCCCTCCAGCGTGGGAGACAGGGGTGGGGGTCTGAGTCCTGGAATGCCCGGGGCAGGGAGACTGAGAGACCCGACCTCAGAGCTTCATGAGATTCACGTTTGACTTTCTGTCAAGGTCACCTCACGCACGGGGTGCCGTGTCTCCAACAGGGGACACCCAGGTTTCCTGTTAGCGGCACCGCCACTTAGTCCCTGGAGCCCTTAATACAGGGGAGACTCACTGTCCTGGGAGTGGGTCCTTTTAAAATCCTGTGCAGTATCTTTTCTGCTGTTCAGTACCTTGTTTTTTCTTATTATCAATTGTGAAGTATATATACAGTAGCACATATAAGCTATAATTTCAAGAATACTAAAATGAAAACTCATGACTCTCCAGGGGAGAGAAATCACTAGGCCCATCCCCACACACTGCTGTATTCGAGACAGCATGGGGACCCCTTCCCAGCACAGGGCTGCTGCTCCTGCCGTCACAGCTGGGGGTGCTGCCTCATACAGATGGGCCTCCTTATTTAACTGGTCTCCCGGTGGTAGGCGTCTGGGTCGTCGACAGTCTTATGACACCCGGTGGTGCAAAGAGAGCCTTGTTTAGCTAGGGGGTACACCGTAGGGGATACGAAGCCACCCTAAGCTCGCGTGTCTGTTGGTGTAAGAACGCCGCACAACGGTGCAGTTGCAATTAGACTTGTGGTTTAAAAAGGCTGAAGTGTCAGCCATTCTGAAATTTTATGGAGTCTCACTTGGAGGAGAGAATTGTGATGCCACGTATCTAACACATGTGTCCTTCCCCAGCGAGCAGAGATGCTGCAGAAATTGAGTGAGGTCCAGGTTTCAGAAGCGGAGATGAGACTCTACTACACCATGTCCAAGCTGGGCACCGGGGAGCGCATGTACCACACCAAAGAGTAAGTCTGGCAGCCCCTTCTGAAGCCATCGCTTTGGCCAGGGCCCTGGGGAAGGGCTCTCAGGTGACGAGTCTTCTGGAGTTGACTGTTTGGAGGAAATACATTTGCAGTGGCCTATGTGCCATAATGCTTCTTGTGGGCAGAGGCGCAGATGTCACTGAATACCACACGAGGCACAGGACAGCAAGGTTTCTTATTCCAATGGTGATGCCTTTTGCATAGCAGATTAGGCTAGAAATTATGGTCAGGTGGTCACTTTAGATTTGGCCTATTAGCGAGCTTCGTTTGGTTTATATAGTGTTATTAAGGCATTCAGATCTTTTGCCAAAGTATTGGCCCCCTGGAGCTGCTATGACAAATTACCACAAACTGGGTGCCTACACGTTAGAAATTTATTTATTCTCTCGTGGCCCAAAGGCCAGAACCATGGTCTTCGGTGTCAAAATCAAAAATTAAGGTGTCAACAGGGTTAGTTCCTTCTGCAGGCTGGAGACTTCCACGCCTCTCTCCTAGGCTCTGGCGGTGGCCTTGCCGTTTCCTGGTTTGTGTACTCATCACTGCATCGCCATCGTCACAGCATGCTCCCAGTGTTTGTCTTCCATGGCGTTCTCCTCTCGGTGTCTGTGTCTCTGTTTCTCCTCTTGTAAGGACACCAGTCACTGGATTTGGGGCCCACCCCAGTCCCGCATGACCTCAACTTAATCCCATCCGCAGAGACCCTGTTTTCAGATACAGTCACATTCTGAGTCTCCAGTGGACGTGAATTTTGGGGAGCCACTATTCAACCCAATACAGCAATCATTTAAGAATTAGGAGATTTCACATTAAAATGCAGGTTCCCACCTGGTCTTGAATAGTTGGACGATCTGGCCACACTGGCTGGCATTTATGCAGGACAACTAGCCTCAGATGGAGCCCGTGCGCTCCTCCGACCCTAGGCCCCCACTGACCCCTGTCCACTCTCGGCGGGCTCTGTTCATCTGTTAGTGCCGACGTGGTCCCCGTAAGCAAGCATTCTTGTGCATCTAACGACTGCTTACGGAGTGCAGACTGTGCCCTGGGTTCTTATCCGGCCCTGGGGCAAGAGCAGTGAACAAAAATAAAATAACAACCTTCCCTTCAGAAGCTCGCATTCTAGCGGAGATGGGCAGGGATCAAACGAATGCATGCATAGCTAGTGCTGGTAAACACCAAGCAGGAAACGAAGCAGGGGAAAGGGTGGAGGGAGATGGGAGACGTGACCCAGGCTGCATGGTCAAGGAAAGCCCCTGAGCAGTGACACTTGAGTGAGGTGAGGGAGTGGGAACAGCACGTGCAAAGGCCCTGAGGTGGGAAGGCGCTGGCCTTTGAGTTCTGGCCTCTGGTGAGCGTTTGCGGTCAGAGCTGCCTCGGGTCCATCCGGGGCCTCATGCCTCATCTCCGGCAGGAAGTCTGACGCGGTCACAACCCCGGATCAGAGGATCAGCAGCCTCAGTGGAGCCCACCGGAAGCGCCGGCTCCAGGAGGCAGAAGAGGAGTCTGAGTCTTCAGTGGAGTCTGACCCCGAGGAGGCCCAGGCCGCTGAGCGGGTGGGGGCTGGTGCAGGGATGGTGGCAGTGTGTTGGCCACCAGCTCTTCCGGGGACTGGGGGCGAGAGCCCAGTGCCCAGTGGCCCGGCCACTCAGGCCAGAACTGCTGCTCCTCCAGCTCCTCCGGCCTCAACCTCCGCCCTGGCCAGGCCCCCGGCGAAGCCCGCCGTCTTCATCCCCGTCAGCCGCTCCCCCGAAATGCAGGTTCGTCGCTCTGCTGTTTGTGAGAACTGGGGCAGAGGGCGCGCGTCCCCGTCATTTGGGCAGGTCGCATCACCTGTGTCGTAAACGTAGACCCCCCCCCCACCAGCAACAGCCGACAGTTCCCACGTCGCAGGCCTCCTCTGCACCAGCCAGGCTGTCCCCATGGATGTCAGTCTCGTGCTCCAAGGACCCAGCCCGTGGCCGTCTGCCCCGGGCCGTGGCTACCCGCTCCCCTCCCCAACTGTCAGGGCTTCCGTTCTTCAGCGGACGCACCTGGCGCCCCGCGCCTTGGTGCTGTCCACGTGCCAGCTGCCAGCTTGACAGAAACCACGTCTCCCTACGTAGTCTTGCCTTATCTGAGCAAAGTCCCCTCGTCCCAGCAGCCATTCTGCAGGGGACATGCACGCACACACACCCCGTTCCCTGAGACTGACTTCCTGTTTCTCACAGGAAGAGCGGCTGAAGCTCCCGATTCTCTCTGAAGAGCAAGTGATCATGGAGGCGGTGGCCGAGCACCCTGTCGTCATCGTGTGTGGCGAGACCGGCAGTGGAAGACCACGCAGGTGCCCCAGTTCCTCTACGAAGCAGGCTACAGCAGGTGCGGCTGGTGCCGGGTCCTCCCCAGGGCCCTAGGGTGACGGGGAATATTGTCCCCAAAACTCTTCAGAAGCACCTCCCCCCCCCCCGGCCTGGCTGTACTACGCATGCGCGTGTGACCTTGAGCAGGCTGGTTAACTCCCCCGGGCCTCCGTGTCCTCAGCTATGAGCTGGAAATGGTCACCGCACCCACTTCCCAGGGGTGTTAGGCAGATGCAGTGACTGAACTCGTGAGAAATGCTCAATGAGCCCCTGGGCCGTGGAGCTGTGTGTCACCTTCTGTTGGTACTTTTGACCCATTTGTGTCGGGGGTCCCCAAGGCCACCCCCAGGTTCAGTGATTTGCTGGGAAGACTCACGGTACCTGGCATATAGTTGTGTTCAGGGTAACGATCTGGTCCACTGATGGGACCCAGCAAAGGAGAGGCGCACGGCAGGGCCAGGCCACCAGAGTCCTCTCACACAGGGTCACATGGGACACGCGTAACTCTCCAGTGACAGGGGTTGTGACAGCATGTGTGAAATGCTGTCTACCAGGGAAGCCTACTAGAGACACAGCTCCCAGGGCTGGTCACCTAGGCACCTCCAGCTGGCACCCAAATCCCAGCCCCCCTTTAGGAGAGCAGGTGGTCGGCCTAGATCACGCCTTGTACGAAGCTTCCAGGTGCAACCAGTGCCTCCTGGCAGGTGGCGGGAACCCTCCAGAAATCCAGTCCCCGGGGGCCAGCCCCGCCAGCAGAGCTTTGTGGGGAGGGCAGCCTGACCTGCCCCGTGGACTGCTTTCTGTGCAGCCCGGAAACCAGCCACGGTCCCCTCGGTGGGTGCCCCGTCTGGAGGAGCATGTGCCCGCCATGCCTGGGCCACCTGTGTGTTGGCAGCTGCCTGGTCGCCATCGCACGGCCACTGTCACCGTCTCGTGTGTGCTGACGTGCAGGCTGTTGCTTTCGGCTGTTAAGCGATGCCGAGGCGCCTTGCCTGGTGCGTGTGTCCCATCGCCCCTGCTGAAGGCCTCATCCACACGGTGCATCTTGACGTGGAGCTGCACGTGACTTTGGGACAGACAGGTGACGCGGGCACTGCTGATGTGTTGTGTTCTCTCTCTCCAGTGACAACAGCATCATCGGCGTCACGGAGCCTCGCCGAGTGGCCGCCGTGGCCATGTCTCAGCGTGTGGCCAAGGAGATGAATCTGTCACAGCGGTGAGGGCTTGGCCTCCTGGGAGAGGATTGGAGGTGGTCCTTGGCCTTGCCCAGGGGTCAGCTGTCCAGGAGGAGCTGAGCAGCCCTTGTGCACCCAGGGACACTGGGTGGGAGTGTGGCTTCTCTTTGTATAGGGGTCTTATACGAGAAGACATCCTGCACACCGGACAGTGGGAGCCTCTGGGCGGGGGGAGCTTGGAGCAGGGACAAGCCAGCCAGGCCCTTGGACTCGCATCACACGTGCACTGAGGGGACAAAGCAGCTCTTACAGGGGCCTGAGGGCAGGGAAG
The DNA here is from genome assembly GCA_003508835.1 of Eonycteris spelaea. Lineage (NCBI taxonomy): Eukaryota > Metazoa > Chordata > Mammalia > Chiroptera > Pteropodidae > Eonycteris > Eonycteris spelaea. The sequence continues at coordinate 9,634,653 of PUFA01000042.1, read as the reverse complement.
AGCAGTGGGTGGGCAGGCGCAGGCCAGCAATGGTTAGGACTTAGCATTGTCACGTTCATGTGAAACCCAGGCTTCCAAACCACAGGTCCTCTGTGGCAGTGAGGCCGTGGGACTTGCCCTGGAAAGCAGGTTGAGCAGAGCAGGTACGGTGCTTGCTGGGAGTGGCCAGGGCGTGTGTGCAGTGCGGGCGCCCGGGCCTCAGCCCGCACCTTGAGTTCGGCTTTGAAGAGGTGTCTATCCCAGGCAGTCTAAAATTCAAAAAACAGGAGTGTAGAGCGAGAGTGTCTGTCCCCTGTCCTGTCATCAGATGTTGACTGAGCTCCGTCTGCTGTGTGCAGGCCTCCCCCGGGCCCTTGGCACGTGGCGGGGAGTGACAGCCGCCTGCCCCGTCGGACTGGCATGCGCGTGAGGGCGGCTCGTTGTGTTTGCTTTTGGGGGGTGAGATGCCAGCTTTATTCCCTGGCGGCGGCTGCCGCTGCACGTTTCCTGTGGATCCTTCTAGAGTTCTGTGCCCAGACAGGCCACTCTGTCTGTTTCTCCCTGACGGCTGTCTAAGCGGTTCATGCTGTTCACACTCTGTATCTTTTCCCCCAGGTAAAGGTGTGTCTTGGAAACAGCAGTACATAGAAAGCTGCCCTTTTTTCCATCTTATCTTTAAACTTCCTACTGTGAGAAGAATTTCAAGCATGTACAAAAGCAGACTGTATAATGTGCCCAGCACCCTGTGTTAATAGTTGTCAACTCACAACCAACTTTGTCCCTCTGTAACCTTCAGTCCTGCCCCCAGCTGTGGAGAAGCAGGTTGAGATGTTGTATCGCCTCTTCTTCAGTATTGCCTTGTGGATCTGACAGATCAGGGCCTTTTTTAAAAAAATCAGACTCTTTAATAAAAATAGCTGCAGCACTCTTGTGACTAGAGAGCACATCGTCACTCCCGAGTGGACTCTAGTCCGTGGTCACATTGCCCTGGCTGTCTCCCAAAAGGCTTTTACAGTTTGTTGGTCCGGCCAGGGTCCCCACGTGTGTTTGGTTGACATGCTGTCCAGTCAGCCGTGATGGCTACCCCCCACACACACTGGTGGGCGCGGTGGGGCAGGCAGATGTCGGGGCATTGGGGGCCCTGCCCTTGAGCCACCTACCCATCTTGGAGTGGCCACGAGGCTACACCCCCAACCAGCTACACTTCTGGGGGCGATGCCGCCTCTGAGCCCTAGCTTGTCTCCACAGGGTCGTCTCTTACCAGATCCGATATGAAGGGAATGTGACCGAAGAGACCAGGATCAAGTTCATGACAGATGGCGTGTTGCTCAAGGAAATCCAGAGGGTGGGTTGCTCGTCTCGTCTCCTAGAGCAAGGCCGGTGAGCACGGGGTGGGGCGCCCTGGATGTGAGCAGCTTCTGTACCAGCTGTGGCAGAGTGACCCATGCCACCGTGCCACCACTGTGTGACATGAGGCAAGTTACTTGGCCTCTCTGGCCTTAGTTCCTTGCTCTGCAAGCTGGTGTCCTCCTGGTGTGAGTGTTTGGCGGCAGAAACCGCCTGGTGCGTGAGCTGCCTGGCACAGCGTCTGGTGGGTGCTCGTTTGGTGTGAGTTCGCGTTTTCGTGACTGTTGGCGCATAGACCTTGTGCATTAGCCAGCGGCATCCTGCCCCTTGCTGGCTGTGTCACGTCCCCTTGGGCCGTGGTCTCTGGGGAGGGCAGAGGCGGCTCCTGCTTCCTCTGCCTCGAGGCCAACCATGGTCATCTGGGAAGGAGTCTGTGAGCATGGCGTTGGGTCCGATGGCCCTTTCTGTACCCGTCGCCCTCCCCACCCAGCAGGCATCTGCATTTGGTAGCTCAGCTCTAATGAGTAGTAGCTGCCCCTTCTCCGCCAGGCCCCGCCCCTTGTTGTGTGCTTCACAGGTAGTCGTCGTTATCGGGACCCCATGAGATGGGTCCTGTCGTCCCCATTGTACAGATGAAACTGAGGCACGAGGAAGTGAAGTAACTGGCCCGAGGTCACAGACCAGGACCCCCCAGACTGAGCGCCCCAGGATTCATGCCTGCTATTGCAGGGCTCCTTGGGCGGGAGTTGGGAGGCGTAAGGTGACCCCGGGTGGCCCAGGCCCAGGCTGGCCAGCCTTACCCGCTGGCCTCCACTCCCAGGACTTCCTGCTGTCCCAGTACAAGGTCGTGATCATCGACGAGGCCCACGAGCGGAGCGTGTACACAGACATCCTCATCGGGCTCCTATCCCGCATCGTGTCTCTCCGGGCGAAGGTAGGGAGGAGGTGGGGTACCGGGAGCCACCACGCCTCATGGCCAAGGCTTCCTCAGCCCACACCGGGCTGCTGCTGTGACGGGGTCGCCTGAGGACAAGAGCCCCGCCCAGTGCCGGCCTGTGGGTCCCGCTGTAATAACCCCTGTGTGACCCCACCTGTGGGCGTCCCGGATACAGCTCGTAAATTATAACCTGCCCTCTGCCCAAAGCAAGAGGCTCCAGCAAGGAGTGTGTTGCTGACCAGACCCATCGGCACCAGCTCTGAGATGCCAGCCAGGTTGCTGGGGTCATGGAGCACGTGGGGTGGCCAGCCACAGCCTGTGCTGCCCTCTCCGAGCCCCCTGCCCAGCGCCGAGCTGGTCCCGGCCTCCAGTTCACTGCCACCCTGATGGGGCAGAGGCAGGCACTGAGGCCTGCTGGGTCAAGGAATGTCCAAGGGGTGGGGGCTCCAGGAGCAGTCCTGTCACAGCCCCGATGCTGCTAGGAAGTCGACACTCCCTGCTTCTTGTAAGTGTGGAACCGTCCTTGAACATTTCAGTTCTGTATGTGCCGGCCCGGGTCAGGGCGCTGGCCACATGCCAGGGGACGGGGCAGCGGTTCCTGTCATCCTCGGGCTTGATTTAAGGAGGGCAGCTGGCAGTGAGCAGACTCAGGAGGTCCGTGGGCTGGTGACAGGCAAAGCCAGGGAGAGGGGAGAGCCAGGGAGAAGATGGAGGGCAGTGGGGGGAGGGAGCTGAGAGAAATGAGGGAAGAGCAGGCGGGCGTGGGGAGCGGGTGACCCGCTCCTGCCTCTCAGTCCTCCCTAGAGCTTTGCTTTGGATTTTAAGGGCCCCCTTACCAAGCCACCGCCCAGGAGAGGCAGGTCTTGCTGTCAGCCCACTTTTTCTACTTTTTCGGCCATTTTCGGCAGTCAGGGCGGGGCGGCGGGGTGCGGGCAGGGGAGGCCAGGAGGGCAGGGGTCTTCCCGCCCTCGTGGCCAAGGGTCACGAGCCCGCTGTCTCACAGAGGCTCCTGCCACTGAAGCTCATCATCATGTCGGCCACGTTGCGGGTGGAGGACTTCACCCAGAACCAGCGGCTCTTCGCCACGCCGCCCCCGGTCATCAAGGTAATGCCCGGGCCAGGGTCTCAGGCAGCCGGGGAGGTGGTGCCTCATCAGCTTCCACCGAGCAAGGACGCCCTGGGAGCAAGGAGGTGCCCAAGGGGCATTGAGCTGTCGGCCCCGAACTGAGACTTGTGGTCAGAAAGTTGAGGAAGCGGGAGGGACCCGGCCTGGGCGAGCGCTCCGCCCGCAGCCCCCGCCTCTCCTTCCCGGGTGTCCGCTGTAGGTCGAGTCCAGGCAGTTCCCGGTGACGGTGCATTTCAACAAGCGGACGCCGCTGGAGGACTACAGTGGCGAGTGCTTCCGGAAGGTCTGCAAGGTGCACCGGCTGCTGCCTGCAGGTGAGGCCCGTCCTCCGCTCCCAGGCCCACGAGCTGCAGGCGGCCTGGGCTCTGGCCCCCTCCGAGTGGCTTGCAGTAGTTACGTGTCCTTGCCGTGCCTCGGTTTCCTCCCTGGCCCCAAAGTGTTTATGATGGCACCTGCCCCACCGACTTCCACCCGGAGTGTCGTGAGGCTTCAGTGGCTCACGGGGAGGGCGGCTGCGTCCCGTCCACACCTGCACCAGGACAGTCCGCAGGGCCCAGGCCGGGGACCTTCATTCCCGAAGCCCCTCACGGCTCTTGCCGAGATTATTTATTTACTTGACGTTATTTAAATGGGCTCATTCTTTCTTGCTCTGCCCGTTCTGGACTGTCACGTGAAGGGAGTCGTACCACCCGTGGCCTTTGGTGTCTGGCCTCTCACTCAGTGTCATGTTTTTGAGGTCCAGCTCTGATCCTTTCTACGTCAGAGTCGCCCTCTGTTGTGTGGGTGACCCCCCCCCCCGTCGTTTATCTGCCCCTCTGGGTGGTCACCAGGTTGCTCCCTCCTTGGCTGTTGAGCATGGAGCTGCTGTCACCATCACCGTCTGTGCGCAGCCTCTGGTTGGTGCCCTTTTTCCGATTTTCCGGGCCGGTGCCAGGCAAGGAGCTGCCGGGCCGTGGGGCGTGGCTGCCCCACGCTCTGCCGTGTCCCCTGGTTTGGCTCTTCCCCACGCCTGGCTCTCAGCGGGCTTGGCTGACGGTCTTCACCGAGTCAGCGCCAAGTTTGCTGTGTGAATAGACGGGTCACGGCGGGCCGCGTTCCTCCCACAGGCGGCATCCTGGTGTTCCTGACGGGGCAGGCCGAGGTGCACGCACTGTGCCGCAGGCTGAGGAGGGCGTTCCCACACGCCAGGCCCAGGCCTCCAGGTAACCGGCGGCTGGGGCGCTTCGTCCTGGGAGGCGGGGTCAGCTTGGCTCAGAGCCTCCCTCATCCCGCTGGGAGAGCGGACCCCTTGGCCCGTCTTCCTGTCCCCCCGATAAACTAAGCAGCGAGCTTAGTCCGGACGGTGAAGAGCCCAGCCCTGGCCACAGGTGTCGCCTCCCCACTAACATGCTCACCTTTTCCAGAAAACGAAGATCAGAAAGATTCAGTAGAAGAAACACGGAAGTTTAAGAAGTCACGGGCGAGGGCGAGGAAGGCCCAGGCGGCGGTACGTGCAGCCGCGGGGGCGGTGAGGGGCCGGGGGCTGCCCTGTCCGACCCCTGCCCCCACCCCCACCCCTGCCATGGCTGTGTGGGTGGAAAGTCAAAACGAAATAGAGTTCAAGTTCACTTCCTTGGTCACACTAGACCTGCTTCAGGTGCTCAGTGGTCCCCTTGAGCTGCTGGTGACCATCCTGGGTGTAGAGGGCTCAGGACACTCCCGCCATGGAGGCCTGACACTGCTCCAGAGGTGGCAAGACGATCTATGATTTGAAACATTCAAGGATCCCTGTGCTGTGATCCAGGAGGAAGCTTCTGGAAGGCTGGGCCCCGAGCGCCTGAGCAATGTTATTATTATTTAGTCCTAACCCTCCTGCTACGTTTACAACATGCCGGGCAGGGTGGTCCCTTATGTGTGTGGGTTAATGGTCCTCACAGCAGCTCTGTGAGACGAGTCCGTGGTTGGCCCCAATTTTCAGATGAGGAAATTGAGGCAGGGGAAGGTGGCGTGACCCGCAGCCCCTGGTCCTGATGTCTCATCTCGTCTGCCGCAGACGTTGCCCCAGATCAGCTTGGACAATTACTCGGTGTTGCCAGCGGGCGAAGGTGACGAAGACAGGGAGGCGGAAATGGACGACGAGGAGGCCCTGGGCTCGGACCTGGACCTGGACCTGGACGACGGCGGAGCAGACGGAGGTGTGGCCTCAGCAGGGCCCCTGCTCCCGCGCTCGTTCAGCAAGTGTCTGTCGAGCCCCAGACTCCCTGTCCTGCGCTCAGGGGCTCCAAGTCAAGTGACGTCACCTGGAGCGGTTCCCCTCATGAGCTCTGAGCTCCAGGAGAGCTGGGGGTTCTGGCTGCTTCGTCCCCTGCTGTCCTCTGAGCTCCTAAGGCTGGCACCGAGCAGGCCTCCATGTACTTGTGTTGCTTGTACTGGGGGCGCCACCCTGGGGTCCCCATGGCTGGGTGGACGTAGGCCTCAGAGCTGGCTGGGAGGACAGTCCAACTCCTGAGGATGGTCGCCGGGGCCCTGTGTGGAGACAGGGCCGTGCGGGGCAGCCCTGGGTACCCCCAGCAAGTGCAGGGCCCGCGGCTGAGCCACCAGCGGTGTGGCTGGCAGACGGCCTCTGCAGCAGGGCAGGGGGAGGCGCTGGGCAGCGTGAGGCTGGCTCTTGCCGGGGGTGTCGGGGTGCCAGTCGGGGTTACCAGCATACCTCTGCCGTCCCCACAGCTGAGCAGCCAGACGCCTCACTCCCCCTGCACGTGCTCCCGCTCTACTCTCTGCTGGCCCCAGAGAAACAAGCGCAGGTAAGGGTGCGGGACGGGGGCGGGTGCCTGGCTGGGGTGCCTCCTGTGTGCGTCCAGACGGGGCCGGGGCGGGCCCCAGCGTCCACCCCATCACCTGTTGGCTCAGCCCCCGGTTTGTGAGAGCATTGGGATCTCCAGCTTTCCTGCATTTAGCTTAGGAGCATTGCAGCCTGAGGCAAGGAGAGGACCTGGTCACCGTGTCACCCCCCGGCCCACACAGCCTGCCGCCTTCTTTCCGATCGAGAGGAGTGGCCCGACTTTGACCCCACGTGAATTCTTCCCTGATTCTGGTGTGTCTTTGCTGCCTGCCCCGCCATCCTAGGTCTTCAGCCTCCCCCAGAGGGAACTCGACTGTGTGTCGTGGCCACCAACGTGGCCGAGACGTCCCTCACCATCCCGGGCATCAAGTACGTGGTAGACTGTGGGAAGGTCAAGAAGCGGCACTATGACCGGGTCACTGGCGTGTCCTCCTTCCGCATCACCTGGGTCTCCCAGGCCTCGGCGGATCAGCGGGCAGGCCGCGCAGGCCGGACGGAGCCTGGCCACTGCTACAGGTGGGTGCCCCGGGGCCTCTCTGTGTCACTGAGACCTCTGCAGCGGCCGTCCTCTGGGGAGCAGGAGAAAGGGGGTCCCGCATCCCACGGGAGACTGTCCTTGGGATGCCTCGCAAGCCCTTTGTTGTTGGCCTTCAAATACCTCTTTCCTTTATTCCGCTGCCAGGGTCGGGCTCTGTCCTTGGCAGCTTCATTTTGTCTCGTTCTGTTTGTTTATTTTTTTGTGTGTGGTAAGAGTCCTTTATGTTAGAGCCTCGTCAGAGGTAACGCTGGTAAATGTTTTTTTCCCAGTCTGTGTGCCGTTATTTTTTTCAGTAACTGTTGCTGTTCTTTTTAACGTTAAGTAATACAAGAAGGAAATCAGAAACTGTACAAAAAATACAGTAAGAAATAATGGTGGTTGAATTTACCGAGTGCTGTGTGCCAGGCCCCGCCTAAGCCTCTACGTGATACCTAAAACACTCGCACCAGCACCCAGAGGCCGCTGCGAGGTCAGCCCTTCCACGGGCGGGCAGCGAGGCAGGAATGGGGCGACCCCGGCTGCGTCAGGTGCGGTGTCGGGCGGTGTGGCCAAGCATCTCCTCCATGTATGTGCTTTGCGCTGTTGGCCCTCCTTCAGGCTGTATTCGTCCGCGGTTTTCAGTGACTTTGAGCAGTTTCCTGCCCTGAGATCACCCGAAGGCCCGTCGAAGACTTGATCCTTCAGATGAAAGCCCTCAACATCGAAAAGGTCAGCAGCCCCCAGCCCTGACCCCTCAATGCACCCGTGTCCGGTGTGGTCGGCTAGGACCGCCCCACCCCCGTGGGCCAGCTCCCCTTCCTCACAGCGGGGGGACCTGAGAGCTCAGCACTCTGGTGGTTACCCAGCATCTGGGGCTCCCCGCCTCCCAGGCCCCCACTTCTCCAGTGCTGTGCCACGCGACCACCCGGGGCGGCTGCCTAGGACAGAAGCTGCGGACAGGCCCGCCCAGTGCGTGGAGGGCTGTCAGTGTCCTGGGCCTCTGCCCGCCAGTCCCTGGGAAGGGGAGTGACGCCTCACGCTGCCCCTGTCCAGGAGGGGCGCCTCACCCCGCACCCATCGGCAGCCCACCCCCCCCTCTCTTCTCTGGCCCCGGCACCCACAGGCTGCTTTCTGTCTCTGTGAGTTCATCTGTTTTAGACATTTCACGTAAATGGAATCATGATGTTCGTCCCTCTGTGGCTGGCTTCTGAGCATCATGTGTTAAGGTCCATCCGTGCTGTAGTCTGAGTCGGTACTTCCTGCCTTTCCGTGGCCGCATCATGTCCCAGCGCCGGTGACCACATTCCAGTTGCCCATTTGCGATTGTTGGACGCCTGCTCGTTCCCACCTTTTGGCTATTGTGAATAGTGCTGCTGTGCACGTGTGTGTGCAAGGAGTTATTCCCCTTGTCTCGAGTTGGTCACTCTTTCTCAGGTGCCACCGTCTCAGAGCCCGTCACTCCCCGTCCCCTCCCCATGTGACCGTCTGGCACATTTATTTTCCTGTCTGTGTTTACGCACGTCCGCGGCCCCTTGTGGCTGAGCGGAAGCGCGTGGAGGCAGAGCCTGTGTCTTGCTTTTCTTGACGTCTGTTGCCGGGAACGGCCCTGGCGCCCACGTTAGGTGCTGAGTGAATGGTGCGCGTTGGGTGCTCAGGACCCGCCTTTTGAGTGAGTGGACGATGTGAACAAAAGAAGGGAGGGCCTTTGGGGCTCCTCTGGCAGCGGACCTTGGCAGTGGCCGGGGACCCCTTCCGAGTGGCCAGGCTCCCTCCTGCAGGCGCCGTGCTCGCTTCTCTGCCCTCACTTCTGTCGCTGCTGTCCCCATGTCCCAGGTCGTCAACTTTCCCTTCCCAACCCCTCCCTCCGTGGAGGCCCTCGTTGCTGCCGAGGAGCTGTTGATCTCGCTGGGTGCCCTGCAGGCGCCCCAGAAAGCAGAAAGGTAGGGCAGGGGCTGAGGGAGCCGAGAGCTGGGTTCCCAGCCCATTCTCAGCCCTCCCCTTTCCCCCTCCCCCCTCCTCATCCCCCTCCCTATCTCCTCCTTTCCCTCCTCCCCGCTCCCCCTCCCCGCTCCCTGTTCCCCCCTCGCCCCATGCCCCCTCCCTATCTCCTCCTCTTCCTCCTCCCCGCTCCCCGGCGACCCGCCTGCAGGGGCCTGAGCTCAGGCGCTTAGAGCCACCTCCGTCCTCCAGGGTGAAGCAGCTGCAGAAGTCCCGGCTGAGCTGCCCCATCACCGCGCTGGGCAGGACCATGGCCACGTTCCCCGTGGCGCCCCGCTATGCCAAGATGCTGGCGCTGAGCAGACAGCACGGTTGCCTGCCGTACGCCATCACCATCGTGGCTGCCATGACAGTCCGGGAGCTGTTCGCGGAGCTGGACAGGTGGGTGCAGACTGGGCACTCGGGGCTCTTGCTCAAGCTGACGGGCTGCCTGGGCTGGGAGGTGGCCCGGAGCCTGGCCTCGGGTGGGGGAGGGGTGGGTAACTGGTTCATGGGGCGGCCTCATGCAAGACCCTTGTCCCGCAGGGCCTGGCAGTGCTCCGATCCCCACAGAGTCTTGTTTTAAGAAAATTCCTCGAGCACTGCCAACACCCAGGTTCTGTAGTTTAATGGCCAGGAGCCCGAACTCTGGGCCAGACCTTCGGGATTAACTCTCCCTCTGCCACTTCCCAGCTGTGTGGCCTCGGGAGGGTGACTTCCCCTCTCTGCCTCATCTTCCCCACGGAAAACGGCGGCGATAGTAATGAAGATTGAGCCGTTGGGGTTCAGTTACTTAGTGCTAGGAAGGGACTTCGAACCTTGCCGGACACGTGCCTGAGTGTCTGCTGTTTTCAGGCGTGGGAACCATGAGAATACTTCATAGATCTAGGGCATACTTGGTGCACATTTCAGTGGTTTTCAGGAGTTTTTATCGTTTCTTATAAGCAGCACAGCAACACATGATGTTGCTCGTTTGTCGGGTGGTTTCTTTATGTCTGTGCTGACCCCTAAGTGTGGAAATGCTAGTCAGGAGGTGTGCACGTTGGTATCCTGCTGGCTACGGGAGTTGAATTTTGGGGTGAATGTTGAGCCAGAGCTGAGACCTTAGTCATGCCAGGTGCCCACCAGCATTGCCTCTGTCCCTCAGCCTCAGCCTGCTCGGCCGGGCACTAGCTGAGAGGTGTGTGTATTTATAGACCGGCTGCCAGCGATGACGAGCTCACCATGCTGAAGGCCAGGCGGACCGCGTGGCCCATATGAAGAGGACCTGGGCAGGACAAGGCGCTTCGCTGAGACTCGGGGACCTCATGGTGCTGCTGGGTGTGTGCCCCAGCGAGGAGGGGGCGGGCGGGGCAGTGGGGCCAGGGCGGGACAGCGAGTGAGTGTGCCCGGCGCCCACAGGTGCCGTGGGGGCCTGCGAGTACTCTGGCTGCTCACCCCAGTTCTGCGAGACCAACGGGCTGCGGTTCAAGGCCATGCTGGAGATCCGACGCCTGCGGGGCCAGCTGACCACCGCAGGTACGGCCCCCGCCACGGGCAGCCCCGGTGGGCGGCGCAACCCTCTCAGTATTTAAAGTTGTTTTGAGCGGTGTCATCCTTATACTTGCTTCTCGATTATCCAAGAGTTCTATCTTTGCAAATTCGCCTGCTCACTAAAATTCGTTCGTCACCCCACGGTCAGCTCTCAGTGCCTTTGTGCTCCTTTCTGGCACGCCAGTGATCAGAGCGGTGACGCGTGCGCACTCCCGTCAGCCTGTCTCAGTCATACGCTTTCCTTGGTGACATCCGTCTCGTCACCCTCTGTCCCTGGCTCTGCCTAGACCAGCTGCCCCTGGCACCCCCAGCTTCATCCTTGGGTTCCCCTCTCCCAAGTAGGATTTGGCCTTGGCTTCTCCACGTCTGTTGGGGCCCACGTGTTTCTGAGCTGCTGTCCTGCCACCCTTGGTGGCTTTTATCCTCGAGGCCACTGTGGGCACAGAAAGCAGATGGAGCTTTCATCACATCTGCTCTGCAGGCTGGAGGAGGGGCGGCTCCATGCTCACAGCCTGGACGGGACCGAGTCCCAGAGCTACCCTGGGGGTCTAGGGACATAGGAACAGTCACCTCTTATCCGTCACTCTGCCGGCCACAGAGGGACATTGGGGACGTGGCTATGGGGTGGGCAGCTGGTTTTGCCCAGCTGTGGGTTTTGTCTCCTCGAAGCCTCGGTGGGGGCGGCCCAGTAAGCGGGTGCTGAGGCCAGAGCTCCGCGCTGGGCCTGGGGCTTCCTAGACGGTCCGGGCGACGCCAGCCCCAGGCCCCCCAACTCACCGCCGTCCTCACACCCGGCTCTCCCCGCAGTCAACTCCGTGTGTCCTGAGGCTGGGCTCTTCGTGGACCCCAAGATGCAACCGCCTTCCGAGAGCCAGGTGACCTACCTGCGGCAGATCGTGACGGCCGGCCTGGGTGACCACCTGGCCCGTAGGGTCCAGAGCGAGGACCTGCTGGACGACAAGTGGAAGAACGCCTATAAGGTGGGGCTCTAGCTCGGAGGCAGGCCGCGTGGCGGTCACAGTGCCTGGGGCCCCCCACCCTCCCCCCCCCACCTGTCTCGACTCCTGCTAGCCTGGCCACTCGTGAGCCCTGGCTCAGGGCATCATCAGGACACCTGGAGCAGCCTCCGGGAACGTCCCCACCGAGGAACAGGGTTGAGTGCGCAGCGGGTCACGGCCCCTTTGGGGCGTTAGCTTCACTCTGACGTGTCGTACCCGGTTCATTGAGGCACAGTCGTGAGCGGTGCGATTCACCGTCCAGAGAGCCTGCAGCTCCCGCCTGGGGCAGCCGCAGAGCTGGGCGCGTCGCTGCGGTCAGCAGGCTCAGCGCCGCCCCGCGAGCGGGCATCCTCTGTGTCCCCGGTCGCCCCGCCGGCTGAACCTGCTCTGTCTGTGGGGCGGCTCCCGCCTGGCGCCTCGTGGGAGGGAATGTCAGCACGTGGCCTCTCGGTCCGGCTTCTCTCGGTCAGCAGGGTTCCGAGGTCTGTGACGCTGCAGCGTGTCACGGCACGTGTCAGCACGTGTTCCCGGCTGAGTGCCGTGCCGCGCTGCGGATGCGCCCCGTGTGCCTTGGCGGAATGCCCGGCCGCGTGCCCGGCCGAGGGCGTATCTGAACGCACGTGGGCTGATCGCACCCGGTGCTCACGCCGCCTGCACTCACGCCCGCTCCCCTCCTCTCTCTGCAGACCCCTCTGCTTGACGACCCCGTGTTCATCCACCCGAGCTCCGTCCTTTTCAAAGAGCTGCCCGACTTCGTGGTGTACCAGGAGATCGTAGAGACCTCCAAGCTGTACATGAAAGGTCGCGACGCGGGTGGCCGGCCCCTCGCCCGGCCCACTGCGGCCCTGCCGAGCGGCGTCGCTGGGCCCCTCGGAGGGGAGGACACAGGAGCCCCTCCCGGGCAGCCCTGCCCGCTGTAACGCCAGCCCCTCTCCCCAGGCGTCTCGGCCGTGGAGGTCCAGTGGATCCCAGCCCTGCTGCCTTCCTACTGCCAGTTCGACAAGCCCCTGGAGGAGCCGCCCCCCTCCTACTGCCCCGAGAAGGGGCGGGTGTTGTGCCACCGGGCCAGCGTCTTCTGTGAGTTGGGGCGACTTCTGGTGGCCTTGGGCTCCGGTGGGCACGCGGTCTCCTGCTGCACAAGGCAGTATGTGTGTGAGTGCCAGGTGGTGTCACGCCAGGCTGCCTGTCCTTTGGCGGGCAGGGCCCAGGCCTCGGGATGGGACTAGGGAGGCAGTGGGGGTCCTTCCTGGTCCCTCACTGGCCGCTGCCCTCCAGATCGCGTCGGCTGGCCGCTCCCCGCGGTCCAGGTGGATTTCCCAGAGGGCCTCGACTGCTACAAGCACTTCGCCCGGTTTCTGCTGGAAGGGCAGGTGGGGAGCCCCGTGATCCCCCCAGCCCCTCCCTGCTGCCGGGGGGTGGGGAGTGAGCCCGGGAGCCCTGTCCGCATCCTGTACTCTCTCCTCAGGTCTTCCCCACGCTGGCCCCACACCGGGGCTGTTTGCTGTCCAGCCCCACCACGATGCTGAAGACGTGGGCCAGGTACAGCCTCTGCTGGGAGCACCAGAGTGGCAGGTGGTGGTGACGGTGTTAGTGTCCTGGCCACCGGAACAAATGACCACCAACCGGGGGCCTTAAAGCACCAGAAACGTCTCCTCTCAGCCCTGGAGGCCAGAGGTTCAGAGTCCGGGGGCCAGGCCTGCGCTCCCTCGGGAGGCTCCCGGGGAGGGTCCTTCCTGCCCCTCCAGCCCCCGGCGGACCCAGGCGTCCCTTGTGGCTGCACCTTTCTGATCTCTGCTGTGTTCACGTGACGGTCCCGCGTCTCCGGGTGCCTCCTATGAGCGCGCCGTCATTGGGTTCGGGGCCCACCCCAGTCAGTGCGACTGCATCTTAGCCACGTCTCCAAAGACCCTGTTGCCCAATAACGGCCCCTTCTGAGGTTCTGGGTGGACGTGACTTTGGGGGTCCGGACACTGGTCACCCCACCACAGAGCCGCCAGGTGCCAGCAGGAACGCCCTAGTCCCTTAGTCCCTGGGGGCTTCCTGCTGGCTGAGCACAGACCCACCCCCACCCACCCATCATTGTCCTTGTCCCTGCCCCTCCCCTGTGATCTTTTTCTGCCCATGGCCGCCCTCCCTGAGGCTGGCATCCTAGACAACACCCCACCCACCCCACCAGGGGTTCCAGGTGAGGGCGTGGGGCCAGGTGCCCCTGCCAGGCTGCAGCCAGCCCAGTCATTCACCCATCAGAGGGTTTTGAGCATCCTCTGTTTCTGGTATGGGCACGACCCTGTCCCACTGGGACATTCCAGTGCAGGGGACTGACGCCAAACAACACAGTACAGGTGGCGGGTGGTGGCGCAGCTACAAACAGGTCGTTGGGCATGGTGTCGGGTCAGGTGGGGTTGGTCAGGGAGCCTTACTGGGCGGGTTTGGGGGAGGCAGGCTGGGAGCCAGACAGAAGTCTGGAGGAAGGTTCTAGATGGGATGGCAGCAGGTACAGAGCAGCCCAGGTGGGCGACTGCTCGAGGAACCTGAGAAAGGCCAGGCTGACAGATCAGAGACAGCAAAGGTGCAACTGACCAGCAGGAGGTGGTGTCAGAGGTGATGGGGTCCAGATCTGTCCGTCCGACGCCCCCACGTGACGGAGGGAAAGGGACGTTACACCCCCCGGGCAGGGCTGCCCTGGTGTGGGTGCCACCCCGTCCCGCAGCTCCCGGACAGGCCGGGGCGGCCAGCCTGTGGGCAGCGTGACGCCCATAGCCCGCACCCCCGCCCGCAGGTTGCAGCCCAGGACAGAGGTTCTGCTGAGGGCCCTCGTCGCCGAGAGAGCCGACTGCCGGGACGCCTTGCTGGCTGCTTGGAGGAAAAACCCCAAATGTGAGTGTGACCCGGGCAGGTGCCCATGGCCAAGGCTGGGGAGTGGATTTGATGGGGCCTGCTGAGGGCACCCGGAGGTGGCGGGAGGGTGTGCCTGCAGCGGTTGCCGGACACAACCACCCTGACAACTGCCTTCCCGCCTCCTGCAGACCTGCTGGCTGAGTACTGCGCGTGGCTCCCACAAGCCATGCACGCCGACGTCGAGAAAGCCTGGCCCCCCACCTCTGACCTCTGACGTCGTGCCTCCCTGCCGGGCTGAGGGCTGGTCTGAGGACTGAAGGGGCTGGCACTGGCCACTTTCTGACATGGTCACCCTGGACTGCTCCCAGGAGGCAGGTCAAGCCCCTGGAAACCCTGGTCCATCGTGGCCGGATTGTGGACACAGCTTGCTGCCGCCCTGGGCGGTCTGTCCCAACAGTGACTTTTTATAACTATTTATTACAAGGTGGATGATGGTGTGTTTCACCTGCCTTTTAAATGTGCTCTGTGGACTACATTAGTCCCTTGTCGGCCAGTGGGGCTGGAAGCAGGAGGGGACAGCTGCAGGCCCTCCCCCTGGGCCCCCTCCCCCGCGGGAGCAGGGTGCCTTCCCCGCTGAGTGGGACACAAGGAGGGGGTCTCCTCCCCGACGGGCACCCCTGCCAGCCACGTTGCTGTAATAAATCTTAGCGTGAGTCCAGAATGTCATGAGTCCAGTGGGTCTCTGAATGTGGGGTGGTTTTGGGGAGTTCTCCCCTCTACACGTGCACACACACACACACACATGCACACACACGTGTGTGTGGAACTAGTGGGCGGGCGCTCAGCAGCGAGGCAGTGGTGGTATCTGCCCTGTGAGCATGCAGGTCGGGCTGGCTGATTTCCTCTCGGGGATTTTTCCTGAATCAGTTTGTGCTACTACCATCACGTAAATGCGCAAGTTGCGTGATGTAAGCATGTAAGTAAGGCAAAACAACAAAGACACATTTAATGTTCCAGAACTCTTCATTTTCCCCACACCCGTGAACCCGTGTACTGCCGGTGAGGTCTCTCGGTCGCTCTGCTCTCTCTCTTCCCCCTACACATATTCAAGCCATCTGCAAGTTCTGTCCCTTGTCCCTCCACATCCAGAACTTTTCCAGAGGCCCCTCCTGCTGCCCACCTCCACAACCTCCCCCTGTCCTGAGCTGGGCACACTGCCTTCCTGGCTGTGCCTTCTTGGTTGGCTCGTGTCCACCCTGCCGGCCGATGGTGTATTCTCCACGTGGCCAGCAGAGGGAGCCTTTAAAACCCAAAACCGCTCTTACTCGCCTGCATTGGGCCTTCCAGTGTCTTGGAGGGTTCAAACCCTTGCTCCCCTCATTCCGTAAGCTCCATGCACAGCGCCCTGTCAACACAGAGCACCCCAGCTTCCTCAACCTCAGGGCCTTTGCAGCTGCCCTTTGCCCTGTGTGCGCAGACAGGCCCTTCACCCTCCCTGTTCAGCCTCCATGTCACCACCCTTACTGCCTTCATAAAACTTCCCACCACTTGCTCATTGCTAACCCGAACTGGAATATCAAGTCCGGGAGGGCTGAGAAAACTTGCCAGGCAGTGTTTGACACTGCCTGGGCACACAGTAGGTGCTCAGCGTGTGCACATTTCCCGGTATTAGGCGCTCAAGAGTCAACCGAAAGGAGGGTCAGTTGCAAAGCCTCCTTAGAAGTCCGCTGTTTCCCTAGCTGCTTGACGGCGTGAACAACAAGGAGTGCTTGTTCGAGAATGCAGGTTCCGGGGTTCCCCGCCACACCTCTGAACGCGGATCTGCAGCGGTTGAGCTGGGCATCGGGGACTATTAGACCCAGGGACATTTGTTGGCGATGCTCTCGCCGGGAGAGCTCCCTTCTCAGGCCGGCTGACAGCGGTCCCCTTCCGTGCTTGGTCTTCCCTCCGTGTGGCAGATTTAGAGAAAAGGGTAGAAAAACGTGGAGATGCCGGGGATTGAACCCGGGGCCTCATACATGCAAAGCATGCGCTCTACCACTGAGCTACATCCCCTTTCTGGCTCCAGCGTGCAGCATAGGAAGTCACACCTCTCCTCAGCTCGCACAGGTTCCCTCTGGGTGCTGGGCGCCTTCATTGGTCCAAGCAGGTCCTTACGCGCCCCGGCGAAGTTCACGTGCCGGGGCCGCCCGGCGCTTGCGACCGTGAACGCCACTTTCGGAGCAGGTAGGTCGGCAGGCAAAGGATGTGCTTTCTATATGAGGCTCTCCGTAGAAAGGTCGTTGTGCCTCGTCCTCGTTAGTATAGTGGTGAGTATCCCCGCCTGTCACGCGGGAGACCGGGGTTCGATTCCCCGACGGGGAGACGGATTGAACTTTTTAAGTGCAAAGAGGACCTTTCCGGCTTCCCGGTGATAGCCGCGTGCGCATCCTCGGACGCCTGCGTGGCCGCCGCCCCCGTGACCGTGCGAATTGGGGCGCTTCCAAACGGCGCCCGGGTCCCGGCAGAGCACTGGGCGAAGGAGGCCGGGCGCTCTGCGGGGCCCCTGAGCTGTCCCCTTCCTCCGTGTCCACACGGCCCGTCGGCAGACGGTCACGGAGCCCCGCCGCGCGTCGCACAGCAGGTAGAGGCGCACTCACGTCACCCTCGCACCGCGCCTCGCGGGGTGCCATTTTATCACACTAGACCGACGACGACGAAGTGCAGGCGTGAAGGATGGCCGTGCGCGTGGCCCGAGGCCACCTCAGTGGTCACCTCTGGGACTGGGTGGGAGCGACTCCGTGACTTTCCATCCTGGTCCTGTACGGACTGTTTGAATTTTATGTTTCTTTCTCCCTCCCTTCTTTCCTTTTCCCATTCCGCTTTCCTGTCCTCCTTCCTTTCTTTCCTTCCTTTTTTCCGCATTCGATTTTCGTCGGAAGGATGCCCTCCTCGTCCGTTTTTAAAGAACTACATACTATGCGTCGATGAAGAGCAGCACTCGAGTCCCCTGCGGTCGCCGCCGGCTCCCGGAGGAGCCCAGGCCAGGCCGCCTTGCTGTGCAGATTATCTGTGACCCTCCGCAGGGAACTCAGTTGTCAACCAGGGAAGACCGACTTGTTGTCGCAGGACAGGCGGCCGGGGGTGGACAGCACCCAGACGAACTCCGGCACACACGATCAGAACCCCCGCCTACTCTTTTAAGGCCCATCCGTCTTTCCTAAAAACTATCAACTCTTCCTTTTTAAAAATACTGGAAACGTTTTTGTCAATGACAGCTGACATTCCATATTCTATTAGTGGCAGGTGTACAGCGTAAGTGGTGAGACCTTGAAGTGACTTACGAAGTGATCCCCCGCGAGTCTAGTACCTGGCACCGGATGTGGTTACTACGGTATTGCCGACTACATTCCCTCTGCTGTACTCCACGCCCCCCCCCCGTGACTTTTTACAACTGGCAATTAGTACTTCTTTCTTAGTCCCTTCCCCTTTTCACCCATCCCCCCAATCCCGCTCCCATCTGGCAGCCATCAAAATGCTCTCCTATGATATTAACTCTTCCTTGTGTGGCCTACGTCCCGGCCCCCTTCCCCTATTAATAAGGTATATATAAACGCTTAAGTCACCTCCAGCTCCAATGGCTTTCCATTTCCGCTCGGAAGAAAATCCAAACCCTTCACCTTCAAGGCTGGCAAGATCTGGCCTCTGCCCACCCCTCTGCCCCTGCGCCCTACACTCTCGACTCTCCGTCTTCATCTCTCCCATGCTGAGTCTCTTTCTGTTCCTCCAACTAGCCGACCTTGTTCTCAGCCGGAGGGCTTCGCATCAGCTGTCCTGTCTGTCGCAGAGTCCCTTCCTCGTCCCAACATGGCTGGTCCCTCATTATTCTAGTCTCCTCAGCTCCCTGCTTCTCTTACTGACCCCGTTTCCGTACTCCATCCCATCACTACGATTTATTTTGCTTCTTGGCATTACTGCTACACCGCAGCATCTTGCTACGCTCTTCGTGGATGGGCCAGGGGCCATCAGGTGCTTGGCAAACACTTATGAAATGACTTCCCCCTGGTTCATTCTCCCCACCCACCATTTCTCAAAGGGAAGGGAGGCAGGGAGAGCCAGCTGCACCTGGATGCCGACCTGGTGATTTCTTCATGCCTTGAGGCTGAACAGGTGCCACAGGTGTGGTGGCCATGCTTGCAGGCCGGATCTGAGTCACTCACTGCCCCGAGGACAGCCACATTCAGGCCGGTGCGTCCTCCCACAGGCCTTGGTGTGGTCAGCATCCCTGCTGCACCCAAGGGCGACCTTGTTCCTTTGCACAGAGAAGGGAGCTTGAGAAAAGGAAGCTCTGAGCCAGGTAGGATTCATCTGTTCATCCATTTGTTCATTCATTCATTGAACAAATATTTGTTAAGCACCTGTTATGCTCCAGTCACTGTCCTAGGCCCTGAAGGATACTAAAATGACCGAGTCTTTCGTTCTCCTCAGTCTTTCATTCTAGCTGGGGAGACAGGAATGACAAGAAAACAATGCCGAAGCCCACAACAAACAATAAGGGCTGGGTCGTGTCGGGAAGTTTAATCAAGGAACTCTTCTCGGAGGCGGTGGCCTTGAAGGACGAGAAGAGGCAGTGCACGCAGGAGCGGGCAAGCCTGGCAGGCGAGGATTACGGCTGGGGCTGGTCTCCCAGCACCATGTCCCAGGACTCACGACCCAGGGATGTTTGAACAACTAGGAAGACTAAGAAGAGCACTGGTTCCGCAGCAGCCGAAATAGCTCAGTTGGGAGAGCGTTAGACTGAAGATCTAAAGGTCCCTGGTTCGATCCCGGGTTTCGGCAGCTCTCCTTCTTTTCTTTTTTTTCTCCCCCATGGGAAAGGGAAATAGGAGGGCAGTGAATGAATGAAGCTGCCTCTTTCCCAATTAATAAGCAGATTTTACTTTTTTTGTTTAGAACAGCCCGAGCACTATCCAGGGGCAGCCAGAGGGAGTGGGGACTTCCTGGAAGCTCCCCATCTGGGGAAATTCAACAAGGGCACGTGTTTCCTTGACTCCATTTCTTTTGTCTCGTAAACGGTCATTAATCTGTTACATGTTTGTTGATGTCTGTTCGCTAGTTTTTGCTTAATTAATTTCTGCTCTCCGAACCTTTTGCAGTTAAATCAAGCACCGAGCAGGAAACGGACGCTTTAAGATGGAATTAAGAAAAGTGCGGCTTTTTGTAGGAAAGGAAAAAGTCGGTTCCCCTTCGAGGCGTGTGAATAACTTAACATGCTTTTAAGGGAGACAGAAAGGAAGCGAGGCCTGAGCTTGGAGACGCCGGGGGTCGAACCCGGAGCCTCGTGCGTGCAAAGTACGCGCTCTCCCACTTGCGACTTTCCCTCCCTTCCCGGGCCCGCGACACGGGAGGTCACACTTTTCCCTCATTTGCCTTTGTTTCTTTCTTTTGGGGGTCAGCATTTCTGCCGATTCAAGCAGGTCTCTCCGCAACACCCCCCCCTCCCCCGGCGAACCCACCGACCCGGTACAACGCTTGCGGAGGCCCAGCCGCGAGCAGACGGAAGCGGGAGCCGGGTCGCGTTTCTATATGGATCTATCTGGAGGACTCCTTGCAGCGCTCGTCCTCGTTAGTATAGTGGTGAGTATCCCCGCCTGTCACGCGGGAGACCGGGGTTCGATTCCCCGACGGGGAGGCTGCTGGTTCCTTCTTTTTATTGCTACTTTGCATTTTTTTTTTTCGTTTCTCTTTTAAATAAATCATATTCTCCTACTTTTATGGAAATTTCTTACTCTTCAAGATAAACTTGACAGTCGCGTGACACCCGGTCCGACGGTCGTTTATCAACTCCTCAGTCCCCGTAATGCTCTAGCTCCCTAGTGTCACATGGTTACCAGGAAGAACAAAACATCCTCGCACAGAGGCCTTATTCTCCATTTCCGTATGCACACAGCGCCGCTGTAAAGTGTTTGGTTTATACAGTGGTTTCCCGCAGCAAGACTGTCAACTTCTAAGTCCAGGAAGTGCTCATTCTGCTGCAAATAGTCCACCCTCGCATGTCTTGCTCTGGCACAGAGGTTGGCCCTCAGAAAATGTTTATGGATTTGAGACAGGAGTTAGGGTGATTCTACTTGGAAAGGTATTCTGGTCTTGATTGCAGACTCAACTTCGTGGATATAGCTATCATCCTTCCCAGGCTCCTATTCCATTCATTTACTTGTTCATTTATTTGTTTTCACATTCATTTGGCTAATATTGACTGAGTTCTTATTAAATGCCATGCATCCTTCTAGGCACTGGGGACATCGCAGGAAACAAGATGGCGAGACCCTGCGCTCCTGACCTTATGACCTGGTGAGCGACCCAGACGAACGGTATAAAACAGGTTTCGAGAGTGTCAGTGCCACGAAGGAAAACAAATCAGGAGAGTATGATAGGGATTATGTGGGGTTCTTAGGCCTCTTTAGAGAGGTGACAAGAAGGCCTTTCTGAGGACCTCGGACATTGAGGAGCCAATCGTGAGAAAATCTGAGGGACAGCATTCTAGTGAGAGGGACTGGCATGTGCAAAGGCCCTGCTGTGAGGAGCAAGCTGGCATACCTGAGGAAAGCAAGCAGGCCGGTGTGGCTGGCATATCCCAGAGGGAGGAGGAGAGGAGTAAGGGATGGCATTAGCAAGGTCCACAGACCAGGTCACACAGGGCCAGGTCACACAGGGCCTTAACGGCCAGAGGAAGGAGCCTGGGTTTTATTCTAAGAGCTTTATGCAGAGAGGAAATAACAATAAAGTTTGTTTTGAGCAGAACAATCTGCTGATCTGAATACAAGCCCTTAGCTCCTTCAGATCTAAAATATGGCCATCCATGGCACCATCATCCTTCTGTTCTGGCCAACAGCTCTCTCTTGGCTGCTCCCCTGAGCTCAAATAACAAGGACAGCTGACGGCTTGCACAGGAGCCCCATCTGGCCCTTCACCCCATGCCCTCCTATGTGTCCCGTTTCACCAAAACAGCATCAGCAAAGGATCAGTTCGCGCCTGGAGTGAATACGAGCAGAGGCGGCCCTTCCCCGGAGCGCGTATAATGGCAGCATTCATCGTAACAAGAGCTCGCGTCTCGGAGCTCGGACCTCGTACCGGGCATTGCTCTAACCCTTCAGTGTCACTTGTTCAGTTGTCACAACCACCCTGTGAAGAGGTAGCAGTCAAACGGGTACCTACTTCAGTTTACAGAGGAGGCCCTGAGCGGCACGCTAACGGAACCCCAGCCGCTGGGGCCAGCTGTGGCGTTTCAGGCAGCAGCAGGCTGTAACGCAAGGGAGCCGACTGGAGACCAAAGTGGCGGGACATATTGGGATGTGTTCTCCCCGACATAGTAAATGACTCTGTTTCCTGCCAGGACATCGCAAGCGCTGACGGGAGGAGGTGTAGCCTCAGTTTTCTGCCCTCTCCGTACCCCTCACCTGTTCCTTCACCGCAGAGTGGCCCCTCGATGACCAGAAAGACACTGCGCACTGTAACCTCTCCGTCCTGGTGTGCTTCGATGACAAAGACGGGCTCGCGGACAGGTGAAGAGTGGCTCTTTTCAGTGGGCTACGGCAAAGAGACACTTCCTCTATGATTCTTGGAGCTGGATCTGTTCCTTTTTGGTTTGCTTATTTTTATGTTCGAGAGAATTCTTTGGGGTGGAAAAAGTCTTCAAGCACATGTGCACACCTCAGA
This sequence comes from Eonycteris spelaea, assembly GCA_003508835.1. Classification (NCBI taxonomy): domain Eukaryota; kingdom Metazoa; phylum Chordata; class Mammalia; order Chiroptera; family Pteropodidae; genus Eonycteris; species Eonycteris spelaea. The sequence goes on along the minus strand of PUFA01000042.1, from coordinate 9,612,885 downwards.
GTCACGGCAGGTGTAGGACGCAAGGCCGTCGAGGGTTCCGGGCGGAGGTGCAGCGGCGGCAACACCCTTTTCCTCTAGAAAGACATCCTTACGTTTCCCTTTCTTTTCTGTTTGTAAAGGGCAACACTCAAGAATAGGTCTGTTCCCACCAGAACGGTGGTCCCCAGGGGGAAAGGTGGTGGGGGAGGACGAAGAGAAAGGAAAGGGGGTCAGGTACATGGTGACAGAAGGAGGCTGGACTTGGGGCTGTGAGCAGACGTGGTGTTAGTTGTAAACCTGAAACTTATATAATGTTATCAACCATCGTGACCCCCAATGAATTGAAAAAAGAAAAAGGAAAAAGAGTAATTCCTTGGCACTTTCACACACGAAAGAATTGGTCAGTTTCCATTTGTTCCTTGGTTCCAGAGCTAGAATTTCATGTCAGTCCATAAAGAAGGGGCCTATTCGACAGAGATAAAATGATTTGTTTTGGTTTGATTTCCTTAAATTCTAACACACTTAAATATACAAAATTTATTTAGAAGGAAAAAAAAAGAAACAAATTTAAGATTATAGCAGAGAATCTCAAAAAACTAATTCCAAAGGGTCGGGGATGTAGCTCAGTGGTAGAGCGCATGCTTTGCATGTATGAGGCCCCGGGTTCGATCCCCGGCATCTCCACGTTTTCTTACTTTTTTTTTTTTTTTTCTTCTCTTGTTTCCTTCTGTCCACTCTATTCACCATTTAAAACGCCATGGATGTGACTATACCAAGTGTAGCTCCATTTCCCGGTCACTACTTGGAGGTGGGACTTTCACGATAGGAGTGATCTGTCCTTCCTGAAATCCTTAACACTCCGCATGTACTTCTGCTCCAAGAGGCAATGTGGAGCAGTTAGCAGAAGAAGGGCAAAACCTGACGTGCCGATTGAAATCACAGCAAAAGAGCAGAAGGATCACTTGGGAGTTACTGGACCTTTCCGGCCTGGAGGGCTGGTGACTCCTTCCAATGACTCACACCTGGCCACAAGGGGACATGTGTGTAAGCCAAAGGTCTGGGCATCTCGGCCAGCCTTGCCCTTTGTGCTGCCAGGAACCATTTTCAGCGGGAAAAGTTTCCAAAAAGGAAAACAAGTTCCAAAAGGAAACCAACATTCATTCCCAGCCAGTGGGGCTTTAGCTCCCTGCTTCATCAGCAACCAGTCAGGAATGAAAGAACGAACGAATGAATGCATAAATGAATGAATGGCTCTGGTACACAGGCCGTTTATACTTATATTTATACGCTGTATTTTATCACTAAAAATAACAGTTATGTTTAATTGAAAGAAGGGATCTCTTTGCATCCTGTGGGTCAGTTCTTTGCAATAATAACGAATTCCTCATCCATCAAATCCTGTTTTATTTGTCTCATGTTTCAAATCCTAAAAACACCTCATCTTAGATCTGGAGAGAGCTGACTCTTTGCAAAGCCTTCCTTTTCTTTTTCCAGATAAAACTGAAATTCGTGAAATGATTCACCAGTTGGGTGGTGGAATGTTGGTGACACTCCTGTTTGTAATGTGCTTCTGTGAAGGTTACTTCTCCCTGAAGGACAACAAGTTTTGAATAAAAAAATACGTTGGGAAAAAAAAAGTTGAAGTTATTTCTAAAACATCAGGCTTAACACGAAACTAATTATATGCTGCTTGTTTTACTTCAATCTCATAATTAAATATTATAATAGCACAATGACGAGGAAATAAAATACTATAAGGAAAAACATAACATGAGGCTTGTGGTAGGAAACGCGGCATCTTAAAAAAGTTGTGAATCTTTGGGGAAAAAACTGTTTTTTCAAAGATATCATTTTATTTTACATTAGAAGAAAAAAGCTCATTGTAGGAGGTACCTAGAAGAGTCATGTTTACAGAGACCGAGAGAATGGCGGCTGTCCCAGGCCGGGAGGATGGGGCAATGGAGAGTTGTTTAGTAGGTACAAAGTTTCAGTTTTGCAAGATGTAAACAGTCCCGGAGGGGAATGGTGGTGACAGTTGCATAATAGTGTGAATGTGGAAGGGTAGCAGGGTATACCATCCCGAAATATGCCGCTTCCATGTTATTTTGGGCTGTGGGCACTTGAAAAACAGCAAATGTAAGGAGTGTCTTTCACTGCATTCCCTCATCTGCCTGAGGACAGGTCCCCAAAGAGATCTCGATGGTCACAGATCCTCGCCCTGGGAGTTTCACCAACCGGGGGAAGAATGACTTGTCACAGGAGGGAGACTAGGAGTGGGGAGCAAACTTTGTCACAGACTATCATATCTCTCATCCATTCTTTTTTCCCATTTATCTTTCCTAAAAATAATTTCCTTGCTCCTAAGAGGCCTACACTCCCCTTCCCTTTCCCATGGTATTTAAGTCTAAATTAAAGCCACATCTTTGTTACTCATTTACCTCTGGCATCTCCCATGTACACTTGAGGTCAGACACGTTAATAACCCTGAGTTTTTTCCTCTTTCATTTCATTTTACTCTGTCTTTCCTTACAGGGGCCTCAGCTAAGAACTGAGAAGGGTAAAGGGAAAATTATTTTTCCTCCTCTGTCATACACTGACCACTACTGAACTGTCCACTTTTAAGTTGTTAAGATGGTAAATTATAGGTTATAACTTGCCACAATTAAAAAAAAAAAGCCCCAATAAGGGGATAAAATTGGTTTTTTACGCTGGAAAAGTTTGTGTTCTGCCACATGATGTAAATGTACAAATGTAAACAGGAAAAAGAACACAGTCCCTCAGATGGTCGTCCCCACCCCCCTCCCCCCATACGCTGCAGATACACTTGACTACCTTTCATGGTTATATAACAGATGACGAAGCAGGCAAGCCTTTCCCATCCAGTTCTCTGATTTCACCCTTTCTCTTGGGGGGAAGTGTTTGCCAGTCAGGTCATTGTATTCTTGGACAAGTCCCACACAAGGTTGTGACCTTCAGAGGAACTGAATCCTTTGGGGGTGAGAAAGAAAAGGAGAGAAACAGGAACCAGTCCAATCCCTGCTCCACCCCCCTCCCCTCCCCCCGCAGCAGCCCAACACCCAGGCCTTTTGTGAGCTCAGCTCATCACGTGCTCCCGTCCGCCCGCCAATCTGGCCTTGTTGCTGGGCCTCTGTCACTCTTCTATTGGTGCCAGCTCTGAAGCAGTTTGTTCTGGGCGCCTGCAAAGGACGGATCTGGGGAAGGAAGGAACTGAAAATGGATCCAATGACTCATCCTGCTTCTCGCACATTCTAGCACATTGCATTTTAGGTCAGGGGATTTTAGGATTAGGAGCGTGACCTGATACCCAATTCCTGAGACCCAGTGGGACATTGAGACTTTGGGAGCCCTTCTCAGCAAATAGAAAAGCAGCCGCGGCAACAATGACAAGAACCCTGCACACCAACGATTCTCCACCTCCATTACTGACGTTAGGGGCAAGTTCACTTTGTGTTTTGGGGGACAGTCCATTGTAGGGGGTTAGCAGCACCCCTAGCCTCAACCTCTAGGTGCTAGTAGCACCCCCCCACACACACACACAGATGTGACAACCACAATATCTCCAGGCTTTGCAAGCTAACTGTCCACTCAGGGGCCAAATCACTCCTGGTTGAGAATCACCAGCCACTCTTTTGGGGGGAGATCCCGCTCTCCTCTCACCCCTCTGTGCCCTTGAACAAATGTTTACTTGTATTCACTGCAACAAAACACACCGTTGGACTTAGGGAATGCAGGGGCATTTCAGAAAACTTTTTCTGCTAGAAACACCACCTGTGTTCTCCCTAGCTTATGAGAATGTCGTCTTTCTCTTCGGGGGATAACCCTGGCCCCCCCCCACAGCCTCCTTCCTCCTCTTCTCCCTCCCCTGCCTCTAAAATCAGGGCTGTTTTCCTCTGTACCTTTGGACTCTGAAAAAAAGCTATGTCTTAAAGCTTGTGACTCAGCCTTTAAACACCATGAATCACAAGGCTTGCAGCAAAACAACAGCCCAAAGCAAACAGGGTGTGGTTAGAAACTAGGTCTGCTTATCTTTGAAAGAACCTCCTATCTTTGTTCCTGTAAAAACTGAAATTCTGGGAGAAAGAACCTTACATAAAGCCTCAAAGTTTTGTTCCTTTACAACGTGTTTCCAAAAATTTAGAAAGAAATAACCTTGACAGAAATCTTTATTGGAAGTCATTGACTGCCGTCTCCTGCTACCTTGAAAAATGACATTTTATTCATTTTAATTTCCAGTAACAACTTTGTTCTTTGAAAAATGTTAAAAATTAGAGGTTTAAGTCTATTTTGAACAATGCTAAGACCTTTTTCATAAATACATATATACACTGGTTACCAAAGAAAATGTATAGTTCTCTTTTGATTTCACATATTAAGCTTAATGTTTAAATACCTTAAGGTTCATAGTTTAAACCGGGAATGTAGCCTTTTCCTAACGGCAAAAATTTCTGTAGTCATTTTTTTGTAGTCTCTTTAAAAAGATTTATTTTTTTCCTGAAGGCCTTAAAGGGTACAAATTAAAATATGCCTTGCCCTTCTTATTTTTAGAATTAGGGAGTAGTTCTCGAAGAGTCTAGAAGAAACAGAGGCTGGGAAATTGAGGCTATAAGGGAGACTTTTCACCAAAAACATTTCAAAACCTGTTTGAAATTTTCACCACGTTCTCATGTTTTAAAACTTAAAAACATGCCGAAGAAATGACTCACACGAGATCACAAAATAGATTGTTGTAAAAAATGAAAAAGACCTGGCTGGCGATCCTTCTTCTCCTCTTTTACCCAAATGGAATGTACCTGCAAAATTATATTTCATATTTGAACTATTGAGCATATCCCCTCCCCCGAAAAATACTGGGTTGTGAGTCAATTAGGGTCTTTTAAAAGTCTCAGGCTTAAACAGGTTCGATTTCCCAGCTCAGAGCTGAACCACCTTCTCAAAGCCAAGGTTGCGCCGATCAAACTGGAAAAGTAAAGAACAATCTAGAAAGTTCCAGCGGCGGGATTTAGGCTTTGGCCACCGTCCAGGCCCCAGGCCAAGATTTGCCGAGTCATTCACCTTGTCCCAGTGCCCGCCCGGTGGGGGATGGGCGTGGGCGCCAAGAGTCGGGGTGGGGGGGGCTGGGGCCCCGGGGAGCCCTCGCGGCAGGCCTAGGGTGGGCGACAGTCTAAGGAAACAGAAACTGGAGCATTATCTTAAGTGCGACCCGAAATAAAGACACCCCCCGCCCTCGGTTTCGCGAGGGGAGGGGCGGGGCGCGCGGGTGGAGAGCGGGGCGCTCGGAGCGCTGGGCCTGACCCCCATCCGCCCAGAGCGAGTCCCAAGGTCGGCGGGACGGTTGGGCCGCGGGGCGGGGGCGTCGGCGCGGGGGCGCGGGCTCCGCGCCGCGTTTTCGCGCTTCCCGCAGGGGCTTCCCCTCCCCCCGGCGAGGCGCGCGCCGGCCACGTCCGCGGACGCAGCGCGCAGCGGCCGCGCTGATCCCTCCGCCCGGCTGCTCAGGGGAGCGGCCCGCGCCCCCCCAGACTCGGCCCAGAGCCCCCGCCTTCGCAGGGGGACATCTTCGGAGAGGGGCTGCATGGTGCCGGGGCTGCTTGGGGCCGGGGCGCTGGTGTTCTCGCGCACGGCGGAAGGGCAGAGGAAAGTAGTCCCTTCTCGGCGTTTCTGCGGAGGGATACGGCGGCGCCGCCCCGGTCGCCGCTATATAAGGAGGCTCCGGGCGCGGCGCCGCAGTTCCGTCGTGACCGGAGTCGCTAACTGTGTCGGCGCGCCGCAGCGACCAGCACTTGGTGAGTCGGGGCAGCTGGGCCGGCACGGGGGCTCGTGGCCGGCGGGCTGCGGCAGCGGCGGACGGCAGTCGGGGCTCTCTGGCCGCCGGGGAGGGCCGGCGAGCGGGGCGGCCCGGAGGGCCAAGGCGGCAAAATGGCGGCCGGGTCCGGGCCGTGAGCGGGCAGAGCCGGCGCGACGCGGACCCTGAGGAGACCCGGGCGCTGGGGCGGAGGACGCGCATAGTGCGAGGACTCTGACCAGTGTCGTGGATGCCGCGTTTCTCGCCACGACTGGCGCTGGGTCTCGGTTTTGCGGCCCCTTGGGGCGCGAACAAGGCCCGTGTCAACCCGGGCGAGATGTCGCCCACCCGGGGCGGGGGCGCTCGCGTGACGTCACCCTGCCCGGCGGCTCACAATCCAGGGTGGGGCCGCCTGCCGGTGCGCGCGCGCCCGGCGCTCAGGCGCGGGACTCGGGGGTTGGGGTCTGGGGCGGACCCTGCTGCAACGGCAGGAGAGGGTCGGCCGGTGAGGGCGGAGGATAAGGAGCGCCCCGCCTGTGCTTGGTTCCGGCTGCTGGGCTTTCTCGTGAGTGCCTGAAACTCCGGTTTCGAGTTGGTGCCGTTTCATTTCCGGCGATGCCTTAGGCAGGCTTTTTTTCCTGAGTCATTTGACCAACGAGAAATGACATATGGGGATCTGCGTTGTGGACAGGTGAATTACTTGATTAACTCATAAGTATTTTGTTGTTTTTTGTTTGTTCTAACAGACAATGCAGATCTTCGTGAAGACCCTGACCGGGAAGACTATCACCCTTGAGGTGGAGCCCAGTGACACCATCGAGAACGTCAAGGCCAAGATCCAAGACAAGGAGGGCATCCCCCCTGACCAGCAGAGGCTGATCTTTGCCGGAAAGCAGCTGGAAGATGGCCGCACCCTGTCCGACTACAACATCCAGAAAGAGTCCACCCTGCACCTGGTCCTCCGTCTCAGAGGTGGGATGCAGATCTTCGTGAAGACCCTGACCGGGAAGACCATCACCCTGGAGGTGGAGCCCAGCGACACCATCGAGAACGTCAAGGCCAAGATCCAAGACAAGGAGGGCATCCCCCCTGACCAGCAGAGGCTGATCTTTGCCGGAAAGCAGCTGGAAGATGGCCGCACCCTGTCCGACTACAACATCCAGAAAGAGTCCACCCTGCACCTGGTCCTCCGTCTCAGAGGTGGGATGCAGATTTTCGTGAAGACCCTGACCGGGAAGACCATCACCCTGGAGGTGGAACCCAGCGACACCATCGAGAACGTCAAGGCCAAGATCCAAGACAAGGAGGCATCCCCCCTGACCAGCAGAGGCTGATCTTTGCCGGGAAGCAGCTGGAAGATGGCCGCACCCTGTCCGACTACAACATCCAGAAAGAGTCCACCCTGCACCTGGTCCTCCGTCTCAGAGGTGGGATGCAGATCTTCGTGAAGACCCTGACCGGGAAGACCATCACCCTGGAGGTGGAGCCCAGCGACACCATCGAGAACGTCAAGGCCAAGATCCAAGACAAGGAGGGCATCCCCCCTGACCAGCAGAGGCTGATCTTTGCCGGGAAGCAGCTGGAAGATGGCCGCACCCTGTCCGACTACAACATCCAGAAAGAATCCACCCTGCACCTGGTCCTCCGTCTCAGAGGTGGGATGCAGATCTTCGTGAAGACCCTGACCGGGAAGACCATCACCCTGGAGGTGGAGCCCAGCGACACCATCGAGAACGTCAAGGCTAAGATCCAAGACAAGGAGGGTATCCCCCTGACCAGCAGAGGCTGATCTTTGCCGGAAAGCAGCTGGAAGATGGCCGCACCCTGTCCGACTACAACATCCAGAAAGAGTCCACTCTGCACCTGGTCCTCCGTCTCAGAGGTGGGATGCAGATCTTTGTGAAGACCCTGACCGGGAAGACCATCACCCTGGAGGTGGAGCCCAGCGACACCATCGAGAACGTCAAGGCCAAGATCCAAGACAAGGAAGGCATCCCCCCTGACCAGCAGAGGCTGATCTTTGCCGGGAAGCAGCTGGAAGATGGCCGTACCCTGTCCGACTACAACATCCAGAAAGAGTCCACCCTGCACCTGGTCCTTCGCTTGAGGGGAGGTGTCTAAGTTCCTCCTCTTAAGCTTTCAACAAATTTAATTGCACTTTTCTTTCAATAAAGTTGTTGCATTCCCAAGTAGTCTTTTTTTTTTTTTTTTTTAACTAGAGTTAAGGTTTGGTTTGGTGGGGTGGGGTGGTATGAGGGATTGAGGTTTTCATTCTAGAAAATGGCATCTGTGGTGATCAGGATGCAAGAAGTGTCAGTATAAGGTGACTGCTAATACAGAATTGTAGTGCGTGGAGACAGTTGGAGGCTGCAGTTAGAATTTTCCATGTGAACACGTAAATGTAGATTTACTTGTAAACCACTGAGTGCTGTGTTTGGGTGCGGTGTAAGGTACCTGAGAAAGGAAAAATTTCTGTGGAATACCAGCAAGAAGGTGAAACTTCTAAAAAGGGAGTAGTTGAAGGAAACCAACAGAAGAATCAGTTTTAATACATAGGTTATTTAAATTTACAGTTGTGTTAAAAAAACAGGTGTTTTTTTTACTAGATATTTTAAGATGTGGCAGGTAATTGTATTAAATATGAAAAGTTAGTAATTTGATGGGTGATGCAATTGGCCCTTGGTCTTCATTTATAGAAGTTAATAATCGCATTTAACCAGTTGTGAGGTTGGTAAGGAATTCTTTGTCATAACTAGAACCAATGGACGTTCAGGGGAATCTTGTTTTTAATATAAGGAATAATAGGCATCCCAAAAATCAGGCCCTTGAAAGGTTCCAAAAGGTGCCACCTCTTCCACTCCTTCCAATCCCCCAGTTGTAGGGTAGCCCTGTATAACATGTAAATGTCACTATCCATTATAAAATAGCTGAAGTCAGCAAGTTCAAGTCAGATTTAGGAGATTCCAACTACAAAATGCCACCAGAAATCGTAGGTAAGCGTCTTTCACTTGATGTTAGCATAAGTGCACGTAATGTGTAGTTCACTGAATTTCCATGACTCAGTCAACATACAGGTCAAGAAACAATGTTGCAGGAAGCCCAGGAACACTAGCCATTTCCAGTCACTGCTGGGAGTCTAATTTTGGTGCTTATTAAAATTAGTCATAGCATAAGGGGGAAAAAGTTTTTTTATATGATCATTGCAGGGAATGTATGGTGACGTTCCTAAGTCAGTGTTAATAACGTGCTTTTGAGTCTTCAAATACAAGTGGTTCAGTAGCCAATGATATTCTTAACACCGGGGGCGGGGGAAGGGGGGGTTGGGTAATGTTAGCCTGATGTCCCTTAAGACAAACGGAGACCCTGCCTGCATTGTGCAGAGCTGGAAGGGTCCTGGCTTTAGATTGTTAGTCTAATAAAACTTGCAGGTATGGGGATGCCCCATGGAGAGCTCACGGGAACACTTGGCTCCTTGAACTAAAACACTTCCTGTCAAATTCAGTGAAAGGAATTGGTAATCAGGTGTAAATGACAAGTTTTGAAAAGGCAATACAAGCACATTAAAAACAATGGAAAGTGAAAGTTCCTTCAAAGCTTAATTTTCAGGAAAAAACAAGTTAGAGATGTTTCCTTTATGGGGTGTGTGTGTGTGTGTGTGTGTGTGTGTGTGTGTGTGTGACAAAGTCCACCTAAATGCCTCATCGAGTACCCATTTTTTACTTCCAAGTGATGACTTCTAGAATTAGGTATTTTGGACTTTTGTCATATGTTATATATACTACATTTTTATATACCTGCATATGTATGCACACAAATATATGCATTCATACGCAAATAGGACCATTAACAACAATGTTTCTCAGCTATTTAGACATTGTTGCCAGCATGTCTCATCTACCTCCTTCTTTTTAGTACTCTTGCTAGTAGCCCCATTGTATGAATGCTCTGTGATTTAATCTGCCATTTGTTTCCGAGATTTTGTTAATGGTGCTGCTGCAAGGTCTACCCTTACACACATATCTCTATGTACTAATATTTTGAAAGTATGAATACAAGATTTCTTTTTAATAAGGTCTTAGGCATAATGAAAAGCAATCATAACTTATTTTTGTAACATTACTGTCCTGTATTTCCTAGTTCTTTGAGCAGGTAATACTTTGATGTCTTTCAGATACATAAAAAGTTTATAACAGAAAGACTCCCATCCTGCCCCGTCCACCCAGTTCTCCAGTCCCCAGTAAGTCCTTGCAGTTTTTCTACACGTGCAGTTTCTAATTCCCCCTCACACAGAAGGTCGCTTACTGGTTTGCAGTTTTGCACTTTGCTTTTCCGCTTTATAACTTGCACAGTTTTCACAGTTATAACATCTTTTCACTTCGTATAATGGAAAAGTAACCTTTTAGGTCATTTTCTCAAGAATAAAACCACCAGGGCAGCACAGGCCTAGTAAACATTTATGGAACCCTCCAGCCGACAAATACAAGCGCATCAGGAACTGTAGTGACAGTGACGAATGAGAGGGGTTTCTGCCATGAAGGGATCCCAGATCCAGTCAAATAACAGATGCTAGACAGTCAGTCTCACTGAATGGTGGTTAAAATCGTAAAGCCGCCCAAAGTTTGGTTTCTCATTTGATGAATACTATGTAAGGATTCGCTTCCATAGATGCAATTGTGTGACCCTTGAATAAGCAAAGAGAAATGTGTGGTTTGTAAAGTTGTGTTCCTTTTTATGGTTTGAAAGTACAACACGCCATAGTTATAAGCACGGCTTTAATTGAGGCGTATTGTTTATAGATGGGCAAAGTGCCTCTTAATGAAAAGATGTCATTTTTGTCAGCGGTATTCATTTCTACCAGAACAGGGAGCAACTGGGACAGACTTTGTCGTGAAGCCTGCAGTGCCCCCAGGTGGCCATGATTGACCAGGTAATCTATGTTTTTACCTTACTCCTTACAAAGCCTTGTTCACTTACCAGTAAAAGTTAATTTACTGTACCCCCCGCACTCCCCACCCTGTCAGATGCCTTTACTCTCCCCCCCCCAGTCCTGCGGCCACCTCCCTTTCCAGCTGGAATTACTCCATAACATCTAATGTAGCTATTATTCAACATAGACCCTCTCTTTCTTACTGTATCTAGCTCCTCAGAATGCTCTCCACGCTTCCCTTACCTGCTGGCCACTTACTTTTCCCATATGCCCCTGCCATTTTGCACTTCCTTCCTCCACTCAAGCTGCTCCTTTTTCTAAAATACCACCATTCCCATCTCAACAAACCAAATCCTACCCCTAACTCAAAGATTCCACAAAGCCTTCCTCGATTCTCCTAGCTGGAAATTTTTTATCTTCCTCGAAATCTCATAGCTCGTTCTATTTGGTATTGAAACTCTTTATTCAAACGGGACAGCTCTGTTCCTTTACTTGACAGTAGATAGTAACTGCATAAGGCAGTAGAGACAATCAGATTGAATGGGAGAGGGTTGGGGTCCTCCTCCTGGTCAGATGGTCAGGAGAGGCTTTCTGCGAGAAGACAAGACGAAGTGAGACCTGAAAAGCCCTGAAAAGCGAGCGGAGGAGGCAGCTTTGCAAAGGTGGAGCAGCAGGAAATGGTGCAGGAGCCCTGGGGCTGGCAAAGACTGGCCTACCGGAGGACGAGAAAGGAGACCAGTGAGGCTGAAGTGCAGGAAGCAGGTGGGAGGTGGGGGCGGAGGGCTGTCCGCAGACCCTAACTGGTCTGGAGGCATCAGTGTCAAAGCTGTCCTAGGGAATCTAAAGGGCAGCCACGCCTGGGAACCGCTGTTTTAAAGTGTCTCCATTGTTAAATGGGTGAAATAGTTTTTAACCAAACAAGCACCAAAGAATTGTTTTGAGGAAGAGTGAGTTCAAACATATTTAAAAAGAATAAGTTGTATCAGTTACCATTTGTGATCTTATTTTTCGCAAATGTAGGTATCCATTTACTCAAAGCTTTATCGAGCCCCTACTATTACAGGATGCTTCCAAAACAGAAAGCTCGATCCGCTGGCCTACCCCGCGGGAAACATGCCATCCCTGTACCAGGACGCTCCGGGTTCTGGGGCTCTGGCCTCCGCTGTGTGGCCTTTCCCCACCAGGTTTCAGCAAGATGGCTGAGCATTGCAGGCGTCGCAGCCAGACCTGACGATGTCCAGAGGAAGGAAAGGTAACATCTCTGTCCTGTGATTCTTATCAGGAGCAAGAAAATCTTTCCCAGAAGTCCCCTCAGCCAAATCACCTTTACCTTCACTGGCCAGAACTGAGTTACATGTTTATTCATTTTATTGTTGAAACTGCAGAATCCATTTAAAAAATTTATTTTGTTTTTAATTTTACTTTTTTCTGCTCTTGTGGTTATAACACAAGTTTTTTTTTTGTGCGTATGTATTTTTTAAAATTTATTTATTATAACAAGTTTTGACAGGAAACAATGATTAGGACACATGTATCTCTTCCTCAGAGATGGTTATATTGAAGCAGGACATATTTATGAGCTGTCAAATGAGTCTTAAAATGTGCCAAAAACCCATAGTCTAGGGAGTAGAAGGAGAAGCCCAGCGGATAGACAGTGACAGGGGAGTGACCAGTTCCATGGCGGTGAGAAGGGTCGAGGGTAAGTGGGGGCCAGTGTGGGAGGGACCGCATTTCCTCTAAAGTCCATGCGACAGGAGGGTGTTCTGCACGGTGTCTTCCTTATGCCTTCCACAGATCTGTGCTAATTAATGGTCGCTTGTCACTCAGCCAGGCCACTGTCCCGGGGGATTGTGCCAGTGACCTTGTGCCATACTGTCTCAATCTGCACTGCCTCAGGAACCCAGCTCTTCCCTTAGTACAGCCAGCTATAGGCTTTAAAACACCTCCTTTAGTCAGACGTAGGGGTCATAAGAGGAAATTGCCAAGTGGAAAAGAAGTTACAATTGTATGCTGCCGTTTTAAGGCTCCATGGGTGACTTCCGCCCCCTGGGGCACTCCGAGGGCCCACCTTTCTCGTGGGCCTTCACCTGGCATCCTTTTTGCCCCTGCAGGGGTATTTTTGGCCGTGTCTCCTAAATCCATAGCAAACCTCACTTTTTCTGGGACTGAGTATAAGGTGGAAATAAAAAGATTTGCCTTACACCCAGATGACACGTCTAATCTCCAGCAATTCCACCCACAGTGAAGACAGAATTGGCTGCAGTTTGCAGGAATTTTAGCTTCTTGTCCTTTGAACTTCATTCCAGAATAAAAGTTTGGCTTTTCCTTTGGGTCGAAACATTCACTGAAGTGTTTTCTCAAAACAAAGGTAGTCTTTTTTTAAATGATGAATTAGAAAAATATTGAAAGCTTTAAAATAACAGCATTCATATGTTTCCAGACATCAAGCTAATGATTGTTCTTAAGCCATTTGCCAGCAAAGGGAACGGGGTGCCCGACAATTGACCACGCTTAACCAGGATCTTCTCCTGGGGCTGAGATCACCACCCCTGTGTCAAGTGGATGTCAAGGCTCTGTAAGGAAGGCAGACAGGTGAGGAACGGCTGCCTACCTCCAACACTTCCTGTGTTCGCTGATTACTTACTGTAAGAGCGTGATGTATGTCATCTAATGCTGCGTAACAAATCACCCCAAAATGTAGCAGCTTAGTCACAGAGATCCTGTGGGCCAGGAATTCGAGCGTGGCCTCCCCGGGGGGTTCTGGTTTGGGTCTCTAAAGAAGTGGCATCTCACCAGAAGGCTTGACTGAGGCTGGGGGTCTGCTGCCGAGATGGCACGCTCACAAGCTGGGCAAGATGACACTGGCTGTTGGTACCTTTCGATGCGGCTGCTGCAGTGGCCTCCCAACGTGACAGCTGCATTCCCCAGAGTGCGTAATTCAAGCAAGCGTAAGGTGGAAGATGCAACACGTTTTTAAGATCTAGCATCTGAAGTCACACGCCTCCATTTTCACACCGGTTGGTCACAGGTAGGACACGAAGCTGGACACTAGGAGGCGGGACCCGCAGAGCCGTCGCAGAGGCCTGGCGGTCCCCACCTGTCTGCAGTTTCACGTCCTGTAGTGATGCTGGCGATTCAACGTGCCAGAGAGGAGCGTGAAGGCCGCCTTGGAGTGGAGGGTGAGTCCAGCACAGTGAGGCAGGGCCCGCTCAGTCCTTTCTGACAGGACATGGTCACACTTCAATTAGTTGTTGTTGTTGTAGTCTCTTCCTGTGCCTAGTTTATACGTGAAACTGATTATGGGTCCGTATGTTAGGAAAGAGCAGAGTGTATGTAGAATTCGGTGTCCTCGTGTCTGAGGGCACCCACTGGGGGTCTGGGAATGCCCAACATGAATAAGGGGGCCGTTTATCTTCACCGTGTCTTCACGTTCCAGCGGAAGGCTTTAACTCTCTCTTAATATGTTAAATATTTTTTAATTTTTTGATTACAATTACAGCCTTTCCTTATTCTCCCAGGCCAATATATCAGTACATCTTGTCTGCTCAGTCTCCAAAACAGAGCCAGACCCTTGCGGACCTGTCTGCCTGCTGACACCCTGGTCTGAGCTGCTGATGTCTCTCGTCTAAACTTCCCAGCTGGTGTCTCTGCTCCCACCAGGGTTCTGGGCAACCCACCCTCCTTTCGGTAGCATCCAGTGCACAGATTTCTAGAAAGATGCTGGCTTGAGCCCATGTCCCTCCCTCTTCATTTGCAACTCCCTCTGGGCAGATGCACCCGGAGAGGAAAGCACTCAGGCTGTGAAGGGCGTGAGGGAGGGCTTGAGCCCCAGGCCCCCAGAAGGTGACAATATGCAGGCACACTGGACCTCAGGCCTCTGTCTGAGTCCTCCCGCTTGCTGGCATGTGGGTCCCAGTTACTGTTGGAAACAACAAGCCCTCCCCTGCTGAAAACCCCTCAGAAACCGCCTTCCTCGTAGAGCACAATCCCACCTCTTGGCCCTGGGCAACCAGGCTCATCTCTGCGTTTTGCCCCACTCGCTGTCCATCAGCCTCTCACTTTCCTCTGGCTCCCTCCGGCCTCAGGGCCTTTGCACTCCCCTCTGTCTGGAATGAACCCCCTCGGTCCTCCCATCCAGGGCCCCTTCTCTTCCAGGTCTCAGCTCCAACCTCCCTTCCCTGACCACCATTTGAAACTGGTCCACTGGGTCCCAGCTAGTCACCATCTCATTCCGTGATCCACTCATATCCTTCCTAGCACTTACCAGTATCTGGAATGTTCTCACCGGCTGTGTGTGTGTGTGTGTGTGTGTGTGTGTGTGTGTGTACTGTTAGTGCCCCGCCCCTGAGAATACTAATCAACTACACCAACAATGCGAGGCTCTTCCAGAGCCTCAGCGGGATGGTAGAATTCGCAAAAGCGGTCCGCAGACCTGTGCCGGTGACACAGGACAGAGCGCGTGTGCTCGCCTCCGCCTCGGCTGCCCGATCACCACGGCTGCCCTTGGGGGCTGCCAGCCATCCCGGTGAGCTGACACCTGGTCTTTGTAACACAGCCGTCTTTGCCACCTGATTTCGGGTCATCATCATGAATGACACAGGCCTCTGGATAGCATTTCACGGGGTCCTCTCACTGCTTGCTCATTGTCAAGTTATGTAGGTGACATCTGGAAGTAGACCCGTGAGTTTCAAGACAAACAAGAGAAAATTGTTTTGGCCAGGGGATGAAGGCGAGAAGCAAGTCTCAAGTGTTTGTTTATTAAGCATGCGTCCTTTCTAAGGCTCATCACTGTTTTGCTGAACTTAGGTGTATCCTCGTTAGAACAAAAACAATTATTTTTAGAAAGTGATACATGTGCATGTGAAAAACTAAAAATGGAATCGAGTAAAAAGAACGTTTTTCTCTTATCTCTGTCCTTGGCGCCCTGTCCCATCTCAGTCTGTTGGGGCTGCTGTAACAAAGGACCATAAACTTGTGGCTTAGACAACGGACATTTATTTCTCACACTCCTGGAGGCTGGAAGTCCGAGATCGAGGCGCCAGCAGGTCGGTGTTCAGCGAAGCCCACTTCCTGGATCAAAAATGGCTGCCTTTCCCGTGTGTCCTCATGCAGTGGCAGGGACAAGGGACCTCTGTGGGGTCTCGCTTATAATGCCATCACGAGGGCTCCACCCTTACGGCCCCATCACCTCCCAGAAGCCCCATTAATTTAAGATTCCCCTATGAATTTTAGTGGGGGACACAAACATATCAGTTCCCTCCCCCCACAGCGACCGGTTTCTTGTGTTCCCTTCCAGACGTTCTGTGCGTTGGGGAGACTGTTTACGCGTCCTTTTTTTCTTACATAGACTGAAAGCATACCATACATACTCTTTCTTGTAAGAATGCTTTTTTTTTATGGGTACACATATAGATCCATCCCATTCTTGTTCCCAGCTGCACAATATCATTGTGTACATCTGCACTAACATGGCAGCCTATCAGCCACCAATTACACGTGGCTCTTTAATTAAAATGGAATGAAATTAGTTCCTCAACTGCACCAGTCACAGTTCAGATGCTCAGTACAAAGATTCGACTGGGGCTCCCGTAGTAGACAGTGCAGATATGGACCTTTTCGTCATTGCAGAAAGTTCCATTGGACGGAGCCGGCGTGGGTGGGCCACCACTTGGTTGAGCAGTCCCTGACCGCTGGCTGTTCAGGTTGCTTCTGGTATCTTCCCACTATAATCAGTGCAACGAAGTCTCTTCTTACCCGTGAATCTTTTCCCAGTGTGCATGTGTATCTGAAAGATAAACTTCTTTACTCTACTGGGTCAAAGGGCATATGCATTTTAAATTTAGACAAGATTTACCTACTAGGTGAATAGTAGTATCTCATAATAGTTTTAATTTAAAAATATTTCAAGTTTCCCCTAACACGATAAGGACCTCATTCATGATTTCATTTGACAAAATCACTTCCAATGTGAAAAACATTTCTAGAAGTTTTTTGTATCTCACGGGGGAGGCTTCGTCCTCCAGGAGGGTGTCTAATGTTGATATTGATTGCCTCGCACATCATTTGTGATGAACTGTGTGCTGCTAATTATTAGCTACTGCAGATGCAGAGGGAAAGGCAAAATCGACATGTAACGCCCAAAGCTATGACAAACTGTAAGAAAGCCTGGTTGTGACTTTTTTGAAAAAAAGTACGCTGCATCTCACGGGACACTTAGTTATCAGGTCCAGCTTGTTCATTTACCTGACCTGTATCCTCAGTGACTGGCTGACTGATTTGCTCTTGGAATACTTGAAAAATGGTTAAAATGGTTAAAAAGAATAATAATAATTACGTGCTTGTGGCAAGACATGGAAAAGTGTTTAAGAAAGAGGTAGAAAACAGAATAGAGAGGCTCCCACCAGGGAGATTTTTTAAGTGTGCCCAGAAGACGAGCCATCGGTGGTCAGCCCAGCGTCCGGCTTTCTCCACACTGGGGGACAGTGCGTGGGCGGTGGTGGAAGAGGTAAAAAATTCCACGGTGCAAGTGGCGAGTCCGTGGCTCCGAAGCCGTCTGATCTGCTAGCTGCACGTGGAAGTGCCTTGGCACCCCAGTCCTCTCCAAGGTCTCCCCAAAGCTTCGCCAGCCACAAGGGGGCGTGGTGAGGAGGCTGAGCGAGACAGAAGGACGTGACAAGGGCAGCCTCTTCCTTTTCCTTTCCTTACCCCCCACTCCCTCCCTTTCCCCGTTTCCTCCTTGTTTTTTATTTTTCGTTTTTGGAAGGGGAGGCGTCCTGCGTACACCCTGACCCACACATGCCGTCTCCCCACGGCCGGCATCCCCCGCCAGAAAGACGGGCTTCCTTTTCCAAAAGTGCGGTAAAATTCACAAAATTTTACCATTTTCACCATTTTTAAAGTGTACTACTCAGAATATTGTGCAACACACGTCTATCTCATTCCAAGACATTTTCATCGCCCCAAAAGGACCCAGACCCAATTGGCAGTCACTCCGCCTTGCCCCTCCTCCCATCCCTCGGCAGTCAGTAACCTGCCTTCTTTCTGCCTCTGTGGATTTACCTATTTTGGGCATTTCACATAAATGGGATCGTATAGTATGTGGCCTTCTGTGACTGGCTTCTTTCGCTGGGCATCATGCTTTTAAGGGTCATTTATATTGTAGCCCGCGTCAGAACCTCGTCCCTCTCTGTGGCCTTATCACATGTCATTGTACACACAGACCGCACTTTGTTCATTTGCTGATGGACATTTGGGTCGTTTCCCAAACGGTTTTCAAAATAGGGGCTTTTGTTATGTTATGTGTGTTTTGCTGTTGGGAACAGCGCTGTCGTGAGCATGCGTGTCTGATCGCCTGTGGTCTGTTCTCTCGGGAATGTATCTAAGAGTAGAATCACTGGGTTATAAGCTAACTGTGTTTTACTTGTTGAAGAATGGCCAGACTGTCTTCTTCTCCTTGATTTTGACGAGCAAACCTTGTCCGCTTAAGATACCTTCAGCTCATATTCGAAACCCCTCCACCCTCTGCTAAGCCGCCAGGGATCCCTTTAAAACATTCCCCTGAGTCCTGCCCCTTCCTACTTAAATCCCAGTGCGCACAAGTAAAATTCAGCTTCCCCCGCACAGGAAGGCCCGCCTGGTCCTTCTGACCTCCCCCAACGCCCCTTCTTCCCTCCCTCCAGTCAGGCCTATGTCAAAGTCGGCTCCTCAGGGAGACTTCTGGGGCTTTCCCCACCCAGCCACTCTCTTCTACGCGGCCCTGACCTTGTTCCCTCTTCACACTCACCGCATGGCTGTTCCTTCACTGTCTCGAGTTAGTTCAGACCTCCGTACGTTCGCACATGCTGTTCCTCTGTCTTTGAGTGGCAGGCTGCTCCGTCACCCAGGTTTGGTTCGCCCGGCAGAGCAGCCGTGCCTGGCCTCCCATCCTGAAACGACTGTCTGGTCACTCCTGACCCCGCCACCTGTCTTACTTAACACTTTTCGATGTTTACTTATCGTCGGCCCCTCCGCTTTTCTTTAAAAACAAGAAAGCTGTCCTTTCACTGCTGCATTTCTGAGCCCAGACAGGACTTGAGAATAGTAGGTGCTCAATAAGTATCTGTGGAATAAATAGTAAATGAATAACAATCATTTTATTCTCTATCTTGAGGAGATAATTCTATTACGGTGTCTTATCTTCCTGAAACATTCTTGTGTGTTTCCAAAAAATGATTTACTTTTTCTGGGCATAGAAAAACAGGAATGGTTTTGCGTGGGGTACCTTTGAGTCTTTAAGGGTGTCTATAAAACTTCATTTCTTAAAAACAAGCGGAGACACAAGAGGCCACATTTTACATGATTCTAATTATATCATGTGTCCAGAATAGCCAAATCCATAGAGGCAGGACGTAGGATGCCAGGGCTAGGGCTGGGGGTGGGGTTCTTGTTTAATGAAGACACAATGTCACTTGGGCACGGTGCAGAGTCCTTCTGGAGGGCTGCTGCCCGACAGTGGGAAAGCACCTAACGCTACCGAACGGCACGCTTAGAAACGGCCATGGTAGTAAGTTTTATGTTATGCGTATTTTCCATCACAATTTAAAATGTTTTGAAGTATTTTTAAAAATGAACGGGATGTGGTTGCACAGTGTAGCGGTGAGCATCTGCTTTACATGCAGAAGGTCCTGGGTTCACACCCCAGTGGAGCCACGGTCCATGGTCTGTGGCCATGCCACCATGAACAAGCCCAGTGTCTGACTCAGAAGCTAAGCGGGGTCAGCCCTGGTGAGTACTTGGATAAGTACTTGGATGGGAGACCACCTAGAAAGACCAGATGCTGTAGGTGTAAATAATAAATAATGAAAAATGAAAAAATGAACAGAAGCAAATGTGTCATTATATTAAGGTTTGTTGGAGCTGGACACTAGGTCCATGGCGTTCATTATATTGTTCTCTGCGCTTTCATGAGTATTTAAAATATTTCGCAATCAGGAAAGAATTCCGAAAGTAGATACGTGGGCAAAAAACTATGATCTAGTTGTTTTTGAGCTTTTATGCAAATCTTTAGACTTTCAAAGCAGCAAAAGAGCCTCACTTATCTTTTTAAACTTGAAAGCGTACCCAGTACATGCGTGCGATTTATAACCGTCCGCACTCTTGTTCTGGCGATGTGTTGCCGCTCCATGAGCCGTGCCAGACGCAGTGGAGAACCACCCGCTGCGATTATCAGCCTCGGTTCCGGGGTGGGGACTGGGCTCGGCTAGGCGGTTCTTCTTGGCTTGCTTGTGGGCCTGGGGTCAGAGATGGCCGGGGGGCCACTCGCACATCTAGCAGTCGATACTGGTTTTGGCGGGGCCTTAGTGGCGGCCGTGGCCTCAGCGTGACACAGAGCACCGTCGTGTGCTCTGGGTCCCCTCCTAACGTGGTGGCTGTGCTCCCAGAGCGAGCATGCCGTGGGGACCGGGCGGTCACTGCAGCACTTCCGTGGACTTCCTCGTTCTGCACATTTCATTCCGTCCCTTAGGAGCAAGGGCAGCTGCAAGGTGCAACTTCAAGGTCACGTAATGAGAAAGGAAGCTGGTTGTCCTCCACACTCTCTTTCCCTCTTTCCTTCGTCTGGATTATTGGCACAGGGCTAGCGAGCCAGCCGGGACCCTGGGGGACTCAAAGCAGGAGAGAGCCTCCCACAGGGAAGGGGAAGAGGATTCACTCCACCGTTTTGTTTTCTTTTTGCTTCCTTTTTTTTTTTTTAATGTGGTGAAAACCACGTTACATCCAATGTACTATCCCACTGTGTGCAGTATTCAGTGTCTGCACGCTGTTGCATAACAGATCTCCAGAACTTTTGCATCTTGCACGACTGAAACTCACTAAACAACAACTCGGGTTTATGGAGGTTCAATCTGGCTCAAAAGGTGATTTCTTAAAGGAAGAAGCGTTGTAGGAATGTAGGAGTTCGTGTTTTGTTTCTCTTTAAATAAGAACTCAGTTCCTCTCAGCAGCTCTGTGCTGGGGAGAACTCGAATGTCAGTTTCATATTTTTCAGAAACTCCAAAGAACAGGAGAGATGACAACAGCAAGGAGGTAACCTGCCGCCGCGTCCCACGGTTCTCTGCAGCCTGAAATCCGGGTCGCAGGATGTCAGCCGTCGACGAAGGTGAGGCTTCCGGCGGGACAGAGTGGGAAGGGTTTGAGTTGTTTCCCGATTGCTGTAGAATCCCTCTCCCCTTTTAGTTTGGAGCCCCCAGGATTCCACCAGCTGGAGACGGTGTTCCCAGCCTCCAGGGACGCCAGGCGGCCCCTCCAGGAGAGTGCCCGTCTGTAAGATGGAGATGGGGGAGGGGCGCGCTTCCAGGCCACATTGTTAAAAAGGAAGCCGTTGTCCTCTACTCTCTCTTTCCTGTGTCCTTCGAGCTGGCATGTGGACAGGGTGCTGGTGAGCCAGCTCTGACCCTGGGGGTGACAGCATCGGACAGCAGGAGGCTGGGTCCCGGACGACTGTGGGAAGCGAAGTCTCCCATCTGTGCTGGACCACTACCCACCTCTGCACTAGTAAGTCCAGGAAAATAAAAACTTTAAAGACCCTGTTTCGCCTTAAAATTTAATAGAAATACATTCCTAATCTGTTGGAGCCTCTGTATTTTGGGGTGCCTTTGTTATAGAAGCTTAACTTATGCCCTAATACAGGGGGCTCTCTCCTTTCTTATACAACTTTAATGCACATTTTTTGACAGTGGTTTTTACTGACGTGGGAATTTGTGAGAACAGAAACTGTGCCTTCTCATCCACCATTATATCCCAGCATCTTCCAGGCCATAAGTAATTGAATGGAAATGGTTCTTGGACTTCACATGAGGAGCCAGATCATGGATAATAATGCAGATTGCAGATGGGGTAAAAGGGGTCAAATATGTGGTGACGTTAAAGAATTTTTTAAAAATCAATTAAAAAATAATAAAAATGCAGAGTTCTTGGGGTCTTCACCCAAATCTGCTGAATCAATTTTCAGACCTGGCCAGAAATATACAGCATTACATATAATGGAAGAAAAGGTCTAATGTACAAGAGCCACCGTCATGATAAACTATTTAGCAGCAAACTTCCCAAGAAATGTGGAGAACAGTAATGTAAAAGTATTACAAATCTATTAAATATAAAAGGGGGCTTGGATGTGAGGCAAGACAATCTTTGTTCTTAGAAAGAATCAGTTTGGAAAGATGTTATGGTTCCCTACGGTTAGCCAGAAATCAGTGAAATCCCAAGGAAATAACCAGCAGGAAGTTGAGGGAACTTGAGAGAATGGTGCTGAAGCACATTATAAAAAACGAATACATAAACATTTCCAGAAAAGGTCTGAAAATGAATAATGGGGGAGGACTAGCTTTTCCAAATATCGTAATGAATATAAAGGTGGGGTGTTAGGCATAGTGGGCGCTAGACCTGGACTGGGCAGACTGAGCAGTGTCATAAGAGAGAAAAAATCCAGAAAAAGACCAAAGTTTATAGAGAAACCAGTATGTGAAATGGTCTTTTCATTCCGTGGGGGAAGGATTAGAAACACATTGTGTGAGGATAACTGGATTCCTTTCTTATTCCATCGTTGAAAGCAAACTAATTCTAAATAGAGCAGAGATTCGAAAATAAAAACATCTCTAATGTACTGCATACTTGAAACCAATTAAAATAAATAAATTTTAAAAAACCACACCTACACAACAGTGGAAGAGACTGTCGTTATAAACATTCTTAGTCTGGGAGGCTCTCCTAAATGTGACCAAGGAGACCAAGAAAAGTAGATCTGACCATGAGAAAATCAAAATTCATCTTTTGCAAAACATCAAAAGCAAAACCTAATTGGAAAATGTCTTCGCCAAACTCCTATGCTGGGCGGGCAAAGAGCTGATGCTTCACATACAGGAGGAGAAAGGGTCCCAGGAGGTCGGAATCCGCAGGAGAAACGCAAACGGACAATACATCTGTGGAGAAAACGTTCGGCTGCTTGATGCGGAAAAGAATCGCAGAGCGGCGCAGTGAGCCTTGTCACTCCTCCACTGAGCCGTTGTCACCCCTCCAGCCTGCAAGAGCGAAGAGTTTGGTGATGACCAGCTACTGGGGACGCAGGAGGAGCCGCTCGCGCATGTCGTGATCGGAGTATTAATGGCGACGCTCTCTAGAGAGCGGCTTGGAAAAGCCCGCAGGGTGACAACGGTGCATCCTTTGGGTCCAGCAGGGCCACAGCCGGGGCTTCGCCTCCAGGGCTGTGTGCCAGCCTCTCTCTCCCGCGTCCTCTCTCCTCGCAACGCAGGGGTCAACACGGGTCAAGTGGGCAAGTTGGCGGGCCCCACCCAGCGTGACGGAGGAGGGGCCTCCATCAAGCCCCTAAACGAGACTTTCCTGTGACTTCTGAACAGAGACCGAAGGACGAGCAGGAATTGGAAGAAGGGAGAAGCAACAGGGGAGCCTTTCCAGGCGGGAGGGGACGCCATGTGCGAGGGCGCTGTGGCCGGAAGGAGCAGGGCCACGGGGCTGCGTGTGTGTCACGGGTGTGTCGGCTCGGGCGCTCGCGGTGACGAGTAAGGGCAAACCCAGGCAAAGGGGGACTTTTCACACAGAGAGCTTTGTGATCTCGCATCAGGAGAAGCGAGAGATCGGGCCGCTCCGGATCGGGTTAACTCAGCATCGGAGCGTCGCCCCCAGGGTCCAGGTTCTGGCGTCGTCCATCTGCTCACGGAGCACAGAACCGCGTCAACCCTGACCTGGGGCTCGTGTCACAGTCCCATCCTCTGGTCCCTGCATGGCCCACCGACATGTGAGAGTGAGCCGGGCCCCGTCGGAGTGAACGCCCAGACGGTGCACATAGATCCCCGGGGATGGGAGGTAGATGAGGAGTGCCGGGCGTGGCGTGGGAAGTGACCGCCAGAGGCCGCTTCGTGGGCTGGGCCTGTCCTCCCGGCATGATGACGGCGTTGCGGTGGTCCCCGGCACAGCAGCGTCAGCCCCACGGTGACCGGGAACCGTGCGTCCCTTTCGTACGTGACGAAGGACCACAACGGGGGCGGCTTCACACCACCGAGGTTTACTTCTCACAGCTCCGGAGGCCGCGAGGTGGCCATGGAGGGGTGGCCAGGGCCCTGCCCCCTCCGCGGGCTCGAGGGGCGGCGCGTTCCCGCCCGGCCCGGCTCCTGGTGGCCGCAGGTGCCGCAGGTGCTGCAGGCCTCTGGCCCGCGGCTTCGCCTCCCCACGGCCTCCTTCCCCGTGCGCCTGCGCGTGTTGGCGCCTCTCACGGGGACACCAGGCTCACGGGGTTCAGGGCCCACCCTACGCCAGCGCGACCTCGCCTTCCCGCGGTCACCTCTGCAAAGACCCCGCTTCCGCCCTGGGTCCCATTCACGGTGCCAGGGCGCAGGACTGACCACCTCTTTACGGGGGGCGGGGGGCACGCAGTTCTGCGCCACAGACGGGAAAAACGCAACGACTCAAGAAATATCAAAACAGGAGACATCTTAGTGCTCGCGTGGGGGAGGGCGGAGTGGACTGAGTAAGGAGAAAAAGCCACTCTGCCGTCTTGTTCCTCCCTGAGCTGAGTGCCTCGCGATCGTATTTCAGGAACTTGAGTCGAATATCTCGGAACCAGTCACCAGTTGCTGAAATAAGCTCCTTCCCACCTGGTGACCTTTCTTTCTTCCCTGTGGGGCCGGGGAGAGGGGAGCGTGAAGGGAAGGTGCCCAAGAGACGGTGTCTCTCCCCAGGGAGCCCCGCAGCTGATGGCACTAACTCCAGTTCAGGTGACGCTTTCGAGCCAGAATCAAGTTCCAGGGCCCAGGGCCCAGGGACATCTGAAGCTGCACCAGGTCAGCTGCCTCCGGGAAGAGGACGAACTGGGAGATGGCACTGGGGCTGTCTCAAGGACGGGGAGGCAGAGGCCCTCCGTCAGCACCAGGGCTGGCTCAAAGCATTTGTTCTTCCGGAAGAGTCCTCTCTGCCCTCCTCCCGCTGCCCGGGGGCTCTGTCCCCTGGGGGGCTGTGAAAACGCAGATCCCTGGGTGTCACCGCAGTGTCTGATGCGGGGGGGGTCTGGGAAAGGAGGGAGAATGCGCATTTCTGCCGGGTCCCAGGGGGCTGGGGGAACCCCTGGAGGAGCACAGCCCCAGGCGATTGGCCCGCAGCCCGGGGTGCACGTGGGCACCACACGGGGAGTTAAAAACGACACCAACCCCCATTCCGGATCCCGGACCCGACACCCTCCGAGCGTGGGGCACAGTGCTGGCACGCCTTAAGCCCCCTGGGCTCCAGGGGTCGGCCGAGCTTGGGGGCAACAGCCCAATTCCTCGTCCACCAAACATCAATTCAGACTCCACTTCGGAAAGCCTCCCTGGACTCCCCAACGTGGGGTCGTTCATTCCGCAAACCGCCGTGGCCCCTGCCCGCGTGGGCCTTGCCGTGAGGACAGGCAGGACCTCACCCTCGTGGTGCTTTCATTCAGTGGGCGACCGGGCCGGACAATGTCACGTGGTGAAGATAAAACGGGACGAGGTGCCAGGGAGCGACTTCAGAGGGGCGGGCCAGGCGAGAGCTGCCTCCACCGTGAGACCTGCGAGGTGTTTGTTTAAAGCAGTGAGCACAGCACGTGCCAAGGCCCTGGGGTGGGCGTGAGCTGCGCACATGGAAGCCTGACTGCATCTGAGGGAGTGAGGGGCAGCGAGGGAGCGGGAGCTAGGTCAGGGCCAGAGCCCAGGGCAGGGCCGAGTGGCGCTGGGAGGGGTCTGAGCTTTCTGCCTGCACAGCGGGAAGCCTGGGGGAGGGCTTAAGCAGCAAGTAATGTGACCCTGTTTGCTTTGTAAAAGGGCCACTCCGTGATCTCTATAAAATATTCTCCCCGAAGCGGATTCCTTGTCCCCAGAGCATTTTTCTCAGGTGTCATTACAGACTCACTGGTGTGAAAATAACGCCTTTGTCCCCACTGGCCAGGGGCCTGGGCGAGGCCTTGGCTAATGCAAGTTGCCCACAGGAAATGCGCAGTAAGCACAGTTAGACCCTCAGTAAGTGACCCTCTGAGCGAGTGTCCAGTGGTCTCGCTCGACACCGGCCACCCACCCTGCCCGGGCAGAGGTCTCGGCTGCCGGCGGCTGGGTCCGGAGTGGCATCGCCATCCGCTGCTCTCCACAGAATCTGCTTCTCCCTGGGTTCCCGCCACCGTTGGCACACACCTGGGCCAGGCGCCAGGCGTGATTTCCGCTCCGGAGAGACACTGGCAACTTTGCCGCAGTTCTACGGCTGAGTGGACTTTTGGAAGGGACCGAGGTCTCTTCTTTCTAAAGGATTCTTTGTACCAGCGTTGGGCCCGAGGACTCTCCTGGCTGCACCATGGCTGTCTGCTGCTCTGAGTCCTCTCATGGAATGTGTCGCCAGGCGGGACGGGGCTTTAGAAGGGGCGGGGGTCATGACAGGAGCTGCCACTTACTGGGCAGGACAGAAAATGTTGCTCTGGCAGGAAAAAATCGCCAAACAGATGGGGACCTGCAAATCGCGCTGTTTGGTTGGGCCGAAGCACCAAAACTTGGCGTTTGTTTTAAAGAGGCAGTGAATGTCAGGCCCGCACACGGCGAGAGGTTCCCTTGAGTTAGGAAGAGAAGCCTGAGGACTCAGCCCAAGTTTCAACAAACTGGAGCTCATACAATTTTGGGTCTGGGAACAAAACCCTAAGAAGGAAAAGGAAAAAAGAAAAAGAAAAAAGAAAAAAAATAAAGGACGTGAGAAGAGCTTGGCCTGTGGGCCCCTGTGTACTTTATTTTTATTTATTTTTTTCAGATGAGGCAACCCTGGGTTGACCTCAAAGATTACAAGGACCTTGTCAGCTCGTAATCCTAATTTTTAAAATTTTTACACTTATAGCACTTGGTCTTCCTCGGTGGGCTCCCATTCACGTACTCACCCGGCCTGACCCTGCGTCGCTTCCGAGGTCAGACAGGGTGGGGCTCGCTCAGGGTGGCGTGGCCGCACACCTCCTGCGTATTTGTAGATAGTCTTCTGAAAGCGCTGCCATAATCGTGCCTCCTCCCCAAACCCCCCCCCCCATGGCAGTTCTCAGAACACACAACGTCTGGTCCCACCCCAGGGCCTTTGCACTTGCTGTGCCCGCCACATAACTGGCTCCTCTTCTTCAGTCCTCTGGCCAGCCGTCACCTTTCCGGAGAAGCCCCACCCTCCCTCACTGGGGAAGGCGACAGGACCTCTCTCACCACCTCCGGCGCCCAGCACCGTCCTGCTCGGGCAACAGTCGCTGAGTGAATAAACCAGGGAGGCTGCGGAGTGTGGCTGCCGGCCGTGAGCCAAAGGGAGTCACGTCCGTATCCCCCGAGTAGCTTTCGGCAGAAAGCGCTTGAAAGCATCGCCCACACAGCTGAATAATGAAGACATGTATTCTGGCCGCGTAGTGGGGAGTCCTGAGGTGGAGCATCTTCCGCGGCCTCGGGCTCGGGGATCGGAGACACCCTCGAGGGCCCGGATTCTTTCCGCCCCTGTGCCAGCGTGTTTGGCTCTGCAAGATGGCCGCCTTCAACGCAGGTGTCTCAGCCAGGTGGGAAACACCCCCCGGGCCAGGTGCAGGAAGCATCTCTTCTTTGTGTCCCTTTTTATCAGTCAGACGACTTTTCCCAGAAGTCCCCACTCCATGTCTGGGCGGCCAGAATTTGGCCACATGTCCGTCCACATGGCCGCATGTGATGGGGGCACAGGGACCCCCTTTTGTGAGCATCTATGGCTGCTTGGAGCAAAGTAGACACTCTGGCCTCAGAACCAGGGGCGTGGGAAAGGATGCATTTGGGGAGGCAACCAGTGGTATCTATCGTCACATGTTTAATGTTTAATTTCATCCTCACAAAAACCCTGTCAGCAGTGTGCCTCACAGCGGACCCCTGAGTGGATCATTTTTTTAGCAGCCTCCCTTTAAACGACAGTTATTTTCAGTAAGAATCATTATTTTTTGGATTCCTCCTATAGTTTTAAAACAAAAAGAAGAAGAAATTTAATTTCTATTTTAAAGATAGTTATTAAAATATTTCAGGCGTGTGACTGAGTTTGTGCAGTCACGGGTGTGTGGGTGCTTCTGGAATTCTCTGAACTACTTGCAGAATATGATATTTATTAAAGGGTAAGTAATGCAAATGCGCTAACCACAAATGCTCTTAGCAGTAACCACAGCAATTGTTAGTGTAGGGATTGGCATGCTTTTCCTGTAGAGGACCAGATAATAGGTATTTTAGGCTTTTTGTGGCTGTAGGGTCTCTGTCGTTACTACTCAACTCTGCCATTGAAGCAGGAAAGCCACCATAAATGGTATGGAATGAATAGGTGTGTCTGTATTCCAATAAAACTTTATTTACAAAAACAAACTGGGGGCCAGATTTGGGGTAGCTTAGGAACTCCTGTTTAGAACTTCGGCCAATAGAGGATATTTTCAAGAGGATTATTTTATCACTAATTTTTTATTTAGAGTTTACTGGTACATGGTGATGATAAGAAGCAGACTGACTCTGAGTGGGTTTTATTATTGTTGTAAAAATGATCTGCAGACAGTGCGTGGGGGAAGGCTGTATGCACCCCCCTCCCTCGGTACACCTCTGACCTCTTCCTGGAGGGCCCCAGGGGCTCAGAGGGTCAGCCGGGGTCGTGACCTGGGGCTGGGAGGAATCGAGCCCCTTTTCCAGAAATCCAGACTGGTTGCCCAGCGCTCTTTCCTGCAGCCCAGAAACTGCCCTCCCTCTGCCCCCTGAGCTGGGGCCTCTCTCAGGACAGACCCGGTGTCTGGGTCTGTGTTGCTCTGGGAGAGAGGCCGACGTGGGCTCCTCCCTCACGGCGGGCCGCCCTGGACAGGCCCGGGAGGGGAGGAGCACCCGTGGCGGGCTTGGTGACCGTTCGGACCCGGGGGGGACCGCTGGGGCCTGCACCTGCCTTCCATCCTCCCCAGCCTCTTCTCATCTGCCCCCTCCGGAGTTCCGGATCCAGGACCGACTCCCGTCTGCTGCCTCAAAGCTCGTTTCTCTCAAGTCTCCTAGAGGTTTCTCGAAGCCTGACCACAGCACCTGGGCTTTGTTGGGGGCCCTGCCCTTGTCCACCTCAGATTGTTGTTGTTATTGTGTAGATTTTCTTTCTCTCCCTCTTTCTTTTTCTCTTTGTACAGTTCAGGGGCATTAAGTATATTCACACTGGGCAACCATCACCACCAGCCATGTCCAGAACTTTTTGATTTTCTCAAAATGACACTGTCCCCGTTAAACGCTGATGCTCCACTCTTCCCCTTCTCCCCCGGTCCCTGGAAACGTCCCTTCTACTTTCTGTCTATGAATTTGAGTTCCCTGGGTCCCTCAGGTAATACACGTGGGATCATACACCACTTGTCCTCCTGGCACTGGCTCATTACACCTAGCACCACGTCCTCCAGGCTCATCCACGTCGCAGCCTGTGTCAGAATTCCCTCCCTTTCGAAGGCGGAATGACGCTCCCTGGTATAGACGAGCTACATTTTTTCCGTTTATCCCCTGATGGACACTTGGATGGCTTCCTTCCGCCTTTGGCTCCTGGGAATAACGCTGCTGAGAGCACGGCGAGCTCACCTCCGCGTGTCCCCGGTTTCGTTGGTTTGAACGTGCGCAGGCCGGCCGCGGGGCCCGGAACCCCGGGGCAGTTCCGCGCGGGGTCCGCTGAGCTCCCACGTGCCGTTTCCGCAGCAGCCACGCGCCGCACCGGCTCCGTTTCCCCCACGACCTCACAGGTACTTCTCCTCCTCCCTCCCTTCCTCCCTCCCTCCTTCCCTTCCTGCCCTTGCTCTCTTCTCTTCCCACCAGGAGCCGTCCCAGTGGGTGTGAGGTGACATCGCACAGCGGGGTCCATTCATATTTCCCCGGCACTCGGCAACTTAGGGGCTCTGCCTTGTTTTTTAAAGGCCTGCCTCGGGGGGCCCCTCGGGCACCCCTCCCCTGCCTCGCATCTCCGCTGAGGAGGCCCGCGGTGGGCGGGGGTCTGGTCTTACAGCCCTGAGGAAGTGGATGCTCGTGCTGGGAGGCATGTGCTGGTCCCCCTGTCCCCTGCCCGGATGGGAAACCTGGTGGCCCCGGAGGGAGCCCCACTCTGCTCGGGGGACTCTGGTGCTCGAGTCCTCCAGGGTCCCCACCCCCCGCTTGGTTTCCGGCCTCACACCTCCCATTCTCCCTCCCCCGCCCCCCCCCGCCAGCCTGGCACCTTCCAGTGTGCTCACTTTGTGTAATGAACACAGGGTTCTGAGGGCCTTGCAGGTGCGTAAATATCTGCACTTGATCTACAGCACAGCCCTCCGAGAGAGTCGCCCCATTTGACAGGTAGGGCAGTGAAGGCCCAGAGAAATTAAGTTTTGTGCCCGGAGGAGAACAGAGATTTGAACTTGGGTTGTCTGGCTCCAGACTGACTGTGTTTAATTAACTACAGTGCTTCCCCCCCCGCCCAGCCCTGATCAATGATTCTGCTTTCCGTGGTTTCAGTTACCTGCAGGCAACTACGCTCCAACAACATTCAATGGAAAATTCCAGAAATCAAGAATTCATACGTTTTAAATTGCACGCCATTCTGAGAAGCGGGATGACATCTCACGCGGACCCTCTCCACCCCACGCAGGATGTGAGTCCCCCGTTCACCCAGCACCTCCACACGGGCACGTTCCTGCCCACCAGTCACGTGGCGGCCGCCTGGGTCATCGGATCGACTGTCACGGAATCACCGTCCTTGTGTTCACGTCACCCTGACTTCAGTCGAAGACAGCCCCCAAGCACAGGAGTGGCGATGCTGGCGATTCGACGTGCCAGAGAGGAGCGTGAAGTACGCCTTGGAGTGGAGGGTGAGTCCAGCACAGTGAGGCAGAGCCCGCTCAGTCCTTTCTGACAGGACATGGTCACACTTCAATTAGTTGTTGTCGTTAGTCTCTTACTGTGCCTAGTTTATAAGTGAAACTGATTATGGGCCCGTATGCTAGGAAAAAGCAGAGTGTATGTAGAATTCGGTGTCCTCGTGACTGAGGGCACCCACTGGGGGTCTGGGAACGCCCCTCCCCCGTGGGCTAGCTGGTCCCTCCGCCCAGAGGGACCCTGCCTCACGTCCCACTTCCTCCTCTCCAATTATTTCCTTTCTCACCACAGGCTCGGTTCCTGTATCACCAGGGTCTGAGCAGAACAGCGTATCAAGTAGGAGGCTCTGAAGAGGGTTTAACCGAGGAGCCGTTTACAAAGGGGTAGGGGAGACGGAAGGGGCCGTGGAGCCGTTCTCACCCCTGGGGCCGAAGGTGGGAGGGAGGGGTGACAGAGGGAGCCCGGGCGGAGAGGAGGCTGCCTTGCCCGACTGCGTTTCCGTTAGCCGTGGCTGCGTAACAAACCACCCCCAAATGGCGTGACTTAAAACCACTCAAACGTCATCTTTCTCACAGTTTCGTGAGTTGACTTGGCAGTTCTGCGATGCAGGGATGCCCGCCAGGTCCGAAGTGGCCTCGCCCATGGGCCGGATGCCAGCGGGGAGGTCCCCCCGTAGAGGTGACACGGTGCCACTTCAGCTAGGTCGTGTGGGTTGGGACAGGTCACCATGTCAGTCCAGGTCCTGGGGGAGGGGAATAGGTTCTCATAAGAGGAGGGGAAAAGGGGCATTAACAGCCGTCTGCGACCCGAGGAACTCCCACAGCAGGAAGTTGCAGGGTGCTATCCCATTTTCCCTCGCTCACCCCCTTCAGATCCGCCCTCCGTCGTCCGAGCCCGCTAGAAACGGGAGGGCGAGGGAGCTGCCGACCTGGCTCCCGAGGGTCACCTTCTCAGGGGAGACTCCAGGGCGGAGCAGCATGATATGACCACCCTGAAGTTCATGCCCCCCCCGACCCCTCACTTCGGATCCATCTGCTGGCACTGTGGGTTCTGCACCCCAAATGCAGCTCTCCCTGGCTCCCCCAACCCAGGTCACTGCAACCCAGGCCACTCACGACAACCACACGTCATCCTAAACCACGCTTTTTACCCCCGACCCCCAAGCGACGCTCAAGGAGACACACGCTAAACTGAAGGAAGCTGCAAAACTGTCAACGATCGCGAGACGGAGTGTCCGAGTCCCCTCGGGCCACCAGCAGGACGCCAGGGACTGGGCGGCTCGTCAGCAACAGGGGTCCCTTTCTCAGAGCTCTGGAGGCTGGAGGCCCAGGATCCAGACTCCACATCCACAGGCTCCTGGTTCCGCGTCCTCCCGTGGCGGGGGGGGGGGGCGGGGGCCCCCAGGGTCCCAGTTTCCTTCACCAGGGTCCCCTGTTGTGACCTCATCTCCTCCCGAAGGCCGGGCCTCCTAACAGCGGGCCACTAGGTGTTAGGACTTAATATGTACATGTTGGGGGGGGGGACACACAGGTAGAGAAACTCACGCCACGTTTTTTGGATTTGGCGATTAGCAAGGGGGTTTGTTATGCCCCAGTCGCTTCATCTGTCCTTTATTCTCGCAGTGAATTATTTCGAAGCTGCTCTCAGCCATGGCGGCCGTTCTCCCCGACATCCTACAGTACGTCCCCCTGAGAAAGTGTGGATATCATCTCGTACCGCCATGCTGCCATTGTCACGCCTTCGAAACTGGCAACCATTTTAACAAAGATATTTTACGACCTGCATCAGATCAGGTCACTCTTTTTTTTTTTTTTTCCTGCAAGGCCCCCGCGGCTAAGATCGGAATTCTTTCCTGTGGCTTAAGGAAAAGGCGACGCTATAACTTCCTGTGCAGACTTTGAGAGTAAGAGGGTGCTGTCAGGAACGCTTTCGGGACAAATGGGAGACACGGGTGTCGTGCCCGCTGAGTGCCATCTCTGTTTATCTGCCCCCGCGGACAGGCCAGACACCTCCCCGCCACAACAGCAAGGACCTTTGCACCGACTGGCTGTTCTGTCCCCACCGGCTGTCAGCCTTCGGGTCTTACCCTCCTACCCCATTTCATGTCTCTGTGGCATGACCTTATTTGTTTCTCTTGTTAGCACTCGGCACCATCTAAAACCCTGCTTTATTTGTTTTTGTGGGTTTGTTTTTGTTTTGGTTTGGTTTTAAAATCTTTCTCCCCCACGAAAAAGTAAGGCCAGGACAGAGGGAACCTGGCTTGCTCACCATACGGTCCCCAACCCCCGGCACAGAGTGGGTGCTGGGCAGGTGTGCTCCATGAGCGAACGAATGAATGAGTGAGTGAGTGAAGGAAGGAATGAACCTGTCTTGTCTCTGGGGAGGTACGGCAGAGCCACGTGACCTGGGTTAGGAACCACCCTCATACCCAGCTGCTGTGGGCTGTGGGGCTGGATAAAGCATCTCCCTTCTTGGGGCCGAGCAGAAATGAAGCAGAGTCATCAGCTCACAGGGCTGGGCGAGCCCTTTCCACAGACTTGCACCTTTGTCCTGGAAGGTGGTTTAGTGCTGGAGGCGGGGAGGCGATGTCTCAAGTTCTGAGAGCTGGGGGCAAAGGTGATAGCCATCTGCCAGCTCATGAAGGAGGAAGGCAGCCAGAGATGCACAAGGTGGGGGCGACTTTGCAGGACGCCAGGACCTGCAGGGCTCCTAGGGACGTTCGGCGGCTCTGGACACCTCCGTGAATGCTCGCGCTATGACAGGGGCATTTTCACCTACCCAAGAGAGCAGCGCCCGGGAAGTCATGTGCATCAGCATGAGATATGAGCACTTGAAACATGTTTGTCCGGCACACTCCTGCCTCAGGGCCTTTGCGCTGGCTGTTCCCTCTGCCCAGACAACGCTTCTCCAGTTTGCGCACGGCTCCCCAGACACGCCTGCATGGCACCTGCCTGCACTTCTCGTGGGTCTTTACTCGACTGTCGTCTTTCCACAGAGGCCCTCCCCGACCACCCCATTTAAATTTCAGCCTCCTGCCCCCATCAGCGGCACTTACCTGGCTCTCTTATTTTCCCCCTAAGGCAGGTATCATCCTCTAACAGGGCATCGTTTGACAGAGATGCAGTGGGAGCCACATATGCACCTAAAAAAAAAATGTTAATAGCTGATTTTTAAAAAGTGAAAAGAAACTAGAGAGATTAATTTGCATAGTATACCTCCTTTAACCCAACATATCCGAATGTTGTCCACATGTAACCAATATAAAAATATTGAGATATTTTATGGCCTTTCTTTCATACGAAGTCTTTGAAACCTGGCGTGTGGATGACACATCACCTGTCACCTCGGACAAGTACCCAGGAGCCGCACATGGCCAGGGGCTCCTGTATTGGACAGCTCGGCTCTGACCTGTCATAAAATTCAGCATTAACCATGCTTCTCATTTGCAGATCTTGTCTGTCTGCCGGACGCAGGGTCTGCAGGGCCGGGGAGCCTCGTCATGTTCACTGCTGGGTCCCCTGCACAGAGCTCAGTGCCCAGCCTGGGGCGGGTGCTTGCTCAATGTCAGTCGAATGAATGACGTCACGAACGTGAGCTCTGGTTCTGCCCTCGTGTGACTGGAGACCCAGGTGGCAGCTGGGGCCAGAGCAGTGGTTTCCTCTTCCTCACTGGCCTTTCCTTTGCTCCTGCCCTTTCCATCACCACCCATCTTCCTTCTACTTCCTTCCTCTTTGCCCTTTCTCTGCTTGTTCCTTTTCCTCAGCAAAGAGAGTAGTGATTTATGTCCGTGCTCTGAAGCCAAGTGACTTGGGTTCAAGTCCCTGCTCTGCCACTAACCAGCTATGACAGTGTTGAATCAGTCTGTGTGTGAGACACCTCATTTGTTGCCTTGAGGCTGATACTAATTCTTCCTGGGCTGGGCTGGGGCGGATAGCAGGTGCCTGCCCGCAGAGCGTGGTGGTCCCATCTGGCGTTGGCACCTCGCTAAGGATGTAACCGAAATTAACTCATTTAATCCTCTGATGGGAGGTGGGCACCGTCGAGAAGCCCCCACTGCATAGATAAGGAAGCCAGGGCACAGACAGGTCAAGCAAGCTCCCCGAGGCCGCCCAGCCCAACACTGGGCTCTGGCAGGTTGTCCCTTGGAGGACAAGGAAGTCCTTGTGGAGAAGATGACGTGTGAGTGGGGACTTGAAGGAAAAGAGTAAGCGTTTGGGGCAAGAAGAGCGGTCCAGGAGAGTGACCGGTGAGTGCAAAGGCCCTGGGGCAGGGCCAGGCGGTGGGCCTGAGGGCCGCCCAGGAGGTGGAGCAGAGGGGCCTGGCAGAGGGTAGCAGGAGGTCAGGGCAGCGAGGCCAGCCTTGTGCGCTGTGGTGAGAACTTTGGCTTTTACTCTGAGGCTGGAACCATGAGAAAGCAGCGTGTGTGCGTGCGCGCGCGTGTGTGTGTGCCTGTGTGTGTGTGTGTTAGATAACAGCTTCATTGACACATGAGTGGCGTATCATGCAACCCACTCGTTTGACGTGTACGGTTCAACCGACTTTTTAGTACAGTCATGGAGTTGCGCAGCCACGGCACGATCAATCTTAGAACAGTTTTGTCGCCCCCGGGAGAAGCCTCGCAGCCCTCAGCAGTCACTCCTGACGCTCCCCACTTCCTATCCCGGCCGAATGCTCAGCTGCTTTCTGCCTCCGTGGCTCTGCCTGTCCTGGCCGTTTGGGAGAGATGGAATCGTACGCCGCGTGGCCTTTTGTTCCTGGCGTCTTGCCCTTAGGGCGGCGACCTCCACGGCCCCTCCGGTGCGGCGTGTGCGGTGCTTCGTTCCCTTTTAATGGCCGCATCGTCGTCCATCGTGCGGCACCCTGCGGTTTCTCCGTCCATCAGTCGATGGGCGTTTGGGCCGTTTCTCCCTGTGGCCGCTGCGCACCGTGCTGTCATGAGTGTTTGTGTGCAGATGTGCGTGTGGACACGGTTTGCATTTCTCTCGCAGGCCCCTGGGGGTAGACCTCCTGGCCGCTCTGGGACTCTCGATTAGGCTTCTGAGGAGCCGTTGACGGCAGCGGTGCATGCGGGTCCTGGGGTCACCCCACCTCTGCCAGCGCTCGCCATCCGTCTCGATCACGGGAAGGTTTTGAGCTGAGGAAGAAGGTCATGGGACGCAGGTTTGCAGAGTCCTGCTGACCTCAACGTTGCTAGTATTTCACTATCATTAATCTTTTTTTCTTTTTTTTTTCCTGCAGCCTTGTCTTTCCTCACCCCCGCAAGGCCTCTCTCTAAAACATGACGAAGTCTCCCCTGCCCGTCTTCGGCGGCCCGCCCCGCCATCGGAAGTGCCTCCCCTCGTCAAGGTCACGGCTGGTCATGCGTGTCAAACAGCCTTTCATCTCCGCCTGTCTCTTTTGTCCAGTGACAGCGTGGCGTGACATGGGGCGCTCCTGCTGAGGCCTTGGGGCTGTCTTGGGTAAGCACCACGCACATTTGGACCTTGAAGACTTAGTAATAAATAAAAGTGAGACTGGGCGAGATGGTCAAGGTGACGCGGTCCTCACGGAGGGAGGCTGGACACTGAGGCAGGGACCGTCAGGGCCCGGCAGCTTCCAGGTTTTAGATCATGGGTTTATTCCCCAAAACTACAAAAGCAAAAGTCAACAAGTAAATAAATAAAACAATCCCCGTGGCTGATGCCCATTGAAGGCTGCGGGGTGGGAAACCCTGGAGTATGGATTTCTTGAAACCCATTCCCGTGGGACACCACAGTCATGGCCCGGCCATGCTGATCCAGGTCCGGGTCGGGCTTTGCTCCTCGCGCACCGGACGAGGCTGCGTCTCCGGAGAAGGCAGGGCCAGGCAGGGCTCTCCTGCCAGTACACAGTAAGCACTCAATAAATACTGACTCGAAACGCTGCTGGAGGCTGGGCCTGCGAGACGGCCGGGTCCTTCTGGAGCTGGGAAGAGTGTCAGAAGGCTTCGCTCTGGGACTGGCGTCTCGCCGGGTGTTGGGGACGCTGTGTCCCACCCCATGTAACCCGGTAGTCCTCCCGTAACCCCACCTAGAGTAGAGGACACCGAGATTGGCCTATGCTGGGGTCCGGCACTCAGTGGGTGGGGACTGCAGGCACTAGGGGGCAGGCCAGGGGGGCGTGGAGGACTTCAGGGAGACAAGCGCCCACCTGTGTTTCCCTGGAGCACTTACTAAGTGCAGGTGCCCACTGGCCATTTGCTCACTTGCTCGTCACGTCTCATCAGAAAGCAGAGACATGAAAGCAGAAACTTAGATGTGCCGATTGCCCTCTCGGCACGTGTTCCCTTATCTGAAGTGGAGCCCTGTGCAAGGCACTTAGCTCAGGGCCACTAGAAGGCTGCGGGTCAGCGTTCCCCTCCCCCTCCAGGCGCTGCTCTAGCTGCTCGGACCGGCAGGGGCCGCAGACACAAAGCTTCTGCTAGTGGCATCCTGGCTGGAGCCATGGTGGGAATGCAAAGAATAAGTCAAGTCAAGTGTTGACACGCCAGGTGGTGCTCACGATAAGGGTGAAGGGTGAGCGGGAGAGCCGGCGCTATCTCACTTTACAAGAGGTGGCAGAGCAGTCCGGAGGAAGGAAGGGGCCAGGCAGATATCTGGGGGCACAGAGTGCCCAGTGCAGGGAACAAGACCCCGAGGCAGGCGTCCTCGGCTTGTTCCTGGAAGAGTGAGGCTGGAATAGTGTGCGTGTGTGTGCGCGCGCGCTCGTGGGTGTAATTATGGGGAGATGAGGTCACAGAGGTGGGGGCGCGCGGCCCTGGTATTCTCTCCAAAGTTGGAAAACTACTAAAAGTGAACAATGATGACAGTCACGACAGAGGAGGCGGGACAGGAGGAAGGGCAGGGGCACAGAAGCGGAAAGGAGGAGGTGAGGGGCGAGGGGGAGAAGGGGAGACGAAGGGGGGGCGAGAAGATGGGGGCGGGCAGGGACGGGGTGAGCAGGGAGGCGGGGGAGGTTGACTTGACAGACATCCCGGCACGGGGCAGCGGGGCCTCGCGACTCCCCCCGCGGAAACGGAAGCGAGGGCACAGCGGCCCCGCCCCCCGGCCGTCCGATCGGCGCCCCGCCCCGCCCCGCCCCGCCCCGCTCGGGCCCGCCCCGTCCGCAGGCGCCTGCCCGAATCCCGGTGCCCCCGGCGCCCCGGGGGCGGTCCGGCGGCGCCCGCGATGGCGCATAAAACCGCTGGCCACCTGCCGGGCCGCTCCTCCGTGCGCCGCCGTCCAAGGCCCGCCGTGCCGCCGCGGCCCGCGTCCCCGGAGCCGCAGCCTCTGTCGCCTCTGCCCGCGACCGCGTCACCCCCGGGCGCCGAGCCCCGCGAGCACCGCGTGGGCGCCCGGCCTTGCAGACATGGGCAGCCGCGCCAGGGCGCGCTGTGCGGCCGGCGCGCTGGGCTGCTTCGGGCTGCTGTGCGCCGTGCTGGGCGCTGTCATGATCGTGGCGGTGCCCTCCATCATCAAGCAGCAGGTCCTCAAGGTGGGTGCGGGGCGCCGGCTGGGGCTCGGGGGCGCAGGGCGCCGAGGAGGCCGGAGCTCCCGAGCACCGGGGAGACCCCAGCGCGCCGAGGGGGGCGCAGCGGTCCATCGCCCCAGTGCCCCCTCTGACCCAGGCAGAGGTTGGGGGCCAAGGGGCCACCTGGGGAGTTTGCTGGAGGCCAGGGTTGGGGAGCCTTGAATGAGGGACCAGCCCGGAGCCTGACCTCACCCCGAGGGGTCTGCGGCCCGGCCCAGACTCGGGACCACGTCGCGGTGCTGGCCTGGGAGTCCGCAGAGCGTCCGCACGCCGCGGCAGTCCGCGGAAACAGGGCTGCAGGTTGCCTGTTTCCAGCGAGCCACGAGGGGCAGGAACCCTGCTTTCCTGCGCTTCTGGGAGACGCGCGGGCGTCCAGGCCCAGGAACTCTCGGTGGAGCCCCCCTGCTGTCCAGGCTCCCCAGAAACCCGCATCGCAGAGGCGGACGCTGCGCCGTCCTCCCGCGCTGCCTTCTGGCGCAGATCAGACGGGATAAGCCGCCTTCGTCGGCGGATTCACGCAGAGGTAGGCGCAAGCCAAGGCTGCAGGAGCAGGGACCTGGGAGAGCCCACAGGGCTTCCCTCTGATCCTCACCTTACACACCACTGCCCTTTTAACTAGAGAGACTGAGGCTGCCAGCTGGCCTTCAGACCATCAGATTGTGCCTTGCGGACTGGGCGGCAGGTTTGAATGAGCCTGGAGTCATCAAAGGGTGGGAGATTGCAGACAGAGCCTCAAACTTGAGCGACAAGCCAGAGCCAGCACCTACAGATGGGAGGGAAAGAGAGGCTCACCTTTGCCCAAGATCCAGCCAGACACAGAGCTGGGACTTCCCAGTTAGCTTCTCTTTTTCCAGTTTCCTGCTTCTTTCTTGAGCATTTTCTTGAGAATTTCTTCCAGTTTCTTGAGAATGAGGACTTGTCCATCTTTTCTGTCTGTGCTCCATGCCCAGCGGAGGATGCTTGGAAAATAAATGGACAGGTGGATGAATGAACGTTCCTTCCGCTTAGACCTGGCTGACGCTTCATGGGACCCGGCCAGCTTTAAAGATGGGGCGACGTCAGGCTTTTCTCGGGGTCCCTGGGAGAGCAGTTGTCTGAGTCATCTTTTTTTGGTTTAAAATCTTGTCCTGTTAAGTCCTGTAAGCTGATTGTAAGAGAGATCCCAT
Source organism: Eonycteris spelaea (assembly GCA_003508835.1). Taxonomy (NCBI): domain Eukaryota; kingdom Metazoa; phylum Chordata; class Mammalia; order Chiroptera; family Pteropodidae; genus Eonycteris; species Eonycteris spelaea. The sequence continues at coordinate 9,573,636 of PUFA01000042.1, read as the reverse complement.
CTGATGGTGACACTGAACACTGAGTTCCTCTTTGTATTTTTTTTGGGGGGGGTGGGTCCCCTGGGGATGGCGGGAAACCTCGCGTGGGGAAACCTTAGAATGCCAGACTGCCTCTTTCTCTCCCACGGTGGCCGCAGGGCATGTGTCTGTAATCCTTTTCAGAGTAGCCAGGAGAGCTTTAGCTCAGTGCAGGTCTTCCAGAAACGCTTGCCGATTTGCAGTTTCTGTTCGTGTGTGCCCTGGTGAGACTGTCACTCACTTGGCGTAAGCATGGCGAGCCTCTTGCTTAGGGAGTGTGCGGAGTGGGGGGTGGTGGTGGTGGTGGGATTGAGTGCTGATGAAGAGGCTTGCCAGCCCGGTCCATCGTGGACTTATGTCAGGGTTTCTTTCTGTGGCCGTGGATCCGGTTCAGGATCTCAGTTCCACGCGCGTGTGTGCGCGTGTACCACCTACCTTTCCACTCCTGCTCCGGCCTCCCAACGAGGACAGCACCGTCGTCCTCAGCTGCTCTGGAATGAGGATTTCCGAGCTTCAGGTGGAGGGAGAGCCACACGGCATCCTCCGCTGACTGTCCCCTGGGCGATTTGGTTTGGGCCGAGTGGTATGAAGGCAGGAAGCCCAGCCCGCCCACCTCCTGGGCAGCCCTGCCGAGCCCCGGCCAAGTGCCATCCCTTGGAAGAAGGGTGCCTGTGTTCAGGGGACTGAGCTGGTGGGACGCTAGGAGAGGAACTGTCTGCCCGCTGGTGTTTTCTTTGGCTACACGTGTCCTTGTGCGACCTGAATGAGAGGCTTGTGCTTTGATTTCTCTGTTTTTATGTTTTTGGGGTTTTTGGGTTTTTTTTTTTTTTTGGATACTTATGTCTATATATAAAAGACATGAATACTTGCATGTAAAAAAATTTCAGAGAAAAAAAGACGTTTCCCCCAGACCTTTACTAATATACACATCACGGGCACACACTTATGTACATTAATATACATGTTTTTTACACAAATTGAACCATACTACGTACAACTATTCTGCAGCTCACTAGCGCCTGAAGCGTTTTCCACGTCACAACATGTAAATCTATTCACGGCTTCATGGAATTCCTTTGAATGGCCCCATACACTTAATTATCTACCTGCTTCTCACTGACTGATACTTTTCTCTGTCACTGACAACCATAGGGTTTGAATTTTCACAGAGCCCTCCAAAAACTGCCCTCCAAAAAGCGCAAGCGTTTAACTTCCACCCACCGAGCACGAACGCAGGCACTTCCCGCTCATCTCTGTCACCGTTGGAGCGCACCCATTAGTCATCATCATCTATATTTTTGGTGGCTCTAGTGGGCTCGACTGCCGTGTGCCGGGCTGCTGATGGGCTTGGGCAGGGGTGTGATGAGGTTTGCAGTCAGTTTGACACAGCTGTGCTGTGTGCCAGGTGGGGACCTCAGGCCGGTTACTTCACCTCTCTGAGACAGTGGACAGAACTGGTTCGCCTCGCCGTGGAGTTATTATATAGAAAGGTGATGACGTGCACGTGGCAATCCCTTGGATGCACCTAGTCGCGTGCGAATCCAGCCACAGCCTTGTGAGAGAGGCAGAGTGGGTAGCGTTCTTCCTTCCTGCTGACGAGGAAACTGAGGCCGAGCAAAGGTCAGCAGCTTGCCAGGGTCTACACAGCCTGTGTCAGGAACCCTGATGGCTGGATCTGGGTTATAGGGACCACAGTGGGAGCTCTGCACCCAGTGGGTTTCTGGGCAAAAGTGAGAGGGAGGAGACTTAGATATGTGCCTTCCAGCACGGAGAGGTGGCAGGTACATTGCTCATTGGGAAAAGCTCTGGTGCTCACTTTATGTGTATGTATGTGTATTTTTTCATTCTGCGAAGCAATATTCTGTAATGTCAGTGGGTCGATATCAGAGCCTGTAAAATCTCAGAAAAAGGTAGGGAAGGGCACACTGGACTGACAGAAGTGGTCACTCTCAAGGGGGCAGGCGTGGCCCGAGCACACACGCTTTGCCTGTAATGCTCCTCTTTTGTTTTTGTTTTTTTTTTTTTTAAACGAAGAGAATGTTTTCATGTGTTACGCGTTTAATTAAAAACCAGTAGGGAATCCATAGCTTTCCCCAGAGGATGGCCAAAAGAAATGAGACGCCGACCCAGGAAGCACGCAGCGGGCCCCGTGTCCTGAGGTCGCTGGGAGAGGCCCTGGGGAAGAAGTGAGAATCATGTCCTCTCCTTCCCCCAGTGGGTAAGGAGGCTTCGCGGCCAAGGCCCAGGGTCGTGAACTGCTGTGTGCCGGGCAGGCTTCAGAGCCTCTCTGTGATGCCATCTCACTCGGTGAGGGCAGAATTCGAAGACACCCATCTCGTCATCATCATCAGTGGGACACGGAAGTGTGAGAGAGTCGTTTGCCTTAGGTGACCGTGCTGGGGCGGGGGCGTGTGTGCGCGTATAGGGGGCGGGGCGGAGAAAGGTAGAGAGAGAGAGAGAGAAAGAGAGAGTGGGAGAGAGAGGGAGAGGCAGACCCAGGGAGGGCCTGGAGCTGAGCCTGCCATGCGTGGCCCTGTTTGAATGGATCGTGAGGGCACGGCTCAGGCGCCTGGGGGTATGTTTTGGGGTTCCCGTGTATCTCTGGTCCACCCGGGAAGGCCCAGCTGGTGGACAGTGGGCGGGGCCCCTCACTGCAGCTGGGCCGCAGGGGAAGGGGCCGGTCTGCCAGGCCATGGCCACTGTGGCCGGCCTTGTGGCCTGTTCCCATGTCCTGATCCCTTCTCCTGTCTTTAAAGTGGTTTTCTGGTCAGAATCGGCCTTGGGTGCTTTGTCCTCTAATTTTTCCAGCTGTGGAGGCTCCCCCCCCGCGTTCCCCTTCTCAGTGAGTGGCACCCCCATTTGTTCCCCCAGGTATAGACACAAAAGCCGTGGACCATTCCGACAGAACCCTTTCTCTGACGCCCCTGTATCTGGTCCTCCAGCGAATCCTATTGGCTTTATCTTCCGAGCGTATCTGGACTCTGGCCCCTTCTCAAAGCCTCCGCCACCGCAGCCTTCCACCTGCTGCGGGGACCAGCGCCATGGTGGCGTCTCTGGTCCCACAGACAGCCAGAGGGACCGTGTGAAATCACGCCTCAGGTCACGTGCCCCCTTTGCTCACAACCCTGCGAGGTCCCCCAGCTCACGCCGGGTGACTACCAAAGTCCACATTCAGTAGTGCCCCGAGACCCCCGCCGTCTGGCCCCCTGTTGCCCACCGGCTCAGTCTCCATGCTCACCTCCCTGACGGTCTTTAAGGCCACCGAGCCTGTCCCCACCTCGGAGTCCCTGGAAAGCTCATCCCCAGACACCTGTGTAGCTCAGGTCCCTAACAGACCCCCTGTTATGTCACGTGTTTGTTCATGTGTTTCTCTCCCCTGTGAGCATGGAAGGCTGCTGGGGCCGGGACTGTACTGTCGCCGTCACTGTGCTGTCCCCGAGGGCCTGGCTGCGGCTCAGGGCAGGGTGGGGGCGTCGCCAGATGGTGGGGACCATTTCCTTACCCTCTCCCCACACCGGCCCAGACCCTGACCGCTTGGTGCGGGCTGATGGGCAACGGGAACGGGCACTCGTGACGCCGGACACTGGTCCCAGGGTGGAACGTGAACTCCTTTCTGCTCTGTGTCTGAACGGCTACTGTTGCCTCTGTTTTATCGAGGGGGAGAGAGAGGGAGCACAGAGCTGTACAGTCGCTCGCTCCAGGTCACGCAGCCTCCGTGAGCAGGACGTCAAGCCCCCGAGCCCGCCGTCCCCCCCGCCTGCCCGCCCGCCCGCCGGGTCTCGAGCAGGCCGACTTGGTGTTCGGAGGCAGGGCAGGGCCGCCCACGTTCTCTGCTTGTGTTTATCTTCCCTTTCCCTTCCCCTGCACGGCCAGTGGGCAGCAGGGTTCACTCCCGGCCGTTCTCCTTACAGTCTCACCCCCCAGGACTGTTGGTACCGAGTGCCTCTGACGTCTCCCTCCCCGACACGTTCTGGAGTCGCAGGTGCCAAGGGCAGCCGGGGAGGACAGCCTCCCCCTCGTCCCCGGTCCCGGCGACCCGGGCCGGGCTCCCGCCTGTCCCGCTCAGTTCCTTCCATGTGTCTCGGCTGCAGAAAGCCTCTGGGCTGCATCCCGGAGGGCGTCCTGGTCGCAGCCCCACCACTCCGGGCCCCGGACGGCTGCGTGTTTCCACAGGGCAGGGCCGTGGGGTGGGCACCGGGGAGCAGCGCCCCTCGTCGGGGGGAGTGCAGCTCTGTCGGGCACGGGTGTACTGCAGTCTTGTTTTCTCTCTCCTTCCTGCCGTGCAACTTCCCGCTGCTCCAGTGCGTGTGCAAGAGCCACTTCAGCCTGCTCTGTGACGACCACAAAGCTCGGCTATTCTTAGTTTCCCCTTCGTCGGGGTTATTTTTGTTTCCGGCTTTGCTCCGGTGGGTGTGCTTCTCTCTGGCGTCATGCGTGTGTGTGCACGTGTGTTGGTATATGTACCCGTGTGCAGACTCTGCACACATGAGTGTCGATGTGTGTACACGTGTGCCAATTGTGCATGCATGTCTGATGACCCGTGGACCTGTGTTGGCATGTGCACATGTGTGTGTGATTGCATGCAGACACACTGCACACACGTGTTGGTGTGCGTCACACGCTGACACAAAACATGTGCCTCCGTGCGGTGCATGCATGTACACGAATATGTGTACAGGGTGCCGACATGCATGCACACATGTGTCGACATGTGTCTACACCTGGCGCGTGGCATATTCAAATCCATGTGCTATGTATGTGTACACACGTGTCTCTGTGTGTTTGGGTTTGGTTGTATGTGTGGGCTCGTGCGTGCATGCCACTGTGTGTGCACATGTCGGCGTTGTGACTACACATGTGAACACACATGTGATGATGCGCGTGCATGTGCGGGGGTGTGCACACCTGTGCTGGTGCATCCCGCCGTGTCTGGCCCGCCTGGGGCCTGGCTCCAGGGGTGTGTTCGGCGTTCCTGGCGCTTCCCGGAATGACTCGTTCCCGCCACGCCTGCGCCAGCCGCGGCGGTGCCATCAGCCAGAACTCGGCTCGGCTCCGCCGCCCGGCAGCATCCCGTCTGGTCTCGCGCTCCGGCAGGGCCGGTGGAAGCGAGCCGGTGCTGAGCATCTGCTCCGTGACGCTCCCCTGGGTGCGTCCCCGTCCCAGGGGACACCCGGCGTGGGCGCATCTGCTCCGTCCACGTCTGCGGCCCCTTTTGGTGGTCATCAGTGTCCAGAGGGGGTCTCGGGTCCTGGATCAGTGGAAGAGGGGCCCAGGGCTCATAAGCCGACCCCCAAGACTGGTTTCAGCCACAAGGCTGACGCCAACAGACTGTTCTGGTTCATAATCTTAGAATTAGAGAAGTCTCTAGGCCCTCAGCTTCCTACACCCGGAAGATCCAGCAGCTTCGGTCCCATAAACCCATTTATCGTGCAGAAACTTCGGCTGCAGGGCTCTGCCAAAAACAAAACAAAGCACCACAAAAAAGAAGCCCTTTTGTGTGGCTCATCTCCCTCCCTCTTGCTCAAAGGTGACCTTGGCCTCCGACCTTGGCCTCTGACCTTGGCCTCCGCTGGCCCTGGGAGGGGCCTGCAGGAGCTGAAATGCGAAGGGAAAGAAAATAGCAGCGAAGAGTTGGCTTTTTTCTCTTTTGTTCTCTTTAGAGCCTCACAGGGCTCAGGAGCTGGGGATCGACAGGCTGTCGCTGACTCGAGCCTGATGTGCAGTGGTCAGTCTGCTCCCTGAGCCCAGAGGGCCGAGGTCCGGGCCCCTCGTGGCCCAAGGCACGCTGCCTTCGTTCTCTGTGTCCTTTTCCCTCACCCTGCAGCTCCTTCCTGTCCACAGACAGCCTCCTCCTGGAGGGGGAAGGAACAGGAGTGGCCTGACCCCGGGGCGCTTCCTGCCATTCTCGGTGAGGTTCCTTCCACCTTTTCTGAAGCTTCTAGGAGTCTTGAGACCCTTTAAGTTGTCCTCCGCTTGCTCTTCCTCCAGTCTCGCTGGCCGGCCTCATCCAGTGTCACTCGGGACATGCCACCCGTGTCCCGGCCACTCCCAAGTCGGTGTCCCGGGCCCACGCCTCTCCCCTGAATTCCAGCGGCCAGGTCCTCTCTCAGCTTGGTGGTCAAAGGCAGCTCCCTGCGGCCAACGCCTGAGGACCCTGTGCCCGTCCCATCCCATCTCACTGGGGCTCCTCCGGCCTCCGGCCACCCATACATACCAAAGGCCTTGGAATCAGCCTCGATGCTCCTCTGTTCCCCCCACCCCATGTTGAACCATCAGGACGTTTTACGGCTTCATCTTCAAAACGCATCCAGCCGCTTCTCGGAACCCCTGTGGCCACCGTCCTGGTCCAAGGCACTGTGGCTCTCACCTGGACTCCTGCAGCCTCCCTGCGCCCGCCGCGGCTCCCCCGGTCAGCTTCTCTCCACGCAGCAGCCAGGGGGGCCCACGAGAACTGCAGTCAGCTCGCCGGCCCCCTCTGTTCAAAGCCCCGCCCCCTCAGTCACCCTTCACTTTGCTCTGGCCTCGGGCCACTGCTCAGAGAGGCACCGGCACAGTTTGGCCTCAGCTGTCCCTCTGCTCGCTCGCCACCTCCCGTGGGCCTTTGCTCGATCTCACTTGCTCCCCGAGATTCACGCTGACCCCCAGTGCCCCGCCTGTCCCCCCCGCCGCGTGCTCCCAACCCTCCTTGCTGCTGTGTCTGTAACCCCGTCACCCACTGAGGCTTGCACCACGTACCTCACCTGTGTGTTGTGTTTATTGTTTGTTTGTCCGCCCCTCCCCGTCGGGGATGACGTGGGGCCCGTGAGGGCAGGGACCTCGGTTCTGTTTGTTGCCGTGTCCCAAGCACCTGGAACGGTGCCCAGCACACAATCGTAGGTTCTCAAACAGGCATTGAACGGATGTGTAAAAGACAGGGCTGGATTCACAGGGAGGTTTGTGACTAGGGCAGGTCGCGGTCCCGTGTGGGGACACGGGGCCTGCTTCTCTCCCCCGGCACGGGCCCCGCTCCGGACCAAGTCGCCCCGTCTCTCGCCAGCTGCAGGAACTTCCCCAATGCTCCGGCCGCTCCTGCCTCCTCACGCCTCCCCGCCCTCACTTCTCCTTGCTGCACCAGAGAGCCCTTCTGAAAATGCAGATCGGGTCATTTCACGGCCCTGCGTGTGGTGTAAACCCATCCGGCCCCATGGCCTATAAGGCCTGTCTTCACGGGCCCCCGCCTGCCTCAGGCCCCTGCCCGGCCGCCCAGGCCTTTCCTCTAACACACTGTGTTCTTTGCTGTCTCGGGGCCTTTGCATAGGCTTCTGCCTGGAATGCTTTCCCCTGGCTCTTATGCTTGGTTCCTCTTTCATGTTAGCAGGATGAGGAAAGGGAGACAGGCAGCAAGAATGGGTGCTGGGCCCTTTGCTCCCAAATAGTTTCCCCATTTCACCTCGTTGCCTCGGCAGCGCTTGCTGTTACGGTATTAGGGATTATTTTGTTTGGCTCCATCCGTGACTTCTGGAGGCGAGGCGGTAGCTTAGCAGCTGGTGGTTGTGTGTGTGTGTGTTTTTTTCAGGGAAAGTTTCCTAAGCTCTCAGATGGTTAGATCTAGAACTTAGGTTTCGCTCCGTTTCATCTTTTCCTTTTCCTTTGGGGAATCCGAACCACAGAGGGAGCACAGAGCAAATTAACATCAGGTGCGGGCAGGCAGCCTGTCCCAGGCGAGCGGGGGAAGTGGGATGCGGGGCGGAGGTGGGCAGACCCGGGTGCCGGTGCGGGAGCAAGCCACTGACTCGCGTTCTTCAGGGCCCCGGGTCCCACGGGTGCACCCCGGCCCGCATCCTGGTGACAGGATCGGGAGGAGGAGGGGTGTCAGGGGTGGGGACGGGGTGGGCACAGGTGAGCTGGAGACGCGGCGGCCTTCATCAGAACCTGCCCAGTCCCAACGCAGAGGGCTTGACCTGGAATCATAGCCTGCAGGTGTCTTCTGCAATGGGACCAGCACACCTGGCGACAGCATTCCCGGACGAGTGGCTGCCAGCCGCTGGCCCTTGCCCCAAACCTCGCGGCAGTGCGGAGGTGCGGCAGGGAGGGGCACCTGGGGCCTCTGGGAGCATCCCTGTGTGTGCCAACAGAGCACGCTGGGTGCCCGCAGCAGCACCTTCCACCTGGGTGAAAGGCTCGGGACAGAGGGGGACGTGGGGCTCGGGAAGGTGGCGCTGGCATGTCACGGTCGGACACGAGCTCGCCAAGCCCCGGCTTCTCTCCAGCTCCTGGCCTGGGCTTCGGCGTCCGGGGACTCCGGGGAACCCCAGAGTGCGGGTCCAAGTCCTGGCTCTGCCACTTCCCAGCCGTGCGTCTTCGGCACGTGACTTCACCTCTCTGTCCTCGTTTCCCTTCCGGAGCTGGGATTGATAACGAGGATCCGTGCGAGGCTCTCACGGCGGCGGGGGCGTCAGCGCACGTGGCGCCCCTGCCAGCACCGGCTTGGCACGTGTCACGTGAGCGATGGCCACGTTGTCACCTCGGCCTTCCCGACACGCGCGTAGGGAGGGATCCGCCTGGCGCCGCCGCGCGAAGCCGGGACCCCCCCTCCCCCGCGCTCACTCCCTTGCGTCTTTGCCGCTCTCACCCTGTCACCTCTGCGCTCCAACGCCCCCGTCACCTGGGTGGCTCTCCCGGGTCACCTGGGACCAGCCCTTCGCGCCAGGGAGCTGCAGACCTGTCAGCCCCTCCGCGGAGCAGCACACGCGTGCTTCTCCTGCCCCGAGGTGTCCGTCGGGAAGATCGTATCTTGGAGAAACGACGCGGGCCGTGCAGCCGGCCCCCCGGCCCCTCGGCGGCTGGGCAGGTGGCGTCATCCGTGCCCTCAGAGGCCGCCTGCCTGTCTCCCTCCATCTCCCTGTGTCTCCCCCGTCCCCGTCCCTGTCGCTCTGTCGTGGCTGAACCACGGGAGAGCCGCTGGCCAACAGGACGCCCGTCGTGTCTTGAGGATGAGGAGCCGCTCGGGAGGCTCGCGCGGTCCCCACCGGGGTCTTGTGGTCGCCCGCATTCGGACTCCTCTGCCCCTCCCAGCCACGCTGCGTTTTTATTTTTCTATCCAGGGTCCCGTCCCGCGGCTGGCCGCCTTGTCTCTCCCTCCGCTTTAGCCCGGACACGCCCTCCAGCCCTCTGCCTTGTCCTGGGCCTTTGCTGGCGTGGGCGTTCTCGAGGAGACCAGGCTGTGTTTTTTGGCAGAATGTCCCTCGCTTGGATGTCTCATTGTGTTCTCATGAGTGCACGTTTTCTTCTACACTTTCCTACACAAAAGTCCCTTTGTGTGCGCTTGGGAGTGAGCTCTCCTGGCTGAGTTCGGGTGGGTGACTGGCCTGCCCCCCGCTTGGCAGCCCCACACCCTGGGCGGCAGGGGGGACCGTGGGACCCCTGGGCCAGTTTGAACCGCCCCACCCCCTCCCCCAGGCTGCAGGGGCCCCGAGATCCCTTGCGGTCTCACCCCCCTCGGCCGCCCCCCACCTGCTCCCCGGCTTTCCTAGCTCGGATCTGGCCCTCCAAGGCTTGTGGCTCCTGCCTGCAGCCCCCGCCAGGCCCTCCCGTCCTCCCGTCTGGGGATTAAGCCGGCTCTAAGGCAGCGTGACGGGCTGTGGGCTGGGTCAGTGCTCACCTCATCCTCTGAGCTGGAAAGGTGCCGGGGCCTTGGGTGCCAGGGCCTGTCTGGTGAGGAGGGACACTGGAGTGGCACCTGTGGGCTCCTGGCCTCCCCCACCATCCCATTGAGCCCTGAAGAAATTCTTGTGCCCGTTCGCCCTGGCCTCATCTGGCCTTCTGGCCGGCGGGCGGAGGTCAGGCAGGCTTTTCTTGGCTCCGCTGGCTGCGGCCGGAACCCCCTGCCCCTTCGAAAGCCCTCCCCCGCCCTTGGGGCTCCCTGCAACTGCCTGTTCCCCGGCCCCTGGGTTCCACGCCGTAGCCCCCGCCTCACAGCTCCAACTCCAAGTCTTTGAGAAATAGTCACAGTAATGGGAGTTTCCTTGAAGGCGCTTGGAGGAAAGCCCCTAAGAGACACATGCAGTAAAGTGAATAACTACTGCGAACCCCCGCGGGATCAACCCCGGAGGAGAAGGCAGAACCTCGTCAGCCCCCCGGAAGGCCCTACGGAGGGGGAGACACCGGGTCCCAGCCTCGCTGGTCACGTCACCCCCTGTCTGCGCCCCTGAGCACCGGGGTGGTTTCCTCTGGCTCTTCCCGAGCCCTCGGGCTGCTGTGGGGAAGAAGCAATGTTGGGGTTCGGGGCGGAGGCGGGGAGGCCAGCGGGGAGGCAAGGAGGACGGCGGCTCGGGCCGCGGTGGAGGCGGTGATGCTGGAAGGAGGGGACAGGGTTGAGATGTCCCTCGTGGGGACAGTCCACAGGGTGCGCCGATGGACTGGCCGTGGCTGTGAGGGAGGGAGAAGTGAGGGCGGCTCTCGGCCCCTGTGGGTGGGGGGGCCCCTTTCCGGAACGGCAGGATTGGGGTGCACAGTCAGGAGCAGACGGCGAGTGTGGGCCTGACATCTGGTCTTAGGTTCCTGGCGGGACAACCCGGCGATAACAACAGGACAGCCCGATTCAGCAGTGCGCCGAGGACTTCATTGCGATTTCTCCAGAGAAGATCTTGCAGACGACCAACAAGCCCATGAGAAGACGCTCCACCCCATTCATCGTTAGGGGTCACGCAGGTCAAAGCCACCGCGCGACGCCGCCTCACCCACGTGAGGCTGGCGAGGACGCGGGGGACGCGGCAGGGCTGGAGCCCCCGTGTCCCGTGGGCGGGAACGGCACCGCCGCTGTGGGAAGCGGACTGGCAGTTCCTCAGAAAACCGAAACTAGAATTAGCATGTGATCCAGCAATTTCACTTCTGGGTCGATTCGACATAACCGAAGGCAGGGACTGGAGGAGCTGTTTGCACACGCGTGTGCATAGCAGCGTTCACACTAGCCGAGGGGGCGGAAGCGACCCGGGGGGCCCATCGGCGGAGGAAAGGGTACACGATACGTGGTCCGTCCGTACGACGGAATGTGAGTCGGCCCCGAAAAGCAAGGAGATTCTGACACGGGCTACACCGTGGGTGAACCCAGAGGGTGCTGTGCTGAGTGACAGAGCCAGTCGCCGAAGGACAAGAGCGTGGGGTTCGCTCGCGCGGGGGGACCGGGGGCGGCCGAGTTCGTGGGGGCGGGACGTGGGGTGGCGGCGGATCCCGGGGCCGGAGGACGGGGCTGGAGACTCGTCGCTTCATGGTCACAGAGTTTCAGTTTGGGAACGGGCTTCGTGCCACCGAACGGCACACGTAGACATGGCTAAGACAGTCCGTGTACATTGTCAGAGTCTTTTACCACGATTAAAGGAGAGTCGTGTGGGTTGGACCCGGGCAGGTGGCCCGGGCTGGCTCTGCAGGGGGCAGACCTGACTGCCCAGCCGGCGGCCGTGGGAAAAGCGTGCCACACCGAGCCTCTTGCATAAGGTTAAGCCTCCGGAGGAGGCAGCCCCGGGCCTCCCATCGCTGTCGGCTGGAACCCCTGTTCCCATTTACACGGCCTTGGCAGAGACACCCCGTGTTCCTGGACTGGGGCCGAGGCACAGGCGGCGCATCTGCCAGGGGCCCTTCCGCTCGCTTGCACCATCTTCGGAGCAGGCCACGTCCTACGTCCTTTGTTCTCTCTGTACTGCCCCCGGCGAGGAGGGGAGGAGCTCGCCTCCCACGTGGCCAAGCAGGGGACCGAGGTGGAGAGGTCGGGCTCCCCACACTTTGTCTCTGAGGGGACAGACGGTAACTACGTCCAGGCCAGGTAGGCTGCGTCTCAACCGCCCGGCACTGCCGCTGCCGTGGACAGCTGCCACGGACCGTGTCCACGGAGGGGCGTGGCCATGTCCACGACGGCTTTGTTATGGACACCGGAAGGTGGACTTCATGCAACTTTCGCATGTCCCGAACCCGCTTCGGGGCGAATAGAAACAGGCACCAGGCCAGGCTTGGCCCACGGGCCGCGCGTTGCCAAACCCCATCTTGCCTGAAAACGACCGGTTCTGCTATGGGAGTGAAGTTACGGTGTGTGAGGGGAGAGGTCTCCCCTGCCTGACTTCCGTGGGGAAGGGGGCTGGAAGGAGCCCCGATGGGCATCATGCCGGCCACAGAGAGCGTGGACAGGTGTGCTGCCCGGGCTTCCCAGCATGGCAACGTGATGGGGGCCTCCAGGTGCGGCCCGATCTGCAGGGTGGAGGGTGAGATGGTGCTTGATGCGCTTGGGGGCCGGGGACTAGTGCCTCCCAGCCGGCTCCTCCCTTTCCTGCGAGCCTTAACTCGTTCACACCTGCGGCGAGCCTTCACTGAGGCAGTACACACAGTGGTTAGAGCACTGGCTTTGGGGGAGACCCGTGCTCACAACTCTCGGCCACTGCTGGGTTTGTGTGCTCGGGCACCTCAGTGGCTTAACCTGCCCGTGCCCTGGTTTCCTCATCTATGAAACGGCGCCTACCTCATCGACGAATTGTCAGCTTCAAATGAAAGAAAGCGTTGCTCCAGGTGGGATGTTTTGAGTCACAGGCAACACAAGAGCCGCTTCCTAGTGGCCAGAGCAGTAAAGACGTTTCGCATCGTGCTCCGTACGAGCCTGGAAGCAGCAGGTGTTTCCGGACTCGCTCGGTCACGTGGGCCCGTCCCCGGGCCCGCGACCCTCTTGGCGTTGCCCTCATGGTCTCATGGTGGCTGCCACAGCACTGACGTCACGCTGTCACACACATCATCCAGAGACAGAAGGAGGGACGACTCAGTGCAAGGGCTCTTGTTCCTCTTTTATTGGAAGAGAGATTTTTTTTCCCCAGAAGTCCCCAACAGATGAGTGCATGAACACATGCATGCACGCATGCATGCACGCATGCTGCGTTCCCGTCCTGCATTGCTGGAGGGGCTGCAAACTCAGACACGGGCCAGGGCCATGCGAGCGACAGGAATGGCTGAGGCAGCCCGGCGTGCGGGGACAGGGCGTGGTGGGGAGCGGACCCTGTCCCCGGAGCCGCTGCCTCGGCCCAGGAGGCTGTGATGCTGTCGAGGATGCACACGGGCCCCGTGCTGGCGCATCTCCCAGCTTTTCAAAGGAAGCCCGAAATCGGAATTTATCTGCTATTTTTAAGCTATTGTGAACGAATTCAAATATTTTGAAATACCACGCCATTCAGAACTCACCCACCGGCCGGGCGTGACCCGCGGGCTGAGAGATCGCGGCGGGGGCTTCCGGAGGGCGGAACACCGCGAGTGGCGGTGGCGCGTTTTTGTGTGTTTTTTGGGGGTGGGGTGGGGGGAGGGATGTTTAAGGAATCTGAAGTGATTTAAAAAACTTGTTACAAAAAATTTCAAACATACGTTAAAAATAGAACAGGGCAAGGCTCGCCAGGTGCCCGAGCCTGCTTTCACGGCCTCAGGCCCCGTGCCCTCCACGTCCACCTGGACCACCGTCCCCCCTTCCCTGGGTGATGGCGTTCACCTGTCTCTGACGCAGTGGCTCTCTAACTCTCTCGAGCAGCTTCCCCTGGGGGTCTTATTAAGACACAGATGCGGGGGGCCGGGGGGGGGCGTCTTCCCCAGAGCTTCTGAGTGGGCAGATCTGAGACAGGGCGAGAGAGAACGTGCGTTTCTAAGAGCCCTGGTGACATTTGCTGCTGCTGGTCTGGGGACCACGCTGTGACAATGGCTGTCTGTGAGCACCAGTGACACCCAGCAGAACCCCGCACCCTCCCCCCACCCGCAACGTTGCCACGATGCCGTTGTCACTGCAAAACTAACGCTGAGGCCTCGTGGTGGCTTTTTGGAACGAGGCACCCGCTCGGCCGTGCGGCAGTGCCCCGGGGCCTCCCCCCACGGGGCCTCTGCCCCTGCGGCCCTGTCCCTTTTGGAGGCTGAGGGAGTGCTGCTCAGTGGTGAGTTGGCCCCTGCCCAGCCAGGGAGCTTCCTGGGACTCGTAGGACCCCCGAGTTGCGGGGACGTCTGGCCGGTGCTGTCCTCCATCGGTCCCGTGGGAACCCTTTGGCTCTCTGAGACCTGCTTTGGCGAGACCTCCCGGTTCTGGGGGCGGGGGGGGGGGCTGGGTTTCCAGGGCTCCTCGACCCCCCGGCGTCCAGCCGGCTCTTTTTAGGGTGCCCCCCCCCCCCCCCGTTCTGTTTCCACCCTCCCTGTCCCCATCACGCCAGGCCGTCCTTTGTTTGGCTCAGACGTCAGGAGGAGGCAATGGCACATCCGTAGCCTGGAGGGGACTTGCTCTGCAGGCCCCAGTGGCAAAAACAAAGGTCCCTGCTGGGCCACTTGAAAGAAGCCACCTGGAGCGTGTCCTGCCCTGTGTCTCTTTTAGGGCGGCTCAGGCCCCCGGCGTAGGAGGGTTCCAGAAGAAGGAGTGGGCGGGACTGGCCTTCCTGCCCGGGGACCAGGCCCTTCGCTTGCAGGGAGGGTCCCCCGCCTCTCGTCTCTCTCCTGGGTGCCGTGGCTGTCTCCTTGCTGGTCTCCCGGGGCAGGCGAGCGCTTCGGAAATCAGATTCGATGGGACGCCAGCACCCACGCTGGTCCTTGTGGGCCCAGGCGCCACTCACGGGTGTGCTAAGCCTCTTAAAAGCACCCACTTCCATGCTGAAAACGTAAAACACTTTTCGTTCTTTTTTTCGAGTTGAAATTTAACATCCCTAGAGGGAAGTGCCCAGTCTCAGGCGGAGGCGTCGCTGGGTGTCTATGCAGGTGCTCACGCTGGCCGTAACCCCCTGGGGAGCTGCAGGACGTTGTCCTGCACCGCAGGACGGTGTCCCATAAACAGACTCACGCCGCGTGATCGCCTGCGCGTCCAGCCTCTGTCGGCCAGCACTGTGCGTGTTAGTTTCGTCCGCGTCACGTGGGCACCTGTCGGTTCTTCCTCCTTTGCTGGGTGACACCCCACTGTATGAAGGTGCCGCCTTTTGTCGTGCATTCCCCTGTGTGTGGACATCCGTGGGTTCCCGTTTGGGGCTTCTATGAGTGAAGCTGCCCCGGACACTCGCGGGCAGTCTTTGGCCGCACGTTTTCATTTCTCTGAGCTGCACGCGAGGGGCGGGGCTGCTACGTCCTGGGGAAGACGCGGGGGCCGCGTCGGCAGACGAGGCCGCCGCGTTTCTGTCACGTTGTCCTCGTTCGCCCTCGGAGCGAGCGTTCTGCTGGCTCCCCAGCCTCGCCGACATTTACTACTGTCCGTCTTTTCCACGTTGGTCCTTGCGGCGGACGGTGTAGGATCTCGTTGTGAGATTAACCGACGTTTCTCCGATGACGAGGCCGCCCAGCCAGGGCCGGGGATCCAGTCTCCTGTCTTCCCGTTCCACCGTCCCTGGTGTGCGACGTCCATGCTCAAGGTTGCCTCGTGATGCCAGGTGGCTGCTGTCGCTCCGTCCATCATGACTGCAGTCCAGGCAGCGGGAAGGGGCACGTGTCAGCAAATACATAGGAATGCCTGACATTGATAGTGCCAGGAAGACAACACAGGGTAATGGATACCAGGTGGTGGGGGAGGTTACTCTAGAAAGAATGGTCGTTTTGTCCATCGTGTTCACTGCCGCAGCCCCCGGGCCTAGAACAGAGCCTGGCATGTAGTGGGAACCCAGTCAGTATTGTTGAGGGAAGGAAAAGTGTTCGGGGAAAGTCTCATCGAGAAGGTGACTTTAGACTTGAGAAGTTAGGGGGTCACCTATGCGGACGCTGGTGGGGGGGCAGCTTGCTGCCAGGAGGAGCACAGCGCAGAGGAGCGAGGGGGACAGGGAGGGGAGGTGTGGCTGAGCGGCCGCCGGGCGCCAGATGGCACAAGACCTCACGGGGCACGTCAGGGATTCGGATTTCGTCCCGAGAGGAGCAGGGAGCCGTGGGAGGTGTGTGAGAGGGAAATGACGTGATCCGACGTGTCCCTTAAAAGCGCGAGTCGGGTTCCGCGGGGCGGGGGCGGGGGAGGCCAGGGGCAAGAGCAGAAGAAGCGGGAAACCCAGGGGAGAGGTGACTGCGTCGGTCCAAGCGAGCGCGGACGGGGCTGCTGGAGAGCCGTGGGTGGATTTCAGGGGTGTCTCGGAGCTGGCGCAGCCGAAACTGGCCCATAGGCGGGGAGGGGGTGTAGGGGGGGGGGAATGGACGTGTCTCGAGTGATGCCACTCCTTATGCAACCCGCCCTGTTGTGTTGGCAACACGCCGGAGTTTCCTATGAAAAGCTTTGAAAAAAACCTTTTTCTTGGCATCTTTAACATCGAGAGGAGTTGGGGCGTTCGCCAAGGGCAGTGGTGCCAGTTTCAGACCGAAGGAGCCCGGGCCGCCGCTCCTGGAGTTCGCCGGCGCACAGGGCCATTGTCGCCTCCGGGGCCCTCAGACTGGGGGTGGGGGGGGCGCTAAGTGACGGGCCGGCCAGGCTGCAGTGGGCAGGGGCCGGGCCCGTCCCCGAACGGGTCTCCTTCCTGCAGGTGGGCCTCCTGGCGCCACTGCTCAGGGTCGTGCTTCAGCCTGTTTCTCTTATCGCTGGCGGATGACTTAGGTTTTGTAACTGGACGTCCAGGTCAGGTTAATGGTCAGCTTGCGACCTGGGCTCCGAGGCCAGTGGGGAGGCCGAGCAGGGAGGTGTGAGGACACAGGACACAGAACCTGAGGCTCGGTCCTGCCCTGTGCCTGTGACCTCGGGGCCGCATCTGGCCTTCAGCCCTCAGCGGCCGCATCTGTGAAGTAAGTGGGCCTTGAGGATTTCAGGCGGGGAAGCAGGTGGCAGTGTTTTCTTAGCTGTGCTCCTCCGGCTTTCCCATTCTCCGCCTGCTCCTCGGGACAGGGGCCCCGTTCTGTTCACTGTTGCATCTTTAAATCCCTAGCAGAGCGTCTAGCCCGGGGAGGATGACGGCGCAAAGAACGAACTGGGATCCTAACTGGGTCAGAGCGGGCTCACAGTCTGTGGTTCCGGAAGGCTTCGTGGAGGAGGTGGCCCCTGGCGAGCGGGCTTTGGGATCTGTGGGAGGCAGCGAGCAGATGGCCTTCCCGGGCAGACTCGTGTTGGAGAACACGCCCACCGGGCGTTCCGGGCGGGGACCCAGGCCGGGGCCTTGAGTGCTGAGGACGGGCGTTCGGAGCCCAGGGTGGTGGGGAGCCCGGCCAGACTCACGCCGCCTCGTGCTCAGCACCTGCTCTGCTCATGGCCTCTGGATCCCGTCCACGGCCCTGCTGAGGGGGGGCCGTCCCTGGCCCCGTTTCACAGAAGAGGAAACCGAGGCACCCAGGGGAGCCGGGTGCTTGCGGCCACCCAGCCGGGGGTGCCGGGGGTGGGGTCCGATCAGGTCCGCCCGCCGGGAACTGCCGTGCAGACCTGGGACGGGAGCGGTGCGTGATGCGCACTGAGCTTTCCTGCTGCACATTTCCAAGGGACTAAGAAACAGGGCAAGTGAGGGGCGCTTCCTCGCCCGCCCAGCCCGTCCGAACGTCTTCCCCTCGGCACGCGGTCAGTGCAAACTTCCTGGGCAACCGAGGGTGTCCCGCTCTGAGAATTTTCACCCTGGGCTTCTTTAAGCAGAAGAGGACACGTGTGTGTTAAGTGAAAAATAAGAACGAGTCCACCATTGAAAACGGCACGTGCGTCTAGCGTGGCTGTATGATAGAGAAAAATGTTTTCCTTCCATGTCAGTCATTTCTGGAGACCGTAACGTCTTCTCCAGTCTCGGCTCGAACGTCACCTCCTCCGCGAGGCCTTCCTAGGTTGCCCCCTGTGACGGAGCGGCTGGCTGTATCACCTCTCCACCTGGCTTGGGCTTTTTCCTGGGGCCTATTTCCTGCCTCCCTTGGGACCGCCCTGCCTGGGAGGCGGGTCGGGCTGGCAGAGGGGTCTGTCGCGACCACCCTCCGATGGGAGGAAGGCCCGAGCATCGGTCTCCGTTTACCTCGGTCCTGAGGCTGTGGCCCGGCCTGAGTGAGGTGGCAGCTCACCGAGCCAGAACATTTGACTGAAACTGTAATTTTTAGGATTCCCTTATTTGAAAAATAATAAAAACAGCTCACAAATAATGTACATGGAATTTTTGTTTTTTTTCCACCGCACGTTCACTGAGCCGCTGCCCTGGCCCACGCCGGCTGCAAACGGGCCATACTCTGTGTGTGTGTGTGTGTGTGTGTGTGTGTGTGTGTGTGTGTGTGTGTGTGTTTAAAGGATTTACTCTTAAATAAGAGCCACTGAAACACGCATGAAACACGCATGAAGGAGTAGGGAGCGTGACGGCGTCCCCGACGCTCCCCGCTGATGGTGTTGGTGTCAGAGTTCGGGGTGCTCCTTCGCTCAGCAAATATTTGCTGAAGGCCTGCTGGGCACCGAGCACCGTCCTAAGCCCTGGGGATTCAGCAGCGAGCACAGCGGACGACGATCCTCTCCTCGTGGCTTTGCGATCTGGCCGGGGACACGGAGGGGGCCATGCACACCGTCACTGCAGCGTACGCCGTGAGAAGACAAGGGGCCAGGGAGGAGGCAGCAGGTTAAGGCAGTTCAGGAGTTTTGGGGGGGAAGGGGTGGGCCTTCTGGAGACCGGGGCGCGTGAGCAAAGGAAGGGGCGAGACCTGTGACCACTGGCCACCGTGGGCAGAACACTGACGGCCACGAGAACAGCCAGCGCCACGGCCCTGGGGCTGTAGGAGCGAGCCCGCACCGCCAAGGGACAGCAAGGAGGCGCTGGCTGGCTGAGTGGCAGGGACGAGGGGGGCGTGGGGCCTGGAGAGAGGGCGGGACGTGGGGCCTGGAGAGACCGGATGGAGGGGAGACCGGATGGAGGGGCTCGCAGGCCACGGTCGAGCCGGCCCAGGCTTTTATATTTATCTTTGAGCAATAAAGTGTCACACACTATTTTGCGTTTGACGAGTTCACGTGAAGAGGTCACCGTTGGCTCTGTGGTTCTGCTGCTTGCCTTTTTTCACCCCCGAGTCTGTCTATAGGGCTTATCCAGGCGGGTCTGGTGCGTCTGGTTGGCCCTCTGTAGCATGGGGAAGCTGCCGGACTGTTCTTTTTGACGAAGCTTTTGCACACCTGTGGGGATGTCTCTAGGGCAGAGCTATCAGACCCGGTGGGGTGTTGTGAAGTGATTGGGGCCAGTGGGGACCAGCATTTTATCCCCCCCCCCGTTAATTCCCGACTTCCCAACTTCCACCCCTGAGCTAGGATGTTGCCGTCTCCCCGTAAGAGGGGGATCTCTGAAGGGGGTGTCCCCTCCCACACGCTCACGGCGGGCACCTGGGGCCTGGCACACCGGGGTATGGTCCACGGCTCTACCTGGGGCGCGAACCCAGGACCTGTCGTGTGTAAAGCAGACATGCTCACCGCTACACCATGGAGCCGCCTTCGGGACCAGCATTTTAAAAGGAGAATGGGACAGGGTGGATTGTCAGAACAGCGAACGACCTGGTCGCAGAGTAAGTGACAGCACACGGGGACGGTGAACACTCTTTCCTGAAGCTTCTGTTTCGGTCACTCCGGGTGGTGGTCCTAGGGTGGCAGGCAGCGTCTGAAAGCCAGTGTTCGTGCCCCGGGCTGAGCAGGGGACCGGGAGTCGCGGGGCTGTGTGCACATTCTTGTCCCAGTTAGGACACGTCTGCTCCCCAGGGTGCTGGCCCCAGGCATGGGCATGTCAGTTTCCCCATATCTGCCCACACTTAGTCTTTCTTCCCCAGTGACTTAATTTGTGTTCATCTTTTGGGAAATGTCTCATTTTAATTTGCAGCTGATCTTTTATTTTTAAATTGTGGTCAGTGGTTAAGAGTCACTTAACATAAAGCTCTTCATTTAAGTCATGTCAAAGTGTACAGGACAGTGGCGTTTGGCTGATTCATGATGCTGGGCAACCGTCACCGTGATCTGGTCCTGGAATATCTTCATCACCCCAGAAGGACACCGGTGCCCGTTCATCGGTGCTGCCCCACTCCCCCCGCCCCCACCGGTCTGCTGTCTCGTGGAACTGTCTGCTCTGGACGCGTCACGTCAATGGAGTCACACAACAACAGGTGGCCTTCCGTGCCCGGCCTCTCTCACTCAGCATCATCCACCCTGTGGCGCGTGTGAGGGCTTCGTTCCTTTTTAGGGTTGAGTCATAGTCCGTCCCACGCATGGACCACCTTATATTCGCCCGTCGCTCCACTGATGGACACTTGGGTCGCTTCCACCTTTGGCCTCTTGTGAAGAAAGCGGCGGTGAACGCGGTGTGCTCACGCACATCCTTTTTTAAACAGGCGTGATGAAAATGTTCTATCTCTGGATTTTGGTTGCCGTACAGGTGAGGCGTATACATTTGGTAAAGCTTACTGAACTACACCGGAATGAATTATGGATCTTGAAAACGTTATGCCGAATGAAAGAAGATGTATGTGGCCTTTTGTATCCCTTCTTGTCTTTGAAAAAATAGGTTACTATGGACACATTTAAAGACTCATATGACTGTATATATCTGAAAAAGGGCATATCCATAGAGACAGAAAGTAGATTCGTGGTTGCTAGGGGTGGGAGGAGGGAGGTGACTGCTAACAGGTGCAAGGTTTTGTTTTGGGTGATGAAAATGTCTGGAACAGGATAGTGGTCATGGTTGCAACTCTGTGAAAATGTTAAAACAATTGGCTTGTACCCTTTAAATGGAAGACTTGTGTGATGTATGAATCCTGTCTCAATTAAACTGTCAAAAATGTTTCGCATGATGTTTCCAGGGTTCGCCCATAAGGTTCATCTTAAATCCTTTTAAAATGTGCAGTTGATGAGTTTTACCAAAGGTGTATGACTCACCTGTGTGGCAACCAAAAGCAAGATATAGGATGTTTTAATCACTCCAAATAGTTTCCTGACGCCCTTTGGCTGTCACCCAGCCCCTGACAACCACTGACCTGGTCAGTTTTTCCCCTTCCAGAATGCCGTAGAAACGAAATCATACAGTGTGTAGCTTTTTACATCCGGCTTTTTTTTTTTTTTTTTTTACTTCACGTAGGCTTTTGAAGTTGTGGCGTTACTGGTGGTTGGTTCCTTTTTGTTACTAAGTAGTGTTCCATTGTTACTAAGTAGTGTTGCATTGTTTGGGTACGTGTTGATGGACAGATAAAATGGCTTTTTTCCTGTCCTTGGCACAAGTTGCGTCCCCAGTGGAGAAGGCCTTCCTTGTCGTCTTTTCTTGACAGAGCCTAGGTCATTTGCTTGGCAGCCAGCTCAAAAGCCCCCAGCCCTGGGCAGCCCTCCTGACTGCTTAGAAGTGAGTTGGACAAGAGGGAGTGTCTCCAACAAGGGACTGGCTTCTCTCTCTGTGTCCTAGGCCATGATCTTTGACCTTGGGGGGGGGCCGGCTTAGAATCAGCTGCTGAGGCAAAGGCTGCGATCTTGGCCAGCGCACTGTTATCTAATCAGGATGCCTCTGTCTGACCGAAAGCAGCTGTCCTGCAAATCTGAAGCAGTGCAAAGTCCGGCCCCCACCTGAGGTGGAGGAGGGTGGGACGCTGTGTGCCAGGTGACCGCATGGCTGACCGGGATGTCCCGGGTCCTGCCAGCCCTGCTCTAAGTGCTCTAAGCACTTTACTTCTGTACACACAGCAGTCCTAGGAGGGGGCACTACCATTACGCCCACTTTATGAGGTGCAGAGAGGATGGGCGACTTGTTCCCCATCACCCCGCCCTAAGGCAGTGCTGGGCCATCAGACATTCCCTGCGGGCCATAGCCCATGGGATGGAGCAGAACCCCAGAACCCCAAATTCCCTTCTGTTGGAGAGAGAGAAAGACATGGCTTTATCTGGTGACTCACTGGTTTGGCCGATTTGTCCCCAAAGCAGGGTGAGCAGGCCAGTGGGTGAAGAAAGCACAATGGGATTCTGGGATTCCGGAGGCTTCTCCAGGCCCAGCTGCCTTTGCCAAGAAACGGGGCCAGGGGAGGGAGTCAGGAAGTGAAAAGTGTTTTTTTGTTTTTTAAGCCATTTTATTGAGGTAAGAGTGCCAGGGGGAAAAAGCTGTGTGTGTTTAACGTGTACAATTCGACGAGTTCAGCGATAAGTGGACCCCGCGAAACCATCGCCACGGCCTACGTGTGGACATGTCCGTCTCGCCAAGCGCCCTCCCCCGCCTCTGCCCCTTCATTTAGGGCTGTCACTGTGTTTCTAGTTTCGCACGATGACTGAGTCCTAGCGATCGGCTGCACGCCTCAGTGCCCGAGCTCGAGGACGCGGCCTCGTGCCCCTAAGCGTCTGCTCAGAGGGTGGACTTGACGTTCCGGGCTCACACCACACACCTCCAGAAAGGTGGACGCTGAGGCTGAGGTCGCCTTTCTTCCCGGCGGGGTGCGCCAGGGGCAGCCAGGGCAGGCGGGTCCTAGGTACCAGCCCCGCGAATATCCTTTCTGTGGGCCAGAGGCTGGCAGACGGGCGACGGGCATGACGGGCGACCTCCCCTTCCCCCGCCAGCAGCTTCCAGGCCGAGGTCTGAATGCCCCACCTGCCCAGTCTGCGGCCAGGTCTGTGCCCGGGGGCCCGGGGGCCCGGTGTTGGGCTCGCTGTGGCCCTGGGGAGAGGCGCCCAGCCTCGCCGGCCCTCAGTTTCCCCATCTGGAACATACGGAGGCCACCCCCCCCCCGCCGGGAGACAATGCCAGCGTGGTACAGGGGCTGCTGGTGGGCCAGCTGTTGCCTGAAAATGTGCGACTTGGCTCCTGGGTGTGTTCAGTTTTGAAAAGTAAGCTGTGGATGTCGAAACAAGTGGGAGATTTCATGGAAAGATCTGCGTTTCCGGCAGCTCACGAAACATGGGAACATCTTGGGGGGAAAGGCCCCCAGAACGAACCCCAGGGGCCTGGAGGGGGTTAGCAGCTGCTGCCTTTGGTTTGGGGGTGACTCCATCAGTTCGCCACGGCTCCCCCCGCCCCCAGTGCTCACCCGAGTTGTCCTCTTGGTTTCCAGATGTCCCGTTCGCATCAGGGCGAAGCAGGGGACAGGCCTTCCCCGCCCCTCGGCTGGCACACGGGACCAGCACTTCCGCTCCTCACCGCCCCTCCTGCTCACCCGCGTACGGGCCTCCGGGCCTTCCGCTCCAGAGCCGGGGCTGCAAGGGCTGGAACTCACTTCCCTCCCTGCCTTCACTTTGGCTGCCCACCCCCCACCCCCGCCCTGGTCTCCGCCTTTGCTTCACACCGAAGGGGTGAGCAGCAATTCGTCCCTGTGGATCCAGGCTCCCCGCTTCCCCACCCCACAGTGAAAAGCCAAAAGTCTGGGGGAGGGGGCCTGGGAACAGCCTGCAGGCGCCTCTCATTCACGTGTGTCTTCATTAGAAGTGACAAAGAAACAAAGAAACAAACAAACGATACTTACAGTGGCTGCTGATCAGGGAGGCAACATGCAGTGGGGAGCTTAGGAGACCGCCTGGCCCTGAGGCCACCTGGGAAATGCATGTTTCATGGCTTTATTCATGTCGTGTTTATTAGTTCTTTGCACTTATTGGACGCTCGGGTCGTTAAGAGTGATCCTCACGGCTCCCACGGCTGGGAGGAAGCCGCGTGTATCAATAAGCAGTTATTAATATCTGAAGGCAAGTCTCTGATCCCCTGATATTTTCAAGAGAACCCTGAAATCCAGATTTTATGTGAAATCTCCTAGTTTTTTTATTCTTGGCCATGAATTCAGCTTTTCTGCATTCAGAGGCCGTGTGGGTCAAATGAGCTTCAGCTAAGACTGCAGTCACCAGCTTGTGCGTGGAGCCGCTGAGGTTCGGAGGTGACCAGCTTGCCCATGTGGCCTTGGGGTCTGGCTGCCTCCAGACCTGCTTCTTGCCAGAGTCTGCTGGCTGGGGACACGGCCTGGGCCTGACTGCCTTCTCCACAGCCTCTGCCCATTGGTTCTGGCTGTTTGGGGATAGTGGGAGTAGCTGGCCTTGTCCTAGAAGGCCATGTTTAACAGAAGTGGGAAGGTGACACGGGCCACCCTGCCTGCCTGGCTTTGTGACATCTGACGGCCTGGTCACTCTGCTGGACCTGAGCTCTAAGGGGACGTGAGCCTGGTGGGGGCCCTGGTGGCTGGGCCGGGGTGGGGGCAGCAGACTGGGTGACCTCCCTGTGATACTGGGGCAGAGAGCTGCAGAGCCGCGGAGTGGAGCAGGGATGAGGGGCCAGTGGATCTGACAGAGTCCGGCCTGTTTCCTTTGGCGTCTTAAGAAAATCAAGTTTTGCCAAGCTTTGGATAGGAGGAGATTTCATGTAGATTTCTGTATTTCTTGTGTCCAGCCACGCGGGCCACGTTCCCAAACTCCGGCTCTGCGCCCCCGGCCTCGGGCCCGTGCACTGGCTGCTGCTGCTGCTGGGTAGACTCGCCCCCCACCGAATCCATGTGCCCCGCCCCCCCGCCCTTAGTTTGTATTTTGGTTCGGGTTTTTGTTTTGGGTCACATTTCACCACTGGACCACTCTGTTTACGCTACGGCCCTCTTCCTCGGCTGCTGCTCCCGTCTCGCCCTACATATTTAACCCCTGCCTTTCCCCCGGTAGACTGAAAGCCCCACAGCATCGGGGGTTTGGGTTCGTCTTGCTCACTCTCCTATCAGGCCCAGAAGAGCCTGGCACGTAGTGGGTGCTCAATAAATGTTTGTTGATTGAATGAATGAATGATACGTTTGGCCATATGGTGCCAAAAAGCAGCAGCCATCTCCTTTAGATGGGCTATGGCCCCGTTTTCCAGGGTCCCCAGATTAGGCTGTTGGTATTAAAATACGTTAAAGAATCATGGCATGACTTGATTCCCTATTAACTTGAATTATGCGAACCCCCTTCCCAGACGTGCGGCGCGTGGGGTTTGGTGCTGCCAGTGCAGGCCGGCTCTGGGCAGCTGTCCGGGAGCCCCAGGGCGGGCGGCATTGGGGCGCCGGTCGCCCTCTTCACGGCGTGTCTGTCCCGCCCGCAGAATGTGCGCATCGACCCCAGCAGCCTGTCCTTCAGCATGTGGAAGGAGATCCCCATCCCCTTCTACTTCTCCGTCTACTTCTTCGACATCGTCAACCCCAACGAGATCCTCAAGGGCGAGAAGCCGCAGGTGCGGGAGCGCGGGCCCTACGTGTACCGGTAAGGATGGGGGGCCCCACGCGTACCCATGAGGATGGGGGGCCCCACGTGTGCCCATGAGGATGGGGGGCCCCACGCATACCCATGAGGATGGGGGGCCCCACGTGTGCCCATGAGGATGGGGGGCCCCACGCATACCCATGAGGATGGGGGGCCCCACGTGTGCCCATGAGGATGGGGGCCCCACGCGTACCGGTAAGGATGGGGGCCCCATGTGTACCCGTAAGGATGGGGGGCCCCACACGTACCAGTAAGGATGGGGGCCCCACGCATACCCGTAAGGATGGGGGCCCCACATGTACCCGTAAGGATGGGGGACGGGACCCACGTGTACACTAAGGGCTGGGGGTGGCGGGGCAGGCCCGGGGCGCAGAGCGGACGGGTAGGGAGTTGCTGTGCTGAGCCCCAGAGATTGTTCCAGAAGCAGCCCGGGTGCAGAAGGGGAAGAGCTGGTGCAGGGAGGCTCTGTATGGGGCCCGAGGCAGCTGGCGGTATGGACGAGGGAGGAAGGCGTGGCGTTGGCTCAGCACACTATGAGCCGGCCTGTGTCCCAGGCATTGGGGACGCGGCAGGGAACAAGACAGACAAAGGTCCCTGCCTTTCAGAGCTGAGATTCTGGGGTGGGAGGGGGACAGCTAATTCACGGGAAGTGAGTCTCTCATATGAGAGCAGGTGGGGAGTATTATGTGCTGTGAACATCCGGCAGGGCACGGGGCTTCCTGCGTGTGTCCACACGTGTCTGGCAAGGCCTTCTGGCCAGTTCTGCATGGGAGTGAGCCATGGACAAAGACATCCCTGGCAGAGGGAACAGAAGTCCAGAGGCCCTGAGGCCGGACAGTGTGGCGTACGAAGAACATCAGGGAGGCTGGAACGGACTGGGGCAGAGGGTAGGAGATGCGTTCAGAGAGGTGGCTGCCCCGTGGCGTGGGGCTGGGGGCGAAGGGCAGGGCTCTGGGGGGCAGAGGGCCGGCGAGGGCCGTGCGGGGGCTGCAGAGGCCATGACAGCTGGAGGAGCAGGTCTTCTCCCAAGCTGGTATTTTTTGGTGCTCGCGTGTGCCAGGCGTGGGGACACAAAGGGGCAGAGCCAGATGCCGTCTGTCTGCTGAGAACGTAGCGCCAAACCCACGGGCAGCGTTCGAGAGATGTAAAATTGGTTGTAAATTATAAACCAGCGCTGAGCAGGAGCGGGAAGGGTCCTCCAGGAGGAGGGCGCTGCGTGTGCCGAGGCTCGGGCAGGAGGGAGCACGGACCGCGTGGGAGCGGGGAGCTTGAGTGGGACGGGCCTGGCAGGCCACGCCGGGAGGTCAGTCTTTGGCGTGAGAGCCTTAGCGAGGAACCCACCCTGCCTGGGATGCGGGACGGGGAGGGCTGGTTGGCAAGGGCTGTGCACATGTTGGACTTGCTGACTCAGTGCGCAGCGCCCGGGTGTTGCCTCCTGGCCTTGCTGTGTACCCGCCCCGGCTTCAGCCCTCTGAGCCTAGAGCTGCCCCTCTGCAGCCTGGGGACAGTGACCACAGGACAGCTACTTTATCAGATGATCACTTGCAGGAGAGACCACATTCCAAGTAATTAAGAGGCGCCCCCGGGGCGTGGTGCGTGTGTGCTGCGTGTGGATGTACCTTTTCCTCTCTTATCTCCTGCGGGCTCCGTGATAAGCGCCCCACGCCCTGCACCGTCATCCCGGAGGTGAACTGGGGTAGGTGGCCCAGGTGGCCCGGGCAGAGAGCGCTCAGGCTGTTTGCCATGCACAGCTGGGGTCCGGGCCACCTGTGCCCGAGGTCTGGGGCTCGGGAAGTGCAGTCAGAGTGGGCTGCTGTGTTCACTCAGTCACTCATTTGGCAAATGTCTATTGAGCATCTGCTGGGGACACAGAAGTGGACAGAACGGGCAAAAAAAGGACTGGGGTCCCTGCGGTCAAGTTGGGGGGTTGAACGAAGGTAAATAAGGGAAAGCACGTGTTAGCCTCAAGGGGAGCACGTGTTAGCCTCAAGGGGAGCACCCGGGAGTGCTGAGCCGTGTCTGCTTTAGGTCTAAAGATGACCAGGGTGGGCTGTGAGAAGGCGACATACGCGAGAGCCCGGAGGAGGGGCCGCGTCGGGATTCGGGGTGCCCCCTGAGGTGGCCGACGAGCAGCACAGAGGCCGTGTCGCCCCGCCCGGCGGGAGCGGGTGGCGGGAGGACGGGCTTGCAAGCGGCAAGCAGGCGCTGTGCGCAGACGCCGAGGGCCCGGGAGGCCCGGCGTGGCCTCTCCCGCGCATGCGCAGCGCCGCGCGCCGCGGGCCCGCTGACCCGCCGGCCTCCTCCCCGCAGGGAGTTCAGGCACAAGCGCAACATCACCTTCAACGACAATGACACGGTGTCCTACCTCGAGTACCGCAACTTCCAGTTCCAGCCGGACAGGTCCAACGGCCTGGAGAGTGACTACATCGTCATGCCCAACATCCTGGTCCTGGTGAGGCTGCCCACCCCCGCCCCGCCCATGCCCCCTGCCCTGCCCCCCGCTCCCCGCACCAGCCTCGCGCGGCGCGGCCCCTTTGCGGGGCAGCCTGTGGCTCATGGCCCGACTCAGTCCGGTGAGTTTCCCGCAGGTCCGCCCCTCTCCCGACTCAGTCCGGTGAGTTTCCCGCAGGTCCGCCCCTCTCTGGCGTGGGGGTCCTGGCCAAAGTTGTTGTCCTCCCCTTAGCAATCTACGAATCTGAAATTTCCAAGAGGAGGTACTCCCCAGGCAGTGCCATTGTGTCATTGTGGGGAGGGTGCGAGCAGGGCCTCCGTGCTGTGCAGGTGAGAGTCAGCAATAGCTCAATTGACTACTTGCCATGTGTGTGTCCAGGTCCCCGAGACCATCCCCCAGGGTCGCTGACTGGCCAGGAGGGTTCACCGGACTCAGGATAGGGTCCTTCTCACGTGTCACAGTGGAAGGGTACAATACAGGACACGGTCCACAAAGGGGAAGGCACCGGAGGCAGAGGCCAGGCCCAGCTCCGAGTCCTCTCCCGGGGGACCTGCACAGGAAACGCTGATTCCCCCGGCTGCAAGTTGTGACAGCTCATGTGACACACATGAGAATACATGTGCAGGGTGTTTATCGGGGGCTGGTCACCTAGGCACCCTCCGCCTGGCGCCCAAACCCCAGACTGGCCACAGGGATGTGAGTGGTCAGCAGAGACCACACTGTCCGTACAAACAGCCCGGGTGCAGCTGGCCCCTCTCATCAGGGAATGAAGGGCACACTCCCGAACTGCACACTCCGAACTGCACACTCCCCAGCCAGGGCCAGGGCGGGCCGCCCGGGCCCCGCTGTGCTAATGTTTCCTGCTCACACTCTGTGCTGGGACTCAGCGGTCCAAGCGTTTACATATTTTACCTCGTTCACGTGTCCGCGATCCTGTGGGGGCAGGTCCGTCACCTTCTCCCTTTCTAGAGGAGGAAAACCGGAGGCCAGAGCGGTTAACCGCCTTGCCCCGGGTTACTCAGCGAGTGAGTAGGAGGTTGGGGGTCTGAAGGCGCAGAGTGTGGGTCAGGAGCCACCCTCCGTTGCACTCAGCCCTCCAGGTGATGTGTCGTCTACACAGTCGGCCGTCATTGAGCCTTTGCTCTGGGCCTGGCCCGGGACAGTGCTCTGGACCTGGAGTGGACTCGTTTCTGAGTCCACTGGATGGACAAGAATAGGAGCAGCTCCCACAAAGGCAGCCAGAGGCCACGTCCCTCGGAGGGAGGCAGGCACATTTTGGCAGTGACGTCTCTGTCCCCCAGCGATCAGGCTGGCAAACGTTGCAGATAACAACACCCAAGGGTCTGGAGTGTTGCTGGAAACAGGTGTGTTATTATCAGTCGTCAAGAGTGAGCTGTTGGAAGGTAGCGACTTCCAGCATAAACTGCCCATGCCTCTGACCTCAGTAATTTCATGTGGAAAAATTTGACCTCTCGATAGAATAACACATGCAGGCAAAGACGTGTGTGCTCAAGGATGCTCAGTTTAGATCCATTTCAGTGTTGGCAGAGCAAATGTCTCGTAGACACAACCTAAATGTGCATCATGTGGAACTCCGTCATGATCGTCTGCTGCAGGCGGGCAAGGGCGTAGTGCACAGCCAGCAAAAGGAGGCGGGGCTGTAGGGAGTGGCACCGTTTGAGGACCTGTGTTTGCGGGAGAGAGGATAAGGGAATGGAGTGCAGTCTCCATTAAGAGTCTTGGGGTCTCGCGGTGACAGGCGAAGGCGCTCCAAACTTGCATAAGCACAAAGGGAATTGAAGGGCTCGTGTTACTGCGAGGGCAGGGGCTGTGCTGCTTTTAGGGCGGCTCGCCCCAGGGTGCAGACAGCATTGCCCAGGTCTGTGTTGGTTTCATGCTCTGGCAGACTGGCCCCTGCACATCCCAGGTTCAAGGCCAGCAGTGTGACCTCCCCTCTCAACTCCACAGCCCTAGCAGATCATTTCTTTGGGGTTTGTTGGCTCTCATTGGGCCACATACACATTTTCAGACCCATCACTGTAGCTGGAGGAGGAAGGTTTCTGATTGTCCAGGCCTGAGCCATGGGGCGGGGAGGGGACTTAGTGTGAATCCAAGAGCCACATGGTCCTATTACCAGAGGATCAGGAATGGTTCTGGATGCCCCAGGCGCCCTGTGTCCACTGCAGGGGCCCTCCTCAGCCCGAACGTTTCTCCGGCTGGGTTCCTTGCTTCGAGGCCTGGCTTCCAGTTCTTGGGGATGGGCCAGACATGTCCAGCCTCTAACCCGTGCTGTCTCCTTGCTCTGCAGGGTGCATCGGTGATGATGGAGAATAGGCCCATGAGCCTGAAGCTGATCATGACCTTGATTTTTACCACCTTTAACCAGCGTGCTTTCATGAACCGCACCGTGGGCGAGATCATGTGGGGCTACGAGGACCCCCTCATACAGCTCATCAATAAGTACTTCCCAGACATGTTCCCTTTCAAGGGCAAGTTTGGGCTGTTTGCTGAGGTGAGTACGGCCCAGTGAGAAGTCAGGGCCTGTGTCTTATCCTCCGTTGACACATCCTGGAAACCAGTTACCAGCTGGCTTTTGGAGTTGGCCGGGGTACCAGGGACTATGGGTATAAATGGCATAAAGCCTAACTCATACTGGCTTTAAGTAAAATAGAGAATTTCTTGAATCATATAACTGCAAACTCTAATCCGGATTCAGGTACAGCTTGATCCAGGCTCAAATGACATGATCGGGGCCACACTTAGACAATTGGCATCTGTTGCTGGAAGAAGGGGATCATAAATTTGACTATAGCACTACTCCTCTGTTGCCTGAGTTTTCTTAGTCTTGACCCCTGGTAGTCTGGGTCGATTTAGCATTCTTAGGGCACGTTCCCATACTCAAGATGACCCCACGGTCCGAGATGGCTGCTGGAGCAGGGGTCCCCAACCCCTGTTAGGAGCCAGGCCGCACAGCAGGAGGTGAGTGGGGAGTGAGCGAAGCTGTGTCTACATTTGCAGCCAGCTGCTCCCCAGCGCCAGCTTCCCCGCCTCAGCTCCGCCTCAGATCATCAGATGTTAGAGTCTCATGGGAGCGCCGGTCCCTGGGGCCACACAGGTTGGGACCGCTGCCCAGAGCACCAGCTGTCACGTCTGCATTCCAGGCAGCACGGCAGGAAGGAAGACGTGGGGGTTGGAGGGGGGAAGGTCGGGAAGTTGAGGACAAAACAGCATGTCCCAGCTGTCTCCCTCTTTGGGTTGGAGAAACCAGTTTCCGCTCAACTTTCCAGTGGCAGAACTTGGTCGTGTGGCCTTTTAGCTGGTGAGTCGATGCCTGGAGGAAGGTCCGGGTTCTGTCATGAAGGAGGAGGTGGAGAATGGACTTTGGGTAGTAACTAGCAGTCTCCCAGGCACTTAATCCATTAAAATTATTATTTAAGTATCCCTTTGAGTAAACGCTTATCAACGATGACGATAACGAAAACAAGGACTAGCGGTTTGAGCTGTTGCTATGTCCCAGGCCCCACGCTCAGCAGTTTTATTCATTAACTCTTCCAATAACCCCAACGCCTCTCTGGTGGTTCCTGTCAGCCTCCCCTCGTAACGGCTGTGGTATGGGCTCAGGGAGCTCTGAATGGCCGGGTGACCTGACATACAGGTATTAAAACGCCAGAGCAGGGCTTGGAACTGGGCCCTGCTCTGGAGCCTGTTTGCCGACCCGTCCATAACGGATTTAGCCATACGGCCAATAAACAGCCCTTAGCGGGTCTCTAAATCATGCTGCACCTTGCACTGTAGGGCCCCCTCAGAGGGAAAACACTGCTTCTAGATTTTACTCAGCAGCCACCGTTTTTTGTATGCTTTGCATGTCTTTGTTCTGAGTTAGAAACCTGCTTCTAAGAAACACCCTCAGACGGCCAAGGCCTGGGGCTTACTGTCTCCAGCGTGTTCAACAAACATTGGGTCCCGTATTTGTTAGGATAGGCCAGGTTATGCTGTGTAACAAGCAGCCCCAGAATCTCGGTGGTTTAACACAGCGTACGTTTACGTCTTGCTCGTATGCAGTGCGGGTGATAAGCAGGGGGGCCCCCTGCTCTTCGTGGTCTCTCGGGGACCCAGCCGAGGGAGGCTCCAGCTGGAGACACACTCCCACGGCCACCCAGCAGCGGCAGAAAGTGTGGCAGCGTGTGCAGGCACCAGCTCGCAAAGCTTGTGCTCGGAAACAACACGCCACTTCTGCTGCTGCTCCATCGATCGAGGAGGTCATGTGCCATGCCCTATCTTAAGCATGTGTTGGGGGGTGACCCAACCAGCTACCCGGGAGGAGAACCAGAGGTGGGAAGGGAAGGGAGACACTTTCCAGGAGGGATGCTGAGATCAGGGGAGTGTGCCTCTTAGGAAGCCCCTAGGCCCTGTTCCCCTCGACCCCCAGGCCCCGGCCATGTGCCTAAACGGGGGTTGGACAGCCGGCCACCAGGCCCTTTTGCCCAGCCCGAGGCTTAAAGATGTCGTTCTCTGCCTGGTCCACAGCTCAACAACTCCGATTCCGGGCTCTTCACCGTGTACACGGGAATCAAAAACTTCAGCCGGATTCACCTCGTGGACAAGTGGAACGGGGTCAGCAAGGTAAGCGCAGGACGCACCTTCTTCCTCTGAAAGCTCAGAGGGCAGCCCCGTCTGCGGGGGAGAACACTCTGCGAAGGGGACGTTTGACCTGTGGCCAAGGCTCAGCCAGCTCTCGGTTCCGGTGGGTGGGTGGGCGGGCGTGGCACAGAAACCCGGCTTACTCGCACCTGGTGTGCACTAAGCACTGAGTTCTTTCGCTCCTGTTTCAGAAACATTACACTCACAATGTAACCGTCCATTGCATTAAAAGGTGAAATTGAGTCAAAGAAATAAAATTACATCAGAAACAGGGAGACGTGCACGTGTTAACCATGGCGGGCTTTTCTTCTGTGCACGTCGTGAGGTCGTGCCGAGTGCGTGGTTCCGCACCTCGCCTTTCTCAGGGACGCGGGCTTTCCCCATTGTGCACGAGAGCAGCCGGGCACTGACGTTGCTGGGGTCCGCCGAACGCTCAGCCTGGCCGTCGGCGCGCGCGCCTGCAGGCTGGGGACCCGCTGGCTCGACCGGTGCCCAGGGCTGCAGGCGCCGCCTGTGGCCAGGCCTGCGCGGTGTTAATGGAGGCTGTTAGCGTCCTCTTCAGCCTGTTTTTCAGTGTAAAAGTCAGCGTGCCCGAGCGACTTGAAACGTCCTGGTTGCGCAGAGGGGAGGAGGGGAGTCTGTCCTCATCTCCCTGGGCCTCGCTCCCCAGAGGCAGCTCCTGCCTCGAGCTCCCCGGTGGCCGCCATCATGTCACGTGGGGTGTCACCTCCTGCCTGGGTCTGGCCTGAGGGAGTGGCTGGTGACTTCTTCTCTGAGAGGCGAGGATGTCAGTGTCCTACCTCCTGCCCCGCCTGCACACCGTGCTTCTCGGAGGTGAGGGTGACGGGCCCGTTTCATAGCTGGAGGAATCAGCCTTCAGCAAAGCCGCACATTCCAGGGCCGTCGTTGGGGAGCAGGGAGCCGCTGTCTGCACGGCCTGCTCTCCTCGCACCGTGCAAGCCTGTCTCTCCCAGGGGGACTGGCGTCTGTGCAAGAACGGCATTGGGCAGGAGCGGTGGCATCAACCCCAGGGCACACGGGCCGTGAAGCCGCAGCTCAGCTCCGGTGGGCAGCGTCCGAGCGGGTTCCTTCGGAGGCCTGGCTGTCCTAAGTGGCTGTATCTCTCTGCTCCCCGTAGGTCAACTACTGGCATTCGGATCAGTGCAACATGATTAACGGGACTTCCGGGCAGATGTGGCCGCCATTTATGACTCCCGAATCCTCGCTGGAATTCTACAGCCCTGAGGCCTGCCGGTAATCGCTCGGGCACGGGATTTGGGGCCACCCGGGCACAGAGGTCAGCTTCGTGGATGCTCGCGGCCTGAACGGGGGGCTTTTGCCGTCCACTTGGAAAGAGTTTCGGCCTCCTGTGTGTCCGCTCGTCCTCGGCACCCTCTTGAATGCTCTCTGGGTACACCACGAAGAGTCACGCTCCAGCTGCCGATGCTTTGGCAAGGCCCGGAGAGGCGGCTGGCGGCTGCTGGGCGTTGGTGGCGTGGTGCTGGTGGACGGGAAATGGTCGAGGTCGCAGGGGGCTGCGCAGTGAGGCAGGTGAGGGGCGGCGCCCTGTGGTGTCGGTCAGGCTGGATGCCGAGACGTCTGGACGCCTCTCCCACGGCCCCTTCCGTCTGCAGCCCCGGCGGTCTGCTGGGGGCTGCACGAGTCCAGTGGCCCCCGCTGCAGGCGAGAACCGACGAGGGGTCCTGGGCCGAGGGGTCCCGGGCGCCGCCCCGCCCCCGTTCCACGCAGGTGGCCTCATCCCTGGGGAGTCGGCGCCTGTGGACTGAGCCTCCTCGGCCTCCCCTGCGAACCTGTGCGGAGCCCGTCTGTGCTGGGTGCTCGAGACGCGGCAGTGACGAGACGGGCCCCGGGCCTGTCCCCGGGAGCCTCAGTCCTCGCGGGGGGCTCGGGGACGTACCCGCAGGGGCGTCAGGGCGGGAGGAGCTTCTGCTCTGGAAGGGTGTTCACGTGTCAGAGTCAGACTCTGCAGCCCAGGGAAACGCTGCGAGAAAAATGTCGTGTCCTCCGCGTCCGCTCCCCCCACCTTCACCTTCTCGAGTCGTTTCTCCTCTGCCCCGTCTGCCCGGGCACCGGCCCCCGCCACCCCGAACCTCTCTCCCCGGGGCGGGTTTCCCTGGCCCGTTTGAGAGTAAGTCGGCCTGCACACCTCAGTGGGCGTTTTCTGCACAAAGAACGTTTTTCTCCACGACCACATCGCCATCACGGCGAAGAAACTGAGCGTCAAGGTCACCCCCACAGCCTAGGTCGAGACCACCCAACAGAGATACAATAATCGTGCCCTTCACGATCTCAAATACTCTGGTGGCCACGTTCAGAAAAGGAACGAGAAATAAGTGAAATGAAGTTTAAGGATCCGTTTGACACGGCGTAGCCGCATTCTGTCGTTTTCGGTGTAAATAACGCACACTACGACCGAAAACGTGCTGCACGCTTTCTGGTGTCCAGTCGTAGAAACCTGCGTTTTCTGTCCAGGGCGCGTCCGCGTGTGGACTCACCCCGTGTCGGGCTCGAGAGCCCCGTGCGCGGCGTCTCCCGCGGACAGCTCGGGGCGGCACAGTGCTCGTCCGAAGGCCACGTCCAGATGCGGGCGCGCCTCAGAACCGCAGGGGGGCGAACGGGTGGCGGGCGGCGGGGCGGGGGGTGCAGCGCGGCCGCCTGCCACGTGCCAGCTGAGCCCGCGTGGGACGCTGAAGTCCGATGCGTGAGGACCCGAGGGACGAACGTTCCAGGCAGAGGGAGCAGCGGATGCACCGGCCGGGGCAGGAAGGGGTGGGCAGGGGCCGGGTCCCCGGGGCGTGGGCTTATAGATCAGACAGGAAGTGGCGGCAGTTGTTAAGTGGAGATGCGACTCGGTGGCTTCTTGTTTCAGAGCTCAGCGATGGAGGCCGGACCCCAGCGGGGGTCGGGGCAGGTGGGGGAGGTGGCTCAGCGGGGGCCCAGCCGCGCAGGACCTGGTCGCAGCCACCGCGTTCTGGGTGTCACCCGCCTCCACCTTGTCGTCCCCGCAGGTCCATGAAGCTCATATATGAGGAAGAGGGGACGTTCGAAGGCATCCCCACCTATCGCTACAAGGCCCCCAACACCTTGTTTGCCAACGGGACCGTCTACCCTCCCAACGAGGGCTTCTGCCCATGCCTGGAGACCGGGATCCAGAACGTCAGCACCTGCAGGTTCAGTACGTGTCACCTGGCGGGGGGGGGGGGAGGCAGGGCAGTGGGTTTGTCTGCCCCGTGCTTCCTGCTTCACCTCGGTTCCCCTTGGCCTCGGTACCTTTATAATCCCATTAGGCCAGAGATAGTGAGGGCAGCAGAGAGATAACATGGAAAACACCCTGTGTTTGTAAATTACCCTCGTAATAAATTCCCACAAATTTAGCAGCCGAGAACAGAAGTCACGGTCCTAGCTCTGTGCCTGAGAACTCCCATGCCATGCCTCCGAGCCCGACCCCGCGGTCACGTCTCCTCTCTGACTGTCCCAATTCTCTCGGCTTCAGGGCCTGGGCACCGTGCGGGGCCCGCCGGGCTGTCTAGGCCACGCTCCCTGTTTTAAGGCCAGCGGATTAGCAGCCTCAATCCCCTTGGGCACATAGCCTCACTTACTCACCGGGTCTGGGGACTAGGCCGTGAGCGTGTTGCCTCCCACACGTGACACGCAGCGTGAGAACGCGGCTTCGTGGGAGGGGCCCTTCCCCCCCCCCCCATCTTGGGAGGAAGGGCGGCTGGCGGCCGTCCGCTCGGAGCGTGGGACCTTGTCTGGCGGCGTGTGACCACAAGGTCGGGTGCGATGGGCGCGTTCGCACGGTGGCCTCTGGCTTTGTCGGCGTTCTCCAGTGCCAGGGTGCCAGTCCCCAAGACCAGGGTGTCAGCCGCGCTCCCCTCGCCTCACCCTCGTCCGCGGAGTCGGCGAGCCCAGTGGGCTCTGCCTCCGAGTGAAACCCCCAGTCCTCCTCCTCACCCACGCCCCCGCCAGCCGCCTGCCGGTCCAGGCCGCCCCGGTCTACAGTTGCCGGTGGGTTTTTTTTTCATTACTACGTTCACATAAACATGTATACAGACAGCTGCTCAAATGGCCTGTGCCGTCTTAAATCCTACAAAGTGACCACAGCCATGCGGTCAGCACCCCGGTCAAGGAACAGAAGAGCCTGGGCCCCAGACTCCCCCGGGTCCCCTCCCAGTCACCGGCCTGACTTCCAGGCCACGCTTCGTCTGCCTTTGGCCTCTGTGTGCGTGGAATCAGGAAGCGTGGCCTCTGTGTGTGTCCCCTCCTGGCCCCTTCGGCCCAGTGTCACACTGGCGAGGCCCGTCCCCACTGCCGTGGGTCATAGGCGCCCTCACTGCCGCCCCGTCTTCCATCCTGGGGACACACTCGACTCCCTTCCTCCCGCTCACGGGCATCTGAGCTGGTTTTCTGAACATGCTCCTGGAGCTGCTAGGAACGTGCCTCCTGGGCCTTCTGCTCTAGCTCTTCCTGTATCTCTGTGGCATTTCATCTGACGATAAGACGTAGCCGCAGATTTCCCTTCCCAGGCCTTGAAAATTCTTTGGACCCAGAGAACTCTCTCCCTTGAGACCTCTGTGCGGTGCAAGGGCCTCGGACTTGACCCGTAGAGTCTCTTCACTGTAACCTGTGATGATCTCGGGCAATCAGGTCTGGTTAGAAGTGCCATAAAGCTGTAAATTAATTAACACTTATTACCCGGGCGGGTTTCCCTTAGTCCGTTTGGAAATAAAAGAGAAACGCACCCTGTTGAAAAACCACGTGGGCTCACTGTCTGGAGCTAGGGCAGGTGAGGACACATGGGTCCAGCTCTGTCTCCACCTGGCCGTGGAGGCGTGGCCAAGGGGCTCGTTCGAGATTCGCCCCCTCCAGCAGCTGGCTTGGTGCCTGCCTCCCTTACCGAGGGCCTCAGAGTTCGTCACCTGTAAAATGGGTCCTTGTCTGCTCTGACGGTCTCCTTTCACAGTGGGAGGATGGGAAGGGAGATTTCTGAATGGTGGGGCATTGTTCCCCCCCGGGCGCTCAAGGTGACTTCAAAGGTGCAAGGAGGCAGCTTTGAATTAGATCGACTTCCACAGCACACAGCGAGAGAGGGCTTCTGTCCCCTAGACTCTTTCTGTCCCTCCGATTACCTCCGAGAGGAGGCCTCGCTCGGTGCTGAGAGGGTGTGAACACCTTTCCAACACTCATCCCCTCTCTTTGTAGCAGAGAAAGAGCAAGTCTCAGGGTGAAAGCCTCGTGCAGGCAAATGGTGTCTAGTTAGAATGGGCAGCGTTCGTTGGCTTCCGTTGTGTTTATTCCTATATTTACTTTCTAATTTTGGCAGGTGTTATGGCTCAGATGTAAAACCCGGCTATAAAGCCGCTTTCCCGTTTCAGGAAAGCAATGGCAGTGCGTTCAGAGAAGCACGTTATATAACGGTGTGTGGGCGGGGGCGGGGGGTCGGATAACGGTATGTGGCAAAAATGGAAGAAGTACTCAGATGAACGCATTCATGTTACTAAGGCAGTGATTGACTCTGGGAAAAAGGAAGTCAGACATCGATAAATGCCCAGGTTTGATTTCAGCCAACGCTTGGCTTCGCAGAGAAAAGCAGAAAGAAGCCAGACATTCGAGGGTGCTGGCCACAAACGCGAACCCTGGCCTGGGAGCAGACGGGCCGTCGGTCTCAGGGAAGGAGACCTCGTGAACTGTCTTTGTTGTCTCCTTCTTCCTCATTGAGGTGAAAGTCAGATAAAACCAAATTAACCATTTTGAAGTGGACAGTCTAGTGGCATTCGGCCCCTTCACGAAGCTGTGTAGCCGCCACTCCTGTCTCGTCCCCGAGCATCCTCGCCGCTCCAAACGGAGACCCCGTCCCCATCAGCAGTCACCCCCTCTGCGCCCCTCCTGCCCCGGCCCGTGATTTCCCTGTTCTGCGTCCTCGTGAGTGTTTGTAAGCTCAGCCTTTTCCTCGTTAGCTCGTCCGTCAGGCCATTGTACGTTGTGCTGAGCACAGGGAGGATGTGCTCGCGTCGGCCTTGCTCGGAGAGGTCCGACCTCACGCTTCCGGGTGTGCCCTTCTCACTCAGAGGGTCCCTGTTCACACACGCTGGCATCCATCCCGCTGACTGGCTGCCGGGAGAGAAGCGAAGCAGGTGTGTCTCCTCCCTTCCTGTGGATGTTAGGGAGACCCAGCCACAGGTGTGCACACCTGAGCCTCTCTGCTGGTCGCTGTGTTGCCTGCAGGAGACAGGCCAGGCTGCTTGGCTTGGTGATCAAGACGCTCCTCCCCCCACCCAAGTTCAAATCTGGTCTCGACTTGCCTGCCTGCCCTCAACGCCCATGCCTGCCCTCCACTCCTGTGTACCCCGTGCGCACCCCCCGCCTCCTGCGTTTGCTCCTGCGTTTGCCACCCGTGCGCCTGGCGCGCCGTGCCCTGCCTCGGCCTGGCGCCTCCTCCCCCTTCCTCCCATCGCTCCTGCCAGAACCAGCAGCCCCTGCACCACTGTCCCTCGGGCACAGAGGTTGTCCCTTGCTGGCTTCCAGGGCCCCGTGCCTCTCGGACGCTTGGTCCACATGACCGAACCAAGGCACTTTCTCCGTCCAGTTATCGTGGTTTGCATCCTGTCGTCGTCACGGGGTGCTCCGGGGGCCGTGGCCGCGTCTCACCGTCGGTGCGTCCCTGCGGCTGCCTCGGGGCCTGGTGAGGCCTCAGCGTGTACCAACACGTTCTCCCCTCTGCCTTCTTCTAGACGCGCCCCTGTTCCTGTCCCATCCGCACTTCTACAACGCCGACTCCCTCCTGGCAGAGGCCGTGCTCGGCCTCGACCCCAATGAAAAAGAGCATTCGCTGCTTCCTGGACATTCACCGCGGCTTGAGCCCCTGCCTGTCAGACGGGGGCGGGGGGCGGGGGGGCTTCTGACTGGTGCGCGCTTGTCCCGCCAGGCACGGAGCCCCTTGCG
Source organism: Eonycteris spelaea (assembly GCA_003508835.1). Taxonomy (NCBI): domain Eukaryota; kingdom Metazoa; phylum Chordata; class Mammalia; order Chiroptera; family Pteropodidae; genus Eonycteris; species Eonycteris spelaea. The sequence goes on along the minus strand of PUFA01000042.1, from coordinate 9,534,496 downwards.
GGAGTGACGAAGCCCGGCTCTCTTTGGCGTTGATAGCTTCTAGATATCAAGCCATCAAAGGTCCTGCTTTGCCTTCAGGCTCCACAGTTCAAGGACTTTGTTATCTCTTTACAAGGGAGTTATCGTTATTAAAGGCCCATAAAGAACAGTAAATTAATTAGGAATTATCAGCCTGCAGATTGCCAGAGGTAGACAACTGGCCGCCAACACATAAAGATCCCTAGTACCAGCGAGAGCCTGGATTATCTTGCAAGATAACTTGGGTTCTGGGGAATTGTCCGCGCGAGGTTCTATCTACCAGGAGGGTATCAGGCCTGCACAGTGGCCCTCCCTAGGGTGTGACCTCAGCCAGTTGCCTCTTCCTGTCCGATGTCGCTGTGGGGTTACCATCGATGCGAAATGTTCTGGGTTTCTGTCTCCTGGCACTAGCTAGGTGCTTTCGCATGTGTTAACCCACGGGAATTTCACAGCCATCTGGGAGGTGCACAGCTACCCCGTCTTACAGGGGGAAACTGCAGTCCACGCAGGTTAATGACGTGACTAGAAAGGGGGATTGTTGGCCCATGAGAGAGTGCTCTGTCTTGTTAATTGCTAGAATTCTAGAAGCAGCCCCGATGTGCTGCTGGTATGTCAGTAAGCACGAGTCTGATAAATGGTTGAGAGTGAGTAAGGGATAGAGCAAATCAGACGGCCGTCTCCCGTGCTCGCCCCGTGACGTCTAGTATTAATTACGTTAGCTAGTATCGATTTACGTTGATATTCCTTAATTGACATGAATTCTTATCAATATTCTGCGTTCTGCTATGAAATTCATTCTTTGTCGTTAAAAATACTAAAATTTTTCTTACTGTCTTGAGTTGTAACCAGTTTTACGAAAGCTTTTTTATTCATAACACTCACAGAGGGTCACGCCTTCTCTGAGTTCCTTTATTTTCCCTCCGCCCCCTCTGCCTTCGACTTCCAGCAGGAGCCCCTCTGCCCTGTTCCCCCTGGTGACTGCCGTTCGGCCGTGTTTCCCCCCGACCCCACGCTGAGGAGCAGGCGGTGACGTCTGGGGGCCGGGGGACCCACAGATGTTTTGCAGCAGCCGCGTAGCCGGCCTCTCCTCCCCAGTGGCAAGGCAGGCAGGAGACCAAGGCCTTTCATCTTCTGTTGTCCCGCTGGCACTTTGCACAGGGTGACCGTGATGGGTTTTGCTGCCTGCGAAGCGTCTCCCGTGGTGGCTGCTTCTTCCGCTCCTGACTCTGGGGCGCGTGGCGACAGGAGGGGCTCCGGGCCGCATTCCAGGTCCCTGAGTTGGGGCTCAGGCAGAGTTTGTCCCGTGAAGAGTGTCCGAGAGCAGCCGGAGGAACCGGCCACCAGTGGAGACTCCGGGATAGCGAATCTGTTCTAGACAGTGCAGTGGGGCGGCAGGTCGTGTGGGGCCCCAGGGCCACCCCAAGTGGGGTGATTTGCCTGGAGGACTGGCAGGACTCGGCATGTGGTCACACTCACGGCTGAGACGGTTTCCAGACGAAGGACACGAAACAGTCCGCAGAGGGAAAAGGCGCACGGGGAACCGGGCTCGGGCTCCCAGCGCTGTCTCACAGGGCCAGCGGCCGAGCTGTGACAGCATGTAACATGTCACCTGCCGGGGAAGCTCCTCAGGGGCTCAGCAGCCCAGGTGGTCATCGGGGGGTCACACAGGCACCCACTGAAATCCCAGACGCCCCGCGGGAAAGCAGGCGGTCCACACAGACCCCCGTGTGCACGGACGGTCCAGGCGCGATGAGCCCCTCACCAGGGACGGGGTGCCGGGGGCCCCTCTGGAAATTCGAGCTCCCGGAAGCCAGCAGGCCCCGGCCCGGCCTGCGTAGGGAGGGCGGCCTCGGCCTGCGGTGTGGACGCTTTTCCGCGCACAGGTGACCTCGCTGCCATCCTGCCCGGTTCTCAAGTTCAAACTCTCAAGTTCAAAGGGAGAACGGCCTTTGGCCCACTCCCCTGCGCCACCGAGGCCCGAGGCAGTCAGGGCAGGCTTCTCCCTGACGCACGACATCGGTGGCCTGGGTGGCGGGCTTGCAGACCTCACTCTGCCCTTGCACAAACCCCGTGGGCGGGGGGGTCCCTCCATCTCCCGGAGGAGGAAGCGAGCCCGAGCGAGGAGCGGGGCGGGATCCCCGACCCCGGACTGAGCTTCCTTTCCCCCGGCATTTTCTGGTCTCACTCCGGAACCACCGTCCTGATTTGGGTCCTATACAGGTGTCGCTTCCGTTATTTACTTGTTTTTTTAAAAAACCATCTCATTTAAAAAGAAAAAAAAAATAGATTCTGCCCAAAGGAAACTTTCTATCACTACCTCAAATTGGAAATTTAAAAATTCTCCAAAAAGTAAGGTAAAACTAAACACAAAGAAAAAAAAATACCGGTTTGGAGACGATCAGGAAGCGCTGGGAGCGGACACGGAGTGACCGTCTCCACGGCACCGTTCTGTGTAAAGTTCTGTGTAATCCGGAGTGTGGAGGGAGGGGCGGCGACCAGAACGCCTCCTGCTGCTCCGGGACGCGTCCTCCCAGGAGGGCAGACGGGAAGGGTTAGGACTTTTCCATCCAGGAGAGGCCTGTGCTTTCTCGAGGGGGCCGGGGACCGAAGAAGCCGTTCGGGAAGCACAGGTTTACCTTCTGGGGTTTAGGGCTAGTAGAGGGGACCCCAGGACCCAGGCAGGTGAGCCGGAACACCCGCCCTCTGGAGCGGGCCAGGGAGGGGGCATTGGCAGGTGTCCCTGGGCCCCGGGGAGGCCGGGCCCTCACCGAGCATGTTGTTGCAGGTCACGGGCATCCCCATGAACGTCTCTGTGAAGCTGCAGCTGAGCCTGTACATCAAGGCCATCAAGGGCATCGGGTGAGTGGGGCCTGAGCCGGGCTGCGTGCACGGTCAGCTCGGACGCCCGGGGCTCCCGCTGCGTCCCCGGGTCTGGGTCTGGGAGGGAGGTGGCCCCCTGGATGTGAGGTCCACACCTGTCCCCCGACGGGGTCTCAGCCCTGCGCCAAGGCCCTGTCCACCAAGGCCCTGACATCTGCCCCAGAATGTGCTTTTCTCTCTCACAGTCGTCCCCCAGGTCAGCTAGAATCTTCCATCCAAGCCCTTTCCCCCGCGACAGTGTGCCAAAAATCAAGCCCTGGCGAAACCAGGTGTCTGGAAGGGGAGCCCACCAGACACAGCGTGCCTGACGGTGACAGTTCGCCTCATGGGAGCTTTTAAGCACTGTCTTCCTTTTTTGTTTTTTTGTCTTTGAATAACAGCTTTATCGAGATTTAGTTCACATACTGTAAAGCCCACCCTTTAAAAAACGTACGGGGATGACAGCATGTTCACAGAGTCATGCGACCACCACCTCGATCAATTTGAGAGCCCTGTCATCAGCCCCACAGAGAAACCCGCCCCCATCAGCAGGCGTGCCCTGTTTCCCCCGCCGTAGGCCACTCCTGCTCTGTTCTCTGTGGCTCCGGGTTTGTCCCTGCTGGACACTTCCTGTAAATGAGATCCTGCACTGTGTGGGCTTTTGTGACCGGCTTCTTCTCACTCCGCATCACGTTCTCAGGATTCTTCCGTGTTGTGGCTTATGTCAGTGACTCACTCCTGAGGTGGCTCTATAACATTCCATTATGTGGCCAGACCAAGTTTTATTTATCAGCCGATGGACAGCTGGGTCGTTTTGACGTTTTGGCCATCACGAATGACGCTACCGTGACTATTCACAGACAAGTTTCTCTGTGGACACACACTCTTATTTCTCCTGGGTAGACACCCAGGAGCAGGATGGCTGGGTCCCGTGGGCACTCTGTGTTTAACCCCCTGAGGAGCTGCCAGACTGTTGCCCACAGCGTCGGCCCCGTTTGCATGCCCACCAGCAGTGCAGAGGGCTCCAGCTAGATGTCCCCAAGTCTCGGTGTAACATTACATTTTCGCAGAGCAGGGAGAGGGAGTGCCCTGATTCCTGTTATGTCGATGTCTGTACTTCTTAGCATTTTTGAAATAGTTTCATTTAAAAAAAAAAATCCCCTAGAAATATTTCTGGGCTGCAAGAATGGGGGCATCTATTGCATTTTGCAAAAGGTCTCTCAGCGGGAAAGATCAGCCCTGTCTACGGGGAATAGAAAGTGCATGCTCCTCTTCGTTCCCACCCGGGTTTTCATTTTTCTGGGTGGAGGCTGCTCAGAGGTTTTTCCGGGTGGAGGCTGCTCAGAGGTTTGTTCTTGAAGGGTTGGCGGGTGGTGAAATGGCACCGTGTGCACACCGGTAGGTGTCTGCCACCCAGGCTCGACCTCCCGGCCCAGGGAACTTGGCACCCGGTCTGCTACCTGGCAGGTGACGGGCAGCCGGGCTGGCTGGGCGGGGCTGGGGCCCGAAGAAGGTGGCCTCATCCTTCACATTTTCAAATAAAATGCATTTTTTCAAGATCTGGATTTTCACACGCGCTCCCTAGAAGCAAATTCACATTCTTGATGAAGGCGGCTCAGGCCAGCAGTGTGCTTGGATTCTGCCCGTTGGGGGCGCCAGGCTGCTCCCCTGACCTGCCTGGGCTTCTGTGTCCCTGTCTGTCCGGTTGGAGCAGTGGCCTCAAGGGAGCTGGTCTCACCCGCAGGGCCTAACGCCATCTGGAGGGCCAGCGAGGAATGGGTGGGGAAGGTCTAGGGAGGCGGCATCCAGGAACTTTGGTGCTGTTTGCTCACAAGATCTTTATCTTGAGATAAAGCTCTCTTTGCATGTAATTTACATAGGTCCTTACACAAACACAGTAAAAAAGGCCAAGGTGAACGGCCCTTCCTCTGTTATTTCCGCAGTGTTTTCTGCGTCTGCCTCTCCTGCGTGAGGCTGTGGAAACTTGTCCTGCTGCCCAGTGCGCTGCCTCACGGGCAGCCCCAAGATGTTTGGGAATTGTGACTGAAGATTTGGCCGTGTGTGCTGAGTCTGGGCCCCGTCCCCTGAGCGTGTTCCGTCTCTGCTCCGTGTAGCGCGCCCTTCGGCACACCCGAGAATGGGAGCTACAGCATCCGTGTCCCCTGCGTGTGGCATCTAATGTCAGCGGTGATGGCGATAAGCCCAGGGCCCGTTTTCCCTGCTGGGTGTTTTTCTGAGCCCTTTGCACATGTTCCTCAGGCCTCACGGGCGCCCCGTGGGATTCCGTCACACCCCATTTTACAGAGGAGGCACAGAGAGGGTGAGTGGGTGCCCGAGATCACACAGCGAGCTAGTGAGAGCGTCAGGTTGCTCCGGCCGGGAACACCCTTTCCTCAGTCCTGAAGGAGCTGTCGCGCAGAGCCCCCTGACCGGCGGGCACGCGGCCAGCGCTGCCTGCCCGACGGAGCGTCTCACGGGCCGTCTCGCTTGTTTCCAGACAAACGGGGCAGATCAAGCCGGTGGTCCTGCCGCTGCTGTGGTTCGAGGAGGTAAGGCCACCTTCGCTCTACCTGCCCCGGGCACCCCAGTGGGGAGCCAGTGTGGGCATTTGAGGCGGGGCTGTGAGTGGGGACGGGGGCGGCGGGCCCGGGAAGCCAGACTCTGTGACCAGAGCGATCTACGAGAACCTCCATGCCCTGCAGGCACTTTGTCAGTTTCCCCGTCCCGTCGGCAGGATCACGGGAACTGCCAGGCCCCAGCCCCGGGGCTTCGCGGTGAACACACGTGGCCGCGTCTCCCGAGACCAGGGAGGTTGGCTTTCAGGGCAGCAGTTTTCACGTGAACTCGCTTTTTCCCCGGCTTTTCAAGGTTCCTTCTGGCCTAGCTCGTTTTAAGCCAGGGTGAGCTCGGGGCCAGAACAGGCAGCCTTCAGACGTCAGGTTCACGTCACGGTCTGCTGTGGGCTGGCGAGAGGCCGAGGTCTGCTCCACCCAGCCGTCGGGGATGCCGGGCCCCTGTCTGGCAGCCCTCCCCTTGAGGCGCTCAGAATCCATCTCGTTCAGTGGCCGGGAAAGTGGTGGAGAGAATTATGTGGGCGGTTTTCATGGCCAGGTGTGAGATGGTAACATCCCTGTGCCCGCATCGCATGGGCCAGAATGTGATCATATGGCCTTGCCCAGCCGGAAGGGAGTCTGGGAAATGTAGTCTCCTTGTGTGGCCCTGGAGGAAACGGAGCCCCCGCCCCCACATCCCACCTCTTCCCACTTTGCACAGGCTCTAGCGCACACTGTGGCCAGTGCGCTTGAGATGGGGCAGGCGGGGGCGGGGGCGGGGGATGCAGGGACGTGGCGTGGAGTGGCATCTGCGTGTGGCCCCAGCCTGTTTGTCGCCCTCCCTCCTCAGAAAGGGGCCATGGAGGGTGAGACCCTGGAGACTTTCTACACCCAGCTGGTGCTGCTGCCCAGGGTGATACACTACGCACAGTATGTCCTCCTCGCCGTGGGCTGTGTCCTGCTGCTCATCCTCGTCATCTACCAGATGCGGAGCCAGGTAGGTGGCAGCCGGGGCCGGGCGGCCCATTGCTTGCCTGCTGGGGGACGGGGGGGGGGCTTGGATGGGACCCTAGCCATCCCGCGTGCCCGTGCCCTCCCTCGGCCTGGGGCGGGGTGCTGTCGCTCGCATCTCTTGCATCCTGCTTTCCGCTTCTCTACCTGTTCCGGGAGGCTGCCGGAGGGTTTTGGGTTATGAGACCTGGTACCTGGTTTGTCCATCAAGTTAGCGCCTTCTGGGTGCCAGGCACACAGCAGTGAACAAGACAGATGCGGTCTCTGCTCCTGGGGTGGGTTGGGGCGCAGGGGCTGACTCTCCAGTCAGGCAGACAGTGACACCACGTAGACAGGATCATTTCCCTGATGATAAAGATGATAGAGAACGTGACAGCGCTCAAATACACCGCGAGCCACGGGCGGGATTTAAAATGTAAATTTCCTAATAGCCACATGAAGTAAAAACATTAATTTGAGTCATGTTTTATTTAACTTGAATATATTCAAAATATGACCATTTCAACACATAATCAGATGGAAAATAGACATACGATACTTTGCATTTTTTTTTTTCTGAAGCATTTGAAATCCGTGTGTGTTATACTTAACAGCGGGTCTTGATTTGGACTCGCTCCGTTCCGAAGGCTCAGCTGTCACGTGTGGCTCTGGGACCAGACAGCAGCGTCCGAGGGCCTGAGGACACCTGTAGAGAGAGCGTCAGGAAGGCCGCTCTTCAGAGCAGAGTTGAAGTTTAGATACGAGTGCTCATGGCCTCTCAGCACAGTGTCCTGGGAGAAGGAAGCTCTGGCCAGTGCATAGGCCCCGGGGCAGGGGTGGCGGAGGCATTCGGGACGGGACCCCGCGAGGCCAAGCTCCTGGAAGGGAGCGAGGAGGGGACAGGAGAAGGGGGGCAGGGCCGGTCACACTGGGCCCTGCAATGCAGGTGAGCAGCTCAGAACTGATTCCAGGGGTGACAGGAAGCCATTGGAGGCGTTTAAGGCTTAGCTGCTGTGTGGCGACCAGGTCCTTGGGTGGGTGGGGTGGTTGGGGGGGACCAGTGAGGAGACCCCAGTGAGTGAGGGTGGCGGCTCAGCCCGGGGTGGGCGCGGGTTATTTCAGGAGGGAGTGCAGATGGAGAAGGGCTCTGAGGACATGTGACCCCCTAGAGGCGGGGGACAAATACCCCTTCTAGACCTGGCGTCATTCCTTCGTTCCTCCGTCCATTCACTCATGGCGTTAGTGACACCCCTCCGGTGAGCAGGTTACTTTTCTCAAGGCGCCATGCACAGTTTGGGGATCCAGAAAAGACTAGAACCTGAGGTCTAGAGCCCAGGGGCCAAGACAGACTTTAAGTAGCCACTATGGTCACACGGTGACAAGGCCGGTGATCACGCGGCTCCGGGGGCGGGGGAATGGGTGAGCGGCCACGCGGTGAGGCAGGAATACTTGCTCAATGGCAGGCAGTCGAGAGGCCATTTTGGATCCGTGAACCAGAAAGCCACCTTGGCGGCCCCCACCTTGCCCTGGACCCAAGGCTGAGGCCGCGGTGGGGGTGCTGCCTGGTTCCTGCTGCCCCTGGGCCACCTGCAACGCCTGCTTGCTTTCTTTAGCTTGGGTGCCAGCTCTTTGTCCTCCTTGGGGCTGGCCTGCATGCTAGGTCACTCACTGAGAGAGTCGTAAACCTCCCAGACCCTTGACCTGGGCCTCACACCCTGAACTCCCATCTCTCCAAGGCCCCCCACGCGGGGAGGGCTTGGACCAGCGGGAGGGTGTCAGCACTCACCACGTCGCTCTCTCTGCTCTGTGAGCCTGATGGCTGTTGGGTGCGATGAGACTGTTGGGTACCCCTGTCCCCCGTCACTGCCCAGCGATAGCCAGCCTGAGCGGGGCTGTCACTATGCACAGAGGGAACTCCCTAGAGGTTTTTACTTCGATTATGGTAGGAGGGCAGAGGGGACCGGAAGCCAAAGCCTCCAGCCCGTGGATGCTCTATCGGGTGGGCTTCTATTCATGAAGACACACATGGCCACATGCTAGGTGCCCAGGGGACCAGTGCGTAAGGGGCTGGACCAGGGGAAGAGGCCCAGGCAGCCTCCTGTCTCTCTGTCTCTCTGTCTCCGTCTCCTCTGTCTCTCTCCTCACGTCTTGTCGAAGGGGGGCGGGGCAGAGAGGGAGGACATCGTGTGCAGTGCTGGCTCGGCCCGTCCCTGCCTCAGCCGCAGACCCAGCGAGAATGCCACTGCGTCCCCTTTTCTGCTGGCGACACAGTCGAGGCCCCCTCCCCGCAGGGCTCAGTGGGGGCCAAATAATTGAAATCTGTCCCGTTAGGTCTTAGGCCTTACATGTTTCTGTGTGTTTGTCTTGATTGAAAAAAAAGACAAAAGGATCACAGGCTGGCGAACTCAACATTTTAATTTCAGAGAAATTTTTTTTCTCAAGTCATTTAAAAAAAAAATTAAGCCTTTTAACAGAAACATCTGTCTCTGGTGGGTTGATTACAATGCCACCTGCTTCACCCGCTGACTCTTGGCCCATCCACCCTGCTGGCCGTGGCCCACCTCCCCACTTCGATTCCTCGCCTGCATTTTCCAGTAGATGAGGCCTTTTAAGCTTGGCCCGTCCATCCGACCCAGTGTGTTCCCTGAAGGCGCTGGTCTGTCTCTGGTGAAGGGTGACAGCACTCCCTCAAGTCCAAGCCAACCCGATCGATAACAGTTGTTGGAATCTAGAATCCTGCATCCTCCTCTTTGCTTCTCGAAAATCAAAAGAACCGTGTAAAATCTTTTGTGCCAACTATAAATTAGCTTGGTTATCTTCTAGGAGAAATGCTATTTATTTTGGAGTAGTAGTAAAAAGGGCTCAAAGGATAAGGAGGCCATGCAGGCCTATTCTGAATCCCTGATGACATCAGCTCCCAAGGGGACTGTCCTGCAAGAAGCAAGACTGTAGGTGGGTACCAGGTAACGCTCACCCTCCCCGCCTCCCCGCCCGCAGCCAGTGGAACTCCGGCGGCTGGGAACACGGCCTCCGCCACACTTCTTCAGCCCGACCTTCGCCCCGAGCATCTGCAGACTGAAAATATACTTGTATATTTTGCTTTTGGAGCAACCGCCTTTTCTCGAGGGAATGGTGGTTTCTTCGGCCCCAGGCCTGGTGGAGGTGGAGGGCGGCTAGCGTTCTGTGGGCTGGCGTCTTACCTGCAAGGCCCTATTGGAAAGGCAGGGCGCAGGGGGAGCCCAGCTGCTGCTCAGACCTCTGGTGCGATGGACTCCAGGGAAGTCTGCTACAAACGCAGATCCTTCTAGGCCTCCTGGTGTAGAATCATGGACGGGGCCGGAATCTGTATTCTCACGGATCCCTCAGGGAATTCTGATGTAGATTGGTCTAAATAAATCTGGGATGACGGACCAAGAAGAATTTAGGCATCAGCTGAACATCCATACTTGGCCTGAGGGTGGGGTTGCCAGATGGAGCAGAAACAACCAGACACACACACAAATGAAGGAACAAGGGGACACCCAGTTAAGTGTGAATTTTAGGTGAACAGTGAATAAGTTTTGGGATAAATGTCCCATGCAAGTCCTGGGACATGGTTATACTGAAAACCTATTCATTTTACCCGAGAGGTTGAAATTTAACTGGGCGCCCTGAGCTTTCACCCGTCTGCGGGAGAAGCCGCCAGGGCCGTGGGAGGCTGCCTGGGCCGCCCTCCAGGGGATTGACAGGCGGAGCTGCAGGCCCCGCGGTCTGAGGTTGGGCAGAGGCCAGTCGCCTACTGTTGTGCTTCTGATAATAGCTGCTATTTTGGTTTCTGAAAAATCTGCCGCCCCCACCAGCTTCTGGGGCTGAGCCTGCTGGGGCCGAAATAGCTTTCCCGAGCCCCAGGGCAAGGCAGCAACGCGCGCCTCTGGAGCCAGCTGGCCGCCTCCATTTTGCTTCGATTGCCAGGGTCGAAGGAGGAAATAAAATAGAAAATGAAGAGTGGGGGTGCCGGCGTGCGTGTGTTGGCAGGTGCTGCAGGCCCCGTCAGGAGGAGGGAGGGACCGCCGTGTCCCAGCCGGGCTCTGGGGGCTCCCGTGCTCTGGCGGGGCCCGACCACGTCAGGATGAGCCTTAGGGTGACTTCCCCAGGACTCAGTGCCTGGGCTTGGGGGCAGGACATCCCAGCCAGGGGCACGTCCCCCTCTCCTTCCTCTCTCCTGAGAAGTCCTCTGGGATGCTTTAAGTCGGCGCAGTTGGCCCCATTCCCACCCCTGTCCCCCACTTCCAGCCAGGATTCCTTTGAAACTTGCTTAGTCTTGTCGGGGTACAGGCGTGGGGTCGGCACGTAAAGAAGGGGTTATGCTGCTCCCTGGAAGGCAGCTCGGCCTCCACCCCACATGACGACCCTGCCCCGTCTCGTGTGCTTGGGGAGCGCGGTGTCCTATGGTGTGCACAGGCTTTGGTTTGGGACAGGCACCTGGGAAGTGGCCAGTGGTCTGGGAGACCTGGAGTTTGTGTGGGCGGCTTCCAGCCTGTGCTGAGTCTTGGCCAGGGCGGCCCACCCTGCACCTGGGCGTGGGGTGCCTGAGGAGCTGCCGTGTTTGGGGGAAGGCAAAATAGCGCCTCCACTAGCCTGGAAGGCTGTTTTTATTTGAATGAGAAAAAGACGGGCCCTCTGTGCAGACACAGCCAGCGCTAGGCCCAGGGCTTGGCAGAGCAGGACAGCCGGTTCGCACCCTCTGGCCAGGCGCCCTGTGCGTGAGCGCCTGACACCTGCACAGGGCGGCCCCTCAGGGCCGTGTCCGTGGCTTTGTCTTGCCTCCTGGGTACTCTCCCTCCCGCTCCAGGTCCTCATTCCCCAGCTAAACACAAGTGAAGGGGACAGGAAGAGGAGGAGGGCTCAGCGTCATGGTCTGCTTTCTTGATGTTTGTGATGAGTGCTTTTTGGGGGGAAAATCATTTCCCCTTTTTACTTTTGAGCGAGGCTTCCTCACGCTGTGGCTCTTCCCACACTGCCGAGATTCTGGCCACCCTGGTGCCGCGTGCTGCTCGATGTGTGTGTCCAGGGAGCCACACCCTCCCCCTCGGCCCCATTCTTGAACACGGCTCAATCCAGAAGGCTGGGATCTGTCCCCAGTGAGAGGGACCAGGAATCCCAGCCTCCCCAACCCCCCACCCTGTCCTGCCCACAGTGGGGGTTTGAGGCCCCCCTCCACTCTGCAGCGGGGGAGGGTAGAGGGCTGAGGGAGTAGAGAGTTGCGCTCATCATTGTTGCGGTCTTTAAATTTTTTTTAATTGAAGAAAAATTTTTTTAATGTAAAACTAGATGAAACATAGCACCCAAGCCCCCGTCCCCGCACAAGCAGTGTTGACGTTTCTACGTTGGTTGCTAACACCAGTGGTTAATGTCCTGTGCCGTGTCACCTCGCCGTGGCGCCGCAGTGCGTGTGTGGCCGTGCGGCCGGCTTCCCTCCCGCAGTTTCCTGTCCGCGACAGCTGTCTGAGTTGTGTACATCTCGTGACTGCACTTTAAAAACGCTTTCTGTTGATGGGCGTTTAGGTTATTTCCCGGTTTTCCGTGTTAGCAGTGTTGCATATAAGCCCTGAACGTCTTGCTCTGCCCTTCTCACTGTATTAGGCAAGTCCCTTTGGGCCTCAGTTTCCCCATCGCTAAAGTGGGTGAGGGCAGGGCAAGATGGGGAGGCCCTCTGGAACTGCATGTGCAGTGAACGGCCTGGACACCTGCACAGGGCGGCCCGCGGGACGTGTCCTTGGCCTGTCTTGCCTCCTGGGCACTCTCCCGCTCCAGGTCATTCCCCAGCTAAACACAAGTGGGTGGGGCTGGGGTGGGCGGGGCCTGCTGACTGGGTGTGGTGATGTGACTCCCCCTTTTTCCACAGGGTCCCGGTGCCGAGAGCCAGCCAGCCCGGCCGCTCAGCCACCCCGGCTCCCCAACCCCTACACCCCTCTCCTTCAGGGCCCTCAGCAGTAGCCCGCCAGTCCCTGAGCCTCCCAGTTGCACACGTGTGTCCGCGCCCCGCACGCGCCCTGACACTGTATGCACATGCGTGCACAGGTGTGTGCGGACGCACTCGGGTAGAGCTGCTGTCAAGGGGACTCAGTGAGAGGCTCACAACAGGGACTGTTCTGGAACCGTCTCCAAGTCACCCGCAGGAGCTGTGGGCACTGGGTCCTCTCCCTTGGGTGAGCCCAGTCACCCACCGGGCCACTTCTCTCCTGTTGCCTCTACATCAGTCTTAAAACACTGCAGCCCCGCTTGGTGGCTCTGTCAGCAGGACCGGGCTTTTACTCCGAGGGTCGGCCACTCTCACGACACCCAGCCGGGAGTGCAGACTTTGCACCAAAGCCAGGTGGCAGGGGGCCGTGGGCTCAGTGCCCAGCCTGGACCCGGAGCTGGGCTGGGGACATAGCCCCTTCACACAGGCCTCAGGAAGCAGCGTGAGTGACAGAAGCTCATGTGTCCCGTTCCGTCCCCATACCCCCACTGGACTTCGATCTCCCTGAAGTCTGCATAGGCCCTGGATCTGGGTGGGGATCCCCTTTCCTCCAGCAAAACTGACATCATCCTGTACACTGAGCCCGCTGCTCCGCAGCTGGGGTGGGGGAGGCTCCGCCCCGAGCTTCCCCCCAGAAGCCCTCATCTTCAGGTGCCAGGGCAGAGGTGGAGAGGCCTGGGCCCCGTCAGCCTGGCTGTCTGGTCGGTGGGCGACCTGTCTACCTGGCGCTTCTGGTCTCTGGGGCAAGCCTCTGTCTCTTTTCTACTGAAGAAATGAGTTTTATCATCTTTTAAAAATAATTCACCATTGAAGTAATAAACCTTTAACAAACCTGAACACTCGAGTCTGTGAGCCTGTTTGCTGGTGGGGGTGGGGGTGGGGCATTTCAGAGACCGCTTCCTGGGAAGTTCTAAGCTCCTAATCTAGGCCTCCTTTCTGGAACCTGCACCAGCATCTCTCATGGGCTGGGCTGCTGCCTTGCCCTGTTTTAAAAGTTCAGTGTTGTATTTAACATTTTATACAAATACTGCACGAAGGTATCTCTTGTTTAGAAATGGGATCCAAGGCCATTTTGACCACTGCCCAGGTGAGTGAGTACCTTTGCCACTTTGGCATGGAACCTGCTAGGATTTTTTTTTTTCCGCTGTGTGTTTATATACAAACCAATGCCATATAGGACATGTGGAGTATCTTTCTGGCTTTGGCTTTTTATTACACAAGTGGCAGAAAAAGAATGGTTAAGAGATTGGATTGGGCCAGATGGCCTGGGTTCAAATCTAAGCTCTGCCTCTTACTAGTTTGTGATTTTGGCAAGTCACTGGACCATTCTGGCCCTAGTCTCTCCACTACTAAAATGGAGGTAATAGTACCTGCCTCTTAGAGTGGCATAGTGAAGATGCAGGGACTTCATACATGAAGTGCTTTAGAACACAGCTGTCCCATGGTAGGATATCTAAATTGCCATCATGATTATTATCGATTATGACTTGTCATCTTGATTTTTTGTACCCAAGTGTTCATCTGTCCCTGTCTGGGACGTTATCCCTGGTCCTACATATTGAGTGAGTCACGTCATTCCTTTTAATGGCTGCGTAGTCTCCAAGGTCCTGATGATCAGACAGTCCCTCAGATGGAGTCTAAGTTGTCTCGTTACCCCGATTGCAAATACATTGAACATTTTTTCCTTCCTTGACCACCATAGGCCGGACACTGCCCTGGGGTTGGGGTGTGTCAGGAACCAAAACAACGCTGAGCGGTTTCTCTAGGGTAAATAGCCAGTGAATTGCGCCATCACATGGTTTGCCATTTGCGTCTCACTACTCCGCTGGTGACGCTGAGGCAGCTGCCCTGCCCCCTCCGCTCGACAGAGCCCTGGGGTTGATGCGCCCAACTGGAGATGGCAGATGATTTCCACCCCATAAGCCAGGGTCACTCACCCACAGGATAGGCAGGCATGCCAAGCCCGATACGTCAGGGACCCACGAAAATATTTTCGTTTTTTTAAAAAAAGTTATACTTTGAGGCTGTGACGATTCTAGCCCCAAGATAATGCGCAGAAGCGCCATGATGACGTAGGTATCGCCGTGTGGCGTGATGTCCTCTGTGACGTGACCCCTTAGAGATGAGTCGTTGCCGGCGATGACGAAGCATCCGCCATGTGACGCAGGCGTCGCGGAGTGATGACGCGCCGTGGTACGTAAGCGTCCCCTCCGCGATACGTAGGCGTCGCCGTGGTGACCCATCCCCGCTTAGCCTGGGCATCTTCACCATGTGACTGAACATCGTGATGACGTCGGCACCAGCGCAATGGAGCGTCGCCGTGGTGCGGCGAGCATTCGCCTCCACAGGCTGTGAGCTCACTCGCGTGACGCCAGCGTCGCCGCTTTGATGACGGAGCGTTCCGTGATGATGCGGTGTCGCCGTGGTACGTAAGCCGCCCCAAAATAAACAGGTGGCGCCGTGACAACCAGCCGCGGTGACGCCAGAACGTGACAAGAGGCTCGTGGTACGGTGGAGCGCCGTGATGCTTGACGAAGGACGAGTGCCTGACATTAAGGCGACGGGTGACGCAGGAGCCCTGTGATCGTAAAGGTCCGTGCGACGCGAAATACCTGGGCGGAAGCCTTCCCCGTGTCTGCCGGGTCGTCAGAGCGTATTTTTGGCGGGCCCCAGGATGCTCGTGATGCCCCACTCTACCTCGCTGGTTCTCCACCTGCTGCGCAGCGCGCCCGCCTAAAACTCTCTGCCTTTGATGTGCAAACGTTTTTTATCCTGAATATTGCAAAGGATGAAACTTCCCGCGTATTGTCCCGGTCGATGTTTTAAAATAAACACCACTTCATCACTCTTTAAATGGGCTACATGAGCTCTAAATGTGCATGGAGAGAGGGTGCTCACCACTGTTTAAAAAATAACGCAAGTGAGCTCTTGTCAAAAGTTGAGCTTTCCCCCGACCGGTGGAACATGTATTTCTTTATCCCCCTAGAATTTGAGCTAAATGTTTTTATAATGTATGCCTTAAGTCTTAGTAATCTTGTTATACTTCTCTGCAACATAAACGTCTGTATAGTTGAAATGGACGTTTAAAATTTTTTTCGTGCCATAATGGTTAAGTTTTTTGGTTTGTTGTTTGTTTGTTTGTTTTTGGTCTGATTGCCATTCAACTGTAGTACACAATTGATCAAAACAACATCAATATATTCACATTTTGGTGTGATAGTTCCATGCAAAAAAAAGTGTGATGTTCCATGCACATCAATTATATTATCATATATCAAAAAAAGAAGTAAACTATTGCAATGCTTCTCCTTTATATATGTTATGTATATTTTATACATTTTTAAATTTACAGAGTAGAATTGATGGATTTGTATACAGTTCTAGGAATTTTAACACACATATAGACCCAAGTAAATGCCAGCCACCACAGTCAAAATCCACAAGAGTTTCATATCCCCCAAATTTCCTTCTGCTTTCCCTTGTGTTGAAACTTTTCAGAAAACATAGCCTCTGCCAACCAGATAGTTGTCCCTTTCCCAGAACGTCACATAAGTGAACCTACGGTGCGTAGCCTTTTGAACTGGCTGCCTCACCTGGCATCGAGTCTTGAGAGTCATCACATGTATCAACGGTTTGTTTTTCCTGCTGACCTGCATTCCATTGTGTGCGAATGCCGCAGGTTTTAGCCAGTCACGAGTGTAAGCCATTCATGAGCCGCAGTTTGAAGTGTTTCCAGTTTGGGGCCATTGTGAATTTCAAGGCGCTGTAAACATCAGCGGGCAGATTTTTGTGTGAACATACATTTTCATTTGTCTTGAATAAAAACCTAGGAATGGGATTGCTGGGTCATATGGTAACTCCGTATTTAACCTTTTCGGTGCAGCCAGACAATTTTCATAGTGGCTGTGCCATTCTGTGTTCCCACGGGCAAGGTGTGGTTGTTTCACCTGCTCTACGTACTCACCGGTACCTTGGTATTTTCAGGTTTTGAAAATATTAGTCATTTGTAGTTGTATCTCATTGTGTGGAGATGGTCGTTCTTCTCTTTCTTTCTTTTTTTTGCATGGAACTGCATCTCATAATGAAATGAATGAGCTTCCTCTCCACCCCAGTCAGTTCATGTCGTCATGAATGACTATTACTAATTGCAAGAATAAGACCAATGCTGTCATGAATTCCATCCGTGTTTTTGCAGATATGAGATAGAGAAGCCTTGTTGACATAGGTAAGTAGCCGGGAGTAAGGAGCGTCCTGATAGCCATGCCACTCAGTTCTCATACTCCTGAGTAATGGGCCCAAACCGGATGCAGATCTGTCATCAAAAAGCATTTTTACCCACCTATCAGCTGCCAAGTCTTTTTGACATTTCTTCACATTTGTAGAAAGCTACAAAGTGGAAACCACCGACTTGGTCATAAAAGGATTACTCAATCTTCAGTTCAGGTCTCAAAATCAGCATTTGGGAGCATCCGTCAGGCGGGGCTGGAGGGCAGGGGGCTCTGCGCCTGTCTACTGCTGGGTGGGTGGGAGCCTGGTGAGGGGCTGGGGGAATGGCCTGGGTCTGCTCTCTGGGGACCTGCAGGCCAGAGGCTCACAGGGAGTCCAGGCGTAGAAGATGGCATCCTTAAAATGCCCAAGGTCATTGCCCTTGGAGAGCTAAGCACAGAGTTCCCAACCTTATTAGAAAGCCACAGGGGGCATTGCTGGCTTCCTGGAGCCCATCACAGACACTTGTGACGTTTGTATTCAGCTTTAAATGCTCATAAGAAAGAAAAAATCTCTGTAAAGCATTGTGTGTGTGTGTGTGTGTGTGTGTGTGTAAGTGTGTGTGTCCCAGGGAACATGGGACAGAAGAGGTGAGTGTGCCCTCCACCTTTCTCACTGGGTGAGCATCTCGCTTCTGAGCATCTTTTTAGGTTGGTATAACCTTGGTCCCTGAACCCAGTCAACTGCTTCGTCTGGGGCTCAGTGAGGAACCTGTGTTCTGGCCAAGGCTGGAAGGACAGGCTGCACGGACACTAAGGGACACTAAGGGACACTAAGGGACACCACGTGAGGTGTCAATGTGGCATGGTTCTGAGGAATTCTCAGGAGTTTCCTGACTCAGACTGTCTTCCCGTGCTCTCACTTTATATACTGACTCCCACCTACTACGTGACTCTAACGTAATATTTTTCTTTACTTTGACTCACTTTTTTTACTTAAAGAATTTTCCTTTAAAAGAAAAGCAGAAGTGGGCAAGTGCTGCTTTTCCAGTGTCCACGCATGACGGTTAAAGTGTAAAGTATAAGGTGTCCATCAAGTTCCACGAGACCTGCCCGGTTCAGGGACCCTGCACTGTCCCTTTGCGTGTCCTGCACACCCCCGACTCTCCACTTTCCCTGTGGAATAAGTGCTGCCCCTTCATGGGGGCTTTCCCTCCTCTGTCTCGCTCAGCCCTCGCCATCATCAGAGGCTCAATCCCAGCCATGCCCCCTGCTCCAGGAAGCCTCCCTGATCACTTCTGCTCACTCAACTTTCCCCTGTCTTGGAATTCCTGGGGCACTGTGTCTGTACTCTAGTTGATACTAGAATGCTCTAGAATACTAGAAGTCCTAACTCCAGTTGCTGTAGTCCCAAACCCCAAGGGCTTGTGATGTAACCCCTGGTACCTACAATTGTGCCAGAAACTGGAACATGCTTGCTCAAGATGGTTCCTCAGAGATTTCACTTGTTCAGATGACCATTCTTTGAAACATTTATCAAGTGCACACTACCCTGTGAATGAAGTCACCAGGGTGGCTTTCTTCGTCTGAAAAGAATTGGAATAATCTAACACCTGCCTTGCAGGGTCAGCATGGAGCTCAAAAGAGTTGGTGGCCCCGTGTGATGGGTTCAGGGCTGGGGACCCTGCGTTCAGCCCACAGTTGTAGGGCTGTCCTTTCTGATGCCACTGGGGTCTCTCACCTGGAGGATCTGCCAGCCTGGCCCACGGGTCTCTCAGCTGCCATGTGTGTCCTGTGTGGTCCGTTCTCCGTGTAGTGGGCTGAGAGGGCTTCTGACATGCACACTCTCACAGGGTCTATCCCTTGTTTAAATCTGCATGCTGCTTTTCCCCAAGTCCTGAAGACCAAGTCCCCTTCTTGGGGCTGATGGGAAAATCCCTCCCTCTACTGGCCTTGGCCCTGGGCTTCTGGACAATTCCTGGCTCAGCCGCTGGGGGCGAGCTGTGCACACAGGTTGTTCAGAGCCTGCGTTGTAAGAGGTGTTTTGGTCACCTTAGAGTGTGCCTTAAATTAGGGTGGGTGGGAGGCCACAGCTGGCTCCCAGAGCCTGTAACCTTAAGAAATTGCATTTTATGCTCATAACTGGGCATTTTTAGGGGGAAAGGTTTTCAAGTGGGTGTTGACCCTCTCCAGGAAGGGGCACCCCTGAAGTAAAAGCCAGGGCCATGTGGTGTCTGCTCTCGCTTAGCACAAAATGCGAAGGGCTCTGACTTTGCCGCTCCGCGCTGTGCTCGTCGCTGTGCCCCCTGGAACCTGTGTGAGCCTGGGGTTTCCCACCACGGGGGTGAAGGGCCTTGCTCTGTGAATCCCTGGGAGCCCCTGTGAGGGAGGAACGGAAATGGATGCGAGAGCGCCCTCTGTGGGGTTGGGAACTACTATGAAAGCTCTCAGGTGCTAGCCTCCTGCAAGCATTTATTAGAGACCTACTGTGTGCAGAGCACTTACCGGGCCCTGAGGGGGAGTCAGGCCCTGGGAGGGCCCTGCAGATGCATTCGTTTGTTTCTTCTTTCCCCAAACGTTTTCTGGGGCCAACCGTGTGTCAGACACTTGTGTATATACCGGGAGTTGTTTTGGGTTGAGTGCCCCCCCCTGCCGCTGGAGATGCTGAGACAAAGGTTCTTGGCCAGGGGGTGTCCCAGGAGGGCAGTTTCCCAGGAAGACCAGCGGGCACGGGGTTTGGGCTGTGAAAGCCCACGGGGGCCAGGGCTACACAGAAGCAGGCGAAGGGGATCTGTTTGCATCTGGCGGCGCCACTGTCACCCACCGCAGAAGTCCAGCCGCACGCAAAGCAGGCGCGGCCTCTGCCCTCACGGGCTCACGTCCCAGTGCGGAGACAGCGAACAAGAAGACGAGGAGCGTGATCACTGCTGGGCGGGGGAGGGGGGTCTGCGAACTGAGCAAGGCAGAAAAGCCACGGGACGCGATGGGAGGAGGGGGCGCCGCCCGGACCAGTGTTTCCAGAAACACCTGGCCTCTGAGAAGTGCCTTGTGCTGATTCCCGAGGGATTAGGAGGGATCGGGAAAGAGCACCTTAGAGCTGTGTGTGCAGAGGCCCCGAGGTAGCAGCGCGCAGACCACAGCGGGTGGGGTGTGCCTGCAGTGCCGTGAGCCCAGAGGGAGGGGCTGCCGAGCAGGGTGGGGGCGCAGGGCCTGCCGGAAGCTGCCAGAGGATTTTAAGTTGGGGATTTTAGGTTGGATTTTAAGCTGCACGTGATCGCCGCTTGGCCGGGTGGGGAACTGCCGCCGGGGGTGTGGATGCGGAGGGACCAACGGGAGGGACTCTGCGGCTTGTGAAGCCTCTTCTGCTCTCGCCGTGGGGCCCTCCCAGCACCCCTGAGATGGCTGGGGCAGGAGATCAGGCCATTGACTAGGCGGGAAACTGAGGCAAGTTCCTTGCTTCTCCCTCCTCTTGCCAAGTGACCCCTCTAGCAGAGGTCGCAAGGCCTTGCTTTTCCCTCTCAGGGCCCCGAGTACCTGCCCGTGGCACTTTGGTCTTTGGTCACGCTCCGCCTCCCAGCTTAGACTCTAAGCTCCGAGGGCAGGCGCCAGGTCTGTGGGGTTCCCCGCTGCGCCCCCGGCTCCTGGGTCAACGCCTGGCTCCTCGGTGTGCGTACAAATACGTGTGTGTTGAGAAATGCTCGGGGGAGCAGCAGAATTGCGGGTGTGACTTGAGTGGGAGAGCGCGCAGAGCCCGCCTACTGCCTAGCTGACCCCGCCTCCCCCTCCGCCGCCCCTCTCCCGTGCGGCCTCCTGTGTTCCCCCCAGAGCCCCATCCACGGCCCCCAGGGTGCAGGCCTGGCCACCAGGGGCGCTGTGGGCGCGCCCTCCGCAGGGCCGCGGGCCAGGACCGAGGCCCGGGTTCACCTGGGCCTCCAGGGAGCGGAGCCATCTCTGGCTTTGAGGTTCTCTCTGGAAATATCAAAAACAAAAATGGAAATTGGTGGGCCAGGGCTGCACAAACTGTGCTCCGTGCATGTTTGCAGTTAACAAGTTAACAGTTTACACGTGCAGGGCCCTGCGACAGACCTGTGTGACGTCATGGGCTTGTGAAAATATTAACAATCGCGTCCGGCCAGGGCAGCCCTGGGACAGGCAGTGATTCCCATTCTTTCCGTCCGGGTGGCAGGCGCTAGGACAGTGCCTCCAAGCTTGTCTTGAAGGTGGCTTCTTAGCCTGATGGTGGAGTTCTGGTCAACGCAAGGTCCACATGGCTGCCTCTGGCCCCTCCGGGACCGGCCGACCCTGACCAGGATTTTGGACGCCCTGCAGACATAAAATCTCAGCTGCGGCCACTGTCAGCCAGTCAGGCCAGAGCTGGGCCCTGGTGTGCCGGCCTCCTCTCCTAAGACAGAGCATCGCTGGCACGCATCCAGCGCCTACTGTGTGCCATGCACAGTTTGATCCTGTCATCACCCAGGTACGTGCTGCTGGCATCATCATCCTCATTTTACAGATGAGGAAACTGAGGCACGGGGGCGTGGAGTAAACATCCGAGGTTTTATGGGGAGTGTCAGGTCCAGATCTGAACCCCGACAGCCGGGTCCAGGGCACGCGTGTCCGGCCGTAGCTCTGCGTGTCTCCTCACTGTCCGGTTCACCAGGCCGTCACTGGCCCCAGACGCTCCTACTTCCTCACATTCCTTCCGGAATCGCAATGGGAAGCTCGCTTCAAGGGGCATCGTTTCTAACCAGAGGCACAGACCAGTCCTGATTCTAGAGAACATGCGGAGTCTGGGAGACGAAAGGAGATCGTAAGAACCCCTCCCTCCCCAGATGCCAGCTCTGGGAAGAGGCTCTGCACGCCAGGCTGTGCCACCCACTGGGAGAGCCCCAGCAGGGGACAGCCAGGCTCATTCCTGAGAGGTTGAGAATGGCAAGGGAAGGAGAGGAGGAAGAATGAGCATTCCTAAAAATAGTGCTCGGCTCTCCAAAGCCCACGGCAAACTCGAAGAGAGGGCAAGGGAGGTGGGGGCGAGCCGGCCGGGACTTTGGTCGAGGCGCACTGCTGTGGTGGGCCTCCGTCTCTGACTTTCCCTCTGAAGTCTCAGGAGGCAGCTTCCGAGAGTTCCAGGCCTGGCGTGTCTTTCCTGAGGGTGCAGGCCAAATGGCAGTGTCCCGGAGTCTGGGCTCATGAGTGCTTCCAGATTTCATGGCACATTTTCCGTGAAGCCTTACCACCGCAGACTTGACGCCATCCAGAAAAGTCTCGGCCGAGGCCGAAGGGGGCCCTTTAAGACGGAGCTGTTTTCTGCTTGAAGGCGCAGATGTGCGAGCGACATTGGCCAGGCAGGTTTCTGCAGACTAGATCTCGTTTGCCTCCTCGGCTCCCGTTACCGACGGGCCTGCCGCTCCCCTGGGAACACAGCTCAGCAGATGGACTGGAGCAAGGCGGTATGGAAGGCATTAAACTGGTGGCTGGGCCCACGGCAGCTTTTCAGAACTGTGGAACATTCTTCTGGTCTCTGGGATGTTCCGTCTGTTTCCGTGACCCACCCCATCTGCTCTTCTCTGGGCCGCAGGAATTTCTTCCATTTTAGGGGACGGAGACTCCCGAATGAGGCATCTGCTCAGCCCTGTGGTCTGCGGCTGGGGCAGCAACGGCTGTCTCAGCGAAGGACGTGGTTTCTCCCATGAGATCACCCCAGCAACTCGGCAAGTGGCAGGGTGTGGAAGCGAGCGCCGTTTGCCGGAGAGGCCTGGGCACACTGTGTCCCTCCAGCAGGTCACTCTGACCCTCTCTGTGTCTGGCAGGAATCCTAATCCCTGCCTCATTATTTCTCAGGTCCTCATGAGGATTGCAAAGAAGGACATTTCATGCACTTCAGGCTGAAAATCATTAGAGAAAACTTTGAAATGCATCACAGAGGAGTTTTGGGACAAACCCTAACGTTCAAGACAGTTTAAGCACAGTAAATCCTCAATGTCGCCGGTAGGTTCTATGGCTGTAAGGGAAACAGTGTAATGAAACCAGTTTACCACAGGCTGACTGATATAAATAAGGGTTAAGTACCCTCGGCATCTCATCAACATTATAGCAAAATGACATTAAACAAGATGACTTATTCCAGGACCTGCAGTATTTACGAGGTCTTTTGGAGCTGAGCTGTAATGCTGAGTGCCACCAGGAGGTGTCGCTGTCAAACACTGCATGGGCATACTTGCCCTTGGTCATTGTGTGCTATCCTATCTGTGTAAAACCGGCTTCTTTAAGTGACGCGTGTAGACCGCGGAGGCGAGCTGAGATGCCCGGGGAGCCAGGCAGCAGTGAGGCCGCCTGGAAGGCCAGGCGTTTGTTCGCTGAGTGGTCGGGGCGCCTGAACGGGGCTCCAGCAGGAAGGCGTGCTCCGCCGGAAGCTGGGCTGGAGAGCCAGTGGGTATGGGCGGGGACGGCCGGTCCTTTGCCTCCCCCGAGAGCCATGCTTTTTCAACACTTTTAAGGGTGCACATTGACACCATTATTAAGATGGCGACGAAAATATGTTAAAGTGTGAAAGCGAGGCCATTGGACCTGTGATCAGGGGAAGCAGCGTTCTGTGTGTCGGGTCCTGGGCTGACCGCAGCCCCTCCACACCCAGCCCGGCCGCCTCGCTGTCATCTGAGAACCTGCCTTTGCCTTCAGTCGTGCTGGGGCTGCCTTATGGGGATGCAGGCCATTGTTGCCAAGTCTTCCTTTTTTTTTTCTTTTAAATTCTCAAAGGAAGATGGTTTTTAAAACTGTGAAATCTACTGATTTTTAATTATTGGCAACAAATTCCAATTAAATAAAATACTATGTGGGCCAAACGAAACATGTCTTGGAGAGGACTTAGCCTGTCAGTTTTCGAGCATCACTTCCTTTGCTTCTTAGCTGTGTAACTGAAGTGTAGATGTCTGTGGGGACACACCAGCCTAATTCACCGAATGTGTTTCTCTTACGTACAAACAGAACTAAACAGGTCATACTTTTGTGGCTTATAAGTGGCAATGGCTGAGACACTAGTTTCTAGAGTCAGACAAAACTGGGTGGGAATTCCCGGATCTGCTGTTTACTAGCTGTGTGTGACCTTGGGCAAGTCACTTAACCTCTCTGAGCCTCAACATTGTCACCTGTAAGAATGGGGATAATAAAAATACCAATGAGGTAGCCATTCGTGGTGTGTGCACCAACTCTTTCTGACTTCCACCTTCTGGGCACGTGGGAAGATGGGACTTCCTGGCCCCGTTGTGGTTGGGTGGGATCATGTGATTCATTCTGGCCAGTGAGTATCACTTGTATAGCTTCTTGGGCCACAGCATTGAACTGCTGGGGTGAGAATCTTCAGAACTCCCATTCCCTCTGCCCTGGTGACAGGCAATGATGGAGGTGCTGGCTTGGGTCACAGAGCACAGCCCACATTGACTTGTGCAGCATGAACAAGAAATAAGCCTTTGTTATTCTAAGTTGCTGAGATTTGGGGGACTGTTTGTTACAGCAGCATAACCTGGGCTGTCCTGACTGATACAATCCAGCTCTTGGAATGTGATGAGGATTCAGTGAAATGATGGACTGCAGGGGCGTTGCATAGTATCTGGCACATAACGAGCACTCAGTAAATGACAGATTCTCTTTCATTCATTCATTCAGCAAATATTTATTGAGTGCCTAGGCCAGGCCAGGCTCTGTTCTTGGCCCAAGATAGTGAATAAAACGGACCCAAATCCCTGACCTACCGAGCTTCTATTCTACATGACATGGTGGCTGTCTCCTTCCTCAAGTGGGTGCGAGAGGAAAATGGAGCTGCTGGTTTATTGGCCCGGGGTGGACTGAAGAGCAAGTCTGCAGACACCGTCACGGCGGACAAGCAGGAGTGACAGAGCCCCTCCCCCTGGAGGAGGCAGCAGGCAGATCTGGCGATGGTGACCGGTTCGGGCCAGGCTGCCCCAGGCTGCCCACAGTGACATCAGTAACGGAGCCAGGCCCTGGGCGGAGGCCAGTCTTAGCTTTGCCGGGGGAGCAGGCGAAGCGGAGCTGGCTCGAGACCCCTCCGCGGGAAGGTGGCAGGAAGGTATCGCATACGCATCTGGGGAAACCCAGAGCCTGCGGCTTGGCACTCCGGCCCCACCTCCATCGTGCGTCCTCAGGGAGCCGCCGCCAGCGAGGACCCCGGGAGTTTCTGAAAGGCGCTAACATCTCCCAGTGCCTTTTTATGTGCATAGTGCTGGCCTGATCGTATGTCTCCGCCCCTGCAAGAATCCTACACAGGGCAATTCGCCCACGTTACAGAAGAGGAAACTGAGGCTCAGGTTGAGTGAGCTGCTGAAAGCTGCATGGGGTGGGGCAGTGAGGCGGCTGCGATTTGAGCCCAGGTCTTCTTCCCCCGGATAGTGTGTGTCCTGTGCTGACCCCTCACAGTGTCCCTGGGGACAATGCCACCCTGGCCACCACCTCCCCACCCTCCAGTCCCAGACACTCCAGCCGAGGCGATCTTTCTCTCTTTCTGCTTCCGATGATCTTTGCCCTGTGGACTGAGAGGCTGCTGTGCACAGGGCCTGCCGAGTGCTCCCTGCTGTCCTCCTCTCGTGCCCTCCGCGGCCCTTAATGGAGGTGCCGGCCTTCACCCCTGATGCGGACCAGGTGGCCGAGGCTCGGAGACGTGGCCTGACCTAGCCAGGTAGCTGCTGGGTGGGGCGGCGTGTGGAGCTGCTTCGGTGTGGACCGCTGGGGACAAAGAGAGGGGTCTGAGGCAGGTAAAGGGGCAGGGATCTTCAGGGGCCCACCTCCCGGGGCCAATTGTTAGGGGCCTCCGGGCTTGTCTGTGGCCATGGCCCCAGGGCAGGGTGAGTCCAGGCTTGTGTGGGGTCATCTCCCAGGGGAAAGGAATGGCCATGGGCCAGACCAGAGGGTGCAAACTAGTGGCCTCCACATATGTTGACTTTGGCTCCCACAGTGTTTGGGGATGGATCCTAAATTAGTGGTCAATATTTAAAAATCAAAGGAATTCATATAAAAATCTGTCTTTCAGCTACCTTTGTAAAATCAGAAGATCTGGCCACACTGGGCTCTCATGCCTGTCTGGCAGCTGTTCCCTAGGTGGTTGCTGCTCTGAGAAGGGACACATGTCCTCTGGGTCACTGCCGCATCCTTGTGGCACTTGAGCCAGTGACCCTGCCCTGAGCCTGAACTCGGAACAGACATCTAGGAGGGCTGTCCTGGACGTGGGCACGTGTCCTGAGGAGCCCATTGCAGTGTGTGCCCTCCCCACATTGTCCCACGGCCTGGCAGCCCCTCGCTGGGCTCTGCTGCCACCTGAAAGCGGTCCCTGAGTCACAGCGTCTGGGAAGTGACGATGAGCGGGGGCCAAGCCAGGTGGGGGAGGGCTTCCGGTTGCCCCTCCAGTCTCTGCCCCTCCGCTGCGCCCCACTTCCACAGGTGTGTCCACGTTTCTTTCTTGTGTCGTTCTGAAGCCACTGTTCGCCCTGTCCCCGAGGACCCCCTCCCAAAGCCCCCTCTGACCCTGGCAAGTGTTCCCTCTGCTCCAGGACCCCGGGGAGCTGTGAAATGGCTTCCCCTCCAGAGGCTCTCCCTGCCACCTGCCTGCCCCTGGACCAGATTACGGTCCTGGAAAAAAGTCACCGCCTGTCCCCTCTGCGCTAAGCAACAAACGGTTTTGCAGGCCCGGAGTGGGCGGCTGTTAATTGGTGATGGGGTGAAGTGCCCTCTGATTTGGGGGATGGGTGGAGGGGGGGGACCTGGGGATGGGTGGAAGCCCCGCTAATGCCTGAAATCCTCACCTCCTGGCCGCCTCCTGCCACCCTGTCAGCGTTATCATCGGAGAGGCGGACGCGCACAGCCCCTCGGATACCCATTTGTCTTCCCTCATTTGCGAGGGCTGAGTGAAATCGGTCAGCTTTGCCCGACAGGGCAGGATGCGGCAACTCCAAATTAGCTATTTATGGGCCGCTTTTTTTCAGCATTACTCGCATATTATAATTAAGAGATAATGTCAGTGGAATAGAACATCGTCACCGGGTAATGGTCTCCTGCTGCTTCCAAAATGTCAAGGCAAAGTCACAGCATTTATCAAAACTAAACGTTGGCGGGAAGACGCCACGTTTGTTTTCACAGCAGGGACATTAATCCTGGGACGATGATACGGCAATGTCTTTATTTCTCTTCTCTGCAGTGGCGGATGCCAGTGGATGGTGCCGTCTGAGGGTGTGGGGCCTTGCTGGTGTTGGGGAGAGGGGGCAGAGGCAGGGGTGCTGGCTGCCCGCAGGGCGGCCGTGCTTGGATGGGATGAGCAGGAGGGTTCTGGCTGCAGTCACTGCCCGGAATCAGCAAGCTCACTGTCCACAGCGGCACCGAGCTGGCCTGTGGGGGCGTCCTGGCCCCGGATTGGGCAGTGCGTCTTCTGCAGCTGGTGGTGGCAGCTGATTGGGCGGGGAGAGGGTGGACATTTGGCAGAGGTCCTCCCTTCTGCCACCGAATGGGTCCTTGGGGAGCCGGCACGATGATGCAGCGGCGACCCTGGGACAGCCTCGGTTTCTGCACGGAGACCCAAGAGGGAGCCAGGGCGGAGAGGGGCAGCTGAGGCAGCCGGCGCCTCCGGGCGACCTGGAGACTGTCCACAGTGCCCTGGGCCCGGGGACCCCACCCTCCGGCGGAGCGACTTCCTCAAGTGCACGCTGGCCAGGCGGTGGCCGGACCCCCAGGCCCTCGGGCAAAGACCCACCCGCGAAGTGGCTCTGGCACAGCTTTCCCGAGGTGCTCGAAGTGGTCCCATGGCCTTCGCCCTTGTTCCGCCCGCCGGGGACGCCCTTCCCATCCGGGGGCGGCCTCGGCTGGGCCCGCCGCGCGCACGTCGCCCCTCCAGCGGTGGCCAGTGGCAGCAGGAGGAGCGCCCCTCGGCACTCGGGGGTCCGGGGATGAACTTCGCCTCCTCGGCAGGAGGAGGTGCGAAGCCACGTGGCGAAGGGCGTGGGGCGCGGCGCGCGGCGCGGCCTCTCGGCGAGTGCAGGTCACATTCTCACGGCAGCACAGCTGGCGTTGGAAAGCGCTGCACGCACGTGGCGGTTCTCACCGCAGGTCAGCGGGTCCGGTAGCGGGAGATGGCGCGTGCGCAGAACAAGCATTACCGTGTCACCCACCTGCAGCGCGGGTCGCTGGCGGCGAGTGCATCCGCATGCCTGGGGAGCACATCCCCAGGGGCCTTTTCATCCTGCAGACTGCCACTGCACCCCTTAAACACCAACCCCCACTCCTCCGCCCCGCCCCCTTTTGCAACCACCATTCTTTCTGTCTATGAATTCGGCTACGCTGGGTCTCTCGTGTGAGTGGAGTCATACAGTCTTGTCCTTTTGTGAAGGCTTATTTTGCTCAGTATAATGTCCCCAGGTTCATCCACGCTGTAGCCTGTGTCAGAATTTCCTTCCTTTTAAAGGCCGACTCACATTTTTTGTATGTACACACACACACACACACACACAACACACACACACACACAACACACACACCACATTTCGCTTATCCATTCACCCACTAACGGACGCTTGGGTTGCTTCCACCCCTTGGCTCGCGTGAACACTGCTGCAGATAGCTGTCTCTTCAAGACCCTGCTTTCAGGCCCTTGGGCTGCGTGCCCAGAAGCGGGGCTGCTGGGTCAGGCGTGGTGCGGTTCTAGCCCAGCGGGCAAACCCTCTGGAGCATAAATGCTGCCCGCGCGTTTGACGGGGCAGCAGACGCTGGCAGCAGATGGCTTGGTTTGAGTGCCAGCTCTGTTGCTTCCTAATTTAATGTTCTCAGTCCAGCTGCCTGCTCTGAGCCTCAGTTTCCTCCTCTGCGCCTGGGGTTAATAATAGATGAGAGATGGTGAAGATGAAACGAGTCAGGTGCTTAGAGCGGCGGCTGGCACTTAGGCAGGCTCCGTGAATAACACCCACGTGGCGTTTCCTGCCCAGCTCTGTCTGATGGCCGTGCCTTTGTCACTGCCCGCCCACCGGAGGGCCAGGAGGGATGCTTCTCATCTTTATGGCTGATGGAGGGTCGGGAGTGATGGGAGCGATGCTTCTGGTCTCTGTCAGAAAGGACCCAGACCTCGTCTGCCCTGGGCGAACCCCAGGGACGGGCGGGTTGGCGTTTGGCCTCGCGGGTGTCTGGCGGGGCGCTGGGAGGGGTGGGGGCTGCGGTGCTGTGGCCGTGGGCAGGCAGGAGAGGTCGCCTCTGGCGGATGTCGCGCTCCCTGACTCGAGGCCTCCTGGTGGAGCCTCCTCTTCCCCCTGCACAGATCGTGACTTCAGCCCCACAGGAAGAGAGAGATGAGTTCGCATAATAGGGAACATTTGGTTCTTCTGGGCTGTGCTGCAGAGGGGGAGGGTTTGTGCCGAAGCGTGTGGTGCGGGCAGACTGGGGAGCCCTCCTGCGTGCCGTGCCGGGTGGGATGGCCCTGCTGCGGGCCAGGCAGGCAGGGGGCTGGGGCAGCTCCCCCGGGGCCGGGCAGAGCCGGGTAGGAGGCTCTGTGACTTTGCCATTTTCTGCAGACAGGAGAGAGGGCTCAAGGGAAAGCACCATGGCAGGGCTGTGGCCTCAGGGACTCTGGGCCCAGCACAGGCACCTGCAGGCTGTTGCTCTCTCCTGGGGCCATTCGTCCACTTCCTTTTCAGCCCAGAGGGATCTGTGTCCTCAGCATGGAGTTGAACTTGGACTTCCCAATCCCAGGGTATGGGGTTGAGCACCACGGTGGGGCTTCCTGAGAGGACTGGGCCAGACGCGTGGGACAGCCAAGCACAGGCTGGCCGAGGGCAGAGGGTCCGTCCCCAGATGTGACCTCCCCACCTATGATTGGACCCTGGCTCTCCTGTTTATTGGGGACAGAGATGGGATGGTAACCCTGCCCTTGAAGACTCAAGGCTGGGGAGGGGTCAGAACTGTGGCTCTTTGGGGCTTTTATGACTCCAGACGACTCTTCATCCTGACAGTGTAGGGAGGCTGGAGGCAGCTTCTCCGTCTTTTGACAAGTGTTTTTTGAGTCACTGCTTTGCCCCAGACCTGTCTCAGGTGGGCCGAGCAGACAAAGAGCCCGCATTTGGGGAGGTTCTGTCCCCGTGGAGAAGCAAAGGCAGTGGCAGCCTCTTTCCTCACCCCGCCCTGCAGCCAATCCCTCTGCCCTGTGAGCCGGCACTTCCTCCCAGGAGGAAGGGTCGAGGGTGTGTCCCCATCCCGTGGCTTTGGGTGCGCCCGGGATCTGCTTTGGTTGAAAGAATGAAGGGGAAGTGGTGTGGTGCTAGCTGTGTGCTGGCCCCTAGGACCTTGCGCTTCTCTGCACCTTTGCTGCGTGTGAGACGGACACGCCCTGGGGTAACCTGCTGATCCATGGAGGGCGAGAGACGGGGGGAGCGGGGCTGACCGCGGGCGCAGGCTGCATCGGCCAGCGGGCAGGCGTTGAGTGGTAGTGCATGCTTGCTGTTTCAAGCCACTGAGCGGAGGGGTCATTCGTTATGCAGCGTCCTGGTGGCAACAGTCACTGACACGGCCAGCTATTAGTAACCCCAGTCTGCGGTCAGGGAAACCGAGGCCCAGAGATGCGGAGGGAGATTCTAGTTGGTGTGACTGTGCCCAGAGACGAACCCAGCTGCCTGGACTCCAGCTTACGTATTCCTTCAGTCAGCACAGTGTCATTGAATACCTACTACGTGCCTGTATTGTGCTAGAAGCTAGAGATGCACAGTGACAGATATCCCTTCTGTGAGCAACCTCTGCTGAAAAGGAAGTTCTCTTTTCCTAGAGTTTCAACAGAAGCCCGAGAATTGAGTCCCGTCACCTTGGTGTATGTACCCACCCTGAATCGATCGCGGCAGGGACAGGACAGGGGGCTTTGACCGGCCGGGTTAGGTCACATGTCCACTCCCTGTAGCTGGGAGAAGCGAGGAGCCCTCCTGAGAACGGAGGAGGACTGGTTCTCTCAAATAAAAAGCGCCGTAGTTGAACCTCAAGGAGGGAAACGAATGTCGGGCAGAGAACACACCAGACCTCTGCTGCCCCGACGAGACGTCCCAGCGGCTCCGAGATCGTCCGCGAAGCCCCCCGGGGCCTCGGCGGCTCCCGGCTGCCCCTGCCGCCACCGAGCCGCGCGGGAGCTCTGCCGGCTCGTGGAAGATCAGATGTGATTTATTCCTGGCATCTGTGCGGCCACTTGCTGCGAGGTGCTTTGCAGTGGAACAATATGTTACAGGGCCATTTATCTTGTTGGCGGCTCCTGATAAAATGAGCAGCCTGGGCAGACGGGGCCTCTAACCGACACGATCAGGGCTGTTCATTTAGAAACCAGGAGACCTTGAAATTGGCTTTAATTGAAGGGGTGAGCAGCGAGGGGCTTGTCTGAGTCTGTTCAGAATGCAGACACCCCACCTCTGGAAAGTTAGCAGCAGTGGGCGGACCCAGCTTTGAGTCCCAGTCGTGCCTCTGTGTTTGACCTTGGGTCGGCTCTGTGACCTCTTCCAGACTTGGTTTCCTCGTCTGTGAAATGGAGGTGTATTGGTCAGCATCATCTTGGTTGTGCTGCAGTAACAAACAACCCCCACGTCTCATGGCAGCCAAAGGTCACTTCTCACTTGTGCTACGTGTCTGTCATGAGTCGACGAGGGCCGTGCTCCACAGCTCCTCACTCTGGGACCCAGACAGATGAAGCACCCACCCAGGACGTGGGGCATCAGTGGGCATGAGGCAAATTGTGCTGGTCTTAAAGTTTCTGAGAAGCAGCTTACATCACTTCTGCTCACATCTCCTTGGTCCAGACAAGTCACATGGCTATGCCCCCCTTCTGGCGGGTGGGGTGAGTGGAGAGGGACTGACTGTCAGCGGGAAAGCCTGCAGGGTTGTTATTAGAGCAGCTCTGCTGAGCCATCCTGAAGTCAGGGCTTCTGCTCTGCCTCCTGGGGAAGCTGATTACCGACTCTAATCCATCCTGGGTTTCCCGGCCAGAGTCGTCACCCTCCCCCCTCTGCCACGTCCGTCCATCTGCCACGACTGTCCATGCCTGCTGCCGAGCCTTCACGCTGGTCAGCCCGGCATCTAAAACCCCTGTGCTGGCACGCCTCGCCGGAGCCGAATCCGGCCCCAGAAGTCTGGGAATAGGTGTTTCTTACCACCCCCCCAACACTGTATTCCTAGGATCTAGAACAGTGCCTGGCATGCAGTAAGTGCTTAATAACTGCTTGTTCCAGTTGTGAAATGCCCTCCCCGACACCATATGCCCCGGAAACAGTCCAAGGCAGGATTCCAGGTGCTCGGTGCTGGGCACTCACCTGTGCCAAGCCTCATGAACTGACTCCCGGCATGCGTCCGCCAGCTTCTCCATCCCTCAGACGCCCCTCGCCGTAGGCCTTCCTGGGGCAGGGGTCTTCTTTAACATTTCGGTGTCCTCTCAGTTTCATGGAGATGTAATTGACGTGTAGGACCCTATTCATTTCCGGCGCACGCATGATGATCTGATAGACGTGAACATTGCGAAATAACAGCAAGTCTAGTTAACGTCCATCACCACACCTAGTGACAAATTACTTAATTAATTTCTTTTTGTGATGGGAACTTTTAAGATCCACCCTCTTAGCAGTTTTCAAATAGACGATTTGCTTTTGTTAGCCTGAGGTAGGATTCTTTACTGAGGTGTTCATTCGTGTTTATCCAGCCTGGAATTTTCCCTTCCCTGATTCCAAGACAGATTCAGCACTTTGTATTTTCAGGATTTTTGTTTTTGCCAAGTAGAGAGTGGAAGCTTCTGGAAGATCATCCATCTATCCGCCCCGTATCGATCCCGGCTCTCTCGGGACTCAGAGCAATAGGATGGCTATATCTGGACCTACATCACATCGTCTCTGCATGTTTTTAAAGAGAGGTTTACAGGACTTGGCCCGCATGGCTCCGGAGGACGAGAGGCCCCGCAATCCACCATCTGCGAGCTGGAGACCCAGGAGAGCTGACAGCGCGAGCTGCAGTTGGAGTCTGAGTCCGGACCTGGGGGAGACTCATGTCCCAGCTTCAAGTCAGGCGGATGGAGTAACTTCTCCGTCACTCACCTTTCTGTGCTTGTCAGGCCTTCGACTGCTTGGGCGAGGCCCACCCACTTGGGAGAGGCGATCTGCCTAACGCAGCCCACTGATTCAAATGTGAGTCTCATTCAGAGACCCCCCCTCGCGGACACAGCCGGGGGAGTGCTTGGCCAGGTGTCTGGGCAGCCTGTGTCTCAGTCACGTTGACACGTAAAAGTAGCCATCGCGTGCCCCCTGTGAAAACCCCATGCCTTAGTCGGGGTGCAGGCGCAGCTGCTGTGCAGACGTCCCCGAAACCCTGCGTAGAGCAAGAGCGACGCCGGCTTTGCCCTGCTGCGCGTGTGCTGGGGGCAGGAGGCCAGCCCCGCAGTGGCCGGGGGCGGGTCCTTCATGTCGCGTCGTTCCTCTGTGGCGTGCCTGACACAGAGGGAACGCGGCTCCCAGAGATGGGGGCGGAGAAGGCGGCGGGCAGCAGGTGTAGCGCAGGTGGCGAGAAAGCTGCACAGACCGTTTCCCCTCCCGCCCCAGTGTGGGGGTGGGGGGCCGGAGACAGCGTTTCTGGCTCAGCCGCCGTGTCCCAGCAGAAGTTTTCCCACTGTGGGACAGTGAGCAGCGCCCCCAGACGCGCCACGAGCCCCCATTGGTTCTGGAGGAACAGGAGGCCGAGAAAGACTTCCACCGGCTGGAGGTGAGGCGGGGCGGGCCTGGTGACCTCATCCGTGGCAGTACCCTGGGGGGCCGTCACGCACCGGGCAGGGGGCGCCTTAAGCAGCGAGGTCCCAGTGCAGGCACGCCTGCTCCTCCACGCAGTAGGGACACTGCGGGACTTCACACCAGCCGGGGCCGCCCAGTCCGAGAGCCCACGCATCTTTGGGGTTTTAGTGGGAACCAGCAGCCAGAGGGACCCCTCGGGCATTTGGTCTCTGGTCCAAGCCAGCGTAGGGGAGCCCCAGTCCTGAGACTGAGACCGAATGTTCCAACATCTTGGGAGGATCGGGGCTTGAAATCGGTTCGAGTTAATTGGAAAGGAGTGAAATCGGTGCTGGCCTCGTGGCCTGGTAGGCGTCCCTGCTCCACTGACGTCCCCGTTCTGCTCAGGGAGGAGGCGGGCTCGGAGCTTCTCCGCTGTGGCCCGGGTCGCCAAGCGAGTCCACGCGAGTGGGAGTCGGAGGGGCTGCGCTGTGCGCGCCCCACGCGCTCTGTTCGGCCTACGAGCACCGTTTGGAGTTTGGACACAGGGAAGGAAGGAGGACTTGGGGTGGCGGAGGATTCTGGGAGCCCGAGGAGAGGGCTCTTCTAGAAAGTTCAGCAGGCCGCACCCTGGGAAGCCTCTTGGAAGCTCTTACATGTCTCAGAAGCGACTGGCTGTTTTCTCAGCAAGTCGTCACCTGCTGTGACTCCCCCACCCAGGGCGGGGCTGGGAGTCGCTGGGGGATCATTCAGAGCTGCTCCTAGGGACACCCTCTCCGCCCCAGGTGCCTGCTGGGGCCCCCGTCTCTCAGGCTTGCGGGGCAGTTCGCTGTAGGTCACGTGGCTGAGAGCACACGTCTGCTCTGCCCCTTCTGGGCCGGGACACTTACTTCACTGCTCCGAGCCTCAGGGTCCCTGTCTCTGAAACGGACCCAGTAACACGACTGCGG
This sequence comes from Eonycteris spelaea, assembly GCA_003508835.1. Taxonomy (NCBI): domain Eukaryota; kingdom Metazoa; phylum Chordata; class Mammalia; order Chiroptera; family Pteropodidae; genus Eonycteris; species Eonycteris spelaea. Next base: position 9,500,170 of record PUFA01000042.1, on the reverse strand, counting down.
GGACAATTCAGTGAGGAAAAAGGGTTGGTACTCAGCCCGGGGCCCGGCTAAGTAGGAAGTGCTCAATGGGATGTTGGCATCTTCTTGTGAAGTTGAATTTCCGTGGCGACTTTCCTCTTAGGCACGTGCAAAGTGAGGCTCTAGCACGTGTGTCCCAGGCAGTGTGTACAAGGGCAGAGCACTGGAGCCCCCCAAGCCCTCGGCGGCGGGAGCACGGGTGCACAGGTGCACTGCGTCCACACGGTGCGGTGTCACACAGCTGTGAGAGGTGACATGAGCGGCCGCCAGAACACGGCGGAGCTTAGAGCACACAGCAGTTCCTCAGTGCTGACGCCGCTGGGACTTTGTCTGTTTATTATTTTCATTGAGACGTAATTCACGTATGATACGCTTCACCCACTTAAATCGTCAGTGCGGTGGATTTTAGGGTGCTCGCAGAGTTGTGCAGCCATCACCACCATCAGTTTTAGAAGAGCGTCATCGTCCCACGAGGAAACCTCCTGCCTGTTAGCAGCCACTCCCTGCTTCCTCGTCTCCAGTCCCAGCCCCCGGCAACCCCCAATCCAGCTTCGCCTCCATGGATTTGTCCTTTCTGGACATTCCATATGCATGGAATCACACAAAATGTGGCCTTCTGTGTCTGGCTTCTGTCACTTAGCATGACCTCGAGGCTCACCCATGTGGTAGCGTGTGTCAGGGCTTCGTTCTCTTTCATGGCTGAATAAGGTGCCACTGTGCAGACACACTGCATTTTGTCTGTTCATCAGTTGGCGGACATCTGAGTAGCTCCCCCTTTTCTGTCTGTTGTGAACAGCGCTGCTGTGAGCACTTGTGTGCAGACGTCTGTGTGGACGGGTGTTTTCATTTCTCCCGGCATTGTCGACATTCGGCGCGGGGGCCACCCTGGGCACTTTAGCACATTCGGCAGCGTCCCTGGGGCCTGCCCACGAGATGCCAGTCATACATCATCCCCAACCTGTTGTGACAACCAAAATGTTTCCAGACATTGCTCACTATCCCCGGAAGCAAAATCGCCCCTGGGAGGGAGTCACCGGTGCAGAGTGAAAATATCTGATTCCAGAACACCGCACCTACCTGACACTCGTCATGAAGTTTAAAAACAACCACAGCAATGCTGCATCATTTAAGGTCGCAGCTCGCACAGGGCAGTCCCACAGCAGCAGCAGCGTCCCCTGGGAATGTGTTGGAAATAGATTCTCCAGCCCTGCCCCGGACCTGCATGGTCAGACACTCTGGAGTGGCGTGGGGTCCTGTTTTCACAGACGTGAGTGGCCGAGCAGGGACACAGCCCTGGGGCTCACACGGAGGACCCCTCTGAGCGTGCTCTTCCCGCCCCACCCCTGCCCCCGCAGAGTGGTCTCGGCAGACGCCCGCTCTGACCCGGAAGCTCCAGCTCCCTGTACCATCAGTCGAATGACAGCAGCTGCCAAGCAGCACGAACCCAGCCTGCAGCCTGCACAGCGGGACATGTTCAAAATGGCCGACGGCCTTTCATAACACCGCTAGCATCCCTGTCTTACAGACGAGGAAACTGAGGCACAGAAAGGCCGAGCGCCTGGCTCTGGTCACAGCCGCCAGGAACCGGAGTGGGGATGTGCACCCTCCTTTGGGTGAAGAGCCTCCAGTCAGGGCTCTGCCAGGGGCTCCCATCGGTGAGGACACAACCCAGGCCGGGCGGCCCTGAGGTCATTTTTAGGTTTTTGTGGCTCCCTTTCTCAGGGTAGCCGCCTGGGCCGCAGCTCCAATCCACACTCAGCCCCAGCCAAGGAATGTCACAGGCTGTGGCTCAGCAGGGTAAGGGGGTGGGGGCAGAGGAGGGAGCAGAGTCTTGGCAGCTGTGACAAATAGAAAACAGATTGTGTTTCCCTTTGCTGCGCCCCCCCCAGGCGGGGGAGGGGTGTGCCGGAACCCAATTACCCACTTACAATGGATGCTCTATTGTGGGCTGAGGCAAGGTCAGGGTCAGGGGGGCGGGGCGCAGGCCCCAACCAGGGCACAGCGTCCCTGGCACTGCCGGTTGGCGGGGCGCTGGCTGACCCGGCTTCCTCCTGCCGGCCCCCGCCCCCTCTCCTGGCTCACAAAGACCCCGCGTCCCTTTCTAAAACTAGGTTCTGTTCTCTAAGTAACCTTGATGCTCTCACTGTCTAGCACCTTCCATGAGAACCCTGGTCCTCTGAGCACTGCAGACTCCAGAAGGGGTCTCTGTTATTCACGCATTCATTTCATTCCTCCCTCCCTCCCCCACCTTTCTATCTCCATCTACCCTGTTAATGATCTGGAATGTTCGAACAGCCAGGCAGCATGGCTCCATTGAGACCGCTCATTTATTCACTAGTTTTCAAGCTCCTGTTCTGTGGAGGAGCACCTACTATGTGTGAACACCAGAGGTACTTTCATTCCCCAAGGATTTGTGGTAATGTTTACTACAGGGATGCACCTGGTTGTCCAGCGGAGCACCTGCCATCTGCTAAACGCTAGGATTACATGCACTCGTTTGCCAGCAGTCTGTGGAGCACCTACTGTGTGTTAGGTGTTAAGGGCATTGCAGGGAACAAGACGGACTCTGTCTCTGCTCTCAGGCATCTTGCGGGCCGGTAGGGGGCAGGCACTCAACGCAGTTGCATGTGGTGGGCGGGTGCTTCCTTCCCTTCTTGAAGGGCAGGGTGGGGGATGCGTGATGCTTAGTACCGGTAGCAGTACTACCAGACTCAGATTGTGTGTATCTTTGAGAGGCTTCACCCTCAGGATCCCGTTCACAACTGTAGAACAGGTGGGAGACTTAGCAGAGGGGCCTGAGAAATATCAGTTGGCTTCTGTAGGGGGCAGTGGTGGCTTTCGATGGCTCAGCATCTGCTCCTCCTTCTGGTAAAGGCCCCTTGATCTTGTTGGGAGAAAGGATTCTCTTCTTTCCTCTCAGCACCTGTGGTTCAGGTGGGGTTAACCCTTCCCACCCTACTCTGGAGAAGCACATGACCAAACCTGGCCAATCAGAGCATCTCACCCCCTGCCCACAGTCATTGGTTAGAGGGGGAGTCACGTGATCTGGAGTCACTAAAACAGGTTTCAGGGAGTTTGAGTTCTGGAGCCATTAAGGGGAGAAGCTCTTCCTGCTGGGGTTGGCAGGTGGATGGGATGTGGACCCCTGGTGCCATCTTGTCCCAAGTGGCAGGGCAAGCCTCGCTGAGAATGAAACCAGCCGGGAAGGAAATGGAGAGAATGAGGCCTGAACGCGCCATTCTGAGCCCCTGGATCCAGCTGTGCCTGAAGCTGGCCTGACGCCTGGACTTTTCAGCAGCATGGGCCGACAGATTCTCTGTGTTGCGTCAGTCCCTTTGAATTGGGATTCTATCACGTGGATCCAAGAGCCCCGACTCGTAAACAAACAGGCCTTTTCTCTCTCATTTCGCAAAACAGAAACCCTGCTACGCCACACGTGGAGCAGGGAAAATTAATTCCGTTTCTGCAAAGCCGACGAGAAACGGAGAGCAGGCGAGGCCACGTAGCCATCCCCGTCTCTGGCGTGCAGGGACCCCACTTTCCTATGGGCCGACCTCGCCTCGCTAGACGGGGCAGGCATCAGTCAGTCACCTTCTGGGCCGCGGCTTCGAAAAGCTGTGATGCAGAGCGCTCAGAGTCGTGGGCAGAAATGGACGTTTCTAGGCTGCCTGGTCTGCCTCTTCTTTCTGCATTTACAGCTGGCCCAGGTGGGAAGGGTGCTGGTGAGGTAAAACAGGTGGGGTTCAGAGGTGACCAGCTTTTTCTGGAAAGGGCCAAATAGTAAATATTTTATGCTTTGTGGGCCTCAAGAAGAAGAATATTCTTCGTTTCTTGTTTACTCCTCTTGTTTTTTTACATCTTTTTAAAAATGTTTTAAAAAAAAATCTCTCTTAGTTCACAGGCTGCACAAAAAATAGGCCACGGGCTGGACTGGGCACATGGCTGCAGCTTGCTGACTCCTGGATCAGATTATAGTGACAGGGACCGAATGTCCCTTTTCTTTCCCCGCCCCGCCCCTCCCCGCCCTGCCCCTCCCACCCTTCTTTCTATCTTTTTCCTTCCATTAGGGGGACGAAACCCTCATTCTCCCAAACCCAGGAAATGTCCTGGAAATCCCAATATTTCGATGTCAAAATCCACATTTACAGCTGGTCCCCACCTCGTCTACCTCTCGTAGTTGTCCCCACGGCACTTATCACCATGCGTAACTCCAGGTTTGTTTCTTCGATTGTTTTCGGTTATCTCCTCCTTCTAGAAGATAAGCTCCCTGAAGAGGGGGAGCCCTGGGAGGCCCGGGGCCTGGGGTGCCGGGCCATTTGGGGCTGATTTCAGAGGCTGTGGGGCTGGGCAAGAATGTGTGGTGAACTTGACAAAGAGCAGAGATGCCATGCTTTGCGCTGTGTGGGTGGAGCAGGGTGAGCCGAGAGCTCTGGAACCTTCTGCAGGACGGCTGCACCCTCCTCGGCCCTGGATCGTGAGCTCAGAAGGTGGTGAGCTCCCTGTCTTGGAAGGCGGGTGAGTGGAAGCCAGCCGTCTGCGGGGTGCTGTGTGCACGTGAGCCCTGCCCCCAAAGGCAGGCTCCCCACACCTCCCGGGCTTGCGTGACAGCCTCCAGCGGTAATCTGCCCAGATCCGGATTTGGCTTCTCTGGGATCAGGAGTCACCCCGAGAGCTTACACTTGTCGAGCAGAAGCAGAGACACGTGGGCTCTGACGCTCTCCCTGAGCCCGGGGCTGCAGCAGTGTGGACTTGCAGAGTTCCAGCCGGTGAGCAGCCCACCAGGCCACGCAGGCCTCAGAGTCTCCCCTGCACACGAGGGGCCCGGCCTGGGTGGGGAGTGAAGGGCGCTCTGCTCCCCTGTTTTCTCTAGGCTCAGCTGCCGAGCCCGAAGTCTGCAAACGTCCAGTGACTCTCTCACCCTGGGCACCCTTTCTGCTGTTGTAAGTTCCCCGAGGCTCATCAGAACGCGGGTGTGGACAACTGGTCGAGGCCAAGAGCCGCCAGCTAGCAGACCCGTGCCCCCCACCAGGTGCCAGCGGGGAGCGGGGTGGGCATACTCACCTGGTTCCACACTGGGACACTGTCCTGGGTATTTGTGGCTGGTTTCATTCCGATGGATGGGTGCCCAGGCTGCCAAGCGAGGGATTGGTTACGATACCCCTTGGGGCCTTTTCCTGCAGTGTGACCTCAATCACTGCCTTGTAGGGGTGTTTTGAGACCTCCTCTATCTCTTACTTGAATTTCTTGTCAGATCCCTCCTCAAGAAGAGGGGCTCAGGTATATTGTTATTAAAATAGGTGTCGTTATCATCCTCATATCACAGAAGAGAAACTGAGGCACAAAAGGTTAGGTACCCAAGTTCATTGGCTCAGTTGCACATTCGATTATGTCTTTTGCATCCATTCGGAGACGGTGCTGGGAGTCAGGGGTGAACGAGGCAGCCGCCATCCTCCCAGAGCATGGGGTCTGACGTGGGCTGTCAGGGCCACACGGCAGGGGTGTGGCTAAAGTCCAGGGGTCCAGGAAGTCTGCCCTGAGGACCCTAAGGCCCCAGCTTGGTACAGCTCTGGGGCCAAGCACTGTGCCCTTATAGACGGCTCTGGCTGTCTGTCTGCCACTTACTAGTTGTGCCCATTTCCTCGTCTCTTGGGTTTTGGTGAAGATAAGAAAGTCTGTGATAGACGGGATCGGAGCCCGGCGCACCCTGAGCACGGTGTCCGTGTCAGCAGTGGTTTGTATTAATCCCGACTGATTAAACAAACAGAAAGCAACATTTCAACTCTGTCTTTGAGCCCCAGTGGGGGACAGTAGCTGGGCACAGGATAAACGACGTGGGGAACAGGGTTCCAGGTAGAAGGAGCAGCAGCATGTGCAAAGCCCTGCATTCCCTTCCCACCAAAATGCATGCGGGGGCCGAGGGCGGGCTCAGCGCGGGTGTGGCGAAGGCACATCCCTGCCCTTCGGGGCTCACAGGATAAATCGGACCCTTCAGCGTGAGGTGGGAAAGGGCAGGAGTATCTTTGGCAGGGTGTAGACGAGAGCAAAGGAACCCTTCCTCGGGCCTGCCTCATTTCTCAGGCGTGTGTGGGCACAAAAATTGCAGGGACCCTGTTGATTGAAACAGCAGCTCAGTTCCGGGGGCGAAGACACACAGGTCTTCTTGGGAGACGTCTTCCCCCGTCTCCTCTGCTCGCCCTGTGAAAACCCTCCTCGCAAGGAAGGCCTCAGCTGGCGGCCCCGCGGCTGTGGAAGACGAGGCTGTCTCTCCTGGGTTGCAGAGGGGCCCGCTGTGCCTCTCATTTAAGAGCGAGGCGCTTCCTGACCAGAAATGACTCAGATAAATTTGTTGGCGGAGGGCTGCAGCTGGCATCCTGGGATAATTCAAAGTGCTGGCTCAGGATGGCAGGGCTGCTGGCTGCCCACGAAGGTCAGCCCTTCTCCGAGCCTCCTGTCTGGGTCACTCTCAGAGCCTCTCTCTGAGGAAGCTGCCACCTCCGGAGAGGAAATGACTGGCCTGAACTTCACCCCTGGAAAATTCTGCTGAGGCTTCTTTTCTGCCCTCTAGTTCTCGTGATGGCCGCTGAGGGAGGGCATATGAGGGGTTTGTTTGATAGTTCCATCGGCAAATTGTTATTCAGTCGACAAACGTTTGCTCCGCCCTCCTCCGTGCCAGGCACTGTGCTAGATCTGGTGATGCACAAGGTATCGTCCTTGCTCTCAAAGAATGTCCGCCTTATTACAGAGTGACAAGGAGGCTGGCGATGACTCATGGTGACATTCTCTTTCTTTGCAAGTGGCCAAACCAAACAAAAACCTCAAACTAGCTTAGGTGAAAGGTAATTGAATAGTCCTCATGTAACTGAAAAGTTACGTTCAGGAGCTCAAAACATGTACCGGGATTTACTCTTTCCTTTTTGGGACCCTGGTTTCCATGGTTTTGATTTCTGTGGTAGGCCGAATAATGCCCCATGCCCTGCCCCTCCCCAAGGATGTTGACGTCCTAATCTCAGAGAACCTGTGAACATAACCCCCTACGTGGCGAAGGGGACTTTGCCGATGTGATTCAGTGAAGGCTCTTGAGATGGGCAGAGTGTCCTGGACTATCACGAGGGCATTGTACTCGCAAGGCTCCTTACCTGGAGGATCAGAGAGGTGACCGAGATGGAGAGATTAGAGTAATGCCACTGCTGGAAGGGGCCACGAGCCACACAGTATGGGCAGCCTCTAGAAGGGCTAGGAGAGACAGTGGTGCGTTTTCCCCTAGAGCCACCGCAAGGAACACAGCCCTGCCGACTTCGTGATTTTAGCCCCGTGAGACAGATTTTAGACTTCTGACTTCCAGACCTGTAAGCAATACATTCGTGTTGTTTGAACTCACATCTCCCTTGGTTTCAAGTCTAGCAGAAAGGATGGAGTGTTTTCTCCCTGTTAACCAGTTGGGCAAACCCTCCTGATCATTCTGATTGGACCAGCTTTGGTCACATGCCCGTCTCTGAGCCAATCACCTGGCTCGCAGTGCTCTGATTGCCCCGCAGTGCCAGGCTTGGGTCACAGGCTCCACCCTTGGAGGGAGTGGAGCCCATGGAACATCCTAAACTAAGTCTTGGGTGGAGGAGGGTCAAGGTGATGCTTCCGTTTAAAGGGGAGATAAGTGCAATTGCCTAAAAGCAACAACAGCCATTCTCCAGTGGAGGACGGAGAATTCTCACCCAGCTCCAAGGCAGAAAGAAAGCGCTGGGGACGCTGGGAATTGGGTTTTATTCCTGATTTCCTGTCTCATGAGCAGTGTGCCCTCAGGTGGGCGGTGCAGCTCCTGTTTCACACCCATGAAATGGGGCTTGTGACTTCCCCAGGGATCACCTTGGAGCAGCAGGCCAGCTTGTGCGACTGCTCAGTTCCGTCAGACCGACCCCGGGCCCTGGGTGGCGGGCACGCTTGAGCGTTGGTGGTCCCTTGAGTCTGTCTTCTCGGCAGTTTTGCTTTATCGGGGCGTTAAGTGAAACCGACCTTTGGTGACTCAGACTTCAAAGGAGGTTGAACTTCTGGGCAAATCCCCCCTGGTCTGGTGGTGTGTGAGAAAGAAACGTGGCTCCTTCCGTTTGTGGTCTCGTGGCTTCTGACCCAGTCTGTGTTTCTTGCTAGCATGGGCACTAGCCATCTTCGTTTGCTAGGGGTCCCTGTCAGAGGAAGGCTGGGACTTTGGCCCATTCATTAAGAAGGAAGGGGCCTCTCGAGGGCCAGCTCGTCCCCTGGTTTGACTCAGCTCGGGCGCCAAAGTTCGCATGACATATTGATCAGGACTTACTGCCTGCAAATGACAAAAGTCACATCAAATGGGTTCAAACTCAGCTCCACCACTTACTGTTTTAGCTGTGTGACTCTGGGTACGTCATGTAACCCCTCTAAACATCAGTTTCTGATCTGTAAAGCGGAGGTAACCTTCTGTGGGCGGCTGGACTTGGATCCTGTTCACGGGCTGCAGCTAGGAGTTCCCCGTGCACTCCTGCCCTGCACGTGGGTTTTGCTATTACACACAACTGAGTCTGGCCCTCACTTCACCCGTCGAAGGCCTCCTGTCTGGTCACGTGCAGTGGCTCCTGCTCACACTGGAAACCAATACGCCCTCTAAACTCTGGGAGAATCCCAGTTCAGAAGGAGCAAGGAGGAAGCGCCCCTCAGCTCGGAGGGCCCTGCGTGCTCTGACTCACGAAAGTGTCTCATGTAACGGTCCGGGCTCCCTATCTGAAGAGTATGTCCCTCCAACACCACTCTCTTCTGCTGGAGAAATCCACTGGAGGGAGAGGAAAAAAGTTCAGACTTTGCTTAGTGTATCAAGATTAGATTTGGCCGCTAGTAATAGAAAACCCATTTAAGACTTGCTTAAATAAAAGAGCAGTTACTTTTCCTGTAAGAAGCCTAATGACAGGTCGTCAGTCGAGGGCTGTTATTATATTCAGGGACCCGGGCTCTGCCTGTCTTTGCACTACTGTTCTTATCATGGCTTCTAAGTTTGCCTCATGGTTACAAAGTGGCTGCCGCAGCTCCAGTCATCACGTCCACATGTAAGCAGGAAGGAAGGGAAAGGGGCAGGAGCAGACGCAAGAAGAGGCGGGATGATAAACTGTAATATAGTCATGTAATGAAATGCTACTCAGCATTCAATAAGCATGAGCTACTGATACATACAGCATGGGTAAGTCTCACATTCACTTTGCTAAATGGAAGAAGCTATATGGTTCCATTTACATGACATTCTGGGAAAGGCCCACAAGAGGCACTAGAGACAGATCAGCAGTTGGTAGGAACTAGGGCGGGGGTGATGAAACTGTTCTGTATCTGTTCTGTATTTTGATTGAAGTGATGGTCACACCAACTCTGTGTTTGCTAACTGTTCACTGAAAAGGGTGAAATGTACCGCCTGCATGCTTTTATTTATTTATTTTTTGGTGGGGCGGTAGCTGGGAGTCCTGATGTGGAGTGTTTGCCTATTGCCATGATGTAAATGATCCTGCCTGGCTGACTCCAAGATGCCAGCAATCTGACAGCTGCTCACGAAATTCCTGAGCATGGGCGGAATGCCTCAGGGCTTTGCGCTGGGCGCACCTTCTGCCTGCAGCCAGCTGCCCCCGGCTCTTTGCACAGCCGGCTCTGTCTTTCCTGGCTTGCCGCTCGGATGTGAGCTGGGCGGGCGCCTCCTCCACCTGCTGGGCAGGGGCATCGCAGGCGTGGTCAGACTCTACTCGCACCCCCGCACCGGGCGTTATCTAAAATGACCCCTTCGCGTCCTTGTTTTTGTCTGTTTCTCCCCAGGAGAATGTCAGCCCTTGAGGAGTGGTGGCAGGGGGAGGACTCGTTTCTGTTATTTTCTCAGGAACTCGGAGGGCACCGTCACAGAGTCCCTGGTCCTTAGTCCTGGCCGAGTGAACGAGGGCACACAGCGCTCGCCTCTCACACCGCCCATGTCCCCACCGACACACACCCGCTCACACACACTGGGCCGCTCACCCTGCGTGGGCGCTCCCGCAGGCGTGGACAGACCCTCGCCTGCCCCCCCACCCCGCTGTGACCCCGCTGCCTGGGGTGGGGGGCAGGGCCGGCACATAATTCGTCCTGTTCAGGTTGACCTTCCTCTTCAGAGCTGCGTTCTGGAACTGCCTCGATGTTTCCCACAGGGAAGTGAAAACAAAGAGCTTTGCAAGAGAGAGAGGAGGAGCTGGCTGTGTGCCGGTGGCTGCTGGGCTGGGGCTGGTGCCAGGAATGACCTGAGCTGCCACCGAGTCCGGCCCCTGCCCGCCCCAGCTCCACTCCGGTGTCTCGGTGCGGTGTGGAGGGAAGGGCCCCGGCCCCTCACTCAGAGCGTCTCAGAGGCAGGCTCCTGCAGCTCCCCCTGTGCTCCCCGCTGGGCCCGGTGGCGGCTGCAAGGCACATTTGAGAACTAAGTCTTGGTATTTGAGGTGAGGCCACCTGGACTGTCCCTGCATTTTTGCCTTGTCACCTCGGGCATATTCTCTCAGGCTGGCACCCTGGACATTCCCGAGATGGCGGCCCGTTGAGTTAACCAGTAATCCGTGAGCCAGACAGGCCCTGCCGGTCAGCTCGCCAGCAACCATTCCCTCCTTTTGCATTTCATCGGAGTCCAGAATTTTGGGAGTGTGTGTGTGTGAGGCGCCTTATCGCAGGGGGGTAATCAGATAGGTCTGAGAAAGTCCACGTTTTGTTGCTCTCAAGTGGGCACGAGACCCAGCTGTGGCCAATGAAATGTTAGGGGGATTCCACTGGGGGCTGGTTTTCCCCCTCAGTGAGAGAGAAGCGCTGAGAAGGAAGCTCCTCTTGCTGCCTCGCCCTTTCTTCTCAGCTCACTGTTGTATGCGGGAGTGTTGCCTGGAGCCACAGCAACCATTTTATGACCATGAGTCAAAACGTGGCTGACTCATTGAGGGTGGTGGAGCAGAAACTTGTTAAGCTGCTAGGTTTTCGATTGTGGAGCTAAAATCATTCCGAAACGATGCTCTCCAGACTTCTTCTTATATGAGACAATTCTATTTCCTCATAGCCGTAACTTGCAGCCAACAGCATCCCAGCTCATTCACAGGCCCTTGTTTGTGGGCTCCTCTGCCCTGCGTCCCCGCTCAGCCCGGTCGTCCTTACTCGTGATACATCGCTCCGCTCTAGTGCCGCTTGCTCAGGGGAGCCTGCCCTGGTCCCCTCCCCAGGAGTGGTTGATGCTTCCCTGCTTCACACTCCTCTAGCATCCACGTCTTTCAAGCCCCTGTGGTTCAGCGGTTCATAAATGTTTGTCTTGTAATGAAACTGGACATTCCACGAGACGGCTGTTTTCGCTTGGAGCTGTGTCTGGCGCAGTGCCTGGTGCTCCGAGTGCTTAGCAAATGTTTGTGGAATGCATGAGTAAATATTCCGGACTCTCGAGATCTCATGGTCCAAACTCATGTCGAGATACCACTTTACACCAGCTCGAGTGACTAATATCGAAAAGGCCAACAGTGTCAAGTGTTGATGGGAAGAATATGGAGGCACTGGAACTCTCAGACGCAGCCGGAAGGAATGTGAAATGGCTGCAACTGTTTTTGGAAAATGCTCTGGGATTTCTTATTAAGAGGTGAATCGTACACCAGCCATGTGACCCAGCAGTCCCACTCCTTGGTATTTGCAGAAGAGAAATGTAAGCATATGTCCACATAGGAATGTGCATGGCCATTCCAGTTGCTTTCTTTGAAATAGCCAGAGACTGGAAATGAGTCAGTGGTCCAGCAACAAATAATTGGATAAACAAATGGAGGTTTGTCCACACGATGGAATACTATTCAGCAAGAATAAGGAATGAACTATTGATATACATGACAACGTGGATGACTCAGCATAACGGTGATGTCCGAAAGAAGCCTGGGCTGGGAATCGACTCAGGGTGGGGGCAGCGGGCACTGGTGACTGGTGAGGAGACCGTCACACCTAGAATGGAGGCCCAAGTCCTTGCAGTGTCCCATGAGGTTTATGAATTCTGACCCTGAGGTCCCTCTCATTTTATTTATCTCTCCATTTCATCTCCACTCCAGTCCCCCGGCCTCAGCCGGCTTCCGGAACCCACCAGCCATGCTCCTCACATCAGGCTGTTTCCTGGCCTGGGACACTGTTCCCCCAGATCCAAACACAGCCCGGGCTCCCTTCAAATGTCACCACCACAGAGAGGCCTGCCAGATCACTTCTCTGACTAAAAGACTTCCAGAACCCTCTTCTGGTCTTGCCTTGTGCCTTATTTCCTTTTCAGCACTTACTTCCATCTGATAAAATTATATTTGCTTATATACAAACAAAAACAAACAAAAATCATATGTACATTTACACACAACACAAAAAAATCCTCAATATTTATGCTAAATGAAAGAAGTCAGACAAAAAAGGAGACCCTACTGCGTGGTTCCATTTGCATGAAATGACTCCATCGATAAATGTTTTAATCACCTCTCCCCCATTTAGACCTGCCTTGGCCAAAACAATAGCCACTAGCCACGTGTCTGTTGAGCACTTGAAATGTGACTAGTGAGACTGAGGAACTGAATTTAAAATTTTACTTTATTTTCATTTAAATTTAAAATGAAAACCCAAAGCAGTTTTGACGATGTGGACACAAATATTAAAGGAAAATGTTTTTTGAGACTCAGTGCTTGGCAGAATCTCGTCTCCAGAACAACTTGGGCAGGTCAGTCTGCCTCCCGACTGTCGACTTTAGGAAATCGAAACACAGATCAAGTATTTCCGATGGAAATTTAGTGGCCGCGTTGGGACTACACAGTGTAGCATACACAGTGGGTTTCAGAGTGCTCGTATGAAAAAGAATAATGTAAATACCTCACCAATCATGTGGGTTAGATGCTGAAACGATATTTTGGATCGGTTAGGTTAAATAAAATATTAAACTTTATGTCCTCTGTTTGCTCCTCCTTATTACTGGAATGTGGCTGCTGGGGTTTTAATTCCACACGTGGCTCATGCTGCGCTTCCTCTGGGCCTCCAGCTTGGTGAAGGCGGCAGTCGACCTCTGGGTTCACTTCTCTATCACAGGCACCTAGAGCCTGGCCTGCCGTGTGCCCTGGGTCCCCGCTCCGTCCAGCAGAAGGGATCGGCCTGGGTTTGCTGACTGTGGGCACCTGTCCTCGGAAGCAGGGCGTTCCTGGCCCACCGGAGGGACAGTGGCTGCTGGGGGGCACGAGGGCAGTGACTCAGCTCCTGCGCTGGAAGGGGAACTTGGGCGTTCGCTGGGATCTTGTCATCGTGGCTCCTACCCAGGTCTCGCTTGCCAAGGCCTCCTCGCGGCCTGCCCAGGGCCCGCTGGCTGCGGAAATGGTTTGCATCATCTGTACCCAAGGCCTGGGGGCATCTGAAGTTCAGATTCACCGGGAGGAAATCAGCCTGTGCCTTGTTCTTCCGTGAAACGAATCAATAAGGCATTGATCCAGAGGAGGCCGCCTTCCCCAAGGCCTCCAGGCACACTCCGGAACCCAGCCTGGGGGAGGGGTTGGAGATGGGCCCCTGTGCAAAGGAGGGTTTTGTGTACTGGCTCTTTTTTCCTTTCTTTAAACATCAAAGAAAAAAAATTACGGTAAAATATACATAACTTCTATAAAAATTACCATTTTAACCATTATTTTGAAGTGTACAATTTAGTGGCATTAGTACATTCACGTTGCTGTGCCACCATGGTCTCCAGAACTTTTCCTTCTCCAAGTCGCTGGCTTTTCAGACTGGGGAAGAGCTGGGGAACCTGGGGGCGGGGTCCGTGCAGAGCATCACGGGAGAAGGCGTGTCCAGCCCGGATTGGGTTTCCTTTGGGCAGTCACATAAGGGTAATTCCAGGAGGGCCTAACACAGGGAGTGTTTGCACAGGCGTGGGCAGGCGCGGGGAACCCTGGGCTAGAAACGGAAGAGCTGTTACCACCAGGGGTGGAAGAGAGGAGGGGAAGGAGAGTTCCAGAAACCCAGAAGGGGAGAGGATGTAGAGCCGCCACCTTGAGAGGAGAGGTGTCCCTCAGTGGAGGGACACAATCAGCCTTAGGGAGCACGCTCACTCCTCCCCAGTACCTCGCCTGGCAAGGGCTTCCCGTCAGCTAAGCCCACCCAGAAGGCAGTGGGCGGTGTGGGCCAGCCTGGAGGCAGAGGGCCCCTGGTGGGCGGGAGGGAGAGGGATGGGCAAACGGCAGATGCTGGCACACAGGGTCTGGTCCGGTTTGTAGTGTAGCGAACATCTGGGTCTGGCTTAGTAGCACCTACTCCTTCTGGCAGCAGCCCTGCTTTTCACCAGGGCATCCAGCCTTTCACTCTCAGTCTAAAGATGTACCCCGATCTCCACGGCTGATGACCTCGAGATCCAGAGCTAAGCCAATCAGCTTTCTGCATTTCCCTGGCCTCTGTGATTGGTTCAGGATGGCCAATCAGGGCCGATCCTGGAGACTGCAGGGGCATCTCGCTCCTGCGGGACCCTGACCTAGGAGCTGAAGCAAGAAATTCCCGGCAGCCATCTGCGCATGAAACCGACGTGGAGGAGAGGGCAGGCCGAGAGAGGGAGAGACTGAAGATATCGTCTAAGGCCCTGGATCCAGCTATGTCTGAAGGTGACTCTGATCCTGGAATTTTAATTACTGCGCCAGTAAATCCTCGCTCTGCTGAAGCCGGCTAGATTTGCACCGGCTCGCAGGAGAGAGTCCTGACACTATCAGTTTTTTCTTTTCTTCTTACTCTAAGCAAGCTACAGCTCTGGTTCTGTTATTCTCAGGATTTTTTTTTTTTTTTTTTTTGAAGTTCAGCAAGAATGCTGAGCAAGCAGCAGATGTGGAGAGCAGCGAGCCGTCTTCTGCCTCTGGTCTTCTGGGTCGGCATTATCTCAGCTTACAGTGGGCAGTGGACCTGGAAACGGGGGTGGGGGCTGGTCTAGCTGGCCGTGGCACAGCGAAGGTGAAACCTGTTTGCCCTTGCCTGGCATGAGATGCCCCAGAGGAAGAGGCGGGGGAACGTGGTGGCTGGAACACCGGCCCCGACTCAGATAGACAGATAGCGGGTCCGCTTCTCCCTCGCTATGTGGTCCTGAGCAACCGCTCACCTTCTGCCTTTGTAAAATAGCTGATGCGGGAAGGAAAGCAGATGACGCCTGGCGCCCAGCTCTCAGGAAGGCCCAGAGAGGGGGTGCAGTGTGGGGTGGCGGGCTCAGGGCTCGGGGTGGAGTCCTGGCTCCCCGACTGTCAGCTGAGGAGCCTTAGACACGCCCCGTCTCCTCTCTGCGCCTCCGTCTCCTCATCTGCAAAACGGAGCATTGACAGTTCTCACCTGACAGGGTAAGAACTTGCCAGGACTAAATGAGAAAGGGCCGCCATGCTTAGCACCGCTCACAGCCCACATGTACGCGGGCTCAGTCAACAGGAGATGCTACTGATGACAGTATCTCAGAGCAAAACCCCTGAAGCACGCGTAGTTCCATGGGCCCCAACGGACAGTTTGTTCACCTCATGCTAGAATTTTCAAGAAAATAACGTTAAAAATGGATTTAAACACACTCCTGTTGTGTGCTGCTGAAAATAATAAAATAAAAATGGATTTAGTTCTTAAAAGAAAAAGGAGGTGATCGGAATTTCACCCTGGGGACATTTTCAGCAGAACAACACCAACACGTGGTGGTGCCTACTGTGTGTCAGGCAGTGTTCTAAGGATTTTCTGCGTATGAACTCCCTTCGTCCTTCATCAGTCAGGAAAGGTTAGGTTTTGCTGCAGTAACAAATGACCCACATCCCAACCTGACAACAGTAACAACAGTTTATTTCTTGTCCATCATGGGTCAGCGAAGGCAGCTTTACCCTTGGTAAGCAGAGGGGTCATCGCGTGATGGGGAGTGAATCACGGTGCCCACGCACTGGCTCTTGAAGCGATGCCGGTCACTGCAGTCACATGTCATAGATGGAAGCGAGTCACGTGACATCGCCCAAGCTCAGGGGCGGGGAACACAGTCCGGTTGTGTGCTGGGGAAGAGAAGCAGAAATCCAGCCAGGGGTTTAGGGAGCATCGCGAGTGGCTGTCACCCATCCTCCCCAGCTGTGTTATGATCAGGAACAGTCATTACTTACATTTTTCAGGTGAGGAAACCAGACATCAGAGAGGTTAGGAAACTTGCTCAAGAACACACAGCTTTTAAGTAGCAAGGCAAAGAAATCTGAAGTCCTCAAGAAAACCTTCACATTTCTCATTTGTGTCAGGCTGTTTATGTCCTACTCTGGGACACACACGCGTGTGCATGCACACACACGCCCCGCACCAACCTCACAGCAGGGTGATGGTTTGGGGCATGTGGAGCTATAAGGGCCCCTATACCCTCCCCTCGTCCCTTCTGCAGCTCAGCTGAGATCACTGTGATTTCCTGGTACTTTGTAATAATTTATGGCAAATCTAATGCGCCCGCCGCTGCATGAGCTCATCCGAACCCCCTTCTATTGTCTGAGCCTCATTCCAGGAGACGTCCTCTGGGGGCCCTGGCCTCATCGCTCCCGGTGATTTATGGCGCCAGCTTCCCCGCCAAGTGAGGCGGCCTGGTGAGAGGCAGGAGGCTCAGGAGAGATGGTGGGGAAGAGCTGGTGGTCTCTTTCCCCCGGGGGAGAGCAAACCTGAGGAGCGCTGGCTGTCACCCCGCGCACCAGGCAGGCATTCCACCGCTGTCCTTACGCGACAGCCCGGCTGGGCTGCAGGTGGCCCGCGGGCATCCGGAGCTGACCGCGTTAGACTCGACCTCCGACCTCTTCTCCCGCTGTCTCCCCGCATCCCTGACACCACCTTCGTCTCCCCGTTCTGAGCTGAGACCTCGGGGTCGTCCCCAACTCCTTTTTTCTCCCACGCCTGATGTCCGGCTCATTCAGAAAGCCTGTTGTTTTTATCTTCATAACGGATCCAGAGTCTGAGAGCTCTTCATCCCCACGGGGCCCCCGCCGGGCTCCCGCTGCCGTCCTCGCTCACGCAGACCGTTTCAGCAGCCACCTGCCTGTCTCCCGGCTGCCACCTGGCCCCACGAGTCTGTCACCCGCACGGCAGGCAGAGGGACCCTGTGAAAACCCATCACGCGGCTGCCTTTCCGCTCCAGAGCACCCACGGCCCACTCATCGGAGCGAAGGCCAGAGCCCTCACTGTGGCCTCAGCCCACAGGCCCCGGCCCTGTCCCCCTCCTGTCCCCCTACCC
Source organism: Eonycteris spelaea (assembly GCA_003508835.1). Lineage (NCBI taxonomy): Eukaryota > Metazoa > Chordata > Mammalia > Chiroptera > Pteropodidae > Eonycteris > Eonycteris spelaea. The sequence goes on along the minus strand of PUFA01000042.1, from coordinate 9,482,928 downwards.
GCTGTCGAGCCGTTCACGGACTCCGCGGCAGCACCGGCGTCCTCACCCGCATGGCATTTGACGGGCGCATTCTAGTTTCCCCTCTTCAGGGTCCTGGTGACGCGACCCCTGCTCAGGGGGCTCTTCTCCGCCTCTCCGCTCGACCTCCTGGCTCCCCCCGCCCCCGCCCTGCTTTGCGTTCTCACCTGGGACGCACATTCCCGCTTTGTCGTGCGCTGCGCCTGCTGCTGGAATGCCGGCGACCGCAGGGCAGGGGTGCCCCCGTGTGCTCCCCGCCGCGCCCCGACACCTGGAGCAGCGCCTGGCATGCACCGGTGCTCGCCAGACGCTTGCCGAGCGCGTGCATTCACACGTGGGACAACGGAGTCGGGGAAGGCAGAGGGGCCCACAGCCTCCCAACCCCGCGAGGCCCGGGCCCCGGCCCCGTCCTCCGGGGAAGGCGGGTGGCCGTGGTGTTTTCCGCGCAGGGCGGCCGTGCGGCTTCACGGGGGTGTGTGGACGAGGCACGCACGGGTTAGCCAGTGTCGTTAGCTATACCCGTGGGGGGAGGGGGGACAGCACCTCTGCCCCTTCGTTACCGAAGCAGGAGTCCCGCCACCACCGCTAAAAGCAGAGACCTCTGGGAGTTCGCTGTTGACTTGTTAAGAAAATGACAGGTTCTGTCAATATCCAAGGCGACAGCTATTAACTTTGATTTTGCCGTTGTCTTTTCTGTGTTCGGAGGCAGCATATTCTCTGTTTAAGGTCTCAGAGCTGTCACCAGCCCTGAGAGTTGGCAAGCTCTGAGTGCTGTGCCCACGGGCCAGTGGCTGCAATGACCCGGAGGCGGAGCTCACAGCGAGCTGCCGGCACCTGCGCCGCCCCCTGGGTGCCCAGCCTCCCCGCCTCCGCCAGCCTCTCCTCCAGGGCGGCTGCACCTGCTGCGCCGCCCCCGCCCCGCAGCCCTTTCCCCTTCCCTCTCCTCAAGGGCATTGACGCGCGTCTCTCAAATTTCAGCTCCGTCCCAGTTCCTCAGGGAGACCCTCCCCCGTCCCCAAAGCAGGTCCCTTCTCATGCCACCGATGGCAGGCGCTGCTCTGTTCAGAACACCAATCATGGCTGACGTTCATGCACGTGGTGCGTTGTTCGGTGTCCGCTTCCCTCTGCACACCCGTGAGGACTGCCAGGGAAGGGACTTACCTGCTTTTCTTCCCTCCTATTTCTCCAGCACTCGTGTCGGCGCTGGTCCCACAGTGTTGGCGGGCAGGCGCTCAGTAAATATTTGCGGAATGTGTAAACAAGTGGCCCACACTCAGTGTCTAAGAAAAAAAATGGCTTTCTCAAGCAAATGGCACAGAGAACATCCGTGCGCCATATTGCAGAACTGGCTTCCATTCTTCACCCTCCCCGTGGTCACTCCTTCCCAGCTCCTCCCACCCGGGGGCGGAGCTCGCTTTCCTCCCCAGGCGTTCCCCAAGCCCGGGGCGGGGCGGGGCCCTTGCTGGGTCTTGCTTGCCCTCTGGCTGCTCCCAGCCTCCGTGAGGCGAGCATGCTGAGCGGCGTGGGGCTCTGCTGCCCCACGGGCCGGCATGCAGCGACACAAGTGGGTCCAGGTGACGCCCGCAGAGCCCACCAGGCACCCAGCCTGGAGCAGCCGACTCCAGTGCCCGACTCCACCAGCCACCCACAGCTGCCTCGCGTCAAACAGGGCCTGTCTGTCCTTCTCTGCCCTGGGCTGGCAAAGCCCCCTGTCTCCGTGGTGAAGAATCCTGGGTCCAGCCAAAAGCCATCGCACAGCCCAACCAGGGATGGCTGCCCTTCCCTCTGGAAAAAACTGAAGTGCTCTCTTCATCCAATTTGACTCCTGCTGTTTACTATAAATAATCAAATAAGATTTTTCTCCCTTTTTCCCCTCCCTCCCCCTTCACACGCAAAAGCCATAATTATTTCAATGCGATGTCCTTGTCACCATTCCTTTCAGGAGACACAATTAATGCCGTCTGGGAACCCAATATTTCGTGTTTGCACACACTGATTATTTGCGAAGAGGGTGGAGAATTAAACTTGGAGCCGTGTGTGTCCTCGAGACCCCTTTGTCACAGAGAGGTGGGATTTTCCACCCGCAGACAGCCCTTCAATCCCCCACTCCCTGCCCCTGTGCATCTATCTGGCTGAGGTCACGGGCCTTTCCCGGGAGGTCACAGTCCGTGGTCAGGCCTATCCAATCTGTTTCCAGAGCCGGGCCCTGGGCCAGGGCTGGAGGACCAGGGGCCTGCCATCGCTGGCCACTCTTGGCCGCTCCTGGCCATAAGTTCACTAATCAGATGTGCCACAGGCTGGTGAAGGACTGGCAGCCTGGGGACAGGCCAGTGCTGCAACGCCTTCCCACCTACCCAGCCAGGCCCGGACTGCTACGTGGAAGGAAAGCAACAGGGAGGCAGGGGGCCACGGGCTGGGGTCCTTGTCCCATGCGGCCCCCGCGCCCTCCTCGCTCCGCATGGTCTTGGCCAAGGCCGGCATTTCCCTGCACGTCTGTCCCCTTTGCTCTGAAACAGGGGTTGTCGGCTTCTCATCAGAGCTGCCGACGCCCTGGGCTCCTGTGGCGGTCTCGCCGTGTCGGGGGCCTTGCTGGGCACCTTAGTCTGAAATTGCAGCCCCTACCCCAGGTCAAGGCTCCCAGAGGCGGAGCCTGAGGGAGGGGTTACGGGAGTGAACTGTGGGGAAGTTGAGCAAGCGTGTGTTCTCAGCTAGAGACTGTCAGCCGGTTCCCAGCAGGCCCTGGGCTCCGGAGTGGGCATTTCACCTGAGTCCAGTCTTCAGTGGACCAGGGTCTGTGCGTGTGCGTGTGCATGTGTGTGCGTGTGTGTGTGTCTGTGTGTGTTATACGCAGTGGGTTTTTGTTTGTTTTATTATTTTATTGTTGTAAAATACATATGCTGTAGACTGAATGTTTGCGTCCCCTGCAAAAATCATAGGTTGGAATTGTGCGATATTACAGCATAACGTTTCTGAGGTTCATCCACGCTGTATCATGTGTCAGTGCTTCCGTCCACTCTTTTGTGCCCATGCACCCCCCGTGTGTGTGTGCGCGCGCATGTGTGTGTGTCCCTGTTTTAAATAGACTTTACTTTTTAGAGAACAACATTCTACTGCATATGTGGCCCGCATCTTGTTTATCCATTCATTCGTCGATGCACACTTGGGCTGTTTCCACCTTTTGGTGATTGTGACGCTATGAACATGGACAAACGTGGGTGTGTGAGCATCTGTTCACACCCCTGCGTAGGCGGCCAGGCTTCTGCCACCCCCATGTCAGTCAGTTGTTGGCCACTGGCTGCCCCCTGGGAGGCGGCACACTGGAGTGAGTAACTCAAGTTTGGGCAGGGGCCAGTCCCTGGAGGGCGCAGCTCTGATTGTCTCACAGCCAACAGTCACAGCAGCTGAGGAAAGGGCCCGGGGGTGGGGGGACCAAGGGTGTCCTCTGCACCTCCCACCCCTCACCTGCTTTGTTCTCTGCCCGAGGACTTGACATCATAGCAACACATCTACTTCTTTGTTGTGTGACTCTCCCCACACCGACAGTAAGTGCCAGGAGGCCAGGGCTGTGTCTGTTTTGCTCACCGCCGAGTCCCCTCTCCTGACACGTACTAGGGCTCCCTCCGTAGGGTGTTGACTGAATGAACGACCCGTGCTCGGGCCCCGCCAAGCGGTTACGCACACGACCTCTGAACGCTCACTGTGACCATGATGCAGGCGTCGCAGGTGTACCCAGTTTACAGAGGAGCGAACCGAGGCTCAGGGTGCTGAGTGGAGTCCCCCAGGTCTCGGGGCTCACGAGTGGCGGAGTAAGGACACAGACCCAGGGCTGCCACGCTCCTGCGCACATGGTTGTAACAGCTGAGACGCTCGGCCTCCCCGCATCACAGAGTGGATTCGTCACACTAACTCATACTAACTCAACTGTGTAGTGGGAATGAACAGTTTCTGGGTGCAGGTGACCGACTGCCAGGCCATTCCGCTTAAGGCCTGGGGACTTGTGAGTGTGGCTCCCAGAGTTAATGTCGGTTCTCACGTAGCCTCTGCCAAGGAAGACAGACCTTCGTGGTCAAAAATAAGAATCTTAAAACATTTTGGGGAACAATACACAGGCGCATGGATCTTCAGTGTGCAGCTTGACAGATTTTGACAAATTCACACCAAAGTCAGCGGCACCCTGGTGGACGTGAGGAAGGTCTCCATCACCCAGAGGTTTGGCTCCTGCCTTGCACAGCCCACCCTGACCCTCTGCGGTGGCCGTTAATGGACCTCTGTCGCCGTCGCGTGCTTCTACCCGGTCCCGCCAACCTCACAGCGCGTGAGCTCTTCCCCGCGAGGTCTGGCTCCCTCTGCTTAGCCTCGGCCCGGGAGCCAGTCCTGCTGTGGTGGAGAGCAACGGCGCTTTTTTTTTTTTTTTAATTTTTGTGTGGTTTCCAGTTGTATGAATAGTGTGCAATTTATTTCTCGTTCTAGCGCAGGCGGACATCTGGGTCGTTTTCAGATTTTGGCTCTTCCTGAGAGCTGCGTGGATGTTCTTGTCTGCGTCTTCTGTAACGAGCCCTGGCGCTCCGTTTCCTGGGGGGCGTGTCCGTCAGCGGGATCCCTGAATCGCAGGCCGCGCCCCTGCTTCCTCGAGCGGCTACTGACCGGTTTCCAAGGTCGTGGTACCCACTGTCACGGCGGCCGGCAAGGTAGGGGACTCGCAGCTGCCCCATGTCCTCATGACACTTGGCGTTGCCAACCAAAGTTACGCATTTGGGGTATAACCTAGCACCTGAACCTGGTGCTCTGGTGTGTTTCGGAGCCAGATGCGGTGGGACCCGGCGGCTCAGCACAGGTGCAGCCGCTTCGCGGGGCAGAAGGGCCCTGGGAGCCAGCTGCCTGCACAGCCCGGGTCGTAGACAAGGGCAAGGACTGACTGTACGCATGCGCAGTGCTGGAGGCCCGGGCTTCCCACCGGATGCTCCACTGCTTACCTTACCGGTGACTTAAGAGACTTTGAAGGATAAGTTTGATTAGGTTAATTGTTTTTTTACTTACCAGTTTACTTTAGAACCTAATCCACAGATAAAGATTCTCTCCTAGTGTGTAAAGTCTGGTTTGCTCTGGGTGCGCCCTCTCAGGCCCCATGTCACAATCCCTTCCCAAGATGCCTTGGAAGACAGCCAGCTGCCCTGTTCCCACGCGAGGGCCGAGGGGGTGGCTCAGTGCGTGGGCCAGAGCCCGAGGCCCCGTCGATTCGTGCCTCTGCTTTGACGGTAGCCCTGTGACCTTGGCGAAGTTTCTCGACCTCCCTGAGCTTCCGTCGTAAAATGGGGATCACGGCCATACCACCTTCTGGGCTGCGGGGAGGGTTTGGAGCGGGCCCCGCGCGCACCGCGAGCACTCTCGGTCCGGGCTCGTTTTTCTTGCGCTAGCACCTGGGGCAGAGCGGTGCCCTCTGCACACCCTTCACCCTTGAGCAGTGTGCAAGAGCCCAGGCCGGCGGCTTTGAGGACGAGGGTATCTGGTGTTACCTAAAGTAACCCTCATGAAATGGGCAAGTGCCTTAAAACCGCCCTGCGGAGAAGTGGCAGATGGAAGATAATTCTAGTAACACGAGTACAGGCGATCAGCAAGAAATCGGCTGAGTAATACAGGACATGTCCATAATGTACAGCTCGGGAACTGTATGACGGAGGGTGGTGCTCAGGGTATGATCAGAAGTGTCTGGAACACTCTGGTTTGGCTGTCCTTCCAGGAGACAGAGCCCCAGCCCTCTGGGGACTGGTTAGAGCATGTTCCCAACTGGTGGGGTGCCCTTGGTGGCCCACGGGGTCATTTGAACTGGCATACGGTTCAGCCTTTCTTTTAATTTGAACAGCTACGCTGTTGAAGAACATTGAATTGTAGCGTGCACTGCAGAAAAGTAAAACAGCGCATACATCTTCGGGCAATATCGGTGGGAAAAGCTTCTCCCCAAAGACCTACAGCCCCAGTGGGCCCAGGAGTCCCACATAAATCGTGAAGTGATGGCTTCAGCTGTGTGCGAGCAGATATTAGGAGGCATGAATGTAGTTAGAATAAGAAAGTGGTTATTGCAACACTGCCTATTGTTTATGGAGACACTGTGTAGGAGTATTAAGACACGCATAGGAGTGATATCCGCCAAATGGCAGTTTGGGGCTGGGAGGGGGAGTCGGGGAGAGGATGCTGTGTGGGCTTGTGGGAGGATGCTCTAGCTGGGTCTGCAAGCTTTTATTTCTGTCAAAAGAGAGATGTGAAGCAAATTCAGTAAAACGCTGCGATCTGTTTAATCCGAGTTGTTGGATATGTACAATCTGTTACATTATTAACTTTATTTTACCCTTCGTATGTTTCAAAGAATGTGCAATTTAAAAGATACGGAGAAAGTGGATTCGGACCAGGGATGACGTAATGACTATGGGGTTTCGTTTGCTGTTTGAAATGTCTTTCTCCAAGGTGGGGAACACTTGACATGTTAAAGGATTTGAATCCTATCATCTGTGCCTAGGAATTCAAAAATATACCAGCATGATGGGGTCCCTCTGTCACCCCAGACACCAGCTCTGTGATCAGTGCTCAAAGGCCTCAGGTAACATCCTCAAAAAAGATCACTTCCTCTCAACCCAAACAGAGCCACCTGGAGGCTGCCCTGCATCCCTCAGAAACCCGTGACTGCCCAGACACTTTACTGCCGTTCTGAGTGATGAGTCAAAGGAAAACCTGTGACAGAGACCCCGGTGGTGGGGCTTTCAACAAGATAGACATTTACTTCTCATGGAAAAAAAATCAGAGTCACATTTCCGCCTCTTGGTCTAAGAGGGTTGCTGCCGCTGCAGGCATCACGTCTGAATTCCAGCCTGCAGAAAGGAGGGAGGCGAGACGATGACCACTCCTCCTTCCTTTAAGGATGCGTTGCAGGCATGGCACAAATCACTGCCGTGTACACTCGGTGGCCAGTGCCGAGTGGCTTGGCCACTCCTAGCTGCAACGGAGTCTGGAAAGTGCCATCCTTCCTCCTGCCAGCTGTGCGCCCAGCTAAACGTCAGGGTTTCTATCACTAGGCAAGAAGAGGTCGTTGGGTATTGGGGACGACTCTCTCACGCGGTCTCTGCCACAGTGCTGTGGGGTGGGAAGCCCGCCCGCCGAGGAGGGGCTGGCTCATTGCCCTGCCACCCCCTCCTCTACCCCCGGAGCTCGGGGAGGGCCTGGGGCCCGGGCCGTGAGGTTGCATCAGAGCAACCCCGCCGTGCCCCGCCCCACAGCTCTTTGCAGGAACTGGGGCGGTGTTTGGAAGGATCTGTGGGGCCCAAAGGGAAGTGGTTCTTGGGATGGCCCTGGAGTAGGGGCTTAACGTCGCAGGCTTGGAGCCCAGCTTTTGGGGCCCAGCTGTGCCCCTGGGCAAGTCACCGAACCCGCTGGAGCTGTGGCCTCGGCGTGAAGTGGGGCTGAAGTCGTGCCAGCTCCGAGGTTGTCGGGGGTTGGGGCGTCCCGCGCAGGCAGTCCCCAGGGACGGATGGAGGCATGCTGGGCTCCCACCGAAGACCCCAGCTGCTGTCGCCCGGGACGGTCACAACCCGCCATTTCAGAGGACCCAGCACTCAGGACGTTATTGACAGAAAACTACCTTCCTTCCCTCCTTCCTTCCTTCCGTCCGTCCATCCGTCCGTCCTTCCTTCCTTCCCTCCTTCCTTCCTTTCACATTGATATTTTCTCTCCCCCCCTTACCCGTATATACACATGTATGCGCGCATGCGTGGGTAAAAGGCACTGACCACGAAGGTCCAGCCTGATGCGTTTTCTCAGGCTCATCCCCCCCCAGCACTACCCAGATGAAGATATGGAACAGTCCGGCCCCCAGCGGCTGCTGCACGTCCCTTCCTGCGGTAGCGCCCGCCCAGCCGAGGTCACCACTGTTCTGTCTCCCCACAGATTGGGTCGTGCTGACGTGTCATGCGATGTGGTCGTGCAGAATGTCATCTTCTGGGCTCGCTTCCGCCGCGCGTTCGTGTTGTGGGTGTCCAAGGTTCGTCCGTTGTGCCCTGCGCTGCGTGTGCGTTGGCCGCAGCTCACTGAGCCTTCCACCTGTTGGTGGGTTTGGGGTTTCCTGATTTTGGAGATATGAACAAAGGTGCTATATATACACAGATATGCTCTTTGGTGGACACGTAAGCAGACTGTTTCCTCTTAGTAAATTTATTTCAACAAACCTAACGAAACCAGTTCAGAAAAAAAATCAAGTAACTCAGGCTAGGAGTGGGGTGCACGCATGATCAGTTTGGAGGAGATGCGCCCAGATGCCCAGGGTCTGATGGACCCTGAGATGGGGCACAAGCCGCTGCCCCTTCTTGCTCAGGCGTCCCCTGTGCCAGGCGCACACACGGGCACTCACGTTGCAACGTGCCAGCCCGAGGCTGAGAGCCGAGGCCCTTTCGTCCCCCGACCAGTCACCCTGCATCTTCGGGGACAAGACAGCGTGGGCACCCCAGACGAGTCACCAGTCACAGACCTCCGGAAGTTGGAAGGTCACACTCTGCAAGGGTGGGTGGGCTTGTCACCAAGAAGTGGCTTGGCTGTGAGTCTGAAGTTTTGCTTGGTCTCTCCAGGGCACATGGAGCATATTCAGGGGTCTTCCACTATAAACACTAAAATATATATATATATGCATATATCCCTGCATTAAAAAAATAGGCTCTCACTGTATATAAATAGAAAAGAGAGAAAATTAAAAACTGGAGCGTGAAACACAGACAATGGTGTTAACACCTGCCCGGAGCCTCATCTCACGTCCCCTCCCTGCGAGGTGGGGACAGAGGAGCCTGCGCATTCCCCAGATGAAGAGACAAGGCCCGGCGGAGGGGGCGGCGTCTGAGGAAACCCACCCCCCACTCCCAGGAAGTCCCAGCCACTCCGTGCTGATGGGCCGCGCCTTCCCGCAGAGGCGTCCCTCCACGTGCGGTCACCTGGGGACCGTTCCACCGGCCAAGGCTCTGGCCTGCGAATGCTCCCCGGCCCGGTCGCCAACGCCGCATCCGTCCGCCAGGGCGCGCGCTCCCGGCCGGGCTGGGCGCGTGGTCCTGCCGCTGAGCCTCGGTGCCCACGGGCCACGCGTCACGGCTCCATCAGCACTTCCTGTGGACGCGGTCAGATCCTGTGTCTCAGCACTGGGGCTCCCCACAGCCCTCGGCACCCTGCGGGTGACCCAGAGAGGGCCCCCGCCGCATCCGTGCCCGCAGACGAGTGTTCACGCGTCCGCACGCCTCTCCTTCTGGAAGAAAGTCTGGAGGCGGGTGGGGGGGAGCCCACAGGAACTGGGTGTCACCCTGGCTCGCTCGCTAGCTGCTGGGCGCCGCACCTGCTGCTTCCACACTCCGGGCCTCGGTTTCCATCCGCGAGGTGAGGATGACCACGGAACCTGCCTCCTGGAGCTCGTTAGTTTCCGGGGCTGCCGAAGTACCACAGACTAAGTGGCTTAAAATAATAGAAACCTGCCCCCTCACCGTTCTGGAGACCGGAAGTCTGGCATCAAGATGTGGGCAGGGTGACTTCCTCTAGGGTCTCCGAGTGGGGATCTGACCCTCGCCTCTCTGAGCTTCCGGGTCGCTGGCTACCCTCGATGACCCTCGGCCTGTAGACCTGCCGCTCCCATCTCTGCCTCTGGCATTACGGAGCCGTCCTCCTCCGTGGTGGCTCTGTCCGAATGTCCCTCTTCTTAAGGGACACCGGTCACTGGCTGAGGGCCCACGGGATCGGCGTGGCCTCTTCGTCACTGGATCACATCTGCAAACGCCCCATCCCAATCAGATCGCATGCACAGGCCCAGGTCAACATGCATTCCTGGGGACACTCTGCACCCCAGGACGTGGGGCCATGTGAGTTAATCTCGGTACCGTGTGCTTAGAACGGCTCTGGGCGCCTGTGCAGGGCACGTACCACAGGAGCGTTTGCCACCATCGTTGTCACCGGAAGAAACGTAGACCCCACTTTTGTTTAAGCTGCTGTTTGGGGGAGGGGGGTTCTGTTATATGCAGCCAAATAAAACCCTCGCCTCGCTGTGCCTGGGCCTGGCGCGAGTCCCGCCCCTCCCAGCCCTCCTCCGGTCTCCAGCCACACCCCCACCACCACCCCCGGTCCCCCACGCTCCCGCTCCCCCTCGGCCTCCAGCCGCGTCACGCAGCTGGGGAGGGTGCAGGCAAACCGTGAAACACGTGAAACGGAGGAAGCCTCTGGTTCTGGCTTTCCAACAAGGAGGGCTTAACGAGGCAATTACGCGGAACTGTTTTCCCGTTACCTCCCTCTCTGTCTTCCCCAGTGAGCTGTCAGAGCCCCCGGCCGGCCGGCAGGGCCCGAAGATGAGGGGCGTCTGTCCCTCCCATCGGGTTCAAGAGCAGGACTCAGGGAGGGGCGGCAGCGGGGCTGAGGTCACACAGCGAGTTGGCAGGACCAGAGCTGGCCAGCCCCAGAGCCGCAGGACCCCAGCAGGTAAGGGGAGCAGACTGGGCCGGGCGGGCTACTCAGGCTGGGCAGGGAGAGTGGTCATGATGAAGCGCCACCGGGCTGTCCCCGTGCGGGGGAACACACGCTCTGCGCGCCCGGTCTGCTAAGTTTTCTGGAGACGCTGAATCCCACATGTTGCCAGGGACCCTGTCTGGTACACAAGGTCCTGGAAACCCTGGTGTAGGTCGAACACAGAGGTCCTTGCGGGCGTCGTCAGCGGGTGGATGCGGGGCGTGCGAGGCCTGGTTCGGGGCACCGCGTTCCTCTTGGTCCCCCGAGTCATGTGGCGGGACCTTCCCGTCCTGCCTGCTTTAGTGAGTGCACAGGGCGCTCGGCAGGCGCTATGCGCGCCCCTACGGAGGTGAGCAGAGGTGACCTCAGGCCAGGCGTGGCTTGCCGCCCGGCTGCCCATCCTGGAGGAAGCCGCTGATCGCTGTGACACAGCCAGGCACACGGCTCCTTTTTCTAATTCCCACGGGGGTGCGGCTCAGCCTGGGTCTTCCAGGAAGGAGGCGCCAAGGGGAGATCAGATGCAAGGGGCCGACTGAGGCAACTGGCTCTCAGGGGGACCGGAGCGAGAAGGTCGTGGTGCTGAGCTGGCCTCTGTGCAGGAGCGAGGGACAAGGACGGCCAGCAAGGAGGGGCTCGGGCCTCAGCGCGGCCCTCAGGGGCTTTGTCCAGCCCGATGGGGTGGTCCGGAGCCCCGGTGACCCATCGGAGGCATCCCGCATCTTGAAGGCTGCCTTCATTTCCCTCCTATGTGCCGTCGCTGGCGGGGAGCACCTGTGAGGCGCAGGGTCGGTTGGGTGTAGCAGTGGGGCTGTCGGTCGGTCGGTCCCGTGCCCTGCAGTGGGAGACCCGAAGGGCCCCCGGTCAAGCCCCCACGTGCTGTGTCTCTTGTGGGAACCTTGGTCTGTGAAGAGTTAAAAACGGCCTGTGTGCGGGGCTGGGCTTTCTCTGGGGGCTTGTACACCGGGATAACCATTCAAGCAAATTTGGCCTTCTGCATCGTAATAGATCTGAAATTGCCACAACCCAAAAATATGTCCTCTGTGTTGTCATTGAAGGCTGCCCCATGGCATGTCCCCTCATGCCCCAGGGGAGGGCACGGTCTGACACAAATGCATCGGTTTCTTATTCCTGCTGTGACAGATCACCAGAACTTAGTGGTTTACAACAATACATATTTATTCCCTTGCGGTTCTGGAGGTTAGAAATCCACAGCGAGCCTTACCAGACTGAAATCATGATGTCAGCAGGGCTGGCTCCCTCCGAGGCTCTGGGGAGAATTGGTCTGGCCTCACACCGTTGCCCCTCGCTCCATCTTCAAAACTGGGGACAGCTCCTCTGTTTCGGGGGAAACACTCTTCTCCGGTTCAAGGTTGGGCGAGGGGCCAAGCGTAGCCCATCGGAGTGGTTCGTGGCGTTGGCCAGGCCAGTGAGAGCTTAGCTGGATTCAGGGTGGGGTGTTTTTCTGTGAGGTGGCTAAGCCAGTAGAATGGAGACTTGGGGCTGCTGGTGGTTATCCTGCCTCTAGGTAAGAACACCCCGCTCGAGCGTCAAGTCTGCATGAGAGAAAACAGACTAAGAAACAGAGCAAGGTCAATCCCCAGTGACCTTGAGCGCCTGGACCCAGCTGTACCTGAAGCTAGCCAGGCCCAGAGGTCTTCAGATACTGAGATAAGAAATCCCTCTTTTGTCTTAAGCCAGCTTGAAAAGACTTTGTAATTCTTGCTTCAGGGGTCCTGACTGGTACCCCTTTCCACGATTTTGGACACCCAGCCCCAAGTAACATGCCATCTTGTGTGTGGGCACCAAGCTCATGTGGGCCCCGCTGCCCTTCCTCCCCCGTCTCTTCTCCTACCAGCCATACTATTGAGTGATACATCCTAATGTATATTTAACAGTGGCTTAAAATCGAATTAATTTAGATTGGTTAATAAACTGTAACATCCGTTTCTAAATCAAGCTACATTTTCCTCTTGAGCAGCTAAACTCATGCCTGTTGGTTTAATTTGTTGCTATTGTAATCCTTTAATGCTGATGAAATTATGGAAAGGTTTCTAGTGAAATTATCAGATTTGATTAGGGTTGAACATATTAATAATTTTCCTTCTCAGCAGACTTTGGAGAGAGATGAGCCGAGAGCGTGTGGGTTTCATATGCTGTAGAGTGTGATCTCAGGAAGCAGACTCATTCTGTCCCTTTTCAGAGAATTCTTTGGATGTGCCTTTATTGAGCACTGACGGTATGCACAGCCCTGGATGTTAACATTCTCAGTGGAGGGTCTGCAAGAAGAACTCCTGGGCTTCCACATGACAGTGTTGTGAGGGATTTAGGGGCACTGAAGTCCGTCAACTTTGCCTCCTAACAGCCCGCCTTCCATTTATGATGGAGCCCTTGCTGTCTGAGTCACCATAAACCCAGTGCTGGCTCCAAGTAGGGCTCCCATGCAAATCAGTTTGACCTTGAGCTTGATCCTGAAGAATTTCCTGCTGACAAATCTCACCTTTCCAAGACCCCATGCTGAGCAGGAGCAGGCTGAGGTGAGCGAGGGAAAGGGTGAAGGTCACAGCCAAGGTCACAGACCCAGCAGAGAGCAGAGGACCCGGGCAGGTGTGTCTCCATCTGCTCCCTTCGCCTTCCTCCTCTCCTCCCTGCTGAGGCTGCAGCCCTGCCTGCCAGCTCCATTTGTTCTGGAATGTGCCAGGCCCCACCCCAAACAGCTCAGAGGAATCTGAAGTGTGCTTCCAGGTTCCCTCCTTCTGGAAGGTGGGGGAGGGGCGGTTGGGGCAGGGTCTGGGTGCTAGGGCCTGAGGCAGGTGATGTCAGCCACAGAGGCCCCATGGCAGGGTCCCCCAGTTCAGGATTCCAGCTGGTCTGTGGGGAAGGGGTCTCTGGGGTAGCCTGATTCACCCTCCGTTCACTAGTGGTTCCTGAGCTCGGCGCAGAGTTCTCTGGAAGGGTTGCCCCCTTTGCCTCCTTGAATGCGTGAGGTCACGACCTCCCTGTGCTGGGATCTGTGCCCTGCCAGACCCCCAGTCGGCAGGGCAGGGTCCCAGGGCCGAGCCTTGTGTGGGGCTCACCTGTCCCTCCGCCTGCCCCATCCCCTTTGCCCCAGGAGCCCAGCCCTCCATCCCAGCGGGCACCTGTCTTTGGGGACGCCTTGCCCTGCTCTGGGGACTTCGCTCTGCACCCCCACCCCACCCCCCCTGTGCTGCCCTTCGCATACCCCTCATAAGCGAGGGTTCCAGGACTGAGCTCTGCCCGCACACCCAGCTCCCCCGCCAGGCTGCAGTGGTAGCGGGAGCCCATGCTTCTCCCTGGGGGTCCCCACAGGTGGCGCCCAGTGTGCTCAGCTGCCCTAGCATAGAGCTTTACCATCTTTAAATTAATTGGCATCATTTTGAAGTTAACAGATATCACATGAAAAATCTGGATTTCTCGACTCTTTAAAAAAAATGAGACGAGTCAAAACTTTGGGTCTTACCTGCCTACCTGATGACAATGGGCTGGAACTGGCCTTTGAACCGGGGTGGGGGGGTGGGGATGGGGGGTAGGCACATACTCGTCCACTGTGCCCTCTCCTGACCAGTGCCCACTGGCCCACACTGGGGCCACCTCACTGCTCACATGGCCTGTACTGCCTCTAGGTCTTGAGTGTTAACCCCTCGGCTAGTCCTCCGTGCCCCTGGCCCCTGACTGTGCCTGGTGCATAGTGGGCCCTTTACGTTCGGTCAATCCTCACAACAACCTGGCGGACACACCTTTCCATTTCCAAGATGAAACTGCGGTCCAGAGGGGCTTGGTACCCTCCCCAAGCTCACACAGCTAATGCGCAGCGGAGGCAGGATTCGAACCAGCGACTGAGCATCTGGCTTCCTTTGCCAGGGCTCCCTGCGCCCCACCCCACGCCCGCACCAGCCAGGATGCAGGAAGCTTCCACCTAAAATGCCGCTCGTTTGCTCAGGAGAACTCTCATTTGCTCCATGTAGAGGGCGGACTGCGAACTCAGATGTCCACGGGGCCACGGGGGTGCGCACAGGAGGGGTGGGGGTGACCTGGGGAGCAGAGGTCCCAGCCCCGCTGGCCAGGCCGGGACGCTCCAGCGGGCAGAATTTCCGAGGTTTCGGGAGAAGCCAGGCATCAGGACGTGCGCGTGTGGTGGCTCAGGCTGTCGGCGTCGCGCACGCGCTTGGTCGCGTATGACGCCCCTCCACGGCCTCGTGGCGCTCGGCGGTAGGCGGGGTGCCCCCGCCACGTCACCAGGCTGTGCCCCGACCTTCGAGCTTGGTCTTGGTCACCGACAGCAGAGGCCAAGCATCGCATGGGGGCTCCTGGCCTTTTTTCACGCTGTTGTTGGGGTGGTGGGTCAGGGTCATCTCGGCTGGGCAAAGGGGCCCTCTCTGGGGACCCGATATCACCCAGACCCGGGAGGCATATTGGCCCCAACCTCTAGACCCAGTCGCTGCCGACCCCCCCCTACACACATTGCAGGGCCCTTCCCTTCTGGTGTTTGATATTCACCATTCATTAAAAAAAAAAAAAAAAGTTTCACCACCTACTATGTGCCAGGCCCCTATAGACTTCCAAAGCCGCTGCCTCACTTCCAAAAGTGATTAATCATCTGAGCTTTCCGTAGGAGTCTGAAAGAGATGACTCCGCCCACCTTCCAGCTCAGCAGCTCCTTGAGGCCAGGGGCTCTCCCCATCCTGTCATCCTGCCTGCCTCCCCGGTGCCTAGAACAGAATCTGGCACACAGTAGGTGGTCAGAGAACATTTATTGAGTGATGGAACGGCAGCGAGGTAGCAGCTTCTCCCCAGGTGCCTGCTAGTGGAAATCCCCAGATGGAGCTGCGTTCCCATGCTCCCTCTCAGGACAGGGCACTGGGAAGGCTGAGAGGTGACAGAAAGGCCGGAGGTGGCCCAGCTGCCCAGGGTGCAGCCTCAGCAGAGCCCCAGCCTCTCCTGGCCCAGCCAAGGAGCACAACCTTCTCTCTCCTGTCTCCGCTCCAGCTTGTAGCTGGGGAGCTTTTTCACACAGCCATCGTCAGAGCCTGTGGTTGACATCCACTGAATTAATAGATGGGTAGGAAGCAAATGCCTCTCGTAACAATGTCAGCAAAGCCCTTCAAGGCCGCTGGGGGCTGGGGGCGCCCTTCCTGGAAGGGGCCTCACCTCTCCTTTGAGAAAGAGCTTTCTGGAAGGGTATTTCAACATTCATCAAACGTAATTATTTCCTCAAGTAAAATATTTAAACAGAGCGTCAAGGAATGCAACAAAAGAAAATGAGTTTTAGGGGAAATACACGCAAATACACACACACCCCAAATTCTTTCCTCACAACATAAGCTGGAAGGGTTTTATCTGCTCTCAGAGGGAAAACTCAAGAGGTTTAATTTAAAACTTGGGCGGGCTCATGGCTTTTCAATGGGGTGATTGTTCCATAGTCAGAGAATGAGATAATAAAAAACGTTTTCCAGCCCGTGTTTGGTTTGGCTTCAGACACTCAGATCGGCATTCTTCTGAGAGCACTGGGCCCCGTGCGAGGCTTGGGCTGGTATCTCCCCGAGATGGAGCCCGATTTGCGCGAACATTTGTGCAGTCGGGGACTTCCAAGGACATGCGGGCGAAGTGATCGTGCTGTGCACAGGCGCGCCCGCCACTCGGCCTGGGACGCGGCCACCTCCCCGGTGGCCTGTCACCCAGCTGCCAGGCGCCTTTGGCAGTCGCGTAAAATCCGGGCTGGGAAAGACACGCGATCGTTTGCTGTGGCCTGGACGCCCCTTGAGGCGACAGCCCCTGACCTGTCAGGGTCCCGTAACTCTCCCCTCCGTCCGCCAGCCGCTGCCAGCCCACTGGACGGGAGAAGCGACCCGGCTCCCCGCTTCCCACGCGGCTTTATCGGGTGAAGTGAGCGAGCCGATAGTGCGAACGTGGCGACCTTCGCCCTTGGCTTTGCTTCCTTCCTCCCGCTTTGGGCCCTCTTGGGAGAACATTCCCTTCCTCTGACAACAGGGCTTCCCGGAGCCAAGGTTCGGGGGCAGGGGAAACGGGCGGGACCTCCGGTGGCTGTCGTTCTGAGAGAGACCAGCATTTTGGGGCTAGAGCCTCAGATTCGGGCTGTGTCACAGATGTCTGAGTCCCAGACATGACATTCCTCCGGAGTTCGCTCAATCAACATCCTGGCCCCGCCCCGCCCGCACCCTTGTGAGGAGGCCAGTGATGCATTCCCGCGGGAAGGTGGGGCCCCGACTCAGGGGCACCCCCCTCCAAAAGCGACTCCCCTCTCCTTCTGCAGCTGGCTGCTGAGTCTGGAGGAGACCCGCAAAGCACTTTCTCTAAGCAAGAATTCTTCCCAGCTTGGCCTGTGACTGGCCCTAACCTTGCCCCCAGCCCTCTCCCACCAAAACGCTGACCTGAGCCTCCTGTGAGGTGAGCAGCTGAAGGTGAGGTTTGGCTCTTGTGATGGCTGCGGAGCATCCCCTTGGCCCCTCCGCCCTGCCTGGATCCCTTGGGTTGGGCTATCTCAACTGCCAGTTGTCACTTTAGGAAGCAAACTTTTGCTTAATTGCTGTTGTTGTTTGTTAGTTAGTTTGTTTGTTTGTTTTTGAGAAAGGGATGTAGGAGCAGTTAAAGCGGCCAGGGAGGCAGACTGCTAGCTACCAGTCTGGTACTTCCCTGTCCTCTCTCCATCAACTGTCCCCAAGCCCCTGGCCCCACCCCCCAGGACACCTGGGGTCACTGAGCTGCCAGCCCCAGGAGCCCCAGGAGCACAGCTCCCTGTATATTTGCTGAAAGGTCTGATACGGCAATAGCTCAATTTTATTGATTGTGTCAAAAGCAGTAAATCAAGAAAGCATTTAGATTCACGGGAGGCAGCCAGAGCAATTATCTGCGTCTGCATCAGATTCTTCATCACTTTTGTTATTGGCCATCGCGTGCAGAGACAGACATTTCGTGTAAGGCCGCTATGACAGGACCGGGGCCGGCGAGGGCTGCGTTTTGTTTGCAGATGGAAAAAAAAATCATAATCAACAGTTCGCCAGATATAAATCTACATGCATAAAGGTTTACGGGGTGTGGCCACGGGGGTGTGTAGACACCCAGTGGTTTGATTCATTTTATCCCTAATCCCAGCCAAATCCCCTTGGCATATTCCTGCTGCCCTGTTTCAGCACGCAATAACACTGTGATTTGTGATGGAACAGGTGATTTTTTTTTTTTTTTGCAGTCTTTTCCCCATAGTTAAATTTTAATGAAAGCTTAAATCACACCGGAATCCTCACGGGTGGCCAGCAGATGGGATCAGTGGAAGGCACAGTGATCTGGCCGGGTGGGCGGTTGCTGTCGCAATGCCCTGGACCCCAGCAGAGAGCATTCTCCCTGGGCAGCAGTCATGATTAATTCAGCTCGAAATCCCCGGCACCTGGCACAGAGCCTGGTACACAGCAGGTGCTCAATGAATAATTGAATGAATGAACGAGCTGGGTGAGCTGACTGCTTGAAATTGTTTGCTCCTGTATGTCATGATGCCGTGGTATTTTCTTTCTGTGCTGGCCATCTTCACTTTGCCCCTTCAGCTCTACTCTCCATCCGTTCCCGTTCTGCTCCCGGACAGGCTGACCTGTGTGGGTGCATCCCTGGATTCCCCAGCCCTTTGGCACCCAGCTGGATGCAGCCAATGGGAAGCACCGGCTGGAGGCTGGAGGCTGATGGGGGGAGGCCAGGGTATGCTCCAGCTCTCTCTCTCTGCCTCGCCTCACGTTGGTGTGTGCCCCCCAAAGAAGCCAAGGCTCCTGCTGGGTGGCTCTCTCCTCGCCCCCAGGTATGCTCTCGCAGCGCCCCAAGTTGCTACTTGGTGGGGAGGGCTTTGCCAGCCCCTGCTCATACTTTTGCAAATAGTGTCTTTGCTCGCTCGTCGACTTCCCATCTGGGCGTGCCTTCCTCTGCTTTCTGTTGGATCCTAACTGATAACATCGCTAAACCATTATGTTCTCATTCTTAATCTTTTAAGATCTGTTCCTTTTCCTTTTCTTTCTGTCTGTCTGTCTTTCTTTCTTCCTACAGTAGCACCTGGTCTTCCTAGGTGGTCTCCCATCCAAGTACTCACCAGGCCCAACCCTGCTTAGCTTCCAAGATCAGACGCCGGGCTTGTTCAGGGTGACATGGCCGTAGACCACGGACCATGGCTCCACTGGGGCGTGAACCCAGGACCTTCTGCATGTAAAGCAGATGTGCTCGCCGCTACACTGTGCAACCACGTCCTCTTTTTCTTTTTTTAACTCGAGTAACAACTTTAGCCTTGCCACAAGTCAGCTGTTCTCAAGGTGTGGCCTGGAACCAATGGCCTCAGAATCGGCTGGGAGCTTGTTAGAAATAAAAATTCTTGGGCACTGCCCCAGACCTCCTGAGTCAGACGCTCTGAGGGTATGCCCAGCTACCTGTGTTTTCATGACACACGCTTCATGAAGCGTGAGAACCACTGCTCTAAGTAGTAATTTCTGTAAATCATAGGTTTGGTATGTGTGGTCAACACAACTGGTTACTTGCCCAATATCCATTCTCCTCTTCTTCTTTACTGATAAAACCCTAACATTGTTTAGGATAGTAGTGTGCCCAGATTAAACTCTACCTTTTCCAGATTGTTTTGCAAGGAAAGGTTGCCCTGTGACCTAGTTCCGGCCAATGAGATGTCCTTGGGTGGGACTTCCGTGAAAGTTCTTTAAGATGTGGGGGAGATGGGGAGCAGAGGAGCGGGTGTGGGAAGTGGGAAGCAGAAGAAGCTAGTGCAGATCTTTTGCCCTTCGTTCTTTCGCCTCTTCCTGCCTGGAATTTAGATGCGATGCTGGAGGCAGAGCAGCCACATTGTGACCACAAGGTGACCATGAAAAGAAAAGGCCCAGAAGAGGGCCTGAGTTTCGATGGCATGGCAGAGCTATCTCTTAACAAAGAGAAACTCCTTATTTGGGCAAGCCACTGGTATTTGGGTTTTCTGCTATGTGTAGCCAAATCCAATCCCTACTTAACAGAAATAGATAACCGTGATGATAGCAAGTGCTCGTCCTTGTGCGTCACTCCAAGTCAAGCAGCACATGAAACCCTGCTTGAATGAAAGCTTCGCCGTTAGAGACAAGATACCACTCGAGACAGGACCGAGAGGCTTAGCTGTTAGGAAGCTGGGCACCCGGCAGGTGCTGGGTGTAATGTGCTTGTTTATACCTCCATCTTTGCAAAGAAGAATTTGAAAAAACTTCTGGAGTCAAGTTAAGCCGAAATTAAATTGGGAGAAGAATTAAGGAGACCTGGGAGGTCTCACATGACACTTTTTCTCTATTGTCATTATCGCCGTCATTATCATCGATCTCAAAGTCTCTAGAACACTCGCTGTTACAGGGCCACGTGCCAGGGACTAGGGGTTGCAAAGGCACTAATGGCCTGATCTGAATTTCCAAGAGGCTCACTGTGCAGGTGAGAGGAGAGCCCGAGGTCGGTGGCGCTGGGCAGTCGGGGAAGACTGCTTCGAGGAGGTAGCGTTTGGGCTGGAAGCCGGGGACAGAGGGAATGCCCATCGACTGAGTATCTGCTGATCCCAGGCGCTGTGCAGAGGCTCCTGCCAGCTCCGTAACCCCTCGTCATAAAGGATAATTCCTTGATGAGGAAACAGGCTTAGAGAGGCAAAGTGACTTTCTCCATGTCACATAGCTTGTGAGGGGCTCAGCTCTTAAGCCGGCAGGGCTTACCCCCCTTCCTTGGGCACCTTCCGGGGTGTCACCCAAGGGCACACCTGTGTGGGACCCAGGGCGCGAATCGGGCCAGACCCAACGGAAGTGAGACCCGGGCCCTCTGCGTCCCCTCTCCATTCTTGCTGCCCTGGGGAGTTGCTCTGTCACGGAGAACCCGCTCGTTGCCAGTCTGTTTGGACTCGGGACACCCACACAATACTCGGTCCGGGCAAGAGCTTAAGCCATGGAGCCAAGTCACCTGGGTTCAAATCCCAGCTCGGCCGTTTTCTGTCTGCGTGACCTTGGACAGGTTACTCAACCGCTCTGTACCTCAAGCCCCTTATCTGTCAAGTGGTGATCGTGTTAGGTTAGCACCTCCCCAGCCGGGCCCGGGCTGACTGCCCTTGTTGGGTCGTTGTCTGAGTGGAACGTTCGTGCCCAGCCCATAGAACGTCCCACATCGGTGTGAGCTGCCGTCATCCTTACTGTCCCGTTCCCGTCACGGCTGAAAACCGACAGGGGTTCACTTGTCCTGGTTTTATGTGACTCATTGTGGATTAACACACGCACCAAAAATATCCCTCGCAGGATGATGAAGAGCCAGTCACCTCCAGGAGGCAAACGGCAGCCTCCTGCGGTGCCCGGGACTTCCGTCGTGTAAACAAAGCCAGGGGATGGGAACGGCTCCGCCTCTTCCCCACCTACGAACCGTCAAGTACCTCCTCCTCCTCCGTGGAGGGCACGGGGCTGCACGGAACCTTATCTAAAAGGACAGAAAAGGCATTCGGGAATCCAGGGCTAATAAAGTTACTCTGGAAGCATCTCTCCCCCGTTCGAGGTTAACTGGCTCCTAACGATCCTAACGATGATGAACTTCGCCAGCCCTGCCCCCCGGCGCTGCAGAGGCCACGGGGTTCGGCAGAGGAGCTTCCCGCCGGGGCCCTGGCTCGCCACGTGCTCCGGGGCACCTGGTGACGACAGCCCCGGCTGGGCCCTGGCGGGCAGCACGCACTGTCCCCGTCCGGGAGGAGGTGTCTGGCCCGCCACGCCGCCTTCTCACCTCCCGAGTTCCTCTTTGTGAGCTTTCAGAAACGGAGGCTGCGGGCAGAAGACAATACACCATTCACAGGTTCCCGAGGAAGATGCTGGAATGTTTTGGCTCATTTAAGTTGGATGAGACCCAAATCCTGGGGGCCGTTCTGCTGATTCTGACACTTGGAACAGTATGCTGGTTTTCCCCGGGTGAGTCACTCTCGGGAGACAGAGAACTGTGTCGTTGGCGGTTTCGTTTTGACTTTATGACAACTCACGCCCTTCCCTCCTCCCTCCCTTTGGGCCAGCCCCCCAAAAGCCTCCCGTGCCCACGCGAAGAGAGCCCCGGTTTCCCTCGATCTGCTCAGGAGAAACTCTGAGTAGGACTTGCTCTGGAGATGTGGACAAACTGTGGTGTCCTTAGGGTTGCTTTGTGAATTACCAGGCACCCCTGTTCCAGGAATGAGTCAGGAGGCTTTGAAGGTTTGGCATTCTGAAGTCTTGGAAGTGTCGCCGACCAGCAAAGGGGACGTTTTGTCCTCCGGCTCCTTTTGGAGCGGGAACACCCTGGACCTTGTGTTGGGCCCTGCATGTCCTTTCTCTAGCATAGTCCCTGGCTGAGTCTAGAGTCTCTGGGTGACCCGGCAACTCAGACCCACACCCCACCCCCAAGCAGCCCATTTAGCACAGGTTTCCCCAAAAGTGCTCACTGCATTATGTGTGAACTGTGGCGTACATTCCAGTGAATTAAGTCCTAAGAATTTAAGACGATCACAAATGGACCATTTTAACCCAAACAATCATAGCAATTCTGTGCTATGTGCCAAGGCCTATGGAACACGACGCAGACATTAAAAAGAATGGGGTGTCCGGCGTGAGGTGATGTCCCAGATATGGACGTTAAGTGAAGAAAGCAAGTCATAGAACAATACAGAACAGAACATGGGGCGGGAGGGGGGGAGGTTAGAAACTAAACCAAGAACTTTACTGCCAAGACGGGGTCGAAGGTGAGGGTCAAAGCCAGACCGTCTGGGTCTGACCCACCACTGGCCAGCTCTGCCCCTGTCTGACCCTCAGTTTCTACCCGTAAACTGGGGGCGATATTAATAACAGCCTCAGAAGGTCGCTGGGTTCCTGACGAGAATCTGGTAAAGAAAGGAGTCCAGGTGTCCTGAGGGGCGCCTGCCACCCTGACCGCGGCTGTCCCCTCCACCCTGGGGGCTGGCGTGAGGAGGGCGAGGACCTCCCCACCGCTGTGTTCCGGAAACCCTGCAATCCCCCGAGTCGGCTCAGCTGGCTCACACATGTACATTTTTAACCAGGAAAAAGAAAAGAAAGTCGATAACGCTGTGTTTAAGGGGTTAATGCACGGGAAGTTTTGCAGACCCCTGCCCCGCAGAGCGCAGGTCTGCGGTTCTGGGGCGCGGGCTGGGGAGTGACCCACGGGCCCCTCGCCCCGTGGCCGGGTCTGTGGGCGGTGGCAGGCGGCCTGGAGAGGGCGAGAGGCGGCCACCCGACGGTCATCGGGGGCACGGCGTCCAGACGCGCTCTGCCTTGGGGGCCCCTCTCGTGCTGTCTGGCGGGTTGCGGCCGGAGCCCCTCAGCAGAGCAAGTTCCCTTCTGAGACGAGCTGAGGTTAAAGGCTCTGTTGATGCACCACAGGGCGAGGCTGGCCAGGCCTTTCGTGCAA
Organism: Eonycteris spelaea; assembly: GCA_003508835.1. Lineage (NCBI taxonomy): Eukaryota > Metazoa > Chordata > Mammalia > Chiroptera > Pteropodidae > Eonycteris > Eonycteris spelaea. Next base: position 9,459,966 of record PUFA01000042.1, on the reverse strand, counting down.
GGGCCCGGGGACTCCCAGGCGTCCGCGGAGAGCTCGGAGTGGGGGGACTGGGAGGCGGGGCGGGGCGCGTTGGGACCAGCGGGGGACTTTACCGAGCCCCAGCCGTGTGCCGGGCTGTTCGGGCGCCATGGATGCGGATGGAGAGGAGGATGGAGAGGAACGGGATGCGCGGAGCCTGTGGGGGCTGAGGGACGCGGGGAGGGGAGGGCGTGTCTGCTGTCCGGTGTGTGGTCGCGAAGGCTTCTCGGAGGAGGTGAGGTGCCGTTTGCGCAGAAACCTGAATGCAACGAGCCAGCCAGCACGGGCTTCCGCGGGGAGCGCCCGCCGGCCCGGGGCAGCGCGGGCTCCGGGAAGGGTTGGGGGGTCAGTGTCAGTGCAGCTGGGCCCTCGTGGTTTGGGGGCAGACGGCAGGAACGAGGTCAGCGAGGTGGGCAGGGCCGTGGGGCCTGGCGAGTTGGCATGTACGTGCTCATTCGCTCCGCCCGCCTTAAGCAGCAGTTAGGTGCAGAGAGGGGCTCCGCGCACACGCCACTTCGGGGTGTTTCCAGCTTACCCGGGAGGCTCGGCGGACTCCCTCTGCTTCCGCAGTGAACGCGGGGCTGGGCCCGCCTGCTCCCCGCCACAGCGGGGGGACGGAGGTGGATGGCGGTCAGTGGGGTTTGGGGGTGAGAGGCACAGCTAGCGACGGGCGCCGGACCCCGGGGAGGCGAGCAGGGACTCGGTGCCAGCACCCTCTCTGGCCCGGGCAGCCCAGAGGCGGCGGTTCCTGAGGACGAGCCTGTCCTTAAAACCTGCTGCTGGTGCCTCCCCTGCCTCGCCCTGGTCCCCACGCGCTGAGGGTCCTCGCGTCGGGTCCCCACACGGGCCCGCAGCAGTGGGAGGAGCAGCAGTGTCCCCGTGAGCCGGCCTGGGCCCGCTGCATTCAGGAGGCTGCTCGCCTTCCGCCTCGCAGGGGGGCGGCTCAGAGGGTGGGGGAAGGCACCTTCAGCCCTGCCCCCCCCAGCACGAGCACGGGCGCGTCCCATTTCCCCGTGTGTGATGTGTGGGTGGAGCTGCGCGCACCTCATGGGGTGACCTGAGTCCCCCAGAAAGCTGTGTTGGACTCCTTGCCCGGAACCTGGGAAGGCAACCTCATTTGGAAATAGCGTCTTTGCAGGTGCAAACGAAGATGGCGTATCCGACGTGACACAGGATGCAGCCACGGGCAAGGGACGCCCGAGGCCACCCGGGTCTGGAGGGGCAGGACAGGGCCTCTGGAGGGGGCAGGGCCCTGGGACACCTGGGTGTCAGACCTCTGACCTTCAGCCTGTGGCTCTGAGCCACCGCTGGGGGCCTTGTCCAGGCAGCCCCGAGACGGGTGCCCAGCGGTCAGCGGGTGAGGGTGCTGAGGGCCCGAGGCGGCTCATCGAGGTCGCAGTCAGGACTCGAGCTCGGCCGGCTCAGCCTCAGCCCTGCGTAACTGCGCACCCCGCCCCGCCCGGCCTTCACCCCTCCGCAGGGCTGGGACTTCCCGCGTGCACGGTGCTGGTTCTGGTTCTGGGTGGGATGGGCCGAGACTCTTCTCCCCGGAGAGGCTGACGTGGCTGGTCTGCGGGCCGTGCTCGGAGCCACGAAGGCCTGGAGGACAACGCAGCTGCCAGCCCGGCCGCCAGCCCAGGGCCTCCTCACTCACGAACTGTTGCTCTGGTCAGTGTGCAGCTCCCAGGCTCGGTGACTGCGTCCAGCTCGTCCAGCTCGGGGGAAATCCCAGGGAGCCCAGCCGGGGGTCAGCAAACTGGTTTTCTGGAGAGTTGGGTGGCAATTCCTTCAGGCTCTGTGGGCCAGACAGTCTGCTGCAACTGCTCAGCCCATATTAAAAAGTGGGTGCGGCTGTGCACCAATAACTCTTCACTTACAAAAACAGGCCCGGGGCAGGATCGGGCCCGTGGGCCCTACTGTGCCGACCCCTGGCCTAAGCCAATCATTTCCGCCCTGCGCCCTTTGCCAGGTTTTCATGGGACCCAGCTCTCGCCAGTGACACGTGCGGGGAATCCGCATTTGCTGTTAAAATGGAGCGAGAGACGCAGGGCAGGGGGGAGGACGGCCTCGGCTTGGGCTGCGCTTTGTCCCGGCGGGATGCGGTGACTGGACCTGCTGCAGCCATTCTGGGCCCACGAGGGGAGCGAGCTGTAAGCATCGAGGTGGCAGGAGAGAGAGGGAAAGGGCCTTGTCCCAGGGCCACCGCTGAGCCGAAGGTCCTCGGCTCAGGCTTTCCGGCCCTGGGAAGCGTGAGCCTGCCCTGAGACAGCCGTTTGAGTTGGGGAGTTTCTGTTCGCTGCCGCTGGAGACACCCTGACTGGTCCAGTCCCGCCCGGGGCCCCAGGCCTTTGAGCCGCTTGCGTCCTCCCCGGGGCCTGCAGGCAGCGCCCCTGGTGCAGGAGAGAGCCTGCTGGGTGGGGAGTCTGGAGATTCGCTCGCTGCTCTGAATCTGTGTGACTTTAACCAAACTGGTGGCCTTTCATCTGTAAAGCGAGGGCAGCTCTACTGGCCAGACGGGTTTCCCGTGAGGTCCTAGGCAGGTAAATTGACAACAGGTAGGTCAGCATGAGGAGCACAGTCGTGGCTCCGGCCCTGTGCCTGGCCTTGCTCCTCGCTAAGCCCCGTCCCTTTGCCCTGCTTCTGTGAGGGCTGTCAGGCAGGCACCAGAAGTGCTTTGGCCCCAAACCCAGACAGGAAAGCCCGACCTGCCTTGGGCAGTCACACCGTTAGGGCCACTTTCAGCTGACCACTGACAGTGTGGAGGTCCCAGCCCCCTTGCCTGGAGGCAGGACGAACTCTGAGGTGTAAGCCACGCTCCAGAGCCTTCCGCGGACTGGGCTGGGCTGGGCAGTGGGCGGCTTCCCCTCCCTCCTGCCCTGTTGTCCCTTGGGCCCCGCTGGACCACGGAGCCACAAACCCTCCTCCGGCTCTGTGTGGAGGACACCTGGGTGAGCCCCAGCCTTCCTCCATGGCCCGCCCCAAGCGCTTCGCGCATCTGCACCGTCTCCCCCGCCCTGGGGCTCTCTCATTCCATTCTGTAGAAGGGGAGACTGAGCCCAGGGAGGCTGGGACACCGGTCCAGGCTTGCACAGCCCTCTTGCTCCAAAGGGCACGTCGTAACCGTCACGCCATGCTGTGTGGCGGGGTCCGGGGCCAGAAGCGCTGGGTGCAAGCCCTGGCTTTCCTCGTCGTGGGGTCCTGGGCGAGCCCTGTGCCTCTCGGGACCTCAGTCTTTCCCTCTATCCAGTGGGTTGCGTGAGACCTAAGCATCTAATACTTGCACAGGGCTACATGCTCAGCTCATGTCAGCTGTCATCAGTGATTACGAGAAGGATGTGGCTGAGCTGGCTTTGCCCTGCAGGGTTGAGTGGGCGGGGAGCTCTGAGGACCCCCAGGTGTTCCCTGGAGGGAGAGGTGGTGGCCGAGCCCCGGCCCACTTAGTGCCTGGGAGAGGCAGGATAGGCCCACGGGGCCAGCTCTGTTGCCATGGCAGCAGCCTCTGCTGGGTTCCCAGCTGTCCAAGGAGCCTGTGGTGTCCGCACCCACCTCCCAGGCCTCTGTGCCCGTGGCAGCCTCCCGGTTTACCCTGGAGTGTGTTCTGGTCCAAACGCACACGGCACTCAGGTATGACCCATGCGGGCCGCCCTGCAAGGGAGCCTTGGAGCTGCCTGATGGGCCAGCAGGGGCTCCCTCAGTGTGAGCAGGGGTCTGAGGCCTGCCTCGGCCCCCGGGGAACCCTGTCACTTGTCTGTCCAGGAGGCAGGAGAGGGGACTGAAGCTTGGATCCAGCTCGGGGACTTTCTTAGGCCCGTGGCCCTGGGCAAGTTATTTTATCTCTCTGGGTCAGTTTCACTATCTACACAAAAATGACAATAACAAGCAGGCCTAACGGCCACACGGGTTGCCACGTGGCCCCCGCAGCTCTGCACGGAGGGTCCCGGCCGGTCGCTCGGACACAGTGCGCCTCCCCGCATCCCGCGCTGCTCAGAGCCCTGGGGGCGTCAGCCCTGGGGTCCTCGGGCCCGAGTTGCTGTTCTGTCACTTTGGCAACTATTCTAAAGACAGGGAGATTGTGGCACGAGGGGAGTAAGTCCCCTGCCCCAGCACGGCCTCTGCGTCCCCCAGCCATTGGACGGGGGTCCTCAGATGACAGCCAGGACGCGTGAGCAGGCAGTTCCTGGGCACCTGCTGAAGGCAGGCCTGGTTCTGGCTTCCAGGGTGAGCGGAGGTGGATCGAGGCAGAGCTGGGACTCCCGGCCCAGGGGATCGGGTTCCCCGCCCCCACTGGGATTTCCCTGCTCTGGCTTAGCGGGGGCTCGAGTGTGCCCCGCCACACTGCCCCAAAGGCAGGAACAAGGGTGGTCCGACCTGGCAACCCCTCGGATCAAACTTCAGACTCCCCGCCAGCCTGTCTGTGTCCCCCCAAACCACCTGACTCCCCACCCCAGCGAGATCTCCGCGCCCTGCCTCCTTCCTGATGGGAGGCGGGGCGCACTGATCCTCAAGGTGGCATGAGAGGAGAGGCTCAAGTTCAAGGGCCGGCCTGGGGTCCCTGCGGGGCTCTGCTGTCATGCGCCCAGGGGTCCCACTGGAGCAGGAACTGTCAGCCCCCGCGGCCAGGCTGCCAGGCCTTGGGCGGGGCGCCATTCCCCTCCAAGCCTCAGCTTCCTCCTCTGTCCCGGGCTGTGACCCCGCTCTGCGGGCGGAGGGGCTTGTGAAATAGGTGGAGAAAGTGCTTCATAAACCGAATTGCGACGCTGTGACTCATGCCTCCCCATCCTCCCTCGCGGCGCTGTGCGGCTTTCCCTCCTCCTCTCAGTCCTGCCCCTCCTCCCCCTCCGGCTTCTCTCCTTCGCCCTCATCCCTCCTGCTTTCACAGAAAAGACATTCGGAGCGTTTCCCCCACACGGGGCGGGCGGGGTCAGGGCACCCTGGAAGCCGCCAGCTCAGCCGCCCAGACCTGCGGCGGGCGTGAGGGAACATTATTCTCTGTAATGTCACGGTCGTCCTCGGCACTTTTCATGTTCAAAGTGCTTCCTCGGTGCTAAATAATTAATTCTCGCCACGCTCCCGTGTGAGGGAATAAATAAATGTCACTTGTACGGGTGACTAAGCCCGTGGGGAATCAAGGCTGACAGCTTCGGGCACCAGCAGAGGGGTCGGCTGGGGACGTTCCCCTCAGGGCTCATGGCTGCGGGGAGCTGACCGGGTGCGGCCAGCCCCGGGCCACCGAGAGGAGCAAAGTCGGGGGCGGCTGAGGGCGTCTGTCTGCGTTGCTTTCTCTTGGGGGGATCGGGGCCTGGAGGCACGCGGGGCAGACGCCGCTTTCCCATGTGCCTTCATCTTCCCGTCTGCGACATGGAGCCACCTTGGTGCTCACTTCCCGGACTCCCGGGGGCAAATCCAGATTCACCCCCAGGAGGAGGCTGGGCCCGGGAGCACCTCCTGTGTGGGGGGGGGGTCACCATGTCACGTGCCCACGGCACCTCCCCAAAGAAGCTCCTGGGGTCTCTTACCAGGCCTCCCGTTCCTCAGACTCCTCACCAAAACCCCACCCACCCCTCATCGCCCGCCCCACCCCACCCCTACCCTGCCCCAGGCTCACCTGCTCTGGGCCAGGGTCTCTGTCCCCACGCTGTTTGGGGCACACCAAGTCCTTTGCCGTCACTGGACTGTCCCCTGGCTGTTACCTTGGCCTGGGACATTCTTCCCTGCGGGACCCTGAGGGCACGATCCTCATTCCATCCAGGCCTCTGCTCCGTGTCGCCTCTTCTGAGAAGCCTTCCCTGACTACCTCACCTAAAATGACCAAGGGATCAGAACGCCATTGAATGCCCTTGTCCTTCCCCTCACCCCTTAAGTTGCTTCTGGTGTTATGTATTCACTGTTGCTTGTCTGTCCCCCTTGCCCTAGAGACCATGAGCCCCCCGAGGACAGGGACCATGTCCTCTTGGCTACTGCTGTATCCCACTATCTGGCACACAGTAGGTGCTTGGCAAACATTTGTCCCATCACTATTGTTGTCACCAGCCCTGTGCTTGACACATGGTAAGTGTCCAGTATATATTTGTTTTGTTCGAGGCCGTATCCTGGTCCCTAGAAAAGTAACAGCGCATATAGGTGTCCAGCAAATACTGGCTTGTTTGCTATCATATCTCTGGTGCCCAACACTTAGTAGGTGCTTGGTGTTTAGTCAATGAATGAATGGCTGGATGGATGAAGGTGTTCTCTCCCCCAGAGCCTGAGAATCTTCTGGAACAGAGGTGCCTGCCTTACGGGGTGAGAGGCGGGCCCGCCGTGCCAGGCTGTGCGTCCAACGCCTCTCTGTGAGGGGCAGCCCCCCAGCCTGCCTGCCCGGGGTGGCCTGCCAGGCAGCACATGGCGCCACCACGCTCCGCCAGCTCTGAGGAGGCGCCAGGCCTGGCCACGCTGGAGGAGGAGGGGACTGCAGATGGCTGGCCATCTGGCCACACGGGAGGCTGTCCGGGCAGGCGGCCCCTACCCCGCCCCCAGCCCACACTGTGCGTCCTCTTCCTCTCTGCTTGGTGGGGCTGGCGGGCACTCCCTGTCCCCTCCCAGACCCCGGGGCTCATCTGGGCACCCTGGAGTTTGTCGGGTTTGCATCTGGCCCCAGGGTCCGGCATGCACCGGGCTGTGCAGGGTCAGGAGGAGTGTGATTATGGGGCATGCAGGGCCAGGCGGACTCTTAGGACAGGGCCGGGGCTGGACCCCTTCCTTCTCCTGGCACCCACCAGCTGCCTGCCACCTCCCACCTGGCAGCCGAGGGGGCAGCTGACCCCCCTTCCTCCCCGAGGCCATCACAGACCATAGGGCGTTGGCGCACACCCCCACGTCTCACCGCAGGTTGGGGCAAGATCGCCCACGCAGCAGGGCGGGCCCGGGACACGGAGGACAGGAGTGTGCATGCATGTGTGCAAGCATGCACACGCGTGTGAGGGACGCCGGGACGGGCTTGGAGGTTTGGATTTCCCTGGATTACGTACTTGAGTTACACGTTTTTCTGTTTGTGACCGAGTTCACGATGCGAGTGAATCCTTTCTGAGTGTGTGAGGATCCACCCGTGTGTATTCACGCGTACCTATGCGTGCCGTCTCAGGGTTCGCATGTAACGTAGGGTATGCGCCTGGGTGGTCGTCACACGCCACGTGTGCGTGCTGTGGCCAGCGTATGGCATGTGTGCGTGCAGGTGAACAAGCCTGTGTGAGGGGCAAGTGTGTCTGGTCTATCTGTGTGTAAGTGTGTGTGCATGCATGTACACATACGTGCATTTAGTGGCCACACGTGTAGCGCAAAAGATTACGATCGTGTAGCTGTATGTCGGCATGTGGGCGTGCGCACGTGTGTAAATGCGTGTATCTGAACTGGGAAAGTGCTTGTGAGAATGTGTGCGTGTGTGTGGGTGTGTGGCTGAATTATAAGTGACCTTGTGGCTCCAGGTCCTGTGCGATGATGTACCGACAGCTCCTCAGCCTGGCAGGGTTGTCCTGAGGACTGAAGGGCACAGTGCCGCCCCGGGAGCTTGGAATCGCCCCAGGCCCCGCTCCAGCGTCCACTGTCCTCCTCGGGGATAGTCTCTCCCAAACGGCTGGGAGGAGCTGGAGAAGCCGCAGACCCAGCATTAAATAAGCCTCAACGCAGGAAAGTCACTTTCTTTCTTCTTTCCATTCTTCCGCCAGCATCAAGGAGAACGTCTCCACGGGGCGCTGCTGTGTCTGCCCCCCCCCCCCCCCGCCTGGCTAAGGCTGGCTCAGCCGCCTGGCCTCCTCAGCAGAGCAGGAGAAAGTTCTGGTCTCAGCAGGCAGCAGGACAGAAACCAGATTTTGATGGTCCCCTTTGTTACGCTGAGTTTCTTTTCATGGTCACCTGCAAGTGGTCTCAGCTTTCCCATTGTGGGGTGATCTAAGCCGTCCCTTTTAAGTCCATTTACTTGCCTAAAGGAAAAACCCGTGGTTTATTTTAAAGACTTGAGCAGAGAATCCCCGCCTCGGCCCGAGAAGGCACGGACCTTTCCCAGGAGTGCCAGGTGGACGGGGCAGCGCCTGATGCCCATGTGCCCGACGTGTGGGCGGCCAGCTGGGCGCTCTGGGTCCAGAGTGGGGCGTTCTCCATGTGCCTCCTGGGGTTCGGCTCTCTGGGTTGGTCATCTCCTGATCTGAGCGGATGCCAGCTGGGTACAGGTCATATCTCCCTCCTTTCGGAGCTGACCTACCTGGGGGTCTCCGGACTGAATGAGAACTAGGAAGTCCCTCGAGACCTGAGTTAGGGGGCTGAGGACAGGGACCCGTGTGATTCGGCCTCCTCCAGCCCCAGCAGAAGGAACCCCTCCGGCCTGGCTGGCACAGCATTTAGCAAGTTCACCTTGAAAGGTTTAATTTGTCCTTCTCATAGGAAGGTGACAAGCTCCATTCGTGAGTCAGTGAGAGGCAGCTGGGCCTGAGCTTCCATAGGCCCAAAGCCAAAATTGTGCAATGGCAGGCCAAGGAGTCCGGTGGTTGTTTTCCAGGTGAGGGGTGAACCTCACTGGGAGCAGTGCTTCGGGAATATTCGTGTGTGCGAGGCGGGGAGAGCTCAGAGGAGGCCAGAGGCGGGCGGGCTCGGGGGAGCAGAGTGAGCAGTGCAGTCCTCTGAATCGGAGTCAGGCAGAGGCCTGGGCAAGGACTGAAGGGGCAGTTCGATCTCCATGGAGAGACAGACGGGAGCCAGGGGGAGGCGGCCCCTTCGGGCAGCCCTGTGTTGCCCCCGTGGCCCTCGAGGGCCATGCCAGCCCCTCCCTGCTGTAAGAGCGGGCTTCTCTCTCCAGCCCGCCACGGCCGGCAGACCATGCCGGTGTGGGGGCCAGGGTGGAGCCCCTCTTCATTGCTGATAGCTCTCCGCTGTGTGGACAGACCACGTGCCCATGGTCTTTGGACAGCTTCCAGGAAGTCCCTTCCCAAATGTCAATAGCTGTCACCTCGTAGCAAGCAGTAACGTCTGGGAATGCACCGGCGGGATGGGCCGGCCGTGCTGTCTGGTGCGGGTTAGGATAAGTGCATGAGCCTTCAGAACCAGAGCCGCCCGTCCAGGACCGTCCGCCCCCGTGCGGCTCCAGCCGGCAAAGGCGCCGGAGCTGGGCCGGGGCTTCGAATCGCTAGTGCCGGGCCTGGAAGCTGGCTCGCTGCCTGCCCTCCTCAGCCCTGGACAAGGGGCCCTCAGGAGGCGGCTGCTGCCCCGGCCCCCGCCTGCCTGCAGCTGGACGCAGACATTGAGCCCGATTCATTCTGCCTTCAAAGGGCTCCTGTCTGAGCGGGGCTCGCGGGCGACCCCCCAGCCAAACCCGGGCCTAGCAAAACACGCGGGGCCCTTGTTCGCTGAGGCCGGCCCGCTGGCTCCCGGCCCCCCAGCCACCGGCCCACCTCAGAGGTCCAGGCTGCTGGAGGGAGGGAGGCCTCACACGGTGGGGGGGGGGGCGGGCCCCAGCCTGGGGTGTGGCCTCTCCGAAAGACAACAGTCCATTTCCCCTTCTTCCCAGTGCTCCTGCCCAACTAGATCTTTGGCCAGGAGATGCCCCCAGGCCCCAGACCTTTAAAAGAATTATTCTGCTGGTGACAAGCCAGCCTTAGGGCCCACCTGCATGGGGGGGGGAGGGAGGGGGGACCAGGCAGGAGGCCAATAGTAGAAGACAAGAGGGCCCGGAGGGGCACTTTCCCGTCTGCCTACCACAGGACAACTCCGCCTCTGGGGGTCCCCGAGGCTGCCGGAGCCCCCTCCCTGCCCCACCCACACCTGCTGCTCCAACTGCCACCCCGTGTCGCTGACTTCCAAACTGATATCCCCAAGGCAGACCTTTCTTTTGAGTGGGACTTGATAGTGCCACCTGGATGTCTCGGAGGGACCTCCACACGTCCAAACCCATTCTCTGCCTCTCGAACTCAGACCCAGGGTTCCACGCGGCTGAGGGCAGCGACCTCTCCGAGCATCTTCCTGGCGGCGTCCAGGGGAGACCCCGCAGGGAGATGTGATGGCGGACCCCTCAGGTCGCCCCTCCCCGCGGCCCCCGGACATGGCCGCACACTGTCGTGTTCTCCGTGGCCACCGTCTCTGTCCCCTGCCCCAGCTGCTGCTGTTCCGCAGGGACCAGGCAGCTCTCGGGTCTCCCCACGTTGTTTCCAGCTCCTGCCTCAGTGCCCGCCAGGTGCCAGGCGCTAATCCATGGCCCCGACCCTCGTGGGTGGAGCTCAGAGTCCAGCCGGAGAGAGACGTGTAACCGGGCAACTCAAGAGCCACATGACTGGGCTGGGGTGGGAAAACCATGCAGGGGGGACACGGGACTGAGACCTGGGGGTCAGAGGAAGCTTCCTGGAGGAAGTGACATCTGAGAAGAGGACCAGGTGGCAGCCGAGTGGGGCGGGGGATGGAGAAGGTCCAGCCAGCAGGAGCGGCGTGTGCGAAGGCCCTGAGGTGGAGGGAGCAGAGCCGTTCCGAGAACGGCAGGACCGGAGGGGCTGACGTGCAGAGTGAGACGGGTCTTGGCTGGGGCGGGCAGCAGGGCCCAGGTCAAGGGGCTTTGAGGTCGCATTAAGGCCGGTAGCTTTTCCATACACAGCACGAGACCAGTGTCTTTGCCCTGACTCAGCCGCAGACTCGCGTTGGGTTTGCCTAGAGTGTCTTGGGGCTCCCTGTGGGGCGATCGCTCCAGACAGCCCCTTCCCACGTCCACTGGGGCTCTCTAAAGTGGGACCTGTGACAGCTGCTTCCTTCCAGGGCGGCTGGAAGACACTTCTCCGTTTCCAGCAGGCAGGAAGCCACAGTGGGAGCCTGTGGCCAGCGTGCTGAGCTGTTTGTGGGTGAGGGGCTCTGCCATAGCCCCCTTGCGGCATTAGGTGCTGCATTTTCTGGGATTTCACAAACCAGAGACTCAAGCCTCTGGCCCCCGGGTCTAGACACCCCCCACCCCACCCAAGGCCTTGCTCTCTGCAAACCACCCCCTCCAACACCCAAACAGGGTGAGTCAGTGCTCCAGTGGCTAAGCCAGGGGACCAGCCTCCACACTCCTATCTGTCCTGGACAGTGAGTCCTGCAGTCCCGCCACCTGTCCCTGCTTGGGGTTGTCCCTGGTGACAGCATGCTGTTGGGGAGGGGGATGGATTTGTGGGTGAGTGACTCCATGGGGGGATTGAGCTCCCTGCTGGTTTTATGGCTTGGCTTTTCATCCTGGGCCTGGAGGAAGCTACCGACCCATGTGCTCCATGCCTTGGTTTATTTCTGAATCTCTGCGAGAGGTGGTTGGGAGGAGGGATGGGGATGGGGGTGAGGGGGTGGGGAGGGGGAGGCGGGGAGGATGGAGAAGAATGGGCGGGGAGCTCATCCTGCACCAGGAAACTCAGAGAACCAGTCCCAGGAAATTGCCTTGCGGTCAGGGAAAGACAGAAGCTGGGTCCATTCTCTGGTTTCTAGAAGGAGGCAGGGAAAACACCCGTCTGCAGATTCGCAGGCCTCTCTCCAGGGCTTTTTCTTCCCTCTGAAAACACAGAGGACACAGTCCGTGTCCTGTCGCAGCACAGGGACTTGTTAATTTGTCGAATGAGCAGATGTCACTGGTCATGAGGCCGCGTGTGCAGTGCACCCGTGTGGCTCCTGCCCAGACCCCACCGCCCTGGGTGCTCCCCACTTGATTACTGGACCCCGCACGGCCCCACCCTGGAGAAAGCCATGGGGGGTGGCGGTCTACATTTCCCAGGAACTCGCGGATGGAGACGCCCCTGCGTCCTTGTCTGCCGGGGAGCCGCAGCCCGACGGGAGGTGATGGAGACTTTTAATTTTCATCACTCCCGTCCGTCGGAGCTCTGTGTTAAATCACTTTAATGGCAGATTAAAAATATATAAGCTGATACTAGAGGACATTCTTAGTGCCTTTATAAATGTCTTAAATCAGAAGTTTGGCTTAATTGCACTTGGGGGGTTAGAGGGGGCTGGGAGGAGGGGAGAGTCAGGTGATCAGGGGAGTGAGGGGAACCGAGTGAGAGTAGGATGCAGGGTCCCGAGGCATGGAGTTCAGAACGCCCATCTGGTCTGCATGGGACAATGAGGCTGGCCCTCTGGTCCGGACCCCACGCGGCAGCAGAAATACCTGCACACCAGGTGCAGTGGCCGAGGCAGGCCCCGCACCTCCCTCGCCTGATCTACAGCCTGGCCGGGAAGTGCCCAGTGAGCAGGTAAATCCACGCGACATCCCAGCGGCAGCCTTCGTTCACGTGCTATGTGCCCCGCCCTGTTCCGGGCACTCGACACACAGTATCTCATTCAGTCCTCATTTTGTACCTGAGGCTGAGCGCGGTTAGAGGACTTTGTCAGTCACATGCTCTTCCTTGAGAGAGCCAGGGTTTGGGGCCCAGGCCGCCTGGCTCGAGTCTGCGCCCGAGTCTCGCGCTCCCTTCCCCCTTCCCGCTTGTTTTCTTCTTCGTAGCGCTTTTTCGTGCCTGATCTGTTTTGCGTAGTTTACGTGTGTTTAGTTTATCACTTCTGTGGAGGCCTCTGCCTTCCCCGCGTCATTTGGGGACCCTGCCTCTCCCAATTTCAGCCACGAGGAGAAGGAGGGGCTCCACACCCCAAGTCACCTGAGTGGCTTCTCCTGACCACAGTGATTGTCTCAGGGGTGGCCATGTGACCTGAAATGGACCAATGAACCAGCCCTACTGCTTTTGCCCAAACCTCTGAACAGAGAGGCTGTGCGGTGGGGAGTGTGTTGAAGCAGGGGGCATGAGCCCGGGGCGACCGGGTGACAAACAAACAGCTCAAGACACTTGCATCCATTGTTCACTTTAATGTCGCACACAGACAACTGGCATCCACAGGGGTTTCGCAGAACCTGCCATGGTTCCCGGGCTGACTCTCTCTGCCTCGAGGGACTCAGGAGACCCCTTCAAATCATGACCCTCTTGAAGATCAGCTGGTGACCTTGGGACAGTTCGCTCACCCTCTCAGAGGGGGCCCTGGGATGCAGGGGTTTAATTGCTGGTCCCCGGGTTCCACCCAGTCACAGGTGTGTTTGGGGTGCAGCGCTGTTGGTGAATGGGCTTTATAACCTCAGCTGTTACAAAGGAGCCACCAGGGCCTCAGGTCCCACCCTCGCCTCCTGCTTCTCCCAGTCACACTGGGCATTCATTCCGTGTCTTGGACAGCACATCCCCACCTCAGGGCCTTTGCACTTGCTGCTCCCACTGCCTAGAACACTCTCCCCTGAGATTCATGCATGGCTGGTCCCTACTCCATCTTCGAGTCTTAGCTCAAATGTTGCCTCCTCCAAGAAGCCCTCCCTGACCTTCCCCTAAGGTCCCTGTTTGCTCCGTATCCCTGTTCTGTTCTCTTTCCTAGTCCTTATCATTTCTGAACTAACGTCCATCTCCTCCCACAAACTCAGACACTGTGAAGGCAGGGAGCTCATTGGTCCTGCCCTCGGCTGTGTGTTGTATACCCAGCAGGCACAGAGTGGGTGCGCAGTGAATCTTTATGGGCTGACCGCGTGACCTCAGGCTAGTCGTTTACCCTCTCCGGAGGCCACTTCTTTCTTTCTGATCTGTAATTTGGCGTCTTCGTTCATGCCTGGCACTCAAGGGGTCCAGTGGAATGAGGATGGCTCTATTATACCTCAGGTTATGTTTCAATTATATTAAGAAGGAGGGCTGCTTATGAGGTCGTGAGTGCGTAGTCCACCCTCCCCGCAAACCCACTGCCTCCCCTCTCATCCCTAAATCCAACCTAAGGCAGAATTCTCCCTGCTACACAGGCTTCAGTCCCGGAGGGCTTCCTGGAGAAGGGGAGCATTGTGCATCCAGCTCTGTCACCCCCACAGCCTCTAGGGTTAGCTCCCTCCTTTCAAACTCCTCCTCCTCCCTCCCCCTATTCCCTCACAAAGGCCTGGCCACCCCTCTGCAGGCCCTTGCCATTGCCACTGCCCACTGCCCCGCCCCCAGCCCCCAGGAGCATTTTCTCAAGAATGCCAGCAGCCGTCAAGGGCACGGCCTCCTCCCCCAGCACCCCCGCCCCTAGCCTCGGGAATTAGACCCTGGGCCACACCATCTGTCTGAAAACAATTAGCAGTAAACGCCAGCACACTGGGGCTTGGGGTCACGGGGGATGGAGCGGTGGGGGTTATAAATCCAGAAGGTTCCCAGCTGAATCAGCCTTCCTGTCTGCAGGCCAAGAAAAATCCTCTGGGCCGGCGGGGGAGAGCGCTTCCCAGCCGCCTCTGCCTCTCGCGGGGCGGAGAGGAGCCTCTCCCGGAGCCTCACAAAGCCGGCCTCAGCTGGGAAGGCGGGCGCACCATCTGGCGGGGTGCGGGACGCGAGCGGCCAGACGGAGGAGCGGCCTCTTTGCTGCGTATTGTGTGTACCTTTCTCAAAACACTCCACGCCTGAGCTTCAAGTGTGTGGCAGGCAGCCAGCAGGGACCGGGGCGAGTGGGTGGGGCGCTTCCGAAGCAACAGGGGAGGGGGCTGGCCCTGTCGTGTGTGGTGGGGGCGGCAGCTCACAGTCCCCCCACTGGGCGTCTGTCCCTGAACCCCCACTCCCCTCGGCATGTGCCTGACGTTCTCTGACGGCCCTCAGCCTGTTCAAATGTCACTTCCCCTTACAAGGGAGGGGAGCCCACTTTGCCAGGCTTGGCTGAGTTTATCTACATACGGTTTGGCTCACGGAGCTGTTTTTTAATTTTGGTAATTTGAATACGTTGCGATGTATAAAAAGCCAGGAGATTCTACACAGAAACCTGGATGTTCAGCTTCTTCTGAAAAATCTAAAGATCAGACAAGCCCGTGTGTGGTCAGCATGGCAGGCGGGGCCCGGGGGGGGTCACCTGCCCGTTAGCCTGGTGTGACTTTTCTGTGCCTGTCATTCACTCGTTTGTTCACTCGTTCGGTAGCGTTGGGACCTGTCACTGTGCCTGGGTCGTTACTTGGCATTTAGATGCTCACAGGGCAGACAGACTGGAATCCCTAAACCAGTGCTCATGGAACGTAATGTCACATGATGATAAACGTGTAAACATTTCTAAGGCTAATACATGTCAGGGGAAAGGGATGGACGGGCGGGGCGGGAGGGGCCAGGCAAGGCCGACCCATGAGGCCCGAATGAGGTGAAGTGGCCCCAAGTGGAGGAGAGGGCTTCCCGCTGGCAGGGACAGCAGGTGCAAAGGTCCTGAGGCTGGAAACCGTCTGGTCTATCCGAGGAGCAGCGGAAAAGCCATTGTGGCTGGAGGGGAGTGAGCGAGGGGTGGCCGGGCCTCCTTTGGGACAGGTAGCCTGGACAGGCCAGGAGTTGGGGTACCTCGGGTGGATCCCCGTTGCTGCTTTAGACTGTGTATAACCCAGCCATTGAATCCCAGGGCATTTCCCCAGTGAGGCCCAACTTTGAGGACTCCAGGTGCTTCGATCCCATCCTCCGCCTCGTCCAGTCGGGCCGGGTGTCCTTGTGTGGGCAGCTTCCCCAGAGGCTGTGCCCACCTGCGGTTCAGGCCCCGGCTGCCTGGGTTCCGTTCCCTGCACCCCCGCCCCACCTTTCACCTCCGGCAGGGACACTCCGCTTAGAGGCGGGTTTCTGCGTTGGTAAGACAGAGCCCACTGGAACCCACCTCAGGGGACTTTGCGCTGTTAAATGAACACGTACGTGCACACCTGCAGACATGTCCGTGCGGGATGTCCAGGCCCTGTAGCTGTGAGCCGTTGCAGTTTAAGGAGTGAAGCGAGACCATCGTGAAAGGGTGTAGTTCTCCCCAGGACACACAAATTATCAAGGACCTGGAAGAGCCGGCGTTTATGTGGGTTCTGTTACTTTGTATTTACCGTATTAGAGATTGAAGCTGGTAACATTGTAAAACATGCTTAGGAGCTCATTTTGATTTCCTGGCAGTCACTCTGCCTCGTCAGTGAGGGCCCCTTGGTGTTATCATTATTTAGAAAAGCCCTCCCTAGCACCCAGGGGAGCTACAGCCTTTGCTGCTGAGTCCCGTACAATCTTCACATCTTTTCAAGCCTCTTGGTAGCTCTGCCAGGAGGATAGCATCCTTGTCCCTTTCCTCAGAAGGCGAGACTGTGGCAGGCTGGGCTGTCAGGCGTTTAGACACAGACACGGGCTGTGAGGCACGCATAGTCAGTCCCCGCTCCGCTGTCACAGGACAGCAGCGAGTTTCAAAGGAACGAGGCAGGTGGACAGGTCTCTTTCCTGCAGGGATAGAACGGAAGTCATCACTCCTGGGCAGGGTCACCGCCCACCCCTCCCCCCCCCCGCTTGCTGCATTGAGTGGTTCCTGGGACATACCTGGGATCTTCCTACTGTCAGGATGGAGTCAGTCACTCTACCGGTGGCACCACTGTTTTCTCACCTTGGGTCTGGCATGGAACTAAGACTTGAAGTGCCCTGTCGGTGGGGCCAGCTCTGCCTTCCCTCCCTGCACCCCGGCACCATCAGCACGGATCCCGGGGGGCTCGGCAGTGCCCATGTGCCCGGGACCCCGCATGGCTGGCCCAGGCCTGCCAGAGACCTCACTTGCTCATCTCAGGATTCTGATACGATGATTTCACCAGCAGACAGGGGAGGCAGCCCAGGCCAAGAGGGCAGGGGCATTTCACGCCTCGTCCCCATGCCAGAGGGTTTGACAGAATGAGCCTGGCTGACCCAGGTGGTGGAGACGCCAGGACCTCCTGCCCGAGGGAGATCCATGCTGAGACAACCAGACAGGCAGAGCGACCCCCATCAGAAGTCAGCCTCCAGCGGTCTCTCCCAGCAATCCCTGTGCACGGCCACCTGGGATTGCCGTGTGCACAGCCGCCTGGGATCACCGTGTGCACGGCCACCTGGGATCAGCGCTGGGGCAGATCAGGGAAATGGGAGTACATGTCATTAAAAGACAAGATAACGATAAAGATTCGGTTGGTGCCAGATCAGCCTGGGAAGCACAGGATGAAACAGAGAGAAAGTGCAGGACTTATCAGGGCCCTAAACCTGGAAATACACACTGTGTGTTCGTGGGAGACGTATTATGGAGGAGACATAATTACGCCACGGAATCAGCTTTTTTGTGTTTGTCTGTCTGTTTATTTATTTATTTGGTTTGAGAAACTTCTTGTGTTCTGCTGAATACTCTGGGGATAAAACCTGGGTCCTAGAGATGTTGGTGATAAAGCCACAGCTCCTACCTATTCAGCACTGTGCGTCAGGCCCGGGGCTCCGCGGCGTGTTGGCGTGGACTTTCGTCCTCAAAGTTACCTCGGAGTCCCACATGGCTCCTGGAGCTCCAGCCATCAGGTTCCAGGCGGCGGAAGGAGGGAGGAGACCCCTCTCCCTCCCCTTGAAGGCTCACTGGCCAGATCCAGCCACATACAAGCACAGGGAGGCCGGGAAATGTCACCCAGCTAAGAATGAGGGCGTCTGGGCTAAAGAAGAAGGGGACAGTGGGTATTTAAACGGTAATTGTCAGCCCCCGCCCTGGGGCTTTCCTGCGGGGCGGGGCTTGTCGAGGCTGAGTTGCTGGTGGGTTAGGGAGCCGCTGTTGGGCTTGGCTCTCCCGACACCTGCTAGTTGACTTCTGAGGGAAACCGAGAAGGTGTTCCTCAACACAGTCATAGTTTTCCTGCCGGGGAGCCTGAGGGGCTCTGGGTAACATGAAGGGAGATCGACTCCACAGCCCTGCCAGGCGAGTTCCGAGGCTGTGGGTAACCGGGCCCCAGATCCAAGTGGGCCCTGCGAGGGGCTGCGTCATCTCACGGCACAGGAAGGCAGAGGACGGTGGTGGCGTGAGGACTGGCAGAGCCAGCAGCCCGCCAGTGCCAGCAGGGACCGGGGTGCACTCTGTTCTCGTGCTCTGCGGTCCTTAGGCCCCTCCCCTCACGGTGCACCGTGGTTGTGGGGCCAGGCACCCTGTCCCAGTTCCCGAAGGCAGCGGGGTGAAGAGCCTTTCCTCACCCGGACAGACGGCCGGCCCGCCTCCTGCACGGCCGCGTTCTTCACGCGACCCCCGCTTGACCCGCCGTGAGCAAGGGAGGCCGAGGAGGCCAGGTGGCCCAGTGAATCAGTGTCCACTGTGGGAGGGGACCAGGCCAGCACCTGTTGACGGGACAGGGACAGCTCGTGAGGCACAACCAGCAAGGGCCAGTCCTGGAGACTGTGACACAGGGTGCGAGACGTCCCCCAGCAGGGTCAGAAGGGCCTGGGCTGTGGGAGGGGCTGTAGGAGGGGCAGCGGGGCAGGCGTCCCTGAGGCCCATGAGGAGAGCGCTTTTCCCAAGCTCCTGGGGGGAGGCCCGCTGCTCTGTGGGCGGGTGGCCTCAGCTGCAGGGCCACCCCCTTTGGGGCACAGCCCTCCTGGAGCTCCCCTCATCTGATGACTCAGTGGTTCTGAACAGGGCAGCCCCCCCCCTTCCCCAGAGGACATCTGGCGCTGTCTGGAGGCATTTCTGGTTGTGGTGACCGGGGAGTGGGGGATGCTGGCATCTAGCGGGTTGAGGACAGGGAGGCCGCTGACACCCTTCGATGCACAGACAGCCCCGCCACAGAGAGCGACCTGGCCCCACATGTCACAGCGCAAGGTCGATTACTGGTGAAGGCAGGAAGAAACCCTGGCCCGCTCAGCCCCTGCGGACCCCTCCGAGGCCGATCCAGCTCCAGGGCCCCCGTAGGGTGGGTCTGGCCGAGACACTCCGCCCCCCGCCCCCGTGCCTGCCGTCCCCCTCTCTTCCACGGGGTCACACTTGCATGCTACACAACGCAGAGTCTGCCCCCTGGGAGTGCAAACCGAGCCCCTCGTTGGAGAAAATTCCCGCAAGGCAGAGGTCAGCTATGTGCCCTGCAGGCAGAGCAGGGGAAACTGCACATCCGACTCCCAAGGTCACTGCTGTGACCACCGCGGCTGTTCATCCCGGGTGGTTGTTTTTCTGGGGTCTCATGGGTGCCGTTCTTTGGGCTGGGCGCCTCCAAGCTCCCTGTTTCCGGTATTCTGGTTTTTCCTCGGGGAACCACCCTCCCCTCCCCTCAGGCCACGAGGTTTTCCTGGACCTGACTCCTTGGCAAATATCATCATTCGTGTATCTGCCCAGGTCCCACACTCGGAGGGGACTGGGAGAGTTTGATGAAGGACAGTTTACAAAGGTGGAGGCAGAGCGTGGGGGGGGGGGACTAAGAAGAAAGAGTCCCTGCGGCTCGCGCCCTGAAGCCACACAACTCGGTCTCTCCTGTCTGTCCCTGACACCTGCCCCATGGAGGTCACTCTGCTGGGGCCCGAGGACTTGGGCTGCTCCGTTGTTCGTTGGCGCCATTGCTGCTCTTCCTGGTGTCTTGTTGGTATCTAAGGAGTAACTGCTGAATCACTGGTTGCTTTGAGGCGATGTGGCTTGAAGACCCCGCAGATAAACTAAAATCTCATGGCTCAGGAAATTGGGAGACACACTGCAAAGGTGGACTCATTACCGCTTTAATGATTCTCAAAAAAATAAAAAAGAATCATAAACGCCAATGACAAGTATCAGGTCATGAATCCTAATTATAAAAGGCAACAGAAGAGGAAATAACACGTAATCCAGCTGGTCAGAGAGCAGCCGCCTTTATTAAAAGGCCTGGGCTGATGAGACGTGTTCAGTAGAGATGAGTGAAGGCAAAGAGGGTAGAATTAATTACGGCGCTAAATACAACCAGCTTTACATCAACACCAAGGAGCACGGTAGAGACATCAAAACGAAATTCTAAATATCACCCTGTCAGTATTTATTTCATATTTTGTTGTTAAAAACTTACGAAGTATTGGCGAGCAAAGGGACAAAACCCAAAATCACACAAAGTCCTACCACCAAGAAGTAAAATACCGTTCAGTATTGTTCGTATTTAAAAAAAAAAAAATGGTGCCTCCCCAGGGCTGGAACCGGCCTTAGGCCAGAAGCGGGGGAGGGGAGAGGGAGTAGCCACCGGAACCCAGAGGAAGCTGGAGCTGTAGGAGAGGGGCCGTCTGCGGCAGAGTGACCTTGGGCAGGACACAACCCGTGAGGCAGGACAGGAAGGCGGGGGACACTCCAGCCTCTCCCTCCACCTCCCTGTTCTCTCAGAGCCTCCCCCTGGCTGGACCCAGCAGGAAGCCAGAGTGCAAGGGAGCCTGGGAAATGTAGTCCACAGCCTCGGTCCAGAGAGCAGGGAGGGTCGGGAGGGACAGTGGAAAGATGATCAGGGTGCTTCAGATGAGGCTCTGGAAAGGGCAATGTGCGAGGCAAGGGACCCACGGGGCGTGTCACGCAGGTCCTGCCCGGGGCCTGCCGACTGCGCATGGCTCTGGCCCTGAAAATAAGGACACGCTACTGTCGTCTTCTCATCCCACGCTGCCCTTAGCTTCCGTGCCACCTCTGTGCCCCCAAACCTCAGCTTCGGTGTCAGGCCCCATGTCTGACTCGGGGGATCCGAGGCCCCCGGGAGAGGTCTTGGCCGTGGGAAGGCTCCAGTCATCTCCAGCGTTCTGTGTCAGCCCCCAGGGGAGCCGGAACTCTGCCCACGCCCCTGTGCACGCTGCTGGCAGGGCCTGGACGGGCAGTCGCCGGGCGAGTCAGCACACGCTGGCACAGGGAGACCGACGGACCGCGGCGGGCGAAGGGCCCGCGGCGGGGCCGGCGCCATGCACGGGCGGGCAGGGCAGTGGCCCCCAAAATGTCCACGTCTTAGCCCGGGAACCTGGCACGGCACAAGGGACTTTGCGGATATGATACGGTTAAGGACCGGGTGGTGGGGAGATCGTCCGTCCAGGGATTGTCAGGCCCCACACGTGGCCGCAAGTGTCCTTATCTGGGGGAGGCAGGGAGGCTGATGGCAGGAGAGGGAGCAGGAGCGCGGAAGAGGAGATTGGAGTGGGGCGGGGGGGTGCGGAGGGGGTGCCTGAGGTGAGGGAGGCAGGCGGCCTCTGGGAGCTAGCAATGGCCAGGAAGCCATCGTGCCCTAGCCCCCAGAATTACAACAGCAAATGAGAAGCGGTGTGTGTGTGTGTGTAGAGAGAGAGACAGAGAGACAGACAGAGAGAGATCAAGTTTTATTTACATGTTTAAAGAATATGTATGGAAGATTACTTTTTTCACTTGCTCACGTTTGTACATTGGATTAAGAAAGTTGGGGTTAGAATCTACAACTATGCCAAAGCGTCCCTAACCTGATCCGAGAATGAGGAAGAACTGGCTGCGTGGAGAGACCAGCGTGCAGCACCCACAGCTCACCCACACCCACCTGAAAGCATCGGTGGCCCCCGTCGAGCCCGTCGTGTGACGGGTTCCGGGGTGGCATGCCATGAACGTGGCGGGGGTCTGTCACCCCGTGTGAGTCTGACGGCTGGTGTACCCGCTGTCTCCCTCCCTGGACCGGAAGCTTCCTGAAGGCATGTTGGGGTCAAAGTTTTCTCACCTCTGTCTCCCCAGTTAAGTTAGTACTGTGTGTTTGTTGAATGAATAATTGAGCACATTCTCTTTGTCAGCCGCTGGGCTAGTAAAATGAGGAAAACATATAGTTCCCATCTTCAGCGGGTTCTGTGTCTAGCGAGGGAAATAAAAAGCAATGATCGCAAAGACGTGCTGAGCACTTGCTGTGTGCCAGCCAGGCACTGGCCGGGGGTGTTCGAGGTACTGGCGACATCTCCTTTAGTCCTTAGTCAGCTCGAACAGGCACCAGTCGGGTCCCCGCGGGACGTGAAGGGGGGCACCAGGGAGAGGAAATGAAAGGGTGATGTATAGTGGGGCAGACGGGCTTGGGGGAGCAGCAAGGGGCGACAGGGCACCTGGGAGCTAGTGTCATGGGGACTCCTTCCCGCTCCAGGTCTGGGGTTTGGGGGCTGGGAGCGGGGCCTGGAGCCAGACGGGGTAGGGCAGGAGGCAGAGGAGTGGCCTGCAGAGATGTCCACACCCTAATTCCTGGGACCTGGACCTGGGCCTGTGCCGGGTCGCATGGCACAGGGTGCGGAGGCTGGAGGTGGGATGAGGGCTGTTGACCTTAGAGGGGAGGTTGACCCGGATGACCCAGTGGGCTCCTTGTCATCACAAGGGCCCTAGTACCTCAAAATGAAACTGTATTTAGAAATAGGCCTTTACAGAGGTGATGAAGTTAAACTGAGGCTGTTAGGGTGGGCCCTGACCCAAGCTGACCTGTGTCCTTCTTAGAGGAGGAAGACACACCAGCAGCGCCCGCTCACGGAGGGAGGCCATGCGAGGACAGTGACGAGATGGCCATCTGCAAGGCAAGGGGAGAGGCCTCCCGGGAACCGCCCCGCCGGCACCTCGCACTTGGACTTCAGCCTCCAGAAGTGCGAGACCGTGAACTTCTGTTTTCGGCCGCCCAGTCTGTGGTGTTTTGTTATGGCAGCCTCAGCGGAGACACCTGCCAGCAGCCACTGAGCGCGTTGTCTCCGAAGTGGCTCCTGCAGCCCCCGTCAGGCCCCCAAGAGCAGCAGCCCCGGCCGCCATCTGACTGCCCCCCACGAGAGAGAGACCCCAATGCAGAACCACCCAGCTGGCGCCCTCTAATTCCCAACCGCAGAGACCGTGTGACATAAATGTCTACTGTGGGTTGAGCCGGGACCTTTCCGGGTGTTTTGTTACGCAGCGGAAGGTAACGTAGACACCGGCCGTGGAAGCAGCTACGTCTGGCTCCCGGGCTGGGCTTGACTCGCAGCTCAAGGTCCCGGGTGCACACAGACGCAGGTTCTAGCCGTTCGTTTGCTTTTTAATTTAGCAACTGATTTACACGTGGCGTCTAGTTGGTGCTGGGCAAACATTTGTCCTGGATGATCAACAGTCCTATGGGTACCTCCCTGCCACCCCCCCCCCCCCCGCAGATGGGCACTTAATCAGGAGTATTTTGTTTTTCAGGACTATTTTTAAAGTCCTGCAAGGAAAGACACTCTGAAAATTTCCCTTAGCAACTTTTCTAAGCTTCTTGCAACCCCTGACGTCATGAATTTTTCCCTCACGTGTAACCCAGTTTCCACCTATTGTGGCCAAAACGTTCTTTTTTCTTTCTTTGGTTTTTGTTAAATTCCTGTTACTCGTTGAGCGCCACTCCTTGGCCAGGGCCCCTAAGGAGGACACGAATGGCAGGTGTCTCCTGCCCATGAGGGGTGAGACTGCGGCTGGGTGTCAGGGCCTGAACCCTAGTTCCCCTGTCCCTGGACCGTGGTTTCCTCCGCCTGTGCTGAGGGCCGTGTGCCAGACTGGGAGCGGCCAGCAGCTTTCGTCTTGTGCCAGTTCCTAGCCTTCAGAGGTGGCCACCGGAAGGGTCTAGGTCAAGGAGCCTGAGGCGATGCTCAGGCTGGGGAGAGAGCTGGGATTGGCTAGTGATGGCTGCCAGGGCGTGGCTCTGACAAACGCTGTGTATTTGCCAACCTTGAGCTTGGCCTTCCCAGGGTCTGCTGCAAACTCTGACAGCCTCTGACTTGGGGAACTGGGTGGGCTCACGTGGACTATTCACACACAGACGCCAAGCTGGTGGCTGTTGCAGCCAAGGTCCACGGAGTGTTCTGAGCAGGTGCCGGGGTGGCCCGGGGTCCTTTCTGATGGGTGAGTGCTTTCAGAGCCTGGTCAGCACGCAGGTGGGTGGCTTTTCCGGGACACATAGAGGAGGAGTGGGGTGAATTGGGGGTGTCGACTCGGCTAGGCCTGCCCTGAAATGAGACAGTAGAGGTGAGCAGCCCCAGCTGACCATCCTGCCCCGCGGGCCCCAGACCCTTCTCGGCCTGAGGACAGGGCTCCCCGACTTGGAGGAATTAACGGGCCTGCGGACCGGTTCTGAGGTGTGGGGGACTGGACTGCGTCAAGGTCGAGGCGCTCGGCGGGCTGTGGAGGACGCAGCAGTGACAGTAATAGTCACACGTTAACAACGCCCACATCCACATGGTTCCCTGAGCTCTTACTACGCCGGGTGTGGGAGAGCTCGTCACAGGGATTGTCGTGCACCCTCCCTGCGAGCCGGGGGCCGCCCTCGCCCCTGAGGCCGCAGCTGCCACAGCGGCCTCTGCAAATAGCGGCCAGACCGTGCACCCCACTGCTTTAAACCCCCAGTGCTCCCGCTGCTCCCAGAAAAAAAATCCACACTCGTCACATGACCTTCTGGGCCCCTGACCATCGATCCGTGGCCTCGCTTACCCTTCCCTTCTTCCGTCCCCTCTGCTCTGCTCCGTTCTCAGCGGCATTTCAGACACATTGGTCCGACTCCACCTCAGGGCCTTTGCACCTGCTGTGCCTGCCCGGATACCTGTCCCGAGATGCCCGCATGGCTGGTTCCTCCCTCCTCACCCTTCACCTCTCATGTCACTGCCTTCCCTGACTGGCCTCCTTATGGAAATGGCCGGACCCTCCTCATTGCTCGCTGTCCCCGCCCCCCATTCTGGTGGCCTGCCTCTCTCCCCCTGAAGGCAGTCTCCACCAGGACCCCTCCCCAGGGAGGAGCCTGCATTGCCTCAGGGCCCCCGGCTCCCCTCATGTGGCAGTGATGTCCCAAGGGGGAGGTCTGCCTGGCCCCTGGGGGTGGCGGACACAACACCCTGACCCAGCCCAAGGAGTGGCCTCTGGGCGGACCATCTCCCCCGGCAGGGCAGGACCGGAGGCCCAGACTTAGAGTCCCGCGGGAAGTCAGCACCGTTTACACCCCTTGCCGCCAATGGGAGAAAGTCAGGGAAGAGCAGTCCCTAAGGGACAGCGGCACCCCGGCCCAGCGCCACAGCCCGCCACCGCGTCTCACGCGCGGATGCACCCCCCCTCGCGTGAGCGCGTCACCCCCGTTTTCCCGCATTGCTGAAATCGAAACCTTCGTGATGACTCGGGCGCCTCAGAGTGCAAGTGGCAACGGCCTCTTTATTTTTTCTCGCTGGCACCTGACAGGACTGCTTATGTCGTTGGTGGCTTCGTGGTGATGAAATCTGATGTCATCACACCCACATTCCAGAGGAGAAAACTGAGGCTCAGGGAGGCCAGGCTGGCCCAGGACCTCAGCATGCCGAGTCGGAGCTAGTGCTGGCCCGGGCGCTCCGCCCCCGGGCTCCTGCTGCATTTGGTGTACGCACCTGAGCACCTGAGCCGAGCCGGAACCACCAGGCGCCAGCATGGCACTGGGGCCACAGGTGCCTCAGTGACCCAGCATGCACGGGTCAGCCCCTGGCACCCTGTTTCTATTTATTGCCCTGGTGGATAATTCTTGGCAT
This sequence comes from Eonycteris spelaea, assembly GCA_003508835.1. NCBI lineage: Eukaryota > Metazoa > Chordata > Mammalia > Chiroptera > Pteropodidae > Eonycteris > Eonycteris spelaea. The sequence continues at coordinate 9,434,752 of PUFA01000042.1, read as the reverse complement.
TCCCAGCAATCTTCTTGGCGGCCAACAGATTTTTATCTTCAGAGGTGGAGATGAAAGGCACCTGGCCGTTGACAGGTAAACTCTGGCATATCTACCTTCTGTGAGGCCCTGGGGCCTGGGAAACAGGAGGCCCAGCTGGTCCTCATGACTACTGTCCTGAGGGTGGGTCCTCCCCACCCCCCAGAGTCAGGCTTGTGAACAGAGAACTGGAGGTGCGCGCATGGCCCTGGGTGGTCCCACCCTGCCCCCCATCTTACTGCCCAGGTAAGAAGGGTGGGGCTGCGCCTTTAGTCAGGGCTCTGGAGCCGCTCCTATGGACAGATTGCCGGCTCCTGCTGTCCTCCCAGCTGACTCTAGGATCTATGGAATCCTCCTTTCTGGAGGCAGTGAGCGGGCGGGCAGGCGGGCAGGCGGGCAGGTGGGCGGGAGGAGAGCCTCCCACACAGGACCTTAGAGCTAGAGCTGGGCTGGCGGGAGCCTGGCAAGGAGAGAGGAAGGAAGGACAGAGGCACGCCAGGGGTGTCCCGCCTCCCGCCCCCTCTTCCCCTCGAATCAGAGGGCCGGGGACTTGCTCCAGGAGCAGAGATGGCCGTGTGCTGAGCCCGGGCTGGGTATGCGTGCAGGGCGTTTACACGCGTTGTAACGTGGAGCAGGACCCTCAGAGGTGGACGCTCTTCTGAGCCCCGTTTCCCAGACGAGGGAAGATGTGGACAGAGAGGGGAAGTCGTTGACCCCAGCGGGAAGCGGGATTCATGTCCAGGGCGGCTATTCTGCGCCCATTGTAATGAGTGCACTGTCTGGGCCAGAAGCAGAAGAAACCCACTGTGTGCTCGGGCCCCGCCCTGCCCCCACCCGGCCCCGCCCCCCTGCCCTGGACCGCTCTGGGGCTGGCTCACCCAGCCAGCTCTGCCCACCACCGCCTGCCAGGTGGGCCCCGGGCGGCAGGGGGCCGATGTGGGCGGCACTGCTGCTTGCTGTCTCCCTGCTCATCTTGTTCGCTCCAGTTATGTCAAGTAAGCCATTATAATTTTATGTTTTTAGATTAACATTTTGCCCAAGGGCACAGTAATTAGTGAACGGCTGGGAGTCGAAGGGTTCCAGCCAATGGTGAGGGAAACTTTGCAGAGGCTGCTGGGTGGTGCACACGGACCGCTGGGGGCCGAGGGGACCACCACCCTGTACGCCAGCCCAGGGCCGGGCACCGCTCCGGGTGACACAGGGCTTGTGCAGCAAGGGGGCTTCCTAGAGCTGCCCCCCCCATTGCGTCCCCTTCTGGGTCTCTGCTGGGGACTGACGTCCCCGCCTCCCTTTTCCCAAGCAGGCCTCATCTGTGCCTGGCACACAGTGGGTGCTCAATAAATGCTCATTAATTGAGCAAATGGTAGAGGTTGCGAACTGGTGATCCGTAGGCCAAAGCCAGCCACAGGTGTGTTGAATCGAGCCGCATGAATGGGGCGCTACCATCTGCTGATGTGGACGTTCACGTGTATCTAAACTTCAGCTTCTAGAAAAGTCTAGCAAGGTTAGGATTGCTGGCTACATTGGGTCATCTTCCCTTGTGACGCGTTTGGCGGAGGTGGAATGGGGGCTCCAGTTTGCCACAGTCTCCACCACTCCCTATCACCTCACGCCCCGCCACACTGGCCCTGGCATGAGCACTCGTGTTCGGTGTTCTCAATTCAGAAGGGCTCCTCCTAGTGGCTGGGCACAGCAGACTCTCTTGCTCACCTAACAGTCCGGGGTTCAGGGTGGCGGGGTGCTCCTCCCTCACGGTCCCCCACGCTTCAGGTGCCTGTCGTTCTGTGGTTCCACCACGCCCTGAGCTCCATCACTGCTGCAGTTTCCAGAAAGGGATCAAGGAGCACGCAGGGGTTCCGGAGGGTCCTGCATGTAGCCCGTACCTTCTGTTGGCCAGAGCTTGGTCCCCTGGCCAGCATTGACTCCACAGGAAGCTGGGCAGTGCCATCTTGCTGTTTGCCAGAGGAGAGGAGAGCAGATTCCGATGGACAGTTAGTGGCCTCTGCCTCATCCGTTGGCTTCTTCCTCCAGCCCAGGAAGCGAGCATCTCCTGGGCTTACAGTCAGGCTTGTCATGATACGGACTCCCCCAAGTCTGCCGTTTGGGGTGTCACTCTCTCTCCGGAGTTTTCATGCTGAGACTTTGCGGCTCAAAAGCCCAGGTTTTTGCAACTCAGAACCTTTGGCTTCTGAAACCGAAGAGGCTTTGTGACGCTCTTCTACCTCGCCGGGGTGATGGATGCCTGGTCTGGCTGGGCAGAGGGCAAGGGGCAAGAAGGACTCGCTGGGATGAAAGGGTACTGGTTGGAAATAGCATCCTGCCGCCTGATCACGTCCGGCGTTCAGCGCACCGCGGCAGAAGCCCGCGAGCGATCCCACCGCTAGGCGTGCACCCAAGAGGAACGAAAATGTGAGTCCCATATGTGCTCGTGTGCAAGAAACGTGCATTGCAGCTTTGTTCATGACCGCGGAAAACTGGAAAGAGCCCGAATGTCCATCAGATAAGCTGTCGAATATCCACGCAACAGAATCCTATTCAGCAAGAAAAAAGAGTGAATTATTGATAATATGCATCTCAAAGTCGCTGTACTCAGGCAAACCTTTTTCTCTAACGGGACAGAGAATTTTCTGGCTTGTGCAAAAGCAGGCATGGATAATACAAGTGTGGCCGTGTTCTAATAAAACTTTATTTCTGGACACTGAAATTTTAATTTCATATAACTTTCAGGAAATATTCTTCTCTTTATTTTTTTTTTAAACCATGAAAAAAAGGTAAAACCCTAAGACCGCTAATTCACTACTGGTGGGAATGCAAAATGGTGCAGCCGATCTGGAAAACAGTGTGGCAGTTTCTTAGAAAACCAAACTTACTCTCACGGTATGATCCAGCAATCACACTTCTTGGTATTTATCCAAATAAGTGGAAAACTATGTCCGCCAAAAACCCGCCCATGGATGCCTCTAGCAGGTTTATTCCTAATCGCCCAAATGGGAGGCAACCAGTCACCCCTCAGCGGGTGAGTGGGCACGCGTGGCCCATCCGCACAGCAGAATGGTGTTCCGCGCCAAAAGGAAATGAGCTGTCAAGCCATGAAGAGACGTAGAGGACCATAGAGGCACGTGACTCAGTGCAAAAAGCCAATCCGAAAAGGCTTTATCCTTTGTGATCTCAACGACGTGACCTTCTAGGAAAAGGCAGAACGACAGAGACAGAGGAGCGGTTGGCAGGGCTACGCGGAGGGGGGTGGCCAGGCGGAGTGCGGAGAGTTTCTAGGGCCACGAAAGCATGCCACTATAACCATGTCGTGTGTTTATGACAACCCGGAGAGGGTGCAGCGCCCAGAACGAACCCCACCCAGTGTACGCTGTGGGCTCCGGTCAGTCCCGGTCGGTGCTGACTCGGTAGCTGTAACAAACGCAGACAGACACGGGCCGGGCCGTCAGCAAGAGGGGGAGTGTGCGGGGCGGGCGGAGGGGGCGTTCCGCGACGCTCTGGACTACCGGCTCGGTTTTTCGGTAAATCTAAAACTGTACTTTAAAACAGGCGATGAATTATTTTTCAAAAAACAGAAAGAAAAGTGAAAACCGTTCTTAGCTTCCGGGCCTGAGAAAGCAGGTGGCACGCGCATCTGGCCTGTGCTTAGGGACAGAGCGGCCAACTGAGTCGGAGTGTGATCGCATTTTCGTTAAACTCTACAGGAGACAGAGCAGATTGGGGTCGCCTGGGGCGGGGCACAGAGGGCTTGAGGGGTGCGGAAATGCTGTGTTGGTTGGGGTGGTGGCTACATTGTATGCGAACAGCAAAAGCCTTTGAACTATGCGCTCAAAATGCCCGCGTTTTAGGAAAAGCCGTCACAGGACCCCGTGGACGGTCGGCTTCCGGAGGTCAGGGCTGTGTCTGTCCCTTTTGCTGGCCGGTGAGAACGGGGACATGCGCAGTACAGGTCTGCTGAGCGATGGACTAATGTCCATTCGGCTGGATGGGGGCGGCAGGCGGAGCAGGCTGTGGCTGAATGGGCGGGGGACGTTTGAACTTGACCATCATGAGTCAGGGCAGGCTCCCGCTGCCCAGAAGAGGAAGCAGCAGGGCAGAGGCTGGGAGGTGGGAAGGGCCTGGCGAGTTGGAGGAAGCAGCAGGGTGTGGCCCGCGATGAGGTCGGAAGGTCAGCAGGACAGCGGAGAGTTCAGGCGTGTGGTCCCCAGAGCAGCAGCAAGAAAGGGGACAGGGGTCTGCGGCCACGTGCCCCTCACATGTGGAACCCACCCCTCGCCCAAGGCGGCGTTCCTCCGCCTTCCTTTGGGCTCCACCGACCGCGGGCCTCTGTGTCCTGAGGCTGGAAGGCTCAGGGACAGGCTGGTCCCGCCGGGAAGGGGTTTTGCTGACCCGTCCCCAAGGAGGAAGGGTGTGGGGGGCGGAAGTTCTCAGATCGAGGGGGGACAGGTGTGGGGGCAGCTCCCACAAAGACGCGCTGGGAAGACGGAGTCGGTTCTTTTCGCTGCTGTCACAAGTAGACACGACACGGCAGCTTAAAGCAGCACAGACGTGTTACCCAGCGTTCTGGAGAGCGGGGGATCGAGCTGGGTTTCATGAGGCTCCAGTCGAGGGGTGGGCAGGGCCGGTTCCTCCTGGAGGCTGCAGGAAAGAACCCGTTTCCTTCCATTTTCCAGCTTGCAGAGGCCCTCGTTCTCTGGCTCACGGCCGCGTCCCCACGGCCTCTGGTCCCATCGTCCTGCCTCCCTCTCGTGGGGCCATTTTGACGATGCTGGGCCCACCAGGATAACCCAGGACGACCTCTTCACCTCAAAATCCTTACCTAACATCAAACCACGTGTCACGGGTTGAACTTGCCCGGAGCTTCCTATCCTGAACCCCTGACCCCCCGTACCTCGCAGTGTGATGGTGTTTGGAGACAGGGCCGTTAAAGAGGCAATGAAGTTAAAATGGGGTCATTAGGGTGGGGCGGGGATGGAGACCGGATGCCTGCACTCAGAGGGACGGCCATGCGGGGACATGGTGAGAAGGTGGCCGTCTGCAAGCCGAGGAGAGAGGCCTCAGGAGAGATGCCCACCCTCCCGACACCTCGACCTTGGACTTGGAGCCTCCGGCACTGTGAGGAAATAAACACTCCTCGTTTAAGCCACCCGGTGCACGGTATTTCTGGTATATTGTCACGGCGGCCTGAGCAGACTGACACCATGTAACGGGACACACCCAGAGGTTCCGGGGAGTAGGACATGGCATCCTTTAGGGGGCCGTTTCTCTGTCCAGCGTAGGGGCTCTGTGAGGGTGAGTGCCCCGCCTATGGTGCCCAGGGTGGGGGGAGGGCAGGCAGTCCTAAACGGGGGGGGGGCGGGGGGCAGGGCAGAGTGGGCAGGCAGACCAGTGAGAATGCTGAGCTGAAACTCCTGGGCCAGGGAGGGAGGGACCTGGTGCCACGTGACACTGTCGTCCAGAACGTGCCCCCGGGGTCCCCTCCCGAGGCACTCGGGCTTGCTCCCGGCGTGGCGGCCCTGGCGGTCGGCCGCTTACATGGCATCTCAGGGCTGCAGCACGCGTGTGCCCGTGTCACCCCCTGACCTGCCCGTGGGTGGCACACAGCCTTCTGTTGGTTACAGGAGGGAGGTGACGAAACCCCTTCAGTGAGAGCCGTGTCAGGGGCCCGGGGTAAGAAGGCCACGTGGGTTGGGGGCATCAAGGTGGCGTCTCTGAGGAAGCGGTCTGGTCCTGCCCCCGCCCCTCCCCGCCAGGGGACTCTGTCATCCCTCAGGCCCGGCAGGGTCTGACCGCCGCAGGCGCCCGAGGCCTCGCCTCACCGTGCAAGCTCTGTGCCTCAGGCAGAGGCCGCCCTTGGCATTCTGGGGGAAAAGCTGCTTTTCTGAGGTTCTCCCACAGGAAAGCAAGAGCTGGGCTGCCCCGCACCCCGCTGCACCCCCAGGCTCTGCCCCTGCAGGAGCAGAGGGAATTCCGTCTCCGAGGCTTCGCGGCGCGGCAGCACCGGGGGAGGGCGAGCTGCGTGGGCCAGCCTGCCCCGTCCCCCAGCGTGGGCAGGGGTGGCGCCCGGGGCTGCAGGGTCCCGGTGGACGGCAGGGCCTGGGAAGCGGGAGGGCACCCCGTAGACTCGAGACGCCGTGCGTGTTGCTCTGGAAAGAGCCCCAAGCCCAGCCCCGCCCTCGTTCGCCCCTCACTCACTCGTGCGTTCATCCATCCGTTCATCCGTTCCGCGCCTCTTCTTGTCTGGGGAACTGGGGCTACCCCGGTGAAGGAGACAGGTCGCCAACAGACCAGTCGCTGCTGGCAGTCTGGGAGCGGAGTCAGAGCTCGTTGGAAGTGACCGAGGGATGCAGCCCCTCGAGAAGGGCCGCTGGGGACCGCCCCCCGAGCAGTGCTGAGGTCTGGGGAGGACCGCAGGAGCCAGGCCCATGTCCCAGGAGGCCCATGTGGCTGCAGTGACCCCCACCCACCCCCTACCCCGCCCCACTGCTCCCAGTTCAGGCGCCGCCCCCTTCCCGCCCGCCTCCCTGGCCTCCACGGTGGCCAGGGTTTCCCTCATGCTATGATTTGACTTCAGTCTTTAAACAAGAAGCAATGAGTCTGCATTCCTTAGGGGTGCAGAACATTTTTCAGAGTCACTCCCTCGAGGCTGCAGGTGGGAATGGCAGCTGGTCCGAGAGGCCCCTGGAGGACACAGGATGGCACAGGTGGCCGGGCTGGTGGGTCCTGGGACCGACTGAGGGAGGCCGGGTGGAATGTAGTCCTCAGCGCCAGAGTACTCTGCCATCTTGCTGGGACCAACCTGTATCAGATCCATCGCACCTGGCCACCTGGACCTTCCACTTCTTTGCTGGGGGCGGGGCACTGTCTCACGGCCACCTGAACGTTTCTCTGGGCCTGTGTCTCAGGCAGCTCGGGCGGCTGTGACGAAAGTACCACGGGCTGGTGGCTTCGACAGCAGACTTGTCGCGCACAGCTCGGAGGCTGAGGGCGAGGGTGCGGTTCCGCGCCTGGTCAGGGCCAGCTTCTTGGTCCTCCTCAGAGGCCATCTGCTCCCTGTGATCTCACGTGGCCGGAGGGGCTCCCCGGGGGTCTCCTTAATAAGGGTACTGATCCCTTCACGAGGGCTCGAGTCACCTCATGATCAAGTCGCCCCGGCACAGTGGGGGTTAGGTTTCAACAGGCGACTTTTGGGGGACACAGACATTCCGTCTGTAGCAGCCTTGGTTGAGCACCTGGGGCCCGGATGTAGACTGGCCCCCGTCTGTGCACAGCTGGGAGAGGAACTCAGCCTTGCCAATGAGAGCATGGTTGCCAGCCCCCCCCCCAGGGGGCACGGAACACCCCGCCCTCTGTGACTCGCTGTCCCCTGCAAGTTCATCTTCTCTATTTGCTCTCACACTCCTCGGAGTCACAGGGACCCAGGACGGTGATCTTGCCTGTCTCCCAGTTTCCTCTGGTCCCTCCGGGGAGGGCAATGTCACTCCTGCCAACCAAGTGCGAGTGTCACTTTCCCAAATGCCGCTGCGGCTCCGTGCATTCCAGGGGGTCCTGAGTGCCGGCAGGACGGGGGGCCAACCTTGCACTCAGCTGAGAGGAACAGGGGGGCCAACCTTGCACTCGGCAGAGGGGAACGCTGGACTCGTCTCCGGCTGGAAGGCTGTGCAATGGCTGGGCGTGTACGAGCGGCTCTAAGTAAAGCTCAGCACTTTTACTAAGGGGGGAGGGAACGTCAAATCCCCAGTCGACACTGGAGCGGTGCTTCTTCCCGGACAGCCGCCCAGGGCCCCTGCAGCTTCCGCAGTTCAGCTGGCCAGAAAGATGCCATGGCCGCGGGATGTGGCCAGGGACAGCCGTCGTCCGCCCCACCCTGCGGCTGGCTTTGCCGTTGCCCAGAGCAGAAGGGTCGTCCTACCTCCCGTGCACCAGGCACCACTGACACCCTGTAATGCACGGACCCTCACGCCACCCACCCTACGAAGCACGTAGCACCACTGTCTCCATGGGCAGCAGACACTGGGGGGCCCGAGGGGCCGGAGCAATTTTCCCACGGTCACATGGCCGGCCAGGTGGAGCTGGGGTACAAGCCCAGGTGTGCTGGACTGAAAGCCTCTTGTCCCAAACCCTGTGTCACTGGGTCTGGAGAAGCAGAAGTGCCCGAACCCCTTGGGGATGCACGCGGCTGTGAGCCACAGAACCCAGGCCCGAGGGGCTTGGATCCCAAGGCCACCGCTGTTCGTTTGGGAGGACTCGGGGAAGCAGGCCAGCCCGTGGGCTCAGCGGTCCCTCGACGCCGTGAGGCGGGGCTGCCGCTTCTGCCGTTCTCCTGGCCTGCTCCTCATGCTGGCGTGATGACTGCCACCCTCACTCCAGCCATCGCATCCTCACACAGGGACAGCCCAAGGCAGGAAGGGACGTGGGGACAGGGCAAAGGGAGCGAGTCTCTCCTCCCGCGTTGCCCTCCTTTCCCGGCGAGACCCCTTCCTCGGGGGCCCTCAGCCGACTGGCCGCCCGGGTCACCGGCCTGCGGCGGGTCCCGGGCAGGGTCACGGGATAAGCTTTAGTTCCTGCCGCGTGGCACACTGGGGACGCGACGTAAAAGGCAGTTCCCTCAGGATAAAAACAAAGGATGCGCATTTTCAGAAATCGTGGTAAAATTGACGGAACGTAAAATTGACCGTTTTAACCACTTCGAAGGAAGTGTGCATTTCAGTGGCATTTCACGCATTCACGTCGTAATACAAGCGTCACCACCGTCCGCCTCCAGGAAATGTCCAGCTCCTCCAGCTGCAACTGCCCCCGTTAAACACCAGCTCCCCATCCCTGCCACCGGCCCCGGCAACCACCCGTCTACTTCCTGTCTCTGTGAATCCGATTCCTCTGAGCGCCTCCTACAAGTGGAGTCATACCGTATCTGCCTTTTGGGACCGGCTGACTTCGCTTGGCACAATGTCCTCAGGGTTCATCCACGTTATATAGCATGTGTCAGGATCTCCTTCCTTTTTCTTTCTTTTTTTTTTTTTTTTGGTACACTAGGAGGGGAAAGACTCAATATTTGGGCATTTTATTTGTTTGGATTCCAGACTGTCAGAAGCTATGTCAGTGGTCACGCCAGCCGAGCATGTTGTAAAGAATACCGATTGGGTGACTTCTGGGCCTTAAAACCTCTGGGAGCGAGTCCCTTGGTGGCCCATACCTATGGGCATAGTACCGTAATCTCTGGGGGCATTTCTCAGACTGTTGGGCATATGGGACCCATGGCAGGAGGGGGCACGCTCTAGGGCTGAGTAATAATCCCATGGTCTGTAGGGACCCCACTTCTGTTTGTTTATCCCTCCCCGGATGGGCCCTCGGTTGCGTCCTCCGTTTGGCTGTGGTGAGTACTGTTTGTTACTTTCCTGAAAGCATCTTCACTGATAAAATGCTGGCAGAGCGCCAAGCGTGGCCGAGGGTGTGGAACAGCCGTGACTCTCATCCACGCTGGCGGGCGTGCAGAACGGGGCGGCCACTTTGGAACACGGTCTGACAGTTTCTTAAAAGGTTTCAGAGAATGCCGATCATGTGACCTCATCACCGCTCCTAGGTATGTGCTAGGAGAAACGGAAACATCCACACGGAAACTCGCGCATGGATCTTCACGGCAGCACCGTTCGCCGCGGCCAAAAGGTGGGAGCAACCCAAGCGTCCGTCAGCTGATGGACGCATGAGCACACGGCGGTCCATCCACACAGCGGAACACCATTCGGCCACGAAAAGGAACGAAGCACTGACTCAGGCTGCAACGCGGGCGAACCTCAGAAGCAGGCGGGGCGCAATAAATAAGCCAGACACGCAAAAGGCCGCGTGGCGGATGATGCCGCTAACGGGAAGCGTCCGGAATGGGTGACTCCACGGAGGCAGAAAGCAGGTCTCAGGTCACGAGGCACCGGGGAGCAGGGATGGAAAGATGCGGGCGGGCACGCGGGTCCTCCGGGGTGATGAGAAACGTTCTGGACCAAGCTGGGGGTGGCGGCCGCACGACCGAGCGACTGCACCAGAACCACGCACGGCGTCGCCCTTAGCAGGGAGGCAGGCGGCCGTCTGGGAATGAGCACCGTGCGCTTCGTGCGGAGACGCGGGGACTCGTCCGCGGAGACTCGTCCGCGGAGACAGGGCTGGTGAGTGGGAAGGCGTTCTGCCTCCGAGGGCCCGGATTTGGGGCAGGCCTCCGCGCCTCTCTGCCTTGGTCTCCTCGTCTGCGCAGTGGCATGAAGGTGGCTGGCCCCGTGCCGGGCACGGAGCCCACGCGCCAGGCGACGCGCGGCCCTTCCTCGTCTGCTCCGGGAACAGACAGAAACGGCCACGGGTCTCTGGAGGGCAGGCTCGCGGGCTGGGGGAGGCCGCGGCCGCTCGGAGAGGCTCGGCCACCTCCCAGCAGCGGTCGTCGCAGGCAGGGACAGAGGCCACGCAGCGTGTTCCTGCTGCCGGCGTGTGGGTGTCTCCCAACACCCCCCCCCCCCCGCCTTTGTGCAAACGCATCCTGGGTGATGTCCCTGTCGCCATGGTGAGAGGCGCCGTCTTCTCTCTAGGTGACACTCACCACCTCGCAGGGGCTGGAGCTGGTGGCCCAAGGGCGGGCTGGCTAGCCAGTGGCCGGATGCCTTCTCTCCTCGCTAGTGGCTCCTCCCAGGGGGCAGAGCAGGGCTTCGCCCTCTTCTCTGGGGGGCGCCGGGAGCGGGGAGGGGGCGGGGCAGGCTGACTCGGCTTTGCGTGACCTGGAGCTTCCGTTTCTCTCTATTTGAAAAGCGTAGATGTCCCTCCCCTGTGTTTCAGGGGATCACCGAGTCACTCGCCCAGCGTTCGCTGAGTCCTGGCTGAATGCCAGGCACCGCCGTGAAAGCAGGAGACCAGAGACAAGGTCCCGTCAACAGAGGAACAAACATGAGCAGAGCCGGGAGTCACGAGTCACAGGCCCAGGCACAGGGAGAGACAGGAGCGGCGGCTGTGACTTCGGCCAGGGCCGGGGCGCTGGGAAGACCTTGCTGAGGGGTCAGCCGAGAGAAAACCTGGGAGCCAGGCGCTGCGGGGGAGGGGCAGCAACGCGATGGGGGTGGAGCCGGCCACCACGCGGGCCCTGCCCAGGTGTCTGGACCTCGTCCTCAGGGGGAGAGTTAGAGGCGAGAGGCGTTTGAGCCAGGCGGCGGTGGGAGCCGCCCCGCAGCCCACGAAGGCTTCCGTCCTCGCCTGGGTTCGGCGTGGTCCCGTGTCACAGACCCCGTCTTCGAATGGGGAAACGGGGCTCAGCAGACTGTGTGTGCTGTCACGTGGTGTCCTGGACGGAGCCCCGGGGCAGGGGGACGGGGCAAGGGCGGCTGAGGACCTGTGACGTCCCTCGGCGAGGGCGCAGGCGGTGCGGGCCGCTGGGAACTCCGGGCTGTCTGCGCGACCCGTCACCAAAGCTAAGACTGCTTCGTGAGTGTCCGTTTTTTTTTTTTTTTAAAAGACCTGCTTTTTACAAGTTCCCCAAGCTGTGTGCCTAAGGCTAATGCACCTCGTGGCCTTCACTCTGTGTTTATCATTCTTCGGTTAAAACATACCCAAGAGAAACGACCACGAAGCACAGACCTTAGAGGTCGCTCTGTGCCCTGACGGGGCCGTGCTCCCCCTTTGCAGCAGCCGCGTGGGGTCCCACTGTCTGCATCGTCCCTGAGCGACAGCCGGCCGCTTGTGCGTCTTGTCCGTCGGTGCCCCGTGCCCGCGTGCCTGCAGGAGGGGTTCAGGTCTTCTTCCCCACGGGGGGTGGGGGGTGGGAGAGAGATGGTACGGTGGGGGTGGGGGTGGCTTTTGGTGAAGGCGGTCAGGGGAGGCCTCGCTGAGGAAGGGGCGTTTGAGCACAGACGTGGATAAAGAGTCGGAGCTACGTCACCACGCGGGGAAGCGGGTCCCCAGAGAGAAGAGAACGTGCAGAGGCCCTGAGGTGGGACCGTTTCGGGCGAGGACAGTGGGTTGGAGCAAAGTGGGAGAGGGGAGGAGCCGGACCGCGGGGGCTTGGCTCGGCCGCGGAGAGGGACTGGGATCGCACTGGGAGCAGGATGGGGAGCTTTCAAGGGGCGGTGGCAGCCCGACGCAGGCTTTTAAAGGACCCGCAGGCTGCTGGGGACGGAGGGGACTCCGTGGATGCCAGGAGACCGGGAGGAGGCCGCCGCCGTGGTCCAGACAGGCGAGGATGGTGGCCGGACCAGGGTGTTCACCGCAGGTGGGGAGAGGGGCCGACTTGGGGTACGTTTTGAAGGCGGGGTCAAGGCGCTCGTTGAAGTCCGAGGTCACTACATGGCGCAACGGGCGCGTGTTCGTTTCTTAGGGCAGCCGTAGTGGAGAAGTGCAGACCGCACGGTTCGAAGCCGCAGAAACTTGTTCTCTCACGGGTCGGGAGCCCGAGGCCTGAAGTCAGGGTGTCGGCGGCCAAGCTCCCTCTGTGGGTCCTGAGGGAGGACCCTTCCCGCCTCTGTCGTCCGGCTGTTTTCCCTGTATGTGTCTGTGTCTTCATCATGGCTTCCTCCTCTCCTAGAGGACACACGGGATTTAGGGCCCATCCCATGCCAGGGTGCCCTCGTCTGAACGGATTATACCCACAGTCACCCTATGCTGAGGTCCTGGGAGCTGGGACTTCAACATGTCATTGTGGGGGACACAGGTCCACTCGAACGGGGTGGAGGGGCCGTATCCAGGCAGAGGGAACAGGCAAAGTGCTGAGGCTCTGAGGCAGGAGAAGGCCGTTTCCTATAAGTCTTGTTCGTGAGGAAAAGACCAAGGCCGAATTTGGGGGGCGGGCGGAGAAGCAGCGGCTCTGTGCACCCCCAGTCCAGTCGACGGCCCTCCCGCGGCTTTGTCAGGGGTCCCCGTCCTCGGCCACCTCCGTTCCTTCCCTTCCTCTTTCCGGTCCAGGCAGCCGGACTCTTATCTCCATGCACACAGCTTCCTTTTTAGCCCAAAGGTCGTTATTTTAACACCTGTTGGAAAACAAAGCAGTGCTGGGGGGTGGGATGAGGGAGCCGTGGGCAGATGCTGTTCTGGGGCTGACCCTAGGGCTCAGCAGGGTGGTTTGTCCTGCAGGTGCGGGCTGGCGCCGGCTGGGGCTGGATGAGCCGCACGGCTCGACCCACAGGTCAGGCACTGGCGCCAGGCTAGCCGGAGGGGCCCGGGTAGGGCCCGTCTCCATTCACGGCCTCTCACTTCCTCACGTTTCGCTCTGTCCGTGTGGTCTCTCGTCCTTCCGGAACTCTGGCCTGAGCTTCTCTGTGTGGCGGCAGCTGGGTCCCAAGCGAGAGAGAGCAGAAGGGCCAGTTCTTTTTAAGGCTAATCCCAAACTGGCCGCCAGTCACTTCTGCTGCCTCCTATTGGTCAGAGCATTCACAGAGCCCACCCACTTTCACGAGACTCCACCTCCTGATGGGAGGGGCTTCGGGGACATCTGGGAGAGGATGCTGGTCGCCATCTTTGCAGGGAGCCCTTGCTCCTCTCCACCTGCTTCCTGCTGGCCTGGTGATGCCCCGGAGGCTGCGGAGGACTGCGCATCCCACCTGTGAGATGCCAGCAAAATGCATGGGCTCTGACGAGTCTTGTTTTATTATTATTATTATTTTTTTAAAAAAAGCAGGGCTGTGATATCCCACCAGAGAGCAAATATGGAGCCACTTGGCACTCTACCCCGATTGAGAGGCTGAGCAACAACTTAGATGTTTATGAGAATCAACAGTCATTAGAACTTGAGAACTAGAGGGAAAATTAATACCATCTCAGGATATTTTCACTAATTTGGCCCTGAACCCTGCCTGCCTGTGAATCGGTTGGTTTCGGGCTTGCATGTGTGCGTGGCTGTGTGACCTGTGCGACTGTCAGCCCTCTAAGCAAGTGTCTTTCCCAAGACCCTCGGTCTCCTCCTCTGTAACTGGGCACAAGAATGACAGCAAACTCAGGGGTGCTGTGAGAGTTAAATGAGGAAATACATACAAATCCATTAAAACAGCACCTGGCTCCTAGCAGGTGTTCAACACATGTAAGCTATAGTTTCGTTCATTCATTCATTCATTCATTCAGCACATACTTAGAGGGCCCCAACCAGGCAAGGTCCTCTGCGTAGTGTTTGGGACCCAGCTGACAGCTTTGTGAAGCGTGATGCACAAAGGCGCAGACTTCGCCCTCCAATGCTCCCGTGGGAGAGGAGACTGACTTCATTTACGCTGCAGTGAGAAATGCAGATCAGTCCCGGCTACGGGTCTCTACCCCAGGGGAAAGGACTGACTTTGTGGAGGGTCAGCCCCAGCGGTCAGGGGTGGAGAGGCTCTGTGAGCAGGGTCCCCCCCCCCCGGACTCTTTGAATGGGGCCAGGCAGTCAGTGGCCTCAGACCGCAGTCAGGAGAGGGCAGAGCAGGGCGGGGAAGCCCTTCCTTGGTGGGAGGTGCTGGGACTGCAGGCCCTCCTCCTGCCTCCCCACCTGGGCACCCCACCCAGGAGCTCTGGTTCCTGGCGGGAGCTGTCGGTGGCAGAGGTGAGGCCGGGCCGCGGTGGGGAGGAGGGTTGCGTACTGGGAGGGCTTCCAGCCTGTCTGTGGGGCCCGGTAATGAGTGACGCTGGATATTTAATCAAAGCCAGACATCACCTCACGGATGTCTGCTCTGAGCGTGTGACATCTGCAAAGGTTCTTCCACAGCCAGACGCGGACGGGGGAGGGGGTGCGGAGGTTTCCAGCGCCTTCTGGCCGAGACGTGGGGATCTGCAGCCATGGCGTTTGGGGCCTTGAGCCGAGGCTGCGTCCCGGATCACCATGGGCTGCCAGGGCCTCTGTGCATCTCAGACGAGGCCCCGTCCAGCGCAGCCACGTGATCTGCAGGGCCTGGTGCAGAACAAAAACACAGGATCTATGGTTCAGGAATGATTAGGAATTTCAAGACGGAGCAGTAAAGCATGGGCGGGCCCCTCTGAGTGTGGGTCCCTGTGTGGCCGCACAAGTGGCACGCTCGGCAGGTGGGCCCTGTCCCCATCTGCCCCTGTAGGGCAGGGGTGCATGGCACAGTGGGGGGAGCCCAGATGTGCCTGGATTCTGGCACAGCCCAGCTGGCTGCACAGGGCCTGGGAGTCAGGAGAGCTGGATTCTGGGGCCAGTTCTCTGCCTCTCGGTCTTCCTCTCTTCTCTAATCTGCCTGCTGGGTTCCAGGCCCCCCAGGGGAAGCAGGCTTCGGAAGGTGAACAAAGTAAATTCTCCAGGGCCATAAAAATACAACGGCCCATTGTGTGGCTCTTAGCTTCCGCCTGAAAAGCAGGTGTTGCTGGGCGCCTGGCTGTGTGTGGCTCCAGCCCCAGAGAGCAGCTGAGGAAGTTTCCTTCCCAGAACTGAGTTGCAGCCAGAAGGAGCTGCAACTCACGTACCCTCACGTACCCCCTGCACTTGCTCCCTGGCCCCTCCCTGCCCTTGGCTGCCCACCAGCCCCGAGAAGGAAGGCAGGAGGCGATGGGGAAGTGGGAAGCGTTAATTCTTCATTCTGGGGGCCCTGAGAATGCTGGGCCCAGCTGTGGACAAACATTGCTCCTGCCCAGCTCCAGAGGAGTCAGGCCCCCAGATCCTTCATCAGACTAAATACGTCTGCCTCCCGCCCTGGTCAGCCAGGCACCCCTACTCCCCCGCTTCCACTCCGCTCCAGCCACACTGGCCTCCTTGCTGTTCCCTGAACACTGCAAGGGGTTTCCGCTTCAGGGCCTTTGCACCTGCATTTCTGGCTGTCTGTATTCTCTACCCCAAGAAATTCGCAAGGCTCAAATCCTCTCTTTAGTCCGGTCTCCATTCAGATGCAGCAGCACCTCTCCCTGTCACCCCTGCCCTTCAGTACCCCTTTAGTCTTCATCGTGGAATTCATCATCGTATATTTATTTGTTTTCTCTCTCCTCACGTCAGCTTCGTGGAGGCAGAGACCTCATCTGCCTTGTTTACCATCATGCTGCAGAAAGATACAAAGTATGCTCAAGTATAAGGCAACTCGCATTATACCAAGGAGCAGATGCTTCTCCCAATGTTTTCGATAGACTTAAGTATAAAAGTTTGTGGGTATAAATAGTCCAGTGTTTATGTGTGTGATTCCGTTAGGAATAGAGTTATATATGTCTGTTATATATAACTATTGACAGTCACATGCTACACGTGTAGTGTAGCATATTAAGAAATGTTTTTATGATTGCCACACTTAACATTTGTGAAATGAGGCCCTTCCAGGCCCCGCCCATGCCTTTGACACAGTGCTTTTTGGCCATCACACGGAGTTTGGCTGATCCCATCTATTCCCTTAGGCTTAGAACTTTTCAGAGATGGCAGTTTTTTGAATCTGCATATGACGCAGCTACTGGGAATGTTATCCCAGGCCACACATGCCCTTTTGCATAAATTAGGACATTGGCTTGTGTCATTTGCTCTGTGGGTATATATTATTGATGAGTTCCAGCAAGTAACCACTTACTGTATTACTTTTTAAAGTGATCTTTAAAAGGTTTGTTTAGAGTGATATCCAACACCTCTGAATGCAAAGTCAAACCCCCAGAATCATGACTGGATCAGATTCAATTTCTTGGCACTCTCTCTGTACAAATGTGAGGCGTGACGTCTGAGAATCCCACACAGCATAGTGTGAGGTGTTTTCAGGCTGAGGCCGTGGTTCTCACCCGACAGTGTATTTAGAATCACCTGGGGGAGCTTTTCACCTACGGGGGGGGGGCCTGGGTTCCCCACCCCTAAGCCAAGGGAATCAAAATCTTAGGGGGATGGGGACAGACATCTGTAGTTCTGAAAACTCCCCCAGAGTCTAACATCCAGCCAGGCAGAGACCCACGAGGCCGATTCGGATGTGACAAACCAGTAGTCCCCCAAGTGTGGTCCCCCAGGCCAGTAGCTTCAGCCCTGCCTGGGAACTTGCTGGAAATGCAGCTCCCTGGCCTCAGGGCGTTTCCACACGCACTTCAGGGGGTCCTGATGCCCCAGACCAGGCTTTGATTTGTTTTTTTAAGTTATTGAGAGAGAAATGAAGAAGTGCGGGCTTCATAAGGACTAAGGACTCCGACGCAGGTGGCCTCTGTTTCCCTGAAGGATGGCCGCACTGTTCGTTTCGGGGGGTGAAGGCGTTCGTGTGCCTTCCTAGTCCCCAGCACCCCTGGGTGCCAGGCACAGGGGCGGACGCTTTGCACGATGTCCCAGTGAGGCGAGTTCTATAATTATGCACATTTTACAGATGGGGCTACTGAAGTCAGCAAGGAGGCCCCTGCCCCAAAGTCCCATAGTCGTGGAATGGCGGTGGGTGCTCCATCGCAGGCCGGTCCCCAAACCCACGCTCTTGACGTGACACCTGCCTCCAGCAGGGGCCGGGGTCCTGGGGTCAGTCACCGGCCAGCCCCCCGCTATGGCTCCTCTGTCTCGGATGGTGAGGGGATGTCTCGGCTCAGGCCCCAGCTGCCAGAGGGACCCTCGTGAAACAGGAAGTCCTCACCACCACAAGCGCAGGCTGGGGAGCCCAGGACGGGCTGGGGGTGCCCTCCAAACCTCAGATTAAGAGATGTTGCTGAGAGGCCTCAGGAGGTAGGTGGCTTTCCCCCCGTGAAGTCCATGCCCATGAACTCATTCCCCCCGGGGGAAGATAAAGCTGCCGGGAAAAGGTGTCACACGCCGACCACCGGAACAGCTAACATTAGAAAGACCGACACCACCAAATGCCGGCGAGGACACGTAGCAGCTGGGCCTCCCCCGCGTCGCCGCTGGGGACGCGGAATGGTGCCGCCACTCGGGCAGACGTCAGCGGTTTCTTACAAAGTTAAGCAGGGCCTAGTGTATGACCCGGCAAATTCACCGCCTGGGCCTTTAACCCGAGAAAAATGAAAGCGTGCCCGCGGAGAGCCGTGGGCACCAAGGTTCACGGCGGCGTCCCTCATAATCTCCAAGCTGGAAACAACCCCTTAGCAGGCGAGGAGATAGGGCACCGTGCTACGTCACGTCCGAGCCACGGACCACAAACACCTGCAAAGTCACGGAAATCTCAGAAACCTCGGGGGCGGGGGGCGGGGGCGAAAGCAGCCAGGTGTGAAACGAAACAGACCGTGCAATCCCAAGGACAGGGAATGCCGGCCCAGGCGCGTCTAAGCTGTCGCGAGGAGGACAGGTCAGCGGTGCCAGGGCGTGGGGTGAGGAGGGGGAGGCCACGGAGAGCACAGGGGAGCCTGCCAGGTGCTAGGGCGGTCTCCGTTTGACTGGAGTGGGGTGTCGACATACGTATCTGCACACGAGAGTTCACTGTGCCTAGGCCCTACCCCAGCTTAAAAACAAGAAAGACTCCTAACACCGCCTGGCCATTAGTGCATTTGTATTTCACAGGACGGTCCCCCATCAATCCGTGCCTTGCAAAATGGCGCTGTTCTAGAAGACGGGTTCCGGTCCTGGCCCCCGAGGTCTGGCTGGTCTCGGCATGAGCTGGTAGGGTCCCTTGAGGAAGGCAAGCTCAGGCCCTTTCTGGCTGTCGTCGTGAATGCTGCCTTTTCCGGGCTCTGGAGAAATCTCACAGGGGCTGAGTTTGCAGCCCCCAGGGGCTGCACTTCACACCTGTGAGCCTGGCGTCGGGAGATTCAGAGACCCAGGAGCCGCAGCCCAATAATCACATGCCGAGCTGCTCAGGACCCCTTAGCTGGGGCATGCCATAAACCCGTGGGGTGCCTTTGGGTTTCACAGTAATTGGGTGGGTGGGACTAGAGATGCTCATTTTCCCGTGGTGTTGGCGACAGCCCCCTAAAAGAGAGAATGGTCCCACCCCCTGCACGAGTTTGAAATCTCTCCTCTCTCCCTCTCTTTGGTGAAAACCCTCTTTGTAATAAACTGGATCGATTCCATCCTGGAACCTAACTCCGTCGTCGCACACAGACACGGAATGTGGCCGGACGAGGTTTTGACCTGCACCGAGTTCTCCAGGGATGCGATGGGTGTGGAAGTCGAGGCGAGAGTGTTCTCAGTTTTGTTCGAGCTTTTGCCCAGAGTTGGGCGTCGCTTTGGCAAGTTCCGTCGCTGACGCAAGGGCCGCTGGTGGTACTGGAGCCGGCCCCACCGCACCTGTACCTGCCTGAGTGCGAACCGTGGCATGCGGAGTGGTTCGCCACAGAGGTGCAAGCCTCTGTCCACGTGGGTCAACTGGAGCGGCCGTGTCTGAGCATTTGCATCTAGAAACACATAGTATTTCAATGCGAATCACTTTCCTTGATCGTTCGGGCAGGCCACCGTGCCCGGACATGTCATTTTTGGTAGTGCCATGGGGAGGTAGTTCCCGTCAGTCAGGGATCACATTCGGGCACAGTGGCGGAGACCTTACGAACATTCATTATGAAAGAGGAAGTTGAGTTCTAGAGAATTCTGAGCAAGCGGCCAAGAGGCACGCATAGGACTTTTCCCCCTGTAGCCTTGTTTGTGATGGGGGACAATCCAACGCGACCCACAATCCATCAGTGAGCGACTAAAGAAATAAAGGGCGTCTGGTCCGCTGACGGGGGACACGAGGCGGTCCAGACGCGCGAACTCAAGCCACGCCGATCCGCACGGCTCACTAGGAAACCGTCACGGCGAACGGGAAGCGAGCGTTACAAAACAGGGCGCACGGTCGTCCGCGTCCGGGTGGCGCTCCGGAGACGCGATGCCACGGGCGGGCCATGCCCGCGTCGGCTGGAGCGGTGGCACCGCGGCTGGAAGGGAATCGACGTGGGGACGCCAGGGGGCGGGTCCGGCGGGGGAGGGCGCTGCCTGGGGGGAGGGGGCGGCAAGCCTGGTCACCAGTGGCGATGCTCTTCGATCGCTCTCGCAACGTGTCCGAAGCGGTTACGGCCGCGGCGAACTTCGGCAAACCTGGGGCCGAACACAGGGCGTTCCCGGTAGAATTCCCTGTCCTTAGGCGGCTGCTTGCCATGTTGAAGTAACGAGCAAAATCAATGAGTGTGTGAGTGTGTGTGTGGGTGGGTGTGTGAGTGTGGGTGTGTGTGAGTGTGTGTCTGAGTGTGTGTGTGTGTGTGGGTGGGTGGGTGTGGACGGGGGAGAGGTTCGCCAAGCTCCTGTCAAATTGGCAGAGCCAGGCGAGGCCGTGCCAGACCAGAGGGTTTTTCTCCCAGACTCCGGGGAGTGGAGGCCATGCCCTCCCGCTCTCCCTCTTCCTTTTCTTTCTTCTCTTTCTCTCTCTCTTTCTTTCATCCCGCAGTCAGGTTCCAGGGGCCACTCTGGACTAGTTCTTCCTGCAGGCCTTGCAGGACGGGCCCCGCGGACCTGTGCCCGGCAGGCGACGGTGCGGCCCATGGCTCTCCCTGCTGCTTCCCGCCCACCCAGCCCACCCCCTGGCGCCGTTGCCCCCGTCCCATCCTGGGGAGCCGGTCTCGGGCAAAGGCAGAGCGGCCTGCTGCAGGGCACAGAGCTGGCCAGCGGGGCTCGGCCCGGCCCACCACACCGTCTTCCTCCCGTGGCCTCTGCCAGGCCCTCCATCCTGCTCGGGTTCCCGTCTCTCTTTCAAAGTTGGCAGCTTTCGAAGGGCAGGACTGGTGACTAAGGGTGCGGGTTCTGCGGCCGGCTGCTCACAGGCCTTGTGATGCCGGGCATGTCAGGTACCTCCCCTGGGCCTCGGTCGCCACAGCTGGGACACGGGGTCGATTCGTCCAGCCTTGCGGGGCTGGCATGGCGACGCACGTCGTGCACAGGAAGTAGCAGATGCTGTCACAGGGACATTTTAAATCTCCATCTTTGTGTTCCCTCCACCTCGAGCCTGAGGGCCCAGAAAACACTACCCACAGGCCGTTACGTCATCCACTGAAACGCTCTGAGCCCAGCGCGAACGGGATGTGGCGAGAAGTCAGGGGGCCCCACAGGCCTCAGGCACAGTGGCCCGGCTCTGGCTATGCCCCCTGGGAGGCCAGGGGTGGCGTTCTTCCCAGGCCAGACCTGGGAACCGCCTCCAGACACGACAAAGGCTTTTCCCCCAGAAGGCTGAGAGGGTGTCTTCTCACATGTCGTCGGCCGGAACGAGTGGCCTGTCTCCTGACTCTAACGCGGTCACTAGAAAGGGCCCAGCGCTTGCCAGCTGGGTCAGAGGTGGCCCCTGGGACAGAAGAGACATTGGGGACCAGGCTCAGGGAGCACGCTTTCGGCAGCAGGTAACCAGACGTCGCGAGAAGGGTCACTGTCATCTTGCGAACGCGCAGGTGTGGATGTGGGTGGTGCAGGCGGGCTCGTCGGTGGCATCAGCAGGACCCCAGGCCTTCCCCCACACAGCGGAGTGCAAGGGGAGGGGGGGCTCCCCACGCGCCTCACTTTTTCATCAGGAGGGGGAACCTGGGGGCGGGTCCCAGGGTCTCTCGTAGCCAGGCAGGGGTGTCCTTGGTCTGCAGACTGGGGTGAGAGCTCCCGGCGGATGGTTTATTACTAAGGGGCGCCCCTGGGATGACCTGGGACAGGAAAGCGGGAAGAACCAGGCAAAGGGGCAGCGTCAGGCTGTCTTGGCCTCAGCTGGCCCCACGGGGAGCTCAGGGCAGCAGTGGCTCTGTAGTTCGTCCTGTCTTGAGCAAGGGCCTGGGCTTTTGTCCCCTGCCGGACAGCCGTGCCAGGGCGTGTCCAGTCCAGGCAGGGAGGTGAGGAGCCTCCAGCAGCACAGAGTCAGGGGTGGGGTTCCCTGCACTGGGAAAGCAAGCAGCTGGGTGTCCCGCCTCCTGTTGGGGCAGCCACCCCCATCGAGAGCAAGTCGGGGAGCATGGGTGGGTGACAGCATCGCTTCATGGCTGAGCCACCAGATGAACCACCACAAGTGACATGGCCAGGCCAGGAGGAAGCAGGAGGCCACACCAGACTGAATCCCCTTTCCCATCTTCCCGTCCCCTGGGGGTTCGCTGGGTCCCCCTCTTCCTCACTGCATGTCCTCGGCTCCTTCCCGCTGAGGGCCAGCAGAACTCGAGATGTTCCCACCAGCAAGGGAAGCTCTGTGGACACCGCAGTGTGACGCTGCCCAGGAGCCTTGAGGGGCGGGCTGGGGGCCGAGGCGCCCTTGACCTCCATCTTTGCTGGGCACCCAGGACAAGCGCAAGGTTGCAGATGGGCTGCTGGCCATGGCCTGTTAGCTCCCCTCAGTTCTTTCTGCAGAAATAAGGGGAAAGGTTATTAGCACAGGGTGGCTGGTAATCAGCTGATCACGTGCTGGCGGATCAGGGAGGAGAGGGGGCACCGCGTGGGTGCCCGGCCTTCATCTGAGTGCGCAGTTCTGAACGATTGTGGATGTGAGTGACGATTATGGATGCGAGTGACGAAGCCGTCGCCGGCTTGCTGTGCCGCGGAGCTGTTATTTGCTTGGCAGATTTGCCCGGACACAATTACCCAGACAGATGCCCCTGAACCCCTGAACCCCGGGGTGCCTGCATGCTTTCTTCCATCCCAAGACGTGTGACAGAGACGCCAGGGGGTGCAGAAAATGCTGGCGCCCGAGGGGGCCGAGTGCTGAGTTTGTCTCCTCTTTCCTCGACTTGGTAACCTTGGCAGCGAGGCCGGGAATTTGCTTTCTCTGCGCTGATGGACGGGCCTCTGGCTGGCCTCACCGCGGGCTGGCGGGCTGTCGTCAGAGCGCCTTGCGGGGGCCGCGTGGGAGGGGAGGTTTGGGACAGAGGATGCACAGGCCAGAGTGCGGGGGAGGGAAAGGAAAGGCCAAGGCTGTAGTTTCCGGTCCCCCCCAGGGCCCGTGGCTGTGACTCCTGGCTCCCACGCCAGAGGAGAGAGGGTGAGAGGCATGCATGACTCACACGGTGCCCCCAACACAAAAGCCGACTTTCCAGACGACACCGATGCTGACCAGCACGTCCGGGGTTGTCTGGGACTTTCTGGATTGTAGCGTCAAAGGTCCCCTGTCCTTGGAAACCTCTCTGTCCCTGGCAGACTGGGACAGTTGGTCACCCTATTTTAGACCCCTCCTAAGCAAGAGAGTGCACGGGGTGAAGGGCATGACCCCTCGGGGGACACACAGACCAGGGGCTGAATCTTGCTCTCACCACTGACACTTGGGACAAGGGACCCTCCTAGGCATGAGTCTCCTTCCCGAAGAGCGGGCAAGAAAATTATCTCCCAGGATCACTGCGGGCAGCAATCACTTGGGTGGGGGGATGGGGTGCAGTCTCAGAGGTATCCCAGGTTGTTGTGGGGGCAGGGGGTGCTGGGGCTTTTGCTCCTGATTATGGGAGGCCAAGAGGAAGGCCTCCTGCAGATGGAAACTTTCAGGGTGGGACCGCCCTTGACTTCAGGGAAGAAAATTGAGGAAATGAGAGGAACATCCACAAGGACGTCCACCAGGGACTTTTGTTGTGGCGTGTGGACGGGCAGGCTGCGGCCTCCCGTGGGCTCGGCGGTCGGGCTGGCCTGTCTCTAGACAGCGGGTTACTAGGCAGCTCTGAGAAGAACTGGATTCGATGAAACCGATGTGATATGAGCTGCAGCTATGGATCGGCGCGTATCAAAGAGGCAAGCCGCAGCCCAGGTCTGTGGAAAAGGAGGGTGTCCTTACTCCTTAGGGAAAGTTCATCAAAACCGCAACGAGCTACCGCTTCACACCCATCAGGACGGCTGTTTAAAAAAAAAAAATGACAGTGTCAACGAGGATATGGAGGCACCGGAGTGTTGTGCGTTGTCGGTGAGAATGTAACATGGGGTGGCCACTGTGGAAAAGTCTGGCGGGCGAACAGAGAATGACCCTGTGGCGCAGCAATTTCAGTCCTAGGGACATGCCCCCCCAAAATGATAAACTGGGGCTCAAACAGGTACACGGACTTGGACGTCCACAGCAGCGCCGTTCGCAGCGGCCAAAGGCAGACGCGTCCCAAGTGTTGGTCGATGGATGTGGATAAGCAGAACGAGGCCAGTCCCGAGAGCAGAAAGGATACTTTTGGACCATTGAGAGGAACGAAGTTCTCGCACCTGCCACAACGTGGCTGAACCTTGGAGACGTTACGCTGGCGAAGGAAGCCAGTCACACAAGGCCACGTATTGCGTGAGTCCATTTGTAGGGAATGTCCAGATGTCCAGAACAGGCAGACCCACAGAGACAGGGAGCAGTTTGGCAGATGCCGGGGGCTGGGGTGGGGGTGGGGTCTGGGGGGGGTGACAGCTTGACGGGTATGAGTTTCCTTTTGGAGTGATGGGAGTGTTCTGGAACTTGAGAGTGGTGATAGCTGTGACTATAGTAAATGTTACTGATGGGAAATTTTATGGTATGTATCTTTCTGGCACACGTGCGCACACGAAAATGGCAGGGGGAGGATACGCACAAGCACACACGTGGACACACGCGTATATCCTGGTAAAGGCAAAAAATCACCTCTGGAAGGAAAAGCTGACAACCGTGGCTGCCCCTGGGGATGAAAATCAGGGCCGACAGTCCCGGGGAAGGAGACCTTTCGGTCTGTGGGAACTTATTTTATCACGTGCCTGTGTTACTTTTAAAAAAGCAATAAGGTATCCAGGTGATTTTTGCAAGAAGAAAAATGTCAGAAACGCAGGGGAAAGAATGAGATGTCAAAGATGGAGCCGCTGTGTAGGGCAATGGGGTCCTGTGGCCAGCCAGCAGGCGGGACACTGAATCAGCCGTCCCCGACGAAGCTCTGCCCTCACCTCCGAGGACAAACGTTCCTCCAGACCCCGCGGCAGGAAGGTGTGTTCTGCAGAGAGAACCGAATTCGCAGCGGGCCAGGAGGCGGCGAAAGAAGAACCAGGAAGAGCTGCTGGGAGGGAGGGGGAGCGTGGACATGGATGAAGACCCTAATTTCTACAAGGCAAAATGATATGGATTCTGGAAATCCCAGGCGGGGTACATCTGACAGCAGGCGTTCTCAGCGGAATGGTCGAGCAGAGCTTTCCACGGATGGCGTGTGACTGTCGAGAAGAGAACATGGTAATGATGAGAAGCCAGCACGGGTTCCCTAAGCGACCCGTGTCAACCAAGGTCAAGTTCCTGTCCTCCTCGGGAGACCACCCTGGTGGACCGGACGGCCACTTAGGCCCCGGGCCTTCTGCAGGCTCTGTGGAATAGTGACTTCGTTATCCTTATAGCAAACTGTTGTCAGTTGTTTGATTCTCTTGCCTTGTGTTTTCTGCATCTGCTGTATCTGGCAATAGCATTCCTATCCCATGTGGTTTTAGGTAATTCCCCCTAATAGTTGTTTGTCTATTTGTAAGCTACTCAGACTTATTTTCATATTTACTTTAACCCGTATTAGTCAAGAGTCTTTTGGTCATGAGAGAGAGAGAGAGAGAGAGAGAAATCCAATTCAATAGCCTTAGGCGGAAACGTCAGGAGGCCACCAGGTGCAGGCCCGGCTGGGTCCAAGGGTTTGAATGATGTCACGGGACTTGGGACGCTGCCCTACGGTTTCTTTTGTACCGATCTCATTCTAAGGTTGGATTTCCTGGAGTGGAGGAAAGATGGTGCCAACAACAGCTGCTGGGCCGCCTCTCAGTCCCTTGGCCACCGAGCAGAGAGGGGACACCTCTTGCCCGAGCTCCAGGTACTGTACCAGCTCCGATCGGCCCGCTGTGTCCCACACCCATTCCTGAGACAGTCGTCGTGACCCTGCCTGGGTGGGGCCACATCCTCTCCACAAATCACAGTTGTTTGTGGAGATCTCATTTAGCAGTGGGAGGAGAAAGGTTCCCTAGAAAAAAACTGACAGCACCGTTAACAACCAGCCGCCACGTAGCAAGCAACGATTCGGTCAACCGCAGACCGTGCGTGCGACGGCGGAGCCCCATGCAGCTGTGTTTGCGACTATTAGTAGGAGGCTAGAGCCGGCTAAAGTCATGTGGCGTGGGCCACACCACCTAGGCTTGTGTAAGTGTCCTCGCTCCGACGTGTGCACAATGACAGAATCGCCGAATGATGCGCTCACCGCGTATCCTTGTCCTCAAGCTGTGCGTGATGGTGTTGGGATAAGAAGGAATGGACCCCGGTCAAGTGGAAACACAGCTTGACCAGATTATGGATAGTTAGGTGAACCCCGTGCGTGGCGAGAGCCCTACACGGCATCCCCAGCTTAGAATGCCTGGGTGCTGTCGTCCCCCATGAATACAGAAAACAAGGTAACTAATCGATTGGCCCGTGAGAAGTAGACAATGCTTTTGTGGGGTCTGCGTGTACATGGGTCGCACAGGTGGACACGTGCGAGGCCCTCTGTCTAGAAGTGAAGGCTGTGTAGGAGAGGAAGAGGTGGGGTTGCAGGGAGGCTGGACAGGTAGGACCCAAAGCAGAGAGATGGTGTGCAGGAAACACGCGGTGTGAGCTACTGTCCCAGCAGAAGCTGTCAGCCTCTTCTCGTCTGCCCTCTCCGCTGGGCTTGCTGCCTGCGCCTCTGGCAGAGGCGGGGCTCATGGCTCCCTATCCGCCGGATCCAGGCAGCTGCAAACGTTGGGAGCTGGTATGTCACGTAAAGGTCATCCAAGTTCCAGCTGCAGTTACTTGCAGCAATACCCTCTGACATTGTGTTGCAAAGAAGTAAAGCCTTCCCCTGCGATCAGTGGGTGAGATGCGGGGATGGGTTCCAGTGCCCGCCCCGGAGGTGGGCCACAGGGCATGCGAGGCACAGCTGTGTGTGCCGAGACTGCGCCGGGACTTCCCAAGGCTATTTCAAAAAGAGAGACTGTCAGGGGGCCGTGGCAGCCACCGGAGACCCGCGGCAGCCACCGGAGACGGATTTCTGTCCGTCAAGCGCGAATGGAGTCGTCTCTAAGCCAGCGGTCCTTTTTATGCACCGTCTGCCTTCCTGAGCCTCTTCTCCCTGTCCGTGTTATCGACAACAGGTGTCTGCTGTTCCCGCGACTCCAGCCACCAAAAATAGGCCTGATAGCGATGATGGCGAAAGACAGATCCCCAGACTTCTATCTTTCCTGGAAACCCTCACGTATTCATCAACCAGGGCACCCCCGGTTCTGTTGCTCAGCTAATGTATTTTTTAAATGCTTCCCTTGCGAGAACTTTTTATCGCGGTATATTATACATTCAAGAAAGTCACAGCTTCAAGAATTTCCATAAAACGAGCAAATCGGTGGAACCGACACCCACGTCAGGAAGCGCCACGTTCCCAGCCCCGTCTCGGGGCTCCTCACCCAGACTCAGTCGTTACCCGCCACGGGCGATCACCACCTGCTGCTTCTGGCTACACGTCGGTTCTGCCCGAGGTGGGACGTTCGACCAGTAGCATCTCACGGCTGGTTCTGCTTTGTGCCCAGTGTCATCTGTGTCGTTACGTGTGGACGTGGTGCAGTCTCCCGTACTGTACATGCTCCACCATTCATTCATTCAAGGCGGATGGGCATGTGCGGGAGTCTTTAGTCTGGATGAATAGGCTTTGTGTGGACATCCTTGGGCAGGGATTTTTATGAACACACAGACACAGTTGTAGAGGGTATGTACCTAGAATAGAAATTTCTGGGTCATAAGGTAGAGGCTTATGTTCAGGCATAATGGAGTTTTCCTAAGTGGTTGAACCATTTTCCACCCCACTGAGTGTCTGAGAATTTGCCTAGACTTTCGTTGTGTGTGTGTGTGTGTGTGTGTGTGTGTGTGTGTGTGTGTGTGTAATTATTTCAAAGGTCAGAATGGTGGGATCTAAACTTATTTTAAAAAGGAAATTGTGTAAACTGTCATAAAAGAAAAAAATCATCAGTGTCACCTTGCCACAAATAAAAGGTTATAATAACTGTCTTAAAAACTAGTAATTATTTAAAAGGTCATCGAAAACCTATTAAAAAGTTCACTTAAAATCACCTCACATGCCATCAGGAGTATGGATGTCATGCTTCTGGAAAGACTGGTGGAGGGGATGTTCCTGGTTTTTATCCAGCAGGAGGCACCCTGATTTTATTGGGACCCCCTCACTCTCCACCAGCAGTAAGCCTCTGGGGAAGCTCAGCCTACCCCCAGCTCCGGGAAAGCCCCGACTGGTCTGTGAGTCAGCCACCCCGCTTTGCCCGGGATGGGTGTGACCCGATTTCGGCCAATAAGATGTTTAGAACACTGTGTGGGGCGCACTAGCACATCTGCAGGCTGAACCCCGGGGCCCGCCGAGCGGGGTTCAGGCCCTGCATCTCCTCCCCTGCTCTGGGTAACCTGGGTCCACTTGCTCCATTTCTCTGAGCCTCCCCTCTGTCGCCTGTTGGCAGAGGCTGACGATGGCCGAGACGAGGAGGCCCTGTGCGCCGCACGCACGGTCCAGCTCCCCACTCCCAGTTCTGGGCAGAGGGCTCCCACGCGTCCTTCCCCTACCGGCTTCCAGCGGGGGTCTCGAAATGTGGTCGTCTTGAGCAGCTTTCTGTTTTAGTTTGGGGAGAAACCAGGAAAGACTCTCCTGCAGTCAGGGCAGTGGGTGAGACTGAATTCTGGGCCCTTCCCTGGGGAGTGGGCTGAAGGCAAGACCATGGTGGCGGAGGCCCGTTCAGTGCTGGGCGTTGCGTGTAGGGCTCACTATATTCACAACAACTCTGTGAATTAGGTCCCACGAGGATGTCATTTTACAGATGAGACAACCGAGGTCCAGAGAGTTACTCAGAGGGAATGTGGCGGAGTCAGGACTTGAATCCAGGCCATCTGATGCCCAAGCAATTATCTCCTTTCTTGCTGTGGGAACCCTGATTTTATTTAGGGTCCCATGCCTCTCCATGTGACTCAGGAAAGTGTGACCCATCCCCAGCCCTGGGGAGAAATCCGGATTGGTCTCAGGCAATTGATCGGTCTCATTTCCTCTGCCAGAGGTTGGTTAAGCCCTGGGCATGGGACACAGTTCTAGCCAATCAGACTTCAGCAAAGGGCTGCAGAGGATTTTGGGGAAAGGTTTCTTGTTCTTCACACACTGGATGTTGAGTCTGGCTATATTAGCTGAAGCAACGGCAGCCTTTTTGTGGTCATGAGGGAATTTAGGATGAAAACAGGGCTGAGCATGGGGAACTAGAAAAATGGAAAGAGCCTGGGGATCTGTGACAATGGCACTTAATTAACCATACTCAGAACCGCCCTCTTCCTGATTTTTTGCCATGCGAAATAGTAAAAGATCTTGTTTAAGCTGATTCGACCTGGGCTTTCGGTTGCTTGAACTGTAAAGGGTATGACTGAACGAGTGTCGGCTTCGCCAGAAAGGGATGCTCACCTCTCCTGGTCGCTGCCGTATGGCCTGGAACACTGCCTGGCACATAGCACCTGCGCAGTTCAGATCTGCGAAATGAACCGATGGAGCAGAGGGGCCGGAGGACCCACATGCGGGTCAAACACTCAGCGTAGCAGACGTCGGCCCCGGCACTGCACGAAGGGCTTCGCATCAGCCTCTCCTTCGATTTCCAGGACCGGCCCACGAGGAAGGGGCGCATGTGATAGTCATTTCACAGGGGAGGAAACCGAGGCAGGGAGAGGGGAAGAAAGCTAAGGGGTGGCATGAGCGGAGGCTGGGCCCACCCGCGCGGGAACCCGTCGTCGAGGGGCGGGCCTCCGAGGGCCTTGAGAGCAGGTTGGCCTTGCACCCCCAGTGTGTGTTTTCCATAGTTTCAAAGGAATCGTGGGGAGCACAGATTGACCTTTTCCCTCCATGCTGTTGCCAGAGCAAACTGTTCGCAGGTAGGGAGGGACAGGCTCCCTTGGCCGGGCCCAGACGAGTCCCCATGCCCAGCCCCGTGGGGCGCCCCTCCGTGCCAGGAAGCCAGGGGCACGGGTCCCCGGTGCCTGCCTTTTGAACCTCTCCGGCTCCTGTTTCGTCCTGACACCTCCCTTCTCACCACAAGGACCCCCACCTTGTGCTGCCCAAAGGGCTGACTGCTCTGAAGCCTGAGCTGTCCTGACCACGGTCCTGGGGAGACCCTTCACGGCCTCCCTGAGACTCCTCCACAGGGGAAGTGTGGGGTCCCGCTGCAGCATGCTGGGACGCTCCTGCTTGCCAGGCCCCCACCCCCCACCAGGCCCTTCGCAGGTGCTGTGCGCCCAGCGGGAAATGCCTTTTCCGTCAATGTCCTCATCGGCTGACGCTCTCTTCCCTCAAGTCTCTGCCCCACGGCCACCTCCCCAAAGGGGCCTCCCTGACTGCCCTCTGCCGTGCTCTGCTTTATGTTGTTTTCTTCAACACTAGCTGAAGTGACGACGTACCAGCACGTGTGGATGTGTTTCTTTGACGCCTGTCACTAGACATGGTCCCCATGAGATCAGGGAGTCAGGTCTCAAGCCCTAGGATTAAGCGGGGCGGGAGGATGGGGAGCTCTGGAGAGGGGCTCGTTTTAGAAAAAGCGGGCAGATTACATTTTGTTAAAGGCCCGCGGGAGGTCGGCCACCTGGGGAAAAGCCCTCAAAGCAGAGGGGACAGTCCGGGCAGGCCCCAGGCATTGTGGGTGTGTTTGAGGCGCCACCACGAGCAGGCAGTGTGGGGGGCGGGGAGAGGGGGGGAGAGCCTGGGCGCGAGGGCTGGAGGCTCCGCTGCCTCCCTTCCCGCCCGTTCTCGCCCTCCCCTGCGGCAGCCCCTCCCACTTTCCCCAGGATGGCGAGCTGTCACCACGACGACGGCTCATACCCGCCGAATCCTGATGCACGCGGCCCATGGTGGGGCCACGAGCCATAGTTTTGGGTACGGGGCGTCACCCTCATACCTCTGTGGCTGTCTGTTCCGTCTCTGGATCAGTGCCTCTTCTGAGCAGCGGACGTTACAGTCCAAACGGTGACCCGCCTGGATGGCGCGGATGGTGTGGTGGGGGAGGGGGGCTCCAGAGCCAGGTGGAGCTGGGCTCAACGAGAGTCCCCTCCCAGGTGGCGGCTGAGGCTGGCCGTTCGCTTCTCTGAGCCTTAGTTTCCGCAGCTGTGAAGTGGGGGTGGCGGTGGTTCTGATCGTATCAGGTGTGGGAGCCTCGGTGAGGTACCGTAAATAGTTCAGGCTCATCAGGCGCTTACCGTGGGCAGAGCATTGCCTGCTTTGCACTCATTAACTCACTTCTTTTCACAGTAATCCTATGAGGGCCTGCTCTCCATTAACAGGTTAGGAAACGGGCTCAGAGGAGTTGAGTAACTTGCCCAAGGTCACACAGCCTGCAGCCTGGCCCCAGGGTGTGTGCGCCTCACCATCATGCTGCTCAGCCTGTCTAGATCAGTATCCCCTGTGAAGTGCTCAGCTGGCCCAGGGCCCGTCATAGAAAGAGCTTTTGAAAAACACTCCTTAACGATTTTGAAGTGCTCTTTGGGATTTTCAAGGGCGCTTGGCTGTCTTAGCTCACTGAATTCCTGCAACCACCCCCGTGAAGTTGGCTGGGCAGGGATCCCAGCCCGTTTTGCAGATGGGGAAAGCCAACGCCCAGCCTCGCACTCCAGCCACACCGGTCTTCTGTCCATCCTCTGAACACACCAAGCCGCTTCCCGCGGTACGGCCTTTGCACCTGCTGTTCCTTCCACCTGAATGCTGTTCCCTGACCTTCCGGCTGCCTCCTCCTGAACCTTTGCATGCCATCTTAAATGTCACCTGCTTAGGGAGACCCTCCCTCCCTGGTCGTCTAATCTCCCTTCTCCTCCTCCAGCCCTCTCGGTCCCCGAGCTGCTTCCTTTGTGGCGATCACCGCCATTTCTAACCACGCTCTCTCCTCCCTTGCTTCTTTCTTTTCTGACTCCCTAAATCTGGCATGGACGGGAGTGGGCTCCGGGGGTTGAAGGGACTCCATGCAGGGTGTTTGGGCCAATGCCGCTGCAGCAGTGTCCAGGCATGCCACTCAGAGACACACGGCAGGACCGGCCGGCCTGCCCTGGGCAGGAAGCCAGATTCCAGAAGCTGCCCCACCCAGCCCCAGGGCTGGCCCCTCTCTCCACCCTGCGGACTTGTTCAGGAATCTGGTACCACCTATGGATGCTGGAACCGAAATCCATACAGAACCCTTGCTGCAAGGGAGTCGGGGAAGCGCACTGGTTGGCTTCTGCTGTGGGGCGGGGGCCAAGCCAGGACAGGGGGGAGGGGACCATGACATAGCCTGCCAGAGAGCTGGCTCCATGCGAGTGCCGTGCGCGGCTGGGCCCCGGGGCCAGCCTAAGACATACACGTTTGCTGAGTGCCCGAAAGGTGCCGGAGTTGGGAACTGAACCCAGATCTGACTCAAAGCAGTGCGTTCTTTCCATTTTAACTTGCTTCTCGCTTGCTGGACAGGCCCGGCCCCCGTGCACTTTGCACACGCAGTGCAGAGCTTTCTGTGGTTCCCGACGGGGCCGGGAGGCTGGAGGGCCCTTCTGAGCCAGGGGAACGAGCCGTATCGATCTTTTCAAAGTGAGAATTGTTCTTGGCTCTGTCGGCAGAAGCTAGAAGGGACCGAGGAGGGACAGACACACGCTCAACTCCAAGACTGCAGGTGTTGCCGGCCATGGACAGGCCTGAGGGTTCTGATCTCGCCTGGGCCAGGGGCCTGAGCTCTGGGCCCGTGTGCAGGGCGGTTCAGGCCAGGTGCTCTGAGGACCAGGTGCCGTAGCTGCCAGTGTGGCTTCTCCCAGTGTCTTAGTCCACACAGACCACCGCCCTGGGAGAGCTGGGCGTCTGCTGGCTCCCCAGGCCCCATGGGGAGGTCAGGCCACCCAGGGGCTAATTCCTGACATTCTCTGGGGGCTGAGAAACAGCAAATGTGGTGCAAATATGCTGGAAAGGAAGCCTCCTTGAATCGCAAGAAAAAATCCAGAAGTGCACGCGGGATGTCCAAAACCAGATGTCCAAGCTTGAAAAAAAAAAAAAAGAAGAAGAGAAAGAAAGAGAGAACGTTCATTATGTGTCTTCCGGCAGTTCTGGTGGGATATGCCCCGGGTTCAACCCGGCCCCCACGCATCCCGCGCCCCGACACGACCCCCTGGATCAGCATGTCATGGCCCCCTACTTCCCCAAGCTCCCCCCACACCCACTCTTCACGCCGGCTCCATCCTTCTAACCATTCCGGCCTCTCTCTCTTTCCTGGACACACAGGTGCGGCCCGCCCTAGGGCTTTGGCACCGGCCATGCCCCCTGCCCTTCCTGCCTGTGCCCAGTTCCGTGCGGCTCCGTCCCTCACTTCCAAGTCATTGGTACTCAGATGCCACCTTCTCAGCAAGGCCTTCCCTCGCCTCCCCACCCCTACACGCCGTCTTCCCTTCCGGATTTATTTTTCTCAGAGCAGAGACCACCTAACACAGTGTGTACTTTTATTTGGTGTATTTGGTTTCCCTCTGCCTTCCAGGAGAGCAGAGATTTCGCCTGTCCCGGTCACTGCTGAATCCCTGGCACCCAGCATGGTGGTGCGTCGCGCACAGTAGGGACTCCTGAATTAATGAAAACCCTTCCGGAAGTATCCATGCGTAGGTAGCACGTTTATGCACATTACTCCCCCTCCCCCCCTTTTTTTTTTTGCACAAAACGTACCGCACCGTGCAGACGGCTCTGCACCTGTTCTCTTTCGTGCTGAACAATGTAACTTGGAGCTCTGCCCCCATCGGAACGCACAGCCCGTTCTCGGCTGGCCACAGCCGCCCCTGCCGCCCTGGAGGACAGCGGATCAGCGCGGACACTCCACTGGCCGCCGACTGCTCCGGGTGTCTCCCCGTCACCACGCACCTCTCTGTTCCCATCTTGCCAGAGGCTGAGAGCGAAGACTTGAGCAGAAGCCCAGGGGTGGGCGGGAGAACACCCCAGAGGTGCAGCCCTGGGAGAAAGTGAGTTGTTTATCTTCAGAGATAATCAGGCCTATCAGACGGGGGTTTGATCTTGGTCCCTGCTTCCTTCTTTCTGAAGTGCACACAGTGTCATAAATAAAGGCGCAGACATCAGAGGAAGCCGGGGTGACAGTGCAGTTTCTTGTGGCGGGGGCGAGGGGGGCCGGGGGGCTCCGAGGGACATCCTCAGCGATATCTTTGCAGGACTGTGAGACCGGAAGGGGTCTCTGGACTCCCATGCAGGGAGCTCTGTCCCCTCCCCCATCCTGTGTCCTGAGATTCACCTCCTCTTTGGACACCAGGCTATGTCTCCGAAGGGCTTTTCGCACACAGGTGTTGACATAACTTCACATCTTGAGTGTCAGCTCCGCCCTGGGCGCCTGTTCCCGAGGGCGGGGCTGCTCCCCCACTCCTGCTCAGTGCCACAGCGCCTGGCACACAGTAGGCACGTCCTAGAAATGACGGAATGAAGGACGCCGTGTGCATTCATTGAAAGCGGGCTTTTCCTCCTCCTGCCTGCGCTTTTGAAAGCGGGCCCCCTGGTCCACTAGGGACGGTCCTAATTCCCAACCCCACCCTGTCCCCCTCCCATTTCGGGTGGGATGACACGCAGTGGAAAACTGGCCTGGGAGGTGCCGCTTTGGCAGGGGTCACAAGCAGTATGTGCCCCGCCGGCTGCGGCCCACCCAGGCATTCGGTGTTTGGCTTGGCCACGCTCGTGTTATAAACAGGATGACTGAGAAAAGCCTGGGGACAGGCCTGGGGGGACACAGGCCCCACCCATCTCTCTCACTCAGCTCGGGCCCTGAGGGCTTCTGAGTTTGCAGCCCGGTCTTAAAGCAAGTCAAAATCATGCAAAATATACGTAAGTCTCCTGTGTGTACAGTTCTGCCGTGCACGTGAGACTTTCTCTGGGATGTTCACGGCTTGTCACCGACAGGTCAGGCCCTGAGGGTGAGGGTTTTACTTTGCTTGTGCCCCGTCGACCAGTCGGGGGCTCTTGGGGGACCTGGCATCAAGGAGGCTCAGAGCACCATGCTTGGAGAATGCATCTGACCTTCTGGATGCCTGATGTGACATAGGCCTGCCCAGGGGGCCTTTTTGGGGGGCAGGGCCTCTGGAGTGGCTGGAATTCTGACTCAGTCAGCCTGAATAAGCATCTCCTGGTGTCAGGCCCTGGCCCTGCCCTGGGAGCTGCCTGCCTACCCACGGCGGGAGGAAAAGGCTCGACTCTGACCTGTGCCAGAGGAGTGAGTGCGTAAAACAGGGTGCAGGGCCTGTGTCCCCACTGGCTTCTGGATGCTCCAGGGCCACACCTGACGACAGCCAGCCTCTTTCTCACCCGTGTTACGTGCCTTTGTTTATTCATTTGTTCATTCACTCGCAACACACTGTAACTGAGCGCCTGCCGAGTGCTGGAGATACAGCAGTGAGTTAGACGAGGACTCTGCTGTCACGGAGCTCCTATCACCAGAACTGCGATCAAAGACAATACGTAAGTGACATGCCCAAGGTGATTTGAGGTGGTGAAAAACGGCGAAGAAAACGGATAGGGTGATGGCGAGCAAGTGTCTTGGGGGTCAGGGAAGGCCTTGCTAAGTTGGTGACAGTGGGCCAGGGCCTGACATCAGAGGATCGCCATTTGAGGCGGGGGGGGGGAACAGCAAGTGCAAAGGTCCTGAGGCAGCGATGAGTTCAAGGGCTTGCCATGTATGAAGGAGGAGAGAGCTGAATGTCTGGAAGGGGGGACCGTCTCAGGTCAGCTTTGGCTCCCATGAGGCCAGAGCTCCCTGGATGCATGTGACATCCCTCGGCCAGCTCCGGTCTGGTCGGGGCCACTTACTACGTACGTATGTGCTGCCCAACGTCCTTGGGTGACTTCCCTGTCAGTCTCAGTCCCCTCACCTATGAAATGGGTGCGTTGGAAGCTTCTCCCTCACGAAAGCTTGAAGAGCTGTTCGGGAAGCGCTTAGCTGACCGCACCCCTGGGGCTCGGGGCCTCTGCCATGTGGGCAGTGTTCCTTGGCAATTTTCCAAAGCTGCTGTTCCCATTTCTGGGGCTGCTGCGCAGAGCCCAGGAGCAAATAGTGCACAGAGTGGCAGTTGGGGTGGGGGTGGGGAGCTCATCCTTCAGAGACAGGGCTCGGGGCACCCATCTGGACTTGCTAGCTGAGTAAGTCTAGCAGTTTAGCTTCTTAATCGGCTTGGGTCTCAGTTTCCCTATCTGTAATGTGGGATCAATACCAGCCCCCTAAATGTCTGAAGGTTTCTGGGGGGGGGATTCATGAGCTCCTGCAATGTGCAGTGTCTCCTGTGCATCCTGCAGCCCGCGAAGACAAGATTAATAATCAAAGAGACAGGAGTGGGAAAGAAAGAGGGAACACTCTACAGAAAAAAGCTTATTTCTTGTCTTATGCGTTTCCATCTGTAATGTGGTCTGTCCGGACGTGACCCCTGGGACTTCACAAAGCTGACAGCACTGCCCCCCCCTTCCTGACCCCCTCCGGTGTCCACAGCCTCAGCCAAAGCCCTAAGACAAACCCTTGGCTGAAAGGGGCAGGGAGAAGGAACGCCTAAAGATACCCCACATCCTCCTCCGGTTTGGAATCCCTCGAGCTGAATCTCATTGAGATGCAAATTCCGGGAGTAATCTCAGGTGACTACCTGGGGGGTGGTGAGGAGACTGCCTGGTGGGAGTGGGCTGAGGTGGGCTCCCCTCTTCCTGCCCTCCCTTTCCTCCCCCAGGGTCCCCATCTCCGGCCAGGCTTGACCTTCCTTCTGCAGGTCTGGCTGTTTGCTTGTGGATTCCCACGGTCTGCTTGGGCAGCTGGTGGGGACAGAATGGGGAGGGTGGGGACACTGACCTGTTCCCAGCTGCAAATTGCTCCTAGCTCCACACACACTTCCGTTTTCCAGATTTTGTCAGCCCCAGGTGCTCTGCCCTCCCACAGAACACTAGCAGCCTGAGGGCGTGGGGAGGGAGGAATTGCCACAGGGCGGGCAGGTAACCCTTGCCTGCTGGCTGGAGGTGGGAGCAGCCCAGGCCCCTGGAAACCACGTGGCCGCCTCCCCTCCGTAGCCGTTCCCCACTCCGGGGGGGGGGGGGAAGGGGGTTCTCAGATGTTGGCAGATGGCAGAACTGAATCTGCTGAGATGCGCTCCAAAAAAGGAAAGTTGAACTGAAAAGAGAAAAAAAAAATTCAAACTCTCCAACATCTTAGAGGAAGGTAGGGGAGGAGGAGGAAGGATCCAGGCCTGGGGGGGTCCCAGTGCCCTCTGCTGTTTAAAAAGATCTGCCCTGGTTCAGGAGGGCCACCTCAGAGGGGGCAGACGAGGACACGCAGTTGTCGCGGCAGCCAGTGGGGCTCCCGCGGGAGCCGCGCGCCAGCGCGCGCGTGGGCGAGCGTCCACACGGTGCCCGCGGTGCGGCCTGGACTCCGGGACTGCGCTCGGGGCTGCCCGGCCGCAGGCTTGCAGCCTCGCGTCTGTGCACTGCGTCCCTAAATGTCCCCAAATGGCGGTTCACTCAATACATTCTGACGTCCCTAGTGTGTTAGGGCAGGAAACAAATAGCCACAAATCCCCCCCCCCCCCATGAAACGGACATCGTAGCGTGTGTGGAACCGCCTGTCTGTGCGTGGCCCGGCCGGTACCCGCGGGTGAGCTGCGCTCCTGCGGGGCAGCTGTGAGTTCCCCGCGTGCACTTGGGCTGCACCTTCCATCCGCGGGTGCAGAGTCCAGCATCCTACTGTGTGCTACAGCCCCCGAATGAGCGCCACCGCGCGTGTCCCTGCGCATGTGTGTGTCCCTAAAAGGCTCTTTGCATGGCCCTCTCTGTGCGACCCCGCCCCATCCACCGGCCACTCACGAGTTATAATTTAATAGCTGAAGCGCGATTCCAGTGAAGTATCAGGGTCTGGGGAGGAGGGGGCAGGATGGGGAGGTGCTTTCCCCCTCCTTCCTCCTTCAGGGAGCGGCTGGAAAGAAACTCGGCGTCGCGCCCAAGGGTGTGTGTGTCTGTGTGGCAGCGTGTGCGCGCGCAACTGGGTGCGCGCAGGACCCGCGGAGGCGACGCGGGCCCTTTAAGGCGCCCGAGGGGGCCGGACCGAAGCGTCGGTGCGGGCGGGGAGCCGGGAGCGGGGAGGACGAGCCACCGCCTCCCGGGCTCCCGCTCCGCCCCCTCCTCCCCCTCCCGCCGCCGCCGCCGCCGCCGCTACCGCCGCCACCGCCGCCGCCGCCGCCGCCGGGGAGCGGAGCCGCGGGCAGGCCGGGCCGCACCGGAGTCCCGCGTCTGCCCGCGCCCCGCCCGAGCCGTGCGCCCGCGCCCTGCGCGCCGCGATGTGCGCCAAGTTGCGGGCCGGGGACCCGGGGCCGGCGCCCTAGGAGGCGGCGGCGGGAGGATTGCGCCCCGGCTGGAGGCCGGGCCTGCTGCGCGCCCCCAGCCCGAGCCGCACCGCCACTTGCCTGAGCGCCCGGGCGGCCCGAGCGCACCCCGAGCCCAGGCGCCGCCGCCGCCACCTCCGCGAGGTGAGTCGGGGTCGGGGGTCCCCGCGGAAGGCTGGAGGGAGGCGCGGGGCGCGCTTCCGGGGGATCCGTGGAAGAGCGGGTGGCGCACGCGGCGGAGTTGGCGGGGCCCCTGCACTCCCGAGTTGGCGCTCTCGGGGGTGGCCTACTGGGGAGCGAGGCGCCCCATCGTCGCTGCAGCCCGCGTGCGTGGGGGCGCCAGGGAACTTAGGGGAACTCCAGCTCCCCAGCGAGGCGGAGGGAAGGGGGAAGTGGCGTGGGGGGCGTCCTGGAAGTACGGAAGGCAGCCCCCCACCGTGTGCCCCGGCCCTGGGGCATGGCCGCCATGCGCCTCTCTCCTTCCGTAGCAGCCCCAGACGGGGAGAGACAGTGCGCCTTATTTTTCAGCGAGCAGAGCGGGTTTGGGGAGCTCCTGGAGATGGCACCCCCCTGCTCCCCGGCCTGGCTGCTGTGGAAGGGCGCATGGCGGAGGGGGGGGTTTCTGCCAGCTTCGGGGGTGGGGGACGACGCTGGCCGCGAGCGCTCCTGGGCAAGGGACCAGAGAACGCTGGGCGGGGGTACCCCGGGGAGAGGCGCCTCTTGTTTCCCCCCCCCCGCGGCCGGTGTTCCTGGTGTCTGGGCCTGCCTCCCGCGCCCAGTGACGCCTCATTGGGCCGCCTCCTGGTCCCTCCCCCGGGCTGTGCGGATAGTTGGGATGCCACTAGTTTGGGAAGTTGGAATTCAGAGCTGGACCCGGGGGCCCTAGGCCTTAGTTAT
Organism: Eonycteris spelaea; assembly: GCA_003508835.1. Taxonomy (NCBI): domain Eukaryota; kingdom Metazoa; phylum Chordata; class Mammalia; order Chiroptera; family Pteropodidae; genus Eonycteris; species Eonycteris spelaea. Next base: position 9,395,744 of record PUFA01000042.1, on the reverse strand, counting down.
GAGGGGAACATCCCCAGAGACCTGCTGGGAGCGGGGGGGGGGCCCGTGGGGGAAGCGCCTTCTCCACCCGGGACGCTTGCAGGAAAAAGCTCGAGGGAGAGGGCAAGGCGGGCCGGCGGGAGAGACACGCTGTACCTGTGAGCTGCTGTCGCCAGGGCCCAATTAGCGTGGGGCGCCCGGCGTTATTTTTACATTGTAGGTTTATTTTCCGGGGAAGCGAGTGTCCTCCCGCGCCTGTCGCGCGCTCCGGCTCTCTGAGGGTCTGGTGCCGGCGGCGGAGGCGGATCTCTCTGTCGGCTCAGCCTCCTCCCTTCCTCCCCCTCCTCCTCTCCCCTCCCCTGTTGGTGAGAACTGGTTTTATTATGATTATTTTTTTCCCCTTTTGCAGATTTGGAGGAAGGATGTGTGAGGGAGGGAGGGGGAGGGGGACGGAGAGAGGATCCCAGCGGGCTGGACGGGGGGAGTTCTGGGCACGTTGGGTTGTGTTGTCTGTGGCCTTGACTTTGCCCTTTTTAAACCAGATCTAGGTCTCGCGGCTTTGATCTGAGGGGCTCCCGGGGCAGGGCGCGAGCTGGGAGGGCGTCCCCGGGCGCTGTTGTGTACGTCGTCGTGGGTGGCCTTTTTTTTTTTTTTTGATTGGGGGTTGGGGGGAGAGAGGCGTGAGCTGGAATAGCCTGCCGTTCACAGCCGGCCCTGCAACCCCACTTCCTGGGTTCGAGTTTTACTTTCGCCACTTTACCCACCGCCTGACCCCGGACAAACCCTTAACCCCTCAGCGCCTCAGGTGTCTCATCGGCGAAGCGGGGCAGTCATCGTACCGAGCTCAGGGGGTTGTCGTGGGAACGGAGGGTCATAGCACATGGAAGGTATCTGCAGATGTGTCCCTCACCACTGTGGTCCTTATTCCTGGCTTCTCAAACTTGGCCTTGAACCCAGCGGCCTGGAAATCGTGCAAGACTTCGCCTGGGGCGGGGGGCATTGGGTGAGGGGCGGGGGCCTTCGTTCCGGCCCCTCGGCTCTTCTGCTTGGGAATGGAGAAGGGCAGGGGCTGCCTTCTGCCCATTGAATGGATGCACGGACCGAGTCTGCTGAGCGCGCGCGCAGGGGCCTGGAGCCGGCGGTGCGCAGTGAAGCGGCGGCGGCGACGAGGGCGTCCGGGGCGCTGTCTGGCTTCCCCGCGCCGCCTGTCATGTCCCTGCTTGGAAATTTACCGCCGCCGCCACTGCCGGTTGCCCGGGGAGTCTGCGGTACCCAGACGTGGGGGCGGGAGCGAGCGGCCCCCAGACCTGGCCTCTTCCCACTGAGCTATTTACGCTTGCTGGGGGATCAATACTATTGATGAATCCATGTAAATGGTAATGTGGCTGTCAGGCCCTGGTGAGGGATGGAGACCCCTCGTGGGTCTGCGCGCACCCCCCTCCCTCCTCTGGCCAAGGTTTGGCTACGTGGGAAGGATTTATTTGGCATAATCTGCTCTTTTTCTCCAATTAATAACACTCATACTAGCCGCCTGAAGATTTCTCAGGCTCTGCAAATGCGAATTTAACTGCTGGAAAGCCCTGCGTTGGGGAGGGCCTGGTCGTTCTCCCGGCGGAGGTGGTGCGGGTGGGCGGCGGGCACGCACCCGCTGGCTGGCGCGTGGGAAAGCCGCCCCAGGAGTCCCGGCCCCAGCGGCTTGCCATTCAGGCTGGACGTGGAGGCTGGCGCGGTCCCCCAGCCCCCCACCGGGAGGTGGGGCTGCGCCTGGTTGTTCGTTCCCACCCCCCACCTGAGGCCTGTGGGTGGAGAAGTTGGTGGTTCTTGCTGAGATTTTTCTTGGGGGGCTCCACACCTCCGCCTACACAGCTTGAGGGGGCTCTTGTCTGTGAGAAGCAGGAGAGCTGGGCTGTCACCCTCCCTTCCCGGCAGCTTTCCAAAGCGACGCTCCCCACCGAGGATCCCCACCTTCCGTGCTGCCCCTGGCAGTAGGGGTTCAAGAGCGAGCGCGCGCGTGCGTGTGTGTGTGCGTGTGTGTGTGTGTGTGTGTGTGTGTGTGTGTGTGTCTGTCCCTACCAATCCCTTCTCTGTTTCCTCTTCATCCTCAAAGCTCACAGCAGCCTCCCCAGGTGATACCTCTGAGACTGGGCTCCTCGCAAGGGAAACAGCTCAGCTCCCAGGAGCTGGTAACTCCCGCTCCAGGCACCCAGGGGAGGGGACGTGGAGGGGACCTGAGCCTGGGCTGCTGCCTCGGGAAGACCAGGTCACTGGTGTTATCTTAAAAGGCCTTGTCCCATAGGTGAGGATGGGGGTTCCCAGGGAAGCAATGCTTCCCTGAGTCATCTGACATCCTTTGAGGGTCCTGGTGGTGAGGAGACTTTACAACCAACCTTGACTTTTGGTCTAGGAGCTGGAAAATACCGTGTGTGTGTGTATCTAATGCAGTAGTAATAACAGCCAACACACACACACACACACACACACACACACACACACACACACAGCACTCACTGTGTGCCAGGTTCAGCAGCCAACAGGAATCCGCTTGTTTACTCTTCCTTAGCACCCTGCGAGGTCATTGCTATGATATGATTCCCCTTTTATAGATGGTGAAGTGGAGGCACAGAGAGGGTAAGTGACTTGCCCAAGATCATACAGTTTGGATGTGGTGAGACCTGGGGTTATTCAAGGTCATCTCAGTGCAGCAAGAATTTACTGCAGACCTGCTCTGTGCAGCTGCTCTAGAGGATAGGAATCAAGAAATTATGTTTCTTATTTGAACACCTAAAGATATTTGCCCCTGGGGGCGGGATACAGAGAACTTGTTCTCTCCAGTATTTGAGGAGGGAGACAGCACCAGAGGCAGGCCTGGCGTTTCTTTGAAGTCTCATTTTATCTTAAACATTCATGCAAATTTGGCATTCCTTTGGCGACAGGGCTGTGTTTATCTGGAAATGAAAACACGGCTTTGAATTATTTAGCATGGCGGAAAGCGGGCTGCAGAAACCTGCACCAGGTGAGGGCCACGCTGGCCTGCGGCCCTGGGGGACTTGGCAGCGGGAACCTCCACAGGTCCTGGGAGGACACTGCTTTTCCCATTCTCCAGAGGAGGGCACAACACAGGTCAGGGGGCCCAGGCGAGCCCAAAGTCTCGCTGTGGTGTGACTTTTGCTTAGGATGATTGAAATCATCCTGTCATCTATTTAAAGCGAGCCTTCTGTGCCCAGCAGACCTACTGCTAGGGCCCGTCAGTTCGGGCGAGCTCTGCGGGAAGGGCCTTCCGGTGTGCAGACCGGGAAAGCATCATCCCAAACACACAGGGGAGCGCGGGCTGGGGGTGTTCAGTTAGCGGTCTGCACGCTGGCAGCCGGCCGAGCCCCGCAGGTTCCCAGTTTCGCCCCGGGCAAGCGGCGTGCCTACGAGCTGTCCCTGCCTCTCCGAGTTTGGGTGTCCTGGTCTGTAAAATGGTCACATTGCCACTGCCTCCAGGGTAGTGGGGAGGGTCGAGGGGCAGAGCGTGTGAGTGTTGGGCCTTGCGTTCAGCTGTTTGGCAAGTTGCTTACCTTCTCTGAGCCTCTCTAAGATGGGGCTGCTGACGATGATGATGATGCCTCTGACGTGTTGGCAGGATCCAGTGTCATGACGAATGTCACAGGAGCCGCTCAGCCCTCTGGAGAGAGAAGGCTTGCTTATAGAATTTGTCCAAACCAGATCCTCACGCCCGGGCTGGTTGGACATGACCCCTTCCTCCTCTTAAGGGCTGCTGGGAAGGATGCTGTGATGGATCCGTCTTTCCTCCTGAGCCTCAGGCCTGGGCTTACTGCGCTCCCCTCCTGGTGGGGAGGACAGAGGGGACCTCCGGGGGGCAGTTCTAGAAAGGGCTCCTTCGAAGTCAGGCTCGGGTTCAAATCCTGCTTCCATTGGTTTATAATTTGAGTGAAGTCTCCGACCTTCGGGCCTCAGTTTCCTTCTCCTTAAGGGGGGAAAGAGGGTCATTGGGAGCAGTGCCGTCCGGTTTCCCTCGATGGCGGGAAATGTTCTAGATCTTTTCTGTCCCTCACTGTAGCCACCAGGCCATGTGGCCGTTGAGCACTTGGAATGGGGCTGGCGTGACTGCACTGGTAATTCCGTCTCGTTTTAATTAACTTAAATTTAAATAGACACATGTGGCCACAGGGCTCGTGGCCGCCCGATCGGATGGCACAGGGCTGGATGATGGATGGAGGCCCCGTGGAGCGGGCCCGGCTCGCAGCGTCTGCCTTTCCTCGTTCTCTGCCTGGTGTCAGGGTAGCGCTGTCACTTTGGCAGACCCCCCCCCCCCCGCCACCGCTGGGGTCCTGTGTCCCAGACAAAGCCCAGGGCTCCCCAGGGCTCCCCAGGGCGGGGCTAGGCCCTTTCTGTCCCCGCGCTTTGCCGACACCTCCAGTCTCTCCACCCTGCCCCGTCCCACCAGCCTCTGGAGCAGCTCCGTCCAGTAGACAGACCGTTCTGTGCTGGGGAATATTCTGGATCCGCCCCGTCCAGCACCATCTCCATAGCCCCGCCTGGCATCGAGCACTTGAAGTGAGGCTAGTGCAGCCGAGCAATGGAATTTTAATTTTCACTTAATTTTAATACATTTAAATAGCCCAGGTGGCTAGTGGCCACCGTCCCTACAGGGCAGTGTGGCTTTATAGTACCTCACCTTCTCTGTTGATTCAAGGCCAAAAAAAAGACAGTTTTCAGGTGTGGGCCTTCTGGGAACCCTTTGCTCAGTGTCTGTACTTCCTTCCCTGACTGTCACCTCCCCTCTCCAGCACAGGAGGCTTATAGAGGCTGCTGTCCCACCCCCTCGTGTGTCTGGGGAAACCTCCTGAGCCCCCAGCTTCTGTCCCCTGGGGCAGGCACACACGAGTGCAGTGTCCGCAGTGAGATGCTCTGGCCGATGCCCACCGTAGATGGACTTGGATGTGTGCGTTCCCTTTCAAAACGAGTGCCTACATAGTGCCACACCATGTTCACGTCTCGCTTCCCTTCCCTAAATTGTAAGGCATCTTGGAGTTCATTTTGGAACAGAGCGAGGGGGTCCGCGGACTGCGACCAGATCCAGCCCACTCCTGATTTTATGCACTATATGTGCAGTGGCTTTTACATTTTTTTCATGGCTGGAAAACATAAAAAAGAAGAGGATTTTGTGACGGGTGAAATTATATAAAATTCAAATTTCAGCATCAGCGAATTAAGCTCAGTTGGAACACAGCCCCACCCATTCATTCCGGACCCTCTCTGTGACTGAGTCGTGACAGGTCGGAGTTCCAGCCCGGACAGAAGGCTGCCTCGTTCTTTCCAATTCAGCATAGTCCTTCCAGGGTTTTCACTGTGGAGGGAGTGGGGGCCGAGAGAGGAGTGTGAATTTGAGGGTCACACCGTGAGGGCCCCACCTTCTGGCCCAGCTCACGGCTCTTGCTGAGTGGTGTGATGCTCATGGTTATCATTTGCTGTTGTAGATTGCAGTAGGAAACGGGCAGTGGTTAAGGCCTGGCTGATCTTCGGCAAGAGTTTTGGCCTCATGTGATGCCTGAGGCTAAAATCCCTCCTGTACAGCGAGTGCGATGTTATACAGTGCTCCAGTTCTCACAGTTTTTACAAAGGTACTTATAACTCATCTTGTTTCCCTCTTTGCTTTGGCTGGTAGGAAGCTCAGAGCCAAAGTTACAGCCTGCCTTCAGCAGGCTGGTCTTGTCTGTGTTTTGGTTTTCCGTAATTCATCCTGATTTCAGATTAGTTTGTCCCTGATTTTTTTCCCTTTGCTTTGACCTTGCTGCCTGATTTTATCTTATCATCGTTTGCATTCCGAAAGTTTTTCAGCTCTACAGGGGCGGGCCGGAGTGGGGCAGATGAGTGGGCAAGAGTAAAGAAAACACTTTGCAAGGTGTTTCTATGCCTGTTACCCCGAGTGCCTGTGGGTGGTGGCTGGGTGGTCTCTGGACAGAAGATTCCAGGAGGGACCCAGGCCTGGCCCGTGGAGCGTCCTCACCTCGGTCAGTACGGATCTTCGGATGCCCATCTTGGGCCAGTCTTGGGACGGTGACAGTGAGTGACTCGGACCTTGAAAGATCTCCCTGTTGGAGGCCTGTGTTCTTTGAGAACCCCTTGGCTTGAGGGAAGGCCCTGGAGTGGGGCAGGTGACGAGCTCGCCCGGGGTGGAGCGTATCTGGGACCGGAGGCCAGGGTCTTGATGGTTGTGGTGGCGATCCTGCGGGTGAGTCCACACTGGGGGACCGACCTGGACGCCGTGCTGGTGCTTTCGGACGTGTCTGCTTCCCTCTGTCCACCTGGGAGGTTTCCTCTGGGCTGAGAAGGCAGCAGGGGGGAAAGGAAGCCCCAGGGGAGGCTGTGGGAAGTGGAATCCGGTGAGACCTTGCTGGGGGCTGGGAGGCTCCAGGGCTCGTGGCGGGGCGGGGCGGGGGCGGGGGCGGGGGCAGCCTCTCAGCGCTTCCCGGTGCTGGCCTGGTTTCTGGTGACCAGTGTTTGCGTTTCAGGGCTTGCGAATCCGGCTCAGAGGAGCCACGGGTCTGAGTCCTGTGTCTGCCTCTCGCAGGTGGGGCGTACGGGGTAGGACAAGCACGGGGGCCTCTGTGCAGTGCTCCTCGGCTTTTCCAGCAGTGAAACAAGGTGACAAATGACACCTGAGCTCGCAGCGAATGATGAGGCACGGGGAGCTGAGGGGACGTTTGAGGCACACGTCAGGCTGTGTCCTGGCCCCTCTCCCCTCTGTCCATGGCTCACGAACCCAGAGAGCCGCCCCTTGGGCCAGGCAGAGCTCCTCAGTCCTTGTTGCTCATGGAAATCCCAAAGGGGTCTCGAACCCAATCTGTCCCCACTGGGCCCTGGGTCCTCCCTCACCCCAGCTCCCAAAGGGGTCTCGAACCCAATCTGTCCCCACTGGGCCCTGGGTCCTCCCTCACCCCAGCCCCGCTGCTGGGCTTCCTCCCAGAGTGTGGGGTACAGGCCAGAGATGTAGGGGTCGTCCCGTGCCCGCATAGCCTCCTCCCAGGGGTCCTGCCCGAGGCCCTTCTCTGCACGCAGCTGCTGCGGAGGCCACAACAGGCAAGTGACTCAGCCTCACTCAGGGCCTTGCCGGGCGCCCTACCACTTGCACGAAGTCGGGACCCTCCTCACTGCCTTGGAGGCCGCTCTGCCTCGGCCGGCTCCCCTGCAGCCGCGATGTGCCACGTTGGCGTGGCTTCTGGGCAGGCCAGTCCGGAGGGCAGGGGGGAGGGGCGTGGGGACAGGAGTTTTCTTTCGTGGCTCAGGGGGACCTCTCTGGAGATGCTGTCAGCTAGACGTCCCAGAGGCCGGGCCCCACGGCGCCTGTGGGGAGGGTGTTCCTCGGAGGTCCCCGCTTGTCCCTAGCCTGAACTCCGGGCCTGCCAGAAGACCCTCTGGGAGCATCGCCTGGCACTGCTGTGGTGTCTCCGTGGCCATGGGAACTGCCCGGCACCCGGGCCTGCTTGTTAGGCTAACGAGGCAAGCCCTCTCTGCATCAGGGAGGGCTGGGGACATGCTTCCCCGTGCCGCGGGGCCTGGCTGGGTGTCTCCGCCAGGCCACTGGGCCCGGATGGAGGTGGGGGCCCCACCGCAGGTGTTGAGGAGCCCAGTGGAATTCAGGAACCCCTCCAGGGTCCTGGGGCTCGGGCCAGGTCTGGGGGGTTTGGGTGCTGGTGGGAATTACGTGCGGGGTGACTCCGGGTGACTCCTGTGACCAGTTCAGCCAGTGGGAGGGTGTCAGCAGCCTGTGCCCTCAGCTTCCCTTTCCGATCTGCTCCCCGTGCTCCTGCTGCCTCCACCACGCTGGCCTCTTTGGTGCTTCCTCTGAAGTGACGGACACGCTCCAGGAGCAGGGGGTCGGGGTCATTTAGACAGCGGGTCATCTCCACTGCCAGTGACCTGGGCATCAGGCAAGCACAGCCTCTTGGCCTTGAGCTGGGTGAAGGACATAGTGTGAAAAGAGGGACCGGCAAACTGTAAAAGGCTGTGCTGGAGGGAAAACGAAATGCAAAACAAACAAACAAACAAAAAAACCCATCCAAAGGCAGCCGGCCATTGGGAGGCAAAAGGGTGGTGTGAGGCAGGGACATTTGTCTGTGTGTTCGTTTTCCCTTTTTTCTTAATTTCCTCAAATCTGATGGGAGTAGCTGACCCCGAGGAATGGCCAGGAAAAAAATATGTCCCCAGCCTGCCCCCCACCCATGATGAGCCACGGATGATTCTCCCAGGACGGGGTCTCCCAGGCCACGGCCCCGTCCCCAAGGGGCAGGTGGTCCAGATTCTCAGAGCAGATGGACGAAGCCACACTCTGCTTTCTTGCGGTTTATTGAAGAGAGGAAGAAAATGGCCCACGCCTGGCCCCGCAGAGGCCTGTGTCCAGAAACCCGAAGCCTGCAATTAAGTGAAACTGGATCCCTAGGGGAGGAGGCTCGAGAAGGTGCCTCGGGGACCCGTGGTGTCCCACAGCACAGCTGGGGCTGGGACCTGGCGGGGCCTGGGGCGGGAAGGGGGAGGGTGGGAACGCACTGGCCAGCCTCTGTCCAAGTCCGTCCACGTCGTCGGAGACTGCGGGTGGCTGCCTTTCACTTAAAAAAAAACAAAAACAAAAACAAGCAAGCACGGCAGCTGCCTTCCAGGTCACCCTGGTCGCCTCTCCGGAGGCGGCCCCTGCCCAGCCGGACGCTCGCTCTTCTAATCCGAGTTTTCATCCCCTCTCGGCCTCCGCTGGGGCCCTGCCTCGTCTCCGGGCTGCGGACTCGCACGGCGACGTGTCTTAATGTGTGCGCTGCTCTGCGGTGGCTCTCCGGCCTCCGCCAGCTTTGTAGGTCAGAAGTGGTCGAATATCGACAGCTTTTATAGAACTCAGCCTTGTAATTTCCTCTCTGCGTTTAGACAGGCAGCAGGCCGGAGCGGTTACGGGCAGGGATTCCTGTGGCTCGGTCCCCATCCCCCCAAGGCCGCTTGCCAGCCTTGAGTCGTTGGCACGTTATGGAGTCTCTCCGTGCCTCAGTTTCCCTACCGTGTAAAGGGAGGACCGAAATCGCCCCTGCCTGCTAGGACTGTTTTGAGGTCAGATTCAAGGCACGTAGACCCGTGTAGCTATAATTGATATTTTTTAAGGAATGATCTTGTGCTGTGCGGTTGCAGTCGGCAGACTCTGACTTCTGAGGAGATAGGATTTTGTCCTGGGATGCATCGCGCAGGGTCCGCGTGCTCCCTGGGATGCCGCTTGGGTGGATTGTGGTGTTTGGACCTTTCCCCGGCGCCTCCCGGTGCTCAGGTGCTGCCCGTTCTCCTTGGGTGTGTCCGGGCGTGGCATCAGCCGGTGGCTCTTGCGCACGCTTGCACTGGGGCTGTGCTGGTTGACCCTCTGCGCTGGGGTGCAGGCTCTCCCCAGGGTCAAGCCTTTGGGTGGGGCTCTGCGGTTTGACAGCTAAGCTGCCTTGCGAAAAAGACTTTTTGGTTTTTAGAAGCAGAACAAACATGTTCTCTGTAAATCGAAAAATGAAGAAACAGAAAGCCTGCATGTATAACATGACCACATCCCCCCACTCCGCCCCGAGAGAGACCGTGACGTGGGTTTCTATGAAAAGGACCAGCTCTGACCTCTGCTTTCCCGAAGTGCGGGGAAGTATGTGGGTTCTGTAGCCCCCACTCTAGACCTGGGGGTCGGACTCTTCAGGAATGGCTCTGGGCTGGGGCTTTGAGTCAGGTGCATCCAGATTCGAGTCCCGCCTCAGCCCTGTCATTGCTGTGTGATGCGGAGCCCTGTGACCCCATCTCCTTGTGGGATTGCTGTGCAGCCCTGCACACAGTAGGTGCTCAGTTGAGGCTTTCATGAATTCGGGACAGCAGAGTCCTCAGCCTGGGCACTGCTGGCGTTCGGGCCGGATGATCGTGTGTTGGGGGCTGTCCTGCCCCTTTCCTGCATTGTGACAACCAGAAATGACTCCAGACATTGTGCCCTGAGGGGACAGTCACCCTTCCCCCTGTGGAACATGAACACAATGGTACCTTAGAGGGGGCTGTCTTGAGGGCAGAGAGGCCCCATGAAGGAGTTTCTTTGGAGTCTGTGCCCAGGGTGTAGACTCTGTTCATTCAGGTGCTATTTAAGCACCTACTCTGTGCCAGGAGCTGTCCTTGGTGGTAGGATATAGCCAGGAACAAGGCAGGCACGTGCCTGGCCTCCCCAGACACAGTGGGACACGGCGGTGGCTTAAGGCCCATCCCTGCCTCAGTCTCCCCCTCTGTGAAATGGAACGAGGGTTGCAGGTGATCCCACGAGGAGCTCTGTCACCTTGGGCTGGCTCTTTCCTTTCCAGGCCTCAGTTTCCCCATCTGGAGAGTGGGGTGTATGATAGTGCTTTTGCTTCCTGGGTGGCCGTGGGGATTGAGCCACTTTGCACCAGGCGCATGGCACACAGTAGGTGCTTTGTGACGGTGAGGCGAGCAGATGATGCGTGCGTAGGCTCTGAAGGCCGGGTGCAGGCGTCTGCCCTTGGGGTCACCATGGTGGGTGGTGCTGGGGGGGTGTCGTATGTGGGCAGGGGGCCCGCAGTGGTGCTCTCTCCGTCCCTGGCCATGTGGGTGGGGGTCTTGGCTGGAGGGGCTCAGCTGCCCTCCTCCCCAGGCCCCCGAGGAGCCAGCTCAGTGGAGATCCCTAAGGCGATTAAGTGGGTTCATTTGATCCTGAACGTGAACTTGAGCAGGCGGCTTATCTCCTGGAGATGAAAGCCTGGCGGGCAGTGAGCCACCTGGCCCAGGCGGGGCGAGTGGGATTTTACCCTGCACCCCTTGCCCAGCTGGGGCCTGCGCGGGGGCTTTCGCCCACCCGCCTCCAGCCCCTCAGCGGCCTCTGGCCGATGGAGGCCCGTGAGCTTTCCATGTCCGTCTCACGGTGGCCGGCCCGCGCGCAGGAATTCATTTGATCTTCTCAATCTCGGGAACTAGCAGTGATCAGCATTTCTCTGGGTTGCAGGCGAAGCCGCTAAGGCTCAGAGGAGGTCAGCCAACTTGCCGCGTGCCACACAGCGCCCCGATGGCCTCGGACGGTCTTCTCACAGCTCGTGCCGGGACCACCCCCTTCACTCCTCGGCACTGACGTGTTCCCCCTTCGCGGGTCTTGTCTTTGCACAGAATCGACAACCAAAATCGGCGTAAGGCCCCACCGTAGCATAAAGGGGAGGACAGGGAGGCACTGCTCACTGCCGCTCAGGACAGTAAGTGTGGATTCGAGAGCGGTGGGAGCCGAAGCCTCTCTCGCTATGGGGAGCACACGAAGCCGACGTTAACTAACAGGAGCTCGTGTTGGGCTTGCTTCTGGCAGGTTTATAGTTTTTTTTTTTTTATTATTTTTTTTAAATGGTCGTGTCATTTGGAAACTGTGTGAGGAAGGCGACTTGCGTGCCGTGGGACTGATCAGCGCTGGCGGCGTGCCAGTCACAGGGCAGCCACGAACATCCCCGGGATGGGACCACTGTGGGGGAGGCCTCTCTTTTCACGTCAATAAGAAGGCAGCCGCCTAAACATAAATAGTAGAGAAAAAAGTCTAAGAGTAAAAATAAATAAATAAATCAATAGCCAAAAAAAAAGCGATGGCGGTCGGGGCTGCGGGGGACCCCACGCCCCCTGGGCTGGCTTGGACACCGGCTGCAGCCTCCTCCTGGCACTCAGATCCCTCTTGTTTCTGCCTCTGCTCTCCACGCTGCGGTCGGAGGGGTGCTGTCAGAGGACACTAGGACTGGTCCACTTCTGGTGCCACACCCTCCGTTCGCTCCTCCTCCGAGAATAAACACTGGCCCCCAGGCCACTGGGGTGCTGCCCCCCCCCCCCCCCGTGGCCTGGGCTGCAGCCACATGCCTTCCCACCTCTGTGCCTTCGCACTGCCTGTTCCCCTACCTGGAATGCTATTCCCTACAGACCGGCACGGAGGCCTCCTTGCTGCCATCAGGGCTCAGCTCAGTCAGATGTCACCCCCGGGAGGTCCTCGCGAACCACCCACTCGGCAGAGACCCCACTTGCTGTCCGTAGTTGGGGCTGCGTGAAATTTCTGTCGAAACAGAAGTTGTTGTCAGCCTTCCTGCCTCAGAGGGTCACGTCTCGTTGCTTCTGTCTTGGCCACTGCTGGGCCCCAGGGCCTAGAAGAGTGGTCAGTTTGGGACGATGGTTAAATGGGCCCTTTGGCAGCCAGGCTGGGCCTGGCATGACCTGGAGGAGGGGGAGGCCAGGTGCTGGACACTGGGCTCTTGTCCCTTGAGTGGCTTCCACCCTGTCTGGAACCGGCCAGACCAGTGGGCTGGCCCAGGGGAGGGCCGATGCCCCTGGCTGCTGTTTCTTGCCCAGGGAGAAAGGCCTCAGGGGCCCAGGGTGGGGACAGGGTCAGCTAGCAGTGCTGCCCCAGGGCTCGTTGCGTAACTTCCGAAGACATTTCTGGTCCCTGCCTGGGGGGAGGAGCTGCAGCCATGCGGGTAGGGGCCTGAGAAGCCTCAGGCCTGTGGGCTGTGGCCTGGGCGGGGGTCAGGGTACACTGAGCTTCTCTTTCTGTGCTGTGTACACATCTGGGTGGCCCAGAGGGTGCCCTCGGGCAGAGTCGCTTGTCCCCGGTCGCCAGCATGGGGCGGCCCGTCACCCGCCCTGGCTGCTACCATCTGCGCTTTTCCCCAGAGCAGAGGTACACGTGGAGGCTCCGAGAATCGCAGGCGTCGAGGTGGGAAGTCCCCCCGAGACTTTCCCGTCCAGCACTCTTGTTTGCGGATGGGGAGGCCGAGGCCCAGAGAGGGCGAGGAGTCGGCACAGGGTCACGCAGCACAGGGGGCTTGGGCCCTGGAGACCTGCGGCTGGCTCTTCCCTCTGGCCAGATCTCATGCCATCACAGTCCTGATGGCTGTTCCCTTTATAACTTCACAACTTCTTACTACTCCGTATCTGTGTATTTATGTGTTTTGTCATGTTGCGTTTCCGTATTGTTTATAACGTATGTATTTTTTTTATTTAAAAAACATGTGATTGGTCTAGCCATACTATGGAATACTGCAGCTCAGCTGTAAGAGGGAATGAAGTATAGATACAGGTCACGTGTACAGGAACCCCAAAAACGTGGCAGTGAGCAGAGAAGCCCGACGTGAAAGGCCACAGCGTGTGGTCCCATTTCTATGAAGTGTCTGGGCAGACCCATAGAGACAGAAAACCGGATTTGTGGTTTTGGGGGGCTGGGGAGCCTGGGGGGAGGGATTTCATTTCCTTTTGGGGGTGTTTATTGAGCTCTTACTGTGTGCTAGGCACTGAGGTTTTGAGTCAGTTCTGTGAGATGAGTCTCCATTTCTCAGGCCAGGTGCTGGTCAGAGATGCTGAGTGCTGAGCCAGCGTCACACAGCTACAAAGCAGTGGGAAGCACTGATGGGGTTCCAGGGCGGGTCCTCTCAGGGGCCTCTCTGCAGGCGGAGGCCGAGCCCACCCAGGCTCTCCAGCCAGCCCCCAGCCAGGAACACCACTGAGGGACACTACTCTGCAGGGCCCTGGGTTGGGGGCCAGTCTGGATGTGACCCGGAGGCTTAGGCGGGCTCCTGCCTCTCCGGGAGAGGGGCCCCAGACCTTGTGTCTGTTCTGTGCCCCACCCCCCACCCTGCCTCCCCGGCCGCAGAAGCAGGAACTCTCCATCACAGGCCTGCGGCCCAGTGAATCAGCGCGGCTCACTTTGGGAGCCTGCGGGCCTCTGGGCTGTTTTCAGTTTCCTTGGAGTTTCACTCTGACTCAGCACCGCCTGGTGGCCCCGGTGACCTGGGCTTCTGAGCGCCGCTGAGCTGAGTGCTCTTCCCTTTGGGACCTGAGTGTGGTTTGAGGCTCCATGTGGTCCCATCTGTGTGGTGGGGGGAGTGGATGCAGGGGCTGCATGTGCCAGGGGTGCTGAAAGCTGGGGAGCCTCAGCAGGAGGCCCATGCTCTGTACCCCAGATCCTGCCCTCGGAGGGTCCGGGCGGAGGGCGGTGTGTTTCTGGGGGCTTCGGTCTTAGAGCCCAGCGTGTGAGGGGTGGCCACCTGTGCCTGCATCTCTCGTTGCTGAGGCTGGGGTGGGGGCCCGTGCGCCCTGTGGTGTTGTCCTGTCCCGGCTCAGGGCCTGAGGCTGGGTGTCCGAGGCGCTGGGCATCTTGACTGATGTCTGAGCAGGGTTGGCGGCTGGGCTTGCGTCCCTGGGAAGGCAGGCTGGCGGACCCCAGTGGCGAGCTCTGCACCTGCTGCATGCCGGGCTGTACATTTCACACAGAGTCGTCCCCAGCGTCACCCCCATTTCACAGATGGGGAAACCGAGGCTTGAAAGCAAGGTGGCTTACTCAGGCTTCACAAAACCGCAACGCTGGGGTTTGAGCCTGAGCCGACCTGGTGTTAGCGACCCCGATGATTTATCATGTCTCCTTTTCGTAGTGGAGGAAATAGCCACGGAGCTGAGCAACAGGCTAGACCCCGGTGCAGGTGGGATCGGAGCCTGGCCTCAGCGGAGACCCTGGGCTGCTGGGATGCAGCGTTCCCGTCTGCACAGTGGGCACCGCCTGCAGGACGGGCTGGTTCGTCCTGCACGCAGGCTGCGGGTGCTGGGGCATGTCTGCAGCCCGCCCTGGGTTGGGGGCTTGCGCTGGGTGGGGGGAGTTCCAGGGAGGGTTGAGCCTGAGGATGGGGAAGGGCTGTGGGGGGAGGGGAAGGAGGGAGTGCAGGGGTCCTGATCCCTCTCAAGACCAGGTCAGCGGGAACCACGCCTCCCCTCCCTCTGGCCTGGGTTACCAGACTCGCCCCGACTGTCCCCTGGGCCCTGGTGACAAATCTCTTTCACTATCTCTTGACCCAGATAATTAATTGCTTCTGGGGATCGATGGTTCGCAGCACCTCTGCTCTCCCAGGCATCCCCTGGCCCACCCTGCAGCCACTAATGGCCCAGACCCCACTCCTGGGCGGGGAGGGGTCTGCACTGTTTTTCTCCCTGCGGCCACCAGGACCCAGTGCCCAGCAGCCTCTTCCTGGGGGCTGAGCAGCTCACATTCGGGCCACTTGCCTTCTGCTCCTACATGCAGAACCTGAATTGTCTTTACAGGGAGCCTACGAAAGGGCCACTGATGGGCATCTAGACAGGCTTCTGGAAGTTTCCACAGTGCACCCTTCCCAGAGAGCCTGCTCTCGGGCTTCTGCCCCGCTGGGTGTTTGCAGTCGGGGTGTCTGGCAGGGGGAGCGTGCAGTCACAGCCGACGCCCCGGGCACACGTGTCTGCGGGGGACGCGGCGGGCTCTGGCCTCGCTGCCCCGTCTGCACCGTGGGGGGCCCGTCGGTCGGTGTGCTGGGCTTAGCGCTGTGCCTGGCACCGAGAAACCCCAGGAGGGGCGCTCCAGGACCCCGGGCTGTCGGCGCTGGTGGCGGACAGACAGGTGGGCGGACAGATGGCTTCTCCGTGCGGCCTGCCGCCTGGGAGTGAAGCCCCCTCCCCTCCCCCGTCCCCCAGCCCTCGCGCCTGGCCCTGGCCTGTGCTCCCGCCGGCCTTGGCCTGGGCTTGGCCGGGAGCCCGGCCGCGGACGCGGCCCCCCTTCCTCCCGAAGCGGTCGATCGCCGGCTCCTTCCTGGCGTCTGATTGCCCGCGTCTGCAGGCGGCCCCGCACCCCGCCGCCAGGAGAGGGGTGGCAGGTTTCTGAGAAGCACGTCCTCGGCCGAATTGGGGCTGTAGGGGCTGGAGGACGCCCTGGTCCCCACCTCCCCGCCCCCCGCTGGCTGCGTGATCTCGGGTGGGCTGCATGATCTCGGGTAGGCTGCGGGACCTCCCCGGGGCCTCCCCCCCACCCCCCGCTGTGACGTGGCTGCAGGACATGCCACCTGGCAGGCCATGAGGAGGGGCTGGCACTTCACGATGGCCATGGAGATTTCGCCTGGAGTCAGCGCAGGGCTCTCTCAGGACTTGGGGCTGGAGGTGCTTATGGGCGGGGTCAAGGGTGCTCCTCAGTTCCCCCTCAACTGTGCCCCCTGCCCCTGCCCCTGGGCTCCCTGTGAGAGGCACTGGGTGGGCTGGCCCCTCTCTTGGGCCACAGTCTCCTGCTCCCCTATCCTGCTCCAGGCCCTGTCTCCTCATAAGCACGCTGCCCCACTGCCCCACCACCCCATCACCCCACTGCCCCATCTCCCCACTGCCCCAGCCACCCCATCACCCGCTTCCCTGCCGCCCCACTGCCTCACTGCCCTGCTACCCTGCCGCCCTGCCACCCCATCACCCCATCACCCCACCACCCCGCCTCCCTGCCGCCTCGCTTCCTTACTGTCCTGCCACCCCATCTCCCCACCCCCCACCGCCCTGCCACTCCATCACCCCACTGCCCCATCGCCCCACTGCCCCACTGTCCCTGCCACCCCATCACCCCATCTCCCCGCCACCCCGCCTCCCTGCCTCCCTGCCGCCTTGCCGTTGTTGGCGGGAAGTGGAGATTCAGTGACCCTGGCGATTGCCTCTCCGGCAGCTTCAGGCTTGAAGGAGAGCCTGTGCAGGGCCGGGCACGCCTCAGCTGTCACTCGAGAAGGACAATAAAATACCCCAGTGCTTCCTAAATGGATGGGCTGCAGAGCCTGCCTCCCTCCCTCTCGCTCTGGCTGTCTGGGCCACAGTGACAGGGATGGGTGACACCTGGCCCCCGGGGACAGAGAGGGTCTCCTGTTCGCCTGTTGTGAAAAGATGGGCCAGGTGGGCCCAGGAGGCTGTTGGGTTCTTGCCTCCCCACCTCCAACGCCTGAATTCCCCCCGTCCACGCTGCGGGGGCCGCTTCCGGAGTCACGCCTGCCCCTTGGGGGCCGACGCCTGCATCTGCAGGGTCCAGTCCAGGCTTTTGCAGAGCACATCCTGTGGCATGCTCACTCCGGCCTAGCGCGGTTCACACCGCCGGTTGTGGCAGCCGCGTGTCGGCGCACGTGGGCGTCACTTCCCTTCTGCAACGCGGCAGGCAGGCGTCTCATCGGGCCCCGGGGCCCTGGGTGACTTTGTAGAACCTGACCTGACCCCACCGAGAGTTCGAGACAGGAAGGCGGAGGCTGCAGGAGGTCCGTGCAAGACAGGTGCCTGCGCGAGCAGGCCCCGGGCATGGCCGTGGGGAGCAGGCCCACTTTCTGGATAGGAAGACCGAGCGCGGAGAAACCGGGGCGCTTGCCCCCGGTGACAGCTGTCAGTGGAAGAGCTGGGACCACAGCCAGGTCTTTGGGCTCCGCCCACCGGACTGTTGTTTAACTTGCGCGCTGTCACGCGGACGCGAACACAGTGAAGACTGTGGTCAGCACAAGGCTGCCGATGAACGAATCCTGGTCCAGGAGGCCCCGCGGCCACCTGCCGTGTCCTCCTCCCCCGGGGCGGTCGATGACTTCTCTGGCAATGCTCTCGCTCTGGAGACCTCTGCACCTGTGAGCGCGTCTCTTTCCTCAGCGCCATGTCAGTGGGATCCCGGTGCGTGTGGCCCGGCGTCTGGCTGCCGTGCTCAGCTCGAGCCGGACCGTCCTCCCCGTGGTTGGGCGCATCCGGTTTGTTCCCTGTCGTTGCTGGGGCGCTCCGCGGTGTGGATCTGCCACCGGGGGCGCATCCCCCTTCTGGTGATGGATCGATGTCGTTTCCAGCTTTTTATTGGGGTTACGAGTAAGGCCGCCGCTACGCACGTTCACGTGCGAATTCACGTCCACGTGGTGGGGACGTGCGTTCTCATGTTTCCCGGGTAAACAGACACGCGGGCGTGGAAATGCTGGGTCACGTGGTCGCGCACTGAAGTGTATGTCTCACTTAATGCCGAGACGTTCCCCAGGGCAGCTGCCCCGCTTTGCGTCCCGGTGGCGAGGCCTGAGGCCGGCAGTTGGTCTCTGTTCTGGCCGACACTTGGTTTGGTCTGCCTTTCATTTTAGCCCCACACCCGTGTGGCTGTCCCGCGGACTCCCGGGGTTTTAAGTTGCACCTGCCTGATGACTGATGACATTGAGCGTCGTTTCACGTGCTTCTTGGTCATCTGTACGTCCCCTCCTGTGAAGCGCTACCGAGTCCGTCCCCCGTTTTTCTGTCGCCGTGACTGGCTCTCATTTGCCATCCCTTTTTTATGATCTGTGCTCTGTCATTGTGCTAGTGGGGACTTTGGAGAGTCAGAAATTCTTGCGGGAGGTAGTAGGCCCGCCCCTTCCTCAGGTGCCAGAGCCTCCTCCGGGGAGGTTCCTGGGGGAGTGTCACAGGAACCCCGGGGCCCTTGGTGGCCTTGGCCTGGCGTGGCGGCCTTTATGACCCCATCGTCTGGAGTCCCAGCTCTGTGACTTCGTGGCCCTGGGACTGGGCACGAGACTTGGATTCTCAGTCCCCTTCTCTGTCGTGTGGGTAGGCGTGTCGCTCACGGGTTTGTGGTTGGAGAACCCCTTGGCCTGATGACGTCCACAGTGTGCCCGGCCCGCGGGCCTCGCCGTCTCTCCCCACACGGCGACGTGGTCCTGCCGAGCCCCCGCGTGGAGGCTGCAGCTGTCACTAACCTGACCCCTGTTTTCTCCTGCAGGTTCCCGGAGTCTTTGGGACTCGAGTCTGTGGGACACAGTGTCGCTGGCACCCGTTCCCGGTAGGTTCACGCCTGTCCCCGCTCCGCGCCGTCTCTGCTGCAGGGGTGCGACTGGGAGCCTCTCATGGGCAGCGGGTGGGGAGCAGCCGTGGAGCCCGACGCCATTCGGTGAAGGTGGCGGGGGCTTGGGGTGTGGCCTTGTAGGGCTCTGGCACCCAGGGTGGGGAATGGCTGGGAGAGGCTGTGGGGCCCCCCAGGGAGGGGACATTTCCTGGCTGGGAGCGTGATTTTCGGACGACGCCTGAGAGAAGGGGTGGTCCCTGGCACTGTAGAGGTGGGGTGTGGGTGTTCTCTGCCTCTGGGGGTCTGTCCTCGGATGGACAGCCGCAGGCTGGGGATGGCAGGGCCTGTGGGAAAGGGCCGTGTGCCGGAGTGGCCAGTGTTGGCGGAAGCCCTTGGGTGGGACCCTTGTGTGCCACCGTGGCCACCACGCCCACGGGAAGGAGGTGGCCTGGGGTCCAGCCCTGGCATCGTCACGTTGCTCGGTCGCCCGGGACAAGTCATTTCATCTCTCTGCGTCTTCACTTCCCTATCTGTGAGATGGGGGGCTAACAGCACCCGTCACGTGCTGCCGTGACAGTTGAACGAGCTAATACGGGACAGTGCCTGGCACACAGTAGGTGCGCAGCAAGCTAATGATCAGAGTGATGCTTTTCGTGTGTCCTCTTGTTTCGTGACCCTCACAGCACTGCTCCCAAATGGGTTGTCCTCCTCGTTTCATAGGTGCGGGAGACTGAGGCACACGGGCCAGCGGTCCCAAGCCTCAACTTGAAGCAAAGATCTAGGACTCGAGCTCTGTGACCCTCCCAGGGACCCCGGCATGTGGTTCCCTAGGGGTAGACAAGTCACAAGGAGGGAAGAGCTGCGGAGGGGCCTCGGGGGTGCGTGGGTGGGCTGGGGGTTGAAATGGGATGGGGAGAGCTTCCTGAGAAGGTGGTTTTAGAGCAGAGACCAACGGGAGGGGAGAAAGGGGGAGCACGCAGGCCTCTGGGGGGGCCCCAGGCAGAGGCCCGAGGCTGTGTGGGCCGGCCCCTTGGTTCGTCAGTGCTGCGTGAGTCCCACGGTGGGGTTTCGGGGGCAGGCCTCTCTCCCTTGTTCCTGAGCCTTTGGGGCCCCCAGGAAGACCGGCCCTGGAGGTGGCCTGCTTCCCGGCCAGGCCCTGGGCTGCACGGCAGTGGGTAGATAGCATCTCGGAGGCGGGGAGGCATGGGTGACACTGTGTGGCGGGCCACACAGGTGATCAGCCAGGTTTTCCACCTGATATGCTTGAAGGGAGGGAAGGCGGCCCTGCCCGGGTGTTCTGGCCCCCTCCTCTGCCGCTGGCCCCCGTCAGCCTGCAGGCCTGGTGGGGAGCCTGCCTCCGAGGCTGAGTTATCTGCTTGTCATGCCAGTGGCCCACCCGAGGACGATAAAAGGGCTTTTTGTCTGCAAGCACTTAGCTTCCTCCTCTGGGGCGATCCATCACCTCTGAGGGAGGAGGCAGACGGGGGAGAGGGAGCGGTCCTCCCCCCGCGGAGAGAGCTTAGTGTTCCCCGGGCTCCTGGCAGGACCCAAGTGGCTCCTCAGCCCAGAGAGAAGGCTGTGACGGGCGGCTGGCAGGGGGGGGTGGGTGCTCTGGAGACAGGTGCTGCGTGGAGCCTGCTGGCCTTTCTGAGCGCCCCCTCACCTGGGGAGGCCTGGAGGCAAGGTGAGGGCGGGGGCAGGGGCGGGAGAGCTGGTGTTGCTGAGAAGGAGCCGGGAGAAGAGGCCGCGGGGCCGATGTGTGAGGCGCACGGGACGTGTTGGGACGATGGAGCAGCAGCAAAGGCTCCCACGCACGCCCGTGGCCGTAAATCCCTTCTCGACACCTTGTGCAATCGCGCCTTTGATCCCCAGAGCCACCCCGGCCGCTGCCCGCGTGGCACAGACGAGGAAACGGAGGCCCAGGGGAGCCGGCGCGATGTCCCCGAGTGTGCGAGTGGCAGAGGCCGGCTGGAGCCCAGGGACCCCGGCTCCAGAGTCCCGGTGCTGGCACAGGTTTTCGGAGCAGGTGACGTTTGCGTCACCCTGGGAGGGGGAGCTGTGAGAGCAGGGGTGCAGGCGGGCGCCTCGAACCTCTCCCAGCCTGGTGCCTGGTGGTGTGTCTGTGAGGGTGAGGGGTGAGGGGTCAGGGGTCGGACATGCGTGGAGGCTGGCGGAGGACGGGGACTGGCATGGCCAGGCTTTCTGGGTGCCCTGGGGAGGGAGTGACCAGGTGCATATGCGACGGGGGTGGGGGCAGGGGAAGGCCCGGCAGAATCACACTTCTCTGGGCTGTTTGTCTCTCCTGGCAGTGAGTCCGCTGGCTTTGTCCCTAGCTGGGGGCCTGGCCCCTCTCTTGGGTGGAGGAGGAGAGGGCAGGGGGTCTCTTTCCTTCCAGCTTAGGGGGCTCAGCTCTGGGCAAGCCGCCCTCCCCCTCCTCTCCTTCCCTGCCCCCCTCCATCCTCCTCCGACTCCCTCCCGCCCCCTCTTCCTCCCTCCCTTCCCTCCCCTCCCCTCCCCACAGCCCTCCCTCTCCCCACAGGCCGCCCTCAGATGACAGCAATTAATGGTGCCTCTGATGGCGGGCTGGGAGGACGGGCTGACAGTTGAGCGTGTCTGCCTGCGGCTGGCCCTCTAATCGGGCCCGGGGGACCCCCCGCCCCACGGCTCCCAGGCGCCGCCGGCCCACTCCATCACTCACTGGGCAGCCGGAGCTGCCCGAGGGCGCACGGAGCGCTCAGCCCCCATCCCTGCAACCCCCCACCCCCCCAGCCCCACCTCAGCTACCCCCAGCCCCTCTCCAGCCCCTCCAGCCCCGCCTCGTCATCCTTTATTATTTGTCATCTTCTTTCTTCCGTAAGTGGAGGGGGCTCCCGGGTGACCCTTGTCCTGCCCTGATTAGTGGAAACGTGACAGGCGTCCAAGGCGCCCTGCTCCTGGATGTCCTCCCCACCGGATGTCCTCCCCACCGGCCAGCTCCTGTCCCCACCGCCCTCCCAGGCAGCGCCGTGCCGCCCCCAGGGCCGCCCTGCCCCCCAGGACCCCCGTCTTGTAGTGTCTGTGCCCTTGGGCAGGGCCGAGGCGCTGAGTCTTGCCCTGGACACAGGCTTCGGTTAAATGCCGGAGACTGGGCAGCCTGGAGCGTTTGGTGTGGGGCCGCCGCCCAGGCCTGGATCTTGTCTGGTGGGGATCGCGTGTGTCGGGGTGACAAGGACGCTGAGCCAGTCCTGCCCCCCTGGGCCTGGCGCTTGCCGTTCACCATTTTGCAGCAACAGCACCGAGGCCCGTGCCACGTGCCGAGGACGGACGGTCGCTGACCTTTCCCGGCTCATCCGCAGCAGCTCTCCAAGGAGCCATGTGTAACCCCGCCTTTGTGCACGGGGCAGAGGCACACCTTCCCCTTCCTTGTCCAGCGCCCATCAGTCGGGCTTGGGGAGCTCAAGGGACAGTGACCGAGCTGGCAGGCCTGGCCTGGAAGTAGGGAAAGAGTCCCTGGGCCCCGGCGTGGGATTCATGGTGCTTATTATTCTGTTACAGTTTTCAACGTTCAGCCTCATTGAGGTGTCGTAACCCGTGTTAAAGGTTCAGTTCACGAGCTGAGACACATGGAAACATTCGTACACTAACCACCACAACCGAGAGGCAGAGGGCCCCCATCACCCCCAAACGAATCCGCTCCCCCCCTCCACCAGAAGCATCCGCTGGTGTCGTAGACGGCCTAGAACCTTCTGGACTCCACACTAAAATGGCAGAGCACGTGCTGGCTGGTGTCGGGCTCCTTTCTCCCCGCCTGCCTTTGAGAGTCCCGTGTCGTCGCACATCTCAGCGGTTCGGGATTTTCTGTCGTGTGCGTGCGTCACAGGCCACGCATCCATTCACGGGTCCACGGACCTTCGCGTTGCCCCAGGTTGCTTCCTGCTGTTACGGATAAAGCGACTGCCCTGCAGTCATTGGCAGGAGTCGGGGGGCCCTTTCTCCTCCTCCACGCTGGGAAGTGCCGGCTTCATTTGCTGCACTGAGGGCTTTGCCAGTCCGGGGGCTCACGCCCTGGCCTGGTGGCGGGTGGGGACAGAGCCACGCTCCCCCCTCCAGGGTCTCCTCCACTGGAGAGGTGAGGGCATGAAGGAGGGTCCTTGCCTTTGGGGTCGAGCTCTGTCTGTGGGCCCGGGCCCTGTCCACGTGCACGTCAGGCCTGTGTGACTCTGTTGTCTGCCGGGAGCTGTTTTGGGGCAAGGCAGGGGCATGAAATGTGGACGCCCGGGCATGGGGGTAGTGACAGAGAGGGGGCCTCCTCCTCATCCTCCCTCGCCTGAGGGGTGTTAGCAAAGATGACTTTTCGGGGAAAGAGGCCCACAAATTAAATAAGCAATCCCGTAAATAAATAAGTAATGAAGTTAGTGGGGTGCCTAATTACATCAAATTCGTAATTCTGGATGGATGCCTGCCCGATAATTGTGCTTGTTTTTAATCTCCAGCTCTGACATGTGTCTCCTTGCATCTGAGGGTGATCCCCGCCCCCAGCTGGAGGAGGAGGGAGGCGGGAGGCGCCGCCTTTCAGGGGGTGCTCAGTGAGCCCCAGGGATCCAGATGGGCTTGTCTTTCTCTTGCATTCGGGGTTATAAACCTACGCAGGTTTTGAAATCGGCGCAAATGGCAGCAATAATGATAATGGGTTGTAATGACAGTCGTGTGTCACTCTACATGTGATCGTTTATTTAATCTTCCCAAACCCTCTGCGAAGCAGGGATTATCATCGTCCTCACTTTACAGGTGAGGAAACTGTGGAACAGAGAGGCTAAGTGACTTGCCTGAGGTCGCACAGCCCGTGAGATGCTAACCCCAGAGCCTGCCCGCTTCTCCCTCTGCTGCGTCCGCCTCCGGGTCGTCCTGCGTGGGGCGCGAGGGCTGGCCCTCTGTAAGGCTTTGTGCACTTTTTGATGACTTCTCAGGGCGGTCCTTTAGAGGAGATGCTAGGTCAGGGTAGCTCAAGGCCTCAAGAGACCCCGTCATCCCCTCCGCCGCTGCTGTGAAAACAGAAAACATTCTGAACCGTGAACTAAAATTGTGTTTCATTGAACCGCAAAGCCAGGGCCCCTCGCTGAAATTGAAATAGCTCCCTCCTCGGTCTTCTCTTTCCGTGGCTTTGACTTGCCGGCTTTCGGGGGCGCTCCCGGGGCTGCCGTGGGACTATGGCCGTGCTCGTTAGACCCACATTCCAGGTGAGGAAGCCAAGGCTCGGGGAGGTGGGGGGATTTGAGTGGGGTCCCACAGCCCGTGGGTGGGGAGCTGGCATTCTCACCAGCTCTTGCCGCCTGGCTAGGGATACGGAGCCCACCTCAGGTCCCTGGTGTGTGAGTGTGGGGGGCCCCTCTCCCGTCTGAGAAGTGAAGGGCCGTGTGTGCCAGAGGTTGGCTTTGCCGTGGTCTGTGCTGTGCTGGGTGACCTCAGCCAGCCCACCTTGTTTTGGGGTGGCTGGGGGCAGCGCGCTGCCACATACTGTCCCTGCAGGCCCCAGATCCCCAGCCGGAGTCAACGCCTGTCCCTTCACGGTGCACCCCGTGTTCTGGCCTTGGGGTGGGGTCGGAACAGAGCCCTGGGCCTCTACCGGGAAGTGTCCTCTGCAGGCCACAGGGAGTGGACACACCTCCCTTTCGGGGGTGCGCTCACGCAGCCAGCCGGGGCCTGCGTTTCTGGGGTTCTGGTGGGGGCTGTGGCTTGGGCTGGCGTGGGGCATGCCTTCCTTGTGCTGACCCTGGGCTGGCGGGGGCTCTTCCTCTCGCCGTGGGCAGGGCCGGGGAGGGGAGTGGAGTGCAGACTCACGGGAGGAGTTGCGTGTGTCCCGGGTGCGCCCGGGTGTGGGAGCAATCTCGGGAGGCTGCCTGGAAGAACTGGTACAAGCACGCTGAATGATGGTAAACCTGCCTCGCAGGGATCGGCGTGTGAAGCGCTTTCAGCTGGGCTTGGCACAGGGCAGGTACTGCATTTCTCACCAGAGCTGACGCTTCCCGGCCGTTTGCTTGCCTCAGCGCCGTGGGAGAGCCTGTCACCGTCACCGTCGCCATTAACTCTAATTCCGAATGATGCCTGAGCATTTACCGTGTGCCAGGCTGTGTTCAAAGTGTACCGTGCACACTCACTAACGGGCTCCTCGCGGCAGTCCTGTGAGCCACGTGCCATGACTGTCGGCCCCGTGTTACCGGTGGGGAAGCTGGGGGCACAGGCAGGTTAAGCCACGTGCCCAGGATCACACGCTGGCAGAGATGGGATTCGAACCTGGGTGGCTTAACTCCCCGACACCTGCTGTCCATCGTGGGGACCGTGCAGGCGCCACCTGCAGCCCTCCTTCATCCCGGAGCCAGACCGGCTCCCTTGGCAGGGCGGCCCCGGCTGCGGGCTAGGTCCGCGCACCACGTAGGGCCCTGAGGCATGCAGCAGCTGCTCTGGGCTGGCTGGGACTGGTCAGGACGTGAGAGGTCTGCCTCCTGCCTCCCCGCAGCCAGCCGGGTGTCCCCATGGCCTCCTGGGGGAGGGAGTGCACACAGCAAACAAGATGCCAGGGGCCGCTGGGGAGATGGGCCGTGCGGAAGACACACGCTGGACTGCAGGTCCCGGACATGCTTGCCGTGGACCGGGGCGGGGCGGGGTGGGTGAGGCAGCCCTGGTTTCTGGGCGGTGGGGGGGGGGAGTTCACTTTAGGTAGAGGAACTAAGGGTGGTCTCTGAGGGGGTGGCCTTTGAGCTGGGACCTGGGCAGTGAGAAGGAAGCAGACTTACGGAAGGAGAGCGATGAGCCGTGTGGATCGGGGAGCAGCGGGCGTGCACGCCCTGTGGCGGGGTGCTCGTGGGCGCGGAGGAGGCCTGCATGGCCGGAGCTGGGCTGGAGGCTGCGCTGTAGACCGCGGGGCTTGGCCCTTTTTCCCATTTAAGGCAGAAATCAGGTTTAATGCCTTTTGCGCTTCCTTCCTGTTCTTTGGCTATTTATTTACATTGATGGGGCACGTGGAATGTTCCAGACATTTGTAGGCCTCTGGGATTGGAATGATGGGAAGGTCGGACCTTGGCCGCCCGGGCCTTAGAGGAGTTGAGTATGCGGAGAGAGTGTGGGCTAAACAGGTGTCGTCCAGGGTGCTGGCGGTCACGGGGGCCGAGTTCAGGTTACTTATTGCTGGCGCATAGTATGGCCGGAGGCTCCCTCGGGCAAGCGTCAGGGAGGCACCCGAGGGTGACTGGGTGGGGCTCCTGCCTGAGTCGTGGCGGAGGCCACAGGGAGAACCCATGGGCGCTCCTAACGGCAAGGTCTGGGCTGGACGGCTTCGGGCGTGGCCGGATCCCGGGCCTCTCGCCCCGGGCCTTGGGGGGCTGTCTCGTCCTCCCTTTGCTGCCTTTGTCTGGGCTTCGTTCTCGGGCAAGTTCATGCCCCCAGCACAGCCAGCCACAGGGCAGGAGAGTCCGTTCCTCGCCCGAGCGAGGCCTTCGGCGCCATTCAGCTGTTTTCGGGGGGGAGGCGGGGGAGGGGAGAGTGGTGGCCCAGCTTGGGGGACGGGGTGACCCAACCCAGGCCCAGTCAGAGAAGGGGGGTGGGGAACGTGGCGAACCGGCATGTTGGCTATCCTTCGTTTTTTCGACGAGAGACACTGGAAATCTGGATTTTATAAGCAGTGTCCTAATTTTTAGAAAAACATCGCGTGTGCCAGGCAGAGCCTCTCTGTTGGCCACAGCTGACTGTCATCATTCTGTGGCCTCTGTTCCTAGCTGTGACTTTTATCTCAAAGTATTTTGCCGTCTGTGGTCTGGGCAGCATGTCCCATGGAATGTCCTGGAAGGTCCCAAGGCTTCGGAAGTCACGTTTCACGCCCCTGGAGGCGCCCTTCCCGAAAGTCGGGCCCTGAGGCCTCCGTGGTTCCGCTGGGTGCCCTCCGCTTGGGGCCGACGTGCTCAAAGAGACAGTCATGCCTCGTGGTCGGTGACGCAGACTCGGGCGCCACACTCGGGTTCACACCCCCCTCTGCCACTTCCCAGCTGTGTGCCAGGTCACTCTACCTCTGTGCCTCGGCTTCCCCTCCTGTAACATGGGATGACAGTACCCTGTGGGGTTGTGGGCGTCTAAAGGTGCACGTGCAGAGGCTGGCCCACCGGGAGTGGGTGAGCACCTGGCTGGTGAGGCCTGTGCTTCGGGCTGGGGTCCTGGGATCCGCTGGCGGTGGCCAGGAGCATTCTCGGACACTCCCTCCTTCCTCCTCCCTGCCAGGTCGTGGGCTCCTGGGACCCCAGAGCCGGCAGCCACTGCCCCCGGCCCCAGCCATCCCCGCTGGGTGCTCGGTACCCTCTGCTGCAGGAAGGCCCTGCACTTGGACAGGAGTTTCAAGTGAGCAGTAGTTAGCTCTGCCTGCTGCTGGCTCACAGCTGCTGTGGGTGGGGGCGGCCCCTTTTAAAAATAAAAACAGTACACAGAGGGACAGCCCCAGAGGACAGTCGCTTGCATTTGGCCAGCGTGGCCAGGGGTTCAGCGTTACGTGTCGATGCCTGGATGCAGTGACGGGGAAGCACGATGCATTCTGGTCTGGGGAGGTCTCCATTCAGGACGAAGGTCATGGTCCGTTTCGGCCTCTGTGTCAGGAAGTCCCTGTGAACAGCTGGTGGGGAGCTCGTGGGTGCCTCTCGCAGGGAGGGGATTCCTTGGGCTCTGTTCCTAGTGGCCAGGCCGGAAGAAGGGTAGCTATGGGCCCCGGGGGGGGGGCTCCTCTAGTGCCCCCCAACCTGCCCCTAGCTTCTGGCCTGGTTCCCTGGAATCCTTGCGGAAAGGGGGGGGGGGCCACGCATGGCTCTGGGCATTTCCTGCCGCCAAAGAATTTCAAGTCTTGATTGCAGAGGATGGAATAGTGGCCCCAGGATGTCGGTCCAGACCTCGTTTGGGCAAAGGGTCTTTGCAGATGCAATCGCGTTGAGGATCAGGATGAAATCATCCTAGATGACCGTGGGCCTTAAATTGATGACTGAGGTTCTTATGGGAAGACACGGAGGAGGAGGCCATGTGACCGGAGGCAGAGGTGGGAGTGAGGCAGCCAGGAGCCACCGGAAGCCAGGAGAGGCAAGGAGGTGTTCCCCTCAGCGGCTGTGGGGGAGTGGGCCTGCCCACACCCCGATTTGGGGCTGCTGGCCTCCAGAACTGTGTGAGTCAGCCGCTCCCAGTTTTAAGCCACCCAGTTTGTGGTCAGCAGCCCCAGGAAACTGAAGCACTTGTGAATTTTATTTTAATCACCTTTACAATTTCAAGACGTGTTTGTGGCCTCTGGGCCCTACATGGCCTGGAGCCGTGGGAGGCCGACCTTCCGGGCCATGCCGTCCCTCTGCTCATCCTTCCGCACCGTGCTGGCCTCGGGCTGTTCCGGAGCGCACCCCGGGGCCTTCGTCCGGGCCGGGTGCTCTCCCTGAGGGATTTCCACATCTCTCCTCTCACTCCTGTCCGGGCCACCGGGGACGTGTCACTGCCCCAGAAACCAGGCGTCCACAGCAGCCATTCCTGTGTGGATCGCATCACGTCTCTATCTGCCGTCAGCGTTCTCACCTCGCCGTGTCAGCTCTAGGAGGGCAGGGACCTGTGCCGTGTCCGCCGCGGCAGGCCCCGTGCCCAGCACGGACAGCTGGGGCTCAGTAAATGTTTGTCGAACGTCTGACGACTCCAGGCCTGGGGTCAGGGACGCTTATCAGCGGGGGGAGGTGGACGTGCTTTCAGAAAGAGCGTAAACTGGGCCGGAATGGGGCCCATTTTGCCAATTCCCATCACGTACAATGGGCCGCTTTGAAGCGAACGATTTGTTAGTTTTCAGTACATTTATAGCGTCTCACAGCCATCACCGCTTTCTGGTTCTGAAATGTTTTCGGCCATCCGAGGGGACTCCCCCGTTGTTCCTTCCCCAGCCCCCGCCCGCCCCGTCTGGCCTGTGGATCTGCCTGTTCTGGGTCTGTCATGTATGTGGATCGTGCTCCACGTGGCGTTCTGTGACTGGCTGTCTCTCAGCGTCTTGTTTTTGAGGTCCGTCTACTTCGTAGTGTGTGGAAGCAACACTCTTTTTATGGCCAGATAGTATTCTGTAGTGTGGATGTCCTCAGATGAGGGCAGATACTCCTCAGATGAGGAAATGGAGGCAGCCCAGAGAGGGGGTTGTCACCTGCCCACGTCTCGGAGTGCTGGGGTGCGGGACGGGAAGCAGGACGTTTCTGGTGCCCTCCCCACCCCGATCCTCATCTCTGTGCCTGGCCAGGAAGTGGCCGCTGCGTGGGCAGGAAGTGAGCGGGGATGCCTTTTGCTTGGGCCTGGATGCTAAGCAGGAGCGGGACTGTGGGTCCCCTAGTCTGGTCCTCTGAGCCCCTACAGGCATAGCCTCTGTTGTCCCCGAGAGGCAGCAGACAGGTGTGGCCCCATTTCGCAGCTGAGCAGGGTGATGCCTGCAGAGGTCGGGGGCCTTTCCCGGGAATCCCTTTGCCTCGCTGCTCACGCCTCGTGGCCCCGTCACCACGTATCCTGTGATATCTTTACTGATCTTTCTCATCGTCCCCAAAGCTATTCCTGGAAGTAGCATGTTGGCGAAATTGACCAGAGGACACTTTCCGAGGAGCGTCACTGGTCACTGTCAGGCTTGGGGATGAAGAGTTCTCTCGCAAAGCAGATGGCCGCTTGCTTATTCTGACATAAGCTCAGTTTCTGCCCCTGGCTCTGTCTAGAGGGAGCAGCGTGTGGGTCTTGCAGGTTTTGATGATTTGCTGTCTCCATGCCGTCCCCCGGCAAAGCCCCTCCGCTGCCTGGCTTCCTCCGGGGAAGGCACAGGAAGTGACCGTGCAGGGACACGGCCCAGCACGGAACCGGTGCGAAGCACGGAGAGCCCTGGGATTCGGAGGAGCGGCCCCTGGCTCCAGCGCCAGCCTCCGCGGAGGCCTGGGTGCAGGTCCGTGTCCAAAACAAACAGAGAGGAACAAAAGGGGCCAGTGAGTGCTGCTCAGGCGCCACTTCCTGGCCGGGCCTGGCGGGGCTGGTTTGGCCCGTTCCTCAGCTGTGTCTCCTGATGGTCGCGGTGAGAGCCAGCGGGCAGGAAGGCAGGGTCTACGCGTGGGTTTTGGTCCCTCACGCCTTCCTGTGCCTCAGCGTCCCCACCTATCGAAGGCAGCTTCGGAGGAGAACACTTCCCGCCTTCGCCTCGGAGCAAGTGTTTTCTCGAAGGGGCCGGCGGTGAGCTGATGAGTGGACGCGCTCGGGCCCGGTGCGGGCCGGGTCGCTTCGCTGGTGTCCGAGCAGACGTTCCTGTCCCCTGGCTAGACCGACCAGTGGCCCCGGCCCTTCGCCACATGGAGAGCTGGTCTGGCTCCGTGCTGACGGCACCACGGGGCAGGGTGCGGGCCGGCCGGCTGACCCTGGTCAGCCCGCGGCCGCTTTCCAGCTGTGCGACCTTGGGCTGGCCACTTGGCTTCTCCGAGCCCGCATCTTCTCTAGGAGGAGGTGGGGGGTGTGGTCAACATCGCGCCTGCCTCGTGTCACGCCGTCGTGAGGACAGGGGGACAGGCGCAGCCTCCGCCTCTGCCATCGTCCTGCTCTTTGGGGCGCCCCAGCCGGCAGAGCCGGGCGACCGGACCAGCGCGAGCTGCCTGCCGCCCTGCGTCTGCGCCGGGTCCTCCCTCAGGAGGCCATCTTGGGCTGACGTCTCTGGTCCCAACTCCTGCTGGGGTTGCTGGGGGCACGGGGGTGACTCTGGGAGGCCGCTCCGGGGACGCTCCTTCCCGGCAGCTGCGGCAGCCTCTCCCGGCGCCTGGGCCCGGCTGCGCCGAGCGCTGTGGGGAGCGGCCGTGCCCGCCCTGCCGCAGATGGCAGGCTGACACCCAGAGCAGCTCAGACTTGCCTCTGAGTCACACGGCTGCTGCAGCCAAGGAGCAGACGCCTGGCCGACCACCAGCGCATCCTTGACAGCCTGCGTGTGCGTGTGTGCACGTGTGCGTGTGTAAGTGTGTCTGCGTGTGCGTGTGTGCACGTGTGTGTAAGTGCGTGTGTGCATGCGCCAGTGCGTGCACGCATGCGCACGTGTGTATGTGCATGTGTGGGCGTGCATGTGTACATGTGTGCACGTGTGTGTTTTGTGCGCGTGTGCCTGCATGCGCGTGTGCGTTTGGCTGTGTCTCTTCACCCTCTGGGGTCACCCCGTTCAGAATACCAGTGTGAGGGGCTCATGTTTGCTTTTCCTGAGGTTCCAAGGACAGAAATGTTTTAAAGGCAGAGCCTGCCCTCTGGCCATGTCACCCTGGAGACTGGAAGACGGGGAAGGGACGGGTGGGGGGCGGGGCAGCTGCTGTGGTTCCAGGAGGAGGCAGGTGGGCCGGGCCCGGGGTGGCTGGTCCAGCTGGGAGGAAACGGGTTAAAGGAGGAACACTGGGCCCGGAGCTCGCTTTCCCTGCAAGCCGCGAGGGAGGGAATAGTGAAGAGGTTTTTCTGCCGAGCTATAAAAAGGCGTCCCAGTGTTTCAGCTCCTGAGTGTCGGCTGGAAGCCCGCCAGGGTTACCATGGCGATGAGGAATTATTACTTACTGCCAAGGCTGGGAGAAAGAGCTCGCACTTTTGGCTCCCCAACAGGAGTGGACTTATGTAATTCCCTGTGTTTACAGGCCCGAGTGGCAGGAGGCAGGAAGGACCGCCGAGGCCCGGCCTCACGTTGCTAGCCCTGCGCTGTCCCTTGCTGGGCCGGGCGGGCCCCGGGTTGGGGGGCCTCAGGAGCGGGCCTGGGGGGCGGCCTGGCTGTAGACGCGCCCGCAGGGCCTCCCCATCCGGGGGAGCCCGTAGTCTCGCGGGAAGGCGGAGAGGCCAGAGGGGCCGTCCTCCCCAGTGCCGGGCCTGCAGAGAGGATGGCTTGACGCTGGACGCGGTGTTTTCTGGAAGCCGGCGGAACGCTCTGTGTGTGGACTCCGCTGACCCGCTGCTGGCACGTTTCCCTCGTCTTGCTTTTTCCCCCTTTTTTTTTTTTTTGTGGGAGAGTTACTTCAAGTTGTGTTTGGAGCTGACTTGAGTGAAAGGCTGGTCATGTGCTCGGTAAGAGAAGTTTCTGGGCTCGGCAGCGGGCAGCGAGCCGCAGTGGCCGGGTCACTGGCCGAGGGGGGCCATGGCTCACAGTCGGATGGGGACCTGGGCCGGGGGGACCGCTGGGGCCGATGGCTCCTCTGCCAGGAGCCCCGGTTCTGCCCAGTGTGGTGGCCCAGGGCGGGGTGTGGGCCCCGGCGGTCAGTGGGAGTGGACAGTGGGCTGGCCATCTTACCAGCCAGAGTGGCTGACGTCCCGGAAAAGGGTGTCAAGAGGGGGTGGCCCGGTGGGACAGTGCTTGGCTGCTGTCCATGGGAGGGGACTGTGAGCAGAGTGGGGGGTCTGGGCGGTCTTGGTCTGCCCTTCGGCGTTGGCCGCCAGGAGTGCCCTGGGGTGCTGGGATTTGGGGGCACAGCAGGGGAGGGGGCCAGGTGCAGGCGGCAGCGCTCACGTCCCTGGCCCCCGGCTCCCCCTGTGGTGCTGCTTGGCCGGGTGCCCGTGTCTGCTTTGAAATCGGCACCACCGGCCCGGGCTTGCCCAGGCCCTGGCAGCCGGGAGCCGGGGCAAACACCGGGAAGTTGGAAGTGCCGCCCCAGCCGCGGGGCGCCCTCCGTCGCTGGCGGGGGGCGGGAAGGCGGGCAATGAGGGAGAGACTGTCCCGGAGCGGTGTGGGTGCGCTGGGCCCGGGGGTGGGTGTAGCTCGGCCTGGGGGTGCTACGTCCACGTCTGAATCCCGGTCCTGTCCCCTTCACTCCACGTGGCCTCGCCTCGCCTGTGTGAGCCTCAGTTTCCTCGTCTGTAAGACAGGGCCGTAAAGCATAAAGGGACCACACGAGGAGGGCAGCGTGAGACGGGGGGCGGCCTGGAGCCTGACGGCCGGGCTCACATCCTGGCTGGACGCTCCCAGCCTCAGTGTTCCCACCTGACGAATGGGCGCACCCTCTGTCTCCACCCCACAAGATGCCGTGTAGCCTAAGGGGGCTGAGAAGTGTCCCTGCCCCGCCCTTCACAACAGTGTGACCTCGGGGGTCACGGAGCCTCAGCCCGCCTCTGGCTGTCCATCTGCGTGGCCGCAGGCGTGCCTCTGGGGAACCAGGGCAAATCCTGCCCCGTGCATGGGTGTCAGGACACGCCCAGGA
Source organism: Eonycteris spelaea (assembly GCA_003508835.1). Taxonomy (NCBI): domain Eukaryota; kingdom Metazoa; phylum Chordata; class Mammalia; order Chiroptera; family Pteropodidae; genus Eonycteris; species Eonycteris spelaea. Next base: position 9,362,960 of record PUFA01000042.1, on the reverse strand, counting down.
AGTGCAGACACAGCCTGGACTTAAGTTAGTTCTGTCTGGGGCTCGCTGGATTCATTTTCCTTTCCTTCCGTGTTGAGAGCCCTCCCAACCCCAGGGGGCATGGGCGGTGGCCGGGTCTTTCCCAGCCCCAGGCTCTGTCTGCATTTGTCCCTGCTTCCTGCTTCCCTGCTTCCTGGGTTCCTAGGTTCCCCCAGTCCATGCCTGTTCTGCCCCATCTCCCACCCGACCTGGGCCAGACACCCCGACAGTGCACAGTGTGGCCCGGGGGCTGGGCGGGCAGGGTGGCGCTCCCCCTGAGGGTGGCAGAGGCTCTGTGTTTGTAAGTGACACCGGATGCTGGGCTGGTGGCTGGCTCTGGACCGCTTCTTTCGGGCCAGCAGGAGCCAGCAGGAGCCAGCGGGGAGTCCCCTGATGTCCAGGTGGCCCACGCCAGCGCCTGCAGTCGGATTGTCCGCAGATGTTTCCTGGGGCCCTCAGGAGAGGCCTCTGCAGCCCGGGGCCCCCACGTGTCCCCTCGCTGCCCCGAGGCCCCCTCAGCGCCCATGGCGGTGTCCACCCCTGCTGTGCCCCGGGGGTCTCGTGACACGATCCCCCCACACCGAGAAAGCAGGGGTGTGGTGGTGGAGACCACAGTCGCACCCAGACCCTCGTGATGGCCGCACTGCCCTGAGGTCGGAGCGCATAGAGCTAAACGCACACTCAGACGCTCAGACACGCCGGCGCGCGCGCGGGACGGGCAGCCGTGTCGGGTCTGTGTTCTGGCTGGCGGTCGCCACCGACGTCCCGTTCTGGAGGGCCAGTTACGCTGGGGGGACCTGGCTCAGGGGCACGCGGGGTCTTGCTGCTTTATTTCTTCAACGGCATGTGACTCTGCGGGGACCTAATAGACAAAGAGCGTAGGCCGGGGGGCCGGGCTGCTCTGCGTCCGAGCCGTCTGCCCCTGGGTAGCCGCGTGCCTCAGAGCAGGCTCAGCACCGCCCCCCGCCTCAGTTTCCTCATCTGTGAGATGGGTGGTGCTCCGCGGCTCGCAGGGCTTGTATGCATGCCGCTGAGCTGGCCCGTGACGCGGTCACCGCGGCTTGTCCGGCACTGCCTCACTTCACACCCGCATCCGCCCTGGAAAGGGTGGGTGCTTACGTCCCCCCTTCTCAGGGGATGGGGCCTAGATCCCAGCCCAGAGCCGAGGTGTGGTGGCCCTTGGGCTGGGTGGCCCTGGGGGAGTTGCTCACGCTCTCTGAGCCTCAGTTCCCGCCTTTCCTCCTCACCTGCAGGCCAGGCCAGGCCAGGTGGCCAGGCTGGGCTCCTGACCTGTGAGGGCCAGACTGCCGTGACCTCTCAGCCACCTTCTCTGAGGCCTCCATGTGCAGCTGCAAAGCGGGTCTTGCCCGAGGGGCCGGCCTCGCTCCCTCTCTGAGCACTGTCCGGCCTCAGGGCTGCGTCTTCTCCGGAGGCGGGGAGAGGGCCCTCACGCACCAGCCCCTTGTGGAGCGAGCTGCCTGCATTATCCCCGGCTGGCACTTCAGCACGGGAAATGTGGTCCTGAGCAGCCGAAGCTAATCGGGAGGTGGACCCTTCTCCAGCGGCTCCTGAGAGAGTGTTGCCGCTGGCCGGCACCTTCCAGCTGGCTCGGTCCCTGGGCTTGGGCCTGCAGGTGATCTGGGATCCAGGCAGGGCTTGTTTTATGCCTCACGATGCCGGAGGGTTCCAGAGCTGGCTGGGGCCGGGCGGGCGCCTGCTGGGCCTGTGGACATGGGCTGCTGCGAGGGTCTCCCGCCATCGTGCTGGGGTGATGGAGGCTTGTGCCGGGGTCCCAGGGGTGTCCATCAGGGCTGGCTTGGGGCTTTGCTGGGCGGGGCCTTGGGCTGGGGGCGGCACCAGCCTCTGCAGCCTCTTGGATACCCCAGTCACCTGCCTCAGGACCTTTGCGCGTGCTGTGCCCTCTTCCTGGAATACCCACCTCACGTAGGCCTCGGCTCAGGTGTCGCTTCCTGAAAGAGGCCCCAGTCCCCGTCGTCGCTCCCTGTCACCTCGCCGCTCTCCCCACCGGGGGCTTATTGAGTATGCATCCGCCATGCCCTGCCCCCCAGGATTTTGTTCACCTCGGGCACCGCTGTGTCCCCAGCGCCCTGAGCAGACGGTCGTGCCTGGTGCAATGTCCCCCGCAGTCGGGGGACCTGGGCCTGTCCTTTCCCAGTGAGCGGGGCCCTTGCCGGGGAAGCACCTCCAGCCTTTGTCCAGGCCAGTCACGTCCGAGGGCTCTGGCCAGGGAGACCCGGCACCTTGACCTGCCTTGATCTCTGGGATTCGTGCCGAGCTCACCTCCCTCCATCCTGAAGCTTCTCGGCCTTGGGTCATGAGTGCGTTTGGGGAACACTCTTAGAAAACTGGGGTCTTTCGAAAAGCAGTTGCGTTCGCTCAAGAATGTGCCCTAGTCACCCACCGAGCACCCCCAGGAAGTCTGCATTACCTAGACGAAGTCAGAGAGGGGAAGCTCATGAACAAGGAAAGTGGGGGCCCCGTGGGGACCGGGGTGCAGGGAGCGGCGCAGACAGCATCAGGTTCATGACACGGGGCAGGTGTTCTGTGCACCTGAGTCATCCGAGTCCTAATAACCCTGTGAAGTGGGCCTTGAATCAGCCTCTCCAGGTGAGGCACAGAGAGGGCCCACGGCTGGCCCGGAGACACACAGCGTTTTCGCATGCTGCGTTTTCGTATGCAGGTGTTCCTGGGCCTAGGGGATGCCCAGTGCATTCAGGGGTCCTCCTTCCGTCCTCAGAAGGCCCTTGTGTCATCCCTGTCCCAGAGGACCGGTGGCTCGGGCTGTGGAGGAGGCAGGATTTGAACCCAGGCTCTAGGAGGCCCTTCCCCCTGGGGGTCTGAGGGAGCCCTGTTGGGGCCAGATCTGAGGCCAGAGCTGCCCGAAGGCGGGGAGTGGGATTCTCAGTGTGGCTCCGAAGCTGGAGGCGGGAGGGGCCGCCCCCTTGCTTGGAGTCGTGTATTTGCATGACAATGAGCCCTTTGTCCCCGGGTGCAGCCTCCTTCCCAGGCTAATAACATAATTCCCGGCCTGTGAAGTCATAATGGGCCCTTTCTGCGCTGGGTGGGCGGCTGGGTGGGCGGCTGGGTGGGCAGCTGCGTGGGCCGGGCAGGCTGGCAGGAGCAGAGAGGTGGCGTTTGCCGGCCGGGCGCCTCTCTTCGCCCTCCGGCTGGGTGCATCTGCGCCCACCGGCATGGAGCGAGTGAGGCTGAGACGCGTCCTTCCATGGCTGATGTGTGTCCGGCCCTCTAGCCACTGGGAGCCTCTCCTTGGCCTGTGAGGTGGGGGCGAGCTCATGAAGCCGGCCCTCCCCCGAGAGGCGTGGGTGTGGGAGTGCCTTGTCAAGCCCGGGATGGCACAGAGAGCAGCTTCAGCCTCCGGCCTCAGTGTTCTCGTCCGCGCAGTGGGGGTTCTGCTGGGGCTCGGCCGTGGGGAGGCCGGGAGCGAGCTCAGGAGACCAGCGTCAGAAGAGGCCGTGCTGGTGTTGGGGGTGCGGATGTGGGCCCCCAAAAGATGTGTGCACGTGTTAAGACCCAGGCCTGTACACGCGACTGCCTGCCTTAGAGAAAGGGTCTTTGCAGATGTGTCTTGAGATGAGGTCATCCTGGATCACTGGGTGAGCCCTGAGGTTAGAGACCCCGTGACCTTACGAAAGACAAAGAGAAGAGAGGATGGCCCAGTGAGGACAGCAGAGACCGGAGCGCCAGGAGCCACCAGAAGCTGGACTTTGAGGCAGGAAGGAGCCTCCCCAGGCCTTCGGAGGGGCGCGCCGTGGGGACGGCCCCTCGATGTCAGATTTGGCCTCCAGGGCAGCGAGAGAATAAAGTGGTGTTGGCTGCGGCCGGTGGTCCGAGGGGTCCCCTCCCCCGCCCCCGCCCCCAGTCCAGGACTGAAGGTGCAGGGCGGGTGGTAGCCCGAGGGGCGTCAGGTGCAGGTTGCCATAACCATGTGCCGGAGGGAGATGGGCCGGGCCGGGGTCCCTGCCCAGCCCCCACTTTCATGGCCCGTGGGTGTCCCACTTCCGACTCACTGGCGTGGGTACAGCCCTTGCCTCTGCCTGTTGTCGTGAGGGGCCTCTCAGGCCCCCCTCCAAGCCTCGTCCTCCCTGGGGAGCATTCCTGCCTTTTGCTCCTCACGCCCCCTTTCACCGCCCCCCACCCCCAAGGCTTTTCCTGGCCCTCTTTTGTGGCTTCCAGCTGACCACAAGTCAGAAGCCACAGGTCACATCTGGCAGTCCGTGGGGCTGCATTTGGATGTCAGACTGATTTATCGGTTTGGGTTTAGTTAGTGTTTTAAAAATAAAAATTGTGAGTTGAGAGATGTTTCCAAATTGGACTTTATTTCCCTGAAAGAACTGGAAGCTGTGGGTCCCCCGGGGCCACATTCCTGAGCGGGGGCCACCCCCTCCCTGGGCCCCACCTGCCCGCTCCCCCACGTGGCTCGGCCTGGCCAGGGGGGTCGGGCTGTCCACAGCCCTCCCTCCCTTCCCCTCTCTCCACCTTCCGGCCTGGGACCCTCCTCCCTCCACGACTGGTGGTCACCTCCCAGGCGTCACCTCCCAGGCAGCTGCCGGGGTTGCCACTTCCGGGCCGTCCCTGTCTGGACGCCTGGAGGGCCAGGGGGACCTTGGGTTCTTGGTGAAGACTCCATCTCCATCGGGCTCTTACTAATTAACAGGCTTCCTCGGGCTAATTGAGCGGCCCATGGGTCCCATCCAGCCGTGGGCGGAGCTGATCGGAGTGGGTGGGCCCCTTTCCCCTTGACCCCCGAGCACCTGGCTGGCCGTAGCTGCCAGGCCTGTGGAAGGTGTGGGCCCCTTGGGTCCAGACGGTCGTTTCATTGCTAGGGGTCAGGAAGGGGATTGCGTGGGAGGGCCATTGTGGAGCGGGCGGGCCCCCGGCCGGGGAGTGCCGCTGGCGAAGCTGTTCTTAGCGCAGAAACATTTGTCCTTGTCCACATGTGGCTGAGGACGTCCCCCAGAGATCTGCCCCGCAGTGCGAGGGGCGACCCTGTGCATTCTTTCGGAAGCTGTTCTTGAGGGCCCTGCTTGCGTGGAGGAGTGGGGGAGGAGGCATTTCCGGCAGCTGCACAGCTGAGGACACCTTTGCCAGATGTCGGTGCAGGGGGGTCTGTGGGAAACGGGCCGCTGCCCTCCTTCCCAAGGGGTGGCTTCCCTCTCCTCCAGGGCCTCGGCACGGGACGTGAGTGATGGGGTGGAGGCTGACAGGTGGTCCTGGCCTGGCGCCGTGGGGCCCAGGGCCCTTTGGGGTCGGCGGGCAGAGAGTTTCAGATTAGCCTCTCCCTGTGTCCTGGCCGTCTGTGTGGGTTGGAGGTAGCCGTTAGGGCCTGAGGGGACGTGGGCCAGGGAGGAGGCCTTGACTGCGGTCCAGCGCTTGGCTGTGAAGGACTGCTGTGTGCTGGCCCCCGCCACGGCCGTCCCCTGCCACGGGCCAGCCCTGGCAGAGAGAGGGCTCCCCCACAAAGCAGCCGGGCCCAGCCGGGAGGCCTCCCTGGGTGGGCGTGTGGTTCGTTTTATTCTTCTTCTTTAAGTCGTGACAAAAGATTGAGCGTTTCCGCCGTCCCTGAGTGCCCAAGGCATTGGTCGTGGGACCCACGCTGGCTGTGCAGCCATCGCCTCTGTCCCCCCCAGAACGGCTTCACCTTGCAAAACAGAAACTCAGTTCCCGTCCGACGCTGCCCACCGCCCAGCCCCGTGCGCTCCGTCCGGCGTCCATCTCCCAGCCCGACTCCTGGGCGCCGCCTGAGCGTGAAATCCCGTGGCACCGGCCGCCTCTAGGCGGCAGCGTCAGGGCCGTGCGCTGTGGCCCTTTCTCTCCGTGGTCATGGGTTCGTTCCCGCCGGGTGGCAAGCGCTGGGACCTGAAAACCTTGGCCCCTCATCCTGGGGTTGGGGACGCAGTTGCGGCCGCCCGTGAGTGGACGCGCTGTCCCCACGAGTGGCATGGTGTTGGGCCGACACAGGTTGTTCCTGGCCCCAGGGCAAGGGGTGAAGCGGTTTGCCCAGGTCACACAGCGGGTGCCGGCGTCACCTGCCCCCCCGCCCAATGCCTGGACACCAGACAGACTTCTCTGGGTCCCCTCTTTCCCTAGCGGAGGAAACGGCCGTGTGGAGAGCCCCTGGAGGCGTGGGGTCCAGTGGAAGACACGCCCCTCCCGGGGCGCCCAGGGTGTCCTGAGGACGGACTAGCGGGAGGTCGAGCCGGGAATGACGGGGCGGTGTGCGTGAGATGCCTGGAGGGTGAGCGTGGCGCGGCCCCGGCTCCCCGTGGAACCCTGTGACCCGGTGTGCGGGCGGGTTCGTCAGGGCTGTGGTTCCCCCCCCTTCCTCTTCCTCTTCCTCTTAGAAAACGGGGAAAGCTGTCGAGGAGGAAATGATTTCGAGCAGGTCCTGCGGCGGGGCAGCAGGGCCGGGCCGTGCTGGTCATCGTCCAGCGGACACACACGCACCCTTCAGCTGCAGACAGGCGGGCCTCCTGGGCAGCTCCGGCCGGCCCACTTCCTGTCGGCGCCCCTCGGAGGGGGTGTGGGCGGGCGAGGGGGCCCGGGCCGTGGTTTCGGGGAGCGGAGCCTTGCCGCTTCCTGGCTGCGTGATCTCGGGCAGCTGAGTCCGCCTCTCGGAGCCCGGCCTCCTGATCCGCTGATTGGGGACAGTCGTGTTTGGTGCCCAGTGTGGGTGCCTGTGGTGGGGTCCGGCCTGCGGATGGCGGGGGGCTGTGCGGAACTGGGAGGGTGGGAGGCGGGATCGGCGCTGGTCACAGTGGAGCTTCTCCCAGGGGCTCGGGGCCCCTTTTTGGGGAGGGAGGGACGGGGCCGGTGCCTGGTGTGTGTTGCTTCAGCCTGCGTTTTTCCTGTGGGTTGGTGGAGGCTGTGGCCCTCCAGCGGGGCTCTGTCCTTCTCCCCGTGGCCCTTGGGCCTTCGTCCCCTCAAGGGTCTGAGGCGGGCTCTGCTCAGGCCGCTGTCCCCACCTCCAGAGGCCTGGACCCTGTGGCCTGCGGGGTCCAGTGGAGGGGCGGGGTCCGGCCATGCAGCCCCAGCCTGCCGAGTGACCTCACGCACATCCCTGCCCCTCTTCAGGCCTCAGTTTCCCCATCTACAAAAACGGGTTGTCGAGTGAGATGTGCACGGCCAGGTTTTCGGGCCGGGAGGCTCGGCCTCCCTCTCCCTCTGTCCAGACCCTGCGAGGCCCAGCGCTCCCCCGGGAAGGGGTCCCCTCCTGTGTGACGTTCTGAGCAGGGACTCACTCTGTCGTCTGGTCAGTCCACTTCACCCAGCCTCAGTCCGCTAGCAGCGCATCCCCCGTTACCGATGGTCCGCGGCGGCTCCCCACCCCTCCCCCGCCCCCAGGACTCTGAGCAGCGGGGGCGTGACGTGGGGCGTGACGGCCTCACCTGTCACGTCAGCAGCTCTTCTCTGGGTGTGAGCTTTCCGGAGCTGTCCGCAGGTCTTGCTCCAGGGACCTACCCATCCATCCATCCTCCATCCTCCCCTTTCTCCCTCCTTTCTTCATCCATCCATTTGTCCATCCGTCCATTCATTCCCTGTGAGTGCCTGGCTGCGGGCTTTCCCTGTTGGGACAGGCCTGCCAGTGGATGCCAGCTCCGATGGGCAGGCCTCCTTTATGTCTGACCGGTTCAGGGCTGTGAGCCCGGTGCCTGCACCCTGACCAGCATGGGGCAGAGACCCGTTTGGGATGGGTTTGTCTGGCCTGGTCCCAGCTTGGGGGTGGGCAGGGGGCAGCCCCGAGGGCAGCACCCCGAGCTAGGTGCTCAGGATGGTGACCCAGACACTGTGGCAGGCTCTGGATTTAGCAGCAAACAAAACATATTTAATCGAGCGCCTACTGTTCTGGGTTAAATAGTGTCCCCTCCAAAATTCCGGTCGACTTGGAGCCTCAGAATGTGACCTCATGTAGAAAGAGGTCTTTGCAGATGTGACTGGTTGCGATGAGGTGGCCCTGGAGCGGAGTGGGCCCTGCGTCCTTGTGACTGGTGTCCTTGTGAGAATAGGGGAACTCCATAATGCAGACACAGAGACGCAGAGGAGAAAAGGTCCCGTGACCACAGAGGCTGTGGCTGGCGTGATGCTGCCACAGATCAGGGGGCCCCGGGGGCCGCCGGCAGCTGGCACGGACGAGGCGGCCTCCTCCCCGGGGCCTCCAGAGGGAGCGTGGCCCTGCCCGCACCTTGGTGGTGCAGTTCCGGCCTCCTGAGTAGGGAGAGAATACATTCCTGTTGTTTTCAGCCAGTGTGTCACAGCGGCTGCAGGAAACGAGTACACCTACTGTGCGCCGGGCGCCGCACCCCGAGGATCCAGCAGTCAGTCAACACAAACATGGAGCAGCTACCGTGTCAGACGCAGTCCTAGATGCTGAAGAGACGGTGCTGAGCGAGGGGCCGGGCTGATGGACCCTGGTCCCCGGTTCCCGGGACACTGTGCATCTGCACCGTGGCAGGCTGGTTAGGGGTGGGGGTGTAACAGCCGTGTCCCCTCTGTGGGGCCCAGAGCTCCTCCGAGCTCTCAGGGCGCTCTGATGAGCACGCACACGCGTGTGTAGGTGTGTGTGCTGGGGGCTTCCGTCCTGCCTGGCAGCTGGTTTTTAATTCTGAGGCTCCCCCCGCCCACCACAAGTTCCTGCATTGCTGCCCCTTCGTTTCAGGGAAATGACAGGCTCCTGTGGCACAGATGGCCCCCCTTTCATTCATCTCTGCAGTGCGGGCTCAGGTCTGGAGGCTCCCCGCGGATTTTAGCAGTTCTGTCGCCTAAACAAGCCCCCCCCTGCCCCCCGAAACATCCCAGCCACAGCTGGCTGTAAATCCCCCGCTCTCTGGGTCCGAACCAGGCTGCCCAAGGCACGGAAAATTCGTGGAATGTGTCTCGGTGAGGCCTCGGCACTCCTGCCCGGGCTGGAGGGGAACATGGGGCCGGAGCCCCCTCCCCAGCCTGAAGGGCCTCTGCCCCGTGGTCTAGGGTGGACGCGTGTCGGGGGCTCGGCCCGCCTCTGCTGGACAGGGTCATTCACTGAGCACCTGCTGTGTGCCGGGCGCTGTGACTGGCCCCGGGGTGCGGTGGAGAGTAAGGTGGACGAGAAATCAGAGCCGGCAGCGTCGGAAGCCTTAGCGAAGCCACGCAGTGGATGGGAACGGGGCTCGGGTTAGCAGGTTTGTGGGGTGCTGCCGTGCTGGACCTGTAACTTGTGCGGCTGGCCCCTGCTGTGTGCCGCCCCCAGGGTGTGCGTGGGAGCCCATTGGTGGGGTGCCCCTGCTGCGGGCCGTGTGGGGACCCCACCCCCGGCCCTGCCCGGAGTTTGGGGTGGCGGTGTAGACTCCCTGGTGCCGCGGCTTGTGCCTTGGCTGTAAGGCCTGCGTAGGGCTCAGGCCCAGAAGCGTCCACCCCCGGGCCAGGCACGTCCTTGACCTTGCCGAGCGCCATCCTTCGTCCTGGAGCCCTGACCTCGCCCAGTGTGCCTCGCTGAGCACCTGCTGGTTCCCGGCGTGCCGTGCTTCACGGGCCTGCTCCTGGCGGCCGAGGACAGTGAGGCGCAGAGCCACGGGGCAGTGTGCCCGAGGAGGGCAACGCAGGGCTCCCGTCCCCGGGGGCGACTTGGCCCCGGTCACCACGTGCCGGGCTGTCTGCAAGGCCATTCCACCATCTGCCACTCTCCTTCTCTGTCCCTGCTGCCCCGGCCTCCCCAGCGCCGTCTCCTGGGCCTCCCGATGGGTGCCGCTGTGGCTGCTGTCCACATCCAGCTCGTCAAACACCGGACCCTTTCCTCCTCCCTCAGCCACCGGGGGTGGCTCCCCAGGGCCCCCGGAATGGAATGCACCCTCATGTGGCCCCATCTGCACCCCCCCCCAGCCGTACTTCCCCACAGCGGGAAGCTGCTGTGGATGTGTGTGTTGTGCACACCGGAGTCACACACACCGCGGCCTGCCGTGTCCGGCTTCGTCCCCAGTCGTGTTCTCAGGGTCCCCCCTGCCTCCGCGTGTGCCGGGGCTTCGCTCCTGGTCAGGGAGGACCCTGCTCCGCGGTGTGGCTGGACCACCGCCCGTCCGTCCATTCGTCGGCTGAGGGCCGCTCGGGTCGCTTCCACCGGCGGCCGCTGTGAGTAGTGCTGCTGTGACATACATTCGAGTCCCTCTCTTCGGTTCCTTTGGGCCTGTGCCTGGGAGTGGAATTGTTGGGCCATGTGGTAACTCTGTTCAGCACGTTGAGGCGCTGCCAACTATTCTCCTATGTAAATGTGTTTGCGTTGGCAACAGACGTGGCCGAGGTTGGGAGGGGTGGGTAATGGGGTTTATTTAAATAAGCTCGTGCCGAACGAGGGAGCTTGAGGGCCTCACCGTCCTCCAGCTTTGGGGACAGCCTGCATGTGAGGACCCGGGGCCAGGGAGCCGGTGGGCGGGCCGGGCTGCACCCCCCAGCGCGGTGGGGGACCCCCCCGTGGGTTTTGAGGGGGGTGGGAGGCCCGCCGGGCGCGGGCTGAGGGCGGGGATGGGGCTGAGGGTTCCCCAGGGCTGCTGGAAGGGCGTCACCTCCCCAGTTCCTGGGGCCTGCATGCCGCCAGTGTGTGGCGGGAGCTTGCTGTCCCCAGCCAGCATTATTTCGTTAGGCAAACGAAGTTAGAAAAGACTGCCCCCACCTTACGCAAGCCGAATCGAAGGGCGCTGCAGAGCGGCCCCGGCCCCGCGGCCCGTAGGGCCCGAGCCGGAGGGCGGAGAGGAACGCACTCCACTGTGCGGACGGCTGGAGTCGCGGGGTCCGCGAGCAGCGGGCGCCGGGGGAGTTCTGAAACGGGGGCCAGCACTGGGGGCCGCCCCCCCCCCGGCTGCAGGACGTGGCCGCTGTGCTCCTGCTGCCCTTCCCCCTCCCACATCCGGGGACTGGGCTGCGCGGTGACGGCAGGGCTCGGCCCCGGTCCGTGCCACGCACGCCCTGTCTCGATGGTGAAGTCCCTGGGGGTGACGTCCCGGGCTGGGTGCAGGCACGTCGCGCTTGGCTCTGGGCTTCTTCGGCTTTTCGGTGCCAGAAAGACGGACGGCCCTCGTGGAAGGACGGATCGCCGCCTCTGTGACTGCCTCCTTCCCTGTGTCCTGTGTCAGTCGGAGCTGTGGTGGCACGTGACAGAGCCCCAGGTTGGGCTGGTGAGGCAAAACACACACCCGGCTCCTCTAAACGGAGACGCGGGCTTGGATTCGCCTTCGGGCTCGGCCCCCGTCGGGGCCCGAACGTGGCCCTCCAGCCCTGCCCGCCCGCCTGCCTGTTGGCCTCGTTCTGGGGCAGGCTCCTGTCACGCATGGTCCCCAAGGGCTCCAGGCTTTCCTTCCCCCCCGCTGAGACCCAGCGGAGAGCCTGTTCCCGGTTCTGGCCGCAGAAGGCCCACGGCGACTCTCACTGGCACAGATCGGGTCACCTGGCCCAGGGGCAGCAGAGTCTGATTGACCAGGCCTCGATCACGTGACCATCCTGGTGCCTGGGGAGAAAAGAGAGTTCTGGAAAGTCACGTCTGCAGGTGCAGAAGAGAGGGGTGGGTACGGGGATGCGGTCAGGGCCCCCAGGTGTGGGGCTCAGCCCTCCTTGGACCGCCACAATCTCACCTGTCCACGTCAGCCCTCCAGTGTGGGCAGTGGAGGACCAGGGCGCCACTCCCATGGAGGACAGCTGTTTGGGGGGGGCCAGGGCGCTGAGGGATGCCATTGTAGGAGGCTGGGGTACCTTCTGTTTACCTCATCACGGGAGGTTGCGTGGGGTCCTCCAGGGGCTGGCCCTGGTGCCATCTTGCGTCTTTCTCAGCTCTGGGGTGTGGGGATGGGGGGTGCACGTGATGAGGGCCTGATGGACACACCGTTTCCGGGTGGCCGAGGGAGGAGGGCGTGGGCCGAGGAGCCCACTGTGACCAGGCGGGGGTGGGCGGAGCGGTGGCCGTCAGGGCAGGGAGAGAAGGGTTCCGGGGTGGTGAGGACCCCAGGGATTTGTGGGTCCCCGACCAGGGTCTCCTCACCCCCTTGAGTTGTCGCTTCTTTCTGGGTCTCAGCCTCCCACTTGTGACGCCAGCGGGCGGTTCTCGAGATTCTGGCCAGCGTGGACGTGGGTGGTCTCTCTCTCTGGCCCCCCGGGAACCGTTGGGGGGCTCTGGTCCGTGTCCTCGGCTGTTGCCTCAGTGTGACCCTTGTGTCCCAGTCCCCTGCCCCCAAACTCTGCCTGTTCTGCCCTCACGCTCAAGCGTCACCCTCCTGCAGAGGGTCCCCGTGAGGCCCAGGCAGGCCTGGTCTCGCTTGGGGTCACTCTGTGAGTGACCTGCGTCCTGCCCAAGCTGCTCGTGTCCCCCGCAGCCCGGGACAGGCACGTGTGGTTTGCCTTCCGCGAGCTGCTGGGTGCTCTCGGGGAGCGTCGCCCCGGGGACTCAGAATCCCGCCGAGGCCTGGGGCTGGGGTCGGGGCCCAGGGGGCTTGGGAGCCACTGGGGTGGTGAGGCATGGCCGCGCGGTTGGGGTTCCTCTGCTGGTTGAGTGAGGACCGTGGTCGGGGGGCGGGGGGGCACACGTCTCCCCGATGTGGCTGGTGGGGCCACCGCTGGCCTGGCCAGGACTCGGGTCCTGCCCGCCGTGTCCTGTCTCCGATGCTGTCGGTGGCCACGGACGAGGGCAGCTCTTGTTCCCGCACACCGGAGAGGGGACTGGGGGCCACCGGGGTCCCCGAGGCGCTCTGCCCCCCTCCCCCGGCTGACCTCGCTGCTTTTCCGGTTTTCCCTCAGGTACCTGTGACAGGGCGGCCCGCGAGCAGATGACAAGGACTGGCGTTTAATCCTCAGTGGCCATCGAGAAGGAGCTCACCCCGGGAGGCCACCGCCATGTCTGGCTCCACGCAGCCTGTGGCCCAGACGTGGAGGGCCACCGAGCCCCGCTACCCGCCCCACGGCGTCTCCTACCCGGTGCAGATCGCCCGACCCCACACGGTAAGGGCCGCCGGGGCCGCCTTTGGGGCCCTCTTCTGTCACCCAGTCCCCGCCCTGTTCCCTTTTGTCCTTGGAGTCGGGGCTGGTGTGTCCGACGGGGGAGTGGGCGCCTCGGCAGAGACGCGGCCCCTGGCGAAGTCTCCGAGCCGCCGCTGTAACGCTGGGACGGGGGAGAAGGGCCAGGCTGAGCTGGGTCTGCCTCTGAGTCGACAGTGGGATTTGTGCGCAAACATGGAGCGCCTGCTGTGTACTCTTTCCTCACAGTTCAGTCCCCCTGGGCTCCTTCCTGACTCTGGGATTGAGGTGGCTTCCGGGGCCATTGCCCGTAGTCCCTCACCTCCCTGGTCCTTGGCCCTGGTGTTTCCTTGCCATGGTGACTCTTGTGGCCCTAAGGGGCTGAGGCCCAGCATGCGTCCTGTCTCTGAGTCCTGCTCTGGGGGTCCAGGCTGCTGTCTGCTTACCACAGGGGACAGCCTGCCGGCGGGGGAAGCAGGGACCCCACGATCCGCTCTCCTCGGCTTCACCCCTCTGCCCCCTCTGCATGGGCCCTGTTTTCCACCTTCACCTTTGGGTGCGTGAGGGTGGGCCTTTGATTCTGCCTCGTTGGCATTTATTGGGCACCTCCTGTATACCGTGTCCTCGGGTGCTCGCAGAGGGCTCTCCGAGTCCTGGTCCTGCCCCGTTTGGCCGCCTGGCTGCTTAACGGGGGTCATGAAGGCCCTGCAGCCGCAGCCGGGGTGGCAGCTGGCTCTGCTGGCTTGTGTGTGGGCATGTGTCTGTCCCACTGGCTGGTCCCTCCTCGTGAGACACAGAGAGGAAATGGCGTGGGGGTGCATTTCCCTCGGTGAGCGAAGCGTGTGTGGATATGAACCCACTGGCCCAGCCTGGGGGCGTCCCGTAGAGTCTCCTCTTGAGGGCTTGGGCCCCCAGGATGCTTGTCACGGTCAGTGCTGACGGGGCCCTGTGAGAACTGCCCTGGGCGGAGTCACCGCATCCCACACACAGCCCAGCGAAAGGGCCCCTCGCACCGTCGCCCCGTTCCGCAGACGAGGCGGGGGGTTCGGTCACCGTGAGAAGGCGTCTGCCTCAGGCGCAGCTGCCATTTCTGGGGCGCCTACTGCGCGTGCCGGGGCCGCGGAGCCTACTGCGTGCCGGGGCCGCGGAGCGTGCTCCCGCGGGTGCACGGTCCCGCGTGTGGCGTCATCATGCTGTAGTGTTCCCAGCAGCCCCGACCCCGGGAACGAGGCCTCTCCTTCCTGAGCGCCTCCCCCAGGGCGGACGGGGCGGACTCCGTCCCGGGCCCGTGTGCGCGCGGTGCCTCTGCTTCTTTCTCCTGCCCCACGGGGGACCCATGGTTCCCCGTTTTGAGGATGGGAAGTATTTCAGGTGAGGAGGGAGCAGGACCAGGGACCCCCTCCGAGCCTCGGGCTTCCATCCACACGCGGGGGCGATGAGAGCACCTGTTCCCGATTCTCACGGGGACCATGTGGTGGCCCGTGTGCGTCCCTGGGCCAGCGCCGGGTGCGTGCTCAGCCCCAGCCACCCGTCACGGTCACTCTTAGCTGCCTGGAGGTGGGGGAGGGGCCCAGCAGACGCCTCCGGCTTCTTGCCCCCCCCCCCCGTCTGGGTCCAGCTGCTCTCCTGCTGTCTCCTGTGCCTCTCCGCCGGCCCTTGGGGAGTCCTCCCGCTCCATGGCCCCTGCTCCTGCTGTCCCTCCTGCCCTTCGTCCTGGCTGGGTCCTCTCTGTCATTTGGGAGTCACCAGCTGACCCCAGACACCTCCTATTCTGCCTCCACCGGGCTGTCAGTGATGCAGGGTGTGGCTGGACCATTCTCAGTGGTCATCACACCCTCCAGGCAGGAGGCTGAGGCCAGGGGTGAGCAGGGCCCTGGGTGGCTACGGGTGGGGCGTCCCTAACCTGTGGTGGCCGCAGGGGCCCCACTCCCTGCCTGCTCCGCCTTGTGCTGCAGCAGCCCAGTCAGGGGTCTTGCTTATCGCTGAACGGCAGGAGCGGGGGCCGGGGTCTCGCCGTCCTGGGCATGGGTCGGGGCTGCCTTCCCTCGGCTTCTCACCCTCCCACCTTAGCAAGTGCTCCCCTTTTCTGAGCCCTTGGAAGACAGGGTGGAGGAACGGCACAGAAAGGTGGCCACCCTGCCCAAGGGCCAGGTGGGAGCTGGGGGAAGGTGGGGGTCCCGATGCCTGCACGGAGGTGAGGCAGGTGTGCTGTGATGGGGGGCGGGGCAGGACCAGTGACCCGTGACCGTCCTGGCCTCAGCTCACTCCCACACACACGCCCGACAGGCTTGGCTCCTGGGGTGGCACCTGCTGGCCCCGGAGGCCTCCAGGGCGCTCTGGGCATAGGGCTGCTTTGACGGCCAGTCCCTTCTGGAGCCCAGACCATCTCCAGCTGTGGCTCTCAGTCCCTGTCCCTCCCCACTTGCTGAGTGACATCGGCTGCTCACTCCACCCAGCGGGGCAGCCTCGGTTTTCCCATCCGTGCTGTGGGTGTTGTGGGTCTGAGCGAGGCTCTTGGGGTGGTGAATGCACGGGACAGTCATTTCTTTCCCCTGGTGGGGTGGCAGGGAGCCCAAGGAGGGCCTCCCTGCCGCCCACCCCCCTGCTCTGGACCGCAGGGCCCTGAGCTCCCTGAGGGGTGCTGGGAACGGCCTCCTCCGATGGCTGTGCTTTGGCCTGTGCCATCTGCAGGCCTCTGGTGTGTTGTGCCCAGTGCGAATGGAGGCGTGGTTCTCGGGGTGCTCGCAGACCCCGGCCGGGGGAGGCCCCACCCCCGACCAGCCTCCGGCACGCCTTGCCTCCGTGGATGTCGGTGTGCTCGTGGCTCGTGGCCGTGGCTCGTGGAGTCTCGTCTGCCCTGTCTGCATGCTCTCTCTGTGCCCTGTTCCCTCCCGCCCAGTGTCAGGACCCCACGTCTTTCCCTGAGGGTCCTGGACACCCCTGGCCCCAAGGGTCTCCCAGGATTGAGGATCCTGATAGACCCACCCGCCACTTCTTGCCTCCTTTGAGGCTTTCTGGGGCTCAGCTCGATTCTGTGTTTTCCCCCAAGGCCCCTGGAACCTGAGCTCTCCTGGGCTCCTGCAGCAGCCCTTGTGCCGAGTGAAGGTGTTGAAGCCAGAAGACCCGGGTCTGGGTCTCCGAGCTACTTCCTGCCGCGTGGGCTTGGGCGGGTTGGGTGACCTCTCTGTGCCTCCCTGTGGACGAGCCGTTCAGGGCATGGGCGCTGGAGTCGGAGGGCTGTGCTCACGCCCTGCTGCAGAGACCCCAGGAGACTTTGGACGAGGGGCCCCACGGCCCCATGCCTCAGTTTCCCCGCTGCGGACCGAGGGTGGTTCTGGGATGGGGAAGCTTGAATGAGCTGACGTGTGCAGAGGCCTTTGCCCGGTGCCTGGAGAGGCAGCGCGTGCAGTGGCTCGGCGGTGACGCGGATGACACTTGCTCTTACGACAGCCTGGCCGCGGGCTTTCCACTTTGTCCCCAGGGCGCACTGTGGGCTTCTCCTCTAGAGGCAGGGTGGCTGTCACAACGCCTTGGCACCGCTGCCGTGGTCTCGCGAAAGCAGCTCGGCCAAGACGTAAAGCCGTGGCCGTGGCCGCGAGCCAGTGACAAGTGACGAAACAGGCTGAGCCTGGCTGTGGCCTTGGGCTGCTGACTCCAGCCCCAGGTCAGCGCGTCTCAAACTCTCTGGGGGAAGGGCCAGTCCGCATAATTGCCACGTCGCCACAAACTGATCCATGGCCCTACTGCGCGTGACCCTGTCCGCAGAGGCGGGGGTCGAGGCTGAGGCCAGCGGGCCCAGGGGTGGACGTTACTGTGTCCATGGCAGGAGTGGCCCCTCAGGTGCCCCTTGGAGGGCCTTTGCCGACGAGCTCGTCCCGCTTGGCTTCTGGACTGGGAAACTGAGGTCAGAGCGTTTCTGCAGAGGCCCGTCCATGCCCTCGCCACGCGGGCCCCACGTGTCATGGCTCTCCCCGCCTCGGTTGCTGAGTGTAGGCGCTGTCCTGCTGAGACCCTCTCCCGAGGGACTGGACTATCTGTCTCCCTGCCACGTGGCTCATTTTGATTTTGTGTGTGACCCTGGCTGGCCACAGGGCCCGCGGCTCTCCCTTCCTGCCTCTAGCCCTGTCTTCTTCCTTCTCCCCCACCCCCGGTTGCCAGCACCTGGCGCTCTGGGCTCGACGTCGTGGGGTTCGGGCGGGGGTGGCTGAGCCCTGCTCTGCCTTCTGGGAGCTGCCTTCAGCCTTGGGGTAAATCCCTGGGGGAATTAAGGGGGCCGAGAGGTGGAGGCGCAGAGGCCGCCTCCCATCTGGGTCAGTCACCTGTTTTCAGATGAGGACACTGAGGCTCAGAGGGTTTGAGTGACGCACAAACGGGCACCGCTGGCCCGAGGCCTTGGGGCCCTGCTTCCCACACAGGGCTGCGCAGGAAGGCCTCCCCGCCCCGTTTCCGGCCGTGGAGGGCGACGGTGTCCCGCGTGATTCCCGCGGCTCACCCTCTCTGGCCTCCCTTCGTACACACAGTTCTGAGGGTCTGACACACGTACGTGTCCCACACGCCTACCTGGTGTCATCCGGTTCTTTTCGCAGAATAATGATTTTAAAAAGATGAGGCCAGGCAGAAAAAGAATGACTGTAGTGTTCATGGAAAATTGGGAGAATTTTAGGACAGGTGCCAAGAAGAAAATAAATCCCACGCCATCCCACTGTGCCCTGAGCCTGGCCCGTGGCAGACATCGCTAACCGATTGCCTCACGCAGTGTAACTGGCTGTTCTCGGCAGACAGAGCTAATCGATTTGGATCGGTGCACGATAAAGCCTGACCCGTGCTCTCCTTTGAAAGACTTGTTTCTATCTTCTCTTTCTCGCAGTTGAATGTTTCTCCGATCACGGTATGTTGGCCATCGGGGGTACAATGTTTACTTTTTGCCTGGGCGATGCCGGAGAACGGATGGCATTTTACTGAAGGAGAGTTTTTGGCTAAAGCTTATCATGACTGGGAGCTGTGCTTACTTTACGTCTGTGGGCTTGTCCGTTGTTTCGTGGCCTGGTCTTCGAGCGCCACAGACCCTCCCCTGGCGTGCGAGGCCCGGGCCACGCCATCCCACGTGGACCCGGGCTCGCTGGGCACCCTGGCCAGGCGACAGGCTGCACTTTTTCCCCGTTGTCTCTGCTGACAGGCGGGCTCGTCGTCTTGTCGGGAGGTGGGCAGAATCACGGAGCGCCCACTGCAGGCCGGGCGAGGCCGCGTGTGCAGGCCCGAGCTCAGCGCGGTACACGCTGCTTCCCCCTGGCCTTGGGGCCAGGCGAGGACGCGGGTGGGCCCTGGGCGGGGGACCCCCTCGCCCCGCCTCCGAGTGTGCAGCGGGCACCCACTCGCCCTGTCCTCTGGCTGCAGGACGTCGGCCTGCTGGAGTACCAGCACCACCCCGGGACTACACCTCGCACCTGTCGCCTGGCTCCATCATCCAGCCGCAGAGGAGGAGGCCCTCCCTGCTGTCCGAGTTTCAGCCGGGAAGCGAAAGGTGAGGCTCAGGGCCACAGAGCCGTTTCTCGGGGTGGGGGGTGGAGCAGGGGCTTGCCGGGCTGGTGTTGAAACAAGGGGTGTCTGGTGTGTGTTTGCCTTGGGGCTTGGGGCGGGGGGTGGGTGGTGGATGGTGGGTGGTGGATGGTGGGTGGTGGGCAGGGAAGAGCCCCGTGGCCCGGACTTGCCGCAGTGGGTCTTCAGTGGTCTCTGGGTGTGCAGCCCAGGCAGGAGGGAGTGACCAGCAAGATGTGGGGGGCGTGGCTGGGTCGTTGGTGGGAGGGGCATGTCCACACCTGGGTACACACGGAGAGCCCCCTCCTTCTCCCACTTCATACTCTCCCATTTCTCTGAGTCCCTTCTTGTCCCCGGCTGGCAGGCGAGGCCCCTCTGGTGTCTGCCCACTGGGGCCAGCCTAGCTGCACTTAATCCAGGTGGGAGCGTGAGCCAGTGTGGCGGTGTGGGGACCCCTGCCGCCTGACCCCACGGAGGGCCAAGGCCGGAGCAGGGCCCCCGATGCCTGAGGCAGCATAGTACAGGCTGCTCACGGTCCTCGGCATCTGACCTGTGCCGGCCATCCTGGGCCGTGGGGTCGGGACGGACGGTCTTGCCCGCGGGGAGCCCACGTGCCACACGCACACGGGTGACTCCAGAACGTGCAGCGTGCTGCTTCGCTGGGGTGGCCGGGAAAGGCCTCTTTGGAGGAGGGACCCGTGGTTGGTTCAGAACCGGCCATTCAGAGAGCGGGTTCCAGGCATCCAGGCCGTGGGAGCAGCCCATGCAAAGGCCGGGGGCCGGGAATGAGCGTGGAGTGTTCCAGGGGACCCCCGGAGGCCGGGGTCGGGGTGAGCAGCCGCTGGGGACGGGAGGGCGAGCTTCACGAGGAGGACGGGGTGGTTTCGCGCTTCAGAGGACAGGATATCACTTCTGCTCTAAGGTCCTTCGGGCTGTTGTGTAGGGGCTGGGGGACCGAGGCCCGGCCGGCCCATCGGCTGCTGCTGTCACCTTGCGGAGGCTGCGAGGCTGACGGACGGCCTGCGTTTACTCGCCGTGCGGCGCACGTGCCCCGCAGGTGTCCCACGCGGGGCGGCAGTCTTCCAGGAGAGGCGGCGGATGCTGCAGAGGCGAGGCGGGGTGTGTGGCCGCTGGGCAGGGCGACAGACCGCTGTTGCGGGAGGTGCCCTGTGCAAGACATCGGGGAGAAGGGGAGACGGCGAGAGCCGGCGTGTGAGTTCCAGCCAGGGGCCTGGCACGTGCAGGGCTCTGCGGCAGGAGCGTGGGGCCAGGTGGGCAAGGGCCAGACAGGGCGGGGCCTGGCTGGGTCAGGAGCGTGAGTCCGGATCCCAGCTGCGCTGCCCGGAGAGGGCATCGACCCCACGCCACGCCACGCCACGCCGTCTCAGCAGGCGGTGCTCGGGCTGCCGGGCCGGGCGTCGTGGCTGGCGGTGGAGGGGGCGTCCTGTCCTGGCTCTGCCCGCCGTGCGAGCTCAGGCCGGGCCGGGCCTCTCTGGCCGGCTTCCTCCTCCGCAGCCTGGCGGGGAGGGTGCAGGGGAGCCGGGCAGGCGTGATGAGGCTGCACAGCCCTCCGCGCTGCTCCGGGCAGCCGAGGCCCGAGCAGCTCGTGCACTGCCCTCAGCTGGTGACGTCAGCCCTGGGGGGGTGACGCGCAGATGGCGCCATGTGCGTTGTCGTCTGCCTTAGGACCTCGGTGCTTCTCTGACGCGATTGTCCCCACAGATCACCTGGAGGTCTTGTGTAAGTGCGGAGTGTGACTCAGGTGTGGGGTGGGACCAGCCTTCCGCCTCACTGGTGGCTCCAGTGGGGCGGTGCGGCTGGTCCTGGGGCCGCCTCTTCCTCTAAACACAGCGAGCGAACGTCGACACGAGGAAGTCAGCTCTGTCGGAGCCCCACGTGCCCTTGGACCGGCGGGCACAAGGTCGGAGAGGGCCCGGTGCTCAGTGGGTGCTCAGCGGGGGCGGTAGGTGACGCCGTGTGCCCTTGGCTCCTGCAGGTCCCAGGACCTTCACCTGAGAACCGAATCCCACTCGTACCTGCCGGAGCTGGGCAAGTCGGAGATGGAGTTCATCGAGAGCAAGCGCCCTCGCCTGGAGCTGCTGCCCGACCCCCTCCTGCGGCCCTCCCCTCTGCTGGCCGCCGGCCAGCCTGGCGGCTCCGAGGACCTGTCCAAGGTAAGGCCTGGGCCCCAGCCGGGCACTCCGCGGCTGCTGGGCGGGGTGCGAGGTGCAGGGGCGGCGGGAGGGACAGCTTGGGTGGGGCAGCGAAGGGAGGAGGAGGCCGAGGTGGTTGGGGGGCATCGCCCTGGAGCAGGGCAGCCCCCGCCACGTGCGTCCTGGCTGCGGGGCCACCCCCCGTGTCCTAGGGGGCTCTGTTGTCACTCTCCTCGTGGAGCGGAAAGCCCGCGGAGGTGGTAGGAGCCACGTACGTGTGCAGACCAGGCGTCGGGTGCTGCTGCGAGGGTCCCGCTCCGCCCGCAGAGCTCACGGCTCTGAGCCCGCCAGCTCGTTTGGGGACATTACACGGCGGCCCCCACGGCGGCGTCACAGCCAGCGGCCCAGGTGCTTCTGGCCCTGCGGGTCGGGTCGCCCTGCCGCCTCGAAGCTGTGCTGCATCGCAGCGCCTGGGCTGGGGCGGGGGCTGTGGCCGGGGGCGTGCTTGTCCTCGGGGCTGTGTGACGGATGCCCCTTCCACGTGTGCCGCGCCACGGGCTGCGTCAGCCGTGAGGACGCGTTGGCTCGTGAGCGGGGAGGTGGGTGGGTGGGGACGGGGAGCCAGGCGGGGGCGGAAGTGGCCCACGCAGGCCCGCCGGGCCCTTCGTCGGGAGCCGGCAGGAAAGGGAATGACGGTGGCGACAGATAACGGGGACGCAGGCTGCGTGCCAGGTGCAAGCAGCGTCTCGGGCCCGGAGGTGCCGCCTGCCATCCCCTTTCGTGGACGGGATGCCAGGCTCCGTGAGCAGAAGCCACCTGCCTGCGGCCGTGCGGAAGTCGGGCGGCCCTGCCCACAGGGCCGTCCTGTCGCAGGCTGGCCCTCTGGTCCCCTGGGTGGGCCCCCGCCCCCCGTTCCCAGGCCTGCTGTTCCCCCTCCTGCCCTTAGCACCCGAGTCTCCTTCCTCGTCCCTGCGGCCTCGCCTGCCCAGCCGCCGGGGAGGGGCCTTGCCGTATGAAAGCCGTTCTCTGAAGTGGGGCCTGGACAGATGGGGGTGTCCGAAGGGGTGCGCGAAGGGGCCGCAGGGCCAAGCCAGCGAGGGTTCCTCCTTGCCCTGGGCACCGGATCCCCGAGTGGGCCATGCCCCGGCACTTGTGTCTGGTTCTGCCCGGAGAACGGCCCAGGCCAGCTCTCCAGAACATGGGCCAGAGCCCTCGGGCCTGTGGGTGCTTGTGAAGGTCCGTGTCACAGGGCTCTGAATCCGCCTGCTTGTCTCTCTCCTCCGCGTGGCTCCTTGGGGGGCTCCCTCCCCCCACGTCTCTGTCTGTCTGTCCCTATCTCTCAGTCTCTGCTTCTGTGTGTGTGTGTGTCTGTCTGTCCCTCTCTGCCTGAGTCTGCCGTTCTCTGCACGTTCTGTCTGTCTGTCTGTTTCTGTGTCTGCTTTTCTCTGTCTCTGTTTCTCTCTGTGTCTGTCTGTCTGTCTGCCTCTGCTTGGGTATGTGCGGACGTCTATGCCTGTTCCCCTCTGTGTCTGTCTGTCTGCCTCTCTGTTCTCCTCGTGGACCCCGGCGTGGGCCTGGCTGGACGCACCGCCGCCGTGCTCCGGGCTCGTGAGGAGCGTGTGGAGAGAGTGAGCACAGTGTCGGCAGTGGAAGGACGGCTCGGCTCCCACAGCGGTCAGACGTTTGCGTCTGCTCTGTGGAATGCAGCCGGACGCATGAGACAGGAATTCGACGGGATTTTTAATTTATTTTTTATTTATTACAGTGCTCCTCCCTCCCTGGCTGTGAGCCTTTTTTATATAAAAATGTTTTGTTTTCCAACACTTCCCTGCCTTGTGCCTCTGGAGTCCTGCGGCCTGGAGGCTTCCTGTGGGATTCACCCAACTTTGTTAGGGGACCGTTTCTGAAAGTCCCTTTGTGTGGTGGCTGACAGGGACAGAAAGCCCATGCCAGACGGACTGAATCTGAGCCCTGGCTTACGTAACGGCGATCCGAGGGCTGATTGACGGCAGGCACGGCCCTATCCAGGTGACGCGGCGTGCTCGGGCCCCATCCGGCGTCTCTGGGCTCTGCCAGTCTTCCACGTGGCCTTAACTAGAAGTCAGTTGACACTTTGGGCCTCTGTCTCCATTCGTTTGAGGCCACATTTCCAGCGGGGAGCTGCTCCTGGGGCTGGGGTTAGTGGCTGAGTGCCTGGGCAGCCAGGCCCCTTCCTGGGGCTGGGATGAGGGGGGTGGGGCACCTCTTCAGCCCTCAGGCTTTTTCTACACCAGCCTGCATTTTTACACAGGGAAAATGGTGCCAGGTGCTTGCTACCTGGCTGCCATTGGGGTTGTGGTTTGCTGCTTTCCTCCTGTGGGTCTGGGCTGAAGCGAAGGCAGCAGCCATCAGGGGAACCGTCTGGAGGCCTGGTTGCTAGGTCCCTCGGTCCCCTGGTCTCCCGGTCCCCCGGTCCCTCGGTCCCTCGTCCCGTTCCCGGGACGCTCAGCCCTGGAGGTAGTGCTCTCTGCCTTCCCGCACGCACAGCATGAACTCAGCCGTGTGGAAGCGAGTGTCCAGGGGCACTCAGGACACTCCTAAAACCCGTGCAATGCCACAGCTGCCTCTGCTAGTTCCAGAACATTCTCACCGTCCCAGGAGGCAGGCCTGTGCCCATCAGCGGTCGCTCCCCCGGTTCTCCGTGGCCCTGTCTGCCTCCCGTCTCTGCATGTGCCTGATCTGGACACGTCATTCACATAAGTGGGGCCGCACGCGGTGGGGCCTTCCGCGTCTGGCTGCCTTCGCTCAGCGTGACGTTTTCAAGCCTCGTCCGTGCCCTGGTGGGCATCAGCGCCCCATTGCTTTTTCGTGGCTGAGTCGTATTCCTCCAGGGGATCCATCCCATTTTATTTACTTATTCGGTCGTGGCTGGATCCACTTGTGCCTTTTCGGTGAGCGTGAGCGCTAAGCCTGAGCCGTCGGGACGAGCCGCTGAAGCGGGCGGCTTTCACCCCCGGGGGCTCCCGGGGGCTTCAGGCCAAGTCCCCGTGGACTCACCCAGCAGGTCCTAGCAGCTGCCACTTGCTTCCTCTAACCCGTGCTGCCCCTGCCGGCTTTGGGGACGGAAACCTTCATTTTGCCAGTGTTGCTTTTGAGAATTATTCCTGGGTTAGCCTTACAGTTTGGGGGCGTCCTGGCCCCCGAAGCCTTTCTATCTGTAGCCCTCGTTCTTGTTCTCTTTCTCTGCCTTCTCGGTCCTGGTGGGAGGTCAGAGGGGGGGAGGGGAGCTGCTTCCTACAGCAGGTGTGCACCTGGGCTCCAGGAACCTTGTCGCTGATCCACCTTTTCCCTCCGAGAGCCCTGAGATGTGAAGGGTACCACCGGGGAGACCAGCCCAGTGTCCTGGGGGTGGGGGGGGGAGCGTGGGCGGGCGGGTCTGATTTCAGAGGTGAGTCAGCATCTGTGCAGAGGCCTGCAGGTGCCAGAGGGCAAGGGCCACTTCAGGTTTGGTGTGGGAGGGCGTCCAGCGCCCACAGCCCCGTGTCCACCAGGGTAGCCCTCCGCGGGGGGCAGTTAGGGGCCCACACCACTGACATCACATCCGCGTTCCTTCTGAGTATTTTTCTGGGGAATTCTTTTTCCGCACACGGTTTTGTCTCTGATTTCAGGGGTCCTGGACCCTGGTGGTGGGGGGGGGGGACGCACCCTTGCTTTTCGCCCAGCCACGCTGTTAAGGGACGTGACCGAGCGTGTGGCCGGGCCCCTGTTCCTGCCGCGGGGACCCCCTGCCGCCGGGTCTCAGGCTCTGCAGGCCATGGCGAGTCCCGAGGCCTGTCCGCGTGTGCAGCCTCCTAGCCCGGGCGCCATTCATGCTCTGTGTGGCTGGCGACCTTGGGCTCTCACCGGACCTCGCTGGGCCTCAGTCTTCCCGTCTGGAAAGTGGGGGAAACGGCATTGCCACGCCCCAGGGTGTCCGTGACAGCGACGCGTTATGACGCGTGAGCAGCAGTTGTCAAACGCCGTGCGCGCCGAGCCTGGTCCCCGGCCTGTTTTCGTGCGTAAGGCCTTGTGGCACGCGGGCGCGCCCGCTCCTTCGTGGCCGTTTTCCCAGTACGGCGGTGGCGAGTAGTTGGACAGAGCCCGAAATGCAGAGTCTACGCATTTTCCACCAGGTCCTTCCGGAACGGCGTCCGGCCGCTGGCTTAGAGCCGCGCCGCAGGCCTGTGCCCTCGGCTCTCGGTTTCCTCGTCGGTGCAGTGGGGATGAGCCGCAGAGGGGCCTGGGGAGAGTCCAGCCTGGTCTCAGCCCCGGGGCTCCCTGTGCACGGTGGCCTGAGCAGTGTGGAGCCCGATGGGGCCGGGAGAGACGCGGCCTTTTCTGCGCCTCCCCTGAGGGTCTGGCGTGTGGAGCTCCAGGGGCCCCAACACCAGCTCTCCCCGTGTCTCGGGGACATGAGGCAGGCCAGTGTGACCCGCACCCCCGGGCCCTGTGGGCCTCGTGGGGGGCTGTGTGTGTGTGTGTGTGGGGGGGCAGGGGGGACAGGGACCCTGAGGATGGCTCAGCCTCCGCTAGCCTCGAGCCGGACGTGCAGGGGCAGCGGGCAGCCCCCGGGCCTGCAGTTGTCACAGGGAATAATGTGTCTTCTGTCCTCTGGCGCAGCTGCCGTGGGGGCAGGAAGGCGGCCCAGAGCTCCTCCCTGCCAGCAGCTGCCAGCGCGGCCTTGGCAATGGCGGGTGGGGGGCGGGGTTCCCCCCGCCTGCTGGGCCTGCAGCGGGGGTCTGGGGCTAGGGCAGTCCCTGCCAGTGCTTGCGGGGGCTCCAGCGTTTCAGGCTCTGAGCCGTGGGCTCCGCACACATTCCTCCTTCAAGCCTCACGACAGGCGGGGAGGTGGGACTTGTCCTGTCGTGCAGATGAGGAGACTGAGGTGGGGGGGGGCACTGCAGGACCTGCCTGAGGTCACAGGGCTGGGAGGCGGGGCTTGGAGCCCGGGGCTGTGCAGGTGAGCACTCATCAGCTGTAGCTGGTGGGATGCAGGAGCCGGTAAGTCACCCAATGCAGGGTGCCCTGGCTTGTTTCACGCGTTTTGAAAATAACTGTTTCACAAAGAGTGAGGAACATGCAGTGAAGGAAAAGCAGAAAAATACTGGTGAATAAAAAGAAGTGCCAACATGGACGTGGCCGCATGGTGCCGCGGTCAGCACGCCTGCTTCACACGCAGAC
Organism: Eonycteris spelaea; assembly: GCA_003508835.1. Taxonomy (NCBI): domain Eukaryota; kingdom Metazoa; phylum Chordata; class Mammalia; order Chiroptera; family Pteropodidae; genus Eonycteris; species Eonycteris spelaea. The sequence goes on along the minus strand of PUFA01000042.1, from coordinate 9,337,050 downwards.
GGTCCTGGGTTCCCGCCCCAGGTGGAGCCACGGTCCCTGGTCTGTGGCCACGCCACCCTGAACAAGCCCAGTGTCTGATCTCGGAAGCTAAGCCGGGTCGGGCCTGGTGAGTGCTTGGGTGGGAGCCACCTAGGAAGACCAGGTGCTGTAGGCGTAAATAATAATAATCATAAATAATTTTAAAAAAGAAGTGGGAACGCTGGTCTTCGCCGCTGCCCTGAGAACTCCTTCTCCACCTCCATACCTGGTTCTCTCCGCGTCCCTGCGTGTGTGTGTTGCGTGTTTTCTGCAAAACCCGGTTTGCACCACTTGTCACATTCTGCGACTTTGCTTGTTCGGACTGAGCATCAGGAATAAACCCCGGCGAGGTCCAGCCGGGGCCACCCTGCGGGCGGAGGCCGAGGGCCTGGGGCCTGCTCTCGGGGAGTTCGGTCCGGTGGGAGGAGACAGATGGGATCTGGGGTGGGGGGAAGAGGTGTGTGACGGCATGTGACGCGTTACGACTTGCGGGAGGATGGAGGGTCTGACCTTTGCTGTGTGGGGCACGGGCTGGGCGGGCACACGGGCAAGGGGACAGCGAGGGCGAAGGCAGGAGGTGGGACCGTCAGGGCTGATGTCCCGAGTGCCAGGGCCTGACATCGGGGCTGGGAATGTGGGGCGTGTAGGGGGGTGTGTGCAGCCGGGGTGGCCCCGTGTGGACCCCGTGCCGTTTCTCTCTGCCCCAGGACCGCGGCCTGACGGGCAAGCTGGAGCCCGTGTCCCCTGCCAGCCCGCCCGCGCGCCGAGCCCGACCTGGAGCTGCTGCCCCCGCGGCTGTCCAAGGAGGAGCTCATCCAGAGCATGGACCGCGTGGACCGCGAGATCACCATGGTGGAGCAGCAGATCTCCAAGCTGAAGAGGAAGCAGGTGCGGTGGGCCCCGGGGTGGCGGGCGGGGGTGCTGGACATGGACAGCGCTGGGCTCCGCCCGCGGGCCGGCTTCCCTCAGGGCCTTGACGTTTGTCGCGCGGGGTGCCGTTGTGTGCGTGCGGTGCTGCCTGGTGGGACTTTGCGTGTTGAAGGAAGCGTTGTCGGGCTGCAGTGTGCCTCCCGCAGCTGGGGACGGAGCCCTTCACGTTGATTAGATGCAGGGGGCCGGACACTTGAATTAGCCACGTGGCTGCCGGGCGAGACAGCGCGGGGCCGGGGACGAGGAGGCAGGGTGGAGAGCCGGACTCTCCAGGTTCCGGCCTCTCTCCTGCCACCTCCCAGTGACCGGTGACGTGGGCCGGGCCGGTACTCCGCGGCACAGTCTCCTCATCTGTGCTGTGGGGAGGGACCGCCTGGCTCTGGGGCGCGGATGGGCTGGGCCCCCGGCTCTGCCTCAGCTCCCTCGTCTGTAGGATGAGCACGGACATGCCACCTCCCCACAGGGCTGTGAGCAGGGCGCGGGGTGCGTGGTGAAAACGAAACCTCGTGGGGCCGTCACAACCAACGGAGATGTGAACGCAAACGTGTACAATGTTAATTTTACACCAGCATTTTTAACATTGATTGGTAAAAGTCATCGGTAGCCTGCCCCTTCCCAGTCCTCCTCACGTGTCCTTCCCTGACCTCTCCGGGTCCCTGCTCAGGTGTCCCCAGCACAGACAGCCCCGCTCCCCCGCCTTTCGTAGGAGCCCTAACTCCAGGCACCCCCTGTCCTGGGGCCCGGCAAGGCCAGCTCGATGCCCGCGTTTGTGAATAAAGCTTTATTGGCACACGGGTACATCCGTCTGCTTAGGTAGTGTCTGTGGCCGCTCTGCAGATGTAGTGGCAGGGGGGTGGTCACCACGGAGACCATGTGCCAGCAGAGCCCGCAATAGTCACTGTCTGGACCTGGACGGGGAAAGTTGGCGGCCCCTCCGGGGTGCTGTCCCCACACGTGACGACGTCACGAGGCGCCTCACTGCGCGTCCTGCCCTGCTCCGTCGTGGTCTCCCCCGCGGCAAGAGCAGGCGCTCGTCTCCCCGTCACTGCTGTGCACCCGGCAGGTGCACACTGACCGCGGTCAGTGGGGTGGGCGTGGCACTCCTGACACACGGGGAGCATCTGGGTCGCAGCTGGGAACAGGGGTGCCCCTGGTCCTCTCCAGGCGAGGAAGTGTGGACTCCACGTGGGATCGAGGGCCACCACGGGCGTGGGGTGAAGGCTGGTGACAGGAGATTGAGGCGGTTCGGGGCCCCGCGAGCAGGTGTTGGGGGGGACACACGGGAGGGGAGGGGCGAACAATCGCACGAGGGCGTCTGGGCTGTCGCTGGCCTGGAGGGGGACTTGGGATGGCCCGGCAGCTGGGGCAGCTGTCAGTGAGGCTCGGCATTCGATTTCGACATTACATTTAACATACTGGCATTTTTCTTGGAGCTAAAGTTCGCACGACAGAAAAGCAGTCACTTCGAACAACAGTTTCGGGGCGTTTAGCACATTCGCAGTATTGTGCATCCACCCCCCCACCCCTGTCTAGTTCTAAGACGTTTTCATCGCCCCCAAAGGAGACCCCAGGCCTGTTAGCCGTCGCTCCCCACTCTCCCTCCCCACCGGCCACCCGTCCACTGTCCGGTCTGGATCTGCCAAGTCCGGACGCCTCACGTCCACGGAATCCCGCCACGTGGCCTTGTGCGTCCGGCTCCGTCCATGGAGCGGCGTGTCTTCGGGGGGCCCCCCTTACCAGTGTCAGCCCTTTACTCCTTGCCGGCCGAGTCACGCCTGCGTGGTGTGGATGGCCCGCACCTGGTTTCCCAGCCGTCCACTCACGGACACTGGGCCGCGCCCGCCTCTCGGCCTCGGCGCCTCTGTTGCTGGGGTTTGTGTTCCCACGTGTGTTTGAGCGCCCCCTGCAGCCCTGTCTGGGACAGCCGGACCGCGGGGCGGGGGGGCATGGCTTCCCTCCCAGACCACCTCGCTAAAGCAAGTGTGGCAGGAGAGCGAGTCGCTCGGTCACGTTCCCACCGTAGGGCAGTCCGCTGGGTGGGCGCAGCGTCGGGGCTCAGACGACGGTGTCCATGCCCTCGTCCAAAAACGTTTCAGGGGTAAACTATGCTAGCCATTACCCAGCCTGCGCGCGGGGGCCCTTTTGGTGCCGGCGGACTCGCTCGATGCGGGGTTGCCACAGACCTTGGGTTTTAAAGCCAGCGCCTGCGAAGCGCCGTGGACGAGGTGTGAGGTGCGTAGAGGTGCGCAGGTGTGTTGGCGTCTGCCTGCGAGCTGGGCCCGTGGCTCACAGGGTAACAATGTTTTCATAGCGATGTTTCATTTTGTGAGGAACTGCCCAGTACGCGGCTGCACCATTGTGCATTCCCATCGGCAGTGCAGACGCTGAGGGTCAGAGGCTGCATGACTTGCCTGAGGCCACGGAGCTGGGGAGCTGGGGAGCAGTCTCTGGCGCCCCGCAGGAGGGCCACCTTCTTGATGGGGAGGGACGCCCCGCCCACCTTTCAGGCTGTGTACTTCTTCCAGTTCTTGGCTTCATTTTGGTGCTTTTCCAGAAGCCACCACAAGGGGTGCTGCGGGGCTGGGGCAGCCCAGCTCCACCGGCCAGGTCTCTCTCCCTGCAGCAACCAGGACTGGATTTTCTGGTGCGTTCTGTGTTGCCCTCCCCTTGGCCACCTTTTCGGGTTCATAAGGGTTTTCGAGGTTGGGCAGGCTGTGTGAGGATTACAAGCACAGAGCGGTATCTGATCTCCCTCAAGATGCGAGATTGCATGTCAGTGCATTGGTCTCCTGCGTGACCTTGGGCCAGTGTCTTAAGCTCTCTGGTCTTTACGGTCCCTTTTTGGCGTAAAGCAGGTGGCAGCACGAAGGGAAGTCTCATATGGTTTTTAGAGGAAGGTTTCCTGAATGAAGACCACAGGGCAGATGACAGTGATAACGGCGATGATGATGATTAGCTGCTTATCAGGTCCTACCTGTTCCACACACATCAGCTCACTTCATCTCCACACCAGCTCTCACGTGCAGAAGTTTTCATCATCCCATGTTCCGGTGAGGAGAGCGAGGCTCGGGGAAGTTCAGCAGCTTCCCAAGGTTTCACAACAGGCATAGTAGGAATGGGGCTCCAAGCCGGACAGGACAGCCTGGCTCCGGAGTGCACGCGGCCTCTCCCGAGGGTGACGGTGCCCGTGATGAAAATGGTAGCAGCAGCTGGCTTCAGCGTGCTCCCAGTCGTGCGCGCCCCAACTCGTCCGCTCCCCTGCACGACAGTGAGCCCCGTTTTACGACAGAGGAAACTGAGGCACGGTGGGGTTGAGCTGCTTCGCTGATGCTCACCTAAGTCCCCACGGTGAGATTGCAGGCTGCAGAGCCTGGAGGCCGGAGCTGGCCCCAGGCTGGGCCCTTCCTGTCGGGGAGCCTGGGCCTCTCCAGGGCTCGGAGTTCCCGAGGGTGACTCAGAGGAAATGGTTAGCAGCCTGACTTCCTGTGCGCGGCCACCAGCCTGGGCCGCGTGGGGCCGCCCCTCGGCTGTGGGGGGGGCGGGGGGTGCGCCTCTGCTTCTTCCGTGCAGCGCACTCAAGCCCTCACTCTCCCCTTCCCACAGCAACAGCTGGAGGAGGAGGCTGCGAAGCCGCCCGAGCCCGAGAAGCCCGTGTCGCCCCGCCCATCGAGTCGAAGCACCGCAGCCTGGTGCAGATCATCTACGACGAGAACCGGGTACGTGTGCCCTCATGCCCGCCGTCTGCTCGCCCGGGGCTGGCTGCCGGGCCGCCGGGCAGGGGCTGGCTCCTCCCCGGGCTGCAGCGTCCGCCTGTGATATGGGGGTCGTCATCACCCGCCTGCACACACACACACACACACACACACACACACACACACACACACGTGCGCGCACACATGCACACGTGCACACACACGCACACACACATGCACACATGTACACACACACAGGCGTGCACACACACACACAGACCCGGGGTCGTGAGCGGTGGGGACCCATCCTGGTGTGGCTGCAGCCCGTTCTGCTCAGACGTGCGCTGGTGTGGACTGGGGCCGGCCCGCGGGAGGCAGAGGGAAATGTAGGCGTCGGGTCACAGGGGAGCACAGGGGCCAGCTGACTGGGGCGGGGGCGGCCACTTGCGCGCTCATGCAGAAGTTCCTGTGCACAGGCAGCGATGTTACTGTCGTTAACAATAACAGCACATGCTGAGCGGCAGCTTCTCCTTTTCTTGGTGGGCCCGGGTCTTCACACAGTGGTCCCAGGAGGGTCGGTGCAGTCCCTGTTTCCATTTCACACATGGGGAAACTGAGGCCGGCAAGGTTAAGCGACTTGTCCGGAGCCACACAGCCTGGAAGTGGTGGGCCTGGGACGTGACGCTGTGGTCTGTCAGACCCCGGGGTCTGCTTCGTCGGCACTGGCTGCCGCCGATGTTTGGTCCTGGAGATGGCCTTTGGGTGGCTGGACAGAGGGTGTGTAGCAGGCAGGTCCCTGGAGGGCAGCTGCGGGGTGTCTGGGCGGGGCTTGGTCTTGGGGAGGGCTCAGGGTACCCTGAGCGAATGTCTCCAGGGGCTGAACCCGCGGGGGTCTGAGCTGGCCTGAAGGAGGTCCTGGTGTCTGGGAAGGGGGTGTGCTCCCCGTATTCCCAGTCAGACCACCCGAGGTCGGCTTTGATGATTTACACTTGACTCTTTCCAAGTGTGCTCAGGGCCGTGGCTGTTGAGTCTTCTCTCTCAGGTGACAGATGAGGAAACTGAGGCCCAGAGAGGGATTGTTCTTTGTTCTTTGTCTGAGGTTACACAGCGAAGTGTGATCGGTGGGGGGCCTCTCTTCTCCCCGCCTTGGCTCCTCCTCTTGCCCCGGGCTCTGGCCACTCTGCCCAGCTGTCTCTGCTGTGGGTTGTGCTGTGCCTGCTAGGTCAGTGCTCAGAGTTCGGGCGGGGCTGGGGAGTACCTGGTGTCCTGCTGCCCGGATGGCTGCTCTGGACCCTGGAAACATGTGGCTGGCACCTGTGGCTGCGGCTCCAGGCAGGGAACTAACTATTGGAGCAACTAATCTGGCTACGCCTCCACCTCTTAAAGCAGCAATAGATGCAGGATGAGACCGAGCCTCTTGGGAGCTGCATGGAGGGCCTTGTGGGGCTGGTCACCCACCCACACCCTGGTCCCCCATCCCAAGTCACACGTAACAGTCATAACAGCAGGAGAGCTAAGGGGCCACATTGCTTTAGCCAGACAGCCTTGGTCCCAATCCCATCTTCTACCACTTTCTGGCTCTGTGACCTTGAGCACGTTACTTAATCCTGTCTGCGACTCTTGTTCCTAACCCGCGAAATGATGATAATTAAAGCACCTGCCTCGTCCAGCAAGATGGGGTTCAGTGGCTCAGTACGGGTACCCTGGTCCTGAGTAAGTGCCAGGGTGCTCTTGTCATACAGGGCACTGCGTGCATCACGCTCATCCTGTTCATTCATTCATTCATTCGCTCGCTCGTTCATTCATTCTTTCAGCAGCCGTGTAATCGAACCCCTGCTCTGTGCCTGCTGCTTGTTCCAGGCACTAGGGACACAGCGGTGACCTTGGCCCTGGCCCGCTCATCTTCTTTGTGGGGAGGGAGACATACGCACACCCACAAGTCACCACCCGTGGCCGCCCCACTGACCTGAGGAATTTTGCCCTCCTGGTCCCCAGTTCCTTTTTGTCCTTCCGTTTGCCCCTCAGCCCGCCCGGCCCCACCGGCCTTGCTCCTCCCCGAACACCCAGTGTGCTCCTGCCTCAGGGCCTTTGCCCCGGCTGAGCCCCCTGCCCCCGCAGCTCCTCTCCCTGCGGGGCTTGGGCTCCCTCTCTCTCCTTCAGCTCTTTGCTCAAGTGTCCCGTTTCCGCGAGGCCCGATTTGACCCTCTCTCTAACCCCGCAAGCCCTTCAACCCCGTTTCTCGTCTTCCTGGTGGTCGCTTTCCGCAGCCCCCCCTGCGCCTGCTGGGCGTGGTGCTTTGTTCGTTTGCCCCGTGTGTGGTGAGTGGACGCTCCGTGGGGGCAGGTCTTGTCTCTCTTTTCCCCGGCGGCGTCCCCAGCACCTAGACCGTGCCTGGCACATAGTCGGAGCTCAGTGAATGTGTGTTGCACAGATGGGTGGGTGGCTTCCCTCTGAAACGAACAGTCCTCGGCTTCGGGTGTGGGGACTGGCCCCCGATCCCGGTGGGGGTCAGCGGGTCTCTGCCTAAGCTGGGCCTGGGCAGGAGGCTGGGTGGGCAGGGGCCCCTCAGCTGCCTTTGGCTGGAGCAGCCAGGACTTACCGCCCGTGGGGGATCAATAGGATTAAATTTTAATCCTCCTTCCTTCCCTGCTGGTTCCTCTGAGACAGGGTCTGTCTCTAAATGCTGCACGGGCTGGAAAATGCAGCTTCCCTGCTGGGCAGGGCCCGCCCGGCTTTTCTGCACAGTGGACTCGGGCTCATTATCCATTCGGGGTACATGGACCAGGCGCCAGCATGGAGGGGAGCCGGCCAAGCCGGGCCTTTCCTGCCTCCCAGGAGTGGCCCACACAGATGGGGCCGGGCAGGTGCACACAGATGGCGGACAGGCGGCCGAGGGGTGGGAACAGGCGGGGGCTGGGAAAGGCTTCTCGGAAACAGTGGGTGGGCCATTGTCCCCAGGAGGGCATTCGAGTGGGGGTCACAGCACAGGCCAAGGCTCGGAGAGGGGACAGGGGGTCCCCTTTGATCTTCAAAGGGAGTGTGTGGGGGTGGGAGGTGGAAGCCCTGGAGGATGCGCGCACCCTGAAACTCATGTGAGGCACTAGTAGAAGGATGTGCCAGTGAGGCCGGAGGGCCTGGCGCGCACGCTTGGGTCCGCGGCGGTGGGCGGTCGAGGTCGACCTCCTGGCAGAGGCGGGCCTTGCCCCGGGTCTGCACACACGCGCTCTGCTGGGCGGAGGTGGGGGAGTTTCCGGCGACGGCGATGTCGTTACGCAGGCACTCGCGCATCCACGCACCTGTGTGTCTGTGTGCGTGTGAGTGGGCCCGAGGGTGCCTGCGCGCGCGTGTGTGTGTGTGTGTGTGTGAGAGTCAGCACGTGTGAGGCGCACCTGCGGGTATGCGTGCATGTGAACCCCCACGCGTTCGCGGACATGCCTGTTGGCTGGCTGACGTGTGCACGTGCCTGCACATTCACACGCGCAGGGCATGTGCGCCGTGTGCGTGTACTTCACGCACACGCATAGGTCGACTCGGGTACACGTGTGTGTTACTTAAGCCTCGTGCACGTGTGTGTGAGCGCAGCGTGTGTGTGAGTTGTGTGTGGCGCACGTGTGTACGTGTTTGTGCCCGTGTGGGGGTAGGCACAGTGTCTGGTCACGCAGGTCCCTGGCGCTTGTGTGTACCTCCCTGTGTGGATGACTGAGGCCTTTTGCACCCTGGGTGCAGTCGCCAGGAGGCCTGGTCACACGGACCTTGGGACCCCCCTGCAGGAGCAGTGCGGTCTCTGGATGAATCCCCCGCCAGAGCCCCTGCCGGCTTGAGCTCCTGGGTTCTGCCGCCTGGTTGCTGAGTGCGGCCGCTGTGGGAGGGGCCGCTGTGGGAGGGGCCGCTGTGGAGGGGCTTCCCCAAGCGGGGGCCCTGGGAGACCCTTCTCTGGGTGGCGAGAAGCTGTCAGCCGAGGGGTGAGAGGGAGTCGTGGTTTGGCTGAGTGTGTGGCCCCTACCCGTCCCCCTGCCATGCTCCCTCCAGGGGTGTCTGGTCCCCACGTGGACAGACGTTAGCAGAGGGGTGCCGACATGCGGGCGATCCTAGCGGAAGCCCTGGGAGTGCCGTGTCCGGGGTGAGCGTGGCCGTTTGCAGCCGGGGAACAAGGCTCAGATGGCAAAGTGACTTGCGTAGGGTCAGAGCAGAGCCGACCCCTGACGTGGGTCCCTGGGGACAGATGTGGCCAGAAAGCCCTGCCTGCCTGGGCCAGGGGCCGATCGGCAGGACACCCCCAGCTCCCCAGGTCACCCTTCCCCCGCCCCCCTCCGAGCAGGACCAAGCGGCGGGGGCGTGGTGGTGGGAGCGGCGGACGGGTGGTGCCATGGGGAACCCCGCCGTTCCCCGCTGCTGGAGTTGTGCACGCCGCTGGCTGCGTGCCTGAGCCTCAGTTTCCCACGTGTCCAGGGGCTCCGGCCAGCAGCGTCTGCGTCGGGATGCAGCAGACGACGTGCGGGGCCCCCGGGGTGAGCCGTGGCCTCGTCAGGCCTGTTCACGGCGCTGACGCTAGCAGCCCGTCCTCCCTTGCACCGGGACTTGGTTATGGAGCCTTAACGCGTCAGCGACTTCAGCGCCCACGGCCGGGCGAAGGTGCTGCTGTCTGTCACTCCCGTTGCACAGAGGAGGAGCCGAGGCTCAGGGAGGGGAGGGGACACCCCGAGCCACGTGCTTGGTCAGCGGATCTGAACGCAGGCTGCCGGCCACGTTGCTGTGTGTGCAGTGTGACAGCAACCTCGGGACTACTCTGGGGACGGGGCAGGTGTGCCACCTTTTAGGAAATTGACCTGCTCCCTAAAAGGCTACAGGTAGCTCAGGGCTCAGGGGCAGAGCCAGGGGAGGAAGGACCGTTACGAGGTGAAGGAACTCTCGCATCCCGTGTGTGACGGGCGTCACCTGGGCCCCCCACGCTCTGGCCGGTCAGGGAGGGGTTCCTCCCTGCTGTCTTCCCCCAGGTGCTTGTGAGCCTGGTCGAAGATGCAGCCCCCGCTGGGTTCCAGGACGCAGGCTTCTGGAGCCCCCACTGTGGGTCCTGGGCTCAGATCCAAGGCCTGGGCCCAGCCGTGGGATGTGCCTGCTCCCGGTGACCCTGCCGCTCCGTCCCTGCCCTTTCTGTGAGCGGCACCACCCCTCGCCCAGGCGGTCAGCTGCTGTTTATCCCCACGGAACCTCAGGAATGCATGCACGCTTCTGCTCTTCCTGCAACACCCCACTGCGTCCGCCTCCTCTCACCTTTCCAGAGAGAGGGCCTCGAGCCCGGTCCACACGGGACGCGCACCTGGGCGTGCTGGGCGGCCTCAGTGCCCGCGACCAGCTGCCCGCCGGGCTGGGTTGTTGTGGGCGGGGCCGGGTCTCTCTTTCCGTGTCCTGCTCTGGTGCTTGACGCAGAGTGGGTGCTCGGGAAGTGTTTGGGGAGCTGCCCTGTCCCCCTCCTCCCACCCCACACCTAGTCCTTCCCTTGGCCTGCCTTGCGGATTCTCCCACCTTTAGACCCCACGGCTGACCCTTTGTTGCTTCGAGGTGAAGGGCGGGCTGCGGTGACTGTCCTGGTGGCAGCTGCTCCCCGCCCTGGCAGAGCCGGGCCCCGGAGGGACCCGGCCCTGTCGTGCGCCCTTCTGGGGCCCTGGAGACCAGAAGGGCGTTTTCTTCGCATTGTCTTCCTGTGCCTCCGTTTCCGCCTCTGCAAAACGGGCCTAGTGCCACGTCTGCCCCCCGGCGCGGCTGCGTGTGATTGAAACGTGAGCGTCGTCGCATGCCGTGGGCTCGGCGCGCGGCTCCCAGGAGGAGCTCGGCGGAGTGGCCGTCGTGATGGGGTGATTTGCCCCCCCCCGGGTTTCTGGCCCCCAGCCACACTCTGAGTCTGCTGGGCTCTGGGTTTTGGCTCTGCGTGAAGGGGGCCGAGAGCATGGCTCTGTTGGGTGGGCCGGGCCCAGGGCTCTAGGTGGAGCTAGTTCTAGGCGCCAGCTTGAGCCCACCCACATACGCACTCTCCGTCGCCGGGGGCTGGGCGAGGGCGGGTGAGGCTGGCCCTCCGCACCCCCTCCTGTCTGTGTGACCCCTGGGCCTTTGTTGTCAGCCCAGTTCCCGGGGCTCTCTCCTCTGGGCCTCTTCCGTTTAGTGGGTGTGGATTTGAGGGTCGTCGGGGGATGGTTTCATCTGATGACGATGACTTGCTTGGCCTGTCCTCCTGGCCCACTCCAGAGATTGAATGGTCTCCCCAGTTTGGCTGAGTCAGGAGCACCCAGCTTTTCCTGGGTCACAGGAGGTGCTTATGTCTCCCGTGGGGCACTACGGGCCCCCCCAATTTCTATTGCGTGCAGTGGCCTTGGTCCAACTAACACCCTGCTGAGGCCCGTTCCACAGCTCCGTCCACCCTCCCTCTGCTCGTTGTCTTCAGAGCAGACTCTGGTGGTCCCAGGTGGGGGCTGGCGGGGCCTGGCAGAGGCACAATGCTCGTCCTCATGGCCAGGGCCCAGAGGTCCAGCCTGTTGTATTCTCGGCCACCAAGCCCTTTCTGCTACATGGTTCTGTTTTCCTAATAAGTCCCGGGTTGTGAGTGGGGAGGGAGGTGGCGGGGTGGGGTGGGGGGGCCAGGGCAGCTCAGAAACAGTCACGTGATTGTGCAGCCCTAGAAAGGGCATCTCTGAGCGGCTCCATCTCGCCCTCCCTGCCCCTCCGCAGCCCCTCGCTGGTGGCACCAGCGCTGAGGTCATCACGGACGCCCGGCCAGCTGCCAGGGCCCAGGAAAGCACCGCCGCCCGGCAGTGTGGGCCGGCCGGCCAGGAGCCGTGCGCGCTGCACTGGGCCCTGGGCGTCTGGCCTGGGGGTTGCAGGGACAGGCACCCCACCCCGGGGGAGGTGTGCAGGCCCCTGGGTGTCTGTTCCCAGCATGGGGGCCACTCGCGGGCTGCTGGCCTCCGCCACCCCCGGGCTAGGGATCAGCGTGCCGGGCTGGGCAGCTGCCCGCCGTCCCCCGGGGCCTCTGTTTATAATCTGTCTGCTCTGTGTGTGTGCGCGTGTGAGAGTGTCTGTTTAATTCCTCCTCTTCTCCATCACCCTGCAGAAGAAGGCGGAAGCTGCCCACCGGATTCTGGAAGGCCTGGGGCCCCAGGTGGAGCTGGTGAGCCGGGGGACGGGCAGGGGACTGGGGAGGGGTGGGCGGCAGGTGGCGTGGAAGGGAAGGAGGAAGTGTTCTGCTGCCAGGCCCTGCCCTGTCCTGGAGGAGGCAGGAAACACACCTTCGATAAGAGGGACTGGCAGAGAGATAGCGGGGGCTGGAGGGTGGCTGGCCAAACGGGGGGGGGGGTGAATGGCCTCGGTGCGCCCGCTCCACTCCCCAGTGCAGCCATGAGGCTGCAGGAGACAGATCTAGCCCATTTGATCCCACTCAGCATGTGGGCATCTGTCCTCCAGGCCAGATGACCTGAGTTCAACCCCTAGACCTGCCACGTTATAGCTGTGTGGCCCCGAGGAGGTCTCTAACCTCTCTGGGCCTCAGTTTCTCGTCCCTACAATGGAAATGAGAGCACGTATCCCACTGGGGTCTGTCTTGAGTAACTACAGTACTGTTGGTAAAGCACCGAGCACAGTGTCTGAGGGACAAGGAGTGCTGAGCGTTAGTCTGTTGTTGTTATTATTATGATTCTCATGACCGGTGCCAGAGTCATTTCACTGATGGGACGATGCCAGGGCAGGTGCGGAGCTGCGCGGCGGTGTGCGGGGTGGGCCCGAGGCGGCTCGTCTATGTGTCCATGCTCGTGGGGCGGGAACGAAGCTTCACGTATTCGAAGCCTGATTTTCAGCTCTGCCCGCCACATGTCTGCTAAGTGGCCCCTGGAAGGGCCTGGGCTTTCTCATCTGTGCAGTGGGGACGTGGGGAGCTTTACGACTTGGCGGCAGCGATGCCCAGTGACGCCCCCCCGCCCCCCCCCCAGCACGTGGCCCTCAGCAAGCGCTGGCGATGGTGCGAACACTTCGGGGAGGTGGACTGTTTGCCCCCGGGGCTTTTCCTGCAGTGAGAGCTGCTCCCCAGCCTGGGGTCTGTCTGCTAAGGCCACTGAGGAGCAGGGAGCGTCTGGCCTCGATGGCCCCATGTCCTCTCAGAGGGCATTGCCAGCCGGGCGGCGGGGGCCCCTGCAGTTCAGGGGCAGGGCCCAGCGCCCCTGCTGGGACGGGTGACAGGCTCCCAGCCCCAGGGGCGTGATCTCTGGAATGTCCCGAGCAGCCTCTTTTTTTTTTCATTTTTTTTTTATAGTAGCTTCATTGAGACGTAATTTCACGTCACACAATCCACCCATTTAAAGTACACAATTCAGTGATTTTCGATGGAGTCACAGATGTGGGCAGCCATCTCCGCAGTGATTTTTAGAACAGTTCACCATTTCAGAAGAACTCTGTCCCCTTAGCTGTCACCCCGTACCCTTCCGTCCGCCCACCCCTCACCACAGCCCCCACCCTGTGCCTGGTTACGCGCTGTCTCTGAGGGTCTGTCTGTTCTGGACGTTGGAGCCGTACAGGATGCGGCCCTTTGTGACTGGCTCCTCTCCGCCTCCTGCTTTTGAGGTTCACCCGTAGCGTAGCCTGTCTGCTTCATTTTTTTTATGGGATGGGCCACGTTCTGTTGATCCACCTATTCGCTTGTGGGCATTGGATCGTCTTTGGTTTGGGCCACGATAAAGTGGCTGCCAGCGTGAGGGTGCAGGTGGCCGTGCGGACCCACGTGCTCCTTTCTCGTGGGCGTACCCCTCGGCTGGAACCCCCGGATCGTGGTGACTCTGTGCTCAGCCCCTGGAGGAACAGCCAGACCGCTTCCCAAAGTCACGGCACCGTTTTTTTTATTCCCATCAGTAAGCTGCTTCTTTCCTCAGTTTCCCTTTCTTGCCAGTGGGAATGGCGGGACTGGAGGGGTACCCGGCCACTTCTAGACGTGGAGGCTCTGCCTCTCCCCTTTCCTGGCCTGATTGATTATCCCTAGGGCCTCCTGAGTGGGGTTGTGAACGGGGTCGTGGGTCTGGGGACCGAGCAGTGCCAGAGAGGGGAGCAGGGACAGCATCTCCCTGTGGTCCGGGCAGGCCTGCTCGACTCAGAATTCGAGTGCTTCTTTTCTAGGTCTTAAGGGCTGAGGGGACCATCGCCTGTTTGGGAGTTCCCTCCCGGAGCAGAGGCTCCTTCAAGGCTGGTGGCACAAGAGGCCAAGGTCTGGAGTGTCTGCTGGGCCGTGTGGCTGTCACTGGCGTCCTCTTGAAGTCAGTAGGCTCTCGGCTTGATGGCCTTCGGTGGGGCTGCAGAGGAGACTCACTCGGACAGGCGCTTACTGCGTGCCAGGCCTCGTGGACATGTTGCTGTCCCTCTTCTAGAAGAGATGCAGAGAGGGCAGTGCCTGCCCCAAGGTCACGCAGCAGGGGATGAGGTGGGGCGGGGCGCTGCGCTCCTGGGGCTGTGGCTGACCGGTTCTGCCCGGTCTGTCCTCTGGCCACGGCAGAGCCTGAGTGGCCGAGGTGTCCTCCAGGTGGAGGCAGGTCAGAAGTGCCCCCTCTGCAGGGGCCGCTGTGCGCCACCCAGGAGCGAGAGCTCAGGCTGGGAGTGTGTGGTTCCCCGCTGCCTGCCAGCTGCAGCCGGGGGAGCAGCCCCCGACTCGGGGACCATGCAGGGTGCTCTGCGACCTCCCCGGGGGCATGCCTGGGCCCCGGAGACACTTGCGTGCGGCACCACCCCTTCATCCCAGAGCCCGGGAGCGGGGGGCTGCGGGGGGAGGCCCTGGGCAGCGGCACCCCCCTCCCCCGTCCCCCGCTGCTTTGAGTCATTGGTTTCCTTCCTGTTCAGGGGTGTTATTTTAAGAACATGGTGTCACCAGAGGGTTGATGGCCAGGCTGACACCTCATCTCTTAGCAACAGGGGTTGCTGGCTGTCTCGGTGACCCCACTGGCATGCCGAAGCCGGGCCCAGAGGGGACCCCCCTCTTTCTCCCCGAGACCCAGCTCTTCCTTCTTCGTCATGACAAGATGCCTCGTTCTGCCCAGGGTGTTCCAGCCGTGCCTGCAGCCGCGCCTGCCCGCCCTGCACCCCTTCGCACCCCTCCTGCCCTCCATTGCGCCCCCGTTTCTAGAGGAGGAAATGGAGGCGTGGAGAGGTCGAGTGACGGGCCCAGGGCGCAGCCGGGAGGGGGGCCTGCCCTTGCTGTGCCCCAGCCCCCAGCCTCCCTTCCCCAGGGTCTGTGGGAGGGGCTTCCCCTCCAGGTGTGGTGTCCCCCTGCTGCACCTGTGAGGGCTAAGGCCGCCTCATGGCCACCAGATTGGGACTTGCCCCCGAGACAGAAGGCGGCCTCACCTGGCCTTGTGCAGCCCCCTCTGCAGGCGGCAAGGAGGGGTGTAAGGGAGGCTCCCTCGGGCCCTTCCTCTGGGACAGGGCCGGATGAGGCTTGTTGCCATGCTGTCTGTGGGTGGTCCCCATCAGCTCGTGTTATCAGGAGGCCTGTGGGTGTCAGGAGGTGTGCCCAGCGCCTTCCCCAGAGAGACGTTCTCGGGCGGAGCCTTAGGCGCCTTCTGCCTCTCGTCCTGGGGCTCGCCTGAGGCTGCAGGACTCCCTGTCCGTCGCTGTCCTTGCCCGGTCCCTGTCCCGCTTGACCTCTCACACTCGACCCGGTTCCAGCTGTCATCCGTGGCCGCCCCGAGGCTCCTGCTGCATGTGTGGGCCTGTGAGAGAGGTGAAGGGAAGGCAGGGAGGGCGCGAGGGTGACAGACAGACACACAGACACACGGAGGCGGGTGCCGGCCGAGCGAGCAAGCCCCTCCCTCCTGGGCTGCAGCTGAGCGTCTGGATTCTAGTTCCCCCTCGTCTCCTATGAGCCATGGGCAAGCGTTTTAACCTCTCAGGGACTTGATTTCCCCACCTGTAAAATGGGGGTGACGGTCGGTTCCGTTGGCTCTTGCCGTGTAATGAACCAACCCCAAACGTAATGGCTTGCGACAGCCACCCCTGACCGTCCCCCGCGGGCGTAGACGGCACCTGAGCGTGTGTGCCGATCTGGACTCCGCTCACGCCCGTCTTGGGCGGCTGGGCCGGCGGCTGGCGGCTCCAGCTCCAGCTCCAGCTCCGCCTCGGCCGGGACGGCACTGCTGTGGCCCCCGTCGTCCTTCCGCCTCCAGCAGGCCAGGACGGGCTGGTTCTCGCGACAGGGCCGGGCTGACGAGAGAGGAAGCAGGCGTGCGGGCGCACCTGCCCTGGCCTCCGCCCGCATCACGTCGGCACCCGTCCCGTTGGCCAAGGCGAGGGCGTGGGAGGCAGGAAGACGTGGCGCGGTGGATACAGTCACGGTCCCTGCCCCCGGCTGACGGCAGTGACATGGCACCGTGGGCATTCCTGCCGGGCTCTGGGCTCAGAGCTTCCTCGCACTGCCCCGGTCGGTCTTCACAGCAAACCCTATGCGGCGAACCCCGTTTACAGCTGAAAACCGGGGGCTCGGATGGCTTGAGGAACTCCCCCTAGAGATGGTAGAACCGGATGTGAACCCAGGCCGTGCCCGCGGGGGTGCTGCCGCCCGGCAGGGGCACGCACGGCGTCCGGCTGAGCTCCGGGTGCTCGGCGTCCTCGGCCGTGCATGCCCGTCGCTGCGTGGGTCCGCCGTCTCGCTCCTGGGGCGGGCACGGGCGCGTCCCGGCTTCCGCAGCCGGCCTCCGCGTATGGCCCGCTGACGTGTTGCCGTTATGCACCGTGAGGTCCGGGCGTTCCCGCGTCCCGTCAGGTGGGCCCAGGGCCCCGGTGTGTGTGGGGCGGCCGCGTGTGGCCCACGCCCACGTGCATCGGCCGTGGGCCTGCCTCCCCGTCACCACACGTCCTCGCCGGTGCCTGGCGTTACTCCGCTTGTCTTCTGCTGGTCGGGGGTGACGTGGCCCTCGGTGTTTTCATGTTCGAGACCTTTGGGGATCTCAGCTCCCTTGGGACGTGCGTGCTCTCGTTTCTGGTGCTCAGGCCAGCACTGCCCAGTGCCCTGCAGAGTAGCCACGATGGCCTGGGCGGGGGGTTCCGGTCTGTCCCTGGCTGGGCCGCAGGCTGGGTCCCCATGTCCTGTGTCATACTTGCTGGTGGCTGGCTCTCACAGCAGTGGACAGCTCCCCTGGTGCCGGGGCCTTGGGCACTGCGGCCGAGGAGGCCCAGGCCTGGAGCGCTGGCTGCCTGATCCCTGCAGTGGGCAGTGGCCGGCCAGGCTCTGACGTCCTCTGTCTCTCTCTCTCTCTCTCTGCAGCCGTTGTACAACCAGCCGTCCGACACCCGGCAGTACCATGAGAACATCAAAATGTGAGTGCTCCGTGCAGCCACGTAGACGTGTGGGGCTCGGGGACAGGCTCTCGGCGTCGCAGGTGTGGGGTGGTGTGTGCGTTCTCAGCCCCCTCGGGGCTTCCAGCCAGGGCCAGGCGCTGGAGGAGCGCCGAGCGGGGCAGTTCAGGCGAGTGTTCTGGGCCGGCTGGGCCCTAGGGTGGGGTCGGAGCAGGCCTGGGACTGGCAGGGCAGGGGCCGTGGCCCCATGAAGACCTTGGGTCGGGGAGACGGCCCTTGGGGGACAGGCAGAGGGTCGGGGTCCCCATCCTGCATTAGCTGCTGGGTTGGGGAGAGCGGAGTCAGGATGGAGGGGCGGCCCAGTGAAAGCGGGGTCCCATGGCTCGGGCTCTGGAGTGAGCGTGTTTGGGGGGTCCTGCGGCCTGCATAGAGGGTGCATCCGGTGTGATGCAGCCCAGCGATGGGCCTCTCCCAGGTCGGGGGCCCAGGGCGGGTAAACGTCAGCGAAGTGCCACACGCCCTGGTGGGGGCTGAGCCGGCATTGCTGGGGTACCAGCACGGTGCTGGGGGCTGGCAGCTTCTGCCTTCCAGCTGGGAGCAAGGTGTCGGAGGTGCGGTCGCCGGAAGGGGCCGGCCTTCTCTTGGGATGTGTGAAGGGGAGCACAGCCTCCTTGGCCGGGGAGGGGATATTACCTCATATTGTTATCCAGGACCCCAAAGGTAAAAGGGACTCCAGGCCCCACCTCCTGAGGAGAGTGGGACGGAGAGCACCCTGGGGTGTCAGGCAGGAGACAGACCCTTTAGGGTCAGGGTCTGAACTGTCTGAGGCTCATCATTGTGAGAGCTTGTAGACTGTTCTGTGTGACTTCAGAGGGCCGTGCTTAGGGTCCCTTCGGAGGGGCGTCCCTGGGGAGGAATTGCAGGGTGCACATGCAGCCATGAGCTCCCCATCCCTGGAGGCGTGCAGGCCTCCTGAGGGTTGCTACGTGTCTGCTGGTGCTTGACGAGTTGTTGGGGGGGAGGTCCCTCACATTATAGTTTCTGGACTCAAGTGACTGGTCCAGGCTCTGGTGACCGACTCAGCCACGCCTCGCAGCTCCCAGTGACTGATGGCGTAACCTAGAGAATCTCTGGTTGCCAGAGAGGTCCTTGGCCCCTGTGGCCCAGGAGCACCTGCCACAGAGCCCTCACCTGCATCACCTGCGCCGGTCCATGGCTGGCAGGTGCTGCAAGGCGTCCTGTGCCAGGGACCCGGCTGCAGTGCTGGGATCGTTGTGTCCGTGTGGCCTGAGCTTTTGTCTAGTCTTGCAGGTGTGTTCGCTGCCCAGGTACCAAACCCCTCACGACTCAACACAGTTCATTTTCCAGTTAGGCCACCTGAGTCTTTTCTAAGTTTCCCGGGACCTGCCTTGCCCTGGGGCCACTGCTGGGGGGGGTGGGGACCCCCAGGTGGAGAGTGGCAGGGAGGTGTGTGTGTGTGTGCGCGTGCGCCGTTAGGGCCTGCTGCAGATGGTTTAGGGGATCAGGGAGGGTGTTCTCGTCTGAGCAGGCTGCTGGGAGCATTCATTCATCATTCATTCATTCAGCACACATTCATGGAACAACTACTAGGAGCCAAGCTTTGTTCTAGGACCTGGGGCTTTAGCTGTGAACAAAACAAAGACCCACACAGCTCAAGTTTTGTTGAGTGGTAGAGACAAAATGAGCACGTTCTAGTAATGATAAAATATCGGCTAACAAAAAGTGCGAGAGCCTATAGCTAGCTCCAGCTTTTGTGCTTTGACGTACCTAGTAGTGGTTTTCCTTTTGATATAGTTTTGATGGTAATAGCATTACACTAAAATCTTTACCGAAGTTTTATCACTAAAAACAAGTAATATTTTAAGCCAAATAATGTATATGCTTTCGGGTTGTAAAAATAGCGTAGAAATCGAAACAGAAATGGGGAAAGATATTCATATAAATAATATCAGCAAGTAAGGTGCTGCCGTCTGTTTGAGCAGAACGAAACTGTCCGTTGCTGAAATCCGTGCCCTCATCTGCATCAGAGAATGGTTTCAGTGCATTTTTCGGCTTTGTAGGTATCAGCCTCGTAAAGTTTGTTCTAAGTCTGAATCACAAATACACATGTTTAAACACATAGAGATGAACAGTGTTAAGGCTTCTGATGTAGTAAGTGGTCTGTTTTATGTTAGAAAGATACACCTGTCAGTAAATTATTTGAATTTGTATACCCTTAGAATTCTAACTTTTAAAAATGGTTTTCACGAAATCGGGATCATGTCCGTATTTTAAGATGGTCAATGGGATCCTGGTAGAGAAAGTGAGGGGCGACTTTCGCCAGGGGTGTCAAGGCAGGACCTGATGGGGCAGCTGAGTGGCAGCTCGCCGTGAGGACCTCCTGGGCTGTGCCCCTGGGGCTGCAGAGCTGGTGGGACCCCAGAGAAGGGCAGAGTGGCCCGAGGGGGAAGGGGGGGGAAGGAGGCTGCCCGATGAGCCGGCACGACGAGGCGTGTGGGTTTCCTCATCTGTGCGATGGGCGGCCAGCGATCATTTCTTCCTGGAAGTGATGATCGGGTTTTTGTTGGCAGAAGCTCACGCTGTTGGCGGCTGTGGGGAGAAAGGGCTCCGGCTGGGGGACCTTGGTGCAAGTTGCTGTGGCCACCCAGGCGAGCAGGGGCAGTGGACCCTGACCCTACAGGAGTGGCCGAGCTGGGGCACGGAGGGGCAGGGATGGGCGGGGTCCAGTGGACGCCAAGGTCAGGAGCCTGGGCGCCTGTGGGGTCGGATGGCATAGCCACTTCCAGGGAGGCAAGGCTGACAGCAGGGACAGGCTGAGGGCCACGGGCATTCGTGGCTGGTCAGTCACTCTCAGGGCCTCTGGGATGGGGATGGCATAGCGCCTGCCTCCTGGGGTGCCGAGCCCAGTGGCAGACAGAAAGGAAGGATCCTGTGGGAAGGATTCTGTGGTTTCTGTTTGTGCTCTGTCTGCAGAGACCCCGAGAGTTACTTACTCCTCGCTTGTTTGGCACATGTTTACTGAGTTGAGTGCTTGCTGTGTGCCAGGTGCTGTTGTGGGCCCTGGGGAGACAGCAGTGAGCAAGGGCACCCTGACACCCTGGTGCTGCAGACAGACAATAAATACGGCTGTGAAACAGTGACACCGTGCCGCCCTCCCGACCCCACCCAGAGCCCCTCCCTCCTGCTGTGGTAATTGCTACCAGGTGGGCGGCGATCCCGTCCCCAAGGACCTTGCCCTGTCACTTTAATTTCTCAGTGCCTGCTCGCTGGGGGCGCAGAGTTATAGTTAATTTCACGCTTGACTTCCTGCCGCACTGGCAATTTCGGACGGACGTGCTGGAGTCACCTGGACCCATCTCCGCTGCTCTCTGCCTGCTGCCTGCCTCCTTGGGAGGCGTGGGGTGACCGCCCATTCCCCGCAGGCGCAGCGGGGACTTGCTGTGGGATCTTAGCCCCAGGCCTCAGGAGCGACCCCTCAGACCTCTTAGGCCAGGGCGGCCAGGGAGGGGCCCCAGGTCCCCACCCAGCAGTATGAGTGGGCACTCTCCATCGAGGGAGGGGCCCCTCCTGCAGGACCTGCTGGAGCGCTCCCTGCTGGACTTGCTGCTGGCTTCGCAAAGCCCCTTGTGACTCAGGAAAAGGGCGTGGATGATGCTCGGGCCACAGTCACTGCTCCTCGCGCCATGCCCTCGCCTGCCATGCCCTCGCCTGGTGCTGGAGCCCGCCTGGTGCTGGAGCCCGGATCCCGCCCTGCTCCTCCTGTCCCGCCATCCCCTCGGGGCCTCGGGACCTGCCCTTCTTCCCTGAGGCCTGGTCTCCTCCCCGCTGTCTTGTGCGGGTCCGCTGAGGGGAGCTGTCTGCCCAGGGGCTGTGCGGTGGGGAAGATGCTTGGGACCCAGGTTGCTGCTAAGCCTGTGGTCTTGTCTTGCTCTGGACGTGCAGAGATGTTAAGTAACCTCCCCAGGGTCACACAGCCGGACTCCGAAGCCAGCCCCACCTGCACGGCCGCCCCGTTTCCGCTCCTGCATCTCCAGCCCAGGGCTGCCCCTTGCTAGCCCCGTGACCTTGGCAAGTCGCTTCCCTTGGCTGGTCAGGACGTTGGTCCCTGGAGCATCTATTTCTCATGGGAAAGTGCTTAGCGCCCAGCCCAGTGAGCAGGCTTTTGAGCGTCTGTCACCCCAGTCTGACGGGCTCCTCCCGAGGCCTTTGGCTCTGCACAGGCACCCCGTCTGACGTCCCCAGCGGCCGGGGTCTGGCTCTCCCTGACGGGCCCTCCTCACTCCTGCAGAGTCACTCACCCTTCACTCACCCAGAACCCAGCGCTCTGTTTTCCTCAGCCCCCCTCAGTCCTCCGCTTTGCCCAAGCCTCAGCTCAAACCTCCTTTCCCCCAGGAAGCCCCGCCCCGACCTGGTCCCGTGCCAGCCCCCGCTGGGGCCTGGCCAGCCTCCTCTTCCCTGTTGCTGCCCCCTGGTCGTTGCTTCTCCCCCACGTCCGGTCGGGGTGAGGCACATGCATCCTCAGACTGTGCTTTCAAAACCCTGGCTTCTCAGGGGTACCGGAGCCCCGTAAACACCTCCACCGGCGAACTCCGTCTTACTGGTTTGTCCGCTCTTCCAGAGGACTAACTATGTCCCTGATTTTTTGCTGGACAAAAACCTTAGCAGAAAGGATTTGTCTGCAGTAATCTAGTTGCATCTTTAATACCAAAACACTTCTTGGTTCAAAATAAACGCTCAAAAACATCTTGGCCGGGAGGATGTTGAATACGTGGGCACTCCAAGCCAGGCGTCTGGGGGATGGCACCCCCGGATGCAGGAAAGGGGGGTGGGTGGGGGGAGGCTGCAAGGCAGTAGGGAGTGGTGGGGACTCCGGCGAACGGTGACCTTGTCGCGTCGCCCTTCGGAAGGGGCCGGAGGCTTTGGCGTGTGGCCAGATGCTGCTGTCGCCAGCGAAGCTCTAAGTTCAGCTTTTTATGCAACAGCTTCTGGTGTCCCGTGCGGGCCGCGGGTCCCGGTCTGTAGAAAGACCACTGTCCCAGCACGACGCTCCCACGCGCGGGCCCTGGCGGGCGGCCTCTGCGCATTTGCAGCCTGTGGACGTTTGTCCCCTTTGGCCGTGAGCAGATGCCTCCGGCTGCCCAGGCACGGTGCTTGCCTTGGCGGAGAACCCAGCCCCGCATGGGAGACGCCGCGCCCTCAGGCGTCAATGCGGACACAGGCTGCCACACCGTCACCTCTGCCCCCACGAGACGTCGTCCCCGCCGAGCCCTCTGCGCCTCACGGCCACAGCTCCGCTGTCCCCGTGTCCGGGGGCAGACGGCCGCAGACCGGGTGGCTGGAGGCCGGAAGTGGGAAGTCGAGGTGTGGGCAGGGCCTCGGGGAGGCTCCTTCCGTCCCCGTCCAGCTCCTGACGTTGGCCGGCCATCCTGGTCGTCCTCGGCGGGTGGACACGTCACTCCGGCCCTCCCGCCTTCACCTGGCCGTCTCGCTGTGCCTTTCCACGTCGTCCTCCGGCTGTGGGTGCCTGTCCCTGTGTCCGAGCGCCTCCTTTTTATGAGGACACCGCCAGATGGAACCAGGGCCACCGTAATGACCTCATTCCGCTCGATGGCTGCTGTGAGGACCCAGTGTCCAAATCAGGTCACATGGGGAGGTCCCGGGGGTCAGGACTGCAACGTCTTTTCTGGGGCGAGAGACACATCGGAACCCCCGGTGAGCACCACCAGGCCCCCTGCCCGCTCCCCCGGGAATTACGTCCAGGCTTCCCCGTGCTGTTTCCCTCTGTCGGTTAACTTCGTTCCGAGGTAGCTAAGTGTACACGGGAGTTGCCAACAGTACCGGGGACGGACGTGCCACACACCCGTCACGTGCGT
Organism: Eonycteris spelaea; assembly: GCA_003508835.1. Lineage (NCBI taxonomy): Eukaryota > Metazoa > Chordata > Mammalia > Chiroptera > Pteropodidae > Eonycteris > Eonycteris spelaea. The sequence continues at coordinate 9,314,204 of PUFA01000042.1, read as the reverse complement.
GTGTGGCACAGACCCCGGAACTAAGAACGTGGCTGTGGCTCAGTGCTAACTCACACGGTGGCCGAACCAGACTTTCTTGGCATTTTCCCAGTGTGTCCACCGATGTGTTTCCTGGTCCCGAACCGGGTCCAGGTTTGCACGAGGCACTCCCGTCTGTCCCATGTCTCCTCGGTCCCCGACCCGTGACGGTTTCTCAGTCTTCCCGCGGTCTCCCGACCCTGACACTCCTGAGGCGTGTGGGTCTGGGGTTCTGTAGCTGGCCCCTCAGCCTGGGTCTGTCTGGTGTCTCCTCGTGAGGAGGGGGCTTGTGGACTTGGGGAGGAGTCTGCAGTGTGAGGGAGGCGCCCGCCCTGTCCCCTCCAAGTCCCGGACACCCGCTGACCGGGGGTGTTCGCCTGGCTCCCTCACTCGGGGTGCTGTTGGCCGTGCTTCTCCTGTCCAGTTGCTGTCTTTCCCTCCAGGCCCCTGCTTCAGGAGCCCGTCGCCACGGGCAGCCTCCCATCGAGGGAGGGGAGCCCAGCCCCACCTCCTGGGGGAGGGGCAGGGGCCTCTGCGTTGGGGAGTGGGGCGGAATGTCTAAGTCACCGCAGCGTGTGGGGAGACGCGAGCCCCCATCTCTGCCGCACGGTTTGCCGGCTCAGCTGGGTTCGTGCGTGCGGGGACCGGCCGGCAGCGTGACCTCTGTGACCTGCCCGTGGCCACCTCCCCTTTCCCTCCTTCTCCCCCGGTGATTCGTGAGAGCTCTGTAAGGGGCGCAGGTCCCTTCTCTGTTCATGTGTTAATTCGGTCACTTATTTACATCGCGTGGGCTCGCGGGTGTTTATTTTATTCCCTGGGTTATGATCCAGTGGGATTTACTTTGCTGCTCAAATCATTCCGGCTTCGGCAGTTGAAATGCTTTCAGGTGGGTCCCGTGTCCTTCGGACCCTTTTTCTTTTCTTTCCGGCACTTTCTTTTTCTTTTTTTTCACTTGGAGATGTTCTGGGCGCACCCTGGGTATCCCCGACCCCGGCATCAGCCGCATGGGCCTGCTCTCTGTCCCCCGGACGCTTGGGGCTTATTCCTGCCTCAGGGCCTGTGCAGAGCCCGCTGCTCGGAGAGCCCGTCCTGCGGGGTCTTGCCACAGCTGAGTCCTTCTGGTGATCGAGATCTCATCCCCAAGAGACTTTTCTGTTCCCCCGAACCTGAAACAGCTCTCCTGTCCCCCAGTCTCTACCCTGCCGCCCTATTTAAGTTCCCGATTCCAGGATTGTTTGATTACCTTCATTATTGTCAGGGTGAGCCTTCTAAGTGTCACCTCCACGAGAGCCAGGGCCTTTGCTTGTCTGGCTGGGTCCCCAGTGCCTAGAACAGTGTCTGGCGTGTCGTGGGTGCTCCATGAACGTTTGTTGAACGACTAAGGGGATGAATGTAGAATGCTCCCATTTTTCCGATGGGGAAACCGAGGCTGAGAGAGACCTGAGATTCGCTCAGAGGCTCCTTGCGGTGTGGTTCTGGTCTCAGCCCATGTGAGCGAGGCCCCTGGTGCCCACCCTGACAGGGAGGCCGGGGTAAGCAGCGAGGCCTCTAGGTGGGGAGGCCCTGGCCGAGCGAGGCCAGGGTGACCCCAGGAGCCATCAGTGGGTGTGGCGTTTCTTTGTGGTGGGGGCGGGGAGTGGACAGGGCTCTGAGCCCCCCGGGGTCCGGTTGGGTTCCAGAGAGGGACCACTGCTCACACGGCCTTTCCCCTCTGGTGAAGGAGGAGTGTGCAGGCTCCGTTAGTGTTTGGGAGGTGGGGCCTGGGGGTCGGAGTCTGCGGCAGGCCCCGGGCAGCCGCCCAGCCTGGGGCGGAGGCGGGGTGTCCGGCCTGAGCGTGGCCGGGCCTGGCGGTGGGGCCCTCTGAGGCGATGCTGTCGTGGGCCGGGGTGCGGGGCTGCGGGCGACTCTCCTTGGGGTCCCTGTGCGTTTGGTCCCAGACTCTTTAGCTTTGCGCGTCCGTCAGGGCCCGGGGTGCCTCCCCACCCCTGCTCCGCCTTCGTCCTCTCCCGAGGTTGGGGTCCTCAGTGGCCCATGGACATGATGCCTCCTGTGGGCTGGACAGGGCGTGGCTCATTGTCAGTGATTTTTGTGGGTTTTGGACGCTGCCGAGAAGTCAGGGAGCCCCTCCCAGAAAAGGTGACGCCGTGCCCACCCCGGTCTCAGCGACTCCAGGCTCCGAGGGCTCCCAGGCCTGCCTGGCCCCACAGGCCCTGGCGCCAGCATGTTGGGGACAGGGGGCGGGGCCGAGGGAGGCCTCAGGTCTGCAACGGGGGCGGCTCTGCCACCCCTTCTGCAGCGGGCCCCCATCTCTGGTCCTTCCCTCCCTCTGCCCCGTCTCCATCTCCTGGTCTGAGGCTCTGGTTCTGTCTCTGTAGCAGGTGTGGCTCATGGGCAGGGGAGGCCTGTAACTGTGGGTGATGGCCGCCCGGGCGGGGCAGAAAGCCAGGAACTCCTAAAGGACCCCTTTTCTGCAGACCCAGCTCGGTCCATGTGGGTGGGGAGCTTCGGGGTCAGCGGAGGGGAAGAGGCACGTTGGCCGTTGGGGGCTTATTCCTGGGGCTGCGGGTATCTGAGCTCATGGACCAGTGAGGGGCCGACGGGCTGGCTCTCGTGGCCGGTACCGGGTGCCGCACTGCTGACCGGGCCCTTGCTGTCCACCTGCAGAAACCAGGCGATGCGGAAAAAGCTCATCCTGTACTTTAAGAGGAGGAACCACGCTCGGAAACAATGGGTGAGTTCCCCCAGCGGCCCCAGCCCCGGGTCCCTGGGCCCCATCAGACTCTCCGGGCCACGCCCGCTGGGACCCCTCGATTCTGCAGCCATCCCACCCTGAGTGTGAAGGAAAGTGGGGGACGGGGCTCGGCCGCCCCGGGGGCCTGGCGTGGGCCGGGCTGGACGGAATTCTGCCGCCCCCTTGGCAGCCGGCACGGGGAGTGGGCAGAGGCTGGCGGGGAGGCGCGTCCCTCGTCCCTCGTCCCTCGTCCCTCGTCCCTCGTCCGCGGGCACGGGGCCTCCCAGGCGGAGGGCGTTTGGCGGAGGGGGGGCCGGGCCGCGAGCCGGTGTCTCCCGGGAGCCAGGTTCTGCCACGGGCGGCGGCCGCGTCATGGCCGACGGGCCCATGTGGGGGGACACGTTGGCCGTGGTTTCGGGTGGCTGTTCACACCGTGGGGGGGGTTGGACTCAGTGATGGAGGGGGCCGCCTGCCAGTGCTCCCTGGGTCGCGAGGGTAGGAGGAGCTGGTTCGCATGGCCGTGCACGGTGAGGGGGTTCGTGGGGCTGAAATGCCCGCCGGCTGGAGCTCAGGGGGTTCCGTCCAGTTCTGCCCACGTTTCTGCTCGTTAGCTCGTCACCAGACCGGGCGTTTGGTGGGACCCGAATTCCTGCCGCAGGTCCGAGTCCTTGGGAGCCAGGAGCCGCCGACCCTCCGAGCCTCTCACTAAAACCCCACGTGGACCCCTCGCAGGCCTGGTCCCTCTGGCCTGGCTTCCGAACGCACCTTGCTCTGGTCCCAGATGGCGGCTGGGCCCTCGGCGACCGCGGACGCTTGTGGCCCAGAGGCGGGCGGCCGGGAGGCTGGGTGGGCAGCACTCCGGACCCCAGCGCCCCACGGGGCGACCAGAGAGAGGCACGGGGCCGGGTGGACGGGGCGCGTGAACCTGGGCGTCCATCTCATTCACCGAGTGAAATGTTGACCGAGGACCCGCCGTGGGTCAGGCGCAGCGCTGAGCCGGGCTGAGCGGACGAGGCACGGAAGGGCCGTGCGGAAGGGCGGGCTGGGGTTGGGGCAGCCTGTGTGTCCCTGGGGTGGTGACCTCAGGACAGAGGTGGGAGTGGCAAGGGAGGACCAGCCTGAGGATCTGGAGGTCAGAGTGTCAGGCAGCGGGCACAGCAAGTGCCAAGGTCCCGAGGCCCGTGGGCGGCCTGTGGGGTCGTTTGCACTGTGTAGGGCGTGAGTGGGGGGCTTCTGAGCGATGGGGAAACCTTGGGAGGCAGGTCACCTAGAAGCGTTTCCCCTCTGGCTGGGTGGAGCGTCTAGACTTCACGATGCACAGTGGACACCTGATAAATGTATTCCCAGGAAGGAAACCCATCGGGCAGGAATTTGCCAGGAAACTGCGAACACTGTGTGTGTCCCCAGCTGTCCTGCCTGGGGCCGCTTTGTTTGGAGCAGGAGGAGGGTCTGATTCACATTTCAAAACGACTCCCGTGGGGTGGGGTGGGGTAGGCTTGGGGTGGGTGTGAGTTCTTAAGAAATCCCACATGGCTCCTCTGGGGTGTCTGGCGGGGTGGAGAGGAGAAATCAGCTCATTCAGAGAGAGAGGACCTGGGGGCTTCTAAGGATTCCTGGTGGCCCTGGCGAAAACGAGTTCGGAAACCACGGAACCTGTGGCAGGAAGGCGTTTGGAACGAGCTGGTTCTTGCTCTTCCATGAGGAGCCCAAAGTCCCTGGCAGCGTCATTATCAGCAAGGCCTGGGAGGGAGCCCAGCCAGCGCCGTCCCCAGACCTCGGACCGTCTCCCCGCCATCCCAGCTGCCTTCTGCGGCCCGAGCTACAGGACGGACAGGGGCAGACAGGACGGGGCAGGACGGGCTCATCACTCCTTCACCACCGAGCACGGGGAGAGGAGGCCGAGCCCCCATTTGCAGGCCAGCCAGTCGGGGAGCATCTTCCTGGTCTTTGCCCCCTGCCCTGTGGGGCCCCGCCTTTGTGGGAGGCCACAGGCTCTGTGCAGGTCTGGAGGACGCTGGGTCTCCGGGTGGCCACAGAGGCCAGCTCCCCTGGCCAGCAGGCCCCAGCCACCCTTCCTGTCCCTGGGCCTGAGGCTGCCTTCCCCAGTTTCCAGGGCACCCCATCTCTCACTGCACCCCTAAGCGTAGAGCTGCACCACACTACGCCTGGCCGTGCAGCGGGGTTCAAATCCTGGTCTTGCTAGGTGACCGAGTCAAATCATTGAACGTCTGGCCTCAATTTTCTCTTCCGGTCAGTGCTGATAATATTAACAGCCTCCTCATCGGGCCGCTGAGGGGGGAGGCTGGTCAGGGTGACGTCTGGCAGACAGCAGGGGCTTAGAACTGTCCGCTGCAGGCTGACCCTACACTTAGCAAGGGATTTCGAGGGACCCTGAAGAGCCAAAACAATCCTGAAAAAGAAGAACTATGTCGGGGACTTTGTGACCTCAGACACGGCACAGCGTGGTCCGGCCGGAAGGACAGACGGGGAGGACTGGGCCTGGAGCAAGAGCCCAGAAACAAGTCCTCATCCGCGGCCAGTCGGTTTCTGTCAAGAGGCTGAATTCATCCAACGAAGAAGGATGGGCTCTTGCACAGACGGCACAGGGCCACCCGGACACCCGCACACGAGAGAACGGGGCTGGGCCCCCAGCTCACAGCGTCAGCCCTGCGCGCAAGAGCCCAGGCCGTGACGTTCGCGGGAGACCCCGCGAGGATGAGTCCTCACGGCCTCGGAGGCAGCGGCGGGTTCTTGGGGTGACCCCGAAAGCGCCAGGGTCACCGGGGAGGAGATGCGCTGGCCCCCGCCGGAACGGCCGTGCCCGCCGCCGTCCGGACCCCGCCTGCCGCTCCCCGACTGGGCCGTCTGGGCAGCGGGCCTGCGTTCCCGCCTGCCCGGAGGGGACCGTGGTCTCTGCCTGCGTGGGGTCTGGCTGAGCCGCTCTGTGGGAACGGCTCTGCTCTGTGCCTGGCCCGTGACACGGTGGCACTCGGCCAGGGTCAGTGCTGGTGACAGTGACGGTGACGGTGACGGCTGAGGGCACAGGAGCGGCCCGGGCGCTGACTTGCCTTCACTGCGTGCACAAGCTGTGTCACGGGGACATAGGCCTCGCCGCTGCCCCCCTGCGGACTCCTGCCCACGCCCTGCACACGCACCTCGTTCTGCCCCGGCCTCTGGTGTGCGAGGATGTACGTGTGTGTATGACGTGTGTGCCTGAGTGTGTGAGCTGCTTCCTCCCCCGGCCAGTGGGACCCCCTTGTGGAAGCCCCCACTGAGTGGGGTCACCGGTGCCCCTGGGAGGGGCTGTGGCCACTGCAGTGGGTTGTCACACGGCACCCAGTGCACAGGGCAGGGTGACAGACAGCAGGTGGCCAGACGGCGGGGGGGGGGGCGACTTCCTGGTCCTGGACAGTCCTCAGGTGCTGCTCAGGGCTTGGCACATGTTGGGCACACGGCTGGCTGTCCCCTTGGGGGCGTTCTTGCCCTGTCTCTTTGCGCCAGGCAGTTCCACGAGGGCCCCAGACAGGCTGGCTGGTCCTGCCGCCGCCCGCCCGCACCTCCCCGGCAGCTGCTCCCGGCCCGTGGGCTGCAGTTTTGTCCTCTGCCGGGTTTGGGGAGCGTTTTCTCACCTGTCCTTGTCTGACTCTTCTCTCTCTCACCCATTAGACTGAGGCCGCTCCGAGGGGGCCGAGGGGGGCAGGAAGGGTCCCCGCTCGGATGGCGGCCTGGCTGGCGTGCCTCATGCCAGTCCCGTCCCCGGTGGGCAGCTTTCCACGGCACATGGCCACACACACGTGAGGCTATCTGTCTGTTGCTGGAACTGTGTGTGTCTTGATCTCCGAGGGGTCTTGGAGCAGCCCGCCTATCTGCGGGGCCTCCAGGAGCTGGGGTCAAGCTCGCCGCCTTCGAAGCTAGCCTGACCGCCCTTGGGGGCTGTCAGCTGCCGGCTTTGCCGAGGACCAAGGTCAGAGGCTGGAATGCGGGATGGGGCGGGTTGTCTGGGCACAAGAGCCAGAGAGGGCTTTTCCAACGGTGCCAGAGCGTCAGGCAGGCATTCAAGCGAGACTCCCAGACGCGCCATCTGTCCACTGCAGCTGTTAGAGACGGGGAGATTGGCGTCTCGTGGGCGGCCGGACGCTCCCCCCCTGCCCGGCCCAGGTCACCTTGGAGACTTGGAAGCTAGGCCGCCGGGCGGGGGTCTCTCTGCCGAGGACATGGAGCAGGTGGCACTGCAGTTCAGCATGGGGCAGGGCTTCCTTGTCGTGCACGGCGGCAGCTCAGGGCGCACGCCCAGCCCCAGGCCTGGGGGGCACGGCCGAGCCCGAGGCTGGGGTGAGGGACTGGTCAGAAAGGGGATGCTTCCCAGAGGGGGCGCCCAGAGCCACACTGTCCAGCGCGGCTCCCCGTGACGGGGGACACGGTCTCCGTGCGTCTGCGCTGTCCCCTGTGGACGGAGGTCTCGGCCGCACGTGGCTGCTGAGTGTTGGGAACGTAGGTGGGAGACCAGGGGGTCTTAATGTTACGTGATTCGAACTTGACAGCCACACGTAGCAGGTGGCGTCTGGACCCAACCAGAACTTTCTAGAGGGCCAGGTGGGGCGGCCGTTCCCCGGGAGGAGGTGGCCAGGCCCTGAGGGGGGGGGGGCTGTGGGTCTTCTTCATGGACCCAGGTCTCGTGTATCTGTGCGTGCCCATTGCTGTGCCCGTGTGTGTGCCCGTGTGTGCGTGTGCCCATGCGTGTGCGTGCAGATCGGACAGGGGCCGGCGGGCCGCGTGTCCGGACCCAGGCCACGCCCTTCAGCGTGCCCCCCCCCCCGCCCCGCGCTGTGCCCCCAGGAGCAGAAGTTCTGCCAGCGCTATGACCAGCTCATGGAGGCCTGGGAGAAGAAGGTGGAGCGCATCGAGAGCAACCCGCGGCGGCGCGCCAAGGAGAGCAAGGTGCGCGAGTACTACGAGAAGCAGTTCCCCGAGATCCGCAAGCAGCGGGAGCTGCAGGAGCGCATGCAGAGGTGAGGGGCCCGGGGCGGCCGAGCCCCCGGAGGGCCGCTCAGAGCCCGCCTGGCCTTCCCACGCCCTCGAGACTTAAGTGCGCCTCGGCGTGCAGGCTCCCCCCCCCCGCCCCCGGGCGCCCCGGGGGTCCCCGCCGGCGTCGTTCCCCCGGGCGGCTGGCACGGCCCCCAAAAGCCGCCGGGTTTGAGGCCCCTGGTGGGGATGTGCGGGGGGAGGGCGCCCGGCCTGGGGGCCAGGATCAGGACGTGGGTCGCACGTGAGCGAGATCCTGTGAAGCCGTGCCCGGCGCACAGTAGGCGCTCGGTGATGCGGGGCTGTGGTGGCCAGAGTCCTTTTCTGTTTGGTGATGTTCGGTGAGGCGATGGGCCGTGAGCGGTGATAACACGCACCTCGCTGTTCACTGGACGCTCAGTGCCTCACTTGGGATGCCTCCTCTCTGCCCGGAGAGCTGAGCCACTTTATCTCCAGGTCACGGAGGGAAACTGAGGCACAGGCCCAGAGAGGCAGAACTGGGGTTCGCACGTGGATCTGTGTGGCTGGGCTTTATTGGAGAGGAAAGAGGGCCGAGCCGCGGCAGCCTCTGGGTTCTGGCACTGCTGAGTCCGGGTCGGGCGCCCCACGTCCTCCCCTGGACCCCTGGCTGGGGCTGTCCCTGTGGCATGGGAGCCCTGGCCCCCCCTGCTGCCCACACGCCACGTCTGGGGAAGTGGTGGCCTCAGGTCTGGGCCGTGGAGCCGGCCGGCGTCCTGGCTGCCCGGGGCCCGGTCCCAGCTTGTGTCCCTTTGGTTTTCAGCAGGGTGGGCCAGCGGGGCAGTGGGCTGTCCATGTCCGCCGCCCGCAGCGAGCACGAGGTGTCCGAGATCATCGACGGCCTCTCGGAGCAGGAGGTGAGTCCACCGCTTCGATGGCAGCTCGCCCGGGGTGGCGGACACCCAGGGCTTGTCACCGAAGCAGGCAGAACCGACCAGATGTCGAGGTGCTGGGGGCGTCGCCGTCACCTGTCCCCAGGCCTGGAGGACGTGCAGAGAAGGGCGTTCCTGGGTACCCCCGGGGGGCCCCTGGGCAGGAGTGGTTCCATTGGGGCACCTCAGTGGGGGGAAGCTGGGGCGAGTCCCCCCGCCTCTCGCTTCTCCCTCCCCCCACCTTCCTTCTGTGCCTCCGCTTGGCGGAGCCTAACTGGAAGCCACTGGGCAGGGGCCGTGGTTCCTCGGTCAGCCTCCGGGGCAGGGGAGAATCCTAGCATGCCTGCTGTCCACCCCGTGGGACCGTCTACCCCGACTCCGGCCCCGCCAGCTCCAGCTTGGCCTCTGTTTTCCCCTGGGCCTCCCCAGGGGATGCCTGGACCCCTGGAGTTCAGCCCCAGTGACCCTGGCAATGATTACTGGAGCCCAGAGATGGCCAGGAAGCAGAAAGAGGAGGCCTTTGTTCCCGGGGAAGGGTCTGTCCCCTCCGGGGTCCTGTGGATCAAGCATCCGTGTCCCTTGCCCCCCGCCACGTTCTCAACACGGCAGCAGACACGAAGCAGCCTCAAAGAGCAGGAAGGCGCCTCTCCCACCTGCGCCTTTTGTCCGGTGGGCGTTGTAGCTCCAGCCCAGTGCAGCGGGCACTGGTCTGAACGGAAATAACTGAAACGAAATAAAATGAAAGATCCAGTCCCTGACGTGGTTCCCTAGTGTAGCGGCGAGCGCGTCTGCTTCACACGCAGACGGTCCTGGGTTCGCGCCCCAGTGGAGCCACGGTCCCTGGTCTATGGCCACGCCACCCTGAACAAGTCCGGTGTCTGATCTCGGCAGCTAAGCAGGGTCAGGCCTGGTGGGTGCTTGGATGGGGGACCACCTAGGAAGGCCAGGTGCTGCTGTAGGCTTTAAAAAAAAAAATCCAGTTCCTCAGTCACACCAGCCATGTTTTGAGGGCTCGGTCACCACAGGTGGTCAGTGGTTCCCGTGCTGGCTGCAGTGGGTAGAACATTCTGTCGGGCGGTGCTACCTGGATGCCGATCTCCGGCACGGCAGACAGAGGGCCTAGGGGACGGGGCGTCGGGTGCGAATGGCGTGTCCTGGGCCGTCCCCAGCGGTCCTGACTGCGCTGGCCTAGGGCCAAGCTCAGGGGACCGTCTTGTCCTCGTTAGCCACGGGGTTCTGGCGCAGGTGAGTCGGACTCTGGCCAGTGAGCAAGAACCGTGGTTTACAAACCTCGCGTGCTCTGCCCTGTTTCGAGCACTGCTCGGTGGACGGGAAGTGGCCCCAGGGGCCGGCGTGGCTCCAGCCCCCGCCGTGGTGCTGCGGCCACGGCGCGGCCCACAGCGGTGCCCGCCGGCTGGGTCTGCCGTGGAAGCAGCCGGAGGAAGACGCCCTTCCCTGGGTGTCCCTGCCGGGCGCAGGGCCTGGGGTCCGGGGGCTGAAGCAAGTGTCCCCAGGTCCTGGCCACGTGAGACTGTGGCCATCAGCGTCCTCGGGTGTGGAGGGATGCAGGCCTGACGCCTCACCTGAGCGGCGCAGGCCGACCTGAGGTTCCCCGGGGTAGGATGAGGAGGGGGCTGGGCAGAGAGGCACGCTGCCCCCGCTCTGGGGAGCTGTCCGCGGGCGGGGCGCAGGCCCTGCCTGGGGGACAGGCCTGCAGCCCGGGGGTGGGGCAGGGTTTCCTGCGCTCTGCCAGGGTTGTTCCTCACAGCTGGAGGCATGGGAATGGGGGGGGTTGGGGGCTGCTGCGCTGCTGGGGGCGCTCAGGCCTGCGTGGGGCCCCTCTCCCAGCCAGCTCAGGGCTTTCCTGCTGCCCCCACCCCCTGCTCCTGTTGGGAGTCCCAGACGCGGATGGACAGCTTGGATGTGGGAGGCTGGGCGGGAGGTCCTTTGATCTAGCTGACCTTGGCCAGGCTGGGCACTTGCCCGCCTCCAGAAGTGGGTAATTAGTGGACAGGAAGGGGCAGCTGCAGAGATTTGGGGAGGTGACCCGCAGAGTGGCATCTCAGAGCCCCTAACAGTCATCCTGACGCACGCGAATCAGCCCACCCAGCTCCTGTACGTGGCCTGGTGGGGCCTGGCCTGGAGCAGCTGGGTGTGGTGCGGGGGGGGGTTCTCTGGGGAGGAAATGGTCGTACGGTCTCACCCGGCTCCCCTGGAGCAAGGTGGCCCCTCTCCCCACCCGCACGACTGCAGAGAACAGGTCCCCGTAGTGTTCTGTGGCTCCTGCATTTCCCAGGGGAGGGTCCCCCCGCCCCCCACGGCTGCCACACCTGGTTTATAGCCCTGCCCCCCCCCCCCCGCTCACCTGTCTGGAGGGCTTCCTTTAACCTCCCCCTCCCCTGCACGGGCCTGCGCTGTTTGTCACTGGTCCTTCTCCTTCTCCCTCGTTGCACGTTCTCCCATGGGGGCTGTCGCCTGGGTCCCCAGCGCTGGCGGGGGGCCCCTCCCCCCGTCTTGCGCTTCCTGACCTGGGCCCCGCCCTACCCCTCTCCCCTCTCTCCCGGCAGAACCTGGAGAAGCAGATGCGGCAGCTGGCCGTGATCCCGCCCATGCTGTACGACGCCGACCAGCAGCGCATCAAGTTCATCAACATGAACGGGCTCATGGACGACCCCATGAAGGTGTACAAGGACCGCCAGGTCATGAACCTGTGGAGCGAGCAGGAGAAGGACACCTTCCGCGAGAAGTGAGTCCCCTGGTGCCGGGCGCGACAGCGGGCCGTGAGGCGTCCAAGATCAAGGTGGCGGCGGGGGGCGGGGGCGGGTCCTGCTGGACACCCCGAGCGAGCGCCCTGGGCCACTCCGTCTCCACCTCCGCCCTCACATGCTTGCTTTCTCTCTTCCTTTTTTTCTCCCGTGTCCTCTGTGTCTCCTCTTAGAGAGACACCAGTCACGTCAGATTCAGGGCCCCCCCTATTCCAGCATGACCTCCCCCTGACTCGTTACATCTGCAAGGAACCCCTGTCCGAACAGGGTCTCGCTCTGAGGTGCTGGGTGTTTGTGAGTCTTGGGGACGCTGTTCACCCCAGCACCAGGCGCAGAGGGCGGCCTGGTGTGAGACGGGGCGGTGCGTGCCGCGGAAGCCCCAGGCGGGAGGCTCCCCGAGGCCCGGCTGCGGCCTTGGGCCGGGACGTGGGGCTGGCCGGTGGCTTCGTGGTTTTCACTTCGCTTGGAACGGGGCGCTGCAGGTGTTTCCTGGGTTGTGTGCATTTTCGCCTCTCAGGCCGTCCTCATTACAAAGGGGGGAGCAGGCGCAGAGAGGTGACGGGGAACAGCGGCCCTGCAGCTCAGCTCAGCTCGCAGATGCAGATGGCCGGGGCAGGATTCGCTCCCCCAGTTGCAGCAGTGCAAGGGCTCAGCTGGGGTGGAAGGAGAGGCTGGGGGAGGGGAGGGAGCCCAGGGCTTCCGACAGCAGAGGCAGGAGCTGGGTGCTGAGGAGGGGAGTGCGCGGCCTCTGAGGTGTTTGGGGGAGGTGAGCGTGGAGCTGCTGGATAGAGAAGACCTTCCCCCCCCTTACCAAACTCAAAATCTGTGGGCACGGGGTGCCTCCTGAGGGCCCCCCGTGAGGCAGGAGGGTGGGAAACAGGCGTGCACACAAGCCCCGGTGCTCTGTCGGGAGACGCGTCGGACGGAGCCTGCCCGCCTCGCCGCTGGCCTCCACGTCCACGTCCTCCTCGGAAGAAGGCCTCACCGCCCGCCGGGAGAGTTTCTTCGACAGCCACGAGGCAGGGTCTGGGGCAGACTCTGCCCTTTCCAGGGTTGGGGGCCGGGGTGACCCTGGGTCACGGGCAAGGCTGGGGCGGGTTAGCCGGTGCAGACGCCGGCACCGGAAAACGCAGGAAAAGCGATCGTGGAGGGTCTCTCGGGTGGACGACGCCACCCCTAGGATAGCTCTTCACCACGGAAATTCTGAAACTGGGCAGCCGAGCTCGGGGGGCGACGGTGCGCCGCGGCCCCGCATGTCCCTGGCACGCGTTCGGCCGCCCCACACGGGACGTGGCGCTCCGGGGAGCCGTGCCCGCCGTGCGCCCGGGGCCTGAGCGCAGAGATGGAAAAGCCCCGTTCGTCGGTGGCCCCAGGTCGGCCTGATGATCACGACACGACTGTCCAACGGGGCCTCACGCCACGTGGCGCCAGCGAGACGGCCTCAGAACAGTCGGAAACGCCACGAATTAGCGTCGCGTTGGGTAGTTCGCTCCCCTCGGCGTGGTCGATGTTTTTAGTGATCGGGACCACCTTCAGAAAATGACGCAGGCGCTTCTGGTTGCCACGCGTGTCCCCGCCTTTCTCGAGCTTTCCCGTGGCTACACAGGCCCGATGATCCCAGGATGATCCCACCGTGTTAGGTGATGCAGCAGCTGAAGCCAGCGGGCGGGGGGGCGCCTGCGGACACCCACACGGGCGGCCCACGTCTGTCAAGCAGTGTGGCCCTGGCTGAGGTCTCGTTTTCGGCACGATCGCTGGTACGTGCGCAGGCCTGAGCGGAGCGTGTGCCGGTGGCCCAGAGCTCCACCACGAGCTGGCTCGGAGACCTCGAGCAAGCCACTTCCCCTCCGAGCGGCGGGTTCCACATCTGGAGTGTGGGTTGGCGACAGACGGTGCCTCGCCGTGTCGCGGCTGGGAGGCGGCCAGTCACAGCACGCGTTCAGGGACCTGCGGCAGGGGAGACAGGTGTAGATTGGAGGATGGTGGAATGAGTGACCTGGAGATTCACGGCTCTGGTTCCCGGTCCCAGGGGCCCATCTCTGCTTGGGAAAACCCCAAGGAAGGGACTAGGGGGCAGGAAACCTCGCTGGGGCGGAGCGAGGGAGGAGGAACAGTCGCCTGTCTGGAAGAGAAGGGCGTGGGGCTGGCCCCAGCTGTGCACGCTGCCCGAGTGCCCGAGGTGGGGTTGCAGGCGGGGAAGCCTGCCGCCGACAGGGCTTCCTCCGGGAAGGGAGAAGAGGCCGTTCCGGATTCTCCAGTGTCTGGTTGGGGAGCAGGGGAGGGGCCCCCTGGCCTTCTGCCCAGCCATCTGGAGGGCTGGGCCCTGGCCCAGGCTCCCTCTGGGGGACGCAGGGCCCCTGCCTCGCCAGCAGCTTCTTCTCTCCCAAGGGAGGCCGTGGGGCGGTGGCATTGTGGGGATGACCAGGCCGAGGCTGGGCCGGAGGCCAGTGACCCCGCCCAGCATCCCTGGGGCCCAAGCAGCCGTGACCCACATCTCTGCCCCCGCAGCCCGCTGCTCCTGTGGCCCTGACATTTCAGGCTGGTGGAGCCGTTTCCCAGTACTTCCTCCGGCTTCGCAGGAAGCCACTTGGTGGGGCGCCAGCTCCCTGCCACCCCCTCCAGCGTTAGTCCCTTCGTGCTGCCTCCTCGGCTGGCCTGCCTCCTGCCCGCCTCCCCAAGGGCACGCAGAGCCTCTGCTCCCACCACTCCAGGCCTAACCTGCGACCTGGCTGCAGGGCCCCGCGTGGGCTGGGCGAGGCCCCGTTTCCCAGGCCCAGCTGGAGACAGAAACAAAAGCAGATTTAGAAGGGGGGAACCCACCAACGAGCTGCATGTAATGTCCTCGTTTTTCCTGGAAGCCGCCTCCAGCAGGACAAACAAATATATTTTCAAAGGCGCTAAAACCAGTGACTCATCCCGAGGAACGCCTTCTCTGGCCCTGGCCCGCCCGCCCCAGCCTCCCAGCTCTCCCACGCCCCCCTGGGCTTAATTGCTCTGAGTGGGGCGGTGCCCGCCCGGCCAGGCCAGTGGAGATGGCAGGCGCCCGCGAGCTCGGCGTCCACCCGGCCGGGAAGCCCCCCTCCACCTGGCCTCAGGCCCACCCTTCTGTTCCCACAGGTTCATGCAGCACCCCAAGAACTTTGGCCTGATTGCATCTTTCCTGGAGAGGAAGGTGAGTCTCCGCCCGCCAGCCCCGCCGCCCCGCCCCTCGTCCCTCGCCCCTCGCCCCTCTGCTGTCTGCGCCTGCAGGCAGCGGCTGGAGCCAGCGAGGGTGCCCCCCTCGACGCCCCCCCTCCCCGCTCAGCAGCCTCTGCCTCACCCCCCTCGCTGTGTCTGCCTGTTGTCCCCTCCTTTCTCCTTCCTGAGAGCAGCGGCCTCAGGCCCCGCCCTCCCGGGCCCAGGGGGCGGAGCTCTGGGCTGGGAAACCCCAGGAGAGCTGAGTGCAGGGCGTCCCTGGAGCCGGCTCCTCAGACGTGGCGGTCAGCGTCCCCGCAGACCGGGCGTGGGTTCTGGAGGCCACGGCGTCCTAATGAGGGCTTTATGGGCCAGCGTGGCGTTCTTCCAGGACGCTGGATGGAGTGACCTTTCTCGGGCCCTCTGTTGGTCAGTGTACGCTGACATCCCAGCCGCCAAGCCAGGCATGTGGTCGGCAGGTCCCTGTTTGCTTCGGACAGACCTTCACGTAGCCCCGATGTTTGATCCCCACCTTGCCCCCGACCCAGCCTGGGCAACGCCCCTTCCTGCCCCGGCTGCCCCTCGGCAGGGCGACATGAGGAATCCCCAGGGACAGTCAAGCCCTCTGTGCACCCCCAAGCTGGGCTGGGCAGTGCCCCCCGCTGCCCAGGACGGGGGTGCTGGCGTAGGGGCTGGACTCGGCCCTCGGAACAACAGCATGCGGGCAGAGTGAGAACGGGGTGCCCCACAGGTGTCCCTCCTGGGGGCGCCGTTCCAGGGGTTTTAGAAAGTGTCCCCCGAATCTTGTTTCTGCAGAGGCCCTGGCCCTGGCGGCCTCCGGCCCCCCTGCAGAGGGCGGGCACTGTGGCCGGAGCCAGGGGCCCCTTTTAAGGTCCCCGCTGTCCCCGGGTCTGCCCTTGGTGACCTGCTAACTGCAGAAGGAGGGGCAGGGCAGCGGGGGGCTATCTCCCCACGCCTGGGGAACCAGTGTGGAGAAGCAAGCCCTCCGAAAGCCTTTCCCCGAATTACAGCAGTGTCTTGCTAGGGGCCCCCAAAGGTGCCACGTTAGGGCTCACCCGAGGTGGAAGCTGGGCTTACGGAAGGTGGCAGTTGAGCGGCGTTATTTAGGGACGAGGGAGTCGGGTCTCTGGTCTGGCAGTAAACCTCACGACATTCCTGGCTGAGAGGCGACCCAGGGCGAGACTGAAGTGTGGCTGAAGTGTTGCTTCCAGAGGGGCTGCAGCCGGGTATGCTCGCTCGGCCCCCTACCAGGCCTGACCATGAGCGAGGCCGGGGTGGGAGGTCGGCGGCCTGGCCAGCCTGGGGCCACCTGCAGGAGCAGCTGCCACCCCCAGGCAGTCGCAGCCACCTGGTACAGGAAGGTGCTGAATTGCTCAAGGAGAAGTCAGACACCCACGTCGCCCGATTGGCAGATACCGGCGTCTGATCACAGCATGCTCCTGGTTGCCATGCGGCGCGGGCTCTGTCTGGAGCAGCCTCTGTCCTGGTGCTTTGGGGCCCAGCCCGCCTCTGCGCCCAGCAGCCTCTCCGCGGTGAATTTCTGGCCTGGCACCAGCTACAGGCGTCACAGAAACGTTTTCTGTCGCGTCGGTAGCTGCCACTGGCATGAATGCACTGTCACCTGGAGCCACGCTTGTGGCCGGGAGTGGTGGGCACCACTGCACTGAGTCCTCCGCGATGTCCTCTGACTGGCCCCTTTCCGACGTGGTGGTGGTGGGGCTCAGATCCGGGGCCACGGGCCAAGACCAAGGCGGAGAGAAGACCTGTAGACATTTGAAGAGATGAAGAGTCCTGTGGACGTTAGTCAGGCTGGGCACACGGAGCTCAGAGGAAGTTGTTCAGGGCCCCAAACCCCAGAGAAGAGGAGGCTGGGCTGAGGGGAAGAGGACCCAGCTTGGCGCAGCTGGGAGCCCGTTCGCCTGGGGCTGGGGCTGGCAGGTGACAGCTCTGTCCTTCCCGTCACCGGGGGCAGCAACAGTGAGAACAGGTAGCCTCTCCCCGATCCGCGCTGTGCCGGGCATTGTCCTCAGCACCTAATTATATGTGTTACCTTCCTTGGTCGTCACTGCAGCGCTGACATGTACGCACTCCGCATCCCCATCCTACCGACAAAACCGCGACCCGGGGCCATGCGGCCGGGTCGTGGGGGAAGTGGGGTTTGAACCGAGGGCCTCTGGCTGCTCCCCGCCCCGGCCGCCCTCGCTGCACGCTCCTCAGCGCCTCTTTCTCCCTCTGCTTACAGACGGTGGCCGAGTGCGTCCTCTATTACTACCTGACCAAGAAGAATGAGAACTACAAGAGCCTGGTGAGGCGGAGCTACCGGCGCCGGGGGAAGAGCCAGGTGAGAGGCGGGGCGGGGCCGTCAGCCAGGTGCGCGTCGCCCACGTGACCGGCGCTGGCATCCGGAGCATGTCGCCCACATGACCGGCGCTGGCATCCGGGGCGCATTGCCCACGTGACCGGCGCTGGCATCCGGGGCACGTCACCCAGGTGACCGGTGCTGGCATCTGGGGCGCGTCGCCCAGGTGACCGGCGCTGGCTTCTGGGGCGCGTCGCCCAGGTGACCGGCGCTGGCATCCAGGGCGCGCACTGCGTCGCACAGTTTGGCCCCTCCCACCCCTCCAGGGGGTGTCGAGCCTATGCCAGCTACAGAGAAGGGAGCGAGGACCAACGGCCACTTTTATTTTCTCAACTTGGTGATCCATGGTCCTTGCGGTTAAAAGGGCCACATTTCCAGAGAGAGGGCTGGTTCTCAGGATGACGTGGTCTGGACACAAACGTTATTAACATTTAAAGTTTTTAATACTTGGGTGTTCATCTTAATGCATATTTGAAAAAAAAAAATCCAAAAAACGAAAACCAGTACTTCAACCTGTAATTTTTGAGACCTCATTACTTAGGATGAGACTAAAGGGTTATTTAAGCTGCTAGCACAGGGCTTGGCAAACACTGAGCCAGCACCCGTTTGTGTGAATAAAGTTTTATTGTCACATGAGCCATGCTCACTCATTTATAGTACCACTGCCACAGCTTTTGGTTCCAATAGCTGAGTCGAGGAGTCATGACAGACACTGCGGAACCTAAAAAAATTTACTATCCGGTTCTTTGCAGAAAAAGTCCACTGACCTCTGAGTTAGAGGAGAAAGGAGTTGGCTTCCAAAAAAATTCGGTAGATAATGGTGAAGGTGACGGGGTCAGGGGCACACATTTCAGCGTGGGGTCGTGAGTGCTTGGTGTTTGGGGAGCCTAGGGAAGGGACGGCTTCGGGTTCACTTCCGGGCTGTTGCGAATCAGCCCAGAGCAGGTGCTGGGAGCACCTGGCGGGAGGGGCAGCAGCTCGCGCCGGGGTCCGAGGGATCCGGGCTGACCCTGCAGCGGGCACTGGGCGCTGCCGTTAGATGCTGGACCAGAGCTGGTTGAGTGAGGCATGTCCTCCCCTGGGCCTCCGTGGCCTGGGGGAGCCCAGGGGAGAGTGACGGAGGCCCGGAGTGCATGTGCCGGGATGGAGGGGACCCCCGAGCTTTCTTAGGTGGGGGCTCCCTGACACCAGCACTGTCCAGCTCCCCTGGGGCTGCCTGCCTTCCCTCTCCCGGGCTGGCAAGGGCAGGATGCTGAGGGCATGAGGGTCACCGTCGCCGGTGGGGTCCCAGCGTCCTCTGTGACGCTCGGTGATCGAGCCCCTTAGCCTGCAGCGGGTGGTGTCCTGGTGACCTACCCTGCATCTTGCACCTCCTTTCTGGCTCCTGGGGCCTGTGCTTCAGGACGGGGTCTGCCATGCCGGTGGCTGAGCCACGTGTAATCAGGGAGCGAATCCGTTGATGGGGATGAACAGCCCCTCACTGCATCTCGAGCGTCGGGCCGATGTGATTGGCATTGCGCCTTGGTCCTCGATGGCCCAGGTCCTTGAAGGATGACTGTGTTTGGCTTGGGGACACGGTTTTCCTCTCCAGTTTTGTGTAGTCACAGCTGGCCCACCTGCTTACCTGTCTAACAGATGTGTAAAACCGAGGCTTACTGGCTTGGAGCTATTTATTCCAGAGACCTAGCTGTGGCATTTTAGAAACTGAAGTTCATTCGGGAACTTTTTAGACTGAGAAGCACAAACTCAAATAAATGGCAGGAAGCATGAGCTAGGACGATAGGACCCCGAGGTGATATGCTGAGGCAGGAGAGGCAGTAGGGAGTAGTGGGGTCTGTGGCAAAATAGAGGGACGGTAAGGGCATTAAGGTTTATTTTTAAAATATCGTCAGGTATTTGTTGAGCACCTGGGGTGTGCCAGTTCTCTCACAAGTCTTCCTGGTGTCCCCCCTGCCTCCTGTGCCATGGGGGTGCCATGGGTGGGCTCACAAGGCTCCTTCTGGTGGCTGGGCTGGGGGCTCTGGAGAGGGGAGGGGATAGATGAGACCCGGCTCCTGCACCCCGAGTACCGGGAGCCCCGTCCACGTGGCGGGAGGTGGAGACTGGGTGTTGGTGTCACTTAGGAAGGGGGCAGCTCCTGGGGGCGAGGGGCCCTCCGTTTCCACCCCGGCCGCCACGTCTTTGACTTTGTGGTGCTGACGCCTTGCGTGGTAACCCGTCCGTCCGTCGGGCTTTTGTGCGGCGGGCGTGGGTGCGGCGTGCCGGTTGACAGGCCGAGCATCAACACACAGCTCCAAGACGGATGCCAGAGCCCTGCCCGACAGGCTCCACAGTGTCGGGGCTCCCAGGGGGCATGGAGGGGCACCCCACTGCCACAGGTGGACGGCACAGAGTCGAGGCCATCCCGGGCAGAGGACACGGGAGAGGCAAAGGCACGGGGCCCTCGGCGCCTTCCAGGGTCTTAGACGGAGGAAGGAGTGGAGAGAAGCCCGGGACCCCGTGTTCCCCTCACGTCTGAGGAGGAAGCGGAGCTGTCTCTTCACGCTGTGGCGACAGACGCATGGGGGTCCCGTGAGAGGGCGGCAGTCGGGAGCGGCGGAGCCCGGGGCTCGCTAGCGGGCTCTGGCCACGTATCAGCGCCCGCTGGCTCTTGGCCAAGCGGCCCGTGTGTTCCGATATTCTGACGATGGGCTGAAAATCTGATTTTATGTGATTTGGCCTGATTTTACATCGTAGGTCACCTGATCAACAACAGTAAAAAACTGTACGGGCCAAACCACTCATATTTGCTCTTGAAATCCGCCCTCAGCCGCCGTAGATGACCTCTGGGTGCCAGTGTGGCAGGCCCGGGGTGGGGGGGCGGGAAGGAGGGTTCTGTGCCTGGGGCGGGGGCCGGGCTGTTTTGCAGCAGAGGGGCAACGTTTCGTTCCTCTCTCTGTCCGCGTCGTCCTGGGTTAGGAAGGTGAGGGACGTGGGCTTCTCTGGTGAGGTTTTACTCTCCGCTCAAGCTGGCGTCTGAGCTGAGGCTCCCCAGACCGAGGAAGGAGGC
Organism: Eonycteris spelaea; assembly: GCA_003508835.1. Classification (NCBI taxonomy): domain Eukaryota; kingdom Metazoa; phylum Chordata; class Mammalia; order Chiroptera; family Pteropodidae; genus Eonycteris; species Eonycteris spelaea. The sequence goes on along the minus strand of PUFA01000042.1, from coordinate 9,294,175 downwards.
CTCTGTGATCTGCCTCTCGCAGCCAGAAAGCCGGGCAGGGGCCCCGTACCCTTGGGCGACAGGACGGGTCCCTGGGGCTGTCTCCACCCTTTGATAGGTTGGGGCTGCTACAGACGTGCAGGGGCAGCTCTGGAGGGGCTCTGCCGGGCAGGCCCTCTGCCCCCAGCCTCACCCCCCGCCAGCCCTGTCCGTAAACGCGGAATAAGCGGGTCAGCCGGGTGCTGGCTTCGGGGCGGCCCCTCGACAGTGAGATAAACAGCAGACACAGGCCCCACGGCCCCTCATATAAATGGGAGCTGCAGTTGCTGGAGCCGGCTGAGCTCCAGGGTTTCACGGAACCCGTGACCTTGCCCAGGACTCTGCCGGTGAGGGAGGCGGTGGCTCCCCAGCCCGGCGTGGAGCGGCGGCACGTCTGCTTGGCGCCTGCAGGTGGATGGACAGTGGGTGCGGGGCGGTGGCCTCCTGTGGGCTGGTGCCACGAGCTGGCAGGAGGTGGGCAGAGGCCCCGGTGGGACAGGCATGGAGCGTGACCCGCCGTGGGCCGAGACGGTGCCAGACAAAGCTCCGCTGCCCTACCCCGTTCTGACTGGCACTGTCGCACACCCTGTCGGCCCAGGCAGGAGCCCAGGCCACACCGTGCAGGGTCCCTGCCCTGGGCCATTCGTCATGGGGCTCTGGGTCAAGAACTCGGTCCCTTCCTCCGGCCCCGGGGAAGGCCGGGAAGGTATTCGGGTTCTTCCCAGCAGGTGACATGGAGGGCATGTCTGCTGCCAGGAGGTGTCCCTGCTCCTCGGGTGGGTGCAGGCTGAGCCGCGGTGGGGTGTTCATTGCTTGAGGGGAGCACACCCGGCTCACCCCGCCGGCCGGGGCCCCTGTAGTTTCGGAAGCAGACTGGGGTGTCACAGCCAGTATTTGCTCGGGTCATCCTGGGGGGACCCTGGGAGTCCAGCGAGAGGCTGGAGTCCCCCGTCAGAGTTCCTGGGGTGCCCGGCCCTGCGGTGCGACTTGGACGCGATGCCCCCGGCCACCACGGTGACCAGGACGAGGACGGAAGCCACAGCTGTGGACGCGGAGCGCGCGGCCGCATGCCAGGCTGCGTGAGGGCTCGGCGCCTCGTGCCTCAGAGCGGCTCTGGGCGAGGCTGTCCCCGCGGCTCAGACGAGGACGCGTGCACCGGGCAGGGGGCTCCCCGAGGAGCCTGCTGGCGGTGGCAGGTTCAGGGTCCAGGGCCGGCACGGGCTGCTCCTGTTGGAGCCGGGGTCAGGGGGCCTGGCCGGCTGGGGTTCCCCTGGTGCCGGTCCGGGCAGCGGACGGGCTCGGCACGCTGTGTGGGCTCAGCCCGCCGGCGTCTCCGTCCCCGCTCCCTGGGACTCCCCTGTGCTCCCCCAGGCCACAGCCCGAGAGTCTGTCTCTCTGGCGTGTTCCTCTCTCCCTGCACCGTGTTCGTCTCCGGGAGATGCAGGGGGCCGTCTCCCCTCTTGTCTGTCCCCATCCCTGTCACCCCCCTCCTCAGCACCGCCTGGGTCCCCCTCTCCTGCGTGGCCACGGGCTGCCCAGGCTGGTCTCTGTCCGTGGTCCTGGATGGCGTCCGTGGCTCGGTCCACGTCGTTGCTAAGGACAGCCACGAGGGGCCGCTCAGCCCGCAGGGGCCCCCGCTGGGACAGGCCCTGGGCCGCATTTCTCCAGGGCCCAGCCCCTTCCCTGCCGGGGGTGTCGGACGCACGATAGCGTGTGTTCCTGAGGGGCGTTTCCCGAGTCCCTGCTGCGGGCCAGGGCTGTGAAGCTTCCCCTGCACCAACCAGGCTGCGATGCTGCCGGGAGCCAGACAGACAGACGGCCCCTGGGAGCCTGCCGGCCGCCCACACCGCCCCGAGGAAGAGCCACTGAGGCGGACTTGAGGTGGGACTTCCACGGTGCCGACGAGCGGGCACTGCCACCCCGTGGACGCCACCTTCCCTGAGCCGGCCTTCTCTCAGTGGGCCTGGATGCGGGTGTCCCCGGTGACCCCCCACTCGCCACTCCTGCCTCGGCGGGGTCGAAACGGGCCGTGACGGGGCGAGGCCGTCTCGGGCTCCGGTCGGTCCCCAGGCCCAGGGCCGAGAAGGGGACGTGCCGTGCTGAGGGGGGCAGGTGGCCCTCCCGGAGCGGAGGGCTCCTTCCTGCTGCCAGCACCAGCGTCTGTGCCAGCGTGGCCGAGGGGGCCACAGCAGCGTCCACGGGCTGTGCCCTCCCGGGGTCACGGAGGGGTGCAACTGAGTCCTGGACCCCATGTCGTTGCTGGTGACCCTTACGAGCTCTCGCCCGCTCCCCGGGAGGCCTGTGGCATCTCTGGTCCCCGGGAGGCCTGTGGCATCTCCAGTGCCGGACCGTGTGCTGGTACCTGCGTTTCCAGCAGGTGTCCTGGCCGTGCCAACACTGCTGATCCAGGGGCGCCCTCTGTGTGTGTGGGGGGGTGCTGGGGGGTCTGGGGACCGCCCCGGGAAGGGACGGGAAGGGAGCAGGGTGGCAGAAGGGGAAGTGGAGGCGCAGAGCAGGCCCCTGGCACCTGACGGGCTGTCGGGGGTGCTCTGGAGCCGGAGCGGTCCGTGGGCTGAGGGGGCTGGATCTTAGGCCGCAGGCCGTGGCCAGCCGCGGACACTCACGAGGGCCGGGCAGCAAAGCCCCTTCTGGAAGGGGACCCGGCCAGTCAGCCCTGGGGCACACATCCCGTTCGGTTGCACATGTGCACACTGTACCTCCAGGTGCTCACGCCCCAGGCAAACGCACCACCACGGAGCGAGCACGAGCTCACCACATCCGGGCAGGCGGCACTGGCCACGTCACGCCCTCGCCGCGTGCCCCGTGCGAGCCGTCCGCCCGTCTGTCACTCGATGGCGCACGTCGGCAGCATGCACGGTCACACAAAGTGGGAACTCCTGTGGGGCATCTCTGGGCTCAGACCCCCAGACGCCCCGGCTGCCCCCTACTGCCCTCTGTCCTGCCCCGCAAGGGAGCAAGGCCACCCCCACGTCCACTGCCCTGCGGCCCGGCCTTGCAGCGGCTGGAGGCAGAGGACATGTGCTGGCCGCTTGGAGTGCCTGTACGGCCTTCTTGTTTAAGGGAGGGCGTCATCCAGCTTCTAGAAGTTTCTCCATATTCTGACAGAGGGAGACGCAGGCCCAGCCATAAACGTGTGGCATGGCAGCCCTCTCAAGCCCACCCCCACCCAAGCCCCGAAGCCTCAGCCTTGGCAGGAGAGGCCTGGCCCCAGAGACCCAGCCCCGAGTGGCCGGTGAGCTTGTGGGCTGGCCATGTCCTCCCGCCTAGGTGAATCACCGGCCCAGGCGGGGCCAGCTCAGAGCACCGAGTGACAGCACAGTGGTTTGTAGTCTATGATTCATGGACAAGGGGGCCGAGCTATCCCCACTAATTGCAAAACCGGAGCCTGGAATGCTGTGGGCAGTTGGCCCAACTCTGCAGAGCGTCGGGGAGCCGAGCACGTGAGCCCGGTGAGGCCGGCCGGGCAGCCGGGCCGGGCCCAGGGGCAGTGGTGACCGTAGGGCCGCCCTGCGGCCGCCATCGTGATGGGTGGGGCCGTGCTGTGGGGGCAGCATGTCCCCCAAGGTGAGTGTTGCTGCGGGCTGGCTCGCTGGGGCGTGCAGGGGAGGGGGCCGCCGGGCGCAGGGCGCGTGGTCTGCGGTCTGCTCCTCCCGCAGAGCCGGGCACCGGGGGCAGGAAATGCCTGTCCTGGGCACGTCGCCTCGGTGCCTGCCCCTCCTGAGGCCGGAGCGGGGAAGTCCAGGGAGGGGCCCGCTTCCTCCCGCCTGCTCGGCCTCCGGCCGCCGGCCAGGCCCCTCGGCCCCGAGTCTCCTGCACTGTCCCGCGTGCCTCTCTTGCTTTCTCTCCCCTGTCTGTTCTCTCCTCTGCCTTCCTCTGTTTGTGTCTGTCTCTCTCTCTCACACACACACCACGCACGCACGCCCTTCTTTCCGCCCAGGTCTGGTCTCTCACCTTTCCCCCACCTTCTCTCCTCTCCCTGCCCCCTCTGGCCATGTGCTCCCCCAGCCTCCTCTCTTCCTGGCTCCCTGCTGAGGGACAGGTGACCTCGTTCCGGTTGCCATCCCACTCCAGAGGCCTCAGGCAGCGCAGCTCCCGTGAGGACAGTGTGATCAGGAAGGCAGTCCAGGGCAGGACCAGCCGAGCGAGGTCCACAGGGAGGAGGCAGCCACTGTGCAGTTGCTGCTGGTCCCCAGGGCCTGTCCGCCCCCTCCCCCCTTGACAGCTCACCAGGTGAAGTCCGGTGGGGACATGTGGCAGGCCAGACAGGGCCCAAATTGCCTCCAGGTTGGGCTGTGCTTCTCCTGAGTGCACACGAGCTGCTTGTGTCTTGTTTCACACTGCCCCCAGAGCAGGGATGGGCCTCAGGCAGGGGCTGAGCCCCACTTCCCGGGGCGCCTGGCCTGCAGGAGGCCGTGGCTTCCGCTCGCGGGGGGCAGGCTGAGCTGGCTGGGCGGGATCCTGTCTGGATTTAGGGCTCCGGCGAGCAGATGTCCCTGGTTCCCCGCCTGGTTCTGCGCGGAGTGGGGAGAGACCCGTGGGCGGCTCCTCGAGACCCACTGTTCCCAGACACACCCGGGGACACTGTCCTCAGGAAGCAGCGGGCGGGCCCCTGGGAGGTGCACTGCCCCCAAGGACCGAGCAAACTGGGCTGCCGTTCGGGGAGGAAACACCCACAGCCTCCTCACGGGCCGAGACGTGGTGCCAGGGGGGAGCACATCAGAGGGACAGCAGGACGTGGATCATGTGAGTCCCGCCTGGAAGCCCTGAGCGTGGGCCGGGCACACCCAGGGCCCGAGCGGCGTGGGTCTGCCACGCCTCGCAGGAGTGTGGAAATGGTCCACCGAGAGCAGTGTTCCTGAGCAGGACACGGCGGGGGTGGGGTCACGGGGGTGTGTCACGGCGGGCTCCACAGCCAGTGCAGCGCCCGGGGTCGCAGTGAACAGGGCAGAAGAGGCCCCTGAGTTGCCCCCGCCCCGTGGCAGGTGGACAGCACACGAGTAAACGGACGTGACAGTTGCAGGTGGTGCTGGGGCCACAAACGAGCCGGAGTCAGGAGAGCAGATGTGGGGGGCGGGGGGCAGCTTGCAGGGAGCTGCGTGGGCTCAGACCTGAGCAGGATGGCGGGACTGGCCAGGCAGAGGACACAGTGAGTGCAAAGGGCCCGAGGCAGGAAACAGTGTGGCCTCCTGCGGGGTGGGGGGGGCGGGTCGGCCCTAAGGGCAGTGGGGGAGCTGGGCAGGGCCAGGTCACCACTCCACTGCTGTGGACCTCAGCTTTTACCCCAAGGCAACAGGACAGGATCCGATGGACCATTTGATTGACCATTTAGAACAGAGCCCCAGCCGCGACCTCACGTCTGCTCGTCGCCGGTGCGCATGGTCAGTGTCTCTCGGGTTCTGTGGTCGCCAGTGGACTGCTAGTCTGTGTTTAGCAACCAGCCTTCCGGGGCGAAGGCCCTGTCCGTAGCCACTGCCGGTCGCCGTGGTGTAAATGCTCCCACCGTGCCTGACTCCGTGAGACCCCTGAGTGTGGCGTTGGGAAGGACTCGCTCTCGGAGCCTGCTTCCGTCCGGGCCCCGTTGACGTAAATCACCCCGAGAGCATCCCTGACAGACAGCGTCGTCAAATAACTGGGAAGTGACGCCTTTCCGGTGCTCACTACCTGTGTTTGTACCGTGAGTGCCCCAGGTGCCAGGTCGTGGGTCTCGGCATTTGCCGACGGCCGGCCGTGGGGCAGCTGGCCGGGCAGGCCCTGCATGCTGGGCTCTGGCACCTGGGCTGCGTCTTAGAAAAAGACGCAGCTCACGAACGAAGCCGCCTCCCAGCCTTGTCGTCCCCAGGAGGGACACGTGGGCTGGGTCAGCACCCGGCAGGGGACCTGGACGTGGCCGTGGTCCGGGAACCAGAGCACCAGTCGCCCGGGTCCTGCCTGGGCATGCAGAGCCCCAGGCCCCAGGCCCGCTGGGACGGCACCTGCCCCTTTGCACCGTCCTCTGGGGGCTCCTGTGGAGAGCTGGTTAGGGCCGCTCTGGTCTGGCTGGGGCTGGAGGGGAGGGGTGGCAAGCGACTTCCCGAGGGCCAAAGCCTGTATTTTGTAGATAAAGTTCCCTGGCATGCAGCCACGCCCACTTGTTTACAGTTTGGCTTTCGCTGCTGCAAGGACAGTGGAGTGGTTGTGACTGGTGAAGAAGCAATGAATGGCCCCAAAGTGTTTGTGAGCCTCATCAAAAGAGCTTCCCATCCCCTGATCTAACTAAGGCCCCCGCCGTCCAGCCTGGCTGCCCGGTCTAAGCGGACGTTGCACGTGACTGGTGTGGGCGGGGCCTGGGAGGAGGACTTCCCAGAGCCCCGAGGGGTCCCTGTGGGCAGCCGCAGGCCCTGAGAACCGCGGCCCGCGGCCCCATGAAACCCAGCCAACAGTTCTGCGGTCCGCGCACGGGCCTGGGGTCCGGAGCGGGGGCCTAGTAGGCGAGGCTGGCCCTTTCTGAGGTGGCTGAGGCCATCAACAGGACAGTGTGTGCTAGGCGCTGGGGACGGAGCGCCGTCCCTGTCAGTGTTCTCATCCCCGTCCCCTCCCTCGGGGCCCCAGACTGGCCGTAAGAGGCCAGAGCAGGTCGTAGGGCGGACGCAGAGCAGGGATGGATGTGTCGTGAGCGAGGGGGCACTGCCGGCGTCCCCCTGGCAGGGCTCCCGGGGCGTCGGAGGAGGGCCGTGGCAGGCAGGCATTTAGCTCAGTGCCGGGCATGTGTGGGCGCAGACCCCCGGTGTCAGCCCTGGCACCAGGACGCACCTGTGGGTGGCTGGGAGGCCGGGGCCAGGCAGTGGCTGGCTCTGCAGCCCAAGGACGAGGTCCCCAGGGGACGATGACAGGTGCTCTCGAGCGTAGCCTGGAGTTAGGCCCATGCGGCTGCTGGGAGTGGCAGTCAGAAAAGCTTTGGGGTGACGCTTCACCCCAGGTGGGGAATTCTTGGCACAGGTGCAGCCGAGGGCGGTCTAGGGAGACGCCCAGCTCCCCGCGGTTGGAAAGCCCCCGCCGGCCCGGCCCCCAGCCTCCTCGGCGGCAGGTTCCTGGGTGTTCAGGAGCTGGCAAGCGTGACAGGTGAGGTGGCAGCCTGCCAGATGGCCCGCGGGCCGGGGTCTCCTCCCCAGGCGGCCGTGCCGTCGACCCCCACTCTGGGTCCCGGCCACCTTCGTCAGGCAGGTGGGAAGAGGGCCCGCCGTGTTGGAACGAGCCGGAAACCGTCACCAGGCCGCTTCGTCTGCAGCTCTTGGGCTGTCGAAAGGTCACGCCTCAGTGTCCGAGGGATTTTGGTGGGGACAGGCTGGTTGGGGGTCACTGGCGCCCTCTCAGCAGTCGGCAGCAGCCTGGGGGAGGGGAGAGGCCGTTCGAGGTCCCTGCACCACCCTTTTCCCTCCTCTTACAGAGTAGAGGGGTTTCGTGGGGGAAGGGTCAGACCCCACAGACCCCAGGCGGGAGGTCCCAGGGAACACGGCCGTACCCTTGGGGAGCCACGTCGTACAGGCTTCCTCTGTGTCCCAGCGTCTACACACTGCCCGTGGCTGGCCCTGCACTCAGCTGCCCCCCAAATGAACGCTGCAGAGAGAAGGTCTAAGGAGTCGGGTCGCAGGCGGAGGCAGTCTCGTTCGTTGAGGGGTGTGGTTCCTGGTACAGAGGGAAGATGGGGGGATGGGAGCCTCCAACCCCCACCTTCTCTGTCTGCTGGGGCTTTTCCCGCCCCTTTGTTTGCAAAGTGGTGTGACCGAGCCCCTGGGGCACGCTGCAAGGCTCTTGGGCGGGTTCCTGTTCATTGACGTGCCTCAGCGGGGTGGAAAGGTGGTCTGGTTTGGCAGCGGCCCGCAGGGCAGACTTCGGGATGGCGAGGGAAACCGTGTGCTCGGATGGAAATCCGACGGAGAGTGGTGGCGTGGGATGGAAATCCGACGGAGAGTGGCGGTGTGGGAAGGGGCCGGCTGCTCCCGCGTCCTCCCATGTCCTGCTGAGGCAGGGTCAGGGGCCGGTGCGGTGGAGAGGTCCGGCCAGTGCCGCCTCACCCGCCCGGCCGCTTGGGAGGAGATGAGAGGCTTGGGGAGGGGCTGGTTTTGGCGTGAGCCTCTTTGATCTCCCTGTAAAATGGGCCTGCCCCGCTCCACACCCCGGGGCCTCCTCAAGGCTGCAGCCACCCTCTCGGACTTGGACTAGGGGGACGGGGAGACTGAGGCTTCGAGAGGCGGCCTAAGCTCGCTCAGGGACGTGCTGGGCTGGGCCGGGGCCCCGTGTGACCCAGGCGTCCTGTGGTGCCCGCTCCGTTCCGGCCTGAGGCTGACCATGGCTCCTCCCCGCCGTGGTGTTCATGGAGTCCGTGGTTCCACTCGAACGTCCATGCCGGACGCCAGCTCTGTGAGGGTCCTCACGGCCCCCTGTCCCCCCGCCGAGGGGCAGGCACCGCGGAATGCCCCTGCTGTCCAGGGGGAGGAGTCGAGACCCTCCCCCAAGGTCACACAGCACCGACCAGAAGCAGGATTCAAACCCGGGTGTTCGATGCCCCGCCTCCTGCGCCTCACCCTGTGACCCCTGCGTCCCTCGCACGGGGCCGTGGCCAGCGGGGCCCTGGTTCAGCGCCCAGTTCCACACAGCATCCTCTCCCTCTTCCAGCCCGCTCCCTGAGGGTCCCCTCCCCCTCCCCGCCTGCCCAGTCCAGGTGCAGAGACTCACCTGCCTCCCTGTTCTCCCCTCCCCCGCCCTCCCCCGGGGCAGCAGCAGCAGCAGCAGCAACAGCAGCAGCAACAGCAGCAGCAGCAGCAACAGCAGCAGCAGATGCCCCGGAGCAGCCAGGAGGAGAAGGATGAGAAGGAGAAGGAGAAGGAGGCGGAGAAGGAGGACGAGCGGCCGGACGTGGACAATGACAAGGAGGAGCTGAGCAAGTAAGGCCGGCCGCCGGGACCCGGGTGGGGGGGCCTGCACGCAGCCCACGTGTGGGGCCCGGTGGGCGACCCGTGCAGGTGTGTGAGGGCACAGCGGTTTGGTGTCTACAGGTTGCCTGCTGGGAAGGGAGGCGTCTTCTGTCTTCCGCTCTGTCCCCCGCCCTCCCCGGCGGGCAGCCCCCCTGCCGGAAGCCCGCTGCCTCCCCTCCCCCGCCCGCCCCTGCTCAAACCCCGCTGGGGACCACGCAGACTGATAGCTCATTTGAGCTCCACTCCTGAGCTCATAAATCCAGGCAATGACTTTGGAACTCTGCCTCCTCGTCTCTCCCACCTCAGGCTAGTCTCCTGAGGAGGAGCGGGGAGGGGAGGGGTGGGGCGGGGCGGGGGGCCAGCAGGGCTGGGGAGGGCCAGGGATGTGGGCGGGCTGCACCCTCACCTTTGCTGTTATCCCTGTCAGTGTGAGTTTTTGCAGATCAAGGCACTGCCTTGCCTCGGGGCCCTTACCTCAGGGCCCGGATAGCCCCCCACCCCTGCCAGGGGGCGGGGGGAGCAGGCCCAGCTGCAGAGTCCCGAGGTGGGGCGGGCACAGCTTCGCGCCAGGTAGCCAGGTATCGGTGGCAGAGAGCATCTGGCCTCGTTACCCACGTCTCTCAGCCTTCAGCGCGGGCCTTCGGGAGGATGGATGGAAGGCAGGGTGATAAATCTCAGAGGGCCCGTGGGGAAGCCCGAGCCGGCTCCAGAGAGGGGCCCAGCTCCGGGTGCTGCGGTCGCATGCGCCCACCCAGCCCCGCTCAGCCTGCATGAGACCCGCAGGAAACGTCCTCTCGCGCCGGGCCCCCCCAGAAATGCCGGCGGCAGAGGCCAGTCACAGAGCCCCGCCGGGAGCATCGCTCTGGGGCGTAAAGTGGCTTTGATGGCCGCCAGCCTGCACCCCCACGCAGTTAATCCAGTAGTCTTGCGGGCAGAGAGCCGAGGGCATCTCTCTATTTGGTGCATAAAACGGTCCTCGCGGGGCGCCACCAGCCCGGGTCCCGTTGGGTGAACAGAACGGCCATCCAGTTCACCACCAGCCCACGTCCCCGGGTTTGGAGAATGAGGTCGCCGATAGCTACCGGCTCACATGACCCACTCGATGAATGCGGTGGCGCTGCAGGCGGCGCCCAGCCAGCGCCATGAGCTCCAGAGGCCAGGTCTGTTGCAGCCGCCTGGGCCCTTGGCTCAGGCGCTGCCGTCATCCCTGTCTCCCTCGCTGGCCTCCAGGGAGAAGGCAGACGACACCTCTGGGGAGGACAATGACGAGAAGGAGGCCACGGCCTCCAAAGGCCGGAAAACCGCCAACAGCCAGGGCAGGCGCAAAGGCCGCATCACCCGCTCCATGGCCAACGAGGCCCACAGCGAGGAGGCCGTCACCCCGCAGCAGAGCGCCGAGCTGGGTGAGTCGCGGGCCGGGGAGGGGCGCCCGATGTGGCGGGGGTGACCTCGCCGTGGGACCTGGGGCGGTTTGCTTCTCCTCTCTGTGCCTCAGTGTCCTCTCGTGCACGGCGGTTGTCGGGACCCACGGGCGAGCGTCACAGTGCCTTTGCGTGTGGCCACCGGCCGCGATGATTCCAGAGCCGGGAGAGTTCCCGGAAACATCCCGGGCCACCAGCCGGTGGTTCGCGCAGGCCATCCCCACCCTGCCCGACCCCGGTGGGCCTCTGGGCTCTTAGTTTCACTTCCGTGCGCCCGACGGGGAAGCGGAAGAGAATTGAGTAGCAGTTCTCACGTTCGGCCACAGGGGGGCAGCGACGTGTGTCCGTTGTCTACCATTTTGGCTCTTGGGGGTCCATCCTTCCTCCTCAGTGGGGACCCCCGCCCCTGAGTGCTCAGGCCAAGGTCGCAGCCACCAGGTGGCCTCCCCAGGACAGGACTTGGTAGAGCTGGTGTTTCCTTTCTCACAGATGCCCCCTCCCCACACCCAGGGTCTGTGCCGAGCACTCACCCACCCCTTCTCTCCACGGGAGGTAATTTGTACCCACTTCGTGGATGGGCTGTTTGAGGGCCGGAGAAGGGGCGTTGCTTCTGCGAAGTCCTGGAGTTGGTCGGGATTCAAACCCAGCCCCGCTGACTTCAAGTCCTGGGTGGTTCTTTAGTCTCCGGCCAGGTGCCCCCTGGTGCCAGGGTGCCCGGCGCCCCAGGGCAGACGGCTCCCCTCAGAAGAGCACTGGTGTGCCTGGCTTCTGGGGGGACTCCTGGGACCCCAGGCCAGTAGGGGGCTGGCCCAGCACCCCACCCCGGTCCCAGGTCACAGCCGCCCTCTGGGGGGGGGGGGGGGTTGACGTGGTGGCCCGCGGGGGTGGGGCCTGCTCTCTGGGGAGCTGCTGCGCCCCAGCACCGTCCTGCCGGGTGCTCCCCCAGTGGTCAGCAGCCCTGACCCAGCCCTCCTCGGTGCCTGGAGCTGGTCTGGGTGCAGAGTCCACGCGGTGACATCCCTCATGTCTGCCTCCTCAGGAGGCCCTGAGCAACCCGCAGGGGAGGCCCTGGGCTCCCACTGAGGAGGCTCGGAGGACGGGCTCACGGAGCCACGGCAGAGGCTCGGCCCACCGCCACCCCAAGGGTCAGCCGCATCCCTTCTAAGAAGCACGGGAAGCCGCGTCCTTGTGCTGGATGCGTTGGGGAGACCGTGACTATCACCCTGTGGAGTGCGGTTCTTAGGGCGTTTTACCCCCAGGGGACGATGGGTCACGTCTGGAGACATTTTTGTTCGTGACACTTGGAGGGGGGTGCTGGCGGCATCTAGTGGGTAGAGGCCCAGGATGCCCCAGCAGAGAGTCGCGGAGCCTGGGGGAGTCCACACTCCGATGAGGTCCCTGCCCGTCTAAAGCCCACGTCCCCGCCGCCCCTCCTCGTTTGCACGCTCCCCGTGGGCCAGCCCCTCCCAGCCACGTGCGTGAACAGGCAGCTCTCACAGTCCGGGCCCTGGACCGCCTCGGTGTCCCCGTCTGTGGGGGGGTGACAGGCACCCCGGCGGGGTGTGCGAGGCTGGCCCTGGGGGCGAGCAGGTCTCCGCGGTGCCCGGGCAGCCAGAGGCGGGCGAGGCGGCCTCCCCGGCCACCGCCAACGTGCGCTGTCTTCCTCGCAGCTTCGATGGAGATGAACGAGAGCTCCCGCTGGACCGAGGAGGAGATGGAGACGGCCAAGAAAGGTGAGGCTCTCCGGCCGGCGCCCTCGGGCCGCGTCTGCCCCGGGGGCTCTGCCGCGGGCCCCGGCGGGGGCGGGGGTGGGGGGAGGGCAGGCTCTGCTTCTGCGCTGCTCTTGGCGGCGTCCCTGCTCCTCGGAGTCTCGGTTCTGTCCAGGAGCCGGGCGTCCATGGCCGCACCGTCGGGGTCACAGCGCAGGAACACGCAGCTCACGCCACGTGCGGGGTGGGCGGACAGGCTCCCCGCAGGGCCAGCGCATCCTGGCCTTAGAGACAGAGCTGCGGACGGGGACCCGGGTGCCGCGGGGGCAGGCGCAGGTCCTGCGGGCAGCCACGACGGCGGGTCATGGGGTCAGGCCGTCCCCCACTCAGCTGCTCCGTCATGGGGAGGCCTGCATGTTCGTTGGGACCACCGGGCCCTTTGCTTCCTGGTCTGGTCGTCTGCCTCTGGGCCTCAGTTTCCCCGTCTGCGTCTGTGGGATGGGACGGGTGTCTGGGCTGGCCCCGAGGAACTGAGGATGGGCCCCGCACTGCCGGGGGCTTCCCCCGGTCCCTGGAGACCCTGAAGCCCGCCCCTCTGTCGTCTGAGCCCCTGCCCACACGCTCCCCTTCTTGACCGAGGGGCGGGTTCGTGTCAGTCCCCGCTTTGCTGACGATCCGAGGAGCAGAGGCCGAGTCGCCCCGGCCCCGGGCTGTGTGCGGTGGCCGGGAGCCAGCCCCCCACGCCCGCCGCCCGGGCCCGGCTGCTGACATGTGCTTGCTTTGCTTTGTGCCCAGAGCTCCGGGTCGTGACTCATGAGGGAACAAACAGATGAGGGAACAAGCGGCCTTTCTAGCGAAGGAGCCGGGCACACAGGGACAGGCGTGCCTGAGGACGGCCAGGCCCGGAGGCTGAGGCCCTGGCCACCCGAGGGACAGGGAGCCGCGGGGCCGGTGCTGGCCCTGGCGTTTCAGAAACTGACCAGACCTGAGCCCGGGACCGGCCCTTCCCCCGCCCCCGGCTCTGTGGGAGGGGCCGCCGGACCCTCAGCCTCACTCAGGATGAGGCCCTGTTTTCGTTGGCCCCCAGGGCCGCTGACGAGGGCCTGTGGGTGCCGTCCGCCCCCTAAGGGGCCACGTTGTCATTTTTTTCGTTTCCTTCATCCCCTGTATGGTTTCTGCGTGAATTTCTCCGTGGGATGCAAAAGAGGCTTTATTAAAGTGGTGCAATTCCCCCCCTCCCCTGCCGGACTTTTACATTTTATTTTGGTAAAATGCTCATAAATTTGACCATTTTAGGCATTTAAAAGTGCACAATTCGGTGGCACTAAGTTCATTCACAGAGTCGGGCCGCGGTCCCCAGGCCCGCGAGCGGTCACTCCCCGGCCCCGGCCCGCCGCTGACGCCGGCCGCTCTGTCTGAGTGGACGCGAGCGTCCTGGACCCTCGCGCGTGCGCAGTCTGGCCGCGGGCGGCTCGTCCTCCCGCTCCACGGTGTGAGCGTGCCCCGTCCCCGTCCCCCTCCTGCGTTGGCTGCTGGGCACGCGGATCCCTCGTGACTGTGCACGGTGCTGCCGTGAGCGTCTGTGTGGAGTGTGCGGGTCCTACAGCCGCACGTCGGACGGCTGGCCGTTGCCCGGGACCCGCCCGCCGGGGCAGGGGGTGAGGGCTTCGCGGGCACGTCCCAGGTCCCAGGCCCTCGCGGCTGTGCCCCCTGGCTGTGCCCCACCCCATGTGCCATCCGTCTTCACGGCAGCCCAGCCCTGCCCCCCTCCCTCCTGCCTGGGCGCGGGAGGTTGGCCGGGGTGGCGGCTGCCCCCCACTCTCCCTTTGGGAAGGGCAGACCCGGGGCTGGGAGGACGGGCAGGGATGACTCACCACCAAGACAGGTGTCTGTAGCGTCTCAAGGTTGGGTCCTCCGTGGTGGCAGTGAGCTCATCCTGGGTCCTGCCCACAGAGCCGGCAGCGTGCGAGTCTGAGTCCCCCAGGGACTGGGGCCGGGCCTGCCGCGGCCCTGCTCGGTGACATTTGTCATAATGTGATGAGCGCCTGTGAGCCCGTCCGCCGTGAATTACAGCAATCTGGACAATTACCGCTCGGGGTGGCTGCTGATGGCTGCGTGTTCCAGGCGGTGGTGGGAGGACAGGGGAGGCAGGTGCTGGCAGCCCCCGCGTTGCCTTTTCCTCGGGGACGGGGCGAGGAGCCTAAGAATGTTGCGGCTCCTCCTGCCCAGCCCTCGGAGACCCAGGGAAGGACCCACGGGCCTGCCGGGGCCGAGGCAGATGGCGTCTGCCCTGCGCCCGCCCCTCGTTCACATTGACCCAGTGCCTCGCCCTGTGGGGCAGGGCTGCCCAGAGGTGAGCCGCCCTGGGCCCTCCCTCGGGGACCCCGGGGTGGGTAAGCAGCCAGTATCCCAGGGCCTCAGGAGGGCTGAGCCTGCCCGATGCATTCTGGAGACTTCCAGCAGCCCAGTCTGGAAGGATGAGCTGCAGAGGGTCCCCCACCCCGAATGAGAAGCCAGACCCCAGCCGCTGGTCCTTCTGGGTCCGTCTCTCAGGCAGATCAGTCGACCTCTCTGGGCCTCGGTTTGCTTATCTGTACAGCGGGTCTTGGGGTTTAATCCCCTGCCATCATTTCCGGGGTTCCCACAGCAAAGCAAAGCACACACCAGGTGGCTTAAAGCAACAGAAGTTTATTCTCTCGTGGCTCTGGGGGCTGCAAGTCCAACATCGAGGTGTCCGCAGGGCTGTGCTCCCACTGGAGGCCCCAGGGGCGGAGGCTGCCCCTCCTCCTGCAGCTGGCACGGCCGGTGAGCTGTGGCGCTCCTCGGCATCGGCACCCCGCTCACTCCGGTCATGTCTCCCCGTGGCCACCGTCCCTGCGTCTCTGTCCGAGTTTCCCTCTTTGTGGAAGGACCCTCCCTGACCCAGGAGGACCTCGTCTGACCTGGCCATGTCTCTAAGATTCTCTTTCTAAATAAGTCACGTTGCCAGGTTGGGGGGGGGCGCACTTCGGCCCTGCTCAGCCACCTGTCTGGGGTTTTGGTGAAGGAAAACGGAAGAGCTTAGGGCAGTGACGTCTCAGCTGGACGGAGCTCCCCACTGCCGTTGGTGGCTGCAGCCAGCTCCTCAGCCGCGTGCCCTGGCCCAGCCCTGGCTCGGCCACATTTCCCTGACATCCAGGGGGCGTGCAGGGGGCGTGAGCCACATGCGCACAGTCCCGTGTGCAGCAGGCCCCCAGCGTAGCACAGACTCAGAGCCTTTCTTCCTGGGTGTGAGTCCCAGCCCTGTCCCTCACACTATGGGCCCCCGAGTAGGGCTGCCCCTCTCGGGCCTCTTTGCACCTGGGGGAAATGGGCAGGGGTGAGGGACCTGCCCAGCAGATGTAAAATGACGCTCGAAGGTTCCACAGCACTGAGGCTTCCCCCTGGCCGGGGAGGGCTCCCCTACAGAGGAGACTCCCGGGCTGGCACTCAAAGCACCAAGTAATAACAGGTAACACTAAGCCACACTCGAGTACTTCTCCATACTTCTGGGTGCTCGGGCTGCTCGGGCTTTACGTGTGTCAGGGAGCGTCGTCCCACAGACCGTATGGGTCAGGTGCTGTTGTTGGTCCCTGTGTTCAGACAAGGGAACAGGCCCAGAGGCCATAGAGCTGTTGAGAGGTAGAACCTGGGGTTTGAACCCAGATGCTCTAGGTGCAGAGTCGCCATGGGGCTGGTGTGCGGGCTGAATGAGCAAGTCCATGGGCTAGCCTGCCGTGAGTCGGATGGCAAGGAGGGCGGGCCGTCCCTCAGAAGGGACAGCATGTTCAAAGGCCCGATGGCAGGGCAGTGAGGTCGAGTAAGACGCTCTTGAAATCCAGAGAGAGGGGGAGAGAGGCGAGGCATGGGCAGGCCACTGGGGAGCTGGCCTTCCCAGCTGTGGGATGGAGCCGGGCTGTTTGAGAGCGTGGGGAGGCGTGGGGGAGGGACGCTGCAGCTGCAAGGTTCCAGCCGGCAGGTGGGTGCGTCCGGGTCGGGCTGCCTGCCCGGGGGCTCCCCCTGAGTGGGGCCTGAGCATGTGCAGAAGCTGCTTCCCCAGGAGGCGGGCAGCCCCAGGGAGTTGGCTGCTCGCCCGCGGGCCCAGCGCCACCCGGCCAGCGGGCAGGCCAGGCTCTCGCTCCCCTGGGAAAGGTCAGCCCGGCCTGGCTCAGAGTCTCGACCCAGCCGTGCGGGGAGGCCCAGGGCTCTGCTGGCGGCTCCTCCCTGGCCCTAGCCCCTCTTCTCTGGTGGCAGGGCACCCACCGTGGAGGGGGGTGGGGAAGCCCCTCACGTCAGTGTCCCAGACCAGGAATAGGCGCTGGCCCAGCCGTGTGGCCCGCCCCTCTGTGACCTCAAGCGCCCTGCCTGGGGACAGGAGATAGGGTATTGCAGGGCTGGGCTCTGGTGGCCCCAGGCAAGCCCTGTCAGGCTGGACAGAGCTCAGGCCAACCCCAGAATTGCCCCCCAGTAACTGCAGGGCAGCTCTGCCGTCAGGCCTCGCCCCCTTGCGCGGGTGCGAGGGAAAAGCCCCCGACGGCTCTGCACCTGCGGGCAGCTTGTGTGCACTGGCTGGTTTAATTAGTCTTCGTGGATGCGGAGCGTGAGGCTTGGGGGGGAGAGGTGGGGCCTCCGCTCAGAGTGGGTAACCGAGGGGGGCTGATTCATGGGGGCAGGGTGGTTAGTAGACGGGACGGTGCGGTGTCCTAGGGACCGCTGCCACCCTTGGGCTGGTGACAGACTGACGTGGAGCAGGCATGTTTTGGTCCCGTTGCCTCCCGAACTGGATGCTTCTGGCGTGTAGTTGACGAGCTGCTGTGATGGTTCAAAAGGAGAAAGTCGGGGTTTCTGCGTGAACTTGGGGGGACAGCCAGACCCAGGGGCTGGCTCCAGACCCTTTTCTTGGTCCTTGTCTGTGCCCCCGAAGATACAGTCTAGCTTCGACCAGCCTTCACCTGCAGTAGGAGGATTTACACCTCGGCCTTCGAGTCGGCGCTTCTTCCCCAGGAGAAGAGACAGGGCAGCGTGCTCAGTAGCGAGGGTGCCCGTGACGGCGCGCGAGAGCTTGCTGGTCGGGGATCGCGGCATGAATGATCTCAGCTCTGCCCAGGGACCCTCAAAGCCCGTTCCCACACGTGCGAAAACGTGTGCGCGTTTGCTCACTCTCTTTTGCACACACACACACACACACACACACACACACAATTTCTGCTTTGCAGATGGAAAGACCGAGGCCCAGAGACTGAGTGATGAGCCGGAGCCTGCACGGCCCAGGAGCTCTGCGCTCTGCTGTGCAGGAAAAGTTGACGTTGAAAGCATGGTGTTGCAGGCGTTTTCCCAGAGTGGCGGGCAAGGCTACCTAGATTGCATGCCCGTGGTTTTTTTTGCATCTTATTAAGTGTGTGTTTTCTCACTTATTGGGGCAAGAGTAGCCATTTCACAGTGTACCTATGATTTGCCGACATACTTGCTGAAACTGAGGCTAAAGCAGGCATCATAGCCTATTTTAAAGAAAATAGATGGAAAGCAATCATAGCCTATTTTGAAGAAAATAGATGGAAAGAAAAGCCAAGTTCAGGTGTGAGCGGTCAATGCAAAACCCTGGTGGGGTTCCAGGCGGGGTTCCAGGTGTGATTCCAGGCGGGGTCCCAGGCGGGGTTCCAGGACTGGCGGACATTTTGGAAGCTCTGACGCGCAGAAGGAGCCCGGCAAGGTTGCCGACTGAGTGGCCGAGTCACTGTCGCGCCCACCCAGGGCTTGGGGTTTCTGAAATAAGGAAGTGGCATGACTCAGGACTCAGTCTGCTGGATTCCCCCTTCCCCGCCCCGATAGTGTTTTGGGCAGAAAATTTCATTTTGCGATGTGGGATTTCGAACATGGCGGGTGGCTGGAGGGGCGTGGCTGCATCCCTCCTGCAGGCGGCCTATGCTCTTCATGGAGGGGGAAGACAGTGTGAGGGTTGAGGGGTCGAACGTGTTTCGTGGAGGGGGTGCTGGTGTCCAGAAGGAGCAGCTGTGACATTCCTGGGATGCAGTGTATACTGACATGGTGTCCATGGGTGCTGGAAGGACGCTTGCCCCATGGGTGGGGTGGGGGTTGGCTCTTGGGGCAAGTTCCCAGGGGAAAGAGCTGCCTGTGGCAGGGACCCTGAGAGGGGAGTAGCTGGGAAGGGATCCAGGGCAGGGATGTGACAGGTACAGAAGTCTCTCTGGGTACTGAGTCAGGGCTTCTGTGAGAACGGTTTGTCACAGGTCCCTGGATAGTGCATGAGTAGAAAGAAGCTCCCTCCAGGGGCAGCCAGAGCAGCCAGCAGCCAGGCTAAGCCCCCAAGCCACCATGTTGAGAGACACCCGTCTTGCTAGCCCCTGCTCCTTCACCTCATTCCGCGTTTGATGTCCGTGACTCAGACCTCCCTGCTCGACTTCCTGTCTCGGTAGATTTCACTTCCTAGTTCCTGCCTCCTGACGCTTCAGAATGAAACTCCTTCCTTAGAAATTAGAAGTGGGGTCGGGGAATCCAGACCGCAGGGGATGTTGGGAGAGTCTGCCATCTGGGTACCAGGGCAGGGGGTGGGTGCTCCTGGCCGGGAGCGGTGGGCACTCCCTCCCACCTCTTCCAGGGGCCATCCAGGGTGCCCTGTGGGCATAAGCCCTGAGCCCCAGAGAGGTGGCAGAGATACCTGTGGGATGCCCAGTGGCCCCAGGCCCAACGCCGGGAGTGTCTAGAGCTTTGTCCATTTGCCGAGTGCCTCCTGCCATCCTAGCAGTGTGGGTGCAGAGATGTGGCCGTTAGTGAGCAGGGGGGCAAGGGAGCTGACCTCAGGGAGCTGACTTCAGTGCTCTAGAGATGACAAACCCCTGTGGCAGCAGGGTGACCGGGAAGGCTGGTCAAGTCAAGGAAGGCGGCTCTGAGGAGGTATCACTCAGTTGAGCCTAGAGCGAAGAGAGAAGAGACAGACCTGTGAAAAAGCCGTGCAAGCAGAGGGGACAGCTGGCGCGTGCCCTGGGGCACCTCCCGGGCTGGCATCGTGGGCCAGCACCTGGCATGAGCGAGCGAGGGAGGGGGCGGGCCGGCCCCACGCAGAGGCCTCTGGATTTTATTCCCAGAGCCTCGTTTGGTCCCTCGTGGGAAGATCTGGAGCAGAGGAGTGGCGAGATTGGATTGGCATCATGAAAAGCTCACTGCGGAGAACGGAAGTCCAGGGGCCCTGGCACGGTTGAGATTTGCTGCCCTCCCCGGCCTGGGGGCACAGGCCTGGGACAGGCTCTCCCGAGACGCCTGTCATTCTTGGTTCCCGTGGGTAGGATGGAAAGGCTGAGGGCCAAAGGGACAGGCAGGACAGTGACCCCAGAGCTGGAGAAATCGGTCATGACCTGGATCTGGCTCCAAAGTTCAACCCAGTTAACTTTCAACCTTCTGGGAGCTGTGGCGACACCTGTGGCAGGTGTTTGTAGGGGGAGCAGGCTGGGAGGAGGGAGGTGGCCACGATAAGGGTCCCTGAAGCAGCCCAGAGCCACCTGGGGACCCCACACCTTCCCCTTAAATGGCTGGAGCTCTCTTTGCCCTTGAATCGTCTCAAACATGTAGACTTCCCCTCCAGGCGCTAGGCCAGCTCTGGCGGTGCTGAAGGAGCGTGTGGCCCCCTTCCCGCCCTCTCGGACTCGATTTCCCCACAGAGGGCCTGGCCCGTCCAGGTGGCGTGAGGCCGGTGGGGGCAGACCGCAGGTGGAGCCGGCAGCGGGGGCGGGACGGTGGCGGAGGCTTTTGCTCCCGTCTGCCGGGCGGGCGGAGAAGCTGTTTTTCTGAACCCTCTGTTACCGCTGCTGACGCGCCTCCAGCTCGGGGGAGGGGAGGGAGGGGGAGCCGTGCCAAGTCGGCCCGCCCCTCCTGAACCTGGGCCTCTGCCACGCTCCCCCGCCCGTCCTGGCTCCGTCTGGAGGTCACATTCAGCCCTGACGCGTTGTGCTGGGCCAGGCGGCAGGAAGAGCCAGCGAGCCGCCCCTCGAGGCTGCCGGGGGCCGCAGCCCCGTCGGGCTTGGGGCCTTGGCCTTTGGCCAGCAGGGGCATCGGGGGCCTGGGGTTCCAGGCCAGCACCCCTTGTCGAGCCCCCACGCTGGGGTCCTCGGTGCCTGGAGCCACGGACACTGTGCACCCTGGTGACGCCTGGCACAGGCCACCCAGCACACAACTGACAGCTTCCCTCTGCCCGCCCCCCACGGCGAAGGGCACCTCACTCTCCCGCAGCTGCCGGAGTGGGGGACGGCGTCCGTCCATCCGGGGTGGCAGTGCTGGAGTCCTGGGCCAGGCTGTCAGCAAGGAGCTGCCCCCACCTTCCCCAGAGCCAGCCTCCGCCTGCCTGCGGTCCCTCCCTTCCCCCTCCCTCCTCCCTCTTCCCTCCCTCCTCCTCCTCCCTCCTCCCTCCTCCCTGGCGCTGTTGGAGGAGAAGGATGTGAGGCTGAGCTGAGCCGCCAGCAGACGCCAGCGCCGGCCGCCCAGCCTCCCGCCTCCCAGCCCGCTGCTCCCCGCTCCGCTCCCTGGAGCATCCTCCAAGCCGTATGTTTCCGGAAAACTTGGCGGAGGGGGAGACGCAGATGAGCGGATGTGAGTGAGTGGCCCCGGGGAGGGGGGCTTTGGGCCACAGCAACAGGGCTGGGGGGCCAGGGCCAGGGGCTCAGGGGGTCTGTGCCTGTGGGATGCCACCCCTACCCTTTTTCCTGGGATCCCCTCTCCTGTCTCTCCTGCCTGTAGGGCCCGGGTTCTCCGGGAAGGAGGGTACGAGCTGGTCTTGGGGGTGCTGCCTGGAGCATGCTGGAGGTGTTTCTCCAGGGGGGACTGGCGTGGCAGGGGGGGCTTCCACTGGGTCTGGTTCGGGTGGCCTCCAGGGCATGGTGGGGTCTCAAGTGCTTCTCCCCGTGCCTGGCATCCTCTGTCTGGGCCCATAGGAACCGCAACCAGAGGGAAGTGTGCGCCGCCCGCCCCCCCCGGGGCCCGGGCCGGCAGCGGCCGCACGCGCACCCCGGCCCTGCACGCAGTAGTTAAGGAAACTGAGGCCCGAGAGAGGGGATGGCCGAGACCACACAGCGTTCTGGGCAGGGCTTCTGGACACTCTGTCCGGTGCTCTTCGCGAGCCTCTCGCCGTCGGGAGGGGCCGGGCGACCTGCTCCCCGCCCCCACCCCCCACCAGCCCTCGCTGCTGCCGCAAGTGGAGGTCATTAGGACCCCAGCCCCCGGCTGGGCTCCGATGCGCCTCCCTGTCTGTGTGCCCAGTTCAGAAATGTCAGCCTCCCCAGGGTCCAGCCTCCCTCTGGGAGCCCGCCGCTCCCCGCCCCCGGAGGCCCAGATGGGAGACCCGCCCCCTCCCACCCAGGGTTCCGGCCCGACGTGTTTGCCTGGGCTCTCTTGGCCCCGGCTGGGGAAATATAAATAAACACGCGTCCCCGTCGTCCTCAGCCAGGTTCTGTGGCAGTGGCAGCTGCTGCTGGCTCGGGCGGCGGGAAAGGTCAGGGGGCCGGGTTGCACTTGATCCCACGCTCCCCCCCCCCCCCCCACCGCCTGTCCTTGAGGAACCCTGAGGGGCTGGGAGCCACGTGGCCCTGTGGCCTTCACAGGGGAGCAGGTGGCCTGTCTGTCCAGCACCACCCCCAGCCGCTGGGTCCAGAAACCCTGGCTCCTCACGCCCACCCGACCCCTGGGCCTGTTCCATGAGCTCGTGAGGTGCTGTCCTTCCCCCCTCCCCCCCCACACCGCACCCGCACCTTTCCCAGCCTCAGTGTCCCTGTCCTGGGGACGGGAAGCTGCTCAAGGCCTTGCGGCAAGGGTGAGCCGAAAGCAAGTCTGTGAAAGGCTCTGCAAAGTCCAGGTCACCTGGCCGTGGCACACAGTGGTTTGTTGACAGTGTTTCCGCTGCTCTTGTTTTATTTTTGTTAGAGTCTTGTGTGTAGCAAGCCACCGGCACGTGCGTGAATGGATGAAAGGATGGATGGATGGATGAATGAATGAAAGGAAGAGAAAGCCAGCGTGCAGACTGCCGGCCCCTCGGGCTCCTGCACCCCTGCAGAATTCCAGGCGTAACCCTCCCTGCTTGCAGCTTGATTTGATTCAAGGAAAATGGCCTCAAACTTCGTTATGGGAAATCTTTGGTTAGTCGTTACAAGCCTAGCACTGGGGCTCAGAGGCCGCTGTGTTCCAGCAGCGTGACTCAGGCTTCATGCCTGCCGCCCTCCGGGGGGCCCAGTCCTGCCCCGCAGCCCCTGGGGACCTGGAGCCCGCCTCCCGCCAGGCCATCGGGGAACTGGGCTGACCCCACCTGCCCTGCACTCTGGCCGCTGCTCAGGGAGCCCTGCCGCCCGGAGATACAGGCGTGAATGTGGTGGGTCGTGTGCACGGCTGGCCTGTGTGTGCCGGAGCTCGGCCGGCAGATGGGCTGAGACCGGGGGCCAGGCTACTCGGGGTGCTGCCTCTAGCCTGGACGGGGCGTTTCTGCTGAGCCTGGTGTTTAGAGCATTGAAAACAGAAGTGGGAGGTGGGGTACCGCTCTGGCCTGAGTGTGGGGATGCAGGGAACTCTCTCTGATCTCAGTGGGTTTGGGGTGGGGTCTGCCCGGTCCTGGGGGCTTGTCTCCCTGCCTCAGGATACTGCAAAGCTGTGAGCAGCTCGCGGAGTTGGGGGCAAGTCCACTGTCAGCCCTGGACCAGCCCAGGGGGCCCCGAGTCCAGGGTGGGCTGGGCCTTTGGGCCCTGGGGCGCCCCAGTTACCTGCGTGTGGAGGCTTCTGGCCCCAGCTCACCCCCACCTGGACTCTCCACTATCCCCCCCCACCCCCCCGCCCTGCCCCGGCTCACACGTTCCTTCCTCTCCCTGGCCCAGTGCGGCCGGAAAGCAGCCACGTCTCCCGAGGCCTTGTCTGCAGCTGGGGAGTGCATGTCAGTGCCGGGTCCCGGCTGCGGGGAGGCAGGGGAGGGGGCCCGGGCGGGGTCCGTGCCCCAGACCTCAGCCCGCGGCTCCCAGGGCCCTGGACGGCAGCCTTGGTGGGGGTGCACTTGGAGGGAGCGCCCACCTGCCCTCCCAGGGCCCAGAGCCCAGGCCTTCCCACGCAGCCGAGGGGGGCCGGGCCCTCCACCCGCAGCCTCTCTGGTTTGACCCCCGAGCAGCGGGCCTCAGGCTTGGCGTCGGGCTGCCCGGCGCGGTCGGCACCCCCAGGCCGTGGGCTTAGGCCTCACCTGCCGTCCTCCCCCAGGTCTCCTGGAACATGGCCGGAACTGGTCGGCCATCGCCCGGATGGTGGGCTCCAAGACCGTGTCACAGTGTAAGAACTTCTACTTCAATTACAAGAAAAGGCAGAACTTGGATGAGATCCTGCAGCAGCACAAGCTGAAGATGGTGAGCACCCCTGCCCTGCACCCCTCCACCCCCCACCTCCCCAGGCATCCGGCCAGGCCTGGGGCCTCTCGCGACTCACGCCCCGCAGACCCGCAGGGCGGCTGCAGGGTCAGCATCCCTCCCAAGTACGGGGATGGGCAGGCGTGCCCGCTCTGTGCCCGGCCCCCCTCGCGGGGCCTGGAGAGCCGCTGGGGCCCGAGGCCAGAGCCTGGTGGGCCAGGCACTGACTCACCCGGGGTTTGTGGCTGTCGCCGCGTCGGAATGAAGACCCAGAGGCAAAGGAACCCCCAGCGAGCGTCTACCCCACTCCGTTTGACCTCACAGGCTTCGGCCTGTGCTGGGGAGGGGAGGACAGGCCAGGGAGCAGGCAGCCCGGCCCTGGTCTCCCAGGGACTCCCGGGGGGCGCTGAGACCTGTCCTTTTCCCGGGGCACAGAAGGGGCAGACTAGCCTCTCTGAGTAAACAAACGGTCTCCGTGGAGAGACCGCTTCCCCCGCAGCTGGTCAGCGGACACGAGGGCCATTTGGGGGTGGCCTCTGTTCCCTCCCCCTCCACTTTGGGCACACTGGTGGCATACCAGGCATCGTCACCACTTCAAATATGGGGAAACTGAGGCTTAGCCAGGCTCCCGAACAGCCGACTTGGGTTTGAAGCCACAGCTGTGTGACCGAGGACCACGGTGTTCGTCCGTGGGCCCTACCTGCCTCGTAGAGACGCATTGCAGGAGGGAGCAAGCAGCCCTCCTCCTCCCTGCGGGCGGGCCACCTGTCGCTGGGTGTACGGTTTAAGGTTCGCTCGCCCGCGCAGCCGCTGAGGTTGAGAGAGGAGGGGGGCAGGCTGCCGAGGCTGCACAGCACGCGGAACTCCAGGGCACCCCGTTCCCGGCGCCCCTGCGTGTTCGGGGGGCACTGTTCACGTCGCTGTGGCCAGGGCTGGGGCTGGCCCTCAGGCTTCAGTGGGGCCCCTGCCAGCACCCCAGTGCTCGTCCCGCCCCGTGAGGCCACGCCTCCGTCGTGCCCCTGCTTCCGGGGACCCGTGGCGCTGGCCCCTCGGCGCCTCGCACTGCGGGTGGTGCTCGCTCGCGTCCCGGGGTTCCGTCTTCCCCGAGATTTTCCAGGATTCTGGTTTTCCAGAGGGAGAAAGACTCAGTGAGGGTAAGGGCGCCGTGCACCTGTCCGTAACACCTGCCGGAATCCTTAGAGCAAAGAGGATGCTGAGCCCCAGCAGCCTGGGCTGCAAACACCAGCTCGGCACTGGCGTGCAGATGTCTTCCTGTTCCCCGCCCCCTCCCCTGCCCTCCCCTCCCCTCCCTCCCCTCCCCTCCCCTCCCCTCCCCTGCCCTCCCCTCCCCTCCCTCCCCTCCCTCCCCTCCCCTGCCCTCCCGCACGCCCCGCCCCTCCCGGTCAGTGTCCACAGCCCACAGAGCCCAGGCTACTGGGTTATAGGCATCTCCTCCGGCAGCGGGCTGGCCCTGGGCCTCGCCTGCCAGGTTTCCTCCGGGTGGGCCCCTGGGAGCCCCAGAACTTGGAGGTAGATGGTGCAGCTGGGGCTCGGGGGTGCAAGGAGGGTCATGTCCTGGTTTGACTGGGCACCTGTATGGCCTTGGGCAGTGGCATCACCCCACTAAGCCTCCGTTTCCTTACGCTGTGGACATGGGGAGAAGCTCGAGCGAGTCGTAGCCTGGAAGGAGCCGTGGGGGTCAGCGGCCCTGGCCGTGGCTCCCGTTAGTTAGCGATCGTCACTGTCGTCGCTACTGATCGTGATGGTGTTAGTATCATCGTTACGAGTCCACCGACCCTCTCTCCTTCCCCAGGGTGTGGAGGAAACGCCTTGACTGGCGTGTGCAGGGACTGGGCCCAAGACACCGGGTGTAAGTCCAGACGCTGCCGCTTCCTCGCCGTGTGGCCTCGGGCCTGCGGCCTGGCCCCCCTGTGCCTCGGCTTGCCCCTCTGAAGTGGGGGCAGTGCTAGGGCCCCCTCAAAGGGCTGTGGCAGGGTGGTGGGAGTGAGTATGTGTGCAGGTGCCTGGGTTGCTGGGGCGTCGCACATCTGCCCAGGTCGTCAGTCAGGTGGGGGGTCTGCCCGCTCCCGGACTGACCAGCTGGCTAGTTGGTCAATTGACTGGCTGACTCGTTCCTTCGTTCCTTCCCTCCTTCAGCTGAGTGGGGTGCTGGAGAGGGCAGGGCTCGGGGCTCCCCTGGAAATAGGTCTAAGGCGAGGCCCCGCTGGTGGCCGCTTCAGGGAGCAGATGGGTTCCTGCTGCAAAGGGGGTCCCTGGCCCTCGGACAGTGCTCAGCACGTGCTGGACGCTGTCCCCACCGAGCACTTAGCAAGCTGTCCCTGAGCGCTGTCCGCATGTGCCGAGGGTCTGCGTGTGGGCGGGGTTTCCCTGATGGACTGGGGAGCTGGGCGTTTCTCTGGTGGACAGTGGGAGCCATGAAAGGTGTGTGAGCCAAGGGGCTGACCGGCTTAAGGCCGAGTGAGACGTAGCTGAGGCTGCTGGAGAAGGTGGCGCCCTCTGTGACCCCTGACCCCAAACACGCTGGTGAGTGGCAGCATCGCTGGCAGCCGAGGAGCAGGCTGAGCAGGAGGGGGACCCAGAGGCCCAGCTCGGGCCCCTTCCTAGTCCCCCAAGGTCACCTCATCACTCTCTTTCCCCAGGCGAGGGCGACGAGGCCAGGAGGGAGTGGGTACCTGGGGAGACCATGGTGCGGGTGCCAGCCGGTCTGCGGGAGCCCCGGCTTCCCTTGCGGGCCTGTCCCTGTGTCACCAGACAGGACTCTCACACAGCGCGCTGCACGGTTTGGTCCTGCTGGGTGAGCAGTGGACCACATGTCACGGACCAAAGGCAGGAGGCTGGCCAGCCACCTGCCGGGGCCGACAGACAGGTGAACCTTGCCGATGGCTTGTGGCGGAGAAGAGCCGCGGAGAGTGCGGAAGCGGCCCCTGCTCCCGGCTGCCCGCGCAGGGGCGCCTTCCACTGAGGGCTGCAGGGAAAGGGCAGCGAGCGGAGGCGGGGGCCCATCATCGGAAGCCGGGCTCAGGCGGGGCCTGTCGGTCCCGACAGGGGCCACCCAGGGTGGGCTTCCTGTTGCTGCAGGACGCAAGCCGGACTCGCGAGATGCTGCCGAACGCAGTGACCTCTCCTTCCCGCCTCTCCCCTGCACCCGTCAGTCCCCAGGAGAAAGAGGGGTCCTCGTGAATCCTGACGCAGTCAGTGGCTGTCACTTCTGGCTGCTGGCCAGGCCCTGTGTGGAGCTCAGGAAGACACGTCGCCCATTCCTTCAAGCCAGCGCAGGAAGGGACGGGGGATGCGGAGGGTCAGCGGGCGGCCCCTCCTGCCTTGCGCCAGGCCTGGCCTTAGTGTGGCCGCAGGCGACGTCAGCAGCACGCAGGACCGGGCGGGCGGGCAGGCAGAGCTGGCCCAGAGTTACGTAACATTTGGCAGCGGAGTCTTCCCT
The DNA here is from genome assembly GCA_003508835.1 of Eonycteris spelaea. Taxonomy (NCBI): domain Eukaryota; kingdom Metazoa; phylum Chordata; class Mammalia; order Chiroptera; family Pteropodidae; genus Eonycteris; species Eonycteris spelaea. The sequence continues at coordinate 9,267,202 of PUFA01000042.1, read as the reverse complement.
GAGGCTTTCCCTCCCCCCGCTTCTGGCCGAAGGTTACCCTTCGCTCCCATCTGCGAATCCAGGCCCTGGGGCCCTGCTTCCGTGTTTCTTCATCCGCTGGTGTCAGCCCAGGCCCGGCCTGGCCGTGTTCCCCTCGGCCAGGTCTCCCCTCTGTGTCTGCACAGACCTGCAGAGGGAGAGGGGACCTGCCCGCCTTCCAACCCGGGCTCCTCGACTCCTGAGCTGGCGGGGTTCAGGGCGTGCGTCGTGGCCTCTCTGAGCCAGCGTCTGTGTCTGTCGGGCTCCTCCACCTGAAGGCATCGTGACAGATCAGAGCGCCTGCTCCGTGCCAGGCCCTGCCCCAGGAGAGCCGGGGGTGCCGCCGAGAGCACCCAGAGGTGCTGGCCCTGGGGCGAGCTCCAGCGGAGACGCGTGAACACGCAGATAACTTCAGACCGCGCTCCGAAGAGGAGACGAGGGCTTGGTGGGCGGCAAGGTTGGACTGGTGTCGGCAGGGCCGTCAGGGAAGGGCTCTCAGAGGAGCCGAGGACGTGAGTCACGCACGCTGGCATCTGGCGGACGGGTGTGCAGGCCGAGGGACGCCCGTGCAGAGGCCCCGGGGCTGGGACGTGGTACGCATGTGTGCACAGCAGGGCTGCGTGTTCGTAGCGGAGAGACTACGGAGGTCAGGGGTGAACGAGCGTGCTGGGAGAGGTGGGGGGAGCCCGGATCTAGATCACACAGGCCTGTGTGGAGGAGGAGGGCTTGCGTTTTTGTTTCAAGGGCTTCGGGGGTCCCCTGGCGGGCTTGAAGCAGGGAGCAGCGTGTTCTGATTTGCAGGACAGCTCTGCACGTCCAGCGGATGAATGTCTGGCAAACGCTTGGCACATAGCAGGTGCTTAATACGCGTCAGCTGTAATTACCGCAGCCGGTATCCAGCATCTCCTCTTCCGTCCACACGCAGCCCCGATTCTGAGGTGCAGGGCTCCTGTGGAAGGATGTGGCATAATTCCTGGGACATTCAGCACATCCTGGCCTCTCAGATCGAGATAGTGGGGGGGGGATTCGGGTGCTGACATCAGACCCGCCTTGCTTAGCCCAATGGCCTGGGGAGACCCTTCCAGAGAGACTTTGCGACCCGGCCCACAGGAGCCCTTGTTCCCTGCAAGGCCCCCCTGCCCCCACCCCCAGCCAGCCAGCCACCCGCCTTACCCAGCACTGCAGCGCGTCCCCGCCCGCTAAAAATAGATTGGGGAAGAAGGGGGAACCCTCAGCCGCACCCACAGAAGCCACTGCCACACAACTTTCTCGCGCCTCCATGGGCTTCGGCCAGGGGCCTGTAGGGGAAGCGTAGGGTTTGGGGCAGGGCTGGGGCAGCCCCTGGAGTTGGGGGGGGGGGCCGAGGGGCAGGCTGGGCGTTCCCATAATGGCTGGTGGACACTGGGCAGGGCGGGGCTGTGGCCCTCTGGCCAAGTGCGGGTGACGGAAACCGTGACTAACGGGCAAACGGACATTTTCCTTTTCCTCCCGACGCTTCCAGCGGCCGTGCCCCGAGGACCCCCCCCCGTTTGCTCTGGGAGGAGGAAGGGTGGGAAGGGACCCCACCCCCAGGCTGAGCTGGGCCTCAGGGACCCCTGACGCCTGTTTCCAGCCAGGGCATGGTGAGGGGTCAGGGTGGGCAGGGCCTTGGCCGCTGGAGGTGACGGGGCGTTTGCCTCATGAGCGGGCTGCACGTCCTCGCCACATCGGGTGGCCCTCTCCTGGGGCCCGGGGACTTTGTGGAGGGGAGGTGCATTACTCTTGTTCCCTATAACGAAGCACCACCGACCGGGAGGCTTAAAACCACAGAAATGCATCCTCTCCCAGTCGTGGAGCCAGAAATCTGAAACTGAAATCAGGGTGTCTGTCAGCCGGGCCACGCCCCCTCCGAAGGCTCCCGGGGTGGGTCCTGCCCTGCCGCCTCCAGCTCCTGGTGGTGGCCGGCAGGCAGGCCTTGCGTTCCTCGGCCTGTACGTGCGTCACGCCTCTGTGTGGCTCAGTGTTCAGACGCCCCTCTTAGAAGGACACGGGTCCCACTGGACGTAGGGCCCTCCCTACCGCAGTGTGACCTCATCTTCACTAATCACGTCCGCTGAGAGCTGGTTTCCAAATAAGGTCACGTTCTGGGTTTGGGTGGACCCGGATTCTGGGGACCCTCTCCACCCCAGGGTAGAGGCTTCGTGGAGAGCCGCTGGCACATCTGGGAGCATTGCAGTTTCCACCCCTGTTTTGGAGACCTGGAAGGGCTCTGGCTGCAACCCTGCCTGTCACACCGGCTGCACTGGGGTGGGTCCCCTCTTAGGGAACATTCTACTCGCCCTAGGAGTCTCTGGTCATCTCGAGACCTCCCCCCACCACCACCACACACTGTGCCTCCACATATACCCCAACTCTCCGCTGTGTGTTCAAGCCCCAAATGCTGCCCATTTACAGTCACTCAGTCAATCAACAAACGCCTTCCAAGCCTCTGCCTGTCTCAGCGCGGTGCAACACAGAGACACCCACTGTGTCTCTTCTGCCTTCCTAGAGCTCCCGGCCTAGCGAGGAGTGATGTTTGCACCCAGGCCTCGGGCGGGGCCCTGGCTCCCTGCATGAGGAGCCGGCCTTCCGAGGACTGGGGTGCCGTGAGGAGGGAAGTGAAAGGCGTCACACCGAGGGCCTCCTTTCTGTTCCTCGAACACACCCAGCTCATGCCCACCTCTGGGCCTCGGCGCTGGCAGTTCCCTCCCCCCTGGACCACTCTCGCCCAGAGCTGGCCGGCTCCCTCTTGGCAGCAACTCAGAGAAGCCCCCCTGCCCCCCACATTCGTCCAGCGAAGCCCCTGTGCCCACCCTCTCTGGCCCGACCCCGTCTGACCCCTTCCACATCCTGTCCGCTGCGTCTGTTAGAGATGTATCGTTTGCTAGCACCTCCAACTGGAAGGCGGCCGGAAGCGGGGACCTTGTCTTCCCTAAACGTGGTGGGTCCCCAGCCCTGGCACACTGCCGGGCGCAAAGTAGGTCCCCTGTAAAGACTGGACGAGCGAAGTGACGACCTTCTCAAACAAGCCTGTCCCCTGGGGCTCAGTGGAGGGCAGATGAGATACACAAAGAAAAGCTTCATTCATTCACTGGCTCCACACGTCGTGTTGGGCCCTGGCAGGGTGTCCCGCGGGGTGTGGTCACCGCTCTGGCTCGGGCAGTCAGAGGGCCCGGAGCCATCACACGGTGTCTTCAGGCAGAGGCAGGCCTTTTTCACCTGTTCTGGAAGGGTGTTGGGGCAGCCAGTAGGCCGGGCTGCCCCCCGGGTATCTGGGCCATGAGGGAAGAATAGAGCCCTAGGTAAAAATAACCAGTGGCACGTTTGGCCGCTGCAGTGGGCGCGAGGGGGAAGGGCGCCGTCGTGGCCATGTGGCTGGGATCGCTGTCCCTTGCAGCTGCGGCGAGGTCTGGGGCATGGGGAGTTTCTGGGCTCACAGCCCAGGCCCGAGCCCTGACCTGCTGCTGTCCCTGTACCCTAGGAGAAGGAGAGGAATGCACGGAGGAAGAAGAAGAAGGCCCCGGCTGCCGCCAGCGAGGAGGCCGCCTTCCCCCGGTGGTGGAGGATGAGGAGATGGAAGCATCCGGCGCGAGCGGGAACGAGGAAGAGATGGCGGAGGAGGCAGAAGGTGAGGGTGGCCCGCGGGGTCGGTGGTCATAGTGATGGTGGTGGTGACGGTGGTGACAGTGGTAATGATGGTGATGACAGAGAAGGTGGTGATGATGGTGGTGGTGGTAATGGTGATGGTGATGGTGATGGTGGTGATGGTGATGATGATGATGGTGGTAATGATGGTAATGACAGAGGTGGTGATGGTGATGGTGATGGTGGTGATGGGTGGTGATGGTGGTGATGGTGGTGATGGTGATGATGGTGGTGATGGTGGTGGTGATGGTGATGGTGGTGATGGTATTGGTGATGGTGATGGTGGTGATGGTGGTGATGATGGTGGTGGTGGTGGTGATGGTGATGGTGGTGATGGTGGTGGTGGTGGTGGATGGTGATGGTGGTGATGGTGATGGTGATGGTGGTGATGGTGATGATGATGATGGTGGTAATGATGGTAATGACAGAGGTGGTGATGGTGATGGTGATGGTGGTGATGGTGGTGATGGTGGTGATGGTGGATGGTGATGATGGTGGTGATGGTGGTGGTGATGGTGATGGTGGTGATGGTGGTATGGTGGTGATGGTGATGGTGGTGATGGTGGTGATGATGGTGGTGGTGGTGGTGATGGTGATGGTGGTGATGGTGGTGGTGGTGATGGTGATGATGGTGATGGTGGTGGTGGTGATGGTGATGATGGTGATGGTGGTGATGGGTGATGATGGTTGCAACAACAAAAACGTAATTGGCTTCTCTGCCTGCTGAGCACTTGTCTTCAACCCTGGCCCTCTGTGAGTTCAGTGACATTTTAGAAAGAAGTTGATTTTTGAAGTTTTTTGACCTGAATTGTTTTACAAGTTGACCATTATAAGTGGAACCATATCTGTTGGTTGATAAATATTTCAAAAGTTACAATAATGATAGTGCCTTTTCCCCCCAAGTGTTCCAATTTGGTTGATAGAGCACACAAACCCCACTTCCCATGAGGGGAAACTGAGGCTCGGGCAGTTAAGCATCCTGGCTCAGCACCCCCAGGTGTCTCACGGTTGCATCACTGCACCTGTCTTAGATGAATTCTCTCACCAGGTGGGTGCTGCTCAAAAACGAGTGAGAATTAGTCATCTGGATGGCACTGGCGGGTCTGCCCACGCCTCAGAGAGAGGGTTTTGACTGCGTGAGGCTGGCTCCGTGTTCGAGAGCCCAGCCCCCAAGTGTGTGGCGCTCGGCTCCCCTGCGTGACAAGTGTTTGTAGGTTCAGGAGTTACCCCCGGGGCCTGACGCGGGCCCCATGCTCCTGGTCATGGTTAGTCTGCTTTCAGCCCCCACCTCTTTCCCTTTTCCCTGGGGCTACACCCCCCCCCATGTCCTGGCACCCCCAAAGACCCCAGGCCCTGCTTAGCTGATGGTCTGCTGTCTCCCTGCCAGAGCTGCCTGCGCTGGGCCCTTAGGTTCTCTGTGGATGGACCCCCTTCCTCCCTTGCCTCCCCGCCCCCTGCCCCCACCTGGGGTTTCCTCCTCCTCCCGTCTGCCCGTGTCTGTGTGGAAACTCCTGAGCTTCTGCCGGCGTGGGGAAGGAAGGTGTGTGCCACCCCCTGGCTCTGTGAATTCAGCTTCTACCAGCTGGAGGTGTATTCAGCAGCCCGAGTCCTATTCCTGCTTGGAAATGGAGAATCGAGCCACTTGGTTATTGTTGTCTCAGGTCGGGGGCGGGGCTGGGTTCTGAGTCCGGCCTCCTTGCCAGCTCCGGTTCTCCCTAGTCCACGCCGGCCAGAGGCCTGGCCAGTGTCCGACAGGGGGCGCTGCATATCCCTCTGGTCTTTGAATTGGTTCACGGGTGAGTGTTCAGGAGAGGAGGACCCAGGGAGCAGGAACCCAGTCCCCTCTTTCGACGTCCCCAGCCCTGATTACGGGCCAGATGCCGGCTCGGTGGGCAAGGTAAAGGAAGGCAGACCTTGGCTCAGCGTTAAAGTGAGAACGGACCTGCCCAGTGAGAGCGCTGTGTGTATGACCAGCTCACGGGGAGGGCTCACGCCCACCAGCATCGGTGGGCAGGGGCATTCTCGGCTGAGGTTACGGGAGGGTGCAGGCTGGTCTGGCCAGAGCCAAGGTCCTGAGTGCTGCACAAAGCATGGACCCTTCTCGTGGGTGAGGAGACAGGCCCTGGGAGGGGAGAGCCACGCAGTAGGGCGTCACGTGGTTGGTAGACTCGGAGGCTGCTGGTCAGCCAGCCAGCATTTACTGGGTAACCCTGTCCCTTAGAAATAGGCTGGGGGATGTGAGGTAGGTTCTGGGTTAGGGCCTGGGGTCGCTCCAGTGGAACCTTCTGGAAAACCCAGCCAGCCCCAAAGACCCCTCTGGGGTGGGCAGCAAGTACCTCGTTGTACCCAGGCTGGAGACAAGCGGATCAGGGGAGGCGGGGTGAGCCATGTGGCTCAGCAGCATCTCTAGTCCTGGTCGTGATTGTGGTCTGAACAAGGCAGTGACCTTGAGGTAATCCAAAGCCCCATGGAGGAGGTACTGTTATCACCTATCTCAGTCGAGGAAATGGGCACAGAGCAGCAGGTCTCCCAAGGTCACATGGCCGGCCAGTTTGGGGACCAGAATTTGAACTTGTTAGAAGTGCTGGCTTTTGGTCCCCACCCAGACCTGCTGAATCAGAGCTGTTTAGGGGGTGCCCCAGCCATCTGGGCCTGTAGCTGTCTGGCGCTCACGCCCTGATACCAAAAGCCTCTTGGTAGGGGAAGAGCCAGGCACGATCTGCCCATTTTGTAGGTGAACGAACTGAGACTTGTCCCAGGACCTTAGCGCTGGCCCCCTATGTCCTGCCGTCTGATCACGTGAAAGGGAAGGGGTGACATTGCCGGGGTCAGCTGGCAGGAGCAGGAAGCCCACTGGTTTGGGACGCCGGGGCCAACCCCCTCCTGCCCCCGTGCAGTGTGGCCTTGGGCCAGTAACGTAACCTCTCTGGGCCTCGGTTTTCTCTCCTCTGCGAACAGGAGCGATGATCGTCCCCATTTTAGAGATTGTCAAAGATGACGTGAGTCGTGTGTGTGAAGAGCTTTGCACGGAGCTCCGTGCCCACAGAGCAAGCCTCGTGTTGCCGCCACTGGGGCAACTATTTCCGGAAGGGGTGACCCCTTGTAGGAGATGCGAGGCGGAGGCGGCCAGGGTGTCAGGGAGGGCAGTGAGGGCTGAAGGAAGCCTTTATCCAGGGCCCTAGCAGGCCCTGCCGGCCTGGCTTTGCCTCTGAGGGGTGAGGTCCTGGGGGCCAGGGACCAGAGGGGCCATCGACCTGTCCCAAGGCCCCCAGGAGTGGGCAGGACTTGCTTCTGGCCCCGCAGGCTGGCCGGGGCCGTGGCTAGCCCTCTAGGACAGCAGAGTCCGGGGGCAGAGGGCGTGTTGGTTCAGAACAGGGCAGGTGAGTGGCCAGCGAGCCAGTGCTGGCCCTCACTGTGGCCTGCTGGCCCCAGGCCCCTGCGTCGGCCCTGCCTTCCCGGCCGCACCAGCCGCCCACCACCCCACCCCCACTCCTGCCAGCTTCTAATCCTTCTCTCACTTCCTTCCAGCCTTACACGCCTCTGGGAACGAGGTGCCCAGAGGGGAATGCAGTGGCCCAGGTACGGACGGGGGCCATCTGGCCTGGGGGTGGGGTGGGGCCAGGCCAGGGCGGGGAGGGGGTGTCCCGAGGTCCTCTGCAAGGGGCCCTACTTCTGCGAGCACGCTTCTGCCTGCGAGCACCTCCGTGTGGGCTGTGGCCGCCTCTGTCCTTCCTGCCCAGTGCAGGGTCTGTTCCCCATGCTGTTCCCTGGCCCCCTGCTGCTCGGTGCACTCCGCTCAGCCGTCTTGTTGATTTTCACTGGGGTCTTCGTTCATGACTCTTACCAGATCCGGTTTCCCAGCAGCACGTGCTGGTGTTTTAAATGTCCCCATTTTATAGAAAACGGGGGACAGACCCAAAGAAGGGACGGCACTAGATTTTTAAGGCCAAAGAGCCAGGCCTCGAGCCGGCGCCCCCTTCCCCTTCATCCGTACACACAGCCGCTTGACCACCACTCAGTGTGCATCTGCTGCACTCCAGGCCCTGTGGGGAGCGGCCAGGGGGCTCGGTCGGCGTGGGCTGCTTCCCGCCGGCTTTGAGTTCACTGATCCCAGTTTACGTTGTCTGGTGATGGTGACAGCAGTGATGACGCAGTGACAAGTAGCCGCCAGGGTAGTAGCAGCCCCTGGGCTGTTTGGTGTCAGGCGATGAGGCCACTGTATCCTAAGCTCCTGCCGGGAGCCAGGACGTGTGGTCAGGTGGTGCGAGAAAGCCACCTGTGCCTCCACCCCCATCCCCCACGGCTCTCACCTGTCCTCTCCCCCACCGCCCCCGCCCCCACCCCGCAGCCGCCGTCAACAACAGCTCCGACACCGAGAGCATCCCATCACCGCACACCGAGGCCGCCAAGGACGCGGGGCAGAACGGGCCCAAGCCCCCGCCCGCCCTGGGCTCCGACGCGACGCCCGCCGAGCCGCCCACCCCGCCTCCGGAGGACGCCCCGGCCCCCGCCGAGCCCACTCCGGCCCCTGAAGCCGCGGGCCCGCCCCCGTCCCCACTGGCACCCCCATCGCCTGCCGCGCCCCCTCCTGTGGTCCCCAAGGAGGAGAAGGACGAAGAGGCCACCTCGGCGCCCCCCGCGGGGGAGGAGGGCGGGGACCAGAAGCCCCCCGTGGCCCTGGAACTGGCAGCCGATGTGGGTCTGAAGGAGGAGCCCGGCCAGGCGCCCCCCGCCCAGCCCATCAAGGCCGAGTGCAAGGAGGAGGCCCCGGAGGAGGGGCCCGACAAGGTCAAGGGGGCAGCCGAGGCGGCCGCCGACCCCACCCCCGAGGGACCGCTCAAGGTGGAGAAGAAGGAGGGGGGTGGGGGCTCCGGCGGCAAAGCCACCCCGCCAAGGGCTCGGGGCCCCCCAAGACAGCGACTCCAGCGCCACCTGCAGCGCGGACGAGGTGGATGAGCCCGAGGGGGCCGACAAGAGCCGGTGAGTGCCTCGCGCGGGCGGGGCGGGAGACCGCGTCGGCGGGACGGGGGTGACCCCCAGCACAGCCCAGACCGTGAAGGCCGGTCCGCAGGGCCAGTGGCGCCTCCACCAGCGGTGGCCCCGCCGTGCTGCGCCCCTTCCGGCCTCTGCCCTGGCCCTGGTGCTGGGTGCTTGTCCCTCCAGGCCCTGGGGATGCTGGATTCTTGCCACTTGCAGCACAAACGCGTGGGGACCCCAAGGTGCCGGCCAGAACCGAGGCCGATGCACCCCAGCTGGGGCCGAGGGCGGGCAGCAGTGGGAGACCCACTCTGCTCACGTCCAGGCGGCTTGAGAAATTGTTTTCCAGCGAGGCAGGCGGGTCGTTTTTCTTTTGACTGAAACAGTGGTGCTTTCTTCTCGCGTCGCGGAAAATTCCGGGCAGAGCCAGAGGAGGAAATCTGACTTTCAATCCGGCGTTCTGCCGGAGCCGCTTCCTCTGGCCCATATTCACCTTGGGGCATGCTAAAATGACAAGTTCTAGAACATTCCATAGGAAAATCAGGTTCGGTCTGTATTCTCTGGGTCTCCATGTGTTCCACAAAAGCGAGTGAGCCACATCGGCCTCTGCTTCTTGTGTCCGGCGGTCCCTGGTGGCCACCGCTGGCAGGAACCCCTCCCCTTCGGTGTGAGGAGCAGCGGCTAGGCCAACGGGGCCTGAGGACGCAGAGTTCCCGAGCTCTAGCCCCCTGGGCACAGCTCGGAAGACGGTGCTTGCGGCGGCTCAGTCTGCAGGCGGCTCAGTCTGCAGGGGTATCTCAGCCAGGGCCTGGCCACTCCGCTCACTTGTGCCTGGATACTGGGTGGGGTCAGGGCGGGTGGCTCCCCACCCCACTCCTGCCGCCCACGGGGACGTCTTTCTGCTCTTAGCGGGATGCGTGCTGAGCTCATGGGGCAGCCATGCCGATAGGCGGCCTCCTGGAGTCTGTGTTTTGGGTTCGTACGGCTGGCTCAGGCTGGAGGCTGGGAGGGGACGGCTGGCCGGAGTCTCATCAGCCCCACTGGACCCCGCAGGCCAAGCACCTTTTAGCCTCTCCCCGCCTCCTCCCGCAGCCGCGCCCAGGGACAGGCTCTTCCCTCCCCAGCTGGGCCTGGCTTCCCGCCACGCTTCCTGCCTGCGCAGCCAGCATCCGTCCCCTGGGAGCAAACGCCATGGGCGAGGAGTCAGGACACCTGGTTTGTCACGCCCTGTGCGACTGAGCCCGGGCCCCGCCCGTGGGGTGAGGCTGGCCTGTGGCCAGCCCGCTGACCTCTTCCTGGCCGGCAGCCCGCCTTTCCTCCCTCCCTTCCCTGGCCACTCAGGGCCGAGAGGGCACCGGAGGGCACGGCGAGGCCTGTCAGAGCATGTCCCGGCAGCCAAGGCCTCGTGGAGGCGCCGGTAGGCCGGGGGGCCCCCTGCACACCCCCAGACCCTGGCTGCCCCTCTCTCCTGGCCGCCCCCCTCTCCTGACAGCCCTGGCGCAGTGACATGGATGTCCCTGGACAGACACAAGAGGCACGTGGTCTGGGCCCCTGCCTGGTGACTTTGGGAGAGAAAACCATATCCTGCCTACTTTTTTTTACTCTCCGTCACTCTGCCAGGCACCTGTGCCAGGGACTTGTCTTGGCCCGTGACCAGAGATAGTGGCTTCGATTGCAGACACAGCCTTGGACTTGCTGGCCTCCCCTGTTGCATTTCCCAGCGGTGGCATCTGGGTCCTTTAGGGCAGGGCGGGGCCTTCAGAAAGTGCCTTCCCCTGGGACCCAGCTTTCTTGTCTGTAAGGTGGGTGTCCCCACTTAGGGGTTCTTGTGAGGGTGGTGGCGTCACTGGACATAGACTGCTGGCCTGAGGCTGGGCCCACGGTGTGTGCCCCATTTCAGAACAGCTTCAGTGACTCCCGGGGTCACTTGTGGAGGGGGCCGGAGTGTGGCTGCTTCTGCTGGGCCCTGGGACTTCGAAAGAATCGTAACAGCAGTTTCTCCTTGATATCTTTATTCCGATGAGTAAAGCCCCAGTGTGTGCCAGGCGCACCGTTCCAGGCTCGAGGTGCTGGGAACAGGGTAGACGAGGCCCCGAGGCCGGGGAGCTCACGTTCTGGCGAGAGAGACCAGTCCGAGGGCGGGTGCTCCTGTGATGGAAGCATCGGGGGTCGGGGGCAGGGCAGGGGCAGAGCGGTCGGGAGGCCTGTCCGGGGCAGTGGCACCGCAGGGTGTTCACAGCCCTGTGAGGCGCGGGAGGGAACAGCCAGTGTCCAGTCCACTGGGAGGAGGCCTGTGGCAGGGAGTGGAGTGAGGTGGGTGGAGGGGGGGGGCGGGTCACAGACGTGGGCAGGGCCCTGCAGGCCAGGGTGAGCAGTCGGGGTTTCCTCCTTGGGGCCGAGGGGGGTTAACATGACCACATGTGTGTGGTCACCGGTCTCGAGCCAGCATTCCCTCACCCTCCTGGCCCCAGTGGGGTGGCAGGGACTGTCCCAGCCTGGCAGTAGTGGGCTGTGAGGTAGGAGCCAAGGGGCACACGCATTCGCAGGCCCAGTGCACCCTGTTACCCCTCCCGGCACTGGCCTCCCAGCCTGGGAGGAGAAACCGCAGTGACAGGGCGGCCAAAGCACCCGGCTTTGTTCTCAGCACTTCACGTGTGTTCCTGTGGCCTGGGAGGAGGGTATGGCCATTCCACACCCCTTTACAGATGAGGAAACTGAGGCACAGCTGGTGGTATCGCACGGCCGGAGGCAGGATTTGAACCGGAAGCCCAAGCTCTGAACCATAGGGCGGGTGGACGAGGAGAGGCCCCAGTTGCTCCCGGCCTCACTGCCAGCGTCCCCCCACCCCCCGCCATCCCCCTGCCTCCCAGGTCACGTGTGCTGTGCCAGGCTCCCAGCGCCCCTGTCCCGCCCCCCGGCCTCCAGAGAGGAAAATAAAAGCTGCTCTCTTGCAGGAAAACAAAGGAAAGAGGAGGCGGGAGGGAGGCGCCCGCCCACTACCCCGGGGGAGGTGGGGGCCACCTGGGTGCCCCTCATCTTCTCGCTCCCTCGTGGGCTCAGGACCCTCGGGTTCTCAGACGCCACAGGGAGAGGTCAGGCTGGCAGCAGGAGCCCTCTCGTCAACCGTGAGGTGCTGCGCCCATGCCCTGGTCCCCACCAAGCTCCCATCTCGCTCTGGGGGCGGGCCTCTGTGTGTGTCCCCTGGCCATGCCTGCCAAGAGCCTTGGAGAGGCAGCCGCTGCTCCCCCAGTCGGCCTGGGTGTGGAGTTATGTGGAAACCACGGCGGGTGTGCAGGCCTGAGTAGGAGGACCTGCTCCACTGACAATCAGCGGGACACTTCGCCTTATCTATGTTGTAAATGTTACTGTATCTCTGCACAGTTACGTTGTATCTCTATGTAGTCATGTTGTATCTCTCCACAGTTATATTTACACCGATATAAAAGTTTTTATTTCAACTTAAAATTTGTATTTTAAAGTACTTTTGTATTTTTATGAAGTAGATAACATATTTTATAAAATAGATAATAGAAGTATTATTTTATTGTTCACGGAAACAGCATCGTTCATATATCAAACCCTTGATGTCACGGTTAGCGTATCCCGGTATCTTTTTTCCTTTGTTGGGATTTAGTTCACATACGACACAATTCACCCATTTGAAGTGCACACAGTTCAGCAGACTTTTAATGTATTCATGGAGCTGTTCGACCGTCCCCACAATTCCGGAACATTCTCCTCACCCCCTCAGAAAACTCGTTCCCACTTAAAAGGCACTCCTCAGCGCCCCACCCCAGCTCCCGGCCACTGCGAATCTCTCTGTAGCTCTGTGGATTCGCCTTTTCTGCACGTTTTACATAAATGGGGCCGTGTCGCCCATGGCCTTTGGCGACCGCCCTCCCGCGGCATCTCGCTTCCTCGGTTCCTCCCCATCGGAGCTCGTGTCAGCGCTCGGCCCCCCTGGGAGTGGCACTGCCATGCTCTGTGGCGGACAGGTGTCTGCGTGGACGGGCGTCCTCGGTTCCCGTGGGCGCACACCTAGCAGTGAATTTGCCGGGTCAGATGGTCCCTCTGTGACCCGCCTCCCGCGGGAGCGCCAGGCTGTTTTCCATAGTGGCCGGCTGTGTTCACTTTCGAATTGAAGTTTACAAATGCCAGTTGTTTTAAACGGAGGCTGATGGTAAAGGCAAGGGCTGGGGAGGAGAGGCTGGGTGTGGTGGCAGTTGCAGTCAAGGTGGGGATTGCCCGGACAGGTGATGCCATTGCCGCTGGGACCTGGTCAGGTGCCTCGGCCCGAGGGTGGTGGGCAGGACGGGGGCTGGGCCCAGGTCCCGGGGGCAGGGAAGGACAGCAGGAGAGGCCTCAGGTGGTTCTCGGAGTGTGAGTGGGATCTGGAGTGGTTGAGGGAGGGGAGGACGGGAGCAGGGTGAGCCTGGTGGGGTGGAAAAGGGGGGCCAGTGTGCGTGGCCAGGTCAGGGTGACTCTCCTCTGGGCCAGCCCAGCTGCGTGCCGTGGACAGCCCCGGTCGCATCTCTGAGTCTGTCTCCACTGAGCTGAGCGTGTGGCAGGTGCGGGCGGACGGAGGTGGTGCCTGCAGCCTGGCCTGTCACGGACCTCGGTCCCCCCACCGCAGATGGAGCCCAGGCCGTGTGTCACGTGTCCGCACCGCTCGTCTGCGGGGCGGAGCCTGCTGCCGCCCCCTTCACGGGTGTGGGCTGCAGGCACTGGGAAGCTCGGGCACGCCTTGGCCACCGCGGGTCTCACCTCAGAGCCAGCGGCCGTGGCTTAGGTTCTGCAGGTGGCATCGGTGCATGGCAGGTCTGTGCCTGCAGGACCCCAGGCATTGGCGAGCCAGCCTCAGTTGGCCCTCCGGCTGAATCTTAGCCCACAGCTGATGTCTCACGTGCTGTTGGATTGTCTGGCTGGCTCTGGCGCCCCGTAGGTAGACACTGGATTCTGGGTCCCCTCTGCACCCCAAGCATAGCACCAGGCCTGTTGTGTGCCCATCAAGTACAGGTCCCCCTGGGAATTGAGAGCTGGGCCAGAAGCAGGCAAGGCAGCCAGGTGGGGAGTGTGGCAGGGTGCTGGGCCCAGGGCCATGGCGTCCTGGAAATCCCTGAAGATTTCTTGAAGGAGGTGACACCCATGAGCAACGCGGGGGCCACCCTCAGGGCAGGCCCTGACCAGGTGCCGAGGCGCCCACGCCCTGCACTAGAGTGACCCTGTCCCCGACACCTGCTTCGGCCTCACTGTGTGCCCCGCACAGGCACAGTGCCCAGTTCCAAATGTCAGCAGCGCACAGACGTGACCTCGCTTTCGGGGACGAGGTGCCCACAGGCCCAGCGCAGCACCGTGGCCGACAGGTGGACAGTGCCCACACTGACCCTGCGGCCCACCCCCTTCTAGCTTCTCAGTGGATGGTTTGTGGGCGGGACTCTGGGCAGTGGGACATTCTGGTTGAGCAGGTGGGCCCCGCACTGCCTCCGGTCAGCAGGGCCCACCCAGCTGCCCGAGGCCCCACACTGGCGTCTGAGCCGCTCGTACGTGAGGGATGCACAGTCTCCCTGAATCTCTTAAGCTCATCAAGACTTAATCGGGCTGATTCCTTGGCTTCCTGGCGTCTCCCAAAGGGCTGCGTGTGATCTGGGCTTCTCGGGGGCTTTCCTTGCTTTGGGCTGTCTCGGGGGGGGGGGGTGTTGGCTCCCAGCTGGGCCTCTGGGCTGGGGCTGGAGGGACTCTCAGGGACGTGCGTGGGCCGGAGGAGAGAAGGAAGAGCCACGTCCCCGGTGATGCTGGATTGTGCTTCCCCTCCTCCGTGGTTTAGGGCTGGAGCTGGAGAGGGCGGGGCCCAGCTGTGAGCTATGGGCCTGATGCTTGTTTCCCTCTCAGGCTGCTGTCACCACGGCCCAGCCTTCTCACCCCGACGGGAGACACCAGAGCCAGCGCCTCGCCCCAGAAGCCGCTGGACCTGAAACAGCTGAAGCAGCGTGCAGCTGCTATCCCCCCCATCGTGAGTGCCGGGCCCCTGCCCCCCATCCCCCATCGTGAGTGCCGGGCCCCCTCCTCTGTCACCGAGCAAGGCAGCAGCCCCCTCGCCCGTCTGACCGTCACTTCCTGTCCAGGAAAACAGCAGGGTGGGCAGGGGTGGGCAGGGCCGGCACCTGGAGCCTTGCTCTTCCCAGCCGCCTCCCGCTTCCTGGAGAAATCCCCATGGAGACGGGGCAGGAACCGCGTGGGGCAGGCGTGCCAGGTGGGCCTCGCAGGAGCCGGGGGACCCGGCCTGCAGGTTCCCTCCCACCCTCTGTCCTCCGGGCCCAGCGCCCTCGGCCGCCCTGGGAGCCGGCTCGGCTCTCCCTCCCTCCATGCCCCCACCCTGCCTCACCCCCTGCGGGTTTTCCAGAAGCAGGCACGGGGCCGTGGGAAGGCAGGAAGTCCCCTGGCTGTCACAGCACCTCAGAGAGAAGAGTGGGGGCCCCACCAGTTCTAAATGTGAAGTCCTTTGGGGAAGGCCCCCCAGAAGGTTCTCCTGGCCCAGCAGGCGGCCCCTGGGAGGCGCCCCTCCCCCCTCGTGGAGGCCCAGCCCCTGCCAGAGCTGTCGCCCTCAGGACCTGGTCTTCCCTGTCTGAAGACTCTGTGCTGACCAGGGCTTTTTAGGCGAGGAGCACGGGGTGTGCTGACCACACTGCCCATCACCTGAGGCCAGGCACCGTCCTGTTTGCCAACCCCAATCTCTTGGAGACCCAGAGAGACTTGGGATGCGGGCTGGGTGGGGAGGATGACAGGCGGCTGGGATGGGCGGGCACACTCCACACTCTACAAAGACTTGCCCTCCTGACCCTCAGCCTGGGTGCCCCGGCCATGCCGCGGCCTCTTCCTGGCCCCAGCTCCCGGCCGGCTGGACGCAGAGGGCCTGCGAGGCTTTCCCCTCATCTCTGTGGACCGCAGACGGCCTGTAAAGATGCTCACTTCTCCTGCTTCCCTCAGCAGGTCACCAAAGTCCACGAGCCCCCCCGAGAGGACACGGCCCCCTCAAAGCCAGCTCCGCCACCCCCACAGCACCTGCAGCCAGAGGGCAGCACCGCCCAGCAGTGCAGCAGTCCTCGGGGCAAGAGCCGGAGCCCCGCGCCCCCTGCGGAGAAGGAGGGTGAGCCCCGCTGGGCTGGGCTGGCGTCGGAGGGGGTGCAGGGTGGGGTGGGGTGGGGGCGGCTGGCGGAGTCCTGTTTCTCCAAGGTGGGCACTTGCCGTCCGCAGCCAGAGCCACCGTGTGGCCGTGCGGACCTGGGGTTTGTCTTCCAGAGAAGCCAGAAATCTATTTTTTTTTTTTTTTAATATGAAGTCTACTGGCTTCCTAACATTGGCGGTTTTCAAATGCTCGAAAGCACGTGCGTGCACAGGAACGCGGCCCGTGCCTCAGCCGGCGTCCGCGTGGCCTCGGGAGCTGCGGGCAGGGCTCCGTGCCCTGCGGCTCTCATCCTGACCTCGTTCCAGGCCGAGGTCACTGGATTTACTGGGGAGCTGTGGGGTGATGCCCCGAGCAGCTGTGATCCCGCGGCCCGCTGGGGCGTGCTTTATTGTCATCACGTGAGGCCCAAGGCCAGCAGACAGGCGGGGGAGCGTTCCTTGTTCTCTGGATTTCCTGTCCCTGCCCCACTCCCCGTGGGACCCAAGAAGTTCCAAGCTTCTGTCCCCAAAGGAGCACTCTTTCCAGACGGGCCCAGCTCTCAGAGAGTGCTGTCGGTGTGTCACAGGCACTGGGGACTGACCCCCATGCTGGGCTAGCCCAGGCTCCTGCTGGCTGCTCCAGGGGTCTGACGGGAGAAGGACCCCAGGCAGCCCTCCCTGACCCGCACAGCCCAGGAACAGGCTCAGGGGGCCAGTGCCACCTGCACCCCCCACCCACCTTGGTCCAGCATCCGTCCTTCTCTGAAAGCCAGGCTGGTCCTCGGCCACGGGCCTCCTTGAGGATGGTGCTGTGTGTCGTGGAGGAGGGTGGCTGTATGCGTCGCAAAGGGGCACAGGCCTGCCAGCCACCGCCCTGCCTGCCTCCCCACGGCTTCTCCGGCTGCGGGAAGTCTCACACGCCACCCACACAGGCAGGCATGTGTCCTGGCTGGCCCACGGGCTGTCTCGTGGCCGCTGAGCTAGGACGCCACTTGAACACCTGGCAGTGAGCAGGGTAAAGTCCTCGCGCAGGGAGCTGCTGAGTCTGTGAGTGAGAAGGCCTCACGCCAGGGCCTGTGTATGGACGCAGGATGACTTCAGAGTTGTCCATGCAGCGAAAGAAAGAACACGGGGTGAGCAACGAGGGGCTCAGGGAAGGGGCCTCGGTGAAGAGGAGTCAGTTGCAGGAAGACCTGGGGGAAGAGCACTTCAGGGCACAGCACATGCGGACCCGGGGATAGGACGAGCTGGCAGGTGTGTGGCTGAGAGGGAAAGGGGGGGCCAAGAGGGTGTGGGGCCTCGCGGGCCCCGGGCCAGCCACGGTGATTTTGTCTCAGGAACAGCAAAGCCTTTGTGTGCTAAAGGGATTTTAAGTGCGTGCATGTGCCTGTGTGTTGGGGAATCCCATTCACATTTTGGGAAGATCTCTTTGGCTATCGTCGAGGACAAAGGGCTGCAAGGAGTCAAGGCAGATGGAGGAGGCCACAGTGCTGTCCCTGGCCATCGACGGTGGCAGCCTGGACTGCTCGGGGACTGTGGAGAGGGGGAGGAGGAGCTTGTTTCAGAGGGCCAGCCAGCGGGATCCGCTGATTTTCGCGAGGATGGGGACGAGGTGGGATGTCTGCCTTCGCCCGGGACGCCCGTGACAGGGTGGGTGTCGCTGAGTGAGGGTGCAGTGAGGCCACGGGGTCTGGCTCGGGAAGGGCATTCGTTCCCGGGTCGGGCCACCCGCCCAGGGCAGGTAGCTACATAGTGATGTCAGGAGCCCAAGCAGCTTTGGCCAATGTCAGATCTGAGCAGGGCCGGGCCGCCGGGGCCAGGCAGGGCTGGCTGGGACCGGTCGCAGGCCCTGTCCTGTGTGTTGAGGGGGAGTGAACCCCCACCCTCGGTGCCTGCACCTGGCTCCCGGCCCATCTACACGTGGAGGTCGCTTCCGGGACCAGCTCCCCACGGGAGGTGGTGCAGCTGGCAGCCGGCACCGCCTGTGACCTGGGCCGTGCTCTCGGGCACACGTGTGACCTCGATGCCCGGCGCTGCCTCTCCGGTCACCTGGCTCCTGCATAGAGCCGCTCGGCCAGGCCGGCCCCTCAGGCTCCCCTGGGCCCAGCCGGAGGAACAGGTTGTCTCTCCAGGCCGTCGGCCGCCTGCCCAGCCTGGCCCAGCCCCCAGTTTCCCTTCCAGCTCCGGAGGCCCCCGCCCCCGCCCGCTGCAGCCGAAGCCAAGCCCCACAGAGCAGCCGGGACGGGCCCGGTTGGGTCGCTGGGCGGCAGGTCCCCAGTATGTGTGTGTGGGGGGGGCTCCCCGGCCCAGGGCGGGCCCTCTTGGGGCGTCTCCATTGGGGGCTGGTTGAGTGTGAGAATCTCCACGCTGAGTTACTGCCCGCATCTGAGGGCCCCCCCCCCTCCTGCTCCGTGGCAGCCCACTGCCCCAGGGCACGTTCTGGGGGCTCAGTCTCTCCTAGGAGAGAAATTGGGGTGTGCAGCGCTCAGGCTCCAGTCCCACCAGCCGTGCCCCTAGCGCTCACCCTCCCTGAAGGCCTTCGGAGCCCCCCTTTGTCATCTGGAGGTGGCCCAAGAGTTGGCACCTGCCTGCCATCCGCGTCCTGGGCCTGGCCCTCAGGTGCCATATCTCCTGCCCCGCCTCACAGCCTCTTCTCTCTGGGTCAGCCCTTGGGCTCCACACCGATTCTCGGGGAGAGGTTCAGGGCTGTGGACAGATTCAGCAGTGAGGGGCCAGCGGGAGAACCCCACGAGGTCGGCCTGTGCCCCTGGGCCTTGGGCCGAGTCCACTTGGTGTCCCCAGGCCTGAGAACGTGGGACCCGTCACGTCGCTTGCTGGGGTCAGTGCTCATGGTGAGGGCCGAGGCCAGGCCTCATCCCCTCTCTGTGCCTCGGTTTCCCCCCTGTCTCCTGAGATAATCACAGTCGGCTCCTCACAGGGCGAGGAGCACCACCTGAGGGAGGCTCTGGGGACCGTCACCCTTCCCCCCCCCACCCCCGTCCTGTTACTCTGTGCGGCTTAGGCTGGAGGTTAAGGGGTCACGTCAGAGCTTAGCCAAATGTTTGCTGGCGACCTCCGAGACGTCCACTAGTGGGACGGTGCTCCGCGTCCCTTCGGTAACCCACGAGTCTCTCCCTGGTGTCCTGCGGGGCGGCTGGTGCAGCTCCCGCTGCTGTGATGCTCAGCACGGTGGCGGGCAGACCGGGCGTGCTTGGTGGACCGTCCGCACCGTCTGGACTCCCAGCTACTCCTACCCCGCCCCAGTGTGTCCACACCACTGCTTCTGGCCACGTTCGTCACTGGGAGAGGTCAGCAGGCTTTTTCGGAAAAGAGCCAGATAGTAAATAGTTTAGGCTTTGTGGGCCAGACAGTCCCTGTTGCAACTGCTCGGCTCTGCCGTAGACGGTCAGGAGATGGGTGGACGTGACCAGGCTCCAGGACAAGTGGGTGTGAACGCAGGCCCCGGCCGCCTTGGCGGCCCCCGGCCTGGAGGCGTGCCCAGGCCCCTGCTTCCCGGTGCTGGGAGGGGCCTGCGAGGCCTCAGCCCTGGAGCCAAAGCTCCTGAGACCCCCCGAACGCACCCCCACCCTGCAGACTCGGGGCCTTCATCATAGACCCCCCGATTACTGCTGGCCAGGACCCTGTCCCTGCCGGCACGGAGAGGTTCATGCTGGAGTGCGGGCCGCCTTGGCCGTGGGGTTCCTGGGGGCTGGCCGAGCACAGCTGACCGTCCCGCCTCGTCCCCTCCACAGAGAAGCCTGTGTTCTTTTCGGCCTTCGCAGCCGAGGGCCAGAAGCTGTCCGCGGAGACCCCGTGCTGGACGCCGGGCCTGCCCTTCGCCATGCCCCCTCGTGAGGTGATCAAGGCCTCGCCGCATGCCCCTGACTCCTCGGCCTTCTCCTACGCCCCACCTGGTGAGTGGCTCGCCCGCACTCGGGCTCCTCAGCCTCTGCGTGAACCAGCTGATGGCAGTGAGTTGTTGGGCACCAACTGTTTGCACTGGCTTGAACGGCTTCGAAAGGATCTGAGTCTGACCGGACCCTCGGGAGGGATGGCTTGGCCAGTGCCGGCCCGGGAGGGGTCTGTTGAGATGTGAGGCCTCGGCAGGATCGGTGGTGCTGGCGAGCCAGGCGGGTGCACCAGTGGCCAGGGGCAGCTCCGTTCTCCACCAGTGACTCAGAGCTGGAGAATGGGCCGCTGGAGAAGAAAGCCAGGGCCGGGGGCTGGGAGGGGGCTGCTTTGATGAAGGGTAGACTCAGTCTGGGCGTGAGGTCCTTTCTGGGTTCCCCGGCCCTGCTGGGCCCCGCCGGCACAGCAGGGGGCTGAGGAGGAAAGGCTGAGCTAAGCTAAGATGACCCTGAAGGTCAGGTGGGCCAGATGGGCCAGGAGAAGACCTAGGGCAGGCACACCGGACAGTGGGGAACAGCAGGTGCAGTGATCCAGGGGCAGGAAAGAGCAGGGGACGCTTGAGAGACCGAGGCAGGCTGCAGTGGTGAAAGCCTGGTGCCCGGTGAGTCTGGGGACATTGGGCGCCCAGAAAGCTCTCAGCACGGGGACGAGGTGAACCAGGGGACCCTCCACAGAGACCCCTCTTGTCCTTGGGTGGGGCATGACTGGTGGGGAGTAAAGCGGAAATGGGAAGACCCGTTAAGGGGTTCAGGCCTGGGGCCAGAGCCTGGTGGTGAGTGGGTGGTGGTGTCTACACCAAGGACACAGGTGGCTCGTCAGGACAGAGATGGAGGAGGGACATGTGTGCGGGTACCACTCAGGCAGGGGTGGGGAGGGGCCGGGGGATCTCTGGGGAGGGGCGTGGCGGCTCTGTGATGGACAGACATGTGCCCCCAGGTCATCCGCTGCCCCTGGGCCTCCACGACAGTGCCCGGCCCGTCCTGCCACGCCCTCCCGCCATCTCCAACCCTCCACCCCTCATCTCCTCCACCAAGCACCCCAGCGTCCTCGAGAGGCAGATGGCTACCCTCTCCCAGGTGAGGCGGCCTGGTGCCCGGACGACAGCCCCTTCCCCCTTCAGGGGTTACGTGGGGGCATTGTGACCAGCGATGTCTGGGTGGGGGCCGGGGTCATCTCTGTTCATGGCAGCGCTGGGGTCCGAGCTGGCCAGACCCTGCCCCAGACACTTGGGACCTTGTCACTTCATGGGGCTTTGCAGCCAGACCATGCAGCCTTGGGCAAGCTACTCAGCCTCTGTGCCTCGGTTTCCCCTCTGTGGGACGGAAGGCGAGCAGGCCACACAGCGGCCAGCATGTGCGGAGCCTCGGTCCGCGGCCATCCGCCTGTGGCTGTATGCCCCTTCCCCCCGTGGAGCGCAGGGCGGGGACGAGGCATCGGCTTGGTCCCAGGCCACTTGCTCCGTTTCCTTTAAACTGCCCCAGGTTGCGATGGCTGCTGCACAGGGGTGGGGCGCCGGGGAGCAGGAGGGGCAGCAGCTTGTCCACGGTCACCCAGTGGGGCAGCAGGGCCAGGCCTCGAGCCCCAGGCCCCTCCAGCCTGCTGTGATCCTGGGGTCTCCCTCCTCCTGAGCCCTCACGAAGGGGTCGTTGGTGGCTCTGGCTGGGCCAGGGCATGCGGTGGGCGGACTGTGGGGACGCCAGTGACCCTGTGGCCTCTGCCCCCGCAGGGACTGTCGGTACAGCTCCATGTCCCATACTCAGAGCATGCCAAGGCCCCTGTGGGCCCCATCACCATGGGGCTGCCCCTCGCTATGGACCCCAAGAAGCTGGGTAAGGATCAGGGGCCTCCCCGGGCTTGGTTCCAGCTGTCCGTGTCGGGGGGTTGTGGGGGCAGCTTGGCCTGTGGGACTCTGGCCTGAGCTTGGCAGGGTGGCGGTCTGGACCCCCTGGTAGTCCTGGGCCCCAGCCCCTGGGGGTGGGGTGGGCCACCCCTGAGCCCCTGGCCCGGTCGCTCACGGCTCTGTCTCACCCGTCCCCAGCACCCTTCAGTGGCGTGAAGCAGGAGCAGCTGTCCCCACGGGGCCAGGCTGGGCCACCGGAGAGCCTGGGGGTGCCCACGGCCCAGGAGACGTCCGTGCTGAGAGGTGAGGCCTGCGGCAGGAATGGGGGGCCCTTTCCCCAAACCTGCTGAGAAGCTCCCCACCACAGCAGCCTTCCTTGCCTTTTAGGGCCGGGGGACCCTCTGTGTGCAGATTTGGAGGGGGACTTGCTGGTCACCAGGAGCCCCACCAGGGTGGCCCGGGAGCCTGTGGCGAGGCCACACACCTTAGCGCCTGTGTCTCATGTCTTCCAGGGACGTCCCTGGGCTCGGTTCCAGGAGGAAGCATCAGCAAGGGCGTCCCGAGCACACGGGTACCTGCCGAGAGCCCCATCACCTACCGGGGCTCCATCACCCACGTAAGGGCCTGGGGTGCAGCGGGGCGGGGGGTGCAGGGCGGGCTCACCAGGCAACACCTCCAGACGCGGCTCTGACGCCGGGCAGAGCAGCAGGCCAGCCCCTCTGTCCCCTCTGCGTCGCTGCATGGCGCCTGCCTCCGTGGGTGGGGTGACAGTCCGTTCTGCGGTCGTTTATTGTGTCTGCATGGTGCCCAGCAAACCGAAACCGCAGCCTACAAAGAGCTGGCCGGTAGCGCTGGACGCGTGGACGCCAGCAGGTGATTTCAGACGGTCCGAGTTGAGTGCAGAGTATGCAAATCGAGTTGAATGTCTGGGGCTGTGGAGGCCGCAGAGGGGGCCTGCGGGAATGTCAGGGGACAGCACGGGCAAAGGCCGAGAGGTGGGAGGGCGATCCAGCTGCAGAAGGGCGTGCCAGGATTAGCTAGCGACAGCCCCCCGCCCACGCGTTGGCAGAGGGGCCCTTCTGCACCCCTCCCGGGTCAGCAATCAGGGCTCAGTTCTCTGAGCTCAGGGCTCCTGGAGGGTCCAGAAGCGGTGGCGCCCCTCCTCCCCAGCCGAGGACGCACGAAGGGCCGCTGCACACTCCGGGGTGTCACCACCACCGGGCTGGCTTCTCCCTGCCCCACACCCAGCTCCAGACGAGACGTGACGCTTTCTGTTGGTAGAGTCCACGCTGCTGACTCATCTGTCAGATGAGAAGACTGATGCTCAGAGTAAACCTGAGGTCACGTCGCCAGCAGCCAGCGGCCAGGGTCTTGTGCCTGGCGTGCCAGAGAGCAGGGCCCCTGAACACAGGGTTTGCACGCACAGACCCGCTAACATACACAGAGACATGCACACACGCACAGACACGCTCACGGGGCACATGCTCCTGCACGTTCGTGGTGGAGCTCGAGGCCGCAGGCCGGCGTGCAGCGAGGTGTCCCTGAGCGAGTGGCCTCGACGTCACGCCACAGAGGAGGTCCCACGTGCTCCATTCTTCTCTGAACCCGAAGGCCTTGAAACCACAAGCTTCCCAAGGCAGCTTCGCTGAGCTCAAAGAGCAAGCGCCTGGGGCAAAAGGCAGGCTGCCCCGCTGAGTCCCGGTTCTGCCGCACGCTCCCTCGGGCAGGGGGCGGCCTTCCCTGACTCAGTTTCCCTTTTGGCATAAGCATTCTGTGCAGTCAGTCATTCTCATGGCCTCGTCTGGGATTAAAGGTCGGCGTGTGAACTTCCTGTACGCCCATCTGTGCCAGGTCTCCAGGTGACCAGGACGCCGCCATCTCTGTCCCTCACACTCGTTCAATTGTTTTTGGCAGAGGGTGGCAGCTGCCAAAATGTGTGAGAGTCAGACTGTCTCAGCCTGGCTACCAGGCGGTGATGAAATCCATGGACGGGCCACACACACACACACATGCACACAATGCGGGCCACACACTGAGACACAGGTCACACACAGAGAGACGCGGGCCACACACAGAGACACAGGTCACACGCAGACGCAGGCCACACACAGAGACACAGGTCATGTACAGCGGGACGCAGGCCACACGCACACACAGACACATGCAGACACAGACATGGACCCCCCACACGCGTGTGCACACACACACGTGTACGTGCGCTCATCAGTCCAGCAGGCACTGACAGGCAGGGACCATGGTGTCGCGGAGGCTGGAGCAGGCCCAGCTTTCTGCCTCCTGGGGGGTTCCCTCCCCCTGGGGAGTGAAGTTCACTGGGGCAACAGCCAGAGGCTGCAAGCCTCAGGCAGCGAGAGCCTCTGCGTCCCAGCAGTTTGTCCAGGGCATGTGTCTGAAATCAAGGGGCCGCCGCCTTGCTGAGTCTCTCGTCTGCTCGGGGCCTCTGAAGTAGTGCGGCTTGCAAACGTCAAGCACCTGCAGCTGCACCAGGCAGCCCCTTTCTGTGCTGTGTAGGACGTCATGGAGTCAGCCACTAACGTCCCCTGTGTGAGCCAGGGTCCCATGTCAACCAAGACACAGATGACGGCTGTGCTGGTGTCAGCTGCCTCTGGAGCCGCCTCCTGATAGGGCGTGGCTGGCTCCCTTGCCGTGTGAGGCGGCCGCCCGCCCACGCCCATCTATCTCACACTGTGTGCGCACACCCAGAGTGCGGCAGGGAGATTCTGACCAGGGTGTTTGCTTGGAGGAGGCTGGGAGACCTGTCTGCCTTCAGGGCGTCTCGCTTTTGCCCTTGTCACTGATCAGGACCCGGGAGGAAAGCCCAGAGCTGGCCAGTCGCTGCCCTTTACCCCACGGCAGGTGCTTCTCAGCAGAGAGGTCCCATGGGGGGCTCGGGGGTTTCCTGGTCCGGGGCTTGGTACATGGTCTCAGGCCCCACGTCTTTGAATGGGCTCTTGGAATCGTAGAGAAGAAAGCCACGTTGATTTGGGGACAGCTCGTCTGTGCTGGGCGCCTTTGAGAATCAGAGCCGCCAAGATTGTCTCTGTTGTGTAGACATACAGGCTGGGGCTCCGAGAGGCAGAGCGACCTGGCAGCTCGTGGGCAAGGCGGCTCTGGCATCCAGCAGCCTAGCCCCACGTCTGCAGTCCGACCCCACGCTCATGTTCTCCGAAGTCGCCCGGGCAGGTCGCCACCCCGCCTGTGAACACACAGGTGTGCGGTGTAGATCCGGAGGATGCGGGTGTATGTGAGCTGGGTCGTGCCCACGTCGTCTCTGGCAAGCATGGGGATCCCCGGCTAACACCCCCTCCGCCCCAGGGCACTCCGGCTGACGTCCTGTATAAGGGCACCATCACCCGGATCATCGGCGAGGACAGCCCGGGGCGCCTGGACCGCGGCCGGGAGGATGGCCTGCCCAAGGCCCACGTCATCTACGAGGGCAAGAAGGGCCACGTCCTGTCCTACGAGGGTGAGTTCTGTCGTTGATGGCCGCAGGGAGCCAGCGGGCAGGCTGGGGCTTCCCTTCCCGCCATTCACGGACCTTTGTTGCCCAGGGGAGACTCTCCCAGTGAGGAACTCATGGGACCAGGGAGGAAAGCTGGTCACTGGTTGGTCACGTGTACTTCCTGGGAGCCAAGCACATGCCGGGGGGTGGGGCTGGGGGCTCAGCGTCTGAAGTTCCCCCTCAAGATGCCCACACGAGATGTGGGCAGGTCGTCACCCTGTTAATTCTGAGTCGTGGGAGCCTGTTCTGCCCAGCGCGTCTCAGACACCCAACCCAAGGCCCCGGTGTCCTGGAGTTGGCCCAAGGAGCAAGGTCCAGAGGAGCGTGACCGGGGCCAAAGGGCAGCCAGATGTCTTCGGAAAGCCAGTCTGGGGGGCGCCGAGTGGTTGGCCTGGGGGCAGCTGGGGCACAGGGACGTCCAGGCTGCATCCATGTGGCCGGCCCCATTCCTGACCCCTCAGGAGAAAATGGGGCCCAGGGTTGGGGGAGCAGGGTGTTTGGGCCCTCGGGGTAGCTTCACAGGCAGGGCTGGGGTGACACCGGGAAGCATGTCGGAGAGGTGGTGGACCCCCACCCCCATCACTATAGGCATACCTGCAGCCGGTCAGGCTTGGCCTGGGCTGCCTCCCCCCTCCGCCCAGGGCTGTACAACGTGGGAACAGACTTGTAGCCAGCCTTGGCGAGAAGCATGGTGGGGAAACGGAGGCCCAGAGGGCAGAAGCCCAGGCCTCTGGCCCAGCACTTCCGGCCGATGCCGTGCTAATCCACACCCCGCGGTGGCCACCACCGGGCAACAGCAGCCCTGCCTTGCTCCCCTCACCCCTTCTCCCTCCCCGGTCTGGGGTTCACAGCCGAGGAGCCCTGCACGGAAGGGGTTAAGGGAGAACAGGGCTGGGGCGTGCATTTCCCGGCAGCCTTGGGCGCCCAGGGGTGTGGAGATAAAAGCCGGTAATGGCGCCCCTCTCAGCGGCTGCAGGGCCCTAAACTGCTTCTCCCCTGGGGGGCGGGCGGCGCCTTTTCCTCTCCATCTGCCTCCCGCCCGCGCCCGCCGCACCCCCATCCCCCCACCCCACCCCACCCCCCGGTCCTGGGACGTGGGGGTGTCACCATGTGTCCCAGGCACGTGCCGCTCTGTGCTGCCAAGTGGCAGAGAGAGCCGGGGACAGGCGGTCAGCTGCGTCACCAGTGCCCGGCTGAGTGATGGCGACGGGCCCGGGGAAGGCCCGATGGAGGGCCTGGCAGTCCCGGGGCTGTGCGTAGGGAGCACTGGGTAGAACATCCACTCGGGCTCCAGAGCAGTTCCTGAGCCTCTGTGGTTAAGTTCGTCATCCGCAAAATGGGTTACAATCAGGGCTTTTAATTTCTCACGTGCTTCCTGGGGCGGCAGGCGGGTGTATGGCCGTAGGGACTGGGGAAGAGTGTGTCTCCAGGGGCACCCCCCTTCCTAGTCACTAGCAGCTGATCGTCACCCCGTACGAATGTGAGTCCGCTGGCTCGACTTCTGCTCTCTCCATTTTCCTCTGAAAACTCCCAGCGCCTCAACATCAGTAGTTAATTCTGAACAAAAGCTAGAGTAGTGACGAGGAATGGCCCCTGGCCACCGGTTCGCATGCTCTGGGGTAGCTGCTGCTCTGAGGGCCCCACGAGGAAGCGAGAAAGGAGCCCGCCGCCTGCACAGGGCCCCCCCGGCCTGGGGGTCGAGACCGAGCCCTGCCCTCTGAGGCCCACTCCTGCCCGTTCAGGCCCCTGGCTTGGCCTGTCCAGGGAGCAGTGAGCCCAGCCTCAGGTCCCCGGCCCCTCCGGGCCCCTCCAGACCCCTCCAGGCCTGGCAAGAACACAACACCTCTGCCGTGGGCGTCCTGCCCTTCCCCCAGACTCACACTCCCCGCGGGGACTGGTAGTGCACGTGCACGTTTGTGCGCGTGAGGACAGACGGGCACACAGGTGTGCTTGTGCACGTCGCCTCACTTTGGTCCTGGTGGGCAGGCACGTGTGACACAGATGGTCACACGTGCCCTGCGCTCACGTGTGTATGTGCTGTTTGTGTCTCGTGCTGGCACCTGTGTGTGGACGTGTTCGTGCGCAGACTCCCGTGGCCGTTGTATAGTCAAAGCCACACACCTACTCACTGACAGAACAGCCTGGCAGGTCGGGGCTCGGGGTGCAGGGGCTCGCCTGCCTCTCCCATCTCCCATCGTGTGCTTCCCCCCAGGAGGTCTGAGGGGTCGGTTAGTGGGGCCCCGTGCTCCGGCCCTGGGCTGGACGGCAGGTTCCCTCGGAGGGCTCAGCTGGCCAGCTGTCAGCCACGTGCTCGGCGGAGCCTCGTGGCCAGGCCTGCATGTGTCCGAGCCGCCATCCATCCGGCCCCTCACCGTGAGCTTTGTCTGCTTACCAGGTGGCATGTCGGTGTCCCAGTGCTCCAAGGAGGACGGCAGGAGCAGCTCGGGCCCCTCCCACGAGACGGCTGCCCCCAAACGCACCTACGACATGATGGAGGGCCGGGTCAGCAGGGCCATCGCCTCAGCCGGCATCGAGGGTGGGTGTCCTGCCCAGGCCCTGCCCTGGGTTGTCGCAGCGAGGAGAGGTTTTGTCTGGCACCTGCTGGGGGGGGTGTCGGGTGTCTAGCCCCACGTCGTGGACAGGGACCCTGGGGCTGGGTGTTGCTGAGGCGCTATCTGGGGCAGCGCAGGGCGCAGATGTGGTGCTTGCCTGCCGGGTGGGTCCTGTGCCCCCAGCACCGTCGTCATGGAGGAGCCCACTGCTGGGGGGACTGGCTCGACCCTGGCCCCTGTCGCTGCCCACGGCTGGCTCGGGGCCCCGCGTAATGACGCCCTTGCCGTCTTCCTCCCAGGCCTCATGGGCCGCGCCATCCCGCCCGAGGGACACGGCCCCCACCACCTCAAAGAGAGCAGCACTCCGCGGCTCCATCACCCAAGTACGCCGCCCTGGCCGCCGCTCCGGGTCCCAGGGTTCCCGCGGGGGGAGGGGCACGCGGTGTGAGCACAGGCGGGGCACAGGCGTGCCGCACACGTGTGCGTGGCGGGTTCACACGCAGGTCGCCCTGGGGCGCACGGGCGTTTCTTGCTTGTTTGGAAATGACAAGAGACGCCCACGGGTGGGCGGCGTCTCCTGAGCGCCTGCCGTGTGCTCGGCGCTAACCCCGGTGCCGCGTGCGTTATCCGACGGGATGTTTTTGGAGAGGGAGACGCAGTTGGTTAGAGGATAAAGAGGTCCCGTAACTCGCCCGGGCTGCCCTGGTTGGTCGGTGGCGAGCCAGCCACTGCGCCCCGATGTGGGCTTTCGTCGCTGTCATCTCGCTGCCTGGACGAGGTGTTCCCATGAGTGTCCCCGCTTTCTGCGTGAAGACACCGGGCCCCAGGGAGGTCATGCCACGTCTCAGGGCGCTGGGGGTCCCCCACCCCGGGTTCGGGTGGGCGAGGCGGGGTGCGGGCGTGAGGTCAGTGCCCCGCCCTCCCTTGCAGGGATCCCCCGGTCCTACGTGGAGGCCCAGGAGGATTACCTGCGGCGGGAGGCCAAGCTGCTGAAGAGGGAGGGCACGCCGCCGCCCCCGCCGCCCCGCGGGACCTGGCCGAGGCCTACAAGGCCCGGCCCCTGGAGGCCCTGGGCCCCCTGAAGCTGAAGCCGGCGCACGAGGGCCTGGTGGCCACGGTGAAGGAGGCCGGCCGCTCCATCCACGAGATCCCACGCGAGGAGTTGCGGCGCTCGCCCGAGCCGCCCCTGGCCCCCGGGCCCTCAAGGAGGGCTCCATCACGCAGGTACGGGCAGGCGTCCGCCCGCCGCTAGCGGGGATACAGGCCCAGTGGCTGTCCCGGGCCCCCCCCACGTCCGGGTCCCACGCGAGGGGCTTGCACCCGTGACCTCGGTCGGTGGTCGGCAGCCCCGGGGGTCATGCCCGTTGTCCCTGTGCTAAACGTGGTCGCAGTGGCCACCCCCGCCGCGTCCTCGCCGCGGGCCGGGTGCTGCTGCCGGGGCACGTGGCGTCGTGACCTGTCGGCCCCCATATCCGCGCTCCGAAGTAGTTCTCACTCTGTCCCCAGCTAAAGGACTTGTCCAGGGTCACAGGGCAAGCACATGGCAGTTGTGACCCTCAGATCCCGATGTCCCCAACTCGGTGGCACCTTTGCTTTGTGGTGTCCACCCCCCTGCAAGGCCCTGGGCCCGTGTGAGGGGCTGGTCAGTGGGAACCGCTAAGGGTCACGGTCCCCTCACGTGGTCAGAAGTGGCCTGATGTGCCAAGGGCGGGCGGAGCCCCGGGGGACGCCAGGAGGGTGCGGGGCTCCCTGAGGACCAGGGCTGCAGTGTGGCCCTCGCGGAACCGTCAGCCAGCGTCCATCATGGGTCCAAGAGAGAGGCTGGTCTGAATCTAGAATATTCTTAAAATTAGGGCGTTTATTTTTCTTGTGAAAGAGATTAAAACATTCCTGAGCGAACAGAGCTGTGTTATTTGCAGAGACACAGGGCCCCGCTGTATCCGGGTTTCCCATCCTGTCTAAACAGGGCGAGGTCTTTTCCCAGGTGGCTGGGCAGGGACCGTGACCCCTGTTTCTTCAGCTGCCCTTCCTGGCCAGAGAGCAAACATGAACTTCAGCCCTGATCTCTGAGCCTTTATCCTCAGGGGGGTGAAACCGGATTTCGCTGCTGAATCTCCGGGCTGGGCAGCGGGTGTGCGGAGGGGCCCAGGCTGACGGGAGGAAGGATTCAGCCAACGTGGGGGAGTTCAGCCCCTTTCCAGCAGACCCCAGGGGCCAGCAAAGGGCTCCCCATTTTTTCCAGGAAGGGCTGACCTCTGAACTTTGCCCCCTTTAGTGCCCCCCCCCAGGCCAGGGCAGAGCGGGCAGGCAGTGAGGGTTGTGCTCACCTTAGGCTCAGCACCGCAGGCCCTCTGGTCCCCTGCCCCCGCAAGGCCTGGCTTGTGACCCCGGTTTTATAGCTCAGCCAGCGAGGCTCAGAGAGTGATGCACCTGCCGCTCACACTCCTGTCTCCCCCAGGGCACCCCGCTCAAGTACGACACCGGCTCGTCCTCCACCGGCTCCAAAAAGCACGACGTGCGCTCCATCATCGGCAGCCCTGGCGGGACGTTCCCGCCCGTACACCGGCTGGACGTGATGGCGGACGCGCGGGCGCTGGACCGCGCCTGCTACGAGGAGAGCCTGAAGAGCCGGCCGGGCGCGGTGGGCAGCTCCGGGGGCTCCATCACCCGGGGCGCCCCGGCCATCGTGCCTGACCTGGGAAAGCCGCGCCAGAGCCCCCTGACCTACGAGGACCACGGCACGCCCTTCACCGGCCACCTACCACGGGGCTCGCCGGTGACCACGCGGGAGCCCACGCCGCGCCTGCAGGAGGGTGCGTGGGTGTGGGCGTGGCCTCGGGGCATGGGCGTGAGTGGGCGTGGCCTCTGGATGGGCGTGGCTCGGGGCGGGGCAGAGGAATGGATGGCTGAGGTCTCCAGAAACCGCCTTAGTTTGGAACCAAGAACACCCCTGGGGTCACCGCATCCACCTGATTGGCCAGATCTGTGGGTTCAGCGTCCAGATGCTGCTGGGACTCCTCCGTGCCCACCCCCACCACCATTCCTCCCCTGGCTTCCCAGATCCCCTCCTGTCCAGTTGTAATGTGCTCCTCAAATGGCAGCCGGACTCTTTTTTTTTTTTTTTTTTTTTTGAAAAATTTACAGCAAAGTATGCCACCTTCCGGTTTAAATCTTTCTGCGACTTCTCACTGCACTCAGAAGGAGGATCAGCCTTTCCTGCCCTGGCCTTGGGGTGGGGCCTGCAGGATTTGGCCCTGCCTGCCTCACGGGCTGCCAGATTCCTTTCTCCCAGGCTCTGCCAGACGGGCCGCCTCCTCTCCGCTCCGCGACCATGCTCATCCCCCTCCTAACCACCCCCCCGCCCCCCTGGGCCTTTGCCCATACTGTTCCCACGGCCTGAAATGCCCCCTCCCAGGCCTCTACCTGACGGCTTAGGTCCATCCTTCGGGTCTCTGTCCAAATGTCACATCCCCAGGGAGGCTTCTCACGGCCACGTCCTTTCCTGTTTTAAGTTTTTCTTCAGAGCATTTATCACTCTGAAGCCCTTATTTGACGACTAGTTTATCATCCGTCTCCAAGATTAAATGTCAGCTCCTTCGGGGCCTTGAGTTTTGTCTATTTGGTGTATAGACCCAGCTCCCCCAATACTGCTTGGCAAGTAGTGGAGGTTCCAGAGATGTGTTTTGATTGATTGATCAATTGATTGACTGACTTATTGACTGAATGAATGATGAATGAGACAGGAAATAAATGAAAGAGAGAACGATGAATTTTGGGGGGAACTAAAAGCAAATGAGTAAGTGATTTTTAACGAGTGAACTAAGAGGCAAACGGGTGGGTGACTGAAGAGGCCTGGTCGTGGGTCCCAGAGACCCTGCTCCCCAGGGGTTTCCCTAACGCACCTGCGTCTGGTGCCTGTGCTGGGGCTGGCATGGCAGTGGCACAGAGGTCCGATGCCGTCCCCACATCACCCGTCCACAGGCAGCCTCTCGTCCAGCAAGGCGTCCCAGGACCGGAAGCTGACGTCGACGCCCCGCGAGATAGCCAAGTCCCCGCACAGCGCGGGGCCGGAGCACCACGCCCACCCCATCGCGCCCTACGAGCACCTGCTCCGGGGCGTGGACCTGTACCGCGGCCACATCCCGCTGGCCTTCGACCCCACCTCCATCCCCCGCGGAATCCCCCTGGACGCAGGTGACTGTCCCGCCGCCCAGGGCCCGGGGGCCTCCTCCGTGTCCGCCCAGGGTCTCCCGACGCCTCGCCCCGGCTCCTCGCGTTGGGGAAGCTGAGGCCTAGAAGTGGGGACACCCAACAGCACAATCATGGGGCGGTGCAGACGGGCAATTCTCTTAGGGATCCAGGCATCTCTTTCGTTGGTCTTTTCCTGAGGGACTTTTCAGGGCCTTTCAAAGTGCAAACGTATCCAAAGAGGGCTCAAGTGTGGGGTCCCCAGGCAGACAGGACCTGGAAAGCTTTTGTGAGGGATGCGTCCCTTACATGTCTCGGGGATGCATGAGCCAGACGCCCCGAGTGTGGGAGAGCTTCAGGCCAGAGGTCGTTACCATAAGAGGCCTCTCAAGGGTTTTAGGGAGCAAGTACCTATTTCTACACCCTAATTCTGTCTCGTGGGGGCGTTCTGGGGAGAAGCTATCAGGACGCGGGGGTGGGGACATTAAGACAGGGGGGTGACATCCTCTGGCCAGGGCGCGGGCCACCTGACCTGACCTTGCTCCCCTCGCCGGCAGCCGCCGCCTATTACCTGCCCGGCACCTGGCCCCAGCCCCACCTACCCGCACCTGTACCCGCCGTACCTCATCCGTGGCTACCCCGACACGGCGGCGCTGGAGAACCGCCAGACAATCATCAACGACTACATCACCTCGCAGCAGATGCACCACCACGCGGCCAGCGCCATGGCCCAGCGCGCCGACATGCTGCGCGGCCTGTCGCCCCGCGAGTCCTCGCTGGCGCTCAACTACGGTGCCGGCCCTCGAGGTGGGCGCCCTGGGCGGGCATGGGGTCGGGGGCGGGGTGGCCGTGCTCCTGGGGCGCCTGGGCGCGCCGGGGAGTGCTGAGGCCCCGGCGGGCGCGTGCGGCTTCGCCGAGGTGTGTAGCGTGTGGTCATCTCGGGGGCCAGGGTGGTGGCCGCAGAGTGTGTGTGCTCTTGGCACGTGCGGTCCTTGGAGTCGACTAAATAAAGACCAGAACACGGGGCTGTTGGGGTTTCAGGCTCCCGGGACTGGCAAGCAGCCTGTGGTCGCTCAGCACGTGCGTGTCAGACACGCTTCGGGAACGTGGTTCTGGAGTGCCCAGGCGCTGGTCAGGGTCCAGCTGGAGAACTGGTCACGCTGGCCGTTTCGGAGGAGGGGGCCGAGTTGAGGCCACGCCGTGCGTGCAGGGGCGCCCACCGTCGGCCCTGACTTCTCAGGCGGGGCACGGGGAGGAGGGGCTGGGAGGACCTGGCATTCTGAACCAGGTCCCGGGGGCTGGTGCTCGGACTCGGGAGGGCGCAGGACTCCACCTGGGTGGTGGTCCAGCCAGCAGGAGCCTGAGGCCACCACTCCGTCCCACCTCCCCCACAGGCATCATCGACCTGTCCCAAGTGCCACACCTGCCCGTGCTGGTGCCCCGACGCCAGGCACACCCGCTGCCATGGACCGCCTGGCCTACCTCCCCACCGCACCCCAGCACTTTAAGCGGCCGGCTCAGCAGCTCCCCGCTGTCCCCAGGTAGCACCTTCACCCCGCCCTGGGTCCGTGCCCTGGCCCTGGCCTCTGCAGGAGTGGCTGGGTGTCTCTGTCCGCCCCAGAGGACAAATCCAGGCCCTTCCTGGGCCCTGGGGCTGAGTCATAGGCCTCTTGCCTCCCAGGGGGTCCACACCACTGAGCAAGCCGGCCGCCACGTCCTCGTCCGAGAGGGACCGCGAGCGGGAGAAGTCCATCCTCACGTCCACCACGACGGTGGAGATGCCCCCATCTGGAGACCCGGTAGGGCGCCAGAGACCCCGCCCCGCCCCGGGGGTCCCGCGGGCCTCCGAGTCTCGCTCCTTCGACAGCACAGCCTGTCCCCGTCGCCGTCCCCCAGGTACGGAGCAGAGCAGCAGCAGCGGCAGTGGGAGCGGGGCCAGCAACAGCAGCAGCCGCCCCGCCTCGCAGCCCACGCCCACCAGCACTCACCCATCTCGCCCCGGACCCAGGACGCCATCCAGCAGAGGCCCAGCGTGCTGCACAACACCAACATGAAGAGCATCGTCACCTCCGTGGAGCCCGGCACCCCCACGGTCCTGAGGTGGGCCAGGCTGACTGATGCAGGGAGGCCCGGGGCTGGGTGGAGGTGGGTGACGGGTGGGGAAGGGAGTAAATGCCTGGTGGGTGGGAGGGAGGGAGGAGGCAAGGGGGTGGGGAGACGGGGAGGTGGGTGGGGCGTGTGGAGAGATGAGTTGGTAGGTTGGTGGTGGGTTAGGGGGCTGGGTCAGGTGAGAGGCTAGGTAGCTGGGTGGGTGGGTAGATGAGTTGAGTGGTAGGTAGGCGTCGAGTTGGGTGAGCGGAGGGTGACGAGGCGGGTAGGCTCTCTGGTTTAGGGACAGAGTCTGTGGAGGCGAGAGACTCCTGGTCACCCCTAGTGTTCATCAGGCCCTAGTGTTTCTCTTGCCTAGAAGTTCCCTTCGGGTGGGAGAGGCCCCCCAGAGTCCACTCCTCTCAGAATGGGCCCAGTCCTTGCTGGTGACAAACACCACGGACTGTGGGCGGAGCTGCTGCTTCCAAATGAAGTCTCTTTCGTTTCCCCCCATTGGCTGCTCTAAGTCCCTCCCCACCCCCCGATTCTCGTTATGAACGGTGACAATGCCGCTTCTCAGGAGCATTGTCCCCACGGACTCAGGGGCTTGGCAGTCACAGGGAGCAGAAACACCTGGCTGCTTAGCGCAGGGTCGCGGGACAGATGGCCGTGCACAAAAGCCGGTCGTTTGTCCCCGCCTGCAACGCCGTTGGAAGCTGCTATGGGAAAACCAGGTCCTTCCCACTGGCAGCTGGTGCGTCAGGCGTGAGGAGGGTAGCGAGGGACGAGGGACGGGACTCGTCATGGCAACAACACTGGGCTGGCAGAGGCCACACTGTCCTCGTCCACAGCAGGGACGATGCCATTTACCTAGTGAAACCGGAGTGCACGTTTGGGCTCCCTTCTCCCGGCGGCACACCCGGGGTGTTTGGGGACACAGGGATCGGTGGTCGGGGAAGCCCTGCCTCCAGGGGCGGAAGGTCTGGGCCAAGGCAGCACTCAGGGCCGCGTGCCCGGCCTTCTTCACGTGGGTTGTGTGTTTGCTCACGCGTCCTGAGCTGGCCTCAGTCACAGGCCAGCTCCTCAGAGAGACCCCTGGCCTCACACGCCCGGTGGCCTGAGCGGTGGCCGCACTCTGATGGGGGGTTTCGGTCTGTCTTCTCACACGTTTTTGCCTGCTCGTTCACTGCCACCACGCCCGTGTTTAGGAGAGTGCCTGACACGTAGTACGTGCTCGGTTAGAAGTTTTGGGATGCAGAATGCGTGCAAGGGTAGGTGAGGCCAGAGGCAGGAGGGCAGGTTGATTTGGCAACCCCGGGGCACGTGAGGCCAGTCCAGGCAGTGGGCCTCGCCAGGGCCTCGCGGGTCCCCCGCGGTGTGCTCCCGCAGCCTGACCCCCCGCTGTCCTCCACAGATCCACGTCCACCTCCTCACCTGTCCGCCCGGCCGCCACCTTCCCCTCCGCCACCCACTGCCCACTGGCGGCACCCTTGACGGCGTCTACCCCACCCTCATGGAGCCCGTCCTGCTGTCCAAGGAGGCCCAGAGGGTCACCCGGCCGGAGCGGCCCGAGGGGACACCGGCCACGCCTTCCTCGCCAAGCCCCAGGCCCGCACGGGGCTGGAGCCCGCCTCCTCCCCCAGCAAGGGCCCCGAGCCCCGGGCCCTGGTGCCCCCGGGCTCCGGCCACGCGGCCATCACCCGCACCCCAGCGAAGAGCCTCGCACCCCACCACGCCAGCCCGGACCTACCGGCTCCGCCCGCCTCGGCCGCGGACCTGCAGCGGGAAAAGACTCACAGTAAACCCTTTTCCACCCAGGAGCTGGAGCTCCGTTCTCTGGGTAAGACCATCCTGACAGCGGACACCTTCATAGACGCGATAATCACGCGTCAGATCGCTCCCGATAAAGGGCCGCGAGAAGGAGGTTCGCTGGGCAACGACTCCCCTCGCGATGGTAAGCCCCGGCCCCCGCCGCCCGCCCGCCCGCCCCGTCTCGTGGCCCAAAGACGTTTTCAGATCTCCGCCTTTTATTTCCCCCGCACTTGTCGTTGGTTTCGGCCTGTGGTTTTTGAGCCCGTCTCCGGGGGTTGCACGCGCTGCCGGCCCCTCGGGCCCGCCCCCGTCTCCCTGACGAGGTGGGGGCGCCTCATCGTCCTGAGGGTTTTGGTTTTTTGGTGTGTTGGGGTTTTTTTGGATTTTTGCTTTTTTTTCCTTTGATGACGGGATCTGTGATTTTGGCGTCCACCGCCTGCCATCTCCCCCCTTCGCACCTTCGTCTGGGGAGCAGGGAGTGGGCCGCAGGGGGGCTCGGGCCGAGGCCTTTGCCCGCCGCCGTGTGCGGACGAATTTGCTTTGGACGACACCCACCAAGGAGGAGGGGGAGGGGGGGAGCACCCACTCTCCAAGGAGAGCGGGGAACCTGACCCCTGCATCCTGACCGGGTCGTGAGGGAGACTTGGGGGTCCCCTGGCCCCATGTGCCCCTTGCCGACCCACTGCCCAGCATCCCTGGGGAAAAGAGAACTCTTCCATGCCCTGCCTCCCAGCTCCGGCCCCAGCTCAGGGCCCCTGTTTGCTGGACTGGGGGCTTCAGGGATCGCTGGGACCTGAGTGTCACGCCCTGCCACCCCACTGACCGCCCTCCCTCCGGCCTGTCACCGCTGCCCCACACCCCGTTCTCACCCTCTGCTCACGGCCCCCACTGTCCGGAGCCGTGTCTGGCTCTTACCCCATCTGTGTCTCTCGTCCTCTCTCCCCCAGGTCCGTCTCCACGTCTCAGCCTGCCTTCCCGAGCCTCCCAGTCTCTCGTCCTTCTCTCCATCTGTCTCTGCCATTCTTCCCCCCCACCCCCCACCCCCCCGAAGCCCCGTTGCTCTCCTTTCTTAAAGCACCGTGACCCGGCCAGCAGCCTGGGCTCCAGCTCACCCTCCCTCTTCACCCGCCCAAGTCCCCTGCTGCGGCCTGGGGGGCCCAGCCAGCGTGGGAGGGCCGGGCAGGGTGGGCCGGGCAGGGCGGCCGGGCAGGGCAGCCTGGCTCGGAGTTCCGGTCTGGCCTGACCTCGGCCCTGCCCTGCTGCAGGTTACCATGGAGGTGGCTACAGCCCCGATGGGGTGGAGCCCGTCACCCCTGTGGACTCGCCCAGCCTGATGCATGACAAGGGGCTCCCCAAGCACCTTGAGGAGCTTGACAAGAGCCACCTGGAGGGGGACGTGCGGCACAAGCAGTCAGGTGGGCCCCTCCGTCCCCCCCGCACATGCCCTGCAGGACGGAGACAGGCTTGTTACCGCACCACGCATGCAGCCAGGGAGGGGGGTCAGCCCGGTCCCCTCCACCCGCCGGGCACACACCTCGTCCACCCCCCGCCCCCTGACCAGCTCTGCTGTGCCCGCAGGCCCCGGGAAGCTCGGGGTGAGGCCGCACACCTCGCACACCTGCGGCCGCTGCCCGAGAGCCAGCCGTCGGCCAGCCTGCTGCACCAGACCGCCCCGGGGGTCAAAGCCCACCAGCGGGTGGTCACTCTGGCCCAGCACATCAGCGTAACTACCCCTTCTCTGCCCCTTCCTCCCCACCTTTGCGCCTGGGGTGGGGGCAGGGGTGAAGGGCAGGTCACGCAGCTCCTTGGTCTGGTGGGTAAACTGAGTTCTGGTGGTGAGGACCGGGCACCTGGGGTTGGGGGTGGCAGGGGAGGAGCATCAGGGATCCCAGAGGCCCAAACCCAGATTCCGTAGCCGCCCCTCGTCACCCACATCCCACCCACAATGGCCCGTGGACCCCGACCCGTGTGGGACCACCAGTTTGAGACCTCTGACCTCTGGCCAGGCGGCCGACCCCAGGCACACGGGGCCGTTGGGGGTCAGGCCCGAAGTACACAGGCCCCGAGCGCCGAGCCGGGATTCTGCCCTCAGCGTTCAGCCTAGCCCCTCCCGGAAGGCCTGGCGGGTGGCAGCCCCTGACTCCGGGTGGCAGCCCTTGACCCCGTGCCTCTGGCCTGCAGGAGGTCATCACGCAGGACTACACCCGGCACCACCCACAGCAGCTCGGCACGCCCCTCCCCGCCCCCCTCTACTCCTTCCCCGGAGCCAGCTGCCCCGTCCTGGACCTCCGCCGTCCACCTGGCGACCTCTACCTTTCACCCCCGGACCACGGGGCCCCGGCCCGTGGCTCTCCCCACAGCGAAGGGGGCAAGAGGTGAGCTCCAAGGGCGGGAACCCCTCACTGGTGGGAGGTGTGTGCCCGGGAACAGATGAGGGACCGCGGCTGGAAGCTGGCAGTGTTTGCCCAAAGTCGCAGCTGCTAGACAGCAGCTGGCATGTTCATCCTGCTCCGGGGGGCCCAGGCGCCCAGCCGGACACCTCACCCCTGTCAGGGGCACTCAGCACAGCACAGGGCACGTGGGCAGCCCTCCCTGGTCCCTCTCACAGGTGAAGGGACAGAGGCAGGAGAAGCGAGTCCATGCACCTGCCCGCAGGGACGCAGGCAGTAGCTGCTGGACACCCCCACACACGCTCACGCCCTGGGTGCCCGCGGCCCTTGGGGTCAGCGGGGAGAGGGGAGGCCCCCAGCTCTAGGGACAGGAGCCATTCCATTAAGGGGCACCGCCTGAGGAGGGCACAGGTGGGAAGACCAGCAGCCTGTCTTCAGGGGACAGGTGGGGTGCCTGGCAGGGGGGCACAGCAGGGGTCAACACACGCCCCCCACAGGCCAGGTCCTGCCTGCAGCCTATTTGTGCCCAGGCCACGAATTAAAGGTGGCTTGCGTTCTGAAAAGGTTGTTCAAAACAAGGGAAGAATGTAGGACAGACACCACACACGGGTGGCTCCCAACACCTGAAGCGTGCACCGCCTGGCCCGGTGCAGGGCAGCCAGGCTGAGGGAGGCGGGGCCTGGGGGAGCGAGGTTGGCTGCGTCCCTCGGGAGGGAGTGCCGAGCCCTGGCCACAGCCCGGACCCCTGCTCCCAGGTCTCCAGAGCCAAGCAAGACGTCCGCCCTGGGTGGCAGTGAGGACGGCATCGAGCCTGTGTCCTCGCCAGAGGGCATGGGGAGCCCGCGCACCCCCGGGCCACCATGTACCCACTGCTGTACCGGGACGGGGAGCAGGTGGAGCCCAGGTATCGTCATGCCCCACTCCCCCAACCCCGCAGGAGCTATAGACTCAGCCCCTTGCCCGCCCACGGTCTCAGGGTCCACCAAGGGCTTCAGTGTGCAGCTAGGGGACCTCAGAGCTGCCATGCAAATGTCTCAGACCTGGGAGACCTCAGCAGCAGCTCCTTGTGCCTCAGGCCGAGGTCTCTCAGCTGCTGGCACTCAGGGAGGCTCTGAGAAGTCACCAGCGGGGTGGGCTGAGCCAAGGTGGAGTGGGGTGGGGTGGGGGCCGAGGAAACGGCCAGGCCTGCTGGTCATGGGGAGAGACATGGTCTGAGCCCTCTGGCTTCCAAGGCCCTTTTCAGGGGGTCGGAGGCTGTTACAGGTGGACGGGTATGGGCCTCCAGGGCAGCCGCAGCTCCCCGGAGATGCCCCAAGCCCGAGGACAGGCGAACTACAGAGACGGTCTCGGGAGACATAGCCCCTAAGATGGGGACGCAGGCGTGGGACGAGGGAAGCCGGGTTCCAGCTTCTATAGGCAGCTGAGTGGCGAGTGCCCGTCACCAGAGGCTACAGCCTCAGTGCCGGACAATATCGAACTCACCTGGGCGTTCTGACCTCGCAGCAGGATGGGCTTCCAAGTCCCCGGGCAACACCAGCCAGCCGCCCGCCTTTTTCAGCAAGCTGACCGAGAGCAACTCCGCCATGGTCAAGTCTAAGAACAGGAGATCAACAAGAAGCTGAGCACCTACAACCGCAGCGAGCCGGAATACAGTAAGGGGGCCGCCTGTGGGGCTGGGAGCCGGCCCGGGGGCAGGGACCCACGGGGGGCCTCTCCAGAGCCAGGTGGCCCGGCCCACCACCCCTCCCCCGTCCGAGGGGCCCCGGGCGGCCTCTCTCCTTGCTGCAGGCCAGTGCAGAGTGGCCCGGGAAAGGCCGGCAAACGGGCACGGTGTGAATACGTGCACGAACGGCCCTGGGTCAGACCCCCACAGGGGCCGTGTGTCCCCCATTCCCGGCGCTCGTCCCCTTCGTGACCGTCCCCCAGGTTGTGGTTGGTGGGCGTCAACCCGAGCTTAGCCCCGCTACCCTTGGCGCAGTTCCTGGCACGCCGAGCACATGGCCTCGGCGTCGGCCCCGGCCTCAGGGAGGCTTGTTGGCCAGGGAGGTTCGGGGCGTTTCGGGGGCTTCTCTCTTTCGGGGACTGGAGTAGCCACCTTGTAGATAGTCGTGGCCCGGGCAGGTGCCTCCAGAGCCTTGCCCAGCACAGCGCTCCGGCCAGCAGGTCGGCAGCCCAGGCAGGCTGGTCAGAAATGCACGACCTCGGGCCCCCCGGATCTGCCGGGCCCTTCCGCACCGGACAGGCCCCCGGGCAGGCTCCTCGTCTTGGCCAGATGGCGGGCAGGGCGGGCGGCTGGCTCCCTGGGCTCCTGGGCTGTAGTTTCACCCGTCTCGTCACCCCCTCCAGACACTGGCCAGCCTGGGACAGAGATCTTCAACATGCCCGCCGTCACCGGAGCAGGTAACCATCCAGCCCCTGTCACACGGCCGCCTGCCCCCTCCCTGCCACTGCCACACCCTGGGGAGATCAGGCTGGGCATGGGGGCCTGGAAGGAGAGTCGGGGCATGGCCTTAGAGGCCCCTGGGGCTCCCACCCCAGCTGGATTCATGACAATCAGGCGCCTCTCCTCTGGTCTAAATGAAGCCTGCAGTGTGGCCTGTGGGCTCAGTGCGACATCTCTGTATGGTGTTGAACCCCGAGGGCCACTGGTGCCTTTGGCTAGGCACAGCTGCAGGAGTCCCCCTGCCCCCC
The DNA here is from genome assembly GCA_003508835.1 of Eonycteris spelaea. Lineage (NCBI taxonomy): Eukaryota > Metazoa > Chordata > Mammalia > Chiroptera > Pteropodidae > Eonycteris > Eonycteris spelaea. The sequence continues at coordinate 9,226,393 of PUFA01000042.1, read as the reverse complement.
CCGCCCCCGCACAGGTGCAGGCACAGCTGTCTAGTCTCCCCCGACACAGGTGCAGGCACAGCTGTTGAGAGTCTCCTCCCGCACAGGTGCAAACACAGCTGTTGGGAGTCTCTCCTTGCACAGGTGCAGCCACAGCTGTCTAGTTTCCCCCTGCACAGATGCAGGCACAGCTGTTGGGAGCCTCTCCCCGCACAGGTGCAGGCACAGCTGTTGGGAGTCTCTCCCCTGCACAGGTGCAGGCACAGCTGTCTAGTCTCCCCCCACACAGGTGCAGGCACAGCTGTTGAGAGTCTCGCCCTGTACAGGTGCAGGCACAGCTGTCTAGTTTCCCCCTGCACAGGTGCAGGCACAGCTGTTGGGAGTCTCTCCCCTGCACAGGTGCAGCCACAGCTGTCTAGTTTCCCCCCGCACAGGTGCAGGCACAGCTGTCGGGAGCCCACGGCCAGGCCTCGGCGGGGCCTGCGAGTGTGTGCACGGGGAGCAGGCCTGTGTTGGGGCGCACAGGCTCCACTCATGGTCCACGCGGGCGTTTGTCTAGGCAGCGCATCTGTTCCACCTGAAAATTCGAGCTGGGGAAACACTGGTGCTGTGTCATGGAGATGGTGCAAAGCTCGCGCGTGTTTTTAAGCCAAACTTAAGCCTTCCATGATACTTGGCTTGGGAACAGGGGGCTTTGAGGTTGGACCCCAGCCTCCGGTAGGGACCACCCGTTTTCTGTTGCTTCTAGGGAAGGACTTGGGTGGGGCTTTGGGGCGGCGCCTTGGTGAGTCTGGTGTCGGGGGTCCGAGCCTGGAGCCGACTAGGGGTGATGCTGCCCTTGGACAGGCTGTGGCCCCGGGGCGGGAGCCGGGGATGTGCAGAGCCGCGGGAGATGGGCCAGCCTCCCGGGGACTGGCGAGCAAGGACAGCCAGGATTTTATCAGCCTTCAGGGCCTCCAAGCTGATGGGGCGTGTCTGTCTTCCCAGAGACACTGGGGGCTTTGCTGAGCCTCAGGCAATGGGAAGGAGCCGGTGTGGCTGAAACAGGATGGTTACAAATGAATGCTTCCGGAACGTTCCGGATCTTGACATAGGCACCAGATGCACAGGTGTACGTGTTTGCAGAAACGCACGCAGAGTGCAGTGTTTTGTGCCAGACCTCGTATGTAACCTGTGTTTGACCCTTTTTCTTAATTAAAAAAAAAAGGTGATATTGTTCACCCAAAAAAAATGTCCTCAGATGTTGGCCTCTGCTGTGCAAGCCTGGCTCCTGGCATCGCCTTGGTGACAGGAGACCGTCTGTCTTCCTGCCCGGCACGGTCACCTCTCGGCCGTGACCTTGGGTTAAAGGGTCAGTCACATCTCTGTTCCCTACGACTCTAATCTGAGCAGAAACCGTCCCATCCTGTGTCCATCGTGTCATTCCCCCCCGCCCCCCGCTTTTCCAGTGTTTCCTTCTTTTGTAGGATCGTAAAAAGTGTTTTCTTTCCAGGGCTCAATCTCGTTAGAAATTTTGCTATTTCTTGAGGGCATGGGGGTTTTTGTTGTTGCTGTTGTTTGTTTTTTAAGTGTTGATGAACTGTGGCTGAGACACAGCCAAAGTGTGGAGAGGATGTCCCGGGATGTGAACGGCCTTGACGCGAAAAGGAATTAAAACACGGAGTCGGCAGTGGGTTGCTGTGGAAACGGGGTGGTGGTACAGGCCGCAGTGCGGCTCCCAGCCTCGCAGAGGCCGTCGGTCTCGCTCCTGGACGAGCTGGGCTCAGAAAGGCGCGTGCTCTGCGTGCTCGCTCAGAGCGGGAGCCTGAACGTTCGTGGGTGTATTTCCCGGCGGCAGGCGGGGTGGGCTTGGGGCTAAAAGCGCTGAAAACGAGACACACACACACTCCCAGGATTTGCAAACATCCCCAGAATGGGTCGTAAGACGAGAGAGAGAGAGAGAGAGAGGCGCAAAGCCTGGCCGCCGGAAGAGGAAGCTTAGTCGACGGGGCTTCACGAGGGCGTCCGGGACCTGCGTGTCGATTGGGCCGCGCTGCGGCGGGGCTGCTGGGCCGGGGGCGGTCACGCAATTGTCTCTAGCTCTGCCCTGTCCCCCGCACGCACCGTAACTGCATGGCTACGACCCCCCCTCACCGTCCGTCTCTGCACCTCTTTCTCCTCGTGGCTCCGGGTGGGGAGAGTTAGGCCCAGCTTGAGAGGCAGGCGGGACTGGGGATCCCCGGCCTCGTGGGCGGGGGCCGTGGGGAGACCGTGCAGTCACCTTCCTCTCCCTAGTCTCTCCCAGCGCCCGCCCCCCCCCACCCCGCCAGGCCTTGGGACCCAGGGTGGCCCTCCGTCCCCGTGCCCGATGCCGACCGCTGGCTCAACTTGGTCTCCCAGAGACCCCTTCCCAAAGCACGGCGGCCCTCCGAATCCCCCCACACCTTGCCCGGCTCCCCCTCAGTGAGGCCACTTGGAATGTAACAAAAGCAGCTGTCCCAGCTGGAGTTGGGGGGCAGAAAGGGGGTTCTGATTTCCCGGAGGGCAGGGCGGGAAGGAGGCCGGGGCGGGGGTGTCATCTAACCTCCCGAGCCGCCCCCCTCCCCGGGGAATGCCCCAGAGCTTCCAGGGCCCAGTCAGCGGGAGCCTCCCCCACCTGCACCCACAGGAGAACTAGCAGCGGGGGAGGGGGGACGAAGAAACGTGTCGCTTTGCCGAAATGTGCTCACTGTGTATTCTCTCTTCTCCCCCCCCTCCCCTGCTTCTCTCTCCCCGTCTCCCCGTGTCCCTCCGGCCCTGTGTGTGTGTACGTGTGTGTCTCTCTCCCAGGCCTCATGACCTGCAGAAACCAGGCCGTGCAGGAGCATGCCAGCACCAACATGGGGCTGGAGGCCATTATTAGAAAGGCGCTCATGGGTAAATATGACCGGTGGGAGGAGCGCCCGCTCGGCACCAGTGCCGTTAGCATTCTGAATGCCAGCCCGCCCGCCGCTCTGCCCGTAACCGCTGCTGACGGACGGAGCGAACTCACTCTCAGCTCGCCAGGTCTGCAGGCCGCCGCCGCCTGGCCCTCCGCCCGCCCCGTCTGTCCCCCCACCCCCCCCACCCCGGCTGGTGTCATTAACCCCCCCCCCCGCCTCCCCGCCTCCTTGCCCCTCTCGCCGCCCCCTCCAGCTTTGGAGCTTCTGACTGCTTTATCCCACGCGTCTTGCCGTTGCTCTGGAGCGGGCTCACCCCGAGCTGGGCCGGTGCCCCCCGTGTCCGTGTCCACAGCTTCCACACCCCGCCCCCGTCCACCAGGCCCGATGAGCTGCTGCTGTTCTAAAACTCTCACACCGCCGCCTGAGCCCTGCCCTGCCTTCCTGCCCCTGCGGGACGCGGGGCGCCCGCGTCCTGGCCCGTCTGCGTCTCCTGGGGGGAGAGTGGGCCGCTGTGAGGACCCGCCCATTCTGAGTGGAGCAGGGGTGGGGGACCCCTGGGCTCATGGCCGCCCGGTCCGTGGGCACTGTGTCTGCTGGGGCCACCGTGTGTGTCCACGGCTGGGCCTTGGGCCGGTGGGAGGAGGGGACCAGTGTCCGTTTGCCGGCCTCAGTCTCAGGTGAATCGGGGAGCCAGCAAGGCCAGCTTGCCATCTGCCCGGGTCCCTAGTCACAGTCTGTGTGTCACAGCTTAGGGCCAGGCACAGAGAGCGTGACCTGTTGGTCTGGCCTGGACCCTGTGGCCTCAGGAAGTTTCTGGTTCTGGGGGCCCAGGCCTGGCCTCAGGGGACCTGGCTTCTCTGCACGGTCCTGGGTCGGGGTCGAGCCGGGGCCCGAGGCGTTGTGCTCAGAGTCTCGGCCCCTGGGCAGTGGGTGGGTGGGCGGCCGTGCAGCCCGCAAGGGCTCTGCAGACGGTTGGACCCATCCCCCCAGGGCAATGCCCACTTCAAGAGCCGCCGGTCTCTCTCCTGGGGGCCCTGGGAGGCAGGTGGCCAGGGCCGCGCTCGCCACCCCACCCCTCTTCCCCCCCGACAGTGTGAGCGCTGGCTTCGCAGTCCAACTCCGCCCCTCCCGTGTGTCCCCTGCAGGTGGAGGCGGAAAGGCCAAAGTCTCTGGCAGACCCAGCAGCCGGAAAGCCAAGTCCCCGGCCCGGGCCTGGCGTCCGGGGACCGGCCGCCGTGTCCTCGGTGCACTCAGAGGGGGACTGCAACCGCCGGACGCCGCTGACCAGCCGCGTGTGGGAGGACCGGCCCTCGTCTGCAGGTGGGTGGCGGGGCCGCTCAGGCCGGCTGCAGGGCCCACGTGTCACGTGCTCGGCGGCCGCCCGGGCGCCTCGCCTGTGGGGAGCACGTAGTCAGGCCTGTCCTGGAGAACCGGCCGGCCGAGCCCTGGCCCACAGATGGTCAGGACACTTCTGACGGGGGCCAGGTAGAAGGAAGGGGTGAGGGCAGGGCTGTCCATGGAAGCCGCCTCCACCTGCCCGGGCCCGGGAGGATTCGGGACGTGGACAGAGGGGCGTGGGCAGGGCTCTGTCCCATGGGCGTGGCGGGGTGTCTGTCTGGAGGTTCCAGTGGGGAGGCGTGGCAGCTGGTGCGGTTAGGTCTGCAGGCTGCAGAGCGGGGGGCGGGGGAGGGCAGGGCAGGAAAGCCAGGTGGCCGGGGCGTGGGGGTGGGCGTGGGGGTGGGCGTGGGGGTGGGAGAGGCGGGCAGTTTGGAGGAACCTCTGAGCGTTAGAAGGGGCTGGGGCAGCTGCCGGACTCCGGAGGCGTCTGGCTCACCGGGGCCTCCTGATGTCCACCCCGGTCTCTCCGGCAGGGTCCACGCCGTTCCCCTACAATCCGCTGATCATGCGGCTGCAGGCGGGCGTCATGGCCTCCCCACCCCCGCCCGGCCTGCCCGCCGGCAGCGGGCCCCTGGCCGGCCCCCACCACGCCTGGGACGAGGAGCCCAAGCCTCTGCTCTGCTCGCAGTATGAGACGCTCTCCGACAGCGAGTGACCGTCAGAAGCAGGCGGGGGACGGCGCCGGGGCCTGGCCAGCGGCCGACTGCCCGGACCGAGGAAGGAGCCCCTGAGTCTGCCCGCGCACCCGTCCGTCCACCCAGAGCCGGCCCCCTCGCCCGTCTCAAGCCTTAACTAGGACTCCCGCCCCGGCTGGCCCTGTGCAGTGACCTTACTCAGGGGAAGTTTACCTGGTGCTCGGGAGGGGAGGGGCCGGGGCCGGGCTCGGCGGGCGTGCGGCAGCCACGCGCACACAGCCGGCGGCCGGGACCCACGGCGGGACGACCGCACCACCTCCCACCACGCCGCTGCCTCCCCCCTAATGCATTTGGAACCAAAGTCTAAACTGAGCTAGCAGCCCCCGCCCCCTCCCTCTGCCCCCATCCCGCTTAGCGCTCTGGGCAGACGGACCTGGGCCCTGTCCGGTCCCCATGGGCCGCCCCACCCAGCGAGGTGCTGGAAACCGCGGCAGGCCAGACGGGCGGGCGACGCGGCCGGGTGCGGCCTGGGGCGAGCGGCTGCTCGAGGACCTGGACTGTTTTTTTCACACATCGTTGCCGCAGCGATGGGAAGAAAGGCAGGTGTAAATGATGTATTGGTTTACAGGGTATATTTTTGATACCTTCAATGAATTAATTCAGATGTTTTACGCAAGGAAGGACTCACCCAGTATTATTGCTGCTGTGCTTTCGATCTCTGCTTACCGTTCAAGAGGCGTGTGCGGGCGGGCAGTCGGCGACCCCATCGTCCCCAGGGCCGGGGGGCGGGGCCGCCGGCTCAGGGGCCCCCGCGTCCTCCCTCCCTCCCTTCCTTGGGCAGAATGGATTTGATGGGTGGTCTGGGACTGCCGACCGGGCACGGCCGCAGCCTTCTGTCATTTACACAGGTTGTTCTCATTAAAAAGCGAATTATACTCGAGTTGCAGAGGCTTCCTCTCTGTCTGGGACCGGGCAGCCAGGAGGACAGGTGGCTGGGGTGGGGGACAGCGGGAGGCCAAGGGAGCATCGCCCTAACTCACCAGTCCGGGCCCCTTTGCAGGTCTTTACACCCACGGTAAGGACATCCCTGGAGGGCCCACGGGAAGGTGCTGTGTGGTCACACTCAGGTCCGAGATCAGCTCCTCAGTGCTTCTAGGGTTCCCTCCCACGTCACGTTAAGGGACAGGCAGACCCTGCTGTCACTGCTGTCTCTGATGCCAAAGCAGAAGAGAGGGGTCGAGCCTCACCTGCTTGGGTCTCTAAGCAGCAGCCGGTTGGCTCCCCACAGGTCTGGGATGAGGTGTTTCAGGAAGGAGTGTTCCCTCAGCCCAGCCCAGGCTCCGAAAGGCTGTGATTATCTGCTGTGGACACGTGTCCCGCTTGGCCTGTTAGGGGTGCCAGCAGACTCTGGAACCCCCCACCCTCCTGCTCCCCACTCTGTGTGCATCCTGCCCACGTCAGCCTGTCCGGCCCCACTCTTACCCAAAGCTTGACGCCTGCCTGGTCCCCCACCACAGGCGTAAATTTCAGCCCCACTGCCAGGTTGGGTGCCTGATTCTGGACGGGCATTTGGGAGACCTCACTGCCCATCCATGACCACCCAGGGTGTGGGAGGCTCGTGAGGAAGGCATTCCGGCAAAGCGGCCATGACGTGTGTGCCACGGGGCTCTGGGTGGCCCCACTGCCTGTTCACCAGGGTGGAGGAAGGCCACCCGGGCCTTTGAGGCTGGTCCGGCCCTGTGTAAATGCTTGCTGCAGGCGGCAGGCCTGGGCAGCCTGGAGTCACCTAAGCTATCCCGCGGCCCCCCGGTGTCCCCAACCTGAGTGTGGCCACTCATGGCCACCCTCTTCCCGAGCAGAGGTTGGGGCACCTCTGCCCCAGCAGAGCTGAGGTCGGCCCTGCACTGTGGGGCGAAGGACCAGCAGCTTGTGACTCACTCTGTCTACAAAAGGGCTGGGCCTAGCGGGGGGGGGGGGGGGGAGCGGGGGGCTGTGTCCTGGGCGGGGCTGGGCCGAGACACCTGGGGTGGCGGGGGATTGGGGGGTGTTGCTGGCTTCCCAGAGTCCTGGAACCTTGGAATTCTGAGGAGTGGGGGGGGGTCCAAGGCTACAAGGGTGAACCCCACAAGATTATCTACAAAGGAAGGATTCCCTTTATGCTAGAGTCACGCTAACCCCGGGGCACCCACAGTTTTGGAATCCACCCTGTCCCTGTTCCTCTGCCTCATGGCTCAAGGGTGCTGGCCTGACGGCCTGCCCTGGGACAGATGACCCCAGATACCCCGAGAGGGGCCTCCTGGCCCAGCCGGCTCGTGAGCAGGCTGGCACGGCTAGCCAAGGGGACCGTGTTCATTCAGCTTGGAACCAGCCTTCTGGGGGTTTAATGGGGCCTCACCAGAAGCTATGGCCGTGGCCCTGGGGGGCCCTGCCCCTCAGCAGACATTGAACTTCAGCCTCACATTCAACACTAGAGATAACCCTTGTGGGATGTGGGGGGCAGGGTGATTGGCGGTAGAAAGCGATGTCCCCGGCCTGCCCGCCAAGCTGCTGGTGCCCACGGTTTGGGCCAGCCCAGCGCCCCACTTCCCCGGGATGTAGACTGGGGATGTTAGAGGAAGTGGGGGGAGAGGTCTGCGTCCTCAGGGGGCTCTGCCCAGCTGCCCTGGCACTCCGCGTCACCCCAAGTTCGCCCTGTGAGCATGTGCCGTGAGGTGAAATGAGCAGAGGGCTTTGGAGCCACACAGGGCCTGACTTCCAGGCCTGGACGTGACATTCCATGTGACACTGGGGACACTCTGCCCTCTGAGCCTCGTTTTCACACCTGCATGGCCTGCATGGCCTGCACGGCGGGCCTCTGGAGTCTCCAAACAGGGCGCGCTCAGCCCTGTGCCCACTGCAATACTGAGACCTGCCGGCAGGTGGCAGCGTTGGGCCAGCAAAAGGCCCTGTCCTGGGCAGGGTTTCCCTCCCCTCCGCAGGCAACCCCACCTCGAATCCCAGATGGGGCGGGTGGCGCTGGCCACACCAGACGCCAGGGCTTGGCCATGCATGCAGTGCCACCCAGGGTCCCATGGAACCTCCCCCAGCTGTGGTCAGAGCAGAGTGCTATGTGTTGGTGGGGAGGACACAAGTCAGCCTACATGGTCACCTCCGCTGGCTTTTTCCTCCTGACCTTGAGTCCCCTGGTGACTGTGTGGAGTTGAACTGGCACTGGGAGGGTCGGACTCTAGAGAACATTGAAATGTGATTTGTAAAGTGAAGGACAGTTGTTGGCAAATGTGCCCGTCTCTTAGGATATTGAGAAATTGGTTGAAATGCAGATTCCTGGGCCCTGCCTGGAGAAAATGAATGATTCTCTAGGCCCAAGTTGGGCCTGGGAATCTACGTGTTCAATAAGCAACCCAAGCATTTCTGATGCAGGCGCTTTGCAGCTCAGGTGTTTCTGAGGCTGGTGATGTGCAGCTCAGGTGTTTGTGAGGCAGGTGATTTGCAGCTCAGGTGTTTCTGAGGCAGGTGATTTGCAGCCTCACTATAGGGGCGGGGGGTGGAGCCCAAGGTCGGAGCCGGGCCCTAGCCTTGAAGTTGGCCCTTCCCCTTCCCTCTGGCCCAGAGGTCTCCACGGAGGGAAGCAGGGCCCACCAGCCGGAAGCGCTGCTTCCCACAGGGAGGGCAGGAATGAGCTGGTCCCCAAGGCACTGGGGTTGCCTCAGGACAAACCAACCCTCTTGGGGCCGGGTGATGCAGACACTGTGCTAACTGGACTGGAGCAGCTTCCTGGAGGTGGCAGATCTTGGGGTGAGGACGGGCTGAGCAGAGGGGACCTGTGCGGGCAAAGCCTGGGAGCCCAGGGTGGCTGGACGGACGTCAGCGTGGGGGCCAGGAGTTTCTGTGAAAAGGCGAGCTGTTGCCCAATAAGGCCATGCTGGGTTTTTGAAATTGGGGTTGGCTTGCAGGGGTGCTCGATGGACCGTGATGGAGAAATGGGCCCCGGACAGGTTTCCCATTGGAAAATGGGACGATGCTATTCGGTGAGGAGACCCTGCCCGCTCACCTGAGCAGGGGTCGGGGGGACGCGGCAAGGGAGAAAGACGGCATGAGTTTGGCAGGAAAGGAGTCGGGGAGTCATCCGGCACTCGGAGAATCTCATTTGCACAATTTGGGAGCTGTTGGGAGTGCGCCCTGGCCATGCTGTCCTTGAGAAAGCTAAGGAGAGCCACCCAAGAAAGCGCGTTTCACGGCTTCTCCGGGAAGCCACGAGGGTTTTGATGAGGCAGCCAGGTGACAGGCTGGCCTTCCGTCGGCAGACCCTCAGTCGGGCCAGCTCTGCTTCCTCGTTCGGTTTCTCCGCAGCAGGGTCGTGGTGAAGGGCGGGTGCTCACGCTGTCTGAGCGCTGCCAGGCTGCCGTTCTTGTCCCTCCTGCAGGGGGACCTGTTGGGTCCAGAGGGTCGGGGGCACCTGTTTTTTGGTGATGATGGGGCTGGGGGAGGTCTGCTGAGTTTGATTTGAGACAGGCCGGGGCGGCAGAGGGTGAGCCTGAGGGAGGCGGGTCAGGATGGCTGTTTGGGGCCAACGCCGGCCCCCAGACCTTCAGACGAGTTTCTGCCTCCGCGAGAGGGGTGGGCTCCTGGCCCCGCCCCCGAGAAGGGTCCCAGGCAGAGACTTCGCAAGCATGAAGTATTATTGTCCCAACAGCCTGGGAGGTCAGACTGGGAGCCCATCTTGCAGATGCTGAGGGAAATAAAGCCGCACGCTCTCCTTGCAGCCCCCGGGCCCGCCCCTGGTGTCGGGGCTTGGTTCCCGAGCCTCCCTGTGCCCCTCGACGCTTCTGCAAAGTGGAGACACAGCAGTGCGCCGCCTCTCAGCATGTGAGCTGAAAGGGGGGGGGGGGGGGCGACGTGCACATTTGACGCCAGCCTGGCGCGGGGGTGCTGTATGAGCCTTTGTCATTATTTACACACGGCCAGGCTTGGGCCGGACACGAAGAGACCACAAGTGATGCGGCCCATGGCCCTCCTGTGCCCACTCCCCTCGGAGGTTCTGTCCCTGGCGAGAGGCGTCTGTCACAGACGCCCCACTTGCCCGACTCACGGAGGACATTGTCCCTTGGCTGCTGAGTGTCTCCCTAATTGCACTCACAACCCAGGGCCCCCAGAGGCTCCTCCGGGGATGGGCACGAGATGGGGAGAAACGAGTTGCAGTGAGGGCCGTGACCACGGCTTTGCAGGGGCAGCGGGGGGCTGGGGCCTTCTCCAGGGACCCGGTGGCCTTTGGATTTGTCGGTGTGCAGGGCTGGCATTTGGACTGGGAAGCATGACGGTGTCAAACACAGATGCCACGGGTCCCAGACCTGAGTCCCAGAGTGGGGCCTGGGCCTCTGCATCTGTTAACCGGCTCTTGGTGGAGCTGGTGCACCCCGAGGCTGGCATATGGGGGTGTGGGTGCCTTACGAAGGCCAATGTGACCCTCCCCAGCAACCCGCATAGGATCTGAGGGTCTCAGAAACAGAGGAGGGAGCATCTTGGGGTTTGCACATTTTATTAAGATAATCAATTCTTAAGTTATTTCTCTGTTATTCAGAAAGCATTCTGGAGAGAATATGCACTGTCTGTGTAGATATATAAAATATATCAGTCACTTTGCCTCTCCTGGACAGCTCCGAGGCCCCCGTCCTCACCAGCATGAGGACGCGAAGGCCCCAGGCTTTGTCCCTCTGGGGGATGGATGGAGTGGCGGCCAGGATGGCTCCATTCAGGTCTGGGGGCGTTGCCGCAGACACCTGGGGCTTCTGGGGCGTTTGTCCCCAGCAGCAGCCGGCTGAGAACCCCAGCCTCAGTGAGTCCTGGCTGGTCTTCCTCTTCCGACATCACAGGTGTGAGGGGGACCCTGTGGCACTGTCACCATGGTAACAGGCAGCCCCGGTCCCCCGCTGGATCTCTTTAAGCGACAGCTAGGCCAGACGGAGCCTTAGGCAGGTGGCAGCAGACATTTCTGGATGGCTTCAATGCCTCCCCTTGGCACCTGGCACCCTGCCCCCCGAAGTGCTGGTCCTGGAGGCCTTGTGTGGACGGAGGTCGCCAGGGACGCCTGCCAGCGAGGCTCCGGACGCAGCGCTCAAAGGCCTCGGTTTAGCCGGGCTCTGCCCCCCACTCCCGGGTGGAGGACGGGACAGCCAAGGCGGGGTCTTTCCTAGGCTGCACCGCCCCCATGTGACCAACATCAGCCCAGGCCTTCACATCCAGCCTTTGCCTGACCTACTGCTGCTTGTCCCCCCACCTCATGCTCCCCAGAGAGCTGTGGCCAGGCTGCCTCACCGCTTTAGGGGCTAGTAAAACCGATGTGACAACCGAGTCCAGTACGCTGGACGCCTGGCCAGGTGGCCAGGCCCTCGGCCTCCCACCTCGCTGCCGCCCCGCTCCGGGCCGAGCCCTGGAGTCTATGGTCCTTCAGCTCCCAGGGCTCCCGCCCGGTTATCCGGGGCCGCCGCCGCGTTAGAGCGCCGCGGGCCCCAGGGGGCCGGGCCCGGGGAGCTGGCACAGCTGCAGCTGCACGCTGGCCGTGAACCAGCGGCTGGGCCGGCCCAGGCGGCAGTGCAGCGTGGTGCGGAAGGAGCTGCGGGCCTGCTTGGGGAAGATGATGGTCGTGCTGCAGAAGCGCAGGGCGCGCGGCCGCGGCTCCAGGGTCAGCTGGCTGCGGTAGCTGCGCCACGTGCAGTTGGGCGCCGCCACGATCGTCTCGCTGTAGGCCGTCACCGTGGGCACCGGCGCGTAGAAGACGTTGTCCCGGAAGTGCTTCTCAGAGGCGTACTTGACCTCGGAGTTGCAGCTGGGGGGCGGGAAGGTGGCGGGGTGAGTCCCGGATGGGGCAGCCTGTCACACAGCACCCCCTCCCCCCCCCGCAGGGACTGGGGGCCGCAGCACCGTGGCCGTGACTCTGAAAAGGGCCGTCGGCAGAGCTCTTTAACACACGGCCTGGGCTGGTCCCAAGGTCAAGGCCAAAAGGTCAAAGGGGTGCCGAGGACCAGCGCCAGCTGAGAGGGGATGGCTGATGCAGCACGTGTCACTCGCTAGGTCCTGAAGCAGGATACAAATATGCCCTAAAAGGACATTTGGGGACAGCGGACGAAACTGGACTCTGCAGTGAGGGCTGGACCCCTCGGTGGATAAAGGGACAAAGTTACCGTTGCGTGGAAAACAGGGCACCCAGCGCTCCCGGGACGCAGGGCATCCGCCGGCCGGGAAGGCCGGGAAGGGGGCCGCGGTGCATGTGCGGCTGCGCGGAGGGCGGGGCACCTGCTGAGCTCCCCCCCCCCAACTCCGCCCCCACCCCCCAGGGCAGGACCTCGAAGCCCACTCACCGGATCTCGGGTGTGGGTTCTCGGTTCACCTCGACGCCCTCCCCGAAGAACACGGGCAGTAGCCGGGGCCTCATCTCCAGCACAGGGGTGCTCGGGGGGAGGGGCGGAGGCTGCGGGGAGACCCACAGACCCCAGGTTACAAGGCCCTTTGGCACTGCGGCCTCCGCTCCGTGTGGGCGCAAGAGGGCCACCCATACCCATTCCCATACCCCCCGGGCCCGAACCCACTCGGCAGACCCGGGCCTCCCACGCCCGCAGCCCCGCCCCCAGCGTGCGGAGGAACAGCTGCCTCCCCATTTTCTCTGCCCGCCTCCCGTCACTTCCCCCCTGACGTGCTCTCTGCCCCCTTCCCGCAGTGTCCCAGGAAAATCTGTCACTTGATTATTCTGCACTGACACTATGCCCGGAGGGGGGCCCAGAAAGGCTGCATTTTGAAGCAGACATCTGGCAGGGGACAGGCCCGCTCCCTGAGACCTTGCTCTTGGCAGCCTCAAGGTTCTGAGGGACAGTGGCTTCATCCTGATTCACCCCGTGCCTTCGCGGGGAACTGCGCCGGGGTCTCACCTGACCTCACGGCAGCCCTCGGCTCTTCCTCCTGCTGTACTGTGAGTGTGGCTGCGTGATGGGCTCATGCAGTGTGGGCTCCGTGATGCCTGCCACCGGCTAGCTCCAGCTCCCTGCCTTCCACCCACGCGGTGGGAGCCCCATTTCCCGTTCCCCCGGGGAGTTCGGGGACCTGGCGAGTTCCGCCTGTGCCGCCTGTCACCCCCAGGCCAGGGCGGGAGCCTCCAGAGCCCCCTCTGCCTCCTGGTGCATCACTCAAGGTGGGAGGAGCCTCAGTTCCTCCCACGGGCAGACCACCCAGGCCCCTACGTCGTGGTCAGCACCCCTCTCCGGGGCCACAGCTTTCTGGTCCCGGAAGTGGGCAGACAGGGGCACCTGCCACACGGGCTTCCACAAGGCCTGACTGGGTCACAGCACCTGGCGTGTGTCCAGCGCCAGCACAGAGTAAACGCTGGGAGAAGCTGGCTGGTCCCCTGAGGCCTTTTCATGGAGGCCTGGGGCAGGGGGGCAGGAGGAGAGAGAGACAATCCACAGCCTTTGGACCTTGAAATAACACTGTTCCCACAGCACGCACACAACATCTCAGGAGAATGCATTAGGGAAAAAATGGTAGTGACAAGATCCAGATGCTCCCAGCATCCTCCACAGCTCCCCTGGCTAAGTCGGTGCCGACCCCCGCTGCAAAACTCCATGACCTGACGGTTAGAGAACCAACACTCTCCCTCCAAAAGATACTTCTCAACAAAGATGTGTGCAGGCGTTTGCCGAGCACCTACTGTGTGCCGAGCACCTACTGTGCACCGGACCCTGCGTGGGTGGGTGAGGTGCAGTGCCTCCCAGGGCCCTTCCTGTTCAAGGGGGTGGGAGTGATGTGTGGCCACTGGAGAGTGAGGAGGGTGCAGGCACGTTCTTCTGTCCAGACCGACGGAAGGCAGCCTGCGATGGTTTTAACCACCCCGCCCCGCACTCCCCAAGAAAGAATCACCCCCAAGATCACAGGATGCCTTGAGAGCTGAAGCCGGGGTGCTATTCCCCTGGGCCCACCCCTAAAGGAACGGCCGAACCCCTGATGCCGCCGGAGCGGGCCTTGGGCGGGCGTGCCGGCAGCCCCGCTCCGGCCGGATCTCGCCACCTGGCTGGTGGCCAGCACCGGAGACGAGGCGCGCTTCACAGCTGGGCCCGGAAGCCGGCGCTCTGGGCACCGATTTCCAAAGGATGCAGTGGAAAAACATCTCGAGTCCGCCCGAGCTGGAAGCGCCACACAAGAGATACGAAAGGCCGGCAAGAACCCAGACCGCGCTGGCACCCAGTGGGCCCGGTGGCGAGGCAGCTCCAGAAGTCACCACCAAGGCCCAAGGACGCCCCGAAGGGCCCCAGGGCCGGACACGAAGGGAAGATGGGCCGCCACCAGGTGCCTGGAGCACAGGGCCGAGGCTTCCTCAAGGGCCGCGGGGTGACTGAAACTGCACAGTGGCCGTGCGGCCGTGGCACCCAGCCGGCCGGAGAGTGGGCACGGAGCACGCCTGTCACAGCCAAGGAGGCACACGGCGGGTCCCAGGAGGACACACGTCCGGCCACACTGGACCAAGACGCTCCCGGAAGACTGAGTCGCATTCCAGTGGGAGCCACCAGGGTGGGTGGGGAGGGGCTTAGGTGGGGTTCCCCTGGAGAGCTGAATGCCCGAGGCCAGCTCCCCTTGTCACAGCCCCAGGGCAGCCACACCCCAAAGGCCGGTGCCTGCTCCCCTGTAGAGCGAACCACAGAGAGGCCTGGGCGCCTGCTCACTCAGAAGCAGTTTCACACCCATAGAACGAGTCTGGGAGAAGGGACTGCGGTGCGGCCTGCCCAGGGCAGGGGCAGGGGAAGAACAGTGAGGTCCAGGCACAGACAAGCTGAGAGCCGAAGGCTGAGCCCCCAGTCTCCCAGGCCCCACCCTCCCCTCCCCGAACCCCCCCCCCCGCTCCTTCGAGGGGACAGGAGAGCCCTGCCGAGGCCTGGGGGCCGGCTGGCTCCCCGTCTCTGGGGCAGGCAGCGGTGAGTGTGGGGACTCGGGTGGCCAACTCCCCGGTGATTCATGCGCCTTCTGCAGGGTAATTCCTGGCCGCCGGTGGCTGGCAGTGCGCACGAGCACACACCACACGCACACACACACACACACACACGTGGGCACTTTGGCGTGCCCCCGCTCCTGGCCACTGGGCAGGTCATGGTCCACGGGACGCACAGAGATAACCAATCTCTTATGAGAGCTGTGCCACTCGGTGACAGCCCAGCCCGAGCGGGGGCCCGGCCTGGCCAGCGGGGACACGTGAGCACAGCACAGGGGTGTCCGTGTCCAGCCTGGGTGACGGGGGGCGCGGGACCCGCAGCTGCCGCAACGTGGGACAGAGCCAAAGCCACACGTGGCCCACAGGACGGCGAACGCTCTGCTCGGCCGGGGCGTGAGAAGCCCCGACCAGCGGAGGGGGCCTGCACCACTGCTCCCGGAGAGAGGGGCCACCAGGCGGACCCCACGCTGGCGTGGGCGAGGGGCGTCCCCCCCAAAGCCACGGGGAAGCCTTCGCACCCTCCAGAGTGGCCTCGCTGGCCGTGGACGGCTCCTGTCACGGCTGGAGTTAAACGCGATTATCTTCCGCTTGTATTAAGGGTTTGGGGCCGAAAGCTCGCACGGTGGTCTAAGCCTGACCTTCACCGTCGTCACCCATGTGGAAAGTGGTCCAAGGAAGGGACCTTGAGGAATTCTCACCCTCCTTATGAAAGGCCTTGAGTACTGGGGGCAAATCCTGGGCAGAGGAGGGGCTCCTGACATTCACTGCCCTCCCCCAGCATGGCACAGCGGGCAGCTGGACAGGCTTTTCAGGGAGCCCAGAAGACCCTGAATGGAGCAGCCTCCCTAGAGAGCCGCAGAGCCTCATGGGACCAACACAAGCCCTACAGACCCCGGCTCTGACACCCAACGCAGCAAAACCATAAGCAGATACCAACATCGCATTGGAGGCGAGGCTCAAGGAAGGACTGGCCTGCTCCCGGAGACAGGCCGCCAGGGTGGCGGGCTGGCTGGTGACCCCCACAAAGACACGTGACCTGTGAATGTGACCCTACTTCGACAGAGGGTCTTTGCAGGTCTGGTCAAGTGAATACAAAGTGCCACCCGCTAAAGGCGGAGTCTTAAACCCAGCGACTGGTCTTCTTCTAAGAAGTGGGGGGTCTGGACACAGGACCCGGGGAGGAAGGCCATGAGATGACAGGGCGGAGACTGGAGGGCTGCCTCGATAAGCCAGGGGACACCGAGGACTGCCAGCCGCCAGCGGGAGCTGGAGCACACGCAGGGGGCGGAATCTCCCCTACAGCCTTCGCAGGGAGCCGGCACCTGACTCCCAGCTCCTGGGCCCGGAACGGTGAGAGGAGGAACTTCTGTTGCCACCCAGTTTGTGACAGGGACCTGCAGGATTCTGCCGGACAACGAAAGGGGGCGGGGGCCGACGACCCAGGTCACGCGAGCCCCTTCGCGGGCAACGGCGGGCTTGGCGCAAGGCCTCCCGCGCCCCATGAAGACTCCGCACCGTTGCCCTCAGACACACCCACAATGGCCGGCGGCCTTCGAGACGAGATCGTGACCTGCCTTCTGATCACAAAGAATCACGTGCCCGCAGCCCGCTCCGAGGAGAGTCCGGGGTCTGCTGCAAGCGAGACACGTATCCCCACATTCAGACGTCACCCAAGGGGGTCCCGGGGGCCAGGAGTACGGACAGACCCTGCCGACCCCAGGAGTCACGGTCGGATCCTGGCCGGTGGCATTCCCCCAGGAGGGTGGCTCCTGCCCGCTGCCCGCCCACAGAGCACCTGGGGGGGGGGTGTGGGCCCATTCGCCCTCTCATCACAGGACAGCTACACACGGAGCTGAATTTCCCGGGCAGGTGAGCCGCTGCGGAGACGTGGGGCTCGGGGCGGGCTGGGCTTCCACTGGAGCCAGTTCATCCCGGATCGGGCAGACGGGCTGACTGGAGGCGCCAGTGCCTCTGCCTTCTCCCCCACTCCTCACGACCTCCCTTTCAGCAGACTGGCTCCCCCCACCTTGGCCTGACACACCTGGCTCTCTTCCATCAGAGCTCGCTCAGACACCTCTGCGGGTCAGGGACACACCTGGGAGCCTGCGAGGGGGCCGTGGGGGCTGACTCCCGTCTCCTCAGCCCATCTGTCTGTCCATCTATCCATCCTTCTACCTATCCATCCATTTGTTTATTCACCTGCTCACCCAACTTTCTATTTATTTGTTCATCCATCCGTCCACACACCCATCCATCCATGCATCCACCCACCCACTTGTCCAGCAGTCCTCCCTAATCCTAGGCACTAATGCCCTAAATCTCTGATTTCCATTCTTCTCTTTCTTCATCCTTGGCTTCACCATCACAGACCAGAAACAGAAATGAGAAAATCTGGGATCCTGAGGGGGTGGCCGTGACCATGGGTGGTCTCGAAGAGCGGGCAGCCCTGGGAAATTTTCACCGATGGAGCCAAGACACCTCACTCCACACCACCACTTCCCCACCACCCACGTCCAGCCCACAGCCTTCCTTCAGAATCCGGGTCCGAGAAACCAGCACTCCTGCAGGGACGTTCTCAAGTAGGCCACTCAGAAATAACCCGCCCTGTAACAGCTCAGCAGATGGGTCAGGAGTGATGGGACCATTTGCCGAGGGGGCCCGGGCTTGCGGCTGCTGGAGAAGCCCCTCTCCACACCTGAGGGGTAACCGCTCAGACCGTCACCCCCCCGTCCACCCCACAGCGGGCCGAGTCATCACCCCAAGCGGACACGTGAAACCGTGTGCTTCTCCCCCACCCCGTGATGGCCGTTCCTCAAACGTGACAGGGACTCGGCAGAGATGCCAGGTGCTACCCGTGTTTCCCAGGGCGCGGGGGGGTTGTGAACTCGGGGGGACAGGCATCTGCTGCGCACAACCATTCACCCTACGGAGCAGGACGCGTCTCTCAACGACGCCCCTGACCCCACAGCTGGGCCGGACAGGATGGGGAGGAAAAAGGGAGGACCTCGCTCCACCTCGAGCTGACGGTCCCGGCGCCTGGGAGCCCGAGGGGCACGGACAGCGCCGCCTTGTTCGGGCTGCAGGCCTCGCCCCGCCTGGCTTACATATTTGTGGGATGAGTTGCAGCTGACAGGCACTGCCTCCCGGCCCGGCTGGCAGCCTCGCGCCCCGCGTCCTGCAGGAGAGCCAGCCCCGCCCGCGGGGGGCAAGCCCGGCACAGACCCCAGCCCCCCGGCGTCTCCCAGTCAAGTCTCCTGATTTGGGTTTCTAATTTGGGGGAAATGGGAGCTCATGATGCCTTTTTAAAAAATAATAAAACAGTCACAGTGCGTTTTTAAAAGACCGAATGGAATTTTACTTGCTGGGCTCAGCTTGGCCTCCACACCTGCTCTGCCCGGCCTCTGCCGCCTCTTGCTGCGCCTCACGCACGCCCACCTTGCCCCTGCCTCAGGGCCTTTGCACCTGTCACCCCCCTTGCCCGGCGCGCCCTTCGGCCCTTGACCACAGAGACCACGCCTTCGTTTTTTTTCTCCTTTCTATTAAACGCCACTTCCTGGACCACCCTGTCTACAGTGACTGCACCCTCACCCAGCCTTCTGTCTTAAGGGCGCTTGTCAACCCAGGTGGGGCTGTGTCCACAGGAATGCTGAGCCACGAGGGCAGGAGCCTTAGCCACCTTGCTCCCTGCGGGGCTCAGTCGGGACCGGCGGGGTGAATGTCTGGTCCCCAAATCGTCGTGGGTTCGGGAATCAGGGAACATTACAGTCTTTGCTCCAAAGAGTGAGCGAGAAAAACGAGGGTCGAGACTGAGTGGGTCCCCCGCACCCAGCCTGGTCCCCTGCGCCTTTCCTTTTGGGTGGGGGTGATCTCGCAGCACCCAGACACCCTGCGTCAGTGGGGTATCGTCCAGAAGGTACGTCCAGCCTATTGAAAGGGGGAACGGGACCTCTCGGACGAAGAGAAGTGTGAGCAACCTTAACATGCATATGTCCAGAATACGGTGACCAGCTGGCAGGAACCCAGCAATTAGGGTTTGGGGACAGCGCTGCCACTCAAACCCTGGCTAGGGTTTGTGACACCAATTTTGCCCAGGACAGCAGTGCTGGAAAAAGGTGTCAGAACAAAGACAGCCACCCTGTGTAAAGCAGGCTGAACCCCACACCCATCTAGTCTGACCCACGGCGCTAGGAGGCGTCTGAGGAGACCGGCCGCTGCTGCCGCCAGCTTCTGCTTGTGTATCCGAAACCACGTGCTCCAAGACTCAGGACAGGCTTCTGTCCCCTTCTCCTGAGATGCACAAGGCTGGGGGAGAGGCTTCTCCCCCATCTGTGCTTGAAAAGCCTCTCAGTGAGTCACCAGCCAGCGGGGTGTTGTTAAACACCAGATTAAGGATGTTTAGCGGCCTTACACCTGGGGTGGGGTGGGGGTGGGGCGCCCTTGCAGAAGGTAGCCGGGGTCGGTGGGGGAAGGGGGGGTCCCAGCTGCAGGGCCCAGGACTGAGAAGAGGTTGCCCATGGCAACCATCTCCTCTCTTTTTATTACAAGCAGGGTCTCCAAATGCCATAGGTTCACAGGCATTCTGTTTTTAATGTTAAAAAGCACACACACGGAGTTCGTCAGCTCCACAGTGAAAAGTGGGGTGAGTTTGAGAAGAGAGAGCCTGTGGCCAGAGTCAGGGGTTCTGTCCCAGCACGGCCACTTCCCAGCCGGGTGGCCCTGGGCACGTCACTAACCCCTGCGCCTCCGCTTTCCTCTCTAGAAAATGGGGATAATCAGAGTACATCCTTCACGGTGAAAATTAAGTGCGTTAATGCACGGAACGGGTCTGGGGCAGCCCCTGGCACACGGTGAGGGCTATCAGAGCAGACGCCGTTACCCCCAGATTTTGCCTTCGAGTCCAATGAAAAGATCAGAGACAGCAGGGTTTCATCCCCCGCATCTAGTTAGCGGGGCGGGGACAGAAAATGAAATCAGCTGGAAGAGCCAAGCCGAGGAAGCCAGGCACACGACACTGGCTGGCCTGGCAGGCAGAGAAAGCATCCAGAAAACCCTTTTTAAGGAGGATTCTGGGTCAGCTCAACAATAAAGAGGAAGACGGTTTCACATCCCTTTTCTCTGAGCTCTGCTGTATTAAGACACCCCAGGGATTTATTCCAAGATTGCCCTCCACACGGCCGTGCCAACCCGAGACTTGCAGGGCGGCCGGCCCTTTCCGACGGAGGGATCGGTGTCACTGCAACAACCTCCGTGCCCCTCTAGGAGTCCTCAGCGCCCTTCCCACCCCCAGCTAGAAAAAGAGACACCAAAATTCAAAGTCACGGCATGATTTTGGTCCAAGACAGCAGTTCCCAAACTTTGCTGCACGTCAGAAACACCTGGGGAGGTTTTAAGAAGCCTGATGCCCAGTCGCAGCCTGTACCCATTAAATAGAATGTTGGGGACGCGAGGCAGGCAGGGTGTGTGTATTTTTTAAGATCTCTGAGATGCTCTGATGTCAAGTGAAGTTTGGGACCCACTGGACCAAGGAGCAACCAAGGCACGGATGAACTTCCTGTCCTTATCTGGAGACAAGGGGACCGTTCCCTTCTGATCCTCGGCTGTGGGAGGCAGTCACTGCCCCGTGAGGTACCAGGTGCCATCACTGGGCCCCCAGGAGAGTGGAGTTGGAGTCATGTCCCACATACACCCGGCAGAAAAGAAGTTAAGGGAGCAGAGAGCAGGCAAGTGCGCTGGTGTCAGGGACCCACCGAGTTCAACCTGCCATCTCCTCCAGGTGGGAGGTGCTGGCCTGCGGGGGGTGGGGCACCCAGTCTCAGTTCAGCCACCAGGGTGGGTGGCCATGGGGTTCACCTGGAGGCCCCACTAAGTGCGGCGGGAGACACACTGGAGTCTCCCCACCTCTCCAGGCACGGCCTCAGCTCCACGTCAACCATCCCTCACCACCGGGAAGGAAGGCTTCCTGTCTGAGTTTGGTTTAAAAAAAAAAAAGGAAAAGGAAAAATAAAAAACGAAAAAAAAAAAGAAAGAAAGAAAGGCCTTCATGCTGGCAGCCCGGGAAACAGTAAACGGAGCCAGGTGGGAAGCACCGCCCAGACCTGCAGTACCAGGGTCTGCAGGGCCAGGGTTCGAGCCCACCTAGCGAGGGGCCGACTTCCGCCGGCATTTGGGACAGTCTGCAGCCCCTGCCCGGTCACCGCTGACAGAGGACTCTCTAGCAGAGAGGCCACCGCAGGGCCGGGCCGCGGGTCCGGGACCAGGCTGGACCACCTCCACCTACGTGCCCCGGTCCCCACCTGGGCGCGTGGCTGTCACTGGGCCACTGTCTTGGCTGGGGCGACGTGTGGAGGTGGAGCCCGGCCCCGGCCTCTGAGGCACGGGTTTGGGGCGCAGAGCACAGACCCTCGCCCCCACCCACCCCACCCCACCCGGTGCGCCGTCTGCGCCAGGGCGCCCGCTTACGCTCTGGCCTCGCTGGGTCCGGCGCCCCGCGCGCGCGTCGAGGATGCCAGGCGCCAGCGCGTAGAAGGGGGGGCTGGGGCTGGGGCTGGGGGCAGCCCGGAGTCGGGGCTGTCCAGCAGGCCCTCCCGGCTCTGCTCCTTGAGGCTCTCCTCCATGCCTGCAGATGCAGGTGGCCCACCATGTCGGGGGGGCGCGGGGCGGGCCCCCGGCTCCTCGCGGCGCTCCTCCACCGCGCTCCGGGCCGGGGCGGCGGCGGCGGGCCGAGGGCTGCGCGCCTGGGACCTGCGGGCAGAGCCGAGAGGCGGCGCGTGAGGCCCGGCGCCCCCGCTCCCCGCGGCCGCCCGGAGGGGCCGCGCCCGGGCTCCGGGCTCGCGCCGCCGCGCCGGGCCTGCCGCCCGCCCGCCGCCCTCCGCCGCCTCGCCGCCCGCGGCCCGCCCAGCCCCGGCGCACGCCGCCGCCCGGCTCTCCGCACCTTCCTGGCCCGCGCCTCCTTTTCTAGGCGCCTCCCCTCCCTTCCTCTCCCTCCCCCGCCGGCCCGCCCGGCCCGCGGGGACTCCCCCCGCCCGCGGCGGCGAGACAGGGCTTTCTCTGCGCCCCCGGCCCGGAAACAACAGCCCGCGGCGGCACCAAGGGGTGACTTGTGGGGTCCCAAGCCATCCCAAGGAATCGGAGGGGGTATAGAGTTAAGTTTGATGTGGCCACTCCAGGTTTTCTCCAGTGAGAGAATCTTAGGAACAGTGTTTTAGAAGATCTTCCCCTTGGGGCGGCGGGGAGGGGGTGGCACGCTCACCAGGCTTCGGGACCTGTCCCCTCGCGCCTCCCCTCCCACCCAGGGTCCCAGTCTTTGTCTTCCCGCTTGCCCACCACTGTCTGATTATCCCACGGTGGGGCTTCCCAAGGCCACACGGTGGGCTGCAGAGGAAAGTCGGGGGCAGAAATGGGACTAGGGGAGGTGATGGGGGGGCGGGGATGGGGGAGGACGGGGGTGGGGGGTGGGGCGTGGAGTGGGGGGTAAGGATTAGAAACATTCCCTTGGTCTCCTAGCATCTGGCCATTTCCCCAGTTTCTCCTGAGCAGGTTCTTGCTCCCTGACCTAGGGTCTCCCCATTTCCCCCTTCTTCCTTCCAAGGGCTCAGGGCAGTTGCTTGCCTTTCTTCAGATGACTGAAGGGGGTCCTGCCTCTCAGCCCTTCTCCTCCCCCCCCTCATACACAGACCACCCCTGAGGGCCCGCTGCCCCCGGAGAGCAGGGAATCCAGGCTGCCGGCAGGTCGCCTGAGCAGAGCGGGAATGCAGCCCCCACCGCCCCCAGCCCTGCCGCGCCCCGGGGCACCCAGTCGGATCAGGGGAGACTCCCCCGGAAGCAAAGGCTGGAAGTTTAAAGGAGGGAATTAACAAAGCGAGGGGCAGGTTATGCCTCAGTGCTCAGGGAAGGGGCTCTGAGGAGGTGGCATTTTAAGAGGAGACCTGAACAACCCCACAGCAATGGCAGACGGAATTAGCCTTGGGGGTGGGCAGGGGGACACAGCCAGGACCATGTGCTGCGGGAGAGCGTGATGCCTGCTTCAAACCCCGCAGAGGGGTGGTGTGGGGGCCCAGGGACCTGCCGTCAGGTGAATTCACAGCTCATCTCCACACCACTAGCAAGAACAGGGAAGCCACTTGCCCTAACAGGATTAACCTGAGGTCTGAATGTCTGGTGCGTTCTGGAGGAGGAAAAAAACAGCCCAGAACTGACCCGGTTTGCCTCAATTCTTAGGCACCACAGGCCTTCCTCAGGCCTGGGGCCACTTGGCCTGACACGGGAGTGAACTGTTACCACCTCACAGGACGAAAACGAGGGACCCGGTCCTTCCAGAACATGAACACGTGAAAGTTCACCTGCCCCAGATGCCCGCTGCTCCAGCCCACAGGACAGAGCTGCCTTCTGTCGAGGCCTCTGGTCGGGCTCCCGGAGAGGAGTCTGACAAGCACTGATTATTCTCAGCACGAGGAAGTGCCAGTGACGCTCAGGCAGCAACGCCACCCCCCACTTCCCACCCCAAGAGCCGGTGGGAATCAGGGCAAGGTGTGCAGGGCAGGCCTGCATCGTCAAAGGGTCATCTTGATGTGATTTAACATTTTGCTATTTCGTTCACTTTGGATTTTTTTGTGTTTTTTTTGTGGGTTTTTTTTTTTGCCTTAATTTCGACCTTTCATATATTTCAGGAGAATAGCATCGGTCGTGATTTCCGAGTTGGAGGCAACCCCTCAAATTCTGTGCTCTAGGTGAAGGCCTCGCTGGCCCCCCCTGATCCCGGCCGGCTTCTGCCGTGCGTGCTTCTCAGGACTGCCTTCACGACCGGAGCCTACTCGGGTTCCGGAAGTTTCCGGTGCCCACGTGCACCTTCCCGTGAAAAGGACTGCCCTGCTGGAACCATGCTGGAGATGTGTGCACAGCCAGCGGCAGGGAAGACATGACACCCCACAAATGTCAAACACCCAGTCAGCAGCCCACACAGCTGCCCCCGGTGCCCTGACCCTGACCTCTGCGAAAGGCCTTCTGTCAAAGCATCTGTTTCTCACAGCACCAGAGCGCCTGCAAATGTCAAGGATGGTAGGAAAGGCCGAAATTTCCATAAGTGAGTGGGGGCCGGGGGCCAGTGGGTGGGAAGGGGGTCCTCTGGCGTCTCTGGAAGCAGGCAGCTGGCCCTCTGCAGTGTGAGGCTGGGGAGCGAGAAGGCGGGGGGCAGGGGCGGTCTCTGAAGACCCAAGCTCCTGCTCTGGGCAGGCGCCAGGGCTGGGCCTGAGACCGTGGGTGGCGCTGAGGGCTTTGGGCTCTATCTGTGTGTGGGGGGGGGGGGGTGGTAATGATGATGTGAAGCAGGTTTTAGATAAAACGTGATCCAAATTGCTTCTAAAGGTAGATGAAAGTGAGGAGAGAGCAGAGACGGAGAGAGAGATGGACATGGGAAGTAGATATTTAATAGACAAGAGGTGCCCTATAGAGGGGCTGGAGCGTGTGTCCCGTGCTAGAGAGAAGGGGGAGTCCCCCCCACGGCCTGGAAAGGTTGCCGTTCACCCAGGAGCTGTGAAGCCACCTGCTCGTAAAGAGCATGTAGAGGAAGAGGGAAGGTGACCTAGGGTGATCCTAAGCTCCTGGCGGCTCGCCCGCACCCAGCTAGCGTCAGGGGCTTTCCCGGGCTGCTTTGTGGGGAAGAAGAGGACGAAGGGGAAGGGCACGAAGGAAAAAGGGCTTTTTCATTGCGAGCCTGAGCCACTTTTCCAAGCAGCATTGGAGGACATTCATGAAGCAGGGCTGCGCCATCCCGGGCAGCTCACAAAGGCCTCTGCACACCCACGGTCTTGCGCGCGAACCCCGCACACCACCCCGTCCCTCGAGATGGATGTGTATTACTTCCAGTTTAAAATAAAGCAGACCAAGCCACAGAGGCTCAGAGAGGGTAAGTGTTTGGTCTCAACTCACACAGCAAGGCCAGGTCTTTAAAAAAAAAAACCCTTATCGGGGACGTTTTTCGGTTACCAGTCAGGGCACCTCTCTGCCACAAGGAGCCATCCCTTCCCACGGGCCAAAATCAAGACCCGTCCTTCCCCTTGCGAGAATATGGGCCTACGGGCAGCTCAGATTGCTTTTTCAGGAGCCGTATGTGTGTCTCTGCCATCACATTCCAGATGGGGGGCTATGCTGGCAGGAATGCAGTGCACCCCTGGGTGCAGATTCTCACCACTGTGTGTGGTCACAGCTGTACATGCTGCCCAGCCCCCAGTGGCTGGGAGTCTTGCCCTCGGTATGCTCAGGCTGCCCGGGGTTTGAATCTCAGCTCTAACACTCCCAGTTGTGTGACTTGGGCCACTGGCAAGTCCTCTCTGTGCCTAAGTGTCCCATCTGTAAAGGGGAGATAATAAATAGGGATTAAGAAGAGATTAAATATACTGGGATTAAATATAACTAGAGTATGTTTGCAGGCATGCCAGGCTCAGGCAGAGCCTTGCACCGTGCCAGAGAAAATTCTCCAGGCTTTGCCCATCCCTGCTCTTAATCACTGCACCTCACTGCCCCTTTGTCATTGCAGTGACTGAGATGGTCGACATTATCTGTCTGTCTATCTATCTATCTATCATCATCTATCTAATCTATCTATTATCTATATATACACCCACACATACACCCACACGTATTTTTGTGGCTGTATATGTATATATTTTAAGAAGAAAAGGGGGTGAAATGTGAGCTAAATCTTTAGCTTTTCATACGAGAGTCCAAAGACACTGTCTACCTTCGGGGAATCTGGGGAATCACAGCATCGAACATTATGTAGCCTTTGAAAGCAGCCACCAGAGCTTAAGTGGGGCTCCCAGCGGCCTGACAGCCCCACCTGGACTCGCTCACCAGCGCACGTGACCAGTGACGCCTGCGTGGAGGGAAAGGCCCAGTGCTGGGCACCCATGACATTGGCTGTGCGTCCTCAGCAGGCCCGGCCCTGGGCCTGGCCGGCGGCTGCCCTCCCGCCGGCATTTTCCCCGGTCCCCAGCGCCGCGTCCAGGACATAGCTTCAACAATGACTCACCTCTTCATTTTTAGCCGCGTCCCCTCCGAGCCTGCAGCTCTGTCTTTGCAGGGCAGCTGTCTGTGTGGGGTCAGGGCCTGCTCTCCGGCCTCACGGCCCCGTGCCCAGAGGGCGGGGACCAGCGCCTCCTGAGACGACCGGTCTCGACGACCCGCCCCACTAAGGGAGGCAGGGACACGGTGGGTCCGGGCTGCCTTTGGACCTGGGGATATGTTCTGCTGACGTCACTGTGTGTATCTGGAGCAGCCTCAGGATCCCACGCTTTGAGCAAAAATGACAAAAACCCTGCTTTCAGGGTCCCCTGCAGGCCCCGTGATCGACCCTCCTCCCCACAGAGTGGGTCGATGGCTCCACTCCACAGCCACGGGCGAAGGTGTCCGTAGCTGAAAGGGTTTTCAAGGCTGTTAACTGGCTGGTTCACACCTTCGGGGGTTCAAGGAGCTTTCCGCTGAAAAGGCCTTTTTCTGCCAGCTTCTCCCGAGCCTGAGTAAACAAAAAACGTATTTATGTCCTCGGAGCACTCAATTAAGGCAGGGCAGGGGTAAAATCAGTGACAAGGTGTAGTAAAAACACAGTCGGTAAAGTCAGAAGAAGGTCGGCCTGTGCCAGGTGCCTGCTTTTGGAGAAGCCGGCCCCCCAGCCCGCCCCAATTTCTGTTTTGTAAAGTTGAAAGAAAATATAATGAAAACCCAAACACCCTTCACCTCCATACCGCCATTGTTAGCGCTCTGACACATCTGGCCGCTCTCAAACTGCCTCCCCCGCCCTCTGCGAAACATCCATCGTGCTGTCTGTTTGCTGGACCATTTAGAAGTTCGTGGCGGACACCACGACCCTTAACCCCGAATACTTCAGGGGCATCTCTGATGGTCTGCCACAGAAGCCCAGCGGGGCGGCGGTACGGGGGGGGGGGGACTAGAACATCGGTACGAGAATATTACCGAATCTCTGCTTCAGAGCAATGCCCCCGACTGTCCCAATAAGGTCCTTGAACGCTGCTTTCTTTCCCACTCCAGGGCCCGAGCACACGTCACACTTAGCTGCCGTCGCCGAGAGACAATTCTCCATGGGTTTTGCAAACGGAGGCTGCCCTCTGTATAGAGAACGGCCCAAAGGTAGAGATACTGTGTCCCTTCAAAGCACAAGGTAGGCGTGCTCTACCGTCCGGTACAAAAAAAAGATAGTGTCCCTCTGGGGAAGAGATCAGGCAGCCTTACTGCCCACGGTGAGAGGTGTGGGTTTCCTAAACTCCGGCTTCCTGTCCTATCAAGCAGCCGCTGCTGGCACACGTGTCACCTGGCCCTCTCGGAGCGCTCGTGAGGGAAACGCTGCCACTGGCTGCGGCCGGCCGTGTCTCTGAGCGAGCACGCCCTTCGGCCCTGCCCCGGGACTCCCTGTCTTTGCTGGCGTCTGGGGGTGGGCTGTGGCAGACTCACCGCTTAGCCGGCGAGGGCGCCGAAAGCTCTGACCCTTCAGAAGCGTCGCTCATGTTCGGACGAGGGTGGGAGTCGCATGGCTGTCCACCTTTCGTCTCCTTTGACCTAGAATCGCCCACGCCGTGTCTTCGCGGACACCGAGCGTTTGCAAGGCGTTTGTCCCAGGAGGCCTGGAGGAAGCGCCCCCGTCTATTGGCCTGATTGCTTCCACGTGGCCCGGCCGAGGCGCGACCTCTCCGCGGGGCTTACAGGGTCGGGGCGTGGCGCGGATCCCGGCGGCGTCTCGCGGTCTCGACGGTGCCCACGTCTCGTCCCCGGCTGAGGGTGCGTCCACCGCGTTCCTTCGTTGTCGGGGTATCTTTGCCTTGGAAATTCAACAGGCATCTGTGGGGAGAGAGTTCGAGACCACCCAGGCTTGACCTCTGCAGACCCTGGTTTGATTCGTCAGCGGCGAAGGGCTCTCGCGGCGCGGTTCGTGGCCTCAGATGCTGCGGTGATTGCGTCTTTCCCCGGCAACAGAGACCACGTGGCCCACAGGGCTAAAATACGTCCCATCTGGTCTTTTGGAGACAAAGCTCACCGGTGTCGGCAGCCGTGGGTGGCGGGGGAAGGCGGGGGAAGATGACTCTCTGAGTTGGCTTCTACAAATCTCATCTTTCTCTATCACTTTCTCTACCATTTTTCAGTTGGTTAGAGGTTCCTTGTTGTTCCACGCTCAGGCTGCACGTCAGGTGAAACACGGATCCCTCCAGGCCCTGACACACGTGTAACGGGCCACGCAGCGTGGATGGAAAGCTGTGGACGCCGCCTCTTCCTCGTGCTCCCTGCTGGGCGCGTCTCTGCAAAGCGACATGTCCTGGGGTCCTCCAAATGTGGCCCCCCCTGTCCAAACTGGTTTCAAATGATCTTCCCTGCCTGGAAGCCATGCCGTCATATAAATTGGTGAGAAGGTCTTCCCGAACCCGGAATGCCAAAATACCATTTTTTTTGATTGAGAGGGTTTGGGGGATGACAGAGTTCATCCCAGGAAAAAAAGGGGTCCTTCCAAAAAAAAGGGAAAAAATGCTATGGCTTTTCAAGGGTCATTGTGGCAAGCGCTCATTAACTGAGGGGGCCACCTTGAGCCGCATCGGCTTAAAGAGGCAGACAGGACATTGGTTAGAGCCAGAGGAAGCGGCCAGGGCGGCGAGCACAGCCACCAGGACCCACCCCGGGCCAGTGCCCCCCCCCCAGAGCGCACGCGCCGCAGGGGGCGGCAGACAGATACTGTCGCTCCAGGAGGACCCAGGTCTGGGCAGAAGCTCCAGGGCTGTGTGGCTTCCGGCTGCACGTGAAGACAAAGGACACCAAGTAGAAACCAAATGAGAGGCTCTCGGCTCTGGGCCCCTGGCCTGGTGCCGGGGCTCCAGGTTGGGGGGCGCTCTGGGTACCAGTCCTGGTCGTGGGGTGTGGGGAGGGCTCGGGGATGCTCCCCGTGCAATCCTGAGATGTGAGGGACGGGGAGGGGGCTTCCTGTCTATCGTCCCTTCAGTCGGCAGTGATTAATTAAGCACCTGCTGTGGGGCGGGCACTGCAGATACAGCCACGGACACGTCAGACGTGGTCCCATTCTTGTGGGGTTCGGTCTGGTGTCGGGATAGAAAAGAACTAAACGGGAGAATTTCAGTGAGTTCATACGATCCAGACAAAACGGGACGATGGGACAGAGAACACAAGGACGGAGCTGCTTTCGACGGGGCGGAGGGCAGGGGTCAAGGCAGCGCCTTCGGAGGGGACTTAAATGGTGCAAGGCCGAGAACAGCCTGAGGAAGGGCGTTTCTGGCAGAGGACGCTGACGGTGCAAAGGCCCTGGGGCAGCCACAGCTCAAGGGGAGGCAAGGAAAGGATATGCGAGGGAAAAAGTAAAAGAGACCTGTTTTGAGGACGGGGAGAAGAGAGGACAATCGCTGGAGGGGCGGGGAGACAGCACCTACAAACAGGACGGGTGCCCCGTGTGCACGCGGAGGGAGTGGGGGGGACGAGCAGGCCGCGCTGCCCCGGCCCGGCGGTTCCTGCTTGTCCACACACCTGGGGCCTGGCACCTGTGGCCAGGTGTGTGTGTGTAGTAGTTCTTATTTCCCCAACTGGATTATAAACATCTCAAAGGCAGAGAGTGAGCCTCATACTTTATGGTTTCTTTCTGCTCTGTACATGGTGGGTTCGTGAACTGTTGTTTGAACAAATGGATGGATGGATGGATGGATGGATGGATGATGGATGATGGATGGATGATGAATGCAGATAGACGGATGGGTAGGTGGATAGATGGATGGATGATGGAGGGATGGATGGATGGATGGATGGTGGATGGATGGTGGATGGATTCTCAAACTAGAACGAGTCTCTCTGCAACTAGCTAGGCTGTTTATATTCAGCTCAGGATGGATGCATGTTTTGCACACATACACATGCCCTCATGGAGCACGAACGTGAACATGTCTGCTCACATAACTTACAGAACCTTTGTGACACGCAGGCGTTTCTAAAGCAAGGATCAGTAAGTTGGCAAACTGTCTCCGTGAGGCTTAGTAAGAGGCAAGGATTGCCTGCTGCTTAGGGGGGAACATGGTGCCTTAGCTAGATCCACCATGCAGAGATAAACGAGGACGGGGAGGTGGCCCCAATGAGGAAATGAGTAGGAAGTGCGGTGAGATTGCTAAGACCCCCTGGTTTTCAAGTCTTGTTCCTCCAGGGGATAGTACTGTACTATATTCCCCAGGCTTCTGGGCAGTCATGTGATTGAGTTCCGACCCCTGGGGTGAGGTGGGGGGCGTCGAACATGTACTACTCCTATAGAACTTCTCTTACATCCCTTCTCCAGCCACAGGCCAAATGGAGAGGATACCAAGGACAGAAAGGAAGGTGGAGCCGCAGGATGCAGGGAGCCTGGGTCCCTGAGTGACCATGTGGAGAAGAGCCTGCTGGCTGACAGCTACTCGGCCCCTGAGGGTTTGGCTTATTTGTTACAGCGGCTAGCGCTGCTTATCCTGACCAATAAATACAGAGGCAATGAGGACGGTAAGAAGTAGGGGCGCCTGGCACATACCAAAGGCTCCAGGAGACCTTAACTCAGTGGCGTATAGATGCCAACTGCTGAGATGCAGGCTAGCGGCGTGAAATAATTCTCTCCACGACTCCAGGCCGGCAGACACGCACAGGCAAGAAAGGATGGTTGAGACACCAGGAGCAAGGCCCCTGAGGTGAAGCCACTTGCTGTGGGGTCAAAAATTCCATATTTTAAAAATGAAAAAAAAAAACCCAAAACTTTGACTAGCACTTCATCTGGAAAAATAAATCAAAAATGGTAAAATTATTAAATAAGCTCATTGCATCTTAATTTACCCAAGTGTGGTAACTCTGCTCTAATTCTTAGAGCAGACAAATGACAGAGAATGATTTTTTTCTTTCTATTTGATTTTTTATTTTGAAACCATGATTCGGAGATTTTTTTTTTTTTTTTTTTTTTTTTTTTTTGGTAAACCGTTCACGGGCTTAATCGCCATTTCCATGGGTTTCTGTTAATCCTTTTAAATTGGAGTCATTGTCTCGCAGCTAGATTTAACTTTGCCGGGTAACGGGGATCAGCCAATGTCCCCCACGTGACCGCTGGATGCTCTATCACCAACGTCACACAACAGATGGGTTCCCAAGTGTTTTTCTCTGTTCCCTCCAGGACGTGCTAAGCAAGACCTCTGTAACGGTCACTTCTCACCCAAGGGACTTAAAGAAGTGGCATCTTGCAGGGGGCGGGAGGGTTGTGCGCCCCACCATGGAACTTATGTGGCTAAGTGACTCTGAGGCCACTTGCTGCATGAGCCGAGGTGCTCCTGGGACGCTCCCAGCCTGCTGTTGACCTTGACTGCGAGCCATCCGCCATGTTGCATGCCACTGTTTTTCTAGCCTACTTAGCTATTCACGGGGAAAATACCACGGTGGGTCGGAAGTTTTTGCTCAAAAGCTAAACAAAGAGAAGAAAAACAAGAGCAAAGGGAAAGAAGGCTAAAAAAAAAAAAAAAAAAAAAAAAACTTTGAGAAATACCAAACGCTCTTGTTAGGCAAAGAATTTCTCCGGGTTCCTTACTGGGCAAGGAAGCATCGTCATAGTCGCAAGACAGAATCCAGCCGAAGAAAGTACCTCATCTCAGGTTGCCTTCCACACCTGCGGTGAAGCTCCTGGCACCTGCCGGTGTCCAGGCACGGACCCTGCTGAGAAGCCAGCCGGACAGACTGTGGGACTTCTGGAAGCTTCTCGGGACCGCTCCTCACGCCGGGCGCCGGAAGTGGCCTCGCCGCCCCGGCTCCTATCAAGGGGGAAGTGGAGGGCGAGGAGATGTTTTTCTTGGAACCAACGGCTGGATTCTTCTCGCTGGTCTGGGTTCTGCTCAGAGGCCAGCTCCGCGGCATGCCCTGTCTGCCCATCCTGCCTCACCGCCCCTCCCTCTCTTTCCCGTCCCTGGGCACCCCGTCGCCCCGCATCCATGGTCTTCATGGAATGGACCAGCACTTAAGATTATGGGGTTCGCTTTTCGACTCTCACACTAGCAGGCAACTCCATGGAAGGGGGGGGGCTTTACCTGTCTGACTCACCAGCCGATCCTCAGCACCTGGGGGAGTGCCGGGCACTTAGTAGGTCATGATAAGTGCTGGATCAAATAGAATCCTCAAGAGAAAAATATTAAGAAGAAATTTCAGAAAGCATCATTGCACTCCAGAAGGACTGGACTCTCTCTCTCCAGAATTTCTTTACAGAAAGGTGATTAGACACACACATACATACATTTTTTTCTATAGGTGACTCAGTGGCTGCATCTCTGCGCACAGCACAGCCTGATCCCTCCCGCCTGTCCCCTGGGACCACAGCCCCAAACAAATTTCCTGCCCACGAGCCTCCGTCTCAAGCTCTGCTGGACCCGGGCTAAGACCCGGGCCATCTCCAAACGGTCCCTAATCCACCCGGCCGCGTCTCCCTCGGGCTGAAACACGAACCACACCCACATTCCAAGTGAAGTAGAGCCAGCTCCCCAGGGGAGCCGGCTGTGCCGTGGGGTGTTTGGGACCCCTAATAATGCCCGAGGTGGTGGGGTACAACCAGCTGGGACACGGGGGTCCTGGGGGAGGGGAGGGGGAATTCTGGCAGCCGGGCCAGAACGTGCGCCCCTAAACCACGGTGTGTTCCTCCTCGAGGTGGGATGAATGTGGCCTCAGACAGATGCTGGCCACAGCTGCTGGCGGCGGGGCCCCGGGGCAGGCCAGCGGCTCTGAAACGGGGGATTGGAACGGAATCTGACAAAGGGGCCACTGTCTCTGAGGGAACTTGGCACGGGCCCAGCAGGGCCCGGCGGGCGGAGTTTGCACAGCTGCGGCTCCGAGCAAACATGTACTTTGAGCTGACCTGGGCCCGTGGCTTTGGGCATTAAACCTGACACTTTCCAGATGTCGGGCCCCTCGCTTTGGCACCGTCCACAACGCCCTGTCCCCAGGTACACACACACACACACACACACACACACACCACACACACACACACACACACACACACTCACTCATTCACTCTCACTCACCACAGTCCTGTAAATGCCGCATTGTGCTGGAGACCCCCGGCCTCTCCTGCAGACTCCACGCCCAGACCTGAAGGTGAGTCCCCCAGGCGGAGCTGGGGATTTATGAGCTGGATTTCAACATGGCTCAAGTTCAAAGCTGGCCCGACAGCAGCTGCCACTTGGACTGCCATCCTTCCTCAGGCCTGGCTCCAGGCTGGGTGGTGAGGAGATGCTGAGCATGACTTCCAGAAGGTTCTTTCTGATCTGCATTAGGACAAACCCTGAGATCTCCAGCACCAGGGAGGGGGTGCTCAGCAGGAGTTTGGGGGTGGCTGCTGTCTCTCAGCCCATGTGGCCGCTGATATATGGGGTCTCTGAGCTCAAATGGGCAGGAGACCTGGGCGGCTTCCCGAATCCGCAGAGGGCGGGACCTCCATGCTGGGCACAGGTGAGAGAGGTCACCTGCTTACCTGCTCCTGGGTCGCGGAAGGAAAAACGAGGTGTTACGTGCCCGTCAGTGCTGAGTCACAGGGCGTTCTTCCTCCTGGGGTGGCCTGAGGACACCGGGAACATGCGCAGGCTTGGAGCTGGTGGAACACCGGAGGCCCAGAGGCCCGGAGGCCCGGAGGCCCGGAGGCCCCAGCGCTCACGCTCCAGTCGGCCCCGGGAAGCAGTGGGCATCCTCCGCTTCCTTCCAAAAGCATTCATGACGTCCTCTCCGCGTGCGCTCTGTGGACTCTGAGTAGGGAGTAATCATTTCTGTCCACCTTCCTAGGATGTAACTTGCACACGTGAAGGGCACGCATCTCATGTGTGCTGTCTGGGCACGTGCGGTATTGTGCATGTGAAACCTGCGTGACCAACACCCAGGTCAAGACGGGAAACGTGTCCGTCCCTCGCCTGTCCCCCCGCCCCCAGCACTGACCTGAGTCACCACCACCCAGACCTTTATCAGCACTGATGACTTCTGCTTAGAGACACACCAACATTCTCTTCTTGCCTAAAGACGGACAGAGAACCACATGGTAAGATGTAAATGGCATCACGCAATACGTGTTCATTTGCGCCTGGCTTCTTTTGCTCAGCGTCATATTCCTGAGATTTGCCCATTTTTGTAGGGGGTCTTTTTCCTTGCTGTATAGTATTCCTTTGTGAGCATCTACCATAATTTGCATACCCATTTGCTACAGACTAAGTATTTCTGTCCCCCCTCCCCATATTCATCTGTGAAATCCTAACCCCCAAGGTGTTGGTACTAGGAGGCGGGGCCTTTGGGAGGTCATGAGGTCATGAGGGTGGACCCACCTCATCCCCCTGCCCCCGAATGGCATGGGTCCGAGGGAGCCTGTGGAGGGTGTCTGCTGGAGCTCGCCGGCCCCTTCCACGTGCCGAGTGAGGAGAGGGCTGTGGCCGAGCCGGGAAGCCGGCCCTCAGCAGACGCCACATCCGAGGAGCCCAAAGGGGCGCCTTTCAGCGACCCAGCCTTGGAGGTCACCACTCGGCTTCCTGGGGCCGCCGCCTCCGCGGAAATGCATCGTCTCGCCGTCTGGAGGCACGGTCTGAGGTGGGGGAGTTGGCGGAGCCAGGGGGACGCGCCCCAGGCCACCCCACCTGCTCTTGGTGGCACGGCTCCGGTCCTCAGTGGCATTCTCCCGCTGTGACCCTGTGTCCCCGCTTTCTGCCTTTATGAGGACGTCAGTGGTGTGGGGCTAGAGCCACCCCACTCCAGTGCGACCTCGCCTTAACTAATGACACCCGTAAGGCGTCACCTCCGAAGGCGGGGCGGCTGGGAGTTCCCTGCATGAGTTTTGGGGAGACGGAACTCAACCCGTACAGCCCGTCTTTACTATGAAATGGCATCGTGTCAGCTTTAAAAATGGTTCCAACTTATTCTTGTTACCTGCCGGACGGTGACGGAAACTGAGCTGAATTTATTGCTTGCAATGTCTGTACTCAGCACTCAGTTCCCAAGCTCCCATTTTCCACACGATTCCCCATGATAGGCGTGTGCACGCACGCACGTGCATCTCTGCACAAACACACACACACACACACATACACACCCCTACACACGTGTGCCCATGTGAAGGTTAAATTTCCACAGACCTGCAGACAGGGTTACGTTGAGGGGAGGAAAGCATAACTTGGAAAAACTGACTTTGGATTTTAACGAATCCCCCCAATGTTTGAGAAGTAGCCCGAGGGTTTCAGGGAGCCCGGAGTGCGGCCAGCTCTCCCCGGCCCTTGCGATCCCGAGGCTCCAGACGTGCGCCCCCACCCCCGCCACCCCGTTTTGCTCCAAATCCCTGGCACAGGAGCCCAGCATGGGTGGGGCGGGACGCCTCGGGGAAGACACAGGTATCATTATGTGGGGTTCCCCCGCGTGCTGGCAGCCACCGCTTCCACCGTGCCCCAACCAGACTTTAGGTCAGAAGCAGAGGCGTGACCGATGGAGCCGCGTGGCACGGCCGCCCCGTTTCCCTCAGAAAACACCGCACTGTTCCCGCACCACGGCCAGGCTGTGGAGACGCGGGCCGGATGCGGGCGACGCGCTGGGCCCCCACACTCAGGCCTGCTCCCGCGGGTCTTCATGGCCGGGTCAACCAGGGCTGGAGCGAAGCCAAGAGACGTGGGGAGAGGAGACGAGAGGGGTTCGGGGTCGCGAGGCCACGGGGCCGGGAGCGGGGCTGCTGCTTTGCTAGAAGCTTCGAGTGAGCAAAGGGGAGGCAGCCTGTCACTGCCACAGACCGCGGACCCCACCGCGAGGGAACGGAAGCTTCGAGTCGGCGTAATGCGCAAAATGAATCCATGTGGGAAAGGAAAGGTCATCAGAGAAGGCGGTGAGGTGGCGGGGCAGAGGCCAAGACAAGGAATGGCCACTCCCATGCCGGCAAGGGACATGTGGGCCAGTGGTGCTGAGCTGACCAGACAATCCGGTCACTAGAGCCGGCACTGGATCCAGCGTCACCTCCCAGGCCCCCAGCCCCACTGCAGACCCCAGGAGGCCAGGGCACCACGTTCCTGGGTCTGTAACACCCAACGTGCCTTCATCTCTCAGTGCAAGACTTGAAAGGCTGGCTGGGGGTTGAGAAGACTGGGGGTGTCTGTCTCATTTCGAGGAGGCCGAGCCCTCAGGTGTGGAGGCGCCAGGGTCGGCTGACAGGACTGGGCCCTCTCTTCCTCCCTGGACCTGAGAAACCAGCTTGCTTGGCTCGTCCCCCTGAAATCTTGCGGCCTGCGGCCTTCGGGATGGGGTTTATTTATTCATTTAAATTGGCTTCTGGCATTCGCTCCAGCTTGTTCTCTCCATAAAGACCTTTTTTATTTGGGTCCTGGAGAGCTGTTTACTGCTTGGCACATGTGGCATGAAGAAATGATTTGACTGGAGACACTAGCCTTGCTCTCCAGTGACGGGGGCTGGCGGGGAGCCAGATGGTCTCTCTGCCGCCCCCTCCCCCCCCCGCCCCCCACCACGGGCACCGCCTGCCTCCCTCCAGATAAGAACAGCCATTTCCAAACAGGAACGCCTCGCGCCCCCAGCGCAAGGAGCTGAGGGACGCACGTGGAGCCAGCCTCCCGCAGGCACGCACGTCTCCAGGAAGAGGCGAAGCCCACGCAGGGGCGGGGGCTGGCTCGCAGCGACAGAATGCGCTTTTTAAAAAAGCAGTCCTAAATTTATTTTTTGTTTCTTTTCTTTTTTTTTTAAATTCTAAAGAGTTGAGAAGGATGAAGACCGGGTACGATGAAA
The DNA here is from genome assembly GCA_003508835.1 of Eonycteris spelaea. Classification (NCBI taxonomy): domain Eukaryota; kingdom Metazoa; phylum Chordata; class Mammalia; order Chiroptera; family Pteropodidae; genus Eonycteris; species Eonycteris spelaea. Next base: position 9,189,725 of record PUFA01000042.1, on the reverse strand, counting down.
GTCATTGGCACTGTTTGAAGATGGCTCTGGCCCAGGGGTGTGTGGGCAGACTCCGGGTTTGCCAGGGTCCTGCAAGGGGGAGAGGGATCGAAAGCGAAGGACCCACCATACGATCCAATAGTCGCCCCCCTCGGTGTTGACCCAAAGGGGCTGAAAACTTATGTCCACACACAACCCTGAACACGGGTGTCAATGGCGGCTTTACGCACCATCGTCCCAACAGGAAGCAACCAGCTTCTGTAGGAGAGTGGATGAGTAAACTGTGGTCCATCCGGACAGCGGAATAGCAGTCAGTGCTACTATGAAATGAGCCATCAAGACGTGAAGAGACAGGGAGGGGCCTTAGACGCACCTAACTGAGCGGGAGAAGCCCATCTGAAAAGCCTGCATCCTGCGTGATCCCAGCTATGGGACATTCTGGAAAAGGCAAGCCTATGGAGGCAGTAGAAATAGTCTCAGTGAGACCCTCACGGTGGACCCGGGTCATCACAAAGTTGTCCAAGCCCATAGCCTGTACGACACCGAGGGAACCCTGATGGAAGCTGGACCTGGGTGATGCTGACGCGTCTGCGTAGGGTCATCGGTCGTAACAAACGTCCCGTCTGGTGGGGGGGGGTGGATAGTGGGAGGGGGGCTATGTCAGTGGGGGGGCGGCAGGGATATGGGACTTCTCTGTGCCTTCCCCTTGGTTCTTCTGTGAAACTAAAACTGCTCTAAAAAAAAATAAAGTCTTAAAAAAAAAAAAAGGTAGAAAAATGAAACATTGGCCACTCGCGTGAGCTGCAACAGGAAGGAGAAAAATTGGCCAGGGAGTGGCAACATGAGCACAAGCAAAGGTGCTTTTCCTGTAGAGACTGGGGTGAGCCGAGCATCGTGGACGATGGGCGGGTTTATGGGGAGAGAGAGCACGGTCCCAGAGGAGGGAGGAGTGAGGAAGCGAAACTCTGAAGAGAAGGAAGAGGAGACCCAGCGGCAGGTGAAAGGGCGGGGGTCGGAGGTGAGAACGCACATTTCATTCCCTCATGGAAGGCTCGCGCTGCGGCCGGTGAGGGGCCGAGCACGTCTGGGCGTTGGGGCCCCTAACGGCTCCCCGATGTGAACGCTACGGTGACGCTCATTCACCAGACGGGGAAGGCGAGGCGTGCAGGGGCCGTGCAGGGGCCGGGAGGCCCGTGTGGTCACCCCGGGCGCGTTTGGACAGGACCTCGCGTGTGCCCGGTCCTCACTGCGGTGCACGTCCAGCGGAGCCAGAATGAGAGCCACGGCCGCGAGCCACCTGTGGACTTCACAGTTTCTAGTAGCCACGGTAACGAGGGTAGAAAGCAGTGGGCGAAATTAATGACATGTCTAACCCAATATACCCCAAATATGACCATGTCAACATGCGACCAGGATCTACCTATTATTCATTCGACATCTTACCTTCTTTTTTCACACGAAGCCTTTGAAATCTGGGGTGTGTTTTGCACTTCGGCGCAGCGCAGGGTGGGTCAATCCCAGTCCAGGGGCTCCTTAGTGTTAGTGATACAAGGGCAAGAGAATGACTCCTGTGAAAAGTGACATATTGGAGCCATAAAATAAGGAATCTTCTGGTCAGTTTTGGGTCCAAGATTGGTGACGTATTTTTTAAAAATGAACTTTTTAATCTGAAATAATTTTAGATGGCAGAGGTTTGTATCGCTATGTATCTTGAACTTCAAAATCTTCCCGGGGTCAGCAGAGTCCAGCACGTTCCGGATTTGGGGGTCTCGAGAAGTCGGATTTAGGCCGAACCAATTCCTTTGGTGATCTAGGTCCAAATCCTCCGCAGATTAGTTGGGGGAACCGAGACTCTGCGGAAGGTTCCGGAGTCAGTGAATATCACCGGGAGTTGTGAAATTTCTAGCCTGTGATTCATTTTTCTGTTTATACAAATACTTCCTTTCTGGGCGATCAGCAGCCTCTTGATCGACATTTACTCAAGGTGTGGCTGGGCAGTGAGTGGGCAGAGGACAGAGGGCACAGAAGCAAAAGGCCAGTGCTGACGGCCACTCTGGAGCCTTGCGGCGTCTGCCGGCCTCCCCTGACTACGGCAGCACTGTCCGGAAGACAGTGAATGTGGCCCACAGGTGCAGTTTTAAATTTTCTATTAGCTACGTCAGAGTACAAAGAAGCATGTGAAACTAATTTGAATAATGTATTACTTAATGCAGTGCATCTAAAATGTCATTATGTCAACATACAATCAATATAAAAACTATTAGACATTTTATTTTTTATATTCAGTCTTTGAAATCCAGTGTGCCTTTTACATTAATGTACAAGCCCACTCGGAGATTGCATTGTTTGGGTTGGAAAGTTATAAACAATGGTACATTTTACAATACGTAAAAAAAAAAATGTAAATTTCATAAAATACACGAGTGAAAATCTAGATCTACCTAGCAAAGTTGTTCCAAACATACTTAAAAAGTTTCCGAAGACCCGACTTCAGGGTCGGTTTTTACATTTAAATTAAGATGGACGTAATCCAAAACTCAGTTCCACAGTCGAATTAGCCCCAGTCCAGGGGCTCGCCAGCCGCACGCGGCCGGGCGCCACCGTGGCGGACAATGACTGGGGCATTGCCGGCCACCGCCGCCCAGCTTCCTGATGCCACTCCCGCTCCGCCTTCTTGCCTGTCCCTCTTCCGAGCACGCTCACGCGTGGTTTTCACATCACCCCTCTTCCTCGCTGCGCACCTTTCCCCCAGATGAGGCTTTGCCAGCCCCGCTGGCTGGAGCCGAGGACTTCCGCTCCCGAGGTGGAGACGGGTCTGGGGCAGTCCTTGCCACTGTGCGTCCAGATCGCCGCCAGCCTCAGCGCTCATGGCAGCCCGTTCGTCGTGTGCCCGCGGAAGGAGCGCTTGGCAGGGCCACGGACGACGATTTCGGCACAGGAGTCGGTGAGGAAACGCGTGCTCTGTGGCGATCTCTTAATTTTTTTTTTTCCCCCTCTTTCCCCCTTTGACACCTGAGCCACAAGCCACCACTTCCACTGCCACGGCTGTGAGTGTGTTTGCCTTGGGTCTCGACGATGGGAGCCCTGGAGCCTTGCTCGTGCTTCTATTCCCGGGGCCTGAGGGGGACTCGGCGAATTTCGGGTCTTCTCTAAGTGCCTCGATTAGACCAAGCAAATACACAAACGGGGAAGACGTTTTAGAAAATGTATTCGTGAGCCACTCCAATTCGACATACAACTTCCTCCGCCACAAACACTTTTCTTGGGGAATTTGAGCAAAGCCGTGGGAGATTTATCTTCCCGGCAGGAGAAAATTGACCTGTCTGTTTCCAGCCTTGCGGACATGGCACAGAGGTGTTGGCGTGGCAGCAAGGTAGGGGTTCCCCAATGTCCGTGAGACACTTAATCTCCAAAACTGCACGTGGCATCCTTGGGGGATTTCAAGCATTGAGGCGATTTAACGTTGGCTCATTCTTGTGGTGCTGATGGTGGTGATGGTCATGATGGTGGTGGTGGTCATGGTGAGTTCCAAAAGATGTGCGTTGTCCAAAAACAAGTTGTCCTTCATTTGCATATCTCCAGCTCAGCTCAATACATACTTATTGCTTGGAGGCAGACACTGTCATGAAATAATTAAGTGGAAAAAAGGGTTTGCTCAGAGCTACCAGAGGACTAAATGGGGAGCCAGACACAGCTCTGGAGGCCTAAGTTAGGAAAGGAAACTAAGTCTGACCGGGAAGGCAAAGAGAGGAAGAAACCGAACGTTCGCGCCCCTGTCCCCAGCATCCGGCAGATTCATCCAACCGCACCCCACCCAGAACCAGGGAGGGGTGCCACGCATCGAGTTCCAGCTCAGGGTGATAAAGGCATCAGACACACAATTTGAAAGTGGTCATTTTCTATGATTGCCAAAGGCCCTGCCAATACAACTCATTTAGGTTTTCACTATTTTCCAGACTTTAGCCATTTCCTTATCATCGTCCATGGTTTTGCTCCATCAGTGCACCAGCTATACGCCAGGGATTGACCTTCTCTGTAAAGGGCCAGATGGTTTCTATTTCCGACTTCTGGGCTATGGAAACCCTCAGCCCTGCTGTCCCATTGTCAAAGCAGCCAGGGATGGGCGTGGTTGGGTGCCAATAAAACTTTATTGACAAAAACAGGCTATAGACCCCAAGCCATACTATAATTTACAAAACATACTAAGGACTCATTGTAAGAAAAAAAAATCAATAAATTAAAAGAAAATTTCAGTCCCCTAAACGGAAAAGCATGCCATGCGTAAAGACTGCAAAAGGAAGTCTGATGAAGACAAAACAGGGTCATTCGGTGGTAACGAGGAGGATGGCCTGCCCTTTCTTGTTAAAAGGGGGACATCAGGAAGTCCTAGAGACGGTGAATGGCTCGTGAGCGTCAGGCGCGCTCTCTCCTTGTAAGAATCAGTTGGGTGAAAGAATCGGAAGGGGCATGACTTTTTCCTGGTGCGACTTAATCTCATTTCAGTCCATTCAATTTTCCACCTGAATCATCCGGGGATCCCAGCGGTGACTCTTCTGAGAAACCCCGATTGGTTTATGGTGCAGGCTGAGCTCTGACACCCAGAACTCCCCCTTAACTGGAAGGCAGTGTCCAAACCACGTGAGGCCCCGAGGCTGGTTGCCTTCCGCCGGGCAGGGAGGCCCGGCAGGAGAGCGGCCGGCAGGCAGCGTGCCCGGGCAGGCTCTGCCCTCCCTGATCCCATGGAGAGAAGGCAAATACACCCTCCCTCTGGGCTGGGCGCCAGGCCCTGCTGGCGGAGGACGACCCAGGACGCAGGCCCACCCTGGCACCTGGCTGAGCACGAAAGTGGGCCCGAGGCGCCCGGCCCCGCCCTGTCTGGCACCCTGCTCTCCGGACTGCGCCGCTGCACTTCCCGGCAGCTCGTCTTCAGCGCCATCGGTGGCTCCGCGTGGGAGGTGGTAACCCAGCAGCAGAGGTCATGAAGCCTGAGCCCTGGGGACTCAGCTGATCCCAGGGCAGGAGGGACCGCAGGCAGCCCTGGCACTCCTAAGCTCCTTCCTATCAGAGATAATAAATCAGAGCTACAGACCAAACAAGGCCCGGGGCAGCCAAGTGGGATGTGTGTCAGCTTAAGAATTATCAGCCGCAATCACCGTGAGTCAAACGTTGCATGCAGAGAACAAACAGCGCTGAGCTTACGCACGCTGCACGGGCGGGCGGGGCGGAGGTGCTGGCCAGCGCCATGCAGGCACCAGGCGGGGAACCCACGCTGCCCGGAGCCTGGGAGGCTCCTGCCGGGCCTGTGGGCCCATCGAACCGGGGACTGACAATGTCAGAGGGCTCCCAAGGGGGGCGGTGATGGGGCCCCAAGAACACGAGACCCAAGCCGGGCTCCCGCCTACTTTCCCCATTGTCATCTTAGGGGGACAGACGGGGACCAAACGGGGAGCAGATGCTGCTGATGCTACACACTCATGCCCTGGGACCACCTCCCCAAAATCTCCATGCACACCCGCCCTTGTCTTAGGGTTTTGATGGTTTCATGTCCTATGTCTAGATCTTTAATCCATTTTGAGTTGATTTTTGATATGATAGAAGTGTCCAGTATCATCCTGCTGTGGGTGCCCAGTTTCCCCAACACCATTTATGGAGAAGACTGTTCTTTCCCCCTTGTGTGTTCTTGGCGCCCTTGTTAAAGGCTAGTCGCCCATTTGTGTGGGTATCTTCTGGGCTTTCTATTCTGTTCCATTGGTTCTGTGTCTGTTTACATGTCAGTGCCATACTGCTTTGATTACTGTAGCTTTGTAACGTAATTTGAAATCAGAAAATGTGATGCCTCCAGCTTTGTTCTTTCTCAAGGCTGCTTTGGGTATTCTGGGTCTTTTATGGTTCCATATGAATTTTAGGATTGCCTTTTCTATTTCTGTAAATATCTCTCTATCAATATATAATTTCTGTACACACACACACACACAACAAAATAAATATTATCTGGCCTTAGAAAAGGAAATCCTGCCATTTGCAATAACATAGATGAAACTAGAGGATGCGAGGTGAAGTAAAAAAAAGCCAGACACAGAGCGACAAATACTGCATGACCTCACTTAGTATGCAGACTCTAAGAATTTGAACTTAAAATCCCAGGACAGCGTGGTGGCTGCCAGGGCCCGGGGGTGGGGGGGGGGGAAGCAGGAAACGGGGGCTATACTGGTGAAAGGTACATTTTCAGTCATAAGATGATTAAGTTCTGGAGATCTCATGCACAGCGTGGTGTTCACAGTCAGTAAGGCCGGGTTACCGCATGCTTGAAATTCGCTGAGCGGAGATCTCAGAGTCCGCACCACACACGCAGACGGTCACTAACTGTGAGGTGACGGACATGTGACCCAGCAGGAGTGTGGCCGTTACGCAGTGTCATGCATATCAAAACATCGCCTGTGCACCTTCAACAGACGATGATTATTCGTCAATCGTCCTTCGATAAAGCTGGAGAAACAATAAATGTTAAGGCTATAAAAAAGGCTACCGAGCACGAATTCATGTGTGTGAAACTCTGGTCAAGGCAAAATGACCGGGAGAGAAAGAGATCGTTGTTTCCCGGGGTTGGGTTTGGGGTGGGGGATGCGGGGTGCCTGCAAAGGGGTGGAAGGGGCCTTTTCGGGGTGGTCGGATGCTCTAGGTCTTGTTTGTGGCCGGGCTTACATGACGCCGAGTTGGTCTACAGTGAAAATCCATTGAACTGCACCCAAAAATAAAGCTGGAAAAATAAGTTCCATGGCACAAGGTGTGTTGGCTACAAAGACAGCTGAAGAGCTGAGACATTGGTGCAACCCACCGGGAGGGGGTGCAGGGCACTCTAAGATCTGGGGGGGTACAGGTTCACTCCCGAGAACAGAATGGCTTTGAACTGGGTCAGGTCAGGCCCCAGCCCAGGGCCCCTCCTCCCCCTCTCGGGGGTCACGTGACACTGTAGGCCACGGGCAGCTGACGTGCACGGGCTCAGAGCTCCGGGAGGAGGACACAGGGCCCCGTTGTTACCTGGAGATGCAACCGGCTGAGGTCAGAGGCTTCCAGTCTCAGCCCGTCTCCCGAATAAGTACAAACGATGTGTCCGCCTGCTTGGATCTGCTCAGCCCCTTCGCCGACAGACTCGAAAAAAATAAAACCCTCCGGGCGTGCAGACTCCCCCAGAGGCCCTCTGATGCACATGGTCACCCAGACTGGCACCCTCCAGCTCCTCGCTTGCCCTTGCCTCCCCACCCGCCCCATAAGCTGCCAGCGCGGACAGATTCCACCCTTATGGCGCGCTCATGGGCCCTTTGCTTTAGCGCTCTGCTCCGGCTGATGCCAGCTCACTCTGGCCGTGACGGCGGTCTCCCTGGCCCGGGACCTCTCTGCTGTGGCGGGTCCCTGGATCACGACCAGAATGACACGAAGGAGCAGGGTCACCTGGCCCACCCCTGCTGGCAGGCATCGAACGTCTCCACGGACCCCTCTTCAGTGCCTTGGCCACCAGGCACTCTGATCCCCTGCTCGCTTTCAAAGGACGAAATACTTCAGACAGGCAAGAAACAAACGTAAGTATGTAACAAACCCCTGTGTACTACCGCCCACGCTTAACAGGCAAAACATTTCAAGTCCCTCGAGACCCTCTGGGAACCTGCCTCAGAGGCATCCCCACCCTGTCCCCCTGGCCACTCTGCACACCCGCCACCCTGAACTTGGCGTTTATCCTTCTCCGACGCGTCCTAACCAGCTCTCACTCCCGGGCCTGTCTCATCAAACCGCTCTGAAAGGTTAAAAACCTTATACACGTGGGATGATACGGCGGGTATTTTCTACGTTTGGGTCCCTAAGAGGATTTAAAACAACAGGTGCATGTGGGAGCTGAGCTGGGGCGGGGAGCGAGGGACGGGTGGGGGGGGAGGAAAGGCTAGGAAGGGTGGCCGCCGAGGGGGATGCAGGCCGCTGGGCGCCGTGTCCCTGACGGGTGTGGACAGTGCTGGGGGCCTGGCCGCCAGACTGCACCCCCATTCCTGTCGCCCCCGCCGCAGAGGAAGTCCTCTGCGGGGAGGCTGGCAGGCGTCCGAGGGGCGCGGCGTCCCGTGTGGGGGCCGCGCTCAGCGCCGCGGGGGTACGGTGGACGGGTGTGCTGTCGGCAGCATCTGCTACACGTCCTTCCGCCACTCGGTTATCTTTCTGAAATGCATTCGTGTTCCGTGAGATGTCGCTCTGCATTCTCAGCCTCAGAAAGGGATGTGTTTCTTTTATTGCGGTAAAAGACACGTAACAATACAATTACGCGGCCTCTAGTCCCTTCGCGATGTTCGACAATTGTCATCCCTCTCTAGTTCCAAAACGTTCTCATCCCCCCAAAAGAACCCCCGTCCCCGTTAGCAGTCACCCCCCACGGCCCCCGTCGCCAGCCCCGACACCCACCGCTCTGCTCTCTGTCTCTGCCGGGCCCGAACATTCCATATAAATGGGATCGTGTAGCGCGTGGCCTCTGGCGTCTGGCTTCTTTCACTCAGCATCATGTTGTAGCGTGTGTCGGGGCTTCGTTCCTTTCTATGGCTGAGTAATATTCCGCCGTATGGATGGACCACGTTTGTTCACCCATCACCTGCTGATGGACATTGGGCTGTTTCCATCCTTGGGCGTTGGAAACGGCGCTGCTACGACCATCGACGGACACGTGTCGGTGAGACGGCCATTTTCACTTCTGTGGGGCACACGCCCAGGAGCGGAATTGCCGGGTCAGCCGGTCATTCTCTGTTTAACCCACTGAGGAACGGCCAGACTCCTTTCCGCAGCGGCCGCGGCCCTTTCCGGTCCTGCGGGCATGTCCAAACGGAGTCTCTGATTTCTCCACCATCTCGCCTGATCCCACGTTTTCCACTGCAGCCACCCTCACGACCGCACCCGGTGTGCACCCTCGTGCTCCTCTGCCTTACGCTACCACGCGGTCGGCCACGCCCTTCCTCTGCTGAAGGGCGGACGCTCAGGTTGTTCCTGATGCAGCCATTGCAAACCCCGGGGCCGTGAACACTCACGCGCGTGACAGCCTTGCCAGTGCGTCCTCGCCTTGGGGTTTATTCTCTGCCTTTCCGCCTTCCGCGTCATTCCTGCCTGGAAGGCTCAGCCCGAACCGCAGTGCCCAGCACCCATCGGTCCCTAGCACCCATCAGTGCCTAGTACCCATCGGTCAGACCCACGCTGTCCAGTTTGGCAGCCAAACGCCACCCACTGTGGCTTTTGAGCCCTCGAAATGTGGCCGGTCCACACTCAGGTGGGCTGTACAAGTAAAATACACCCTGGACTTCACAGATGTAATGCAAGAAAAGTGTGCACTAGCTCGTTGACCGTGCTCTACATCGGTTACGTGTTGCAATGAAAAGATGCGAAATACATTGGGCTGAGCACTTATTAAACTTAATTTCACCAGTTTCTTTTCACATTCTAAAAGAGCGGCCGCTAGAACATTGCCAATGCGCACATGTTGCATCGCGGCTCACGTTTTATTTCTGGTGGACCGTGGGCTGTGCTTTCCAGAGCATTCGTTTGCCTCGTCATGTGTTCCCTCACTGGTTTGCTTCCATTTCTTCGCCGGGACTATGAATTTGAGAGAAGGGCCATGCCTCATGCACCTGTCCTTCCTCCGGCCCGGAGAAGCTTTGCACACCGCGAGAATTGAAGCAGAGTGATCTTTGCAAAAGCAGATCCGTTATGTCAACACCGGCCTGTTTTCCTTCCACCTCTTTCCATAATTTCCTGTTGACTTCGGGATAAAGCCAAACCGTCCAACGTGCTGCGAGACCCTGCTGGGCCCGGCTGCTTATGCCGTCCTGCACACCCATCGCCCTCTACACTCCGGCCGCCGGCCTCCTTTCCTGCTTGCTCTGGCCGCGGGGCCTTTGCACGTGCCGTCCTCGCTGCTGGGGGGCCCTTCCTTTCCTTCTCCACCCAGTCAGTCCTATTCATCCTTCGAATCTGAGCTCAAAGACCAGGCTGCGTCTCCTCAGGGCCCAGGACCATGCCTATAACAAGGGCGAACTCCACGAACATCTTCTCACACTAATATGTGCACCCACTGGGAACCCCTGGCCCTGTTCGCTGTCCAGGTAACACCCCCGCGAACATGCTCCCCACACTGCTGGAGGAAGACACGTGACCCGGTAGACTCTATACCTGGGTCTCAAGTGTCGGAACTGCAGTCCAAGAATAACGCTGGTAATAAGATGCCTCATGTCAATTTTATGGGCTGCAAATACCTTCCAGTTGGACCCTGAGGTAAGTTACAGGCCTGAGTGGACCCGAGAAGCAGCCAAACTGTTTCTCCGTCGCTCTTCTAAAAATGTCTTTGTCCTTGACCTTGGGGCTCGCTGCCCCGGGGGCCGGGGAGCGGGAAGCAGCCCGGGGCTTCCAGCTAGGCCGTGACCAGGGCTGTGAGGCAGCTTCCAGGGGGAGCGAGCTCACTCTGGGCGGCCAGCAGCTGCCGTTTCCGACACAGGGGCACCTGAGCCACAGCAAGGACATGTGCTTCTTCCGGCCGAGCCAGGCTGCCAGCACCTGGTGGAGCGGTTGCCAGTTTCCTCACGGAGACGGAGGAGCCTCTTCCACTGAGACCCACAGGAAGGCAGAGGAGCTGCCGTCCCGTGCGTAGCTGAGCAGGCAGAAGGGACGTCGCCCTGAGCCGAGTCACGGGCAGCACCGGGCCACCGACGTCAGGCCACCACGACACTCTGTGCCTCTCCTTTTATACTCACGACCTTCTCAAACATTTGAAATGAAGCGTAACATATGCAGAACAGTGCTCGCCTCCGACATGTACAGCTCCCCGAATCTTCGCGACGTGACCGCGTCCGCCCAACCGGCACCCAGAGGAGGCCGGGGCCTGCCCAGGTCCCCTGACGCTCCCCTCAGCCCGGTCCCGGTCCCTGCGTCCACTCAGCGTCACCACCACGCAGACGCCTGACTCCCGGGCGCCACGTGGTCGGAGCCACGCGGTCCGTGCCTTTCACGGTCGTGTGCGACATGACAGGACCCATTCTGTGCTGCTGACTGGACGGAGGTGGCAGCTGATTGTCAGTGGCCCAACCAGTGGGGAAGCTTAGCATGAAGACTCTACCCCAACAGGATAAGTGAGACCAGTAAGATTTCCCCCTCTGGGGAATCTGGATTGGGAGTGAGGAGGGGACCAGGTGACCGATGAGAGCAACAGACAGGTACGAGGCTGACAGGAGCTGTGAGCAGGACAATCTGAAGGGAAGTCAAGGGTCTGCAGGATACAGACAGGAGCGGCGAGAGAAGACACGCAGAGGAGAGTTAAACACCGGGTGTGGGAGTCCTGCCTGTGGGCGTGCCCCGGAGGGAAGCCGCTCGGGTCCCACTGCGGGGGCCTTCACGCCTTCTTGGGAATTAGGGCTCTCCAATTCCCGCCGTCAAGAGGACCCACAGGCACGGTGGCTGCACGCAGCTCCTCCGAGTGTGTCTTGGGGAGGGGAGGGCCGCACATAAAGTGAGGAGTGTGCCCCCTGCACTCGCGCAGTGTACGACACTTACAGCCACACACGACAGCCCCGACCCGGGCCCGCGTTCCCGGCCTTCGCTGGCTGCCGAATATCCACGGTGTGTGTCCGTTTACGCATTCACTCGACACACGATTTTCAGGCATGTTCCAACGGCCTGCCACTGTTCAAGGCACTAGGGATTCAGGAGTGAGTAAGAGACATGACAGCTGGTCTCACGAGGAGGGGCGACAGGCGCTAAACAAGCAAACGAGATCATTTCGGAGTGACGACCGCTTCGAAGACGTAGTGAAACAGTGATGTGGCAGAGGGTGGGTTGAAGGCGAGAAGGGCTGTATTGATTAGGTGGTCCGGGAACGTCTCTCTGAGGAGGGGACATTCGGACACAGACTTAAAGAACGGGTAGGAGCCTAGCACGCGAAGAAGTGCGTGGAGGAACGGCAACGGCAAAGGCCCCCAGGCGGGAATTGCCCCGACCGGGGCCCAATCACGTAGGGCCTTGTAGGATTTCTTCTCCTCGTGGGGAAAAGCATTTGGAGTGTTGCAGCCTTGCGAATGCTCCCATCACTTGAGCAAGCCAGTGTGGGCCTCTCTTCTTCGCAACTCTAACAGCTAAGTAGCACATTGGCTGGAGTAGTATTATTCCTCCTTTCCTCTAAAAAGGTCCATCTTAAGATCAAAGGAGTCTTCACTAGCGAGCCAGGTCAGGTGAGCTCCTTGAAGAATGACCTTCACTGAACTGGCTTCCAACCAAGATTATTTCAAAGATACCATTGTGGGAATCCTACATTTGTGTTTGCTCTAAAATAGTTGTCAAAAGCACTGTATCTCGATATCCCTTATATAAAGCCCAACGTAAGAAATTTATTTTAGAACTTGGTATCAGAAATAAACTAAAGGATTGCTATTCCTTCTTTCTATCATGAGAGAGATGAGACTTCCTGTGTTTCCCTTTTCGACCTGGCTACCAGGAAGCTCAGCGCTCAATCATATGCTTCATCACAGAAACCGGTAACTTGTAATTGGCATAGTTCCTCCCGCTTTCACTGGACCTACCTTCCTGCTTCTGTTACGCTAAGCTTTTTTATTTCAGTCTTTAATGACATTCTTTGTTGTAGGCTGTCATTCCTTTTTGGAGATAAGTGGGGAAGGATGGAAATAAGGCTTTATTCATCGGGGGTGTAAGCATATGCAGAGTCGGGTCAGCCCAGTTCCCCAAACATACATAAAGAAAACAAACACGGACTTCATTTCTGACGACCGGCTCTGGGGTTAGGAACGAAAGCAAACACCGCTCCTGGGAGAGCTCATTATTCTCCCGGGCCCTGCCCCGGGCCCTGCCCGCCGCCGCTGTGTGCAGGCGGAGACAGGCCCATGTTGCTCCCGGCCCCGCCTCTCTGGGTGGCGCCTGTGTCCCAGCGGAGTGGCATGACCCCTCTGCACGAGGCCGGCAGAGCCAGCAAAGCAGCACAGACACGCTTCCCGATAAAAAGTCGCTTGTGCCGGGGCTGACAGCTCGCCCGAGCGACCTCTGACAGACAGCCTGGTGACCTGCCATTTTTCCGCTTTGCAAGGACCGGGGTATTCCTACGAAGGGCAGCGTCATGAGCCCATCACAGGCTTCCGCGTCTGTGCAGTTGTGCTGGGCTGGGCCCCAGGACCCGTCCGTGTACCACGAATGAGTCCTTGCAAGAGGAGGCGGAGCCTGGGGGTGGGGGGGTCACCTCTTCCCGAAGCGGCGAGGCTGTGGGTGGCTCTTCTTCTGGCCCCAGGGACAGGGACCCCACCGGGCTGCCCCATCCTGCAGCCTCCCCGGGCTCACTCCTGGGGAAGGAATCGGCACCAGCACATCCAGCTACGCTCCCCAGGCTGTTAGTCTTCTGTCCTCAAAATGCCTTAAAAACAAAATCCGGAGGATGAGACTGAGGAAGGGTCCCGAGGCAGAACCGCCGGGTGCACGCGTGGAGGTGGACCGGCGTGGTTCTCAGACTGCGGTCCACACCCAGCAGCCGCTCCTGGGGACCTTCTCCAGCCCCACCGCAGACCTGCTGAATCAGAAGCGGGGGGACCAGCAAGTCACATCCGCCCAGGCCCCCAGGGGGATCCGCACACGCTCTGGCTTGAGACCCACGGGGACACGGCAGAGCAGACCGCTGGAGACCTGTTACTCTAATCTGTGCACAGAGGCCCGGATGGGGCTGAGCTGATAAAGAACTCAGCCTTCATTATGGTCTCCAGCCACGGCGTCTCCCTGCACTTATTACGAGGAGGGACAGGGAGAAGGATCTGAAGGGACAGGGGGAGGGACGAGAACAGGGCGTCCAAGAAGGTGCAGCCATGTTTGGAAAGCTCCAGAGGGGATGAACAGAAGACAAATAATTAAAGGAGCGAATCCCTGGTTATAGCAAGTGCTCTGAAGAAAGGGGCCAAGGGGAAGAAAGGAGCGGAAAGGCCCTATTTCACCCAGTGTGGTCCTCATCTGGGTGGCCATGCCCCCAGGGGACACTTGGCCGCCTGGCCTCCTTTCCATTCTGCTTTATGTCAACTGAAGATCACTCTAGTGGCTGGAGAGAGGGCGAATGGATTGTGGGAGCAAGGGGGGAAGCGGGGAGACCTGTGGGAGGCCGTCGCGGCGCCCGGGGTGATGGCGGCGGCTTGCAGGGGACAGCCGGGGGAGGGTGCTTCCGCTCACGGGCGTCTCCAGGCAGAGAGAAAGAATTGGCGAGCTTGTTTGCAGATCCCGTGGGCTTGAGGCTGAGGTCTAAACCTAGCACTTGCCGGCTCATCGAAAGCTGCTTTTCTGTGTGAAAAAAATCGTAGCTTCGCCCGCGTGTGATGCGGGTTGGTGAGAGCCCTCATTTCCTCGCCGGGTGTTCCCCGGGGAGCAGGAGGCCTGCCCTTGTCCGCAGGCGAGCACCTAGGAGCAGCAGGAGATGACAGATGATGTGGGTGGCAAAGAGAATTTTCCAGGTTTGCTGATTCCCTGGATGGGGCGGGAGGGGGGAGGGAGCGGTGAGAGAGAGGGTCTCACATGACACCTGAGAGTGTCGGGGGGAACAGGGGCCTATGGGCAGCTCACAGTTCAGGGACCTACGTCTGAAGCAACAGATGAGAGGAACGAGGATGAAGGCGGCTCAATGGAACCCTCTTGAAGGAAAGTCTCTGGGGCGCCCACAGCTCCTCGGAGCTCCCTCCCTCCCTGGGGACTGGGAGAGGCCGTGGACCAAGTCCAACCGCCATCGGTCCCCCGCAGTGTCTGGAGAGTCGGAGGCCGGAGGCCGGTGAGGCCTGTGATTCCCACACGCGTCCCACAGCCATCGAGGGTCCCCTGGAGCCAACGACGTAGCCGGGAGCGGAATTTTCCACCCCTTTCATTGCCCTAGGATCGTAGGAATGGGCTCTGGCCCACGTTTGAACTTTCCAGAATAAGGCGATTATTGTTTTCCTCTTTTGTTTTTCTTGGTTACCTGCTGCTCAGTCTCCGGGCTGAGCTGTTTTGGAATTTTTGTAGGATTTCTGAGCACGTTTGTCCGTCTGGTTGCTGGTGACCACGGGAGTGTTAAGGAGCGAAAGGGCCAGGCCAGGTGGTCCTCCCTCGCCCAGGCCGGGCAAGTGTCTGGCCCAAACCACGCAGCATCCCCGCAGACCACCCGGCAGGCTGCCCTTTACCCGCTGGGTCAGCTTGCACCTGAGCGACGTGCGTGTTCTCATCATGCTCATGCCTTGGAGCGCAGAGAGGGTGACGGGCTTCTCTGAGGTCACACAGCAAAAACGATCTACAAACTTCCCTCATTCTCGTCGTCTTCTCCAAGCGGTTAAATTTCATACAGGAATTTGGCGAGAAGGAGAACAGTTCAAAAGTGGGAAGGATTAATTTTGAAGAAGTGAGGCCTTTCTTCCCTGACAGAGGACAGGGCTGTCACGGAGGGGACTGAATGGTGTGCGGCTTCCTGGAGGTGCACCTCTCCCCGTGCCACACTCAGTGACGTCTCATCGGTGACTCCAGATCAGTCAGGGCGAGAATATTTACACCACAGAAACGGGCCAATGCTGCAAACTGAGGATTTTTTTTTTTTTCGGGAGAGCCTGTTCAGCATCTACCAGCCAACTCCTGGGATCCGTTCATGCATGCGTTCACACATTCCCTTCTTCATTCGTCCCCACGCCCTGACCAAGCATCTGCTGCGTGCCTGATACTGTGCTGGGCGGTGGGTCTCAGAGAATGAAGGGGGAGTCTGTTTTGTTAAAGAAATGCATAACCTGGAAAGGGGGATAAATACCCAGCCCCTCACCTTCATTCCGGAGGCCCTTAGTTATTTTAAAACGACAACACAAGCAGAACTGGTAAGAGTCCCTTTTTACTGACACAGCTGTAGGAAGCCACCCCGCTGGCCAGATTAACCATTTTACCCCCTCTTCTCTTTTTCCTTACTATGAGGAGAAAGAAAGCAAACAGAGTCCTCCACTAGCTGGGCAGTGATGGAGGGCAAACTGACCCGGGGTCAGGGCCAGGTGTGATGTCATGATCTGCGTGTGACGTTATTCAGTGAGCACTAATTATGTGCCAGGCACTGGGCCGAGAGCTGTACGTGTAACGCGTCCTTAGGGTGTGTGATCACGACGACAGCTTATAAAATTGGTGAAAAAATGTACGGCCGACCAGCTATATGTGCCCCACCCAATCCTCCGTCCCCCTTCCTCACCCCTACCTGCCATGGAAGAGTAACACACTCTCACACTGATAAACGCAGATGTAGTCACGTGACACGCTTCCGCCAATGAAATGCGAGTGTCAGGAATGTGTTTCATTTTCTGGAGGAAAGCGTTAAGAGACAGGATGTGTTTTGCTCATAATCTTTTCTCTTTCTCAGGGAGCTGGTATGTTCCGGATTGACGCTCCATCAGCCTGGTCTCAAAGTGAGGACGAAATCGAGCCAAACTCCCTGCCTCACTGGAAGGATGTGGAGCGACAGGGAGAAATAATCCTTTGTTGTAAGGGACGGATATTTTTTAGGGTCATTTGTTACCGCAGCATAACCTAGCACCTCCTGACCGACACAAAGGAGGGACTCTCCATGTCTCCATGATATCAGTGAGGAAAATGACACCCAGAGAGGTTCAGTTATTTTTCTAAGTTCACACAGCTGGCAAAGGGCAGGACGAGAACTTGAACCCAAGAAGGCTAATGCCAGACTTTGTGCTGTAGACTATCGACTCCTACCCGAGGAACAGTGGGGGAGGAGTCCGCAAATCTCCTTCTCCTGATGGACGTCCCAGCGAAAACCTGAGCCTCATGGCCCGCAGTCGCTTGCCAGTCCACCACTCCTAACACCCCTGTGTATTTGGAAAAGAATGGATTCCGTCTGCTTCCCACCGTCTTTCCTTTAAGCCATTCTCACTGCCTTTGGACAGAGTTGTTTGATATCTAGAGAAACTTCTGGGTCATAATTTCTTTTTTCTTTAATAAGAGAAAGTCAGATGTTGCCTAGAAGCAGGGTGGCCAAGCAGAGTCCCCAGGGTGAGACAGACGGGGTGGGGTGGGGAGCGGTGGGCAGGGTGGGGAGCCGTGGGGTGGGGTGGGGAGGTGGGTGGGGGGGTGGGGAGCGGTGGGGTGGGTGGGGAGCCGTGGGGCGGGGTGGTATTCCGCCCATTTCTCTATCCACTGCAGCTTCCGAGAGGACAAGAGAAGAAAGAATATTTTCAGAAAAGTCCTAAGAAAGCCAGAGTTATAGATGGCAAGACCACACCTGTTTCGCAGGGGCCTGGGGAAGTATATAACTGCCCGGAGGTGAGTTCTTGCTAACTGAGCCCTTGAGGGTGTGAGATACTTCTCCCTGACTGTCTTTTAAAAAACAGAGTTAGGGAGTGGGGGAGGCTGACATAGCAGGGTGGAAGTTGGCTGTGGGGCGTCGGGGGGCTGACGGCTGCCCCCGGCCAAGGATACGTGGACATCTACAGCCCTGGGACCTGGCGAGGTGACCTTATTTGGAAGAAGGGTCTTTGCAAATGCAACTACTCTAACTTCGGAGACGAGCGTCCTTATCAGAGAAAGGCAGAGGGCGATTTGACGTAGGCGACACAGAGGCGAAGGCCATGGGAAGACAGAGGCAGAGACTCGAGCGAGGGGGCCACAAGCCACGGGATGCCGGCGGCCCGCGGGAGCCGGAAGCTTCTCTGCGGGAGCCAGAAGAGGTAGAGTGGCTTAGCCGACGCCTCGATTTTGACCCGGGGCTACTGATTTTGGACTTGGGGCCTCCAGGACTGTGAGAAACGAATGTCTGTTGTTTTGAATCGCCGGGTGCGTGGCGATTTGTCACGGGCGCCCCAGGACACGGGCGCCCGGGTTCTCGTCACACCCTTAAGACTCAACGAGGATTCCCGAAGAGCTGTGTGTGCAGCCACTCTGTCCGCCGAGACTTACTGTGTTAGAAATTAGAACCGAGGGAAAAAAGAACTTAATCCGTGTGTTAAGTCTGAAAATAACCATGATGTATCTATTACATCGTGACATAAACAGCACATTTTTTTTTCAGAACAAATCATTGTTTTCCCAAGAAAAAGAGAAAAATCGGTGAGAAGAGGGGCATTGTTTTACGTTTTGCAAATTTCTGTAACGTCTGGCTTCACCAGATACAGCCGGATCCTTATCTCGGCTTCGCGTCCGGTCTGCTGCGGTGCGTGTGTCTTGCTTAGGGTGCGTGACGAGAAGCCGCCACACGAGGTCAGCAAGTGGGGAGGAGGAAGCGGGACTGTAACAGCCTTTTTCGGGAATCGTGAGCGTGTCGCGTCGCCTCCGGAGCACTCTGCTGTACGCGCCTGAGAGAATGAGAGCAGGACGGGCAATTCTCTTCGTAGCATCGTAAAGACCGAACGGGCGCCAGGGGCCCCTGGAAGGGGTTCCCTC
This sequence comes from Eonycteris spelaea, assembly GCA_003508835.1. Lineage (NCBI taxonomy): Eukaryota > Metazoa > Chordata > Mammalia > Chiroptera > Pteropodidae > Eonycteris > Eonycteris spelaea. Next base: position 9,171,314 of record PUFA01000042.1, on the reverse strand, counting down.
GGGGGTTCCCTGCACCATGCTTTGAGAATCGATGCCATAGCGGCAGGAAGGGAAAGGGGGACGACACCGAGACCCTCTTGGGTGAGCCGCATCAGCCGAGGGAAGAGAGCGATGCGGGCTTCGGCTGAAGGGCAGCCCTGGGAGGTGGTCTCCCTGGCAGAGGTCGGGGCGGGACGATGGCGGGCGCGAGGTCACGGCTTTGCAGACATGTGGAGCTGCAGCGGCTTGCGGCTGCCTCCTCGCATCCGGGATCATCCCGCTCGGAACCCTCTCCCTGCAAGATCCCACTGCAGGCCCCAAACCTGCACCAGCAAGAGAGGAGAGGGGGCTCTCCACCTGCTCCCCCCCCCAGCTTTCCAGATCTCAGCTTGGCAGAGTCGGCCTGGATCCAGCCATTTGACGTCCCAGCAAACCCTCTCCCGACCCCAGCCCTGCCCATGACCTTGCATAGAATGAGCGTGGACAGAGGCCAGCACAGGCCTGATGGACGGGGTCTCGTGGGATTAGCACAATAATTGCAAGGCAATCTGACCTCATGGGGGGAGGGGAAGAAGCCAACTCTACTGAAAAGGTCCTTTAGGGAAAGAAAAAAGAAAAGAAAGAACAAAAAGGGCCCAGAAAATGCAGAGGCCCACCCTCCCCGTGAATGAGATTCTCCTTAGCAAAGAGACCCAACAGTTCTAGGAAAGAATCACAGGGTAACCCTTCCGGGACCTTGACGATGTGTCAGGCTCTGCTCTAGATGCCTCGCGGGTCCTGCCCAATCCAGCTCCAGAGGACAGGATTGTCACTGCGGCTGTGAACAAAGACGTAACCACGGCGGGACAAGGAGGAGACCAGGACAGAACCCCCAAAACAAAGACATTCAAGTCATGTGGGAAATCAGTAACTCCCTGGGACCAAAAAGACAGAGAATCAATCAAATGGAAGGTGCCATAAGCATGAACAAAGGGGAGGAAGAAATGAACAGGGATGGGAAGAACGGAAGAGAAGACGGAGTTAAAATCACAACTTCCCAAGTAGGGAAGCCGAACTTCTCTCAAAGAGGCTTGACGCGGGATATTTCTGGAGGTTCCCCCGCTGTGACGACCAAGAGCAGGAGTGAATCCTCGCAATATTAAAGTAATGATAGTTACAAGAGTGGCCCAGGTTGTTATTCAAACGTGATTGCATCAGAGGGATGGTCTCTGCCTGGCAGACTTTCACCAGATTTACTGCCCAAGGACCATTGCATCAGACATCGGGGAGAAGGCTTCGTCAAGAACTCTGAAGACAGGGGAAGAGGGTTTCTAAAATGCTTGCCATGCTGGGAAACTATCTATGAAGACCCGAATATTTTAGACAGAATAAGTAATGGTAATGGGGTGGAACATTTTTGGGTTAAAATGGTTGACATATGCATCTAACTTTGTTCCCTCCCAAAACCTCACTAAAACAACAAGAAAGGCAAGCTTTTAATTTTTTTTTTTTTTTTTTTTTGGTTTTGGTTTTGGCTTTTTAAAAGCTAAAACCTTCAAGGAAAGGAGAAGGGAGGAGAAACAGCAAGGGAATTTGGGAAGCTAAGAGGTGGATGGATGAGTAATAACAGACTTAGCAAACCCCAAAAAACTAAATCCCAAACCAGCCATGAAAAAAGCAGAAAACTAAAAACAGAGAGTCTGCTTGCCATGGCAAATGCAGATAGTTGCCATTTAAACACACTCTTATATCATTGAAAACAAAACACTCACAAATTAAAATCATTCTAGAAATGTGAGTTTGAAGAAGCCAAAGTAAAATAAAATCAAGTAACCAACAAGAAAAGCAAATCTATAACAATAAATGTAAATAGTCCACATTCATCCATTACAAGGCACAGGGTCTCACAGTAGATGTTTACAAAGGATACAAAAAACAAATATGGAAAGGCGAAAAATAATGGAGGATGATTTTCAATCAATTTCCTTAAAAGATAAAGGATTAATATTTAATAATGTGGTTTGTAAACAGGAATGTTCATCAAGATAAGAATTGGTTATTATTAAAAAGTTATAGTTTATGATAAAATAAAAGACTTTATAAACTATCAACAAAATAGCAACCATATAAATGAACAGAATAAAAACTAGCACTAATATAGGGATAAATTAATAAAAGCCAAGTGTATTATGGAACTGCAATTTCATGAATAAATAAAGGAAACAAACAATAAATTCACTACATAGACCTTATGGACCTGCCAACCCAATACCACACAGGCAAGAATCAGACCTTCTTCTGAATGGTGATGGTTCGTATATAAAAATCACCCTTAACGTCTTTAACGGAACAAATGTTTAAAGCGACACTATCTATAAAAGTCAAAACTTGGAGGCCACCCACATGCTCACCAGGAGGACAACGTTTCCATGGTCCAGCAGCGTGATGAAATGTCACGGAGCTGTGCGAAGTCATTTTGAAGACCAGGTGGTAGCACCGGGCAATGTTGAAACGTGTGAACACAAAACGTTATGTCCACTTTCATTTCGTAAGAAGTGGAAGAAAATTCCAAACAGTAAAATTACTTATCTACATAGAGGATGAGCAGATTATTGTTGCTTTACTACATTCAGGTCACTGTTGTGTTGTTTTTAGATAAGTCAAAATAAGACAAAAATCCAGGGAAAAGAAAATAGGATTCACTTATCTGAACGAATCTTCTTCAGTGGGTTTTTGAGTCGCTCACAAACCCTGTGGGGATCAGGTTTTCGCACTAAGGGACGATCTGAACGTTTTACCACTGGACGGGTCAAAACTGACTGATAAATATTCCTTTGGGACAGAAATTAAATGATTTACTAGTACCTGAATCAAGTGCCCCAAGGTGAGGGATCCGTTTCCTCCAATCCATGGACCCAAGTAATTTGGGGACCCTTCAGGGCTGATATTCCCAGCCTGCCCTCTACAGCGTCCCACTGTGTGTGTGTATGTGTGTGTGAGTGTGCGCACACGCATGCAACGCACACGTGTGTGCATGCAGAAAAAGATCTCCATTTCTTGAGTTCTCTTGCTCAAGCCACCCAAAGCAGCTCAGTCGGGATTTCCTTTGGCAGACTTTGGAGAGGTGAATGCAGATGGAGAATTCACCTGGAACTTTTGACCCGAGGGAAGAAATTTCAACTTTGCAGTGAAGACTTCATGAAAAATCACATTACTTCTGGAAAAGGGGGCCTGTGGCTATGTTGTCATTTTCTTACAAGGCTATGTTATCCACAGACAGTAAAGGGGTGAAGGGGTAAGGGAAAAAAAGGAAACAAATGCTTGGCACTCCTTTTTTTTTTTTTTTTTTTTTTTTTTTGAGAAATGTTCAAAACCCTTTTTCTTTTCTCATGAAAAATCTTCAACCTTTGAAGGTGGACTCAGATTTTGTAAACAGCCCAAAGTAATTCAGAACTCAGCGCAGCGAATAAGTATGGTAATTCATCTTCTTAATGATGCCATTATTAAAACAAGTATAGCTCCATAAGATTGATTTTCATGTGTAATTTACAGGCTGCCTTGAAAAGGAATTTATAAAGATAATATTAATAGCAGCGCCATTGCTAGAATAAGCATAAAACGATCCAAGGTCATTACTTTGAAGGAAAACACTTGTTTGGGTTAAAAGATTTCATCTTTTTGTTCAAAAAAGTTTGGATTTATAATTTTACAGGTCATTCGAGCCTTTAAAAACAGAGAAAACATTGCTATTGGGTTTTCTTCGACTGTGAAAGTGGCACATGGAAATAATACATTGAAAAATATCGAAGGGCATGAAAAAGAAAATACGTTACCCAAAATTACTTTCCAGAGATATTCATGATGAAAACGTTGGTGTGCATCATTTCATTTTTTATGTAATTTCCAGACTTGTTCCTGGGAGGCAGGTCTTGAAAGAAACTCCACTGAGTTTTTCCTCTTCAATGTTACATGTAATGCGTCACTGAGGAAGGCGTTTTCTTTCCAGTGAAAACAGGTTTCATTTTTATTTTCAAAAACCATTTGCAGCTCCCCCTCAAGGACCAATGTCTCCGTGCCTCAGTGACCTTGCAGAATTGTCCTGTCTGTGCTTTTTCTTTTGGTCATTAGGACAAATGGAAGGAGGTCTTTGGCATTTATTTATTTTGAAATTATTATGAGGGTGGAAGGGCTTTTTTTTAATAATAGTTTCTTCAGGCCGTAAATTGTTGGATAAGATTCAAATCACACGTAATTTGCTATCTTCCTCGTGCTACTGGGGGCCTTTTTCCGTACTGTTTCGTTCTTTCAGTGTGTACGACACCGTCCGCCATGAGGCCGGGCCACAGTGTGCGCTGCTGGGCGCGTGAGGTCGTGTCCCTCGTCTCGGAACGTTCTTAGAAACAAACCTTCGCGCCCCTCCCGGTCCTTCTGTGCAACACGTTTCTAGAAGTGGTACCGGATCGTCAGAGCGTAGAACCCTTTCAGAGTTTTGCTGTTTTCCCCAATGGTCTAGAAGCATCAACATTTCCCTCCCCTTGTGTATACACGGGGCCCATTTCCTGCACCGAATCTGGGCGTTTGAAGTTCAAAGTCGGTTTTGCCAAATTGACGAATGACACGCATGTCCTCGTTTTGAACAGCTTGTTACTGCTCCCGGGATGGGACAATTTTTCATGTGTGTGGAGAGAGTCGGCATTTTCATTTCTAAAAAAAAAAATGGCATAAACACACCTCTTCGTGAGGATTGCTTCTCCTGCGTAAACCCTGCCTGATCATGCCACCAGAGCCCAGACCCCAAACGCTTCAAGTGTCACCTTTTCTCTGTTTTGAAGCCAGCTGGAATGCAGGTCACTTGCCCCTCCCGCTCCCCCTCTGCAGGCCTCTGTGCTCGCCTGGCGGCCGGACCCCCAGACTCGGGGGCTGAGGGGACTGAAGTCCCCCTTCCATACTCGTCGGTGGGCAGGACTGTCAGACACCCACCCGGCGAGCCCTGGACAAAGGGCCCCAGCTGAAAGTCTAAGTGAGAAATAAACCATGAACAAGGAGAAAAGATGGGATGGAGTTTGAGCTTCAGTACAATTAGCATGTTGACAAGATTTCACTCAGCGAACTTTGTATGTATAGTGAGACTGGTTCTTTTCTGATTGCTTGATTTCCGTTGAAAGGCGATTTCTAGACACCTTGCGCTTAACCTGACTTTCGCAGCCACCCCGGTGGTTGCCGTGACTCAGTCGCAGGCTGGTAAACACTCTGCTAACCGGGCGGGTTAGGCTGGGTGACCGCCGCTGGGACCACAGACAGCAAGGGCCGCCAGGCTCCTGTGTCTCGTTCCGTCTGCCCGTGGGACGACACCAAATTCCCTTACAGCCATCTTCAGTGCTCCAAAGGGCACAAACCTCCAGAGCCTACCTGGTAAGGGCTTTAATTCATCCTGAGTGGAAGATTCTGGAAAAATGCAATTAGCGCCGAATAATCGGGGGGTAATGGTTATGGGCAGGACGTCTGCACACCAGGGTTGACCCACAGGACTTTCCGCAGTGAGTAAATGTCCCACATTTGGGCAGTCCGGCATGTCAGCCGCTTGTCCCTGTGGCTGTCAAGTCCTTGACCTGTGGCCAGGGCACCTGAGGCACTGAAGTTTTAAAATTTTCTTTCCTTTATGTGTAAAGAGCCTCGGGTAGCTGGTGGCTGCTGTATTAGCTCGCCATATGCAAATACACATGCCTGAGATAAAAAAGAGGAATGTCAGACAATTACTCACTGGGGAATTCGCTTCCCCTTTCAAGTAATTTCCCTATGAAAACGTCCCTTTAAGTCCCCTTCAATGGCTTCAAAAGATCAAGAGGGTTCTATTTAGAGCTACTGTAGAGAGAATGCTCATTTGAACTTTGTAAACACTGGCTGCCCAAGTTGGACTCATTATTGCTTAAGAAGTTTAAGCCCATGGAGAGGGGAAAAAACCCAAAACAAAGCTTTAAATGTTTCTAAAAATGTACGCCAGCTTCAGTTCAAACAGACCATGGAAATCTCCAAGTGACAAGGATGACATCCCAAGCCGAATATTGATGGCGTGAAATTCTTGTTTTGCATGAATCTTTCTGATTTTCATTAGGGCAATGGCCTTTTATTTCCTTTGAAACAAGCACGATGCTTCAGAAAAGAACAAAGCCACATTATTCTCTAACTGGACCTGTTTTTCTGGGGTCGGGTGGGCAGGTTAATAAGAAATTCAAAGATGAAGTGTATGAGCCTCAGATCCCAAATTCCAGCCCAGACCTATATTTGTCTAAACATTTCTCACGTGACAGGGGTAGGTGACGGCGGATGGGAGATGGAGCAAAGCGGAGAAGGTAGGCCCGTCTCCAGTCCTTTGGCAAGAAGAAATGCTTCTGAAATTGCAGAGTTCGGCTGAGAGTGGGTACTGAGTTTAATCGCAGCATCTGCTGTTCTTAGAGCCTTTTAACATCCCTGGCGGAGTTACCGTGGTTGGCCTCATTCGCCTCGCTCTGCTTTGAAGATGACAAAGAATAAGGAGGTGGGCAAAGCGGTGACGTAGACAAGAGAGCCGTGTGGCTGCTGAGCCCGAGAGTGAGCTGAACCCAGAAGATGACTTTCCCCGTGTTCTCCCAGGGCCCGAGGGGCAAACTGGGGTAGTGACCTGGACCTGCGGGCGGCTGTGCACCGGGGAGAGGCGAGCGGAAGCTGTGTTGGCGGAGGGGATGGAAATGAACTTGGAGGAGCTGGGAGCCGTGCCGGCCAGCCCGCGTTGGAAGGTCACTGAAAGTCAGCAGGTTTCCGGTGCCGGCCCAGAGGAGGACTTTCCACTAGGCGGTGTGTGTTCTGCGCTCGGGCCACTTTACACAAGGTGACATTCCGTGTCTGGCAGGGCAGAGGCCGCCTGGCCAGGGCCCAGGAAGGAGGGGCTTCAGCCCGGGACACAGCTGTTCCCGTCCTCCTCCCACGGGAAGAACACAAACCAGGAGGTGACTTCCTCCGGCCCGAGCACCCACCCTGTCCTCGAATAGGGTAGCTCCGTCAGCTGTTTTGGTAAGGACATCCAGAAAATGCAGGCTTGTTTGCTTGTTTGTTTGTTTGTTTTCACAGAAGCTGCCTCACCAAGTGCAAATTCTAAAGCATGTGCTTCCTAGCCAGGTTCATAGCAGTATGATTAAAGAGAATTTACCCTGGTAACTTGCAAATTTTACATTCTAAGATATACGTATTAAAGAAATTCCAGATAACAATGCTTAAATAACATAAACATTTACTTCTCTTCCATTTAATAGAAATATGCAGACAATCTGCGGTTGATTGCTAAGGTACCTCTTGATGTCAAAACCTGGACCCCTTCTGTCTTGTTCCTCCGCCATTCTTGACACTGGGCTTCTCCCCCAAGATTCACAATGACTGCTTAAGCTTCAGCCATCAAATCCTCACTCTGGCCAGAAAGAAGGAAAAGACAAATATCAGAGTGCCCTACCTCTTTAAAGATACTTTCCGCCTGAAACAATAAAATGTATAGAAGAAAACATAGGAACTAAACTCAAGGACCTTGGACTTAAACAGGATTTTATGACTTTGACCTCAAAGGCAAGGGAAGGAAAAGTAAAAATAAATGAATGGGACTTGATCAAACTAAAAACCTTCTGCAAAGCAAAGAAACCATCAACAAGGTAAAGAGACAACCATCTGAATGGGAAAATATATCTGTAAGCAACACCTTGATAAAGACCAAATATCCAAAATATACAAAGACTCATACAACGTAATAACACAGAAAAACAAACGATCCAATCAAATAAATGGGCAGAGGACCTGAACAGAAACTTCTCCCTAGAAGACATACAAATGGCCAACAAATATTTGAAAAGATGCTCAACATCGCTAGCTATTAGGGAAATGCAAATCAAAACCACAATGAGATGCCATCTCTCACACCTGTTACAATAGCTATATCAACAGGATAAGTAATAACAAATGTTGAAGAGGACGCAGAGAAAAAGGAACCCTCATACACTGCTGGTGGGACTGCAAATTGGTACAACCACTATGGAAAGCAGTAGGAGGTTCCTCAGAAAACTAAGAATTCATCTACCATACGATCCAGCAATCCCTCTACTGGTATTTACCCCAAAGACTTGAAAATTCATATCCAAAAAGATATTTGCACACCGATGTTCATAGCAGCATTATTCATGGTGACCAGGACATGGAAGCTACCGGAGTGTCCCACGATAGATGATTGGCTAAAGAAGCTGTGGTACATATAGACAGTGGAAATATTACTCAGCCATAAGGAGAAATTCTGCCATTGGTGATAACCTGGATGGACCTCGAGATAATCATGCTGAGCGAAATAAGCCAGGCAGGAAAACGTCGAAAATCACATGGTATCACTGATATGTGGGATATAAACCTAAAAGCAACAAATGAGCTGGGAAAGTCGGGTGTAGGGGTGGGGGCAGACGACGGGCTGCCCTTGATTGACTGCGGCAGCTGATTGCAAAAATCACCCCAATTCTCTGCCGCTCCCCTCGGCAAAGTGATTCTGCAGTTTCTCCCCTCACAGGTGGCGTCTTCTTCTCACGCTCTTTGATTTGAGCTCAGCCATGTGACTTGTCTAGATCAACAGGGCGTGGTGGAAGTGAGGGCATTAGCCTGCTGGAGGAGGAAAGGCTGTTTGGAACGGGGTCGAGTCATCCCACTGTGGCCAAGTGCAACAGCCAGCCGCCAGCTGACTCACCAGCTGCCCACGGGGACACAGAAGTCAGCTCAGCCTGGCCCGGAACCACCCAGCTGACCGACAGAGTCGTGAGTGAGGGCAAGTGGCTATTGTTTCAAACATTTTGGAACGGTTTGTTATACAGCCTGTGTGACGGATACGGCGACCCCGGGGAACCCGTCGGGGAGGCCCGGATCATACCGCTTGCTCCCGTGGAGACGTCCCACACGCAGAATAAGTCGGCCATGTGCAAAAAGGAGAGACCGCCCCTCCCTTGCCGCCTTCCTCCCCACGCCCGGAACGCGGTGACATCATCCACTTCCTGGCACCAGTCTCACCTGGGGACCTCAGAACGAAAAGGACAACTTCACAAAACGGCCAGGAGGCTTTCTCGACCTCGGTACCCCTGACATTGGGGCCGGAAAATCTTGTGTGGCCAACAAAAACGTCTCCAGGCATTGACAACATGGCCCCTGGGGTGCAAAAACTTCGCCCCGGGCTGGGAGCCGCCGTGCTACAGGATTCCAGAAAAAGGCCAGCCCTCAGAGAAGACGCGGGCAAACTGAGGCCCCAAAACCTCATGCCGACAGGGCTGCTACAAGAGCATCATTCATTCACTCGTTCATTCATTCATTCTTGCATTCTCAGGCCATTATTGCAGGCCCACTATACCCTGGCCACTTCCCGGGGTGCTGGAGCTCCCAGGCCCTGTCCCAGGGAACTCGTCATCTAGTGGGACGTGAACAAAGAGACAAGTGCAAGCCCGGGGACATCAGAGAGGAGGCATTTCACGCAGATGAGTGGGAGGCATTCAGGCCCAACTTCCTGGAGGAGGTGGCTCCTTAGCCGAATTTCAAGAGCTGAGTCAGGCTTCTCCAGGATGAAAGGGGAGTGTTCGGGGCATGTGGGAAGGCAGAATATATAACAGGCTCTTAAGGTAACGGGGTATAACTGGTGCAGGGTGAGGGGAGCCGACGGGCTCTTTCTCCTGGGAAGCTGCGATCATGCAGTGGCTCCCAGCCACACATCACTTGCCACGAATCTGCCACCAGACAGAAGGCCCAGGCGGGCATGTAAGTCTCTGCGACAGACCCGAGCCAGGCCCCGGGGGCGGTGGCGGGGGTGGTGTTCACCCAGACAGCAGGGTTCAGGCAGAGGACTGGGGAGAACAAGGCTCCACTGTGGGCCCCGCCGTGTGGGAAGGCTCGGCTCCGCCACTCCCGAGGGCTGGCACACGGCTGCATCCGCACCGGCGTGAAAAGCAGCATTGTGGACAGGCCGGGCAGGAGGGGCCCCGGGCGCCTCACATTCCTGCCCTTGAACTCCCTTGATCCCAGAGAACCACGGTGCTGGGAGAGAACCTGACACCCTCCCGCCAGCCCCACCTCGAGGCAGGTAAGCGGAAATAGCATTCCTTCAGCAAATATTGACCGAGGGCGTGTGCTGGGCGGGGCCGAGAACACAGCCGGGTTTATTGGAAAGCAGAGTACTGGCCGCGCATCTGCTGCGCCTGGCACTGTGTCCGGGGGCGACGAGAAGCGTCCTGGCATCGTGGTGCGAACATGCCGGCAACGGGGACAGACAGGAAGCCAGTAAGTCAGCACACGGGATCATTATCAGCTTGGGGTAAGCGCGTCTCGGGAGAGAATAAAACGGGACAATGAGGCAGAGGGATTTGCATGCGAGACTGGCTGGCATTTCGGCGGGCTGGGCGCAGACGGCCTCTCCGCTCAGGTGATCGGCGGGCTGTGACCGAGGGGATCTATTCACTCACGCGGCCTGCTCACTGAGACAGCCCAGGCGCCAGGCATCGGCATATGTCCACGAAGAAGGCTGACGAAGGGCGCCGTTCTCACAGAGCCGATGGGAGTGGAGGGAGCTAGGCAGCAGCCAGCGCCCAAGAAGGAAACTATATGAAATCTGGAAGGTGACAAAGTGCGATGCAGACAAGGAAGCGTGGGGCGGGGGTGGGGGGAGGCACTGGGGTGCCGAGAAGGGGGCGGGGCAGGGGCTGGCCAGCGAGCCCCACCCCGTGATGGGCACACGAGCAACCGGGCGCGGGACCGAGCCACGCGGCCCCAGCAGAGCCGTGAGGGTGATGATGGCGCCGCCTGTAGCCGCTGGGCTTGGGGATGCTTGTTACGCAGGTGGTCACCGAGCTCAGTGCCGGGACGGCCCCCCGCCCCGCCGGCCGCACGTCGGCGCCACGTTGCCCCCACCGCGGAGCCTCGCAGCACCCTCGGCTGCTTTCACCCCGGGCGTCCTCCCTCCTAACCCGCAGCGGCCCCTTCCCGAGCCCACGTGCCCCACCTTGTCGGCATCCGGACCCAGCGCACTGCAGACATCTCAGACTCCAGGGTCCCCCACCCCCGCCCAGGGGGCCACAGCCCTGCTGCCCACCCACTCCCCTCGCCGCTTCAGGGCCTCCTTCACGGACCTCTCACCTGTCCCGCCGAAGACCCCGAAAGGCCCCACGACCGTCCCGCCGCGGACTGACCGCGCGGTGTGGACCGCGCTCTCTCGCGCCTCCTCCCCGCCCCCGCGGGGCTGCGCTCACTCTGCAGACAGGCAGCTCCCCGGCCGGTCGAGCCGCCCTCAGCATCTCACGCGTGCACAAGCAGGCCCTCGATTCCCTCCCCCCGCTTCGTCTTGGGTGCCTGCCTCCCCCTCACCGAACGTCAGCTCATCCGAGAAGACGCCTCCGATACCACCAAGCAGCCTTAGAAGCCGCTCGTCCGAGCGGTGGCCCCTCTGCAGCACAGCACGAACCGCATCGCTCGGTCCCTGTGCTGTCCTCACGAGTCTCTCCCACTACGCACACTGGACTCCCGAGAGCACAGCTATTGCCTCCCTCGTCCGAGGTCCAAGGCAGCACCGGGCACGGCATAAAGATTCGTCTAAACGTGAGGTCGGCAAACCACATCCCACGGGCCGCATCCGGCCTGCGTTGCTGCCTGATTCTGTGTGGCTGGGAGCTAAGGGTGCATTTCACAGATGAGCATTTGCGACCAACCCGGATCAATCTGCAATGATCAGGATCACTCATCACGATTCTGCAAAACGGTGTCCCGCCCCCCAAAACCATTCCATCCTTCTCCTCAGTGCCCTTGTAGGATAAGACACTGCAGTCAGTTATTACCATGATTATCATGATCACATTTCAAAATTTTCCCTATGAAAAATGTGTGAACATTTGCTCTCTCTCTTATGATATAAAACTAGGTAATACCCTCAACTTTGCCTCTTGGCTCTCAAAGTCGAAAGTACTTATTAACTGGCACTTTATTGAAAAAGTTTGCCGACTGCCGTGAGGCCTGAAGATGCTGGGGTGACATCTCCGGGCCCCAAAGGCCTGACCGCACGTGTCTCTGCTGTCGCCATACTCCCCACCCAGCACCCCGGCCCTCAACCTCTGGGGCTCCCTGCCAGCCCCTGGGATTATCCCAACAAGCCATCGCATCCCCCGTGGGACCTCGTGGCTGCCAAGCCCGCCTCCTGCAGCCCTGCTGGTCCACTCTGCTCCGGACGCCCCCGCCCTGCGTGGCCCTGCGTGGCCTGCGGCATCCTCTTCCCCCGCCCGTGAGCCTCCGGGACCCCTAACTGCTGCCGACCTCGCCGGGCCAGTTCCAGGGGTGTGCTGTGTGTTCAGAAATCTCGTCCTCTTCAGGGCGGGCGACCAGAGGGGCGAACAGGGGTGATCAGAACACGGACCCCCTGGTCCAGGGAAGGAGGGAATCTGCCTGATTCCGGAAGCTCGACTCCCCCTGTGCCACCCTGCCCCCGAGCCCACGCCGGCCCCCGGCCCCGGCCCCGGCCCCGGCCCTGCCACACCGTCACACTGCTTCTCCTGTGTGTCGACCCCGCCCCGCCCCCCGCCCCGCCTGGACGATTCGACCACCACATCCTGCGGCGTGCTCTCAACATCTTGAAAGCTCGGCCCGGCCCCTCCTTTGCCCAGACCCCTTGATCCAAAAGAAAGAGGCGACTTTCCGAGTGTTTTGAGGTTGGAGGCGGTCGATGGCTGGTCTGCCCAAACGCCGTGTCCACAGCGCTCACGCTCATGAAAAGCCCTGTGTGCGCGTGAAGCCGGGCGGGGGCCGGTGCCGGGCAGCGCGGCCAGCGGCCTCCTCCCGGGGCCGGGTTTACGTGAGGAAACACCTGAGAACACAAAGCAGGAGCTGTGCCTGCGGCACGTTGATCGAGCGGCTCGAAGGGGAAACCCGGGAGCCCGCCTCCAGCCAGGCCCGGAACAGTGGGCCTTTGTGCTTCTCGGCAGAGCCAGCGGCCGGGCTCCCGCGCTTCGCGGGCCCGGGACCCCCGTCGGCCACCGTGTTGACTCTGCAGCGGACGCCGAAGGGACTGAAGCGGCCTGAAACTTGGGGCGTGGCCGCACTGACCGCCATCCCCTGCAGCGGGAAGAGGCCAGGCCGATCCCCGGGAGAGGAGCCGACCAGAGGGCCCTTGATGGTTCTGGGGGAGACCGGCCCAGGGCACATGCTGGCCGAGGGTGGCCCGGGTGTGGTCAGCTGGTGCTCGGTCACACAGGGGTGACCGTCATGCAGGGGGCGCGGGCCGGATCCCGTGGGGAGAGGGGGGACAAAGGACCAGACGATCGGCAGAAATCGACCCCTTCGGCCGCGGGCCAGCCCGCCCCGCGCCTGCTCTCCCGCTCGGGCCGCCAGGAAATGCTGTCTGTGCTATTCCGGGAGAACTGAGGGCGTTTTTTCCCGAAGCCTGACAGACGGGCCCAGGTCTGCGGCCGCGTTCCCGGGGGGCGGCCAGGGCACCCCTCTTCCCGCTGTGTTAGGCATTTCCACCGAACCCGTCGCTTCCACAAACAGTTCCGGGGAGCCTGAGCGGCGAGGGCTGCGCGGGGTGTGGCACGCCGGGGCGTGTGCGGGAGCCCGCGCCACCCCGGGGGGTGGGGGGGGGGTTACGGCGCCGGGCTCCGCCGTGGCATCCACCTCTCGCACGCTTTTGCACAAGAGTGATCGGATGAAAAGAAACGACCAGGGGGGGCCTGAACACGGGGACAAGGAGACCACACGCCGGCGTGAGACGGGGGAGTGCAGCGTTCCCCAGCCGGCCGGAGCCCCAAGTCCTCTCCCGTCCCCCCGGGAGGGCAGGGGCTGGGGCACCGGCGAGGGCACGCGGGGCGCCCGCACGTGTGGACCGCGTGGCCGGGGAGACGCTGCTTCCGCGCGCGAGCCCTCCGGGCGCTAAGGAAGGAGCTGAGGACGTCCACTAGCAGCGAGATGCGTGCCGACCTCCCAGAGCTGGGGTGGGTCGGATGAGGTGATGTGCGCGTCCTGGGTGCACAGCATGCTCTCTGCCAGGGAGGGTCACGTGTGTACACAGACATACACACGCGTGCACACACGTCGGCACACCCACACCCACACGCTGAACACACAGGTCCCTCTGCCAACGACAAATGGAAAGTCAGGCCTCCGGAACGCACCTCCTCCCCTGCTCCCTCCTCCCCCACCTCGACCCCCTCCAAGTACTCCCCAGCTTTTGATAAACCCACTCCCCCTCCCCTACCATAAGGAAGGTCACAGCCAGCCTGCCAGCCTCTGCTTGTAAACGGGCTGGGCTGGCGAAGGAGAGGCCAGGCCAAGGAAATGGGAGGCCCTCTGTGTTTCACGACCCCCCGGTGGGCTCCCCTGGGCTTCTGTCCCCTCCCCGGGCCCCCTGCCCTCACCAGCCCACTGAAAACAAGAGAGAGAGAGAGAGAGGAGAGAGAGAGAGAGAGAGAGAGAGAGAGAGGCAAAGCCCTTACGTGCAACAAAAGTCCTGTAAAAGAGGACTCGTAAGGGCCAGTGGCGGTGTGGAGTGAGGCAGGCCGGGGTGAGGAAGGCAGTGGGGAGCGGGTTTCAGCGAGGCGCAGACCAGGGGTACGGCCCAACCAAGGGGAAGAAACTCGAGTCTGTGCTTTCTAATGGGAATTTGATTCAAAACAGTAAGGATCGTTATAAACCAGCCTGCAGCACACGCCGATTCAGGCATGTGGCGTGACAGGCGAGTGAGGCCCGAGCTTCACGCGGCTCTTCGCAGTCGGGCCCCAGCCACAGATGCCTTGCTGCATCATCTGCCTCTTGTGGCGTCATAACCCGGGGCAGCCCCGCGAGGAGGAGGGTGGATCGTAGATGCGGAATATTCCGGTCCCTTCTAGAAACCGAGTCACACGTGGCCTTCAGTTCTCAACTCCCACAGCTTTTCCCGGAGGATGTGGGTGCCGGTGGGGCACCAAGCCCACCGCAGGTCAGTAACGGGGTCCACTGAGCACCCAACACCCACGAGGCACGTGAACCGGGCTCCGGGCTCAGGATCCCAGAAGCAAAAAGGAGAGGGTCGGGGCGACTAAGGATCCCCCTGCCCTGCCCCGTTCCGTCCGGGGCGGAGGAGACGCACCCCTGATTCTCACCACCCGTGTCAGCCCCGTTCTAGAAAGTCCCCGCGAACTCTGGATCACGAGTGCTGGGCCGTCCCGCCCGGGGGAGGGGGGGACTACGGGGTGGGGCTCCCGCCAGCCTCCGGGCGCCAGGTCTTCATCAGCCGTCGACGCACAGCCTCGTCTCACGTGTCCCTGTCTCGCGCTGTCCTGCTTAACGTGTGCGTCGCTGATTCATCACCGTTGAATTCGGCCAACGGCGCCGTCACGCACGCCTGCATGAAGCCCGTGGGACGCAGGTAGGTGCCCTGTCAGGCACGTCGGTGCCGTCCTGCGCTCGGGGCCCCTGGGGCACCTTCGCAGTGATCTGTGGCCATCTCAAACCGCAAAGTCGTCACAGCAGCGCACACACACACACACACACACACACAACAACAGTGACACTAGACAGACCATACGACAAGGACCCTCGTGTATCGCGCGAGGTACAACCAGACATGGGAGAGTGGCCTCCCTGTCGGACGCCAGCCGGGGGCACCGGCCTGGACAGCTTGGCACGTGTTTTCCAGACCGAGAAAGCGCCCAGAGCGCTGATTTGGGGCTGAGGGAGACGGGAGTGAGTGGGCGAATTCGCAGGCAAGGACACAAGGAAAAGTGAGGACCCTGCGCGAAACGTCGGTGACCGAGGGTCTCCCGCCCGCCGCGGCTTTGCAGTCGGGCACGGGAAGAGCGGGTGCCTCCTCCCCCGAACGGGGAGGCCCGAGGCCCTTTTGCAAAGTTCGGCTCAGCCCGTGGGATGCAGGGAACTGGAGGAAAATCGCGTCCTAACGGCAGCTCCCGTGGGCCCCTCTCCCCGCCGTCTTGACGAACCTGAGCTGGCCACCGGTCAGGCCGCGCGGTGCGGCGCGGCAGGGTCCGGCCCCGCGGAGCCTGCGCTTCCTCGCCTGGTGACGGGGGTTCAGGGGAGGGGCGGTTAGGGCTGGCGCGGCCCGGCCAAGCCGTCGCTGCTGCTGGCACTGTTATTCTCACGCTGCCCAGTGTCGCTGTGCTCAGGACTGCTGGGGTCATCGCGGCCGGCACTGTGCACGCCCAGCCGGGCAGCGGGAGGCTGAGGCTCATCCCACCAGAGGACTTTTTAAAAACAAATTTAAAAAAAAAAATGCAAAATCTCAAGTTAAAAATGAGATCCGGGGCCTTCGAGGGGGTCGTTTGGGTGAGAAGCCTGAAGTTTCAGCTCCATTACCTCCAAAGTAAACCCACCTGTTTGGGTCTCAGACCCACACGTAAACCAAGTCCTCGGCTGTATGTTTCCTTCTTAATTAATCAGTTAAAGTAATTAAACATGTCTTTTTTATTTCTTACTCTGGGCCAAGAATAGCAGGGATCAAGACAAAGGCCCTGCTCTCACGGGAGAGGCCTTCTGGGGGTGGGGGGGGGTTTGGGAGACAGGAAATAAAGATGCAAACCAATAAATAACGAGGAAGGTGAGCAGGGGAGGGGGATGGGAGGGCCCTGCTATTGGTAGAGAACTTAGGGCAGATTCAGAGCTGAGATGTTTTAGGATGAGGAAGAGCAAGCCCTGTAGGGCAGCGGGGCCGGAGCTCCTATGAGCATCTAATGCCCGATGCCGCGGGATGGGGCTGAGGCGAGAGGCAGCAAAAAAAACGGAGCTTCACTCCCTCGCCCATCGCTCGCCTCCTGCTGTGCAGCCCGGTTCCTAACGGGCCACGGACTGGTACAGGTTAGCAGCCCGGGGAGTTGGGGACCCCTGCTGTAGAGCCCTAAGGGATGAACTTCCACACAGAACAGGAAAGCAAGGGATAAGCACTGTGTGTTCAAGGAATAGCCAGGCCAGTGGACTGGAGGGAGCGATGGTGAGATACACGTGAACAGGTAGGCAGGGGCGGGTCGAGGGTCGGAGACCCTAGAAGAGCATTCGGACTTGGTTTTAAGAGCAAAGGAAACCCAGGGGGAGATTTTAAACAGCGGTTGATACGGTTCTGTTTCCAAAGATCATTCTGGCCACCACGAACATGGATTACGGGGCGAGGAGGCAACGAGGGAGAGCAGTGAGGAGACCCTCGACTGCGGCCTTCCGGGGTCGGCGGCTTGGAGGGCAGATTGGCCCTAAGAGACGCCCCCCAGCCCCTCCACGTGGCTGGTTCGCTAAGCCCGCGGGCGACCGCTTTGTTCTCCTGGGAGAGAAGCAAAGAAAGGCCGGGGAGGGCTTGGCCCGTGGGGCCTGCGGGAAGTGAGGGCCACGCGGCAACGGCGGGGGGGGGGGGGCCCCCCGGGCAGGGCTTCCCGGCGAGGGCGCTTCACTACATGCCTGTCGAAAGGGCTCTGGCACCACTCACCCGGAGTCGGGCAGGAGGGAGGGCCTGCCGCAAGATGTGTTTTGCTTACATTTGGCAAGGCGGCCCAGGGTGTGGAATTAATTACAGCCAATTACCTCGCGTACAGTCCTTGGGCTCCGGCCTGCTGAAGCGGGAGAGATCCCCAGACGAGCAATCGAGAAAGGGCCCCCCTCCACCCGCCCCACCCCCGGCCCCTGCGAGCTTTCCTTTTGCCCTCGACAGCCCTCTTTAAATGTGACCTCCCTAAGTCACTGTCTAAAGATTTGCCCACATAAGGATTACGGCAAGTCACACATACAGTAAGTTTCAGAGCTACTTGAGTTTAAACGGCACTGTATTCGCCAACCTGAAGCTGTACTGATTAGCGAATGACAGAAGACCCCTTAAAAACGGACCGAAATCACAAAAATACATGAAAGGTGCATGGCAAGCATCAACTAGCCAAGTGACAACACTAGGAACACTGCCACCTGCAAATAATGACACATCGGTCTCCGCTTCGGTCACTTTATCCCCTTCATAGTCATGTCTTGTTGCACTGGCGTCTTTGGCTTGTCCAGAGCATTAAACATGCCGCGTTAAAGGCCATCCTCGTCTCGCCTCTGATTTTTGATGGAAAGCCTCTCCTCGGTGTGGGGACAGCTGTCTGCCCACGGTGTCCTCACAGGGCCTCTCCTCTGAGCAGGTGCATCCCGGCGTCCACAAGTCTTAAAAGGACACCGGCCCCATAGGGTTAGGGCCCCCCGCATGATCTCATTTAACTCTAATGACCTCCTTAAAGGCCCTTCCTACACATACGGGGTTAGGGCTCCAGCATATGAATTGGGGTGGGCGTGGGGGGACATACTTGGGGTTGGGGGACATAATTCGATCCGCAGCAAAAACAAGTGAGTGTGTTTGTGTGTGTGAGTGTGTGTGTGTGTTCTTTTCTTCCTCCATCTTTCACGAAGGGCCGCGTGCTGTTCGCATTCTGCTTTTTATTTTTAACCCTCCATCTGGGAGACCGTTCCGTTTCCCACGGAGCCGAAGCTGTGGACCAGTCCTTCATGAGCGGACCCGAGGCCACTCCCGGTGTCCCGCGCTGGGGAGGCGCTGCCCGGCGTGGCCCGGTTACGTCGGTTCACACCTGTGCCTCTCTCTGCGGGATGAACTCCGAGGAGGGGTGTGCACCTTCGTCAGGCTGACAGACGAACCAGCCGCCCCCGGTGGGCCACAGCAGCACCCACCCCGAGTCCTCGACGCCTCACCCTGCCGGGGGGGGGCTCTCCTCCTCTGTACCTTCGCCAGCCCCGTGGTGCGAAATGGGGTCACGCTCTTGTTCGAATTTGCTTTTTCTCTTACGCGGGGAAGACGGGGATCTTCCGTCCGTGCACGGGGCGTCTGGACGGGGTTTCCCATTGCTCTGCCCATGTCCCTCGCCTTTTGCCCAGTGCATTGCCGCTTCTCTTAGGGATCCGTCTGAGACGCTGACCCAAAGCGGGATGTCAAGTTCGATTTGCAGCCTGGACCTCTTCTCCGTTTCTGGGGTGCCTCTCTGGGGTTTGCGCGGGTTTCTTCCTCAGGAACACCCATCACCCCACCCATCGCTCGCACGTTACGGCCCCCTCTTTGGGTGTTGTTTCCCTCGGGGACCTCCTCGGACTTATCCGAGGGGGGCTGTTTGGAGTGACGTGCAGCCGGATCGTCTCCTCCAAGTGGCTTGCTCAGAACGTGTGGCCGCTCGGGCAGAGAGGCGAGAAGCACCCAGCGTGCGGTTTGGCCGACTCAGCGCCGTGACCGGGGGAACCGGTTCTCGTCGTCCCCGCCACCCTTGCTGGGTCGAGGGCGGGGCCGTCCCGGGCCCCGCGTGCGGACGGCAGGACGGCCGGCGGGGGAAGAAGCGGTGCTTTTCACGTGTCTCCTCTTCCGAGCCACGTGGCCCTTCTGCAGAGGCCACCTCGTGGGTCACGGGCCGGCTGAGTGTCCGTGGCCGGGCCAGAGACTCACTGACCAAGGGGAATGAGGCCCCTGGGGTTGGCTTCGGTGAACCAAGGGTCGCTCCCGGGGACGAGGAGCAGACAGCACCCGCCCCCCGCCCGGAGGGCACAGGGCTGCTGGGACGACGGGTGACAGAGGCTTTGTCAGCATGGAAGAGGCGAGGGCGACGGCTCTCGGTCAGCAGCCGCCGGGTCCCCCCACACGCCTGGACATTGCCGACGTCCTGCCTCCTCCCGTTCTGTTCAATCGTCCGGACGTCTGTCCCCAGGCGTGAGGCCACGACCTTCCCGGACGCACCCAGCCCCGCCCGCCACCCCCTCTCATCGCAGCCGGTGTCCTGTCATCTCGCGTCGCCCCGTTTCCTTGAATTGCATCGTGGGCCTGAGGCAGCTGCTTTCCGCGATGTGCTTCCGGTTCCTGCCCCACCTCCCACGCTAAGGCGCCAGGGCGACTTTCTGGCGCTTTCCCCGGTGAAGAGAGGTCTGCCCGGGCCTGGGTTCTGGTGGGTGCTGGCTTCTTTGTCCCCGCTCCCAGGCCACCTGGTTGCTATGACAACCCCGCGTGTCAGATCTTCAAGCTCAAGCCTTGGCTGTGGAGACTCGGCTTGGACCCGAGACGCCCCATCGGGCAGCAGTTTTCCTGCGGGGGGCGGGGCTGCAGGCTCAGGGCGCCCTCCGCGTCTGCTGCCCGGTGGCCTGAGGGTCCAGAGGGACATTTATTCATGGATAATTGGAAACAGTCTGAAATCCTTCCCTCGCCAGAGAGCGAGCGTAAGGCTCTGCGGCCCCCAAGCACAGCGGCTCGCTGCTATTTCTGTCTTCACGCTTCCTTTTCCTTCCAACTTGACCTCCCAGAAATCAATGACCGCCACCCAGCCCGACCGCCTGGGGCCAGGCTCGCTGCCGGGAACTGGAGGGCCGGACCGGGCGGGAAAGGGAGGTGCCCGTGGAGGGATGAGGTGTGAAATGTCTGTGGTCACCCCCAGAACACAGCCTCTGTGCTGCTTCGGGGCTGTCGATTCTCCGAACTCGCTGGGTCGTCACGAGGGTCCTGTGCGACGGCAGACCTGTGTGACCCACCCGCTCTGCCTGACGGCGCCATTCCTGCTTCTCCCTCGGGGCGTGGGGGACAGGAGCCAGGATCCCTACTGTCGGACCTCTGCAGTTCTTCCTAGCGCTTCGGGAGTGAGAGGGTCAAAGCTAGTGCCCTTGACTCTGTGCGTTTCAGCGTTTGTCTCCCAAGAGCGCCCTGAAGCGTCTTAGCCCCTTTGTTTGTTTGTTTAACGTGCTACCAGGAGAGAAAAAAATGAGTCACGAGGACCTTGGTTTTCTTCCATACGGGTCTCCAGCTGGTCCCAACCTGGGACCCCGTCCCGGTCATAACCAACTTCTGATGGGTCCACAGGCAGAGCTCGTGGTGTTTCTGTTTTGCATTAAAAAGAAATCTCACACGGAAGCCCCCAAACTGCCCCCCACCCGAGGACATCCGTGGTCCACACGCACGACCCCGCGGGCAGTCACCGGGACGTGCGCACGTCCACAGCAGCTTGGTGGCGGCCGCTGCCTCTCGTTCGCGCTAAGCTCTGGGCGGTGCCGCCCACGCCGCACCGTCTTGGCTCAGCCGGCCCCTCCGCTGGGTCGGGGTGCTCCCTTCCCCCCTCCTGTTCTCTGCTGGCTGAGCGGTCGGGGTGGGTCCACCCAGTCGTGGGGTCATCACTGCCGACCTCAGGCCGGATGTGCCCACGGGAGCCGACCGCCCCGGGACAAGCTCCCCCAGAACAGGTGAGGTGCGTGGCTGCCTCCGGGCTGGCCGGCTGGTCGCCTCTCCCCCTGAGCCGGGCTCCCAGGCCCGGGGCCCCTGGGAAACGCCTCTGCAGAAGGGAGCAGTCGGCTTTGAGCCAAACCAGCCGGGCACAGTGGCTCGGCGGGGCGCGTGGACTGTGTGGGTCCGTAGCGTTCACGCCCAGGCTGCCCGGTCCGTGTGTGTTATCAACATGCGGATGATCAACATTTCGATCGCTAATTAAAAGCGACACATTTCATGTCCGTTCCAGCCAAAATGAATGCCTTTAAAGAGAACGTGTAATGTGTGGGGATCCAGGAAGCTTTGAGAAACCAATATTTTTCTTTGTCTTCAATAGTGGGCTTTTCATTATATTTATTTTCCAAAGGTCGCTGCCTTGTGTTCTTCTACATCCTTATCATCGGTGTTATGGGTTGAATGTTTGGTGTCTCCCCCCAGATTCCTACGTGGAAGCCCTAATTCCCAATATGATGGCGTCAGGAGGTGGGGCGTTGGAAGGTGATTGGGGTTACATGAGGCCTTGAGGGTGGGGCTCAAGAGAGGCCTCATAAGACGGAGGAAAAATCCATCTACTGATCCCTCTCTCCCCGCCACAACGCCCCGCGTGCGGGCCACATGAGCGCACAGCGAGAAAGCAGCTGTCTGCAGCCAGAGAGCGGCCCCTCGCCAGACGCGCAATCTGCCGGCACCTTGATCCTCGACTTGTGGCCTCCAGAACTGTGAGACATAAGTGTCTGTTGTTTAAAGCACCCGGCCTGCAGCATTTCGTGATAGCAGCCTGAGGCAGGACGATGAGGCCGCGAGAGATGATATAACAGTTTAGCATTAAAGGCGGCTGGGAACACAGGCTCGCAGTATTACTCTCCGGGGTGCCACCGCTCGGCTCTCGTGGGGCCACGCTGAGTGAATGAGATACGGGAGGGAAAGAGACTCTCACTGGCTGGTCACCTTCCAGATCCCAGGGGCTCTGACCGGCGGTTTCCCACCTGTTCTCATTTCCTACAATTTAGGACCCGGAAGATCAGAGAGGGTAAGTGACTAGCGCAGAGTCACACAGCAACAGGGCTGGGGCGCACACCCGGGGGTGTCTGATGCTGGAGCCGGCGCTTCTTCCTGAGCCCTGTGCGCACCGAGATAAATGTGTTTTGGAGAAAGGAGATAAAAGAGGTCCGCAGAAACATAGGCAGATCAAATAAACTAATTACTGAGGTTCAGGCCTTTGCCTAGAGTGCAAACATCAGGCCTCCCTCTGAGTGGGCGGAAATCCCCCTGCCTGACCTCCCACGCCCATTTTAAAACCGACCCCACAGGTCCTGAAACTCCACCCTGCAGAGATGCAGCTCAGCCAGGGAGCCTGACCCCAGGGGCCACGAAGGAGAGCATTCTCGGGGGTCCCCTGCTGGGCATGTGGTTCTCCAGGTGGGGGGCAGTCCAGAACCTGTGGATATGTCACCTTGCGTGGCAAAGGGGACTTTGCAGCGGGGGTTACATTCAGGATCTTGAGGCGGCCAGATGGTCCGGGATTATCTGGGCGGGCCCGGTGTCATCCCACGGGTCCTTATCAGAGGAAAGCAGGGGAATCGGAGCTGGAGAAGGAGAGGTGATGACAGAAGCAGAAGTCAGAGTGAGGTGGCCAGGAGCCAGGGAATGCTGGCAGCCTCTGGAAGCGAGGCTCAAGGGACGAGCCTCCACCTGGAACTTCCAGGAGGAACACAGCCCAGCTGACACCTGGGATCAGCCCCCGGCCTCCTGGTCTCCGGACCGCAGGAACAAGCGCATGCTGTTTGAAGCCACTGTGCTTGTGCTCATTTTCCCCGCAGGCGGGATACTCACACACGTGGCATCGCACACAGGGCACAACCACGTCCCGTCAAGTCCCCTGGCTGGGTCTTCGGGGTGCAAAGGCAATCGACCTGCGAAGGGGATCGCCAGTGTCAGCCGGCGGATGACGCCGGATGGCGTGACAAGTCCTGCTCTGGGCTTCGGGGGTCCAAAGGTCTCCAACCAAATCCGCCATCAGCACGTTGCTGGTGGAGACACAGCGTCCCGCACTTAACCTCGGGCACCGTCTCGCGGCCAGAAACCAGCCACTTCCCTTCAGCAACCGTTTCACCCCACTTCACACTAATTCTTACGAGAAAATATCCCTCCCCTCTCCACCCCCTTCCCGTTTCTCCACCAATGCGGCCAGGCTTTGGTCCAGGAAACAAAACAGAAAACTATCGCTCTATTTCAGGACGCAAGAGAAACGAATTAAATCCAAAGTTTCGCAGAACGTTACAAGGTGAACACGGCTCAGCACGCAGTTGAGACTGAGGTTGGATTTCAACATGCATTCTGAGAAGGAGCCACCCCCACAGCAACGACCACAGAACACTTCGCGTTTTCTCGGGAAGGTCCTCCCTGAACACACGGAAGGAGCCGGCGTTGACAGAAGCGCGTGGGACAAGTCTGCGGGCTTTTCAGGGGACGCTACAAAAAAAAGAAAAAGAAAAATTCAGGGCCGCGTCTTGATTCTCGGCGGCCCTGGGGCTGGACAGGCAGCGCTGGAGGAAACGATGGCAGGACACACTCCTGGGGGACGCGGAGCACAGCGATGCGAACCAGCCCGCGAGGGGCAGGCGGCCTGACTGCTTCTCGAAGCGCCAGGCCAAGAGAACAGAGCTGCTCCCCGCGGGGAGCCGGCTGGGAAGAGGCACCTGGGGGCTGGCGAGGGGGCTTCTCTCTCCGGGAGAGCGTCACCAGAGGTGTGTAAAGACAAAAACTATCGTCTCGGAGCCTCTCCCGTGATGAACGGTCTCCCCTCGCCCCCCCAAACATCCGACCTCATAAAAATCATGCCGATAAGCGGCCAACATTTCATAGCCAACGTTCACGGGCATGTGAGGAGACCGTACCCCAGGCCCGGGGAGGTGGGTGCTGTGGGATCGGCACGTGGTGACTAGACACCGGGGCCCTGTCTCTGCCTCGGTGGGTGTGTGAGACCGCGCCGTCCCGCACTGTCTGGGAAGAAGGGGCTGGGGATGCTGGCCGCGTGTTGGAGGCCAACGACGCAACGTCTCTGTGCCTCAGTTTCTCCACCTGTATAATAGGGTTTTACTTCTAACTACCTCCTGGGGGTGTCGGAAGGATTAGAGGAGATCAAAACCAGGGAGAGACCAACACAGGGCACAGCACCCCAAACGCTCAAACGTGTTTGTTAGCTGCTCCTGACGTCAGCTATCAGGGCCCCGTCCAGCAGAGGGACCCCGAGCGCGAGCACACCCCGCTGAGCGGTAGACACACGTGTGGGGGTCCCTCCGTCCTTGGCCTTGATTCAAGTCAGCAGACGCCAGGACCGAGGACGCGGGGGGAGCGGGGACAGCTCCACGGGGCATGGGGAGCTGGCGGGAGTGAGCAGCACCGTGTGGCAGGGGTGCCGGCCGGGGCAGGCGCCAGGGCTGCACGGTGTGGGGCGTCGGGCACCCCGCCCGCCTCCTCTTTCTCCTCTGCCCACCTTCCTTCCTGTAAACACTCCCTCACCACCTACGGCGGTGCACCCGCCCGCCCGGAGACCTGGGAGGAATGACAAATAGAGGAGAGATGATGCCCACAGAGTCCATGGGAGCTGGCAGGCCGGGTGATGCCCCAAGCCCTCTGCGGGGATCCGCTCGCTGACCCCGCACGGTGACCCCTCTGCGCAGTGACTGGCCCTGCCGTCCTCTCACGGATGAGGAGGCCGAGGCACAGGGAGGCTGTAACCTGCCCCGGTCACGCGGCTGTGGGTGGGGGACCTGGGATCTGCTCACGTGGGCCCCGGGGACATGGGGTCCCCCAGGGAGCCTGGGGGGTCGGGTGAGAGCCACAGCTGAGTCGGGAAGGGGGCGGGGACGTTCCCGAGAGGGGAAGACTCTGCAGCGTGGGGCTGGGGGTTTGGCTGCCTGGCGCCCTGGCACAAACCCGAGTTCACCTATGGGGGGGGCTCTGGGCAGGGGGCACATGGCATGGCGCTGTGGAGGATGGACCCAGGGGCGTGGAGGCGAAGCCGCCGTCTGCAGGGCAGAGGTGGGGTGGCCGAGCTGAGGGTGGCAGAGACCGGGAGGGCTGGCTGATGGGCTGGAGGTGGGGACAGGTGTGGGAGGACAAAGGCAGAAGCCTGAGGAAGGGAGTGAATGGTGGAGCCACTGGGCCCACCTGGAGGGACCGGAGCTATGGGACAGGGGGTGCTGGTGGCAGGGGGACAGGAAGAGGAGGCAGTCCGAGGCCAGGTGGTCCACACTTCCTCCTCTCTGAGGCGGGACGGGAGTGTCGCGGAAGGGTTTTCAGCAGGAAGGTGGCACGGACCGCTCTGCACATTGAAAGCGTGTCTCTGGAGGAATAAACAGTACAAAAAGCAGTGGGTTTTGTCCTGAGATCTAGCACTCATAAAAGTTTAATATACTGTAAAGATGGCATTACAAATCAACACGGACAGAAGGAATGAGTCACTGGTGCTGAGACGACTCGTTAGTTATTTGGTGGGGGGGGGAGTCGATCTGGCTTCTCACGATCATAAGCCAAAATAAAATCCAGATGGAGGAAAGAAGCAAATGCAAAAGGATAATAATAATAAAGATCCAGAACAAGCAGGAAAACAATAGAGGTAAATACTTCTCTGACTTCTGGAGGGGGCAAAGCCTTCTAAGCACCAATCAATGAAAGAAATCTGAGAGATTGATAGATTTGACTGCGTTCAATTAAAACCTCAGTGCATCCGATGTCATAAACAGAATCTAAAAACTCACACACTGGGGAAGCATGTTTGCAACACTAATGATGAGCCATTGATCAACACCCTTCATATATAAAAAGTCCTTAAAAACAAACAAGAGGTACTCGCCCTAACAGAGAACAGAAGACATTTGTGTGAGAGAGGAAGCACATGTCCAATAAATGTATGGAAACCTGTTTCTGTCACTGGTGCAGTCGGAGGGGACCCCAGCGGACAGAGCCCCGGAACCCAGGGAAGGAACGCATTTTAAGAAGAAAGCATGACGGACAAATGATGCTGGCGACCGCGTCGGTGAGGCCTGAGGATCCATTACTGGGGACCTAGACGAGGGCTGTTTCGGCAAAGTGGCGGAACGAACACCTGATTAGGTCAGGCTCGGGAGAGACCAGCAGTTAAGAAAAAAACGTGGAGCGGGTGGCCCAAACCGCCCACGTGCAGGCCGAGCTCCGCGCACTCAGGCCGCCACGTGCGTGCGGCCCGCTGGACCTGTGCAGCCAGCGGGCCCGGGGGAGGTGAATCTTTTCGGAGTCTTTGCCATAGAGGGAAGTAAGGAAGAAGCGCGATAGCCGTGGAGGAAGGAAGAGTCAAAGGAGAACTTTTTTCTAAGACGGGGGCTGTCAGACGAGGCTGCCACTAACGGGGTGATGTGGCAGGGAACGGCACATTGATTCAAAGCGGCTCGCCCCTAAGATGCATGAATTATCAGCTGGGGAGAGTGACGGGGCAGGAAGCTGAAAGCAGACCCAAGCCGGGCGAAGGGAAGACGCCCAGGCCTGGGAGCAGAGCACCGACTCGGAGGTCGACGAGAAATGTCATCTGCCCCCTGCTTCTGCTAGAGCAGGG
The DNA here is from genome assembly GCA_003508835.1 of Eonycteris spelaea. Classification (NCBI taxonomy): domain Eukaryota; kingdom Metazoa; phylum Chordata; class Mammalia; order Chiroptera; family Pteropodidae; genus Eonycteris; species Eonycteris spelaea. The sequence continues at coordinate 9,144,510 of PUFA01000042.1, read as the reverse complement.
GTCGATGTTCCAGAGAGTGCGAGCTTAGCACAAAGGGGTGGGTCTCTGGCAGGTGCGCTCCCTGCACCCTGGCGCCTGGGTGGGAGAGAGAGCACGTGGACATGAGCATCAGCTAGGCATGCCTTCGGCTGCAAACACAGAACACCCCAACTAACCGTGGGCCGCACAGGGTGCACGTTTCTTTCTTCCTCGTGTAAAATAAGCCTGTAAATGGACAGCCCAAGGCTGGCACGGTGGCTCCATGATGCCGTGAGGGACTAGGCACCGTTTAGTTATCTGTTTCATTCTCCCAGCTTCCAAGGATGGCTTCCATCCTCGAAGCCAACTCGTGGTGCAAGATGGCGGCGGGAGCCCCGGCCATCAAGCCTAACTGCCAGGCAATAGGAGGGAAGAAAGAACAGAAGGGGGCCATCTCCCGGCTGAGGCAGCTCTGTTTCAGAGGACTTCCGGACGTGCCACGCCCCGCTCCCACTTACGTGGGCTGGAACCCATCACGCGCTGTACTTAGCCATGGGGCAGCCGAGAAACGCGGTTCGTACCTGGACAAAGCATCCGGGACTCTGTTTCTGCTGAACAAGTAAATATGGGCTACCCAGGGAGCCAAGCGGATGCCACCGATGCAGAGAGTTTTCCCAGTGTCATTCAAACGATGCCACCTCACTGATGAGGTCAACCTCATGCAGGTGCCAGAGGGAAGGGAGCAGGGCGGGGGGAGGGACTTGATCTTGAACTCGGAAAGGACAGAGTGTTCACAGGTAAGTGTGACAGCTCCGTGTGGGTGGAGGCACAGGTACAGCTGGAAATTCCACGACCCTCGAGATGGGCTGCGTGCTCCCGGGCATCCCGAAGCAGCCCTGCCTGGGGCCGAGCAGCCCCCGCGTCCTGGGTGGTGCGTCTGACCTCATCGGAGCCTCTGAGATGTGGCAGCAAATGCCTCCTGTTCCCTTACCTCTTCCGGCTCAGGAAACGGTGGGTAGACACTGGGGTCCCGGACGTCCCCGGTGGGGCCTGATAGTCCTTGGGGCTGCTGACCGAAATTTCAATTCACAGGCGTTGTTACAGCCAGCGTCTCGCTTCCCACGGAGCCGTTCTCCAGATGCAGTGATGGGCACGGCCCACGGGTTCGGCCAGGAGGAAAGGGCTGTCGTGAGCCAGACCCCGTGGCTCCTCCCACACGCAGAGGCCACATGAATCGGATGCCTGGATGAAAGGCCCAGGCCTCCCGCCAGGTCATCCGGGAGCACGTGGCCAGAGACGTCTCTGGACGTGCAGAAGCGCTGTCCCCCGAAGCCTCGAGGAGCGGAGCTCGGGCTGGGCTTCCTCCGGGCCGTTTCTGGTCTTTCTTTCAGCTGCAAATGGAGAAGCAGCAGGTAAGAAGAAACACAGAAGGCGCGGGGAGAAGAAGGCTCTGGAAACGAATACACGTCGCAGAAGCTTTGACTCTGAGTCTCGACTGCTCCCGGTCGGAGGACGCCGACTGGCTCAGGGGCAGGCGCCCCGCTGGACTTAAAGACCAGGGATGTCGCAGGTGATGCCAGGTCCCCTGGGAGTGCTCTCTGCAAACCGGGCCCAGACCACAGACGGCTCCCGGGGACCCCCGCTCCTGTCTCCCTCCCTCCTTCCCCCGGCTCTCTCCGCCTCTCCTCCCTCTTCTTCCTGTCCCAGTGCGCCCTTCTCCTCCTCTGCCATTACTTCAGTTCTCTTAAAGGACATCCCTCGAGCACCGCAGCTGGATTACGTGGCATTTAAAGCGAGAGGCACCCCTGCTTCCGACTCCGCCTGTCCATGAGAACTGATGGCGATGACCACGGCCACGTTCGCCGGCTGCTTATTACGCGCCAGGCACCGTTTCCTGCATTCAGTCCTCAGCTCCGTGTTCCCTGAACGACCTCACGCAGTGGCCACTCACGATGCCCCCGCTGCCCGCGAGGCCGCGGGAAGACGGCGGGTGGCATTCAGCTGGAAGGTCTGAGGCAGAGACCGCGCGCCTGCTCCCTGCTCTGCTGCCTCGGTGGGCAGGTCCTCGTGCAGCCTCCTGCGGCCGGGGCGGGGGGGGGGGGCCGGTCCTTGTGAAGTGGCTGGTGTCCTTCGAGGAGGCTGGCAGAGGCGGCGCCGTCACGGTTCGGATATAGAAAGGAAGCGGAATTCCCCATATCGTAGGCGCCGGGTGGCGAGGCAGGAAACGGGGGGGCCCCTAAGTATGGGATCCCACCCAGGCTCCTGACCAAGCAGCCGCCCCGTCTGTGCTTCTGCCCGGCAAGACTTGGGGTCGCTAAGCATCGTCTCGGGGGGACGCCCCTGGTTGCGGGAAGTTCAAATACTAAAGTGTCCATGATGAAGACACTGGTCGTCTCCCCAGGAAGACATCCGGAGGCAGAGAGCTTGCAGGGTTGGCTAATCCGACATCTCGATGGTGACATCAAGGACTCAGGTTCTTCCCACTGTTCTTACTGTCATCCTCACTGTCACCCCTCACGGTCTCAAGGCGAACAGCCACACGCGATGTCCTGCGGTGGGAAGGGGGCCGTCTCTTCCCCGGGTCTCTTCATAGGAGCTAAGAACCCTTTCCCAGAAGCTCCCGGGAGACTTCTCACATCTCATTGGCCAGAACTGGGTCACTGTCCCTGCCTAAGCCAGAAAGAGACAAAAGGAGACGGGGCCACGTGTGTGCTTCTGCTGACCAGAATTCGCCCGCATCTGGGTGGGGAGGGATGTGTGTGGAAGGGGGAGGGGTGCGTGGCTGTTGGGTTGAAAAGCAGTATTTTCTGCCTCAGCCTCTTCCTTAGTGACTCATTCCCAGCCGCCCCCCCCCCTTACCAAGAGTTGTCATGCCAGTCAATATTCAGCCTCCCTGCATGCAAGGGGAACTACCTGTTCTAAACACAAAACACGTGAAAATCCATCTTTTTCCAATTCTTTTGGTCTTCGCCTTGACAAACAGAGCCTTGCTCTTCCAGCTGTATCTGATCAAACGCCAATAACGATCAGGTTAAAACAAAAACGGGCCCAGATTCCCGGCTTGACTTGATTCAGAGATAACCATGCACAGATTCTGGGTGTTTCTGAAATGGAATTCGAGCTCGGTCTGTGTTTAGAAAAGACTGGTATCACCTATAAGCAACAGGGGGTCAGACAAAGTTTATGCTGATTCAGCAGCGGCGGGGCTGAAAGAGAGAGGGAGCCAGAGAGAGTCAGAGAGGCCAGGGGAGGCAGATAAACAACAGAGAAAGACACGGAGAGACCGGGAGAGAACTCTTGGTCGCCTGCTGTCTGCTTCCCCAGCCCATGACACAGAAGTGTCCCTCCCAAGAAAGGGACCGCTGAACTCCCACGACACAGATCAGCTCACGGAATCCCCAAATATATTACAACGCCATCCTATATCATCCCAAATCCTAGACGAAACTGCTTGGCGAAATATCACCGCTGGCCCGGACAGAACCTGGACTGCTGGGGTCCCCCACCTGGGGACCTGGGACAATCACCAAGCAAGATAAGCAAATCACCTCCATGTTGTGGGCTCCCGCCGTGCTGGGCGCTGCGCCCGGTGTCTTACGTTCTCACCGCTGTGCTCCGCCGAGCATGCTGGGAGGTGGGCGTTATTCGGTGAGACTGGGCAGTGACTCCCCTGAGCCCACTGGAGAGTAAGTGGCAGAGCCAGGAGTTTAACCAAAGTCCCACAATAATCATCTGCTTGTTCCGAAGCTGCTCACACCTCCGTAACCATGCCGGGCACGTTACCAGCTGTGGGTTATTATTAACAGTGGACGACGGTGGCCATGAGCAAGGTTACTGTAGAGGCTGGCTAACAGCATTATTATTATTATTATTATTATTATTATTATTATTATATTTAGAAAACTGGTGTGTGAAGCCAGCGGGGGGAGTATAAGCTTGGGGGCGTGTCCTGGAGAAGATAATGGTTTTGCTGACCCTCTGACTCAATAATCACTCACTCTGCAAACAAATACACGTACACACATGTGCTTAGCAGCTTTATATAATAGCAAAAAGTGGGAAGAACGCAAATGTCCATCATGGATGGATAAAGTGTAGCCTAAGCCATACCGTGGAATATTATTCAGCCATAAAAAGGAAAGAAGTTCGGAGTCACGCTACCATGTGGATGAACCTTACAAACATAGGGCTGAGTGAAAGAAGCCAGACACGAAGGGAACATAGCCTGTGATTCTAATTCTACGAAACATCTCGAACGGGCAAATTCAAGGACAGAGAAGTAGATTGGGGGGAGGCCAAGGGGCGGAGGCGGAGGAGTGGGAAGCGACTATTTAATGGGAACGGGCCTTCTGGTGGGGCATGAAAGTGTAAGGGAAGCAGGTGAGCAGTGGCTGGACAGCATTCTGCACGTTAAACGCCCCTGAGCTGTTCCGTTTAAAGTGGTTACTTCCACGTTGCGTGAATTTACCGCGGTGAAAAGGAAAAGGCGTCACTCTGGCCTTACGACCATCATCACGTTCTCAGCCAAACGCCCGCGTGGGATGCAGCCGCCCCCTCCGCCGGGTGGGGTGAGAGCTGACACCCCAAGTGCTCACGCCGCCGTGGCCACTGTCACCGTCCCACTCACGCCGCGGCGCAGCAGCCCCGTCGAATCACAGATCGATCACTTTAAGAGGCCGGGGTCTACCGCTAATGGCCGAAGGTCTGCAGAACCAGGTCAGGGCGAGAGCGAAGCACCGGCTCCGAGAGACAGGCCTGCGCCTCGGAAAGGCCAGGGGACTCTGCGTCCGCGCTGGGAAGCGTCTACGGAGCGAGGATGACAAGCGCCAGGCACAACCGCGGGGCCTGAAATGGGCCGCGTCCCCAGGAGGAACGGACGCCACGCTCTCCCGCACCTGGGTTACCTTCTGGACACAGCCTCGCTGCTCCTGATTAGAGACGTCACCGTGAGCACGGTGGGACCCGGCTCCTGTCTGCTTGCGGGGGGGGGGTGGCGGCCGGAGGAGAGAGAGACGCGGGCCGCAGTTGTGAGGGCCAGCGCCTGGGGTCCCTGGCCACGGACATCCCAGGCCCCGCTTCCGTGAGGACACAGGGAGAGGATCGCCGTGACCCTGAACGTCTCGCTGTCCAAAGCTGGGTGGCTCCGTCCAGTACGCAGGAAAACGCTGACATCTCAGGGACAGGCCATCCTGCACTGCAGACGCCAGACCTCCCGAGGTGGGGGGCAGGGGGCGAGAGGGCTTCACCCAGCGGAAGGGGAAGGGGGCACCCCAGCCCTCTACGTGAGACCAAGGACTTCTGGAGATACCTGGGTTCGCCACTTCTGCAGGACCTGCTTTGCCCACCAGAAGCAGCATGTGATCGGCCAGAACGATGGCCATTGGGTCCGCACCTCGCCTCAGAGAAGGGCACACGGGTGACGTGACAGAAGACAGGGAAGCCCAGGCCTCCCGGCTCCCAAAGACGCCGTCTTCCATTTGTCCCTTTAGCCAAGACGCCACTGGCCCACCTCCAGGCGCCCGGATCCAGCTGGACTTCAATGCGGTCCTTCCCATGGTCCTCGGTGGTCCCACCTGACCCTCCCTGCACCCCTCGTCTGCACTGAAGTCAAATTATGGCCCTCCAAGCGCGCTCACGTATCTACTTCCCGGAGGGGTCCCCGCTTGGTTCTCTTGGCCTTTGCTGACTCACCCGGCCCCCTGGAAGGCAGCCTCTACGATCTGGCACCTCTGCCTTCACAGGGACCCCAATTTGAATTCTCGCCCACAGTGAAGAGATGGGGGTCGTGGCAGTTCGACACACATATTGAGAACTGCCCTTCTCCAGGAATCGAGTAGGGAGCTTCCGCGTTATTTTCATTTATATCAGAACCTCGGAAGACTGGAATAAACCACGTTTCACTGACACCGTGGAATATTACGCAGCTGTTAAAAAGGATGCGTGAGAGCCGTGTGCTGAGCTAAAGAGGCAGCCGATGTATTAGGTTAACAGACAAGCAGCACGCGATCAAGGGCAACATCATTGGTAACACGCTGACAGCACGCACTGCTGACATGCGATGACAAGGGCACCCCAAACCTATCTCCCAGTCTAAACAAGAGAAATACATTAGACAAACCAAACTGAGGGGGGGGCATTCTGCGGAAGGATTGGCCCGCAGTTTCGAGGTGTCAAGATCGTGAAAGACAGAGAAAGACGGAGGCACTAACTGTCTCAGACTGGAAGGGCCCGAGGTGACATGACGGGGGGGTGCGGCACGGCGTGCTGGGGGGTCCTGGGACAGCCCGAAGCCCCGAAGGAAACTGGTGCTACCTGAAGGAAGTGCGGAGTGTGGTCACGGCCCTGGACCAGGACTGGTTGCTTGGTTTTGCCAAACACACAGTTGGGGGGCACACAGGAAATCTCTGTACTACCTTCGCAACTTTTCTGTAAATTTAAAACGATGCGAAAATTAAACGTTGATTTTTAAAAAGAGCAGCAAGTCATAAAGTGAATAAGCACACGCTCACCGGTTTTAAAAAATAAAAACTGGTAAGCACGTCCAGGTGCACACACAGAGGCACGGCACGGAAGGACGTACCCTAAACGCCACGATTTGCTACCCGGGGCGTGGCGGGGGGGTGTGGGGGGGGGTGAGGGTGAGGCGGCTTCTTAACATACTCGTCACATTTCTGTGTCATTTAGACGGCTGCAATGAGCTATCAGACCTGTTGCGGGGACTCCAAGATGCGATTTAAAAAATCTAATAACGTTTTGGGGAAAACACGTGCTTTCCCATCTCCAAAAGCAATGGCAGGAAAACACTTATTGGCGCTTTAACAAGGAGCGCCAAATCTCACCCTCCCCCACCCCCAACAGCGTTTTTCTCCCAGAAACACGGTGATATCTCCACTGGCCCGTGAGGCAGGTCAACGGGATGCCAAGTGTGAGACCAATTATTACTCCACAGTCCGGCAGCTTGTAAATCACGGCCCTGCACTGCTTCCCACGAAGGATTCTACACGTCGAGGGAAATGGGGGGGGGGCTGCCCACTTCATGCCACCCGCTGACCCTGAAGAGGCGGAGCATGTTTTGACTCATGGAAAGGAGGGGCTCTGGTCGGGGGAGCAGGGAGAGGGGGTGTGGAGGGCGACAAGGTCTAAGACGTGATCGGGGAGCTGACGGTGAGAAAAGCCCCTTACGACTCCTGAGAGGAGAGAGTGAGCCGACCGCAGAGCCTCTGAGGAGGGGAGGGGGCCACAGGTTCTCAGGGCAGAGCCGGCTGGGGACGTGTCAGGCCTCGCAGAAGGTTCAGCGGGCTGGCCAGGTACCAGGTACATCTACCAATACCAGTGACTTCCCTTTACGGCAGGCTCCATCAGTCACACAACGCCAGGGACAAAAAGATGCCTCCATCACAACAAAACCCGGAAACCACTGAGCCACGAAGCCCGAGCAACGCCCAGACCTGTGCGAGGACAATGACAAGACCTCGCTGGAGAACATGAGCGGATCCGGGTAAGCGGAAGAAGGCATCTCGTTCCTTGGGTACGAAGCTTCGACACTAGAAAATTGTTGATTTCACCCCCACTGTAATCCAAAACATCCATGCGAGTCCGAGCAAACTGCCAAGAGGATTTCTAACACTGCTGGAAAAGCGGGTTCTCCAATTCACCTGAAACGCAAAGTCACGAGTTGTGTGAAGGACGGCAGAGACGGTAAAACATGCCACAAAGCTGTCATCATCAAAAGGGTGTGGCCTCAGCACATGGAGATGCAGCGCGGCTCCCTGGCCCCCTCCCCGCCCTCAGAGAGCACCCGTATACCCAGGGCTTCCGCAGCGGTGACCTGCAGCCCGCCTGCAGGGTGCGGGCTGACGGGTGTAAGTGGGTCAGCACGTCCCAGTCTCCCACCCCAGTGCTGGGTTCAAGTCAGATCGAGGGACGACAAGACTCTGTTCCGGGCTGTCGTTCCTGCAGACACCCTCCTTTCCTGCTGGCTATGACTGGGGGAGCTCACAGCTTTGGAAGGTCCTGACTGCGGACCACGCTGGTGCCAACGCTAAGAAGTCAGAGCCGGTAAAGGCAGAGAGAAAGTAGGTCCATGTGACGTCATCTGGACTGCGGGATCCTGCCTTGCCCGAAACCCGACCTTGGACTTCTCGTTATAAGTCAGTAAATTCATGGTATTGTTTTCATCAGCTTAAACAGAGTTTTCAGTTGCTTACAATTAAAAGTATCCTCCATGGTGACGTTAATACAGACTGGACACATGCGTGTGTGTGTGTGTGTGTGTGTGTGCACGCACATGTGGCGTTTCACATCCCAGGGGATAGCTGCTTCTCTTTAACCACCTGCGTCAGCCTCACTCTGGAACCTTCCAAAATGCAGGCTGCAGGCCAGAGGACTAGAATGAGACTCCACGTGGTGACCAGCCTCCCAGGCAGCTTTCAGGTGTAGGGGAGTTTGAGAACGACCAGATCAGAGTACTGATTCAAACCGTGGGACACGAGCAGTCAGGAGGTTATGACTTCGATTTAGAAGGTCTGGGGCCAGCCTTTTTTTTTTTTTTTTTTTAATGAAAGAATGGGTTGGGATAGGATGGGACGAAACAATAAAACAGAAGACGTCAGAGTGTATCACAGCAGAAAAGCTAAGTATTGTTTTATGAAACTTGTGTTTCAGTGATACATACGCACAAAGCTGAGATTTACTGGCATTTGGCATTATAAATCTACCCGTTGCTGACATACCAGAATGTATTTCTGCTGCTTGGTAGGCAGCCAGAGCCTCCCTGCGTGCCCCCACCTCACTCAGACTCAGGGAGGACAGGGTCGAGTCGTGGGACCGTGGGGGGCTGCGTTAAGACGGGGTTCTGATGGCTCAGCCTCCTGGCCTTACCAGATGTTCAAAATTTTGACTCACTTCTGCACACGTGTGTAAGTGTAATGGATCGGAATGTTAAAATGGGCTGAGATGATTTATGGAGTTTGAAAAGCACGGTGAGGACCACACGTTCTCGGGGGGGCTCTGGGGACAGAGCGTGGGGTGGGCAGGAGGGGTGCATTCGGGTGCGCCTGAGAGAGCAGGAGGTGAGGACGCCGGATCGAACGGGACAGCAGCGACGTCCAGATTTTGGCTGCCGCCCGGGGTTGATCCAGAGGAGTGCAGGCTTTGCAGGGAACTCAAAGAAGGAAAGGAAAAGCGGAGGCCTTTACCCGCTGAGTCAGCACGATCGCCGCCCAGCGCTGCCGAGAAAGCGAACGCGCCGGTTCTTCAAGCGCCAATGATAATAAAACCCCGTGTGCGGAGACGCGGCAAGAGCCGTCCGCGCGTGAATTCACGTTGGCCAGAGCCACTCAGACCTCAGGTTCTAAGCGACATCCGCTTTCTACAATAAAACCCGTCTCCCTCTTCCACTGGCCCCTGCCCAGCCCCCCGCAGCCCGGCTGGGCAGATCAGGTCGCCCGTTGTTGTTTTTTTAAGCTGGGGACAGATTCAATGTCCAGGACTCAGTGAGCGTGGAGGTAAACCCGAGAGACCACCGCCATGGTCTACGCCATAAACACACCCGTCACCTCCAAAGCTTCCCTCCCCTTCTTATTATAATGTGCGTGTGTGTGTGTGTGTGTGTGTGTGTGTGTGTTAAAAACATTTAACACAAGATTTACCCCGCTGGTAAATTTTTAAGCAGATAACACAGTATTGTTAGCTGCAGGTGCTATAGTGGAGCTCAATTTACCCTGGTAAATCCCCCCGACCTGGTCTAAAGTCATAAAGTCAGCTGGGTCCTTCTGAGCCTCACCCAGTCCCCATGAAGGACTTAACCCCGGATGTACCACAGTGTCACCTCCGGTGAGGACCGGGTGGGGAAAGGGTGGGACTGCCAGACGCGACACAGAACGCCCAGGTAAATCTGAATTTCAGATGGACAAATAACTTTTAGGATAAGTATGTCCCACGTAATACTCAAAAAAAAAAAAAAAGAGGCATTTGCTGTTTATCTGAAATTCAGATTTACCTGGGCGTCCTGGATCTTGCTGACTCTGACAGGCCCGGGAGGGAGGGTCTGTGGGGTGGGGGGAGCAGCTCGTTTTCTGCATTGTGCCTGTTCACGCTACTTGGGTTGTTAAGTGTTAAAAAATTCAGGATGTTTTATGTAAGCAGGAATTATATGAAACATGGACCATTTTTTGTTGGTTTGTTTCCTTCTTAATTCCTTGCGCTGTACAAAAACTGCTAAATGTTATACATGTTTTTTAAAGACTAGAAAATTCAGCTCCATGTGAGCCGACATGGGCCATTAAGAAATATTTTCCACACTAATGAACGGGGAGGAGGGAAAAAAAGTCAAAATCACGTACGGACAGGGGCCTGACAATCTGGCGCCGCTTGAACAGCAAGTGAATTGAAAGAAAACACCAGAAACGGAAGCCAGCGAAAACGCGGCCAGAGCGAGCCACAGAACAGAAAGGGGCGGACAGGCCAGCGGGCCGCCCGGTGGGACCCGCGTCTCACGGTGCCCGGGGTCCCCGGCGGTTTTTAACGCGGTTCCTGCGGGAGGAACTGCGCATCTCATACCCGTCACCCTGGTTTTCACTCCCTTCCTGCAGCATCGAGCCGCGGACCACCCTGAACAGGTCACACTTGCTCTACGGACTCTGTAGCTCCTACATGTCGTGAACTTAAAATGTTTGCCCTAGGCGGAAAAGAAACGTTTTCTCGGTCCTTCCTGACGGGGAACGTGCCTGTACGGGTTGGACAGCTGTCCTTCTGCGGCTGGGAACCTGCCAGCCCCCGAGTGGGGAGGCTTGGGTCAACGTGTGCCTGTCAAACCGCTCAGGGGCATCACTGATCTTCCTCGAACCTCCCTCGGAAAACTTTCCTTGTGAAAACCGGATGGAAAGTCGTTTTGTAAGCTGTGAAATGTGGCAGGCAGCGCAGCGCTCGGGAGGAGGCCAGGCATGCTGGAACGGGCCGTCTGCCCCGGGCAGGCTCGACCGCTCGCACACGGGCCCTCGCGTTTGGGGATTCACAGTCGCACAAAAGGAGCTTTACCGGAGTGCGGAGAAATACGCACAGGGCCCTGGGTAACAGATGCCTGGCGGTGAAGCCAGCGGCCAAGGCCGCAGGAGACGCCTGTGCCGTGCGTGTTGTTTAGGGGACGGGGCAGCAGGGCGGCGTCCCTCCAGGAGCCCTGTGGTTGGGGCGGCCGGCCGGGGACCTCCCCGGGGAGCTCCATGTTGACCGGGGACCGTGTGCCTGGCACTGATGGCACAGGGCCGGGGGCCCCCGTCTGCTTCCTCATGCTCCTTCTAGCTCTGGTTCAGGAAACGCTTCTGCGTCGTTTCCCAGAACTCAGAGCCACCCCTCCTGTGACAAACCCCGCCACCAGGCTGGTCAGAGCGGGGCCCCAACGGAGAGGGGTCAGGGAGCATCGGTGGGGTGCAGACGGGCCTGGGACCACCTGCCTGCCATGCCCTCTGTAGCCGGGCTCTCTCCAGAGGGAACCCTGATTCTAACGCCAGGCGGACCGTCAGCAAGCGACGGGCGTTTGACAAAGGAAAGGACGTGGCCTCGGGGTTGACATTCAAACCCGCGAGGGTCTGTCGCGCGGTAACGGCTTTTCATGTAATTAAGTATCGCTACCGTTCGGGGCTGCGCTGCCCACGGTCGTGGCCCTTGGCCACACGTGACTATTAAAAGCAAATCAGTTAATTAGACGGCGTAAGCCTCCGCTTCCCCCTCTGCAGCGCGGGTATAACAGCGGTGTCAGCCTCACAGGATGAGAGGTGGCGTGCGTACGGGCCAGGTGCACGGCAAGACTTTAATAAACGTCGCCCTTCACGACGACGGTTACTTGATGCACAGTAGTGTCTCCCGTCCCCGCGAACACCTTTAATTTCCTCTCGTGTGACTCGCTCACTCCATCTGGGGGACTGACTCCGTGGTGGTGGGGGGGACAAGATGATGCTCCCCTCAAAGACATCATGTCCTAATCCCCTGAACCTATGACTATGTTAGGTCACGTGGCAAGGGGCATTTAAGGGACATGTGGACATGTGGAATCAGGATGCTCATCAGCTGACCTAAGAAGATGATTTGGGGTAATTTGGGGGGCCCCCACATAACCACAAAGTCCTCGAAAGACGGGCAAGGGAGAAAGAAGAGCTGCAGCTACTGCTGGGAGAAAGGCCGGGGCGGCCACGGGCGGCTTTGCCGCGGGAGGAAGGGGCCACGAGCCCAGGAACCCGGGAAAGGCAGGACGTGGATTCCCCTGGGAGCTTCCGGACGGAACCTCACCCTGCCGGCATCTTGCCTGTGGCCCGGGGAGACCCATTGCAGTCTCTGGACCTCCAGGACGAACCGCGCGACAACCAGTGTGTGCGGTTTTGAGCCGCTGAGTTTGTGGTGATTTGTTGCAACAGAAACAGAAAATGGACACAGAGCACAGACTTGCTGAGCCCACGAAGAGCCTCCCCCCGCCCCGGGCACCCCACCCTGTGCACCCCCAACCCGGGCATCCCCGGCCCTGTGCACCCCCGGCCCCGCGCACCCGGCACGCACGGCAGCACACACCAGCGTCTGAGTGGCCAATGTCAGCTAACGACAAACTTCCAAGTCAGCGGGGGCAGGGGAGCCTGAAAGACCCTTATCCAAAGTGTCTTTTGTGCGAGTAAAGGGTCAGCACCCCGTTCTGTCTGAGAGCCCGTTCGTGTGCCTCAGCGCAGTTCTCTGCACGGGGCGGGGCACATGCGGCCCCCTGTGCCCGCCCCTTGGAAGACTGCGGACCGAAACGAGAACACGCCGGCCGCGGATGCAGTTTCCCCGGCAGGGAAGCGTCTCTTTCCTTGCCGAACGGCCCCCCATCCCTGATGCGCTGTCCAAGGCAACGGGCCGTTGCTGGGTGTCCTGGACCCGGTGACTTTCGGTTTCATGCCCAACTCTCCAGCTCGCCGACATGCCCTCCTGACCGTGTGGTCATCCAGAGCCCTGCGCCTCACCCCGAAGCCCCGCTGGGCTTCCAAGAAACGGGGGGGGGGCAACGCTCGTCTGCTCGGGCCCCTCAAAGATGCTGACGCAAACGCTTCTGGCGAAGGCGAATGACACCGTGGGCGTCGCGGGCTTTGGGGAGCAGGTTAGGCCCAGGACCCCTTATCCACAAATCCGAAATCCAACACTGTCTGGACACCCACAGCTGCCCCGAAACCCGTCGGCGTAGAACCTGGGCTGACTGGCCGTGAGGCGACGCTGTCGTCATCCGGCTCGGTGTGAACAGCCCTACAACCTACTGCAGAAAATAGTGTGCGACGGCAGAGTGTGTCCCAGATACTGCTGGCACGCGCGCCTCAGTCTAAAATCTAGGTCCTGGAATTTACAAAATTCCGGGAGCATCCTGATCCACGCCTGGTTTCAGATAACACGGGAGCTTCGCGGACGGGTTTGCAGTTCTCGGCACACTGTCTTTCCTTCCTTTTCCTCCTAGGACCCTGACGATGAACAAAACGTCTCTTTTCCCTTGATAATATTTTTCGTGTACAATGGCGTGTAAATTTTCAAAACTGGTGAGAGGGACGGCGGGGAGTCTGGGTAGCTGCTGTTTTATCCACATCCTGACTGCTTCCTAAGGAGGTGCCCAAGTTCTCACCAAATCCCAGTGACCTCGCTGGCGGGGGGCGGGGGGCTCTCTACTTGGGTCCATCTGCGTTGACGCCCCACGCGAGGCAACACGACAGCACCCGGCACAATTGTTTCCCTCCGCCAGGTCTCCTAGAGACCAAAGGTGAAGACACCGTGTGTCTCTGACACAGAAACCGGGCCTGGCCGCAGCATCTGTCAGATCCATCGGCGCTTCAGCCAGCTGCCCGGTCCCACTGCCACCACCCGGCTCCGACACCTTTGCTTCTGTCAGCCACTCGACGGCCCACAGGTAGCACCTCTGGCTATGCACAACCCCGTCGGCCTCTGCGGGGCTCTCTCGATTCTTCTAGAAAGCAGCCCAAGCGTCCAGCGGCATGGGAACCCAGGACTGGCCACAGGCAGTTGAATTCATGCTACCGTTTGCCTGTGCAAATAGGGGACGAGCTCGTGAAGGGTCTGTCACGTCGTGCGAACCATTGCGTGCGTGACGATGCCCCAGCATCGCCCCGCCTGGAACGGGTGGCCCATTTCCCACTGACAGATGTAGCACATTACATTCAAAATAAATATCTCAATAAAGCAAACAAATACAAACCCATAAATTCACCAATTCCAAATAAGTTAACGAAAGAACTATAAAACCACCGTTGGGTGGACACCGCGCGAGTAGGTGCTACAGGCAAGACCCGCCGCCGGTCGCTAAGATCGGGGCCAAAGTGGGAGGCGAAATGCGACACCGGCGAGGTCTCCAGTCATCACAAAGCAAAAAATGGTGACATTACAAAGGAGGCAGTTGGCAGCACGACCTGGACCAAGGGCTCGAGGTCGAAGCCGCGGGTCCTGAGTGAGGCTTAGCGGCAGGACGAGCCCCCTCGCCGTGGAACCGCCGTTCTGGCCCAAAATGCCTCAGCTCATTTGAAACACGGGACAACCTCGGACCAAGCCTAATCCAGGGCCGCTCTCAGAAATCACTGGCCGGCGCTCCTCCGGAACGTCAAGGTCACGACTGACACGGAGACGGCGGCACCGTCACGGCTCGGAGGCGGCCAGAGAGACGTGGCAGCTGCCCGCGGCGCGGGGTCCTGCATGGGTGCCGCTGAGACAGAAGAAGGCCGGCGGAGGACGAGCCTGTGAAACTCAGGTTAGGTTTGCTGCCGAGTCAACGGTGTCGAGTCCCCGTCCGTTCTGTGGGTATGTGAGATTTTGACGTCAGGGAAGCTGGGCGGAGGGTGTCTGGGAACTCGGCGCTGCTCTGCAGCTTTTCTGGTAAGTCTCAAGTTAATCCAGAATAAAGTGGTTTTTGAAAGACGGAAGCGGGGACTCAGAGTCACGTGCTGGAGCAGTCAGCTGGGGGCTTCCAGGGCAGGGGGTGACCCACCAGCACTTCCGGCCTCCTGGGTGGCCCAAGTGGATCAGGGGATGAGGCTTCGACGCACTGGGGGGGCCCTGGCAGCGTCATCTGCAGACGCTCACTCTGAGAAAGACATTTTAGGGGCTACAGATTAGATGCCATCTCATCCTTCCCTGTGGCACAGCCTTTCCAAACGCATTTCTACATAACCCAATTCACACAGCCATTCGACGATGGCCCCTGCCCTTGCTGACTTAGGCCCCCAATCCGGTGACACGTCCATTCTCTGTCACCTTCGCAATGTCCACGTCGGTGGGCAGAGAATGGAGTCTTCCTGGTATTTTAGAACAAAACTCAATATGTAAAGTTTATTAGATAATGACTAGTGAATTAAAACAAGCAGACAAACAACAGTGCTGCGTAGTCACGATTTTACGTGACCACGTAAGTTCTACCTGAATTCAAACGCGATGATCTGTGATGAGCAGCTGGTCTTTCTTGCCTTTTCCTTTTTTTCTGGAACCCACAGAAAGCACCCACTGCACCATCAGCTCACTTCACGTGGCACCCACAGGCTCCCAGCCTCCAAAGTTACGGCCTTTTCTTAGGGAAAGTCACCTCGTCTGTGGATCTGATACCACATGTATTTCGGAAAACTGGGGAGTTCCTGATACACACTCCCAACCTCTGTTTTAAATTATTGCCTTGGGCCTTCCTGCCAAACCCGTCCTGTATAAAGGGACTCACGGCTAAGTGTGTAAATAATTTTTAAAATTCCACTGGTAGTGATTTGGAAATAAGAGGAATTTTCTTCCTCTTTTTTTCTTTTTGCTTATTTTTTTCTTTCCTTTTTTCCCCCCTCCTCTGTTAAGGTTACAAAGGCATTTAACATTGTTTTAATTTGGAACACAGGCCGAGTCTAGTAAAACCTCTTGTGCCCCGTATATATAAAACTTGTACTTTATACCATCACAAAGTTTTAGAATATTAAGTAATTCATTTAATTAAACAAGCAATTTTTGGACCTTGGGCCCCACCCTGGATGTCAAAAAAAGTTTTATAAATTTCAAAGACTGTGGACGCACGGGATGGACCCTGCAGACCTAGAAAAATCAAGGCCATCTCTCGTGCAGATGGACTGACGGACAGAGGATTGCGGTGCCCCCGGGTTCAGGCACGTTTCGAAGTGCTTCTTTCTTTTGACATAACAGGGTTCGCTGATGGAGCAGACATCCGTGGACTTGCTGCCAAGCATCTGCTCCTTTCTCCTGGGTGGGACGGTCTTTAGCCCTTTTCCCGCTTAGAAGAGAAAACAGTGCAGCTCGCGGCCAGTGTGCATTTAACATCATGCACAGGGTTTGACATTTTCAGCGATGGAGAACTACTACGTTTTGTTAATGGAAAAAGCACTACTAAAAACAGAACGCTATCCACAGACCGGTGTCATTCGTTTCCAAAGATGTACTAGAGTGATGCGAAAATGATAATAAAAGCGAGACCTTCTGTGGCAGACTTCGGGGTGAGGTTAGGGCTGTTGCGTGACCCGCGAGTCATCTCAGGGTGAACGCTCCAGCCGCAGCAGCCACCGGCGCGTATTCTCGGGACAAATGGGAAGTGGGTGAAGACGCCACGTCCAGAAATGGTCGGAGCTGTGGTTTAGTGACTGTGAGGAGAGATCGCAAACCTCACGGTGCCTACGCACACGCACACACCGCCATGCGTATATACACACGTAAGCACCCCATACCTGCATGTGCACACGCACATCTACACACGTACACACGCACCACACAGTCATACACACATCTGCACAAATACATACACACATGCACACGCACACATCTACATATATGTATAGACAGACACCACACGCGCACATGCACACACACACACACCCCGTTACCCCACAGGCCATTCGAGGCACCTCTCACTGGAGCCTAAGAGCCCGGGGCCCCAGGGGACCCTAAAGTTGAGCAAGGAGAGCGGGCACGACTCTCGGGGGACTGCTGGCTTACTGGTCACCCGCGAAATCCCACAAGCCCGCTTCGGGACCGTGGAGAGAACAGAACGTGGACGCCCACGGTGCCCCACAGGGGCGTGTGAAGGGAGCGGCTGAACTCGGGAGAAAAGCTTCCTCCCGAGCCAGAGGGTGGCTGTGGCCGGCCCGGTGCGTCTCGGCGCAGGCCAGCGGGGGTCCCTGCAGGGGCTTTCCGATTTCCCTACGCGGGTCACGTCTGCAGATCCAACGGCTGTAACCCTGAGACCGCTCGGGCCTTAAGCTCCTCTCCCCACACGCAGCTCAGGGCGCCGGGCGGTGCCCACCCAGGACGGGAGGCCCTTCTGTGCCAGGGCCACTGACACCCGCCCACGCTCACTCGGATGGGACCACGTGGACATGCCAGCCACCTCCCTGCACGCCCTTGGGATGCTGGCACCACCCACACAGACACGGGGAGAAGGAGCCAACCCCGCGTGGCCCCGGCGCGAAGCAGGTTGTTTTCTGTCACTGTTACGTCGAGGGATGCGGAATGCGACGGTGCTCGAGGCCCTGCTGTCCCCTTACCGGCCGTGAGGTGCTCGTCCTACTCCTGCATCTCAAGGACCCCCCTTCTGCGTGGACCCCCAGCCTGCACATCCAGCCCTGCCCACCCTCCCCTTAAAGCCGACTCTTGGCCACCCCTCAGGGCTGGGGACACACACCCAGCAGGTGGTGTGTCCCAGGCTTGGCCATTTGGGCAGGGGGTTCTGGGACCCCAGGTAGTGAGAGTTGTCTGGGATGCGAGTGAGGCAGAGGCCCCTGCGTTTGTACCTGGAAGTCAGCACTGCCTTAAATTTGCCCTCCCCGGGCTCTCTGTCTCCCCCGTGGGCCTGCGGGAGCCATCGTCAGCTCTGAGTGGGCATGTCCTCTCGCCCTGTGGGAGGGCCCGGCCAGGCGCTGCCGGCACCCAGGCCCCACCCCCATCCACCCCTGGGCCTCGTAGGACACGGCTTAGAAACCACAGTCCTAAAGGACACGCGCCCATCCCCACCTCCACGGCAGCCCCCACAGACCCCCTCTGGGAGCCCTGACTGTGGTCCCCGGGGCAGAAGTGGCGTTCGCTTCCCTCCGCCTCCCTCACAGTGTGCCTCTCAGAACGGGGCGCTCGGGCCCAGTGGGCCCCACCACGTGGAGAAACAGAACCTCGGCTTCTGCTGGCACAGCCAGCTTCGGAGGCGTGGGGCCACGCTGATTTCCCCGGGCTTCACTGACCGTCTCTAGAAGAAGCACTTTAAGCGCCGTTCCATCTTCCGGACGGCCTTCCCTAGGCGCTGGGACCACTCCCCCCTGAAGGTGGTTTGGAGGGCTGGGAAGGGGCCCTCAGCCGCATTGGCGACATGACCAGAGGTTGTCTGGAGGGGGCGGGGCTGGGGTGATGCCTGCCAAGCCCCGTTCTCGCCTCCGCACAGACGATGGCACCTGGGTTTGCGAAGTTCTTTCCACAGGAAACGACTCTCACTCCTGGGGCCACCAGCCTTCTGCACCTGCACGGCACACAGAGGAGGGGACAAGGCCTTTTTAACAAGGCTCCAAATCTGGTGGCCTGCGGGTCGTATCTGAGGGGGACTGGACTGCATCGCGGGGGGTCGAGGCGAAGACCCCGCTTGCCTCTGGCATTTTTCCAGTGAGCTATCCGGAAGAAGGTGCAAATTGAGCTAGAGAAGGCATTTTTGAAAACCGGATGCCAGAGTCAGATCGCGGGACCTAACGCGGAATTGCCCGGCCGGGCAGCGGTGTCCGGGTTGGGGCGGGCCGTGATGAGCAGACGGGAGGAGACCGAGGAGAAGCCCCTGGCGTGACGTGGCCCGGGTCTCTGTTTTCCCGCTTTCGAGGGGGCGGCAATGATTTCCACTGGAATCCAGGGAGGATTGAGATTTTCAATTCCCCTTCAACGCGGGGAGGAAGTTGAGGCTTTAGTTCGGGTTCATTCACTTCGGGTCAGACTCGCTCGCTGGTTGAAGACTCCAGTGGCCTTTTCCCGTTGCATTTTTACGCCTTCGCTCCTGCCAGTTCCCCAGGCATTTAGCTCCATCCGGCTCTTTATTTCTTCTTTCTTTCTTTGTCCTTCCGTCTGGCCTCGACGATGCCTCCACCTTCCAACGGTCTCCCGTCGGCTACTCGGCCGTGGGACGAGGGCCGCTGTCCCTGGACCTTCGTTAAAATTCCTTTGCCACGTGTACGACGTCCGGGGTATTCGTTCTCACCGAGACGTCCAGGGTAGCGGGGACTATCTCCACGTTTGTCACTTGGAGGGGCGGGAACCCCAAATCACTGAACAGGGTGCTGGGGTTTAGAGGACATGGGACACTTGCTTCTGGCCAGCGCACACGTCACACACGGGGACCAGAGACCACCCTCCATAAACCTCCAAACACGAGCCCTGGCGGAAACTGTGTCTTCACCCCACAGACCACCAATGGCGGGTCCTCAGGGCCCCCTGTCACCCACCCACACAGAGCACCCCAACAAGGCACGTTGGTGCCGTGAGTCCTGGCCCCTAGCAGGAAAGAGTCTTTTGCAGGGGAAAAGTGGGAGGTGCAGAGGCGGAAGGCTGGGGTGGAGCCCGGGGTAGGATGCCAACAGCCTCCACGCTCTGGTTCAGAAGCTCGGCCCCTAATATTATTCCATCTATTTGTCAAACCCGTCCTTCTCCACCTCGAGCATTCTCTGGCAGCCGCCGGAGACACAGTCCTGTCCAGCCTTTGGAAACTTCCTTCAAGCACTCTGTGTTCCTCTTAAATGTTGGACAGTCACAGGTTTCCTGGCCTGAAAACAGAGAGCTATTTTAAAAGGTTCCTCTCGCCCCGCCCTCCACAAGCTCTAAAACAAAGTACCTTTGTAGTTCCCTTTGTGACAACACCACGTGCACATTGTTGGTCCTTGACACGTTTGTGGAAGTGACTTAACCCCAGCTAACTTCCCCACTGGGAAAAATGGGCCTGAAACTGCTTGCGGTGCCCACCCACAGCCACCAGGGGGAGCCAGTGAGGCCATTTCAGTGACTGGCCGCCTAGCGCCGCCCTGAACGAGGTGCCTTTTCGTCCTGAGCTCAGTCCTGCCCCGTTCCAGCGAGCGCTGGCTGCGTAACGAGCCAGCTCAAAATGTGGTGGCTTGAAATACAGCCGTTGCATTCAGTCTCGGGGTGCCGGGGCCAGGAGGGCAGGCAGGGCTTGGCACGGAGATTCGTCTGTTCTAATGGGTGTCGACAGAGATCCACTGGTCCTTCTGGAAGATGGGAGAAGATTTCCCTAGAATACCGCGGCCCCATCTGACGTTTACACACTTTTCCAGCTGGGCAGAGGGCACGGCGCTCTGAATCCCTGAAAATCCGTGCAAACGGGCCCGGCCGAGGCGGGCAGCTGCTGTCCGCGCCTGATCCAGAACCCACTGATGGCGTTTAAGCCCATCTCCGGCCTCAGTCTGTCCTGCTGACAGCTTCGTGTGAAGCTCAGAACAGCGGCGCAGAACATTGAAGGAGGGTTGACAGAAACGGAGCATGACGGCTTCTCTCCAAAGATCAGAATTTTTAGCATGCAGATAATGTAATAAGGTCCAACCTTTGTCTCTTTTTTTTTAAATTTTTCTTTTCATTCTTTTTTAAAATTTCTCTTTTTAGCCATTCATGTTTTTTCCCTTTCATTCAACCCTGTTTTTTGAGCAAGTGCCAAGTTCAGAGCCCACAGTTTAGAAGAGGAACGGCTAATCCCGTAATCCGAACGGCAAGCGTACCCCCTGCAAGCCGACGGCAATGCTCTGAAGCCGAGTCAACAGACTTGGGCATAAAGGAGCAGAGAGCTGGTATTTCAGGGGTGCGTGTCATACGGCCTCTGCTGCACCTACTCACCTCTGCAAGAAAACAGCCCGAAGCGTTACTCACAGCCGCCGGCAGACGGGAAACCACCTGCGCACGCATCTCTGGATGGACGGAGGGAATGTGGTGGACACGTAGTGGACGGTTATCCAGCCTGTAAAAGGAAGGAAGTCCTGCCGCTTGTGGCAACGGGGATGAACCTGCAGGACATTCTGCTAAGTGAAGTCGGCCAGACCCCCGAAGACAAAGACTGTATGATCCCACTTACACGCAGAATCCTCCCCCCCAAAAAAAAGTCAAACTCACAGTGAGAGAGACTCAGAATGGTGGATGCCAGGGCTGGGGAGGGGGGAGCCAAGTGGGCATGTTGGTCACAGACACACACTTTCAGCGAAAAGATGCATAAGCTCGAGGGATCCGACGCGCAGCACGGTGATTATAGTTAATGATACTGGATTATTGCTAAGAGGGTAGATCTCACCACGGGAAAAGAAGGGGCATCTCTGGGCGGTGATGGATGTGTTAATTAGCTTGACTGTGGTAGTCATTCCACCATGCACACAGGTATCAAAATAGCATGTTGTACAACCTAACTATATACAATGTTTGTCAATCGTACCTCAAAAAGCTGGAGAAAATATATACATTTTAAAAAAGGAAAACGGCCATAGACAATATGTAAACAAATGAATGTGCCAGTGAGCACATAAAACTTTATTTCTAAAAACAGGTGGAGGGCCAGATTTGGCCCGAGGGCTATAGTTAATTTACTTCTACTCTGGAGGAAAGAAACATTGTTTCTAGGAAGATGCAGAACAATGAATATAAATGTCAATGGGGAGAAAGGGCGGGTCTTTTCCCAAGAAAGTGTCTATTGGATGAGCAGGCAGTGAGAGGAGGAAGGGCTGTATAGGACAGTGGGGGACAGGGGAAGGAGAGGTGGCACACACTGCAAGAACTTGAAAAAGGGCAGTTTGGACCAGGGAAGAAGGGTCAAGGGAACTTCTCAAGAAATGAGATTGAGGAGAGGCTGACGGTGGCCAAATCATGCTGGGCCTTGCTGACCATGTTACAATTTGGGGCGGGTTTTGATCCAAAACAGTTGAAAAGCGCCAAGGAAGGATTTTAAGAGGTTTTTTTTTTTTTTAATTTATGCGTCATTTTCTTTTCTCTCCACTAGGTCCCACATCGCCTATCTGAATGAGCTGAGGTTGCATTTCCTCACAAGGAATTAATGTGTTAAGGGAGAGAATGTGATGGAGAGCTGAGGTGTCGCATTTTGGTGGTCTTTACAATTCTGGAGCAAGGTCGCAGCAATAAAGTCACACATTCCTGGGGATCACCGAGGATAACGTATGGGAAAGTACTTTTTCCAAGTCTTAAAATGCTGCCCACACGTGAGGTCTTGTTATTATTCAAGGTTGGCACTCCGGCATTCCTCGCATAATTAACTAATTGGTCTCACATTTCTTGCCATGGAGTTTGGATTTTTTTTTTTTTTAAAGAAAGTATTTGGCTCCAAAGGTTTTAAACTATTCTGTTTCACGGTGTTGATTTTTTCATTGTCTAGACAGCTGGAGAGTCAGACAGGATTATCGGGAGGAAAGAGGCATTTTATGACCAAAAGTCAACCTTCTCAGCCAGTGGAATTTACATATTAATGACCACTGTGGCAGCTGTCATAAGAAACCTTTAAAAACCAAACCTTTTCATATTTTTGCATTTCTGGACTTTGGCAGGGGGCAGATATTTTGCATTTTTAATATACACAGAAGACCTTTGAATAAAAACCACAGGAGGAAGATGGATGAGTGTGGGTTCGGGGTGGAGGAATCTGAGCTCGGTTTTAAAGGGAACATCGACCGACTGGAGTCACGGGAATACAACGGATTCTGACGCCCTTGCTAGGAGGAAAAGGGACACGGGGAGCCACGTGGCCACCTTCCGGACCTGACAGAATCCAAAGACAGGAAGGTATGCCCGTCAGAGCCGGGTCGTAAAACCGCGTTCGGAGGGGGAGGGAATGCTGTTCCGTGCCCGCCTCCCCCCTCCACATGCCCCCAGAAGGGCGTTCCGCCCCCGTCTGAACATCTCCCCTGACAAGGCATTCGCCGACTTTCTGACTGGAACAGCCTCTTCCTTCCTTGGACTCAACATCTTCCTCATTGACATTTATCTTCATTGGCCCCGAAGCTGGCCTCCGAAGCCTCTAGACTATGCCTACCACCCCGGGCAGACTGTTCCCCTGCTTCTCCGTCTTTGACGGGGGACGGCCCATCGAGGTCCCAAGGGGGCCGCCCCACCTCCTGCCTCGTGTCCCTGGGCGAAACAAGAACCTGGAGATAACGGGGTGTAGAGAAGGAGACGTGGCAGTGTGTCGAGAGCCTTTCAATGGTCCTTCGCTTTGACTTTGGCCATTTGCTTCCAAGCGTCTCTCCTGGACGAGGCCATGTGCGCAGGGGTGGCCCTCGCGGCAGCCACACCCGAACGCCCCGAAATGACGGCGCGGCTCCATTAACCGCGGGAGGCGACCGATGGCACGGGACAGGCACCGAGCGTTGCTTAGGTCGCTAGGTGCAGTGATGTTGATCGAAAATAAAGTTGTTCAACGAAGTGACAAAATCAGGGCGCCATTAACTCTACTAAAATGGGGGTGGCCAGAAGGAGACAGATAAGAGGTCGTGGTACGGGGTCACGTTTGGGACGATCGAACCACCATGGAACCAGACAGAGGTGCTGGTCCCACAGCACTGTGAACGTGGAAAATGTCATACTAATTTTATGCCAAGCTGATGTCACTTCAATTAAAAAGAAAGAAAGGAAAGAAAAGTGTGCGTGGGCCTCGCGGGAGGGCGCGGCGTTTGATAGAGAGCGGCTCCCGGCTGTGTTCACCCCTGTGAGTTTTCTGCGGTGGGCACACATTAGCATCATCACCAGAAGGGGCAGAAAATGCCTCACCAAGCAGGGCGTGCACCCCAGAGGGTGGGGGCAGAAGCCGCTCTCGGCTGGACCCCTCTCCCCAGGGCGCTCCAGGCACGAAGGAGAGGAAGGAGATGAATTCGGTGTTTTCCGCCCTCCTGCACCTGGTCCCCGCACTGCAGCGAGGCGCCGCCCCCCACACCCGCAGGCTCTCCTGCCTCCCGAAGCCCACCAGGGACTTTGCTGACAGTCCGTCAGGCGGAACGTACACTTCGGACATTTCCCACAGAAAACGGAGACACCGTGTTGCAGCCCCCGGCCTGGACGGTGACGGCTGCTCGAGGGACACTCTCCGCGCTGTGCGCTGTGGTGGCTTAAAGAGTTGAAGCTCGCGGCAGTCGGGGCTCTCGGCTCCGAATTCGAAGGTCGGGGCGCTGCGTTCCTGGGGAAGGGTGGCCGCCCACCCCACCCTGCTGTCAGGGGCCCAGGCGCGGCAGGGCCCAGCGCTGGCTGCAGTCTGCACGCGGTGCCAGCAGCCTTCGGCGGCGATCGGCCCAGAGCAGAAGCCCGGCAGGCACGCAGGCACCAACGGCAGCTCCGAGCTCCTGATTCTGGAAACTTGGGGTGAGGAGGGGGCCCGCGGGGTGGGTGACGGGCGCCGTTCCAGCCGCCCTTGCCCTGCAGTAAGACTTGCATTCCTACAAAAGGGGCATTGTGTGAGCTCCGGGAAGTCTTTACGGAGGCATCAATCTTGTGTCGCCCAGAGATGTTTATCCTGAAGGCAGTGTCATGTGGCAAAGAGCCGGGGAGTCGTGGGCAGACCGGTGTGGTCGTCCAGGGGGCAGGCGAGGGTGTCGGGGAGCTGGAAGGGGGCCAGGAGCCGGGCGCGGCCTGCTT
Source organism: Eonycteris spelaea (assembly GCA_003508835.1). Taxonomy (NCBI): domain Eukaryota; kingdom Metazoa; phylum Chordata; class Mammalia; order Chiroptera; family Pteropodidae; genus Eonycteris; species Eonycteris spelaea. Next base: position 9,119,916 of record PUFA01000042.1, on the reverse strand, counting down.
TCCAGATCCGGCCACGACCAGCCCGGGGAGGGAAGCGAGCAGGGGGCGCCAAGGCTGTAAAAACAACTCTCTTGGGTCCCGCCAGCCAGGACAGCGCTGGAGGAAGCGCATGGCGGAAGGGCCTCGGCCTGGCAGGACACGTGTCGCCACCCCGCCCCTCATAGAGAAGCCCTGGGGGACCCTCCGAGGGAACCCCGGCAGGTCTGAGAAGAACACAGCCTCGTGCCCCCTCTAAAGACAGAAAGCCGCTGGCTGTGTCCTCAAATCATCGCCAGGATTTAAGGGGCGTCCCACCGAACAGGAGCGGGCAACTGAGGTGACCAGTGGTCAAGTCCTGCGTGTCGGTGCCCAGGGCCAGTGCCGGAGGGTCAAACATGAGAAGGGACACGGGACAGCCAGGGCCAGGGCGCTGAACGGGCCTGCCGGCGGGATCCTCCTCCCTCCTCCCCAGGGAGCGGAGACGACCTGCCTCTGGGGGCGGGAGTGTGCGGGCACCCAGAGCCCTGGGCTCCAGCGCCCCCAGCGCCCCACGCTGTCGGCACTGCCCCTCCCTGCGGCGGCTTCGTCAGTGTCAGAACTCAGGGGGACCGTGACGTCCAGGGCCACACGCGCAGGTGCGGCTGGAAGGGCTGTTCCTTCGTTCTCGGCCTCTGGCTAAGATCGAGGTGCCCCCCCCACCGCAGGGAGACGGGATGAACCCCGAAGAGAACCTCTGGCCTCTGCGAATAAAGCGTGTCCGTGCACGCGGCCAGGGCGGCCCGCAGGCCCGAGGCCTGAGCGACCGGCTGCTCGGGCGGGGCCCCGAGGCGCCCGTGGGAGCCCCGCGCCCCCCCACGCTCCTCGGGCTCCACGCCGGCCGCCCGCACCGCGCAGTGGGGACAGGACGGCAGGGCGGACAGCGCGAGGCGCGTGGGCACCCTGGGCTGCGAAGCGGCCCCGCTGAACTCAGAAGGAGCCGGAAAAGCGACACTTCAAAGGCTGACGGTTTGAAAAGGGGGCGTGGGGGGGCGGGGGAGGAAAGAAACCGCCTGTTTTCCTCCCCGGATGCCAAGCCCTTGCTCGCCGGAGTCGCGGGCCAGAAGCCAGGAGAAGGAACACACGCTGGCCTCAGTCCGGTGGCAACAGGACTGGGGGGGGGGCAGTGACGCGGCGCTAGCGGCTGGCAGGCCGGGTCCCCGTAAGAAGGGATAAGGGGGTTCCACACAGAACCAGGGCATGGAACGGACGGCCGCTCGAGGTTGCGCCATCCCGACTGGTCCCACCTGGCAAACGCGGCAGTGGGGTCACCGGCCACGCCCCCACGCCCCCCTCACCCGCCACGCCCCCCCTTCCCGGGAGAGACAGGGTCCAGCGCCTTCACCAGGCAGCCGAGAACGAGAACGGGCGACGCCGTCACGTATCAGAGAGCGACGGTGGCGGATTTCCTGGGCTCTGTCCCAAGCAGGACAACCTGAGTGAGAGGGTCACGGCTCCCGTAAGGGGCGAGGCAGGTGCAAGCCTTCAAACGGGACGCGCGCGACCCTCCGGGGCTGGCTGGGGAGGGGCTTCCGGCGCTGCCTCCCAACCCTGATACTGGAACTGGCGGTTTGCAAAGGGTGCTCCAGCCCCAGGAGGTTTGGGGGGGCCTAAGGGGCGGTGAATCCCTTCTGAGTCGCAGGACAGTAGGTTGGTGAGCGCGGGCTCGTTTTGTCTCTGATTTCGCATCTCTTTGGGGCTGATGTGGCCGTCACTTACTGTCCCCTCGGCGTCTGGAGCCTTTCCTGTGCGGCCCCACCCGGCGGGAGCCCCCCCCTTTCCGCCCTCTGCAGAGCGCGCTCTGGCCCCGCCCACCACAGATCCGCCCCCAAGCTGACTCCCTGCACCTGTTCGCTGTCATCCTCTGCAGGACCCAGCTCTCCTTCCTTTGTCCCTCGAGGCACAGTTCTGAGAAGTGAGCTAATTGTTTCATCTCTCTCACCTGCTCCTTCTCTCCTGGCCCCTCCTGAGCTAACTCCTGCCCAGCTCTTCGCAGACACCTCCGCGCCCCCTCGAGAGCCGCCTGCATCCCCTCCCCGCTGCCCCGCCACCCATCCCGCCATCCCGCTCCTGGACCGCACCGCGCCCATCCCGCTCCAGGACCACACCGCGCTGGGGCGTCTGCGGCCCCGCCGGCTGGGTCCGTGGCCCCCTCCTTCCCAGCCCGGCCTGCACCGTCAGCCTTCGCGAGAAAGCGGCCCCGGCCGCAGCTTCCTCGCGCCTCTCCTCCCTCGTACCTTTCTGCTCCCCAAACTACTTCTGGTCGCCGAACCCCAGGACACCCTGCACAGACCCTGAAGGTTTTAGGAACAAGGAGACAGAACGTCAGAGAGGACACACGTTTAGGGCGTTAGCAGGAGTAGCCGTGGTAAATTTCCTAGTAGCCCCATTTTAAAAAGCAACAAGAAGTAGGCGAGATTAATTAACGAGTAGGTGTTGTAACGCAGCATATCCCAAATCTCACCATCTCGGCGTGTAATCAGAGCAATTATTCATGATAAACGTCCCTTTTGTGTCCTGAGTGTTCGAAACCCAGTGCGCATGTGACACTTGCAGCCCATGCAGAGTCGGACCAGACCTGCCTCGGAGCTGGTGGCTGCCAGGCTGGGTGGCCCCGCTCGGCGGGTCCACCGTCCCATGCCCAGGGAGGCGAGGCCCCTCGGGTCCCTGCTGTCACCGCCCCCACCCCACCCGTCCGTCCTCTCTCGCCTCCGTGCTCCTGACCGCGATCCTGGGGCTTTTCATTTGCACCCCTGCGGCCACCCTGGCTCTCCCCTCGCTTGTGGGTGTCCCTCAGGATGAGTGGATTGATGTCACCGACAGTAAACCATCGTGGCCGAGCTTATGCTGAGCCGTGCACCGCTCGCCACCGCCCCAGGAGGGGGCTCCTCACGTGTCCCCAAGTGCCGGCGTCCGTCTGCTGCCCTAACGAAGGACCACCAACCATCCAGTGGCTGACGACCATGGAAAGGCACTGTCTTCCGTTCTGCGTTCAGTCTCGCAGGGCTACAGTCAAGGTGCCGGCAGGGTGTGTCCCCTCCCAGAGCCTCGAGGAGAGAATCCGCAGCCTGGCCGTCTCCAGCCCCCAGAGGTCACCTGCCCCCTTTGGCTTAGGGCCTCTTCCGCTGTCTTCAAAGCCGGCCACAGCGGGCCGGTCCCATGGCGCATCTGTCCGATCTCCTCTCTGCTCCCTCTCCCACACGTAAGGGCCCTGTGGATTCCAGGATGATCCCCCCACCTTCGAGCCAGCTGCCATCTTAACTCCCCCCATCACGTCATCCACGTCATCCAACAAGCTCGGCAGCTTCAGGGATCAGGACGCGGCATCTTTGGGGCTGTTGTTCTGCTTCTTGCTCCCCATTCAACGGATGAGGAACGAGAGGCCAAGAAACGGACATGAGGTCTTCCCGCCGTACGTGCCCCTGACGGTGAGCCCTTGATGCGGGCGTCCTGGCTGGAAGTCACTCCCACTGCTGACATACCTGTGCAGACTGAGACCTTGGCCTTCGGGGGGTACCAGTGCACCCGCCGAAGCCCTTCCTCCCAGACCCCAGGCGTGTTGGCAGGTCCCTGGGCGCTTTACGCCATGTTACGTAAACGAATGGATTCAATCAGAGAGCATAAAGGAGATGATGGGTCTCTGAGGCGTCTTTGCAAACAACTTAGACGTGCTGTCATGCGCACAGTAGGACTGGGGCTGTCACAAAACGTTTCTCCCCCTCGCCTTCGCCCCACGCTGACACGGGTGGCCTCGCTTGAAACGCGTCTCCAAAAGGCCAGCCCCGATCAAGGTGACCCCGCTGTCACCCCGGCCAGGACAAGCTCCGGGCCTGTTCTCACATCCTTAGGCACCGTTTCCCCAGCGGCCTGGTCTCCTTCGTTTTTATACACGGTCTGCTCAGAAGGAGGAAGAAAACCTCAAGTCCATTCACCAGCTGCAACAGAATGTTCCAGAAAGACTGGTTTGGGACAGACGGGGACATGTAAAAAAGAAAAAGTGGATTCCATCTCGCGATATTGTGATTTATTAGAAATTATGTTTGGTCCCCATCCCCCTTCCCGGCACAGAGCTCCCGAACCGTGGTTTAATGAAGTGACGTGGAGGGCCCTGAAGGTGGGGGCTGGTTGTCAGGGGAACCGAGCCTGTGCCCGCAGGGCTGGGGCTCACAGCCCCACCTCCCCACTGCCAGGAGGGGAGACGGGCTGGAGGCCAAATCGATCCCCAACGGACAATGATCAATCGCGCCCAAGTGCTGAAGCCTCCGGAAGAACTCAAGGATGGGTTGAGGGCTTCCGGGCTGGTGGCCACGTGGAGGTGCTGGGGACACAGAAGCCCCACGGCTGTGCCCAGGCCCTGCCCCCTGCTTCCCCCCATCTGGCTGCCCTGGGTTGTACCCTGCTTAATAAACCGGAAACCTGGTAAGTCCACTGTTTTCCCACGTTCCATGCGCCTAGGACGGGTCTGTGGACCCTCTGACGAAGAGCCGGTCAGTCAGAAGCAGAGGTGACAGCGTGGACCTGTGACTGGCAGCGGAGGGTGGGTGAGTTTCGTGGACTGAGCCCTCCATCCGTGGGGTCTACACTGTCCCCGGGTAGATAGCGTTGGAATCGAGTTCAGTCGGGGGTCAGCCAGCTGGTGTCCGAGAACCGCACCGCATCGGGTCACAGAAGCGGCCAGTGTGAGTGTAATCGGAGCCTGTCACCCGGAGCGAGGTGGGCTGGTCCCAGTTTCATCTCCGCTCACGTATCAGATGAAAATACGTGGAGACCGGCTCGGACGCGGTGTCTGGGCGGTTTTCCAAAGGTGCCGGCGAGACCGGGACCTGGGTTTTCAAGTCCCCACCCCCACCCCCCTTAGGCACCTCACAGGAGGGCGCAGGCCGCGTGGGACCCGCCGGAAGGGAGCAGGTGGGGGAAGAAGGCGCCCCTCGCTGGAAGGGAGCGCATGTTAAATCACTATTCTCCCAGCAAGCTAAGGATCCTGAAGCTGGACCCGGCTCACACGGCATACCACCGTTAAGACATGAAGGACGGACAGCAGGCGCAGCCGTGCCGGCCCCCCCCCACCCCGTCCCCCCACCTCCCCCCGTTTCGACGCCGGCCGCCGCTAGGTCAGGCTGGGGGCAGCTGGGTGACGGGTAGGCAGGACGCGTGCACCATTTCTGCACCTTTCTGTGGGGTCTATAATCATCGCAAAGTAAAAAGTATTTTTTGTTAAAGATAAAGAGCTTGTCCCTGAGGGAGAGAGGAAAGGGGCGAAGAGGGAAGAGGGGGGGGAGAGGGGGAGAGATGAGCGGTCGGGGGCGAAGGGAGAGCCACTGCATCCTGCCGCGCGGTCACGGGTGACGGAGTCGGGAGGGGCTGCCACCCGTGGCGCTGGCCGGGGCAGCGCGCCGACTCCGGGTCTGACCCGCCCTGCCGTGCCCTGCATTGTTGGAGAGCTTCCGACTGCACTGAAGGCACACGGAGGGCCAGCTTTCTCTTCAGGAGTCACCCTGGACCTGTCCCCGCCGGGAAAAGGCCTTCGCAGGCATTGCGGGGCGCCGGGCCCGCCGAGAACAACGAGAAAAGACGAGCAGCGGCGAAGGCGGATTCCCCTCGGGGCTCCCTGACCCAGGCGGCACGGGCGGCGCGCGCCCCGCGAGCACCGGGGGCAGCGAGGCGTCACCCTCCCATGATGCCGGGGTCCCCTCCCGGGCTCCGCGCTTGCCAGCGAGCGGGGTCATCCCGGGCCTCCTGCGCTGACCTCCTGCGACGCTGATCCCCGAGGTGGGTTCTGAACTCTGCAGCCTCGGGCGGAGCAGGCGACCCAGTTTGATTGGACTGAAAAGAACGCGGTCGATGGCCCCTGGGGACTCCCTGTCGTGCGTGGTGGGAAATTTATTCCAAAGCTCCATTTCCCTCTCGCTCCCTCTCTCTTTTTTAAGCCAAAGAGACATCTATTTTTCTGACAATGTAGAACAGAAAAAAAAGGCAGCAGTTACCCGGCGTCAACCCTCAGATCGTATCCACAAGGTAAATAAGGCATAAATCAACCAATTACAATAAAATAGCGCATAAATGCCTTTGACAACTCTGAATTTCCCAGGAAAACGCTTCCAGCTGTGACCCCTGACTTAAGACGCACGGGCCAAATGTGGCCCGGGCTTGTTTATAAAGGATGGCGCTGCGTCAGGCTCCAAGGGGCCTCTTCCTTTCACTTGGACAGAAAGCAGATAGAAGTGAAGCATTTTAAAAGTCACTGACAAGCAGAACTAACTGAGCCTGGACACTCCCAGGCCTTCCCATCACTACGCGTCAATCAGAAATCCACTTTCGATACACCAGAAATAGACACCTGAGGACTCAGCCTCGACCCAGTAAGAGTAACGGGTCATCGGACAGAGGACGGGAGGTCGAGTGGCACCTGGAGGGCTGGCGGGCCCACGGCCTGTTTCTGTGAATAAAGTTTTATCGGCACACGGCCACACTTGTTTGTTGACATGCTGTCTATGTCTGCTTCCTCGCTCTGAGGGCACAGCTGAGCTGTGACAGATCATACGGCCCGCGAAGCTGAAAATGTCTGCAGGTTACAAAACAGGGAGCCAGAGTGATACTGACCGTGGAGGCCGGAATAAGGAAAGGACAGGGAAGGTCGTGGTGGGACCTTGCGGAGGGGCCCACGGAGGGTGTCAGGCAGCGACAGCCAGGGTGGGAGGAGGCCCAGGGCTGACCAGGAGTGGTGCGACACAGCTCGGTCCTCACGCCATCTCACGCCGGCTGTTCTAGCGGCCTAGGCCGCGTGACACGTTAACCACCAACTGAGTGGCTTCGAACGACGTTTCTTAGCTCGCGGCTCTGTAGGTCAGCGGTCTGGACGTGGCGCGGCTGGTCGTGTGCTCAGGGTCTCACCAGGCTGCCCTGTCATCTGAGGAGGACGCACGGGGGCCCTCTACCAAGGTCGTGTGGCGGAGTCAGGATTCAGACCCTGAGGGCTGTGGGACTGAAGTCCTCGTGTCTTTGGTGGCTGCGGCTGGGGGTCCGCTCTCATGTCCCGGAGGCCACCCAGAGCCCTTCGCCACGTGGCCTTCCATCGTCGAGCCAGCAACGGAGGACTCCCCGGACATCTAACCACCCCCCATCCCCGTCCTTCCTAATCCTGTTATCATCCCTAGAAGCAGGGGCACTCGGGAGAAGAGCCGGGGCCCGGGCGGGGCCGGCAAACACTTTCTGTAAAGGGTCGGATCGCAAACCTGTCAGGCTCTGCAGGACCATACGGTCTTCCCCAGAACTACTCATCCTTGCCACCGTGGGGCCCCAGAGGCATGGCCTGGTTTAGGGGGAGGACAATGACCTGCCCCTCTTGCCTTCCAAATCAAGCTGGGAGGAGAATGAGGAAAGGGATGGGCAGGGGCGGGGGAGTGGGCAGGACAGGGGAGAAGCTTTCCCCAGCTTTCTCCATGGCCGGGCTAGTTATTCCTCCCGGAATCGGCCCTAGGGGACCCTGCAGTGAGCCCTCGCCGGGCTCAAAGGCCTCTGCAGGTGACAGGGCCCACGCACTCTCCGGGAGCCACGTTTTCAGTGAGACCTTCCTCGTCTCAGTCTCCGGATTTCAACACGATTTGAAACATCTATAAATCCACTTTTCTCCAAGGTTTAACTTTAATTCTTCCTTTCTGCATCCCCCCAACTGGTCCCATCACAAACCCTTGTTTTCCTTTATTTTAAATATATATATATATATATATATATATATATATATATATATATATATATATATAATATATATTATTTTTTTTAATTCTAAAAGTAACAGTGCTTGCGGGAGAGGAGAGAGAGAGAGAGAGAGAGAGAAACTTCTAGAAAAGTACAAAGGAGAAACCGTGGGTGGGCTTCCGTCCCGCATTTGCTAGGCACAGCTGTGTGGGACGCTTTCACCGCAGAGCGTGGCTGCGCATTTAGTGCTGGGTCTAGCTCTTGTCCCTGAATGTTGTATCTTTCATTAAGGTTTACGATTAGGGTGCCGAGCATGCAGTTTGGGGCCATAGCTTAAGTCTTGAGCTTGCCACCATGTAAAATCTCAACAGGACCACTTTCCACGGTACGCCCTACCCATCACGAACGGCTTTTTAATGCCCGCAGAATGACCGAGGGAATGGTGAGCACGGGTGAAGGAGGCCCTGCGAGCATGTGTGTGCGCGGTCACCTTTACTTAGGAACGTCCCCGTGAGCCAGACCCCCAGCAGGGAAACGTGGAGGCCAAGGGCACAGCCGCCCTGGGCAGGACAGGGGCGCAGACTCCGCAGGACGGCCCGGGATTCGGGTCCCACCTGTTACTAGCCGTGTGATCAGACAAGGCCCTGCTTTCTGCCCGTTTCCTCGGCTATGAACCGGGCCGGCGACAGGCCATAGTGTGGGGTTAGACAGACATATAAAACGGTACGCGTAGCCCTCTCAGCGGGCCTCCGCGAATGGAGCCGCTGGCTCCCGGGTTGTCCCTGTGATGTCCTTATCCTCGTCTCTGCTCCGATGCTCTTGCTAACTAGTTTCCATCATTTCGACCCCAAAACGTACCTTTCCGTTGCACACCCTTTTATTTTCCTCACTACTGACTTGACGTGGCATTTCTTCGCCTCCATTTCTTTGTATCCAATTCAGGTTGACCTTCTGAAAGGCGCGTTCCATGCTTGGCGTGGTGTGTGTGTGTCCTGGCTGTCAACGAGCTGTCCAGACTCTTGGCTGTCTTACGCACAGAGGCCCTGGTGCGCTTCTGGCTCCTCCCGCGTTTGCACGCTCACTGACATGTCCCTGCCGTGGGCACACCTGCTCCTTGCCGGGAGGACCGCGAAGCAGCAAGGACTGAGGGGCACACGGGGTGGGGGCACTCCCAGAGCTGATAGACAGGAGGGATAAACACAAGTTCAAGTGCAACCTGTCCCCACCTGCGGGCGCCTCAGCAGCAGGCGCGGGGGTTGGGGGCTCCCTAGTCCAGAGGGCGGAGCATGGCTGCTGAGAAGGGGCACTGGCTGAGATGGGAAAGGGGTGGGGTGGGGGAGACAGAAGATGGGGTGCTAGTGCTGACGGCCCCGCTATTTTCTTGAGGAATGAGAATTTTGTCGCCTCAATCACAAAAACAGGGGTGTTACTACACATACGTAAGTATGCTCAGATTCGTAGGCAGCTAAGTGCTCGAAAGAAACCTAATCGTCATCTGCCATCGTGGGCACCATTCATCATCGTCACCGTTCATCATCGACACCACCACCATCACCACCGCCCTCTGGCTCCTCCGCGCCACGCGTGATCTCCCTGGGCCTCCCATGACGACAGACTCTCTAGGAGAGACTCAGCTGGAGGCTGCCCGGCACCCAAGCTCTGCTTTCTCCCCGGGTCCTCTTTGTTCCGGTCAAGAGCACTCCCTTGTGCTTCCGAAGTTCCCAGAAACGATGCCTGTTATACGACGTTCCCCATAATGATCTATTTTAAGATGCCCCAATGGCTGGAAACCAGCTCACCCTGGACCTTCCAGGAAACACTGACCACGGGCTGTGAGGACGTGCAATGTTCATCCAATGCACTGGAAGGCTCCAAATAAACAAGGCTGGATGTGCCCCGGACCCGTGGGTGGCTTCCCTCCTGGAGCCGTCCCCAAGGCTCCCGGCACGCCCGAATTCACACGAGAAAAGACTCCAAAGGCTGGCCTCTGAGAAAGGGGCGAAGCATGCCGGCAGGCAGTGGGGTGACCACAAGGAAGCCGGGACTGAAGCAGGTGCCCTGGCATCTCCTTCCACACAGCCCCGTCTGCTCATCAGCCAAACCCTCCGAAACAGAGGAGGTGACAGAAGCCCTCGCCCTGACGGCGGGCGGCAGCGAGCATCCCCTCAGAACACTGGTGATGGAAACCAACAGAGCGGGGTGCGTGGGGTCCCCGGGGGCGGTGTTTGTGACAGCGCCCACGGGCACCAGGCAAAGGAAGGGCCATCCAGGTGGGAGGATTCACCTGGCCCGGTCCAGCCGCCTGCTGCTCCCCATCGGCTCTGCAGCTCGCCCTTCGCCTGTGACGTCAGTGAGGGCGACAGCCCTGGTGTGGCCTCGGGACAGAGACCACAGCAAAGCCTCCTCCGCCACCGTGGGCAACGGCGTGGGCAGGTAGGCGCAGGTGACGCAGAACTTGAATGTTTTGGGGTCACCTCCTGCAAGTGGAGTGAAAGTTAATTGCCCGACGAATTAAACAGGAGCAAGGCGCCCGTCCCCATGTGCCCGGACTCTGCGCGTTACCACAGCACGAGCCGCCACTCCGCGGGCATTTTCTCGGCTCCACATTCACGGCCGCGTTAAGTCCTCGGGGACATGCCGAAGAAACAAACATACTGCCTCGCCTGCCGGGAACCCACCGTTGATTTAAACTTAAAGACGTGTCGAACACTGTCTCTTGAGAAAGTCAGTGTTGTAGGGGCGGAGGTGGGGGACGAAAAGGTAAGAAACATATTTTGTGAGCAATTAGAGAAATGTGAATGTTAAGTGATAAGAGGGAGTTACCGTTACTTCTATCAGGTGTGATAAAGTTGAGGAGAAAGTTGTTATTTATTAGAGATGCACGCTGAAGAAGTGTTTGGGGTGGAGGGTGGTCACGTCTGCGACTTGCTTTTAAATGACCGGGCAAAAAATATACGTGTGCAGCTCTATAGATCAATAGATTGATAGATGACGGACAGATGATAAAACAATTACGGCAAATTGCTAACAACTGCCAAATCCATCTGGTAGATACATGGAGCTGAATGTTCACTTTTCTATATTAAAAGAAGTGTTATCTGACTTACACATGGACGTGTATATTTACATAAATATACACATATATCCGCGTGTCTGTAGATATATACCTAGACGTACACACTTACACACACCCATTAAGTTAAGACACACTCTCTCCTGCTGTTCATTTGCATTTCTTTTGTACTGCTGAGGCTGACGATTTGTTCGGCTTTTCATTTACAGTTCTTCATCGTCCAATTATATTTCCTCTTCTGGGAATTCTCTGTAGTTTCTGCTCCTTTTTTTTTTTTTTTTTTTTAGATTCCCAGTCTTATTTTTATCAGTTAAGACGAGCGCTCTGCACATTTAAAAAGTATGCCTCTAACATTTGGACAAGTATTTATTTCATAGCTCCTCTTGTCTTTTCATTTTCTATAGGAAAACATTCATGTGAAAATTGCAACGTTTAAGTGACCAAGCTACTTTTCCTTAGGGATTTTTCCCGATCGTTTTTATACTCGGAAAGAACGAACGTCCTCACCCTAAACATCAACCATCTCCTTCTAATTCATCCATGATTTTATTGATACACGTGTATCCGTGATGCCACAAAATTTATTTGGCATGTGGGCAAAGGTGAGACTCTTAAGTGATTTTTTTCCCAAGCAGTCAATCCGCCCCCAAACTATTTATTAACCAAGCTACCCCTCCCACTGTTTGGGGGTGACGCCTGCAATGCAATTAAACACACCCTGTGACCTGAGTTCCCCCCTCTGTCCCTGACCTTGTAATTCTCAAGGTGACGTCATCCTCCTCAGTGAAGCTGGCTGTATAGTGGTTTACTGCGTGGTGAGTAAGTCCCCTCCGTTACTCTTCTTATTGAAAATTCCCAGTTTCCTGGGTCTGTTTATCCTTCCTAAGAAGCTTCGGAGTCGCCACGTCAAGCTCCGAAAACTCTGGTGGGTTAACTCGTCCGACCGCCTGCGTCCTCATCTCTTCCACCCGTCCCTCCCTGGCAGCGAGTTCGCTTGCCTCCTGGAGACCGTGGGAGCTGGCTCACTCGGGGCCCCCCGAGGCCCCCGCCGAGGAAGCCGTCCGGTCCGTACAGCAGCGGGAGAAACTCGAGCTACACAACCCGCACCCTCTGCTCGCTGACTGTGGAGAACCCCACGATCACTGCAGGGCGTCGGCGGTCCCTTCTGGGGGGCGGACACACTCTCTTGCCCCCTTGATGACAGGCCACACGACTTGCTCTGGAACGATAGGTCCCCGTGACACGTGTCATTTCTGAGCCGACCCCATGAGGCGTCGCCTGCCCCCACCCTTCAGAATGTCGTCACTTAGCGCTGCGATTTCCTGGTGACTGACGAGCTTAACGTTGTGTCACCGCCAGCTGCAAACCCGTCCCTGATCGGATGTTACTCTCTCGAGGGCACGGCTGTCCAAGGCGCCCTCCGGCACCTACACTGTATGTGGCGGGTGAGCAACACACTTATTTGCTGAATGGAGGTTTGAACTGTAAAATAAAGTGGGGATCTTCCTGTCCTGTTCCTTCTCTCCGGCCATCCTGAGACCAATTCGCATTCTAAGAAGGAACCACAATGGTTCGTAAAGGGGAGGCCTCCACCCGGCCCGTGACAGTCACACCCAGGTTCCTGTCTTGCCACGATTCATTATATTTTTTCCACTCCTTCCTTCCAGTGAATGGAAAGGGCTTTAAAAACAGGCCAATGTATTACAGGAAACTTCTTGATTCTAGAAAAACCGGGAGGGACTCTTCGGAGGAAGTGGGCAGTGCTGCTCTCTGTGTTGGAAGAGGAAGAGCCATCCTTCAAATGCGTTGTACTTGGCTGTCCCCTTGCGGTGGCTCTCTGCAGGGACGATGCCAGCTGCCTTGTCAGAGGGAGGGGGAGGAGGGACCGGCTTTGAAGCTTTGAAAATAACCTTCGCAGGAAGCGTCTCCCGAAGCTGTCTGCACAGGAAACGCGCTCAGAGGGAGGGCAGGCGAGGGGACGTGGAGCAGGTCCCGTTTCTTCTCAACCGACACTTCACCGGGACGTTTTCTGTCGCTGTTCCCGCGTTCAGCGCGGGAGGCCGAGTGTCCCCCTTCCTCCAGAACCTGCCTCGACCTTTCTGAGAGGTGGCCTTTTCACTCCCGCTGCCTTTGCACCAGGCTCCCCCTCCCACCCCGCCCGCTGGAGCTCGAAGGGGTGATCAACGAAGTCTCACTTTCTCCCCTTCTACTCCAGATCTCCCGGTAAGGACGGTCAACTGAGGAGCAGGACTGTGGGATCCAGTCTGTGAAGAGGCTCCCACACAGAGACCTGGGAGGGATGTCTGAGCCTGAGGGGTCCTTTCCAACCTCAAGTTAATACTTGCACGGCCGAGGGCACCTCAACAGCAGTGAGGTGACCGTGGGGCCCCAGACGTCGGGAGATGAGGCTCAGGGGCCCCTCACGTGCGTGCCCACGATGCCCTTTGCTTCCCAGACGGTCTTCACATCGCATCCTCCCCCACCCCACACCACCGATAAGGCAAGTGCATTAAAAAAAAACAAAACTGACTCTGTAGGAGGTAAAATAATTGGCCAAGCGCTGTGCGCATTGTGGTGACACAGGGTGACAGGGCCTGGGGCTCCCACGTGTGCATCCGGGTGCTGGGGGTACAGGGACCGGACCATGTCACTCTGCCCACTGCGAAGCCCCAGCTTCCACAGGACACGTGATCCAAGGAAAGAGACGAATGCATCTTGGTTAGAAAACAAAACAAAACAAAACAAACAAACAAACAAAAAGCACCAAAGAATCCATCTGATTCCTTCACCACCAGGAACCTAAATCCCAGACGACTTGGTCCACACGCCCTGCAGAGACCTCACAGCAAGCTAAGGCCACGCCCACATCCTTCCCAAAAGGTCGTTTCTCCGAAGGCTTAGAGAGAGTTTTCTCTGTCCTCACCAGATATTTTTGAATGACTTTCCCAGGACGCCAAGCACTCACGCCTCAGTCTAACCCGCCCCTCGGGGTGAGAGATGAGCTGGGTGAGGCCCCCGGAGGTGTGACAGCCTGCCACCAGCAGGGATTTAGAAGCAGATTCAAATCTCAACCCAAGGGGATCCTGTTTCCACAATGTCTATAAATACCCAGAAACAAAGAATTCACAGGGAAAACAAGTGTTTATCTCTTTCCGTTGAGAATGACCACATGCACACAAGTATACACAAGAGCCCGTGGAAAAGACACGGATTACGCCTAAAATAGATAAACTGCACTTCTTACAGCTGTTTGAGATCTACACGAGCCAATTAGAGGGTCTCCTGGCGCTGGGTTATCCCTACAGCCTGCAGGAGAATCCTCAGGTCGGTCCACCTTTCTATTAGAGATGAAGAGAGAAAGAACAAGGAACCGGGAGTTTTTAGCCAGAAGCTGGGTAGGCGGCAGGTTAGTACTTACGGAATCTGTCTGTCCTGTTTTCCCTCCTTCGTAGCTTCCTTCCTACAATTAACTTATTAATATTGACTCTGTACCAGGCACTGTACCAGGAGCTGGGAACGTGACAGAGAACGAGATACATACGGCCTCAGAGCTTACGGGGATGACGTTCCAGTTGTGGGAGAGGTTGGCCAGGTGGGGGCTTACAGGGGAAGGACTTGCCAAGCACAACGGGAGAGGGAGCTGGGTGTCCTGGTGGGGACTGGGGCTCGAGAGGGGAGGGTGGCGAGTGGGACACAGGAGACCAGAGAGGTCAGCAGTGCCGGGTAATGAGGGAGTCTCAACGTCATGCCCAAGGGCCTGGTTTTTCCCTCAGGGAAGCGAGGGCAGAGAGAGTGAAATGGATCATATTGGGAGACAGGGAAGCCAGCATGCTGCTGTGTTTTATAAAAATGATACCGTGTCGCTTATTAAAGCAGCACGGAAATGGAACAAGTCCCGAATCCTACTACCCCAAAATAACACCCATGACTACGATTAGGTAGGTGAGTGCTACGCTGGACATCCTCTACGCCCACAACACAGAGACACAAGGACGGCTGGTGGTGCGCAGATCACGGGTGAGGAGCTGGGCCGGAGCCCAGACAGACCAAGTGTCATGCACAGGAAATCACTCGCAGCGCACCATTTTCAAATTTTAGAAACGCACTTAATCTTACTTGAATGTAAAGAATAAGAAAGTGAAGTAAACCGAGGAATTGACGAATTTAAGATCGTGGGGTTTTTTTTACAACGAAAGACAACGTCCTTTTCACTTTTCTCTGGAATTCTGGAACATGGAGCATGAAAACACGACGGGGCTTGGAGGGCCTCAGTATTCCCGACTGCGTCTAGAACTAGGCAGCAGCGTCGACCCTGCGGCGCACTGTAAGGAGACGAACCCAGTGATGATGCTCCCTAGCTCCCCTCCGTCCACCTCTAGTTGCTGTTAGTTATTAATATTAGCTTGGCCACGATTTAGAAGCATGTTCAAAATACCCATCATTCTAAAAACAATCTCTTACATGCATGAGTTTGTGCTCACCGCTATTCATACTCCTACCTTTCCTCTGTTCCTGAATCGTTCTATCTCTTGGTTGCTTTAACTTCAAGACTATTCTTGGCCTGAGGATACCTTGGGGTTGCTTGTAAAATCTGTGGACAACATGACTGGGCATAAAACTCTTGAGTCGCAGTTCATCCCTTCAGGATTTTGTAAACATTGTTGCACTGTGTTCCTGTACCGATACTGTATTAGCTCTTCGGGTATAGTTTTTCCATTCATCTTTGCACTGGCTGGGTTGTGTTTTCAAAGAACTTTTTCAAAACAAACAAACAAACAAACAACCCTCATAACTATTATATTTCCCCACTATTTGAAAAAGACAACCTGTTGCCTTTACACACTCATGCAGGGAGATATCAATAACCAGAAGAAATCCTCAAATATACCAAACGTGGTGGGCGGTGGTAAGCCCTGTGGGTAATAAAGCAGGCAGGGTGTCGTCGATCAGACGACCTTTAACCTGAGATCTGGTAAAACGAGGGACCCGCCTGCGACAGGGTCCAGGAGAAGAGCGTTCTAGGCGGGAGGCGGAGCAAGCGCAGGTTGCGACGCAGGAAAGGGGCTGAGAGCCTTCAGAGAGGAGGGCGCCGGCGTGGCCGAGGCCGCATGAGAGGGGACGGGGGTGACCCGACGCAGTCAGAGGACAGCGGCCGGCCGCCCAGGGCCGCCTTCACGGACACGTTGAGTCTCACTGTGAATTACACAAGAAGCCACTGCCCATCGACCCCTCGCAGCCCATTCTCCACGTACCAGCCAGAAGGAGCCTCTCAAGGCTTGAGTCACGTCATGCTGCCTACGTGACATCTCGGCGGGGCGTAAAGCCCTTGGGTCACACGTTCCCGTCTCCGGGGTTTTACAGATCGGCCTCCGCTGTTTTGCAGCACTGAATGATAAGGCAAAGACGTCTAAGGTTTTATTTTCCCTCCTAAATATTCCTTTCCTTTTCTGCCCAAATAGCTGGAAAAAAAATTTTTGTTTTCTTCTCAACACTCATTGACTGACCTTACAGCTCATCAGCTGAACCCAAGTCTAGCGTTGATCACACCGACGGAAGTGTTCTAGGGACGCGGGGCGTTCTCCTCCGCTGAACTTCAGCACTTCCTTCTCCTCCAGGGAAATGTCTTCCGACTCCGAAGGCCTTGGCGGTCTCTGCCCTTCACAGCTGTCACACTCTCTTTCATTGTCTCACTCTCTTCGTTCTATTTCCTCTGGGCCAGAGATGTGTTGGGGCCGACTATACAAAACCTCGTTTCCTTTGTAGGTCAAAGACAGTCGAATGCCAGCCATCTCAGAGGCTTTGGCCCGGTTCGAGGACTCATCAGGACTCCAGTGGAGATGAAGCCGTTCTCCCATTATGTCCCGAAGGAAAATCTTTCCCATGAGCTCCTGAGACTCCTCCTTCAGCTTCACTGGCCAGACCGGGTCGCATGCCCACCCCAGTGACCACCCACTGTCAGCAGGAACAGGATGGCCTCACTGACTTAACCCGACCGCGATTCACCCTGGAGCCAACATTGGCCACCGGGGCAAAATCAGCGAGGAGGAAGGGAGCGTGGCTGCCAGGGAGGCCACCGGCATGGGGCGGGGCTGAGGCTACCTGGGGGCGGCCGGGACCCGTGCTCACATGGTTTTCTGGGGAGGCTCAGACACACCAGCATCCCAGGGGCGTGGAACGAGGCTGAACTGGCCTTCGGAGGCGGCTCGTCGCCGTGCCGGGTGGAAGGCGTGAGGTCGAGGCTCGCGGGCCCAGAGGTCCAGAAATCGCACGAAGGGCCTGCAGTACCAGGCCTGGAGGGACCTAGAAGGAGCCGGGGGAAGTCCAGCCCTACGGACCCTGGCCTCACAGGAATTTCTCAAAAGCGAAGAGCAGAGATTTTTTTTTTTTAAGGAAAAGCAGATCAGGGGCTGAGTTGAGCGGAGTTTTCACCTCCACAGCTTTCCCCCGGGGCGGCGGGCACCTGGGCGGCCTCACACCCGGGACGGATGGACCGGTCTCGCAGACACTCACACCAAGGAGGGGCGAGCTGTTCCCAGCGGGATAGAGACAGAGAGAGGCCTTTTCCTCGGCCGAATGACATCCTTTTGGGACCCTGGTCTATGAAAAAAAAATAATAATTTCCCATTTGGAAAGATGCCGGCCTCCTCTGTGCTCACGGGACTCCCCAGGCGCGGGCCCGAGGCGGGCTCACTGCTCCCCGCCCCTGAAACGCGGAGAGGCAGACTCCAGGAGCCCGGACGAGCCCCTCCCCCTGGGGGTGCGGGCAGAGGGAATGAGTCGCTTCTGGGCCAGGAGCATCCTCCCCACCCCGCCTCAGGCACGGACACACGGCACCCGAGAGGCGCGTCCCCCGGCCGGGGCGTCCAGGAAGCAGACACTCAGACGGAGTTAGGAGGACAAGGGGCTGGCCGGGGTGACAGGAGGCCGTTCCAGGCCAGCGCTCAGGGCCCCGTGCAGCTCCGCGGCGGCAGCCGCCCCGCCAGGGGCAGAGATGGCCAGGCCCAGCGACCCTGCCACGCTCTGTCCCTGGCTCTGCCGTCTGCCTCTGCTCGAAAGCCACGACGGGCCCTGAAGGCAGAAGGGACAGCTGGAGGCCACCGGGTCACTGTGCTCCTGACCGCTGGACCACGCCTTGTCCCTTAAAGGGAGGCCTGAGCACCCACCCACCTCCAGGGCTGCCAAGTGTGCGTGTGACACACGGGGGCGCTGGTAGACTACCCAGCACGTGCCTCAAAAACGTACTGAACATTAGTCATTCATGACGACGTGATTCAAGAGACACGAATAGACGCGTCCGCGTCTTCCTGCTGCTGTCCCCCCCGTACGCCACCCCTCGCTCCAGCAAGACACCCCGCACCTGCGGCTTGTGGGATATGCCCTCCTGTGGCCGGAGACGGGCTGGCCGCCCTCTGTTGTGCCTTAGACCCCACGAGCCGCCGGGCCAGGAGAAGGGACACAGCCACGAAGGGACACTCGCCCCCTTTGGGTCACTCGCCTCCTTTGCACTCCCTTGTTCAAAACAGGGGCCCGCCGCGGGGACCATGTGGCTTCGGCACTTCCGCCACCCGTTCCCGGAGGCACACACCAGATTTCACTTCCTGCAGACCTGCCCGCCTCTCAGCCTCCGGGAGACGAGGTCCTTCAGGTACGAGGAGGGGACATGTTGACACTTGGCGTGAGCATCTGCCAATGTTGTCCCCAATATTTTCTCCGCCCCGCCCCCCGCCACCACGTGGAGAATCCCTGAAGTGCCCTTCGCCCAGGAGGGCGTGAGGAAGGTCGCACATTTGGCTCCAGTCCAAGCCCAGGCACCCCGTCCAGGGGGCACAGACGCACAGCTCCTTGACCTCTGCAGGGGACCAACGAGCACCACGTCCCTCCCCGGGCGGGGCTGCAGTGAGGACACAGCTCTGCTTGACTTAGTGGCGGAGCCGAGGCGCCTGCAATAAAGAAGTGAGCGGCGGAGCAGAGAGTCGTCCCTTTCCTCCCCTGTGCCCGGGCAGCCGCACCCCCGTCTGGGCTGCGCGGCCATCCACGGCGGGCATGAAGGACCGCAGTGGGGGTGGGGGCGCTCCAGCATCGGGGGCGAGGCCAGGAATGCTGCTCCAGGCCCTGTGGAGCCTGGGACGCCCCGAGACAGAGAAGCAAGAAGCGAGCGTCCAGAACGGGGCCGGGGCCGGGCCTGCGCCGGCCGAAAGCAGTGCGAGACGGGGCGGCGTCTCGCCTCCTCGTCTTTGCCCCCACGATGCACAAAACGCACCGGAAGAGCCAGGCTGGCCCTCGGCCTGCGGCATTGCCAGACGACGGCGGCTGGTGACGGGAGCAGCGAATCCCGGGGTGACCCCTGAGACACCTGGGCTGCCCCCTGGGTCACGGGGAGATGGGCCACGACCCCAGGTGCCGGCGACCGACAGTGCGGCTTCTCCCAGGAGGCTTCTTCACCCTCACACAAGGGCCGGGCCGCGCGCGGGGACGGAGCACCCTCTCAGGCTCCGGGCCCTCCGTGTCCTCCCGGTCGCCAGAGGGGCAGAACCATGAATCCTGGCTGACCCGCTTCCACCGCACCAACCCCACAGCGGGCCGCACCCGGTCACGTGGCTCCCTCCAGATTTCAATCAGCAAATCTCGTATGTGGCGTGATTAAGACGAAATGTGTTTGTAAAGAAATACATCATAAAAAAGGTCAACCCTTTCATAACAGTTACCTGCTATTATGGCGTCTACGATATTAGATGCAGGTAGTTGGGGGGAAAACCCACCTAATGATGAGTGTCTGTTCCTTCGTGAGGGTGCCAGACACTCAACAACTCCTAGTCTCTGTAAAAAGAACCATCCCAGGCCAAATGATACTAAGTTGGGGGGTTTTATTCTTTTTTCCCGCCCCACCGGGAGCGAACAGAATCTGGTTGGTTTCATTCATTTTCCTTTTTCATTCTTTCATTCATTCCTTTGATCAGGCGCCCCGCCCCATAAACTCTTCCGTGGCTGAGAATGTTCTCCAAGCAGAGGAGAAGGTGGCTCCATCGTACTGCGAACTCACCCAGGGCCGGGACACGGGCGGCCGAGCTGGAAGAGCAGAGGAAGGACCCGGAGCTGCGGCCGCTGCCTGGGGGGGCTCCGCCCCGTGGTCCAGCCCCACCCCCCAACCCCTGCCGGCTCTGCATGCCGTGCCCAAGATGACGTGTGTGTTCCCTGGGGTTCTGCACACGCATCCTGTTTTAACACCCGCGGGGTCAAATAGAAGGGAGAAATGGAGTTTGACAGTCGGACACCCCCGTAGAAAATAAGCATGGACGTGGTCTTTCGAATGTTCTTGCACCTAGTGGGTGCTGCCAACACGTCCTCCCCACATAACACGAGAAGCTTAGAGACCGACCGAACCTTCGTGGGACATCGGAAAAAATGGTTCCCCTTTAATTCGCAAAGCAGCGTTAACTGGCTGGACGTGACGCGCGTGCGCTCGGGCCTCGGGTCAAGGGCAGTGCCGGTGAGCAGCGGGCATGGCGCCCGTGAGCCGGGAGCTGTACCAGCCCAGCCAGGCAGTCGCTCAGCAAATCCCGTGAGGCGGCACTAATGTTATCCTGTTGCACAGGGAGGGAAACGAAAGCCACGCGGCAGCATGAGATGGTTCTGGATTCCCGTCCAGAGCCCGTGCACTTACCTGCCCCCTGGTGACGAAAACGGAAGTTTGAAGGAGAGTGTGAAAAAAAAGAGAGAAACATCGGTTTTCAGAGAAACCTTGGCACCTTGCACTTAGAAGCACAGGGCGAGAGGATGAAGGTTTACATCCATCATCTAAGCGGATGCAAACCACCTGTGAGCAGGGGACCCAGCAGTACCAAGGACACCACCCTGTGCCAACGCACCAGCAGCTCTTCCTAGTTCCATTTTATTTTATAAACCTGTTTAACTTAATATCATTTCTTTCAGCAAAAGTAAAAATAAAAGATCACTTAAACCCTTTTTCTGCCCCTTCCTTTCTTTTTGTAAATCAAACAAATGGTTCCCACTGACTTCCAATTTCGGGAAAGCTTTATATGTGTATGAAAATGTTCTAGGGTTTCCTCTCGCTTACAAGAAATTTATCCATTTCACCACTATCACACTCTCACCTAAATAATCAGAATACTTTCCCCTTTAAAAAATACTGCCCGCTTCAGAAATTGGAATTCGCATTCAGGGACCATCTGGCTCATGCCTGAAGCGTGGCAAACAGTCTCCCCTCTTCCAAAGCTGAGTCAGGCTCCTCTGCATCCTCTTCTCCACCTGGCCTTGGCCTTGAGCCCTGTCTTCTGTCGCCCTGGTCTGGCTGCAGTGAGAATCCTGCGACATCGGCTTAGAGAACCCCCCACCCTGGACAGAGGACCACCTCCTCCCAGGATGTTCCCTTCATAACCTTCCTTCCACCCACCCCCCACCATGGACTGCCGATCCCCCGCTGTCTCGCCTGTATTCAGAGTGAAGCCCATTACTCCCTACTTCCTGTATTCTCAACAGCTATCGAAATAACCCTGCATAAAGTCCTCCCTTCCCATCTTAAAAAGTGTCAGAATAATTTCTTCGTTAATAGACAAAACATCTCACCACCGACCTTACTTGAATGCGTCGGAGTGAAAGAGTGAGAAATAATGCAAGGTATTTGACTTTTAAACCAATATTCAAAACAAGAGTGCTCCAAGAACATTCCAGAACATTCCTTCTTTCTCTACTCTCCCAGCTGGTCTCATTCACTCCTATGGTATTCAGAGACGATTCTCAGTCACTCTCCCAATGTCACCCCATCATTCCCTAACTGGACCCATCTCGCTGCCCCAACCCACCCTCCCTGCCCTCTCTGCCTGCCCCCACTCACCTGCACCAGTGCTGCCCAGCCCCAAACTCACGTGGCATCCAAAACAACGAAGTTGTTTTTGTCCCAGACTTCCCTGTTCGCGGCCACCTGGTCTCTTCCGCCACCCCTAAGTATTTCCCACGTTCCAGGACCTCTGGCCTCCTCCCCTTTGCTCCCGACACCTTCGAGTCCTGGCTCACAGCCACCTGAGTGTCAAACGCTTGACACCATCCCTCTGACAGCAAGCACGAGCCGAGCTGCCACCGCAGCCTGCCCCTGCCCAACGCTGCGGTCCCTCGCCACCACAGCGCCTAGCCCACGGATCGGACACGGGGGGCTTCAGCACATATTTCCGGGAAAGTTGAACAAACGTCACCACTGAACTCAATGGAACGGAAAACACTGAAGGAAACTCTTAAAAGATCATTTTCCCAAACACTGTATCTTTCCTCGCCGGGGACCAAAGTGCATCGTTCCAGGCGAGCACGCGCCCCCTGGTGGCTGCAGGCCGACACTGCACCCTCCCAACAAGAGAGGGAGACTCAGAGAAATGGGCTAGATTCCCGCCTTCCGAGGCGCCCCCTAACCAGGCAGGGCCGCGGTTCAGCCATTCCAGCAGTAAACCTGGGGGGACACAGGTGGCTCAGCAGCCGTCACTCGGAGAATTTAGCTCCTCCTCACGCCCAGCCGCCGACAGGAGCTGCGGGTGCAACTCTCCCGCTTGGGGGTGGCGGGGTGAGGGTGGCGCCTCCGTGCGACGATGCTGCACGGCTGTGAAGAGGAACCACCGAGACGCGCACGCGAGGCCGGATTCTGAGTCCATGCGGCGCGAAAGGCCACACGCCACGGCGCCTGCGGGCACTTCCGGCTGCGGAATGTTCCAGAAGCCGCAGGGACAGGACACGTCGGAGCCGGGGTCGTCTGCAGCTGGACGGGGAGGGGCACCGGGGACCTTACGGGGCGCTGATGCTGTTTCGTATTTTCACAGGGTTTTGGGTGCGCATGTGTCTCAACTCATCAAATATGTCACTAACAACGTGTGTATGCCATTAGACACAAGTTTAACCCCACGTGAAAACATTCAGCAAATCCAGAACTGCTGTAAATGACGCCCGTGCTCCAGTGTCTGGGGGCAGGGACCCTGAGGTCTGCATCTTACTTTGAAATGCCCTGAACGGCCAAGATGGAGTCATGGACAGATAGGACATGGACAGACTATTTGAAGACTGAATGCACTTTGTTTCTGTTTCACGTAGCATGATGGTGCTGTGGTTAACAGGGAAATATCCTTATCTGCAGAGACGCACATTCAAACATCCAGAGGGGAGGTGTCACAGCGTCTGCAACACAGTCCACGGCACAGGACAGTGAAGCCAGAATTGCATATTAATGACCATGACACCCTGGGGGACCCGCGCACGGCCGTCGATCACTCCGCCTGCTCTCTCTGAAATTTTTCATAATAAAAAGAAGACAGGTGTTCAAGGAGCTCGGGCTCCACCAGGGGTTAAAGTCCTGCCCGCTTAGCCTGTCTGGCCGCATCCGCACACTCTTCCCTTTGGACATTAAACCCAGGAAGATGATGAAGACGTCGTTGAACAACTTGCTAATGTGGTTACGGGCATCGCCCCAGCA
Organism: Eonycteris spelaea; assembly: GCA_003508835.1. Classification (NCBI taxonomy): domain Eukaryota; kingdom Metazoa; phylum Chordata; class Mammalia; order Chiroptera; family Pteropodidae; genus Eonycteris; species Eonycteris spelaea. The sequence continues at coordinate 9,096,667 of PUFA01000042.1, read as the reverse complement.
GGGGAAGGGGAAGAGAGTGTGTGAAACGAGAAAATGAAAGACACGATTAACCAGGATGCCGGCGACCGCAGGGGAGAGGACGGTGGCTGTGACGAAGAGCTAAGCTGTCCCCGAACACCGGACAGAGCTTCTGCCCACCTGCCCAACCCCGATCTCCTGTCTCGGCCGCTGCGTCTCCCAGGATCTGTCTCCAAGGTTGAAAACTTAGGTGTCGTGCCCCGTATCCTCTCAGCCACCTAGTCTGGGGCCCTCTGCCCCCGACGTCTCCTTCCCATGTTGGCCGTGAGGCACCGTCACGTCACCGGTGAAGCGGGCACGACACCTGTCGGCCATTACTCTACAGCACAGCAATAGGGCCGGACGTCAGCCACTCCGCGTCACGGTGCCCGCCGCCGCTGCTGCCCGCCGATCTGTCTTCTTTGCTTCCCCTGCCCACATCTCCCTGGGCCCCGACGCCCTTCCCGATGCTCTCCACGTAAGGCTCAGACACCTCGAATGCCAGCGACGCTGAGTTACTCACAGTTCCCCAAACGCACGCGGTGACGTCACGCTTCAGGTCCTCATGTAAATCACAGTTCTCGAAGCGCAGTCCATACAGCGTCAGCACCCCTGGGAACCTAACAGAGACAAAAACTCTCAGGCCCTACCCTGCGCCCGCTGGACAGGAAACTCGGGGTGGGGCTCAGCGATGCGGGTGGCTCTGGAGCGTGGCCGGGGTGCACCATCGCCTCGGCAAACCCCTACACAGTGCCCAAAGCCCTCCTGTTGGGAGCCCCTCCTGGCTCCCACAGCCCTGCCTAGCGTGACTCCCGCGGACCTCGGCACTGACGCTGTACTTGGCTCGTACGTATCCAGATTTTCTGAGGATGCTGCCGGGATGGTTTTTTGGAAGTTTTTCTCTCCTACGAGGCTAAAACGTGTGTAACAAAGAGCATGTCTGATCTTATTCTCTGATTTTCAGCCCCTGGCAAGGTGGCGTTCACTTAAGTAAACACTTAGTGGCATTAAGTTTACTTACATCGCTGTGCAACTGTCACCACTGCCCGCCCCCAAAACTTCCATCTTCCCAGAAACTCTGTACCCATTAAACACCAGCTCCCCATTCTCCCTTCTTTCCAGCCCCTAAGACCCACCACGCTGCTCTCTGTCTCTGTGAATCTGACTACTCTAGGTCCCTCGTGTCAATGGAATCGTACCATATTTGTCCTTTTGTCCGGCTTATCGCACTTAGTATAATGTCGTCCAGGTTCATCCATATTGTCGAATGTGTCGGAATGTCCCTCCTTTCGAAGGCTGAATAACATTCCATCGTATGAATATATCATATTCTGTTTATCCATCCACATGGCGATGGACATTTGGATTCCTTCCACCTTCCGCCTACTGCGAGTGATGCTGCTGTGAGCATGTTTGAGTCCTTGAATATGTTTGAGTCCTTGCTGCTTTCGATTCTTTCGGGTGTGCACCCAGGGGTGGCATTGTGGGATCGCATGGTGACCCCAAAATGGCCTGATGAAGTTATGTCAGGCTTTGAGTTTTTATGTAATACTACCTCTTGCCATAAAAGTCCTCTTAGCACTATTAATTATATTGCTTATTAATGATATTGCTTTCATCTTTTTGATGAGTGGGCTTTGAAGAACTAGCCTGTAGTTAATAATGAAACTTGGACAGAATTGACAACATTTAAATATATGAAACAAAGTCAATGGGTTTGAGGCATGACGGTCAACATTTTGAACAATTATATTTTTAAATTACTTCAGAGAACAAGTGGAGGGTGGGAGTTTTTGCTCCCCGCTCCCTAAAGAAAAAAGTTTAGGAAGTTGTTTGGGGATTAGAGACTGGGATGGATAATTACAAAGGACCAAGCGTACAGCCCTGCCCTACCCCTTGTGACCACTAGAGGGGGCATATCCATCCAGCTCAAGCCACATTCATTTTCCAGAGAGAAATTTCTCAGCTCCAACTTGCGGACCAAAACGACCAAGGACTTAATCTTTGGGATCTTTAGCTATATAACACAGAACTGTCAGGTTTTTACTGCTCAGCGCCTCTTCTTTCCCTGTGTTAAATAACTGTAGTGTTTTAATTCTGTCATGCTAATAAACTGTATCTCAAAGATTTAGTTTTATTTTTGTTTATAAATGTATCAACTCTCTAACAAAGGCAATAGCAACATTATTTCCAGTAAAAAGTGAATAACAAAGCAAACTACTCTTTGGTCCTAGGGGTTTGTTTGTTTTGTAAAAGAAAAACAAACATCTCTCACTATTTTATGGTCCTAAAAAATACTTTAAACCATAATGAGAACACAAATTCTTTTGTACGTGATTAATATTCAACTACCCATGAGTGAATCGGCCCCTGATAGATTACGGTTCTTCATGAAGGAGAAGAAATGAGTCCCAACTTGGCCGTTTTCCACCAAATTACAGGCCCTTCCCCTACCACCTACGTAGCTCGCATTCACTCAAAGCATGTAAGCGAAGAATTATATTACTCAAGACCAAATCATGAAGCCAAATACAACATAATGAATTCCAAAGTTACACATCTATCTTGCTATCCCACACTCCCGGGGATTACCCAGGTCACTGCTTTGCTCCATTAGTCCGCGCATTAACATTGAGTGTTAAAATCGTGTCGATACTCAGAGGCAATTATCAGAGAGACCTGAGGAGGGCGGGGGACTTGCGAACTACTCCGTGCGACTGAGAAAAGGGGAGGAGACACGCCGGTTGGTGCTTAGGTGCTGCTGACGGGCACGAGCCGTCTTGCCAGCGTCCCTCGCGCCGGGGGCCTCCCGAGCCTCCAGGAACGTCCTGCGCTGAGCCCGTGAGGCTGGCAGTGCCCTGGGGCCCCAGGCAGCCCAGCTCTCTCGAGGACCTGGATTAGCGCGTTCGCTGACAGAAACGCTTACGCCAGAAAGAGTTACTCACGTCTTCCTGACGCTCGGCCTGGGGAAGGTCAAACGGCGTGGTCAGCGTGGAGCCAGAGGCCTGTGGACACCAAGACAGGCCTGAGAATGCTGACAGGAGATGGCCTTGGGTGGGTCATTGACGATCGGGGCTCATGACTTTGGTTCCCGTTTCTTTCCTCGAAATAACCATTCCATCAATATTACTGCTGCTTATCCACGCGGGGCAGAAATTTGAGTCGGGCCGGCCTTGCCTGACACCTTTGCTAATGACATCTTTGGATGCGCATGGTTGGTCTGCACTGCCCTTGGGCCTGGATGAGTGGGTGACCACTCGGACCCTCGCAGGGGCCACAGGGATGAACCAACTTAGGGCTGGGCTCCAAGTATACCAGCCCCAGCCCGGGAGTCCCCGCAAACAGCCCAGGCCTGCTCTCTGGGCCTGCAGGAGACTTCTCTTCTGGGGCACCCTCCCTGAGTGGGCTGCTGGGCATGGCTGGCCCCGCCCGAGGGCCACGAAGGGCAGGCTGCAGGGCTGGGGCCAGGGATGGCAGCACTTGGACTGTGGGCAGGGTGTCCACCCTCCTGGACTGGACACTGTGACCAGCGGAACTCTGAGGAGTCACAGCACGCTAAGGCCTCTCCCGAGGGAGAATGAACGTATTACATTGAACTTAATTTATAACTGGTAGCGGTACAGACGAGGGACGAGGGTCCCATCAGTATGCGCGCCAAGGCAGACATGCTAGGGGCTGCGTTAGTCAGGATTCCAGAGAAACAGAACAAACAGGATACACGGGGAGAGAGAGATTACATGGGATTAGCTCGTATACACACACACACACGCTGAATCTGTGGGGTTTACAAATGAAGCACAGGGCAGCAGTGTCCGTAAAAGTCAAAATGCAGAAAGTGAGAACTCAGAATCAGCGGGAACGTGGGACCCAGCAGAGATATAAATGTACCACAATAAAAAACACCAACTTGGAAAACAAAGAAATGTATACACTGCGTCCCACCCTCCACTAAGATAGAATTTCCCATTTCGTGAGAGGAACTGAGTTTGAGCTTATTTTACTTACACTGTCAAGGAAAAGGTTCTGAATTTACAAATAAAAATGTGACCACACTTTTTAATTTTCTTTCCAACTGGCAACAGTATCACTCATTCAACAAACTAGCATATACCACAAAAGAAGGTGTGTGTGTGGGGGGATGTGTTGTGTCTTCATTAAAAAGAATGAATATCCAATCCCAAAAAAATAATTATCCTAGGTTGTTTATAAGACACAGAGCTAGATAAACTGACACTACAGATTAAACGTAACGGATCCTACGTTTCGGGATAGGTGGGCAAAATCCGGAAGAGCCATAAAGCGGAGCTGGCTTTGCAAATGTCAAAGCATTTAATAAAGAGGCAGAAATGAAAAATATTTCGACAGAATAGTAGGTCTGAATATATCTGAGAATTTGGCTTGTCGGCACTTCAAATCTATGACAATTCGATAAACAGAGGTAACGGGATAACTAGCCAGCCAGAGAGGTTTTTTAATTGAGCCTATATCACATTCCTTAAAAACCTGAAGATTCAAAATGTAAATCAAAGATGTAAACGTACAACGCAAAAGCATGAAAGTCGCGGGGTAGAACACGCGGAGGGTTTCATCGACGGGACTGGCGACGTGCACAGTCTCCCGCACAGTGGGAAAGGAGGAGACCCCTGGAGAAAGTAAAGACGCAGATCCGGACGTGCTGGTGCTGACTGGTCGCTAAGATGCGTGCCAATTAAAAACCAATCGCCCGCGGCACAGGGACAGAATTGGGCCACTTCTTCAGGAAAAGTCAGGCTACGCACACACACGTATTGGTGTGTACGTGAAGACTCGTAAGAACATAGGACTCAAGCAAACACCATTTCACGGGATGAAGACTGGTATTTTATTCCCATAAAAGGGCCAACTGAAAATGAAATTGGGGGCATGCGTACAGTAAACAGCACAGAATTAGAAATACACGGAGAAAGTAACTGGATCAGAATCACGGGGGAAGATTAATTCTCTCAAACGCTTGCTGGGTTGAATAGAAACAAGTAAATACGGTACGAAGGATTTGAATAATGCCAAGAAGTTCAAAAGGTATTGATCACTTTATAACTTTTAATGTGCAAGAAATGCTCTTTGCCTAAACTGAGCTGTCACCGGCGGGCTTCTTGCGTGGGGCCTCCTCGCGCTACTGCCCTGGACGCTGTGTTAACACCTGTGCCATCGTGCAAGCATGGGGGGCCCCCTTCTCCTTCAGGTCAAGTTCACACGCACTTTGTCTCGCTCCCCAGTACAGCGCGGAGTCCTCAGCAGCCAGGATAGCGTGCAGCCACCCCCCTGGGCCCTCCCACCTCTGAAGCATTTTGGGGTTCAGCCCCCAGGAGGCAGGGCCCACCCCTCTCCTGGGACAAAACCTAACAGCTCCTGCCACAGGAAAGCAAAGCATCCTGGAACTCAAACCGACAAGGCTCGGTGGCTCTTACTTGGTCAAGGGAGGTAGGCTGGTGCTTCTAGTCACCGCTTCATGTTTTTTTACTGATTTGTCCACAGTAGCAAAAAAAGCCACCAAATTTCTCCCTAACTCACTGTCATATAAGCTTGTGTAGCAGGTATAATCTCATCTACAGATTCATGTGGGAAACAAAGCTAACCTCATTTTTCTATTATAATTATGAAATGTGAATGTTTTCTCGGCGGTGGGGGGTCCCTTCTCCAACTTTACCCAGGGAAAATGCCTTCTTTGTTTTTTTTTGCACGCACGTGTCAGTGCTTAACAGCAGAAATGTTACCGTGAATAAAAAAGATAAAATTTTAAAAAATGAAATCAACTCTTCCAAATAATTCTTGTGTCCAATAGGTCAAAGCGACTATAAACAAACACTGTTTACTAAACGGTGACTACGAGAGCGTTACATTTCGACCCCCATGGGATGTAGCCAGAAACGAGGGGTGTGGGGCCAACGCTCTCACACGACAGCCTACGATGGTTATGACGATTCAGATGTTGATCGAGAGGTATTTATTACCTCAACTGTTACTTCAGGCAAGTGACGTGGGACACAGAAAATCAAGCACGGCACCAAGCGACATGAAGAGGTTTATTCGAGAATCTAAACACAGCCCGCGCCAGCCCTGGGGGCCTCGCCCTTACTTTACGGCAAGGACTGCCCCCTCTGCAAGCGGGAGAGACTCGGCTGCAGTTCGCGTTTCCGGAACATTCACAGAGCCGCTTCTTTCCACTCACGAGCAGTCCCTCTGAAACGGCCGCTCTCATCAACGCACACGTTCACGCACTGCCGCAGAACCTGCCTCGCTGGCACGTCTCGTGACGTCGCGCGGCTGCCTGGCCGTCAAGCCCAGTGCAGCCACACGGCTCAGGCATCTTGCGTTTTGTGCCAACGGCTTTACCACACAGCGTAGCGGCTTTTCTCCTGTCTGCCACACGCATCATCTTCTACTTGTTCCAGCGACCCACCGCTCTTCTGAATGACCCCAACTCTCAAACACCGCTTTGCCCAAGGTCCCTGCCCAATGACTGACTGACTGACTGACTGGCTGCGTGGCTCTAAGTCAGATGGGTGCCGCAATTAGCATTATCTATTCGTCACAAAATTAATGGAAGCCCTCCTTCCTAGGACAATGCAAATACCCATAGACACAAAATTCTGCAGACAATTTAAGAAGGTTCTAGATCTCCCAAACCCAGTTACAGGTCCTTGGTTTAAACACTCTATAAACACAACATGCTCGCCATAATTCATGATGCAGATGACCTGGGCCAGAGTCAGCACAGAGGACGAGGGGACATCTCTTAAGGGTCATTCTCAGCAGTATTTAGGAAGTGTAACTGGCAGGGTACCCATGCAACAGAGAACCTATAAAATGTATAAATTCACCTGAGAAGCATTAAGAGCAACCTGTGTATGCTATCATTTGACTCTAAAAGGCATCTTATTTGCATATGCCAAAATCTGAATTTGGTAGAAGTCACCACCCATCAAGACCTGTGCCAGGTTCTAGCTGAAGTGTGCTGTAAAGACAAGGCCCTGCGATCTTTGGAGGTGCTTGTGTCCCTTAAAATTTTTAAATGTAGTACAAGGATGATAAAAAAATGTTTTCATTTACTCATGATCTTAAAGAATTCTACCTTAAGTATGCTGAGTGGTGACAGACGGCGGGCACCCCCGTGCCCCTCGGGGCCTGGGGCGGCACGGGCTGTGGAAGCACGCCCCCCAAGACTTCTGCACGTTCCCCAGAACTTGTGGTCCCATGTGTGGTACACGTGTCCTGCCCCACTTCGGCCTGGACCCAACACTCAGTCTAAGAAACCCACTCAGACCAAGCAGCATCCCAAGACTTCGGGAACGAAGATTTGTGGTTCAGACACACAAGCGTGGACCTTACACCACCCTACGCCACTGGGTCCCTCTCCCCGGGCCCCTTTTGTATCCCACCGTGGTTTCCTGTCCAGACTACCCTGGGGGAGTCCAGGTCTTCCCCTTCTGACCATGTGGCGCACTCCAGCCCAAAGTCAGATGCCCAAACCCATCACCGTGCTCAGCAGGACAAAAAGAACCTCACTCATCTTCCTTCAGAGGCAACTGGGATCCGCAGTACTTTTTCGTTGTATTACTAAACGTAGGCACGTCATCATCTGCTTATTTTACTTAGTTCTCCCGACTTTCTCACGAATGAGGTATCTCCACAGCCATCCTGCAGACGAGAAACCTGAGAAATGGCGTGAGGTCATGGCTAAGCGCTGGCGCCTTCCTTTCCCTGGGGCTCGGCAGTGCTCCCGCGCCGGGACCCCTCGCCGTCCTCACGGGCTCGAGTGCACACTGAGCACTTTGGCCATCTGCTTCTGGTAGCTGCTTTCCATTCACCTATTTTTCGAATTCCTGAGAATAAGAGCAACTCGCACGGAAGTACTGCTTTATAATTTTACATTTTTCAGAACCAAGAGTTGGACGGTCCTCTGGAAGCCATGCCAGGCTCTCAGAGCACCAGAGACCCTCGACGACCTCCTCAAGATCCCCCGGATGGGCCTGGGCACCCATGCTCACGGCAGACCCCCGGGACTGCCGCTGGACCCTGTGACTTGAGATTACTTCCTGTCCTAAAGACGTCCAGGATGTTAGCGCCCCGGAAGTCGGCCTTGACTTCGCTCACACTTCAGTTCTTCACCAGAGTGGCTCGGCGGTGACACTGAAGCCCAGAGGTGGCCTCTTCCCGACCCACTCATAGCATAAGGGGCTTTGAGGGGCTTCACCTCAACCGTCCAAACGGAGCGCACACGTGTCCCTCACAGCTGGCAGACGCCGGCAGCACCGTCAAAGGCCACTGTGGGGCTCAAGGGCCCCGCAGCACAGCTCGGGCTACGCGGGCCGGACCAGCAGGGGGCGCGGCCAGCAGACCGAAATGAAAGCCACACATTACGAATGACAGAAAAGGGTCACGCAGAGAACATGAATTCACTGTCAACATTTAAAGAACTATCAAGTTATGTAAAAACCTATGTTGTTGTTTATTCTGAAAGCAGCAGAGTGTGTGGGGCCCCGGGCCTGAAAACCACCTTAGAAACACGAGGGCGGCCCGCAGGGGGCGCTGCGCAAGCCCGTGCGCGCCCTCGCCTGCTCTTTGAGCTGTTCTTCCCGTGAGCCAGTCACTTGCTACTTGCTTGAGTCCCCATTTAGGCCCACTGTCCTCATTTAAGAATGAACAGCAACCCCCCATTTTACCCTGAAGTGCCCAGCTCCGACAGTAAGGCACACAGTCACCCTCGGCATAATGCACACGCCAACCCCCACCGCACGCACGCATGCACACGCACACACACACGGCCTGAGTTCATACTACCGTCAAGCACAGAACCCTGTTATAAAGTGATTTTATTAAATTGATTTGGACATACTGTAGGTCAAATAATATTTTCCAAAGATAACAATTATGGACTTTAAAGCTCGACATAAAATTAGTAGCTTCAAAAGTGTTAGTCATATCCCCCAGCAACGGCATGATAAAATAATTCAACTATGTAGAAATATAGAACTCTAGGACTAGCTGGAAACTCGGAAATCATTCAGCCTAATATCCTCATTTTGTGAGAAAACTAGACTCAAAGGTTAAGTGATTTGCCCAAGCTCACATACCTAATAAAGCTAGAAATCAAACCAATTTTTCCTACAACTAAAACTCTATCAGTGATATTTGAACTGGCTATCAACTAAAAAGCCTAGGCTTTTCTCTATCTCTTCACACTACTGTGACGTGAGTGATAAGACACTACAGTAAATCTTCGAGGAAGTCAGACCTAGAAGGGGCTTTGTCCAATACCTGGGCCGCCCTCTCTGAGAGAGGGCGGGAGTGTGTGACAAGTGACTTCCCAGAGGCCTGTTCGGAGGTGTCTGGGCTAAAACCCAGACAGTGACCAACCAACCCCAGTCCCACAGCGCGTTTTGCGGCCTGCCCGCGAAATCACATGCTCCTTCTGCACCTCCTTTACACACTGAGGTTTTGGTTGTACAGAATCCCCTTCTGGTCCAACAGAAGAAATTAATTCAAATACGAGGAGAAAATCAAGGTTTCAGTATTTCTGACTATTTCGGGTAGTTCATCTTCCAACCTGACAGCTGACAAGACACACTAACGTGCTCACCCATTTCAGAGCTTCAAAGATCCTCAATTTCCCCAAAGACTTCCTGAGCAAAAGGACATGTGGGAAATCAATGGAAACAGGAATGAGAAGGGAAACAAAGTCAAAAATTAGTTGCTTTTTGTTCCTGTCATTGGGGACTTTTGGTCTTCTAAACATTCCTTGAGTTCCTCCACATGAGTTTTTAACCATTGATCTAGCAAAAAAAAAAAAAAAAAAGGCCTATAGACGCCACATACCGAGCAGCTCAGCACGCCCCTCCTGCTGCACAAGTGCTCAGACACTCAGCACCCACACCTGCCACGCCAGCTGCTCAGACGCTCAGACACGCTGGCAGGGCCCACCGCGACCCCGTGCTCTGCCGGCCGGTGCTCTTTGCCCCCACTGTCCGCTCCAATGCCGCCCCAGAAAGGCCTTGCCTGACCGCTACCTAACGCCGCCCCCACCCCCAACCCCCACCCCCTACATCATCGCCCTAGTTTATTTTCTTCATAGCACTTAATCACTATCGCAAACTACATTATTTATGTTTACTTGCTTAACGCCTGTCTCCTCCACCAGAAGTAAACTCCACGAGCAGGGCCCTTGACTGTCTTATTCAGTGGTATTCCGGCACCCAGCACAGTGCCTGGCACATAGGAGGTGTTCAATAAATACTTGAATGAAGAAAAGGGTAATCGGCATAGACATTCATGCCTAAGAAGGAACTGATGCGCGGCCCTCGATGAAGGGGTATCGAGGCCTCCTATTCATTATTGCCCAAAACGACAGAAACGGACACCAAGCATGATTAGCGACCCCTTCTGCCACCCACTCCTCCGGCCTCCCCCGCTGGGGCCAGGCTGCACGTCACACACGGAGCCCGAGGCAATCTGGATGGAGAAGAGTTCTACTCTGCTTGCTTCTTCCTATTTACATTCAGCTATTTCCAAATAAATTCAAGTTAAAAATATGTGATGTAGCCACTAAAAAAGTAAGTCTAACAGAAAACACAGTGATTAGCAGAATCCACAAAACTAAAAAAAGTTCAAGGGCACGTACGTCTACCAATGATTTCTGGTAGGCCAAGTGGATGGGAACTGAGTCACCTAAAACCTAAAATGAAATTTAATGCCATCTAGGAAGGGGTGGGTGCTTATGAATACTTTGAGGACATACAGGGAAAGTGGGCTCAAAATAATGGGACACATGGAGGTACGTAGGGGCTGCATCAAGTGGAACCTCAGAAATACCAGGACACTGTCTCAGTGGGAGCTGTCCATTTTCAAACGCAGGACTCGGTACACGCGAATCAAAAGGGGGTTGTGAGCTCCCAGTGGGGGAGCACCTGGGTGACTGCTGAATGAAGCGTCAGCAGAAGGATGCAGGACGCTGGTGGGTAACGATCACGGTTTCCTGCGCAGTGTCTCGACTGCGGAGGCGCCAGGCCCCCGGAGACGCACGCCCATGCTGGGTGAGGGGAAACGCTGGGCCCTCCCAGCCCATCTTGGGCAGACACCAGAGGGATTCCAGATTCAGTCAAGCTGTGGAACACACTTGGCATGAATCAAAAAAAATCAACCTCACATATGCCTCTTCGAAAAGAACGTTCTGCTGGGGCTTGCTGTAAAAATTTCTTGGGGCAATGCAGGTATTTACAGGGTTTCCTTCCTAGTGGCACTTATGGGTTTTAAGATTTTTAACTCTTAGCAAAACGCTTTATATAACTGATATTTTGAGATGGTTTCTCTCCTTGGTGTGCACCCTCTGGTGGATGCAGAGGCTGGTGCTCTGGCTGAAGGCCTTCCCACACTCATCACACTTAAAAGGCTTCTCCCCAGTGTGCACTCTCTGGTGGATGCAGAGGCTAGAGCTCTGGCTGAAGGCCTTCCCACACCCACAGCATCTGTAGGGCTTCTCCCCTGTGTGCACCCTCTGGTGGATGCAGAGGCTCGAGCTCTGGCTGAAGGCCTTCCCACACTCATAGCATTTATAGGGTTTCTCTCCTGTGTGAACTCTTTGATGCATGCAGAGGCTGGAAGTGTGCCTGAAGGCCTTCCCACACTCTTCACATTTAAAGGGCTTCTCTCCGGTATGGACTCTCTGATGCATGCAAAGGTTTGAACTGTTACTAAAGCCCCTTCCACACTCGCTACAGACATACGGCTTCTCACCTGTGTGAACCCTCATGTGAATCTGAAGATGTGAGCTCCAATTGAAAGCTTTGCCACACTCATAACATTTATAGGGCTTTTCCACTGTGTGGATTTTCTTATGTCTGTTAAGTTTTGTTGTAGTACTAAAATCCTTACCACAATCATCGCATTTATAGACCTTCTCTCCTGTGTGGTCTCTCCAATGAATATGAAGCTCTGATATATGGAAGAAACCCTTATCACACTTGTCACATTTATGGGGCTTCTCAGCAGTGTGAATTTTCTGATGCATAAAAAGATCTGCTCTCTCCGAGAAGAACTCCCTACACATGGGGCACTTGTAGATCATTTTTCCTATTTGGTATCGTGACTTAGAAGAGAAAGTTGCCTTACAACTACTGTAGTTACAGGGCTGCCAGTTCGGCCATGCAGGCGGCTCGTCTCAGGCTCGCTCTCTGCGGTAGGGTCAAGGCTGGCCTACGCGCTTCCCTGCCTGTCTCTCTACGGAAGGTTTCTTCCTGCATAGTGCTCCCCGCTCGTATTACTACTGGGTGTGAAGTGCCATTTGCTTCCACTCGAATCCCGTTAACGCATCCACACAGAACTGCCTTTCAGGTCCCGAGCTGTCAGCATTCCAAGGGGCTCCCAATGTGCGGACCTCTGCGTTTTTAAGGCCCTGGAATCGTCCTCTTGCAGGAAAGTCTCGGACTTTCCCCTTCTACAAAAAGGACTGCACGGTGTCCCTTGCAGCTGAGGGTGAGATACTGCGTGCTGGTCTCGGTCCCGTGTGGGCTCCCCGCGAAGCGTCAGAGTGGCATTCCGCCTCCCACACATCAGACAGGGCTTCCCAGGGAGCAAGGTCCTCGGCGCGCGCTGCTCCTGCCCTGAGGGTCCCTACGCAGGCGTCACCGCATCTCCTGCAACGGAAACAGAAACAGAGACACTGACAATGCCTTCTTCGTCCAGTGAACTGCTGATGCCGTAATTCGTTTCGCGTAAATGTGACAGCAGCGACACAGACCTTTCCTGGTCTTGAGAAAGCAGCTCTTATCTCCCGGAGAGGTGTCTCCGGGGGTTGCAGGTCTGGAGATGTGTAGAGGTCACGTTCCTGTCACAGCCCGTGTACACAACCCAGTGACAACCACCTATTCAACTCCCTGAGCATCAAGGAAATGCGGGAAGGAAGTCCTCAGAGGCCCTACGGTGAGTGTGAGAAGCAGCGTCCTGCATGAAGAGCGAGAAGGAAAACCACCTCCACTCTGAACCTCAGAAGGGACAATGCTGCTGCTTCCGAGCTAAACACGTACTGGAGCAGCCTTCCCGTGTATAAGAAACACATACGTGACAGACGGGTATGAGACGTCATTCCCTGGCTTAACCGTCCTCAACGGTTTCCTGATGTAAACTCCAAATCCTTAAGCTAAAACTCAAGGTCCTGCCAGGACCTGGCCCCGCCCCCCCACTGGGCCTGCCTCGGGCCTTTGTACACACAGATCCTAAGCCTCAAATGCTCTCTCCCGCCCCTGAGCCCAGGTGTGTCATAGGCCCCACCCCGCCTAAAGGAGGCCCCTGTGGAGGCTCTATTTTAATCTTGATTCCTTCAAAGCACAGGGAACTGTAATTATCTTCCTGTCCTTGGGCTTGACCTGTCTCCTGTCCTAGGATGCGAATGCCCCGAGGGAGGGTGAAGTGAAGGAAGGCTCTCCCCGGTGCCTGGCCAGTGCTCTCCAGTCCCTTAGGGACCCGCCGGCCTCCCAGTCATGACCTGCTGCATCTGGCAGAGCAGACAAAAGTGTGCTGACGGTGCCCTCTAACCGGTCTCTCCTGACAGCCAACATGGGATAAAACACACAACAAATAGCACGAGGAGCAAACAGAAGAAAGTCAATCTCCAACATTCCCTTTGAGGCCTCGGCTCACGTCTCAGCAACCTCCTCATCTGTGTTCTAGACTCTGCAGTTCATTAAAGGAGCTCGGTGGATCTTAAAATAACACTTTCAATATGTTCCATACAAAGATGGGGTACATGGGTGATTAAAGAGATTTCTTTACATTAAAATGACAAGTCAGACAGCTCCTAGGAGAAGGGTTAGGAACAAAGTTTCGGCAAAAACACAGGCAATGTCTAGAAGAAGCACACCTGCCTCTACCCTTTGACCTAGCGATCACACTGCCAGAGAGTAATCCCAAGACATGTTGACAAAAACAGGAATGACTGATGTCCCAGTTTATTCACAGAGGCAATATCTGTCGCAGTAAATCTGCAGCCAACCCAGGCCCAACCAGCCGGGAGGGGTCTGGCGGAAGGCTCCAAGGTGCCTCCTACAAGGAGACATGCCCAGCCACTTCCCAGCAGGGAGGAAGGTGATCATTGCACACTAATGTGGAATGAACCAGCTCGTACTGTTTAGTGAAAAAC